>JAQPPZ010016887.1:0-1278912 GCA_028583015.1 Wollemia nobilis | reverse complement strand
TGCCCCTTTTTAGGAAGCGCTTGTGTAAGGTGCAGCGCTGAGCAAAAATAGATAACCAAAGCACTAATGATTAGGGTTTCTTAGTAATATAACCAACTGTTGATGCCCCAAGTATGGAAAGGGAATGCATTCTTGAATCCTTGCTTCTGACGAGCTAAGGAACTTAATTCAAGTGTTAACCTTTTTCGTTGAGGTGTTACTTGAGCTTGGACATTGATCAGTCATGAATAGGCAAAGGGCACAAAATTTTGTCTATGGGAACCTTGAGTTCATGATTCACGAATGCCAAGTGTTTGACCAGATTGTGATTATTGCTTGTTTCCTACGCCAAGCAGGAGCATGATTGTCTTTTTCAATGATCCTTTGAATCCATGTCAATTCCTTGATTGGGTATGTTTTTTTTTAATGGTGACTAACTGTGACTACCCCCTCAATCGATGAATCAATGAGGGAATGACCGACATGAGAAAAGCGACGAGTCACTTGACCCAAGATGACTTAGGTAAGGGTGCCTTGAGTTGTTTACCGTTGAATGCTTAAGCAGTTTCCAAACATTCTGACCTATTTTTGGTGGGTTTTAACCCTTTTTGTGACGCATTTTGGAGTTGAAATTGTCAAGAATCCGTCCTCCCGTGGAGTGGTCCGGCTATGGTAGCCTTCTTAGGGAGTAGGATAGTGAATATTTGTAATCCTAATGTCTATTTTGGATGCCAAGAATTTTAGGCGCAAAGGCACCTTCGTTCAACAATGTTATTGCTATTTTTGGTTGGGTTTTGACCCTTTTGGTGATGTCGTTTGGGGATGAAATTCTCAAAAATTCATATTCCCGCGGAGCGTTTCGACTATGGTAGCCTTCTTAGGGAATAGGATAGTGAGTATTTGTGACCCCGATGTCTATTTTGCATGCCCGAAATGTCAAGTGCAAAAGCACTTTCATTGGACAGTTTTAGTGCTTTTTTTTGGTACATTTTGTGTAGTTTTTGCTATTTTTGAAATTTTTGCTCTATATTCATCCCTGGGTGGGACAAATACCAGTTTAGTAATCATCCTAGGGTGGTACAAGTGCTATACAGAGCGCTCATCCCAGGGAGGAATGATTACAGGCTCAAAAAGCCTATTTAAAGGCCAAAACTGGATTTTGGGCTCATTTGCATTTGTTTTTCTTGGCAATTTGGAGCTCTGAGGAGGAGGAGGTCAATTCTACGAAGCGAAGCACTGCCAAAATTTTCCTACCACCATGAGTTCAAGGACCGGATCCTCAAGCGACGGAGCCAAAGCAAGACTAGTGAGTGCCCTTCCTCTTTATGGGTTTTTTTTTTGTTACAGTTTGAAAACCGCAAGTTAGTTGTTTTTGTTCTTTTGTTTTTGGTTTTTCAAATTTAAAAATGAAACCCTAGTCTATCAAAATTAACACTTAGTTTAAAACTTAGTTTAAACCTAGTTAAACAAAAAAGTTAGTTTAAAATTGAGCTAAAAAACTGAGTTTAGAACATAACTTAAAAACTTCGCATAACCTGAAGTGAACAAAGATCAAAACTTAGGTTAGAAACGTAGGGTAAAACTGAGCTGTAAAAACGTAGCGTTAGCCCTAGTTTTTGGTAGATTGTGTTTGTTTTTTTTTGTGTTTTTAATTTACCAGTTTAGAGTTAAAAACCCTAGGTCTGAGAAATTATTTTTTTGAATTTTTTTGTTTGTTGTGAATTTATCAGTTAGAGTTAAAAACCCTAGAACTGACAAAATTTTATTTTGTTTTTGTGTTGCTAATCTATTAGTTAGAGTTAAAAACCCTAGACTGACAAACAATTATTGTGTTTTAATTTTTTTGTTTACAGTTTATCAGTTAGAGTTAAAAACCCTAGACTGACAACTTAGTTTTTTTTTTTGAATGTTTGTGTTTTTGGTTAATTTATCAGTTAGAGGTAAAGTGAAAAACCCTAGGACTGAAAAATTAGTTTTGAATGGTTTTTTGTATTTTTGTACATTTTATCTTTCGTTATTTGTCTATTTTTAGCTGTACATTTTCCCTGAGTTTTAATGTTTTTATGTGTTGTTTTCTTTCGTAGGTTGTGAAGAGCCGGTACCATGTGCCCACGGTTTTCACTAAAGCATGGGAGGCACTGACTTTGATTGACTGGGCATGGCTTGATGCCCTTGGGCTCAAGCATGTGACTCAGATGGAGCTGGTGGTTAGGGATTGGGCCTATTTGATGGCCCTGATCAACTTGTGGGATCCCCGGACCAACACCTTCCATCTCCCAATAGGGGAGATGACAGCGACCTTAGAGGATGTCTATTAGATCCTTCGGATTTTGATAGACGGACTGTCGATAAGGACAACGTCGCAGGATCAGCGAATAGTAGTTTTGACACGCTTCTTTGAGCATGGGGAGGTGTTGGGTGTGGATATCCCAGTGGAGAGGGCAGAGGGTGACTTCCAGATTTGTGGTATTCTAGTTTGATGGTGGCTGGAGATGGGTGTGTTGGGAGTGAGGCATGCCGTACTAATGGGCCTCATTTCCAACATGCTGCTACCTGACTCTTTGGGTGTGAGGTTCTCGTGGAACCTACTGGAGGTGGTGTTCAGGTTAGTGGAGTGTCCTATGGATGCACCTATGATCATGAGATGGGGACAAATACTACTGGCACAACTCTATGATGAGTTGTAAGAGGTCCACTGTCGAAGGTGAAAGGGTATTAGTTGTAGCTACTTGTTACAGTGTTGTGCTTGGTAGCACATAGCAGTGGAGAGGCCGGTGGGGCTGCCCTAGATGACTCGGGCAGAGATGGTAGACCGAGAGATTGGTTACGGGGCACTATGGCGGCGATCGAAGGAGCAGGGACAGAGTCAGCAATGGGTAGGTGTCATAGGGCACTATGCTGATGCCTTCGCTCAGATTGCTCTATGGGAGATGTTTTGGTGGCCCTATCGGGACTATCCAGCCTAGCCTGAGGCTGGAGAGTGGCTTTGGTGGGTATAGAGGGGGCGATGGCTGATTGGGTGCCACGAGACTGAGTAGGATTGTTTCCCATACGATCAAGTTACATGACAGTTTAGGGTGTGCCACGGGTTGCCTGGTGAGCTCGTGGTCTATCGGAACTGGGGAGACGAGATAACTCTAGCTTGGCTAGTCATTGCATCGCTGGGTGAGGATGCAGATACTACAATTGACATCCCAGATGTGGATGACATCGAGGTGACGGCTGAGTATGAGCAGTGGTGGACTTTGCGAAAATGGCGAGGTGAAGGGCCTCTAGGGGGTGCAGAGGCAGTTGCAACAGGTGATGAGGGTGTAGAGGCACCAAGAGAGGGCTAGGGGGTTCCGATGGATGATGCAGACATGGTAGAGGTGGATGATTTTGGGGGGGATTTTGGGGTGCCGGATCAGCCAGAGATGCAAGACCTCCCGAAGCAGTGGGCGTCGGAGCAGCCTGCCTTTTCGGAGATGTCGATGCCTCAGGAAGTATTAGAGGATATTGAGGCAGGGTTGCACGCTGAGAATGAACGATTGGAGGGGCTGCTCTAAAGGCAAGATGAGGAGCTCGGGGATGCACTGCAGGAGAGGGATCTCATATGAACACAACTGGCAAAGCGAGAGAACACATTGGCTACATATCATCGATGGGATGGGGATACTGATGCTACACAGGAGATTGATCTCCTGCAGATGCAGCTGGTGGAGAGGGATAAGAACTTGGCCATAGTGTGTCAGCGGGAGATGGACTTGCTTCGGCATCGATTTGAGATGGAGGCAGAGATTATCCACCTCGAGGGGCGGTTTCCTATGGCTAGTGTAGGTGGATCGTCACGCCGCATGATAGGGAACGATACTGAGCAGTCAGCATCCTCTTGACATAGGCGATTGGATGAGGGAGGTTCTAGTAGGCGGGATGCGAGGGCTAGTAGCAGCTACCTTGATGGGTCCCATAGGACCCACACCATGTGGGGTAGTTCCCATCGCATCGATCCTGCGTTATCATGGTGGTCATGCCCTAGGCTTAGGGGTTTTTGAGTTGTTGGATTTTGTTGCGAGGTCAGAGGACCGGTTCATTGTAGCCTATGGGCATTTTTTATGATATATATATAGATGACTCTTTTTTGGTTTTTATGCACTTTTCATGGTTTGTTTTTATGCACATGTATTTACATTGATGTATGCATATGCTATTATGAATGCGATGTTTCTAATTATATGATGTATGCATATGGAATGAATGAAAGGATTTGTTGATAACTTGTCGATGGCACCATAGACTGTACAAGATTTACTGGCTTTTGATATGGATGTGGTGACTTTGTGGAACGACTTTGCATGGTAACTTTGTTTTTGTATTTTGCATATTTTTTGATGGTGATGTACGTAATGAAATGTTCCAATTGTTTTTAAAATGTAGTTAAGCTTTTCTGAGATTCAGATATTTTAACTAACTAGCCAAGACTGTACATTTATTTTACAAGACTTTTGAACAAGGTATAAATCTAATGTGAGTGTAACCAAGTTATTTCACATCCTTGTGTGTGCAATTGAGTTTGTTTATGTGGTATTTATCAGGATACCGCCAGTGCCAGATAGGCTATCAACAAAACCTGTACTGAGGATCACCTAACTAGCTCCACTAACTCCGTTGTTGTATTTAGCAAGATTAATCCATGGGACAATCTAAGGCACCATAAGCTAGCTCATCCACATGCAAACATTGGTCTGCTCACATGCAAAGCTAATGTGATAGACATATCGTCATGCGTTTAGGATACCACCATTGCCAGGTAGGTTGTCCACCAAACCCGTAATGAGGATCACCTAGATGGTTTTCAAATGCTAAGAATTCTAGGGATTCAAGTTCAAGATTTTTATTTGCTCAACGGTTTAGGATACTTGCTCGTATACATAGTGATGAAAATAAGTATTTATTTTTCTTATTTTGTTTTTCACTTTGAGTAAGAATTTTTGAATAGTGGTAATAACCACTATTATTTGATTTGGCTTTTGAGCTTTGTAAGGTCGATATTGTATGTTTGTGGCTTGTGAATGACATTGATCCTTTTGACCTTGGGGATGACTACCCATCCTATTCAGGGACGTGTAGTACAAATCCTTACAACTTTGGGAACCAAAGGGGATTAGGGATATTATGAAGTCAGGGCATTGATCTTTTAGGCCTTGGGGATGACTACCCATCCTTGTTAGGGGTGTGTAGTATGAATCCTTACGACTTTGGAGACCAAAGGTGATTGGAGATGGTCGTGATAATGGCTTGTGGGAATTTTTCTTTTGAATGGCATCGATCCTTTGAGGCCTTGGGGATGACTACCCATCCTTGGCAGGGATGTGTAGTACAAATCCTTACAACTTTGGGGACCAATGGTGATTGGGGATTTTTGTGAGTAGTGGTGAAAACCACTGTTATTAGGGGGAAGGAATGGGGAAGAGCTTGTCCTTTTTTCAATTCTCAGCACTCTCGAACTAGTCGCACAGGGGGATGAATAGGCTAATCTTTCACCTATGGTACCCTAGACTGCTTTGTAGGTTTTTCTTACGTTCACACAACTTAGGAATTGTTTTATGTGTTTTAACTTGTGTAGGGATGTTACGTAACGAGGCGTGATCCAAGTAAAACTTTCCCTTGTAAAAGCTGTTTAATTTTGTATAGTTTTTTGGCTAGCAATTTAAAGACAGCTGAATGACGAAAACCCTATATACATTAGGAGACAACTGACTATGCTAAAAATGATGATGGTGTTATTCTGGATGTATGCATGTATAAAATAGATCTGATGTGGAAAATGATGGAATTGCCAAGTAATGATAGTCTATGGTACTTTTGACTTGTATGACCTAGCAAATATGCAATGTATGAATGTGATGTCTAGTGCAACCTATATTTTTGTATTTTGATTTTTACAAGTATGCATGGAATTAAAATGATTTTATTTTATTTTTGTTATTTTGGATGATTTTATTGTTTTTGTTTGTTTTGAATATTTGTTTTGACCAAGCGGTTATGGTAACCCTTGGAGCTTTTGGTATTTGACCAAAGGGTTTATGGATACCTTTGGGGCATTTATGGGGTTGACCAAGCGATTGTGGGAATCCTTGGAGCTTTTGGTTTTGACCAAAGGGTTTATGGATACCTTTGGGGCATTTTTGGGTTGACCAAGAGATTATGAAAAGTCTTGGAGTGTTTGGGGTTTGACCAAGCGATTGCGAGAATCCTTGGGGCTTTTGGTATTTGACCAAAGGGTTTATGAATACCTTTAGAGCATTTTTGGGGTTGACCAAGCAATTACGGGAATCCTTGGAGCTTTTTGTTTTGACCAAAGGGTTTATGGATACCTTTGGAGCATTTTGGGTTGACCAAGAGATTATGAAAAGTCTTGGAGAGTTTAGGGTTTGAGCAAGCGATTACGATAATCCTTGGAGCTTTTGGTTGGACTATGGCTCTCTAGATGTGGAATGGCCTCAAATGACTAATGTTCAAGGGTTCTAGTTCCTTGATTCCTTCAAGAGAGGTGAGTCGGTATGTTCCAGGTCCTATTATACTGTCAATCACATAAGGACCTAACCAGTTTACCGTGAACTTGTCCCTTAGATGGGATGACAAATTAGAATTCTGTTGGTTCTCTTTTAAGACCAAGTCACCAACTTGAAAGTCCCTTAGGTGGACCTTCATGTTGTATGCTTTCTTAAGTCGCTCTTGATAGATACGTAAATGCTCGAGAGCATTGATGCGTCGTTCATCGAGCAACGTCAGTTGGTCTAACCGGGCCTGTCGCATAGTGTCATCATCGATGAACTCTTGCATTGAAATGCGCAGGGAAGGGATTTCCAACTCAAGAGGCATGACTGCCTCGAAGCCATACACCAACAAAAATGGAGTTGCCCCAGTGGGCATCCAAATGCTAGTGCAATAATCCCACAGGGCAAGTGGGATCTGAATGTGCCAATCCTTATGACTATCTGCAATGGTCTTTTTGAGGATGGCAACTAGCATTTTGTTTGATGCCTCTGCTTGCCCATTTTCCTACGGATAATAGGGTGTTGAAAAACTATGTTGAATCTTGTACTTTGTTGTCAAAGCACACACATATTTATTCTTGAATGACATCCCATTATCTGAAAGGATCTTGGATGGAATACCAAAATGACATATGATGTTATGTAAAATAAACTCCGCAATGCGGGTTCCAGTCATAGAGGTTAGCGAAATTGCTTCCACCCACTTGGTGAAGTACTCTGTGGTCGTTATGATGAATGTGTGATGACCTGACAATGTAGGGGAGATATTTTCGATTAGATTGAAGCCCCATTGCAAAAAAGTCCAAGTTGATTGGATCGGTTGTAAGGCTTGAGAAGGTACGTGTGTCAAATTAGCATGGTGTTGACACTTCACGCACTTCTTTACATATGCGCAACAATATCACTCTAAAGATGGCCAATAATAGCCCATGCAAAGAATGTGCTTTGCGATGGCCATACCACTGAAGTGGCCACCACATGTACCATCGTGTGCTTGGGTGATCACCCAAGCGGACTCTTGCTGGTCCAAGAAATGAAGGAGGATTCCTTCATAGCTCTAACGATACAAAATGTCTCCTAACAAGACATGTTTTGCCGCTTTCTGTTTAAATGATATTTTCGTGGCTTGTGTCAATCCAAGTGGGAGGTTACCTAACTTGAGGTAATCCCTAATGGGTGTGTACCAATCCCGCTGATTAGAAACCTCGATGGTATGAATGACCAATCCCTCTTGAAGTTCATCCCTAGCAAAATATGAATGGGAAAGAACTTGTAAAAACAACGTTGTGTTGCTATTAAGAGGGGTCGAGGAGAACAAGGACCCCCAGTTGGCATGAGTCAGACAATCATGGATTCGAGAGAACCTATCCTAAGATGGTTCAATATGGATCAGGTGGATTCCTGGCATTAGGTCAGAGCTTGCACACTCCATCACGGATTGCGATAATGTTTTGACCTGAATGGTTGTCATTTCACCATAAGGGTCTTGCGGGATTAGTGACCCCAAGGAGGCCATAGTATCCACAAAATGATTCGATGATCGAGGGAGTGCCTCGATGTCATACCATTCAAGTTGTGCTAGGAATTTGTCCACAAGGGCTTTGTAGGCCTATAGAATTGGGCATTTACATTGGAATATCCCCTTTACTTGATTGATAATTAACAACGAATCACCAAAGATGTTTAATCATTTAATATTCATGGTGATTGTTGTCAAGACCTATGAGCAAGGCTTCGTATTCTGCATTTTTGTTGGTGCATGGGAAGTCTAATTTAAATGATAGAGGCATTGGAGCCCCTTGTGGAGTGAAGAATACAATTCCCGTGCCACCTCCTTGCTCACATTTAGAACCATCGAAGAAGAGGGTCATGTCGACTGTGACTCAGGCTCATCAGAATTTGGTGATTCTAAAACATGAAAGACCCCATCATCAGGTAGTTCTATAGTCAGAGGTTGATCATCTTCAAGAGGAGCCTCTGCTAGTTGATCGATGATGACTTGACATTTTATGGATTTTTGTCCAATGAATTCTATGTCAAACTCCGTCAACAACATGATCCATTTCATCGTGCGGCTACTATGATAAGTATGACTCATCATGTATCGCAATGGATTCTCCTTAGACACAACATACGTCGTATTGCTAAGCATGTAGTGGCATAGCTTTTTGGTAGCAAACACCACTGCCAAGCAGATCTTCTCAATGTATGCATAGTTAAGTTCATAATTGACCAGGGTGCGGCTAAGATAGTAAGTAGCATGTTCTTTGTGTAGTTCATTTTTCTGGGATAGCATGGCGCCCAGTGCCACCTTAGTAGCTGAGATGTATAAGTAGAATGACACTCCTGGTCTAGGTGGTGCCAATACTGACGGCGAAGCCAAGTATTGTTTAATGTCATCAAAGGCTGACTGGCACTCGTCATCCCAGTGAAATGTTACCCCCTTGTGCAATAATTTATTCATTCATGGGTCGGCACTTTTCAGATAGCTGCGCTATGAAGCGCTTGATTGATGCGACCTTTCCTTGCAGACTTCTAAGCTGCTTGATGGTAGTTGGGGGAAGCATTTCAAGGATTTCCTTGACTTTGTGTGGATCCACCTCGATTCCTCATTTGGAGACTATGTAACCCAAGAGCTTTCCAGATGTGATGCCAAATACGCACTTCTTGGGGTTTGGTCTGATTTTATGTTCCATGAGGTGATCGAGGATCTTGCTTAAGTCATCGAGATGATCTAGGTGCAAAAGAGATTTGGCCAACAAATCATCCATGTAATCTTCCAAAGTTTTGTGCATGTAATCATGGAATATGTACTTCATGGCACGTTGGTAGGTGGCGCCAACATTTTTAAGGCCAAAAGGCATGACCTTATAACAAAATGTCCCCCAAGGCGTTGTGAATGCCATTTTTAGTTGGTCCTTGGGATTGATACAAATTTTATTGTATCTTGAGAAACCATCCATGAGGGAGAGATTTTTATGGCCCGCTGTAGCGTCTACCAATGCGTCGATGCTAGGCAAGGGGAAATCATCCTTAGTTTTTTTTTTTTTGTTTCTTTTTTTATCTTTTTCTGTTGGGTGTTTTCTTCCCGTGAGGGACTTGTTGTGGCTGATCCACAACACACCCCAAAATTGGGGACCCACATTTTGTGCATGCTTTCAAAGAAAACTGTAGTAGCCCAGATGCTAAAAAATCAAGAAAAAAGCAAAAATTTCACTAAGGAGAAAAAGTGTCGCGATATCGCGACATGTCGCTCCGTCGCTGCCGAAATGAAAAAGTGTCACGATATCGCGACATGTTGCTCCGTCGCTGGCAGAAATGAAAAAGTGTCACGATATCGCGACATGTTGCTCCATCGCTGGCAAAAATGAAAAAGTGTCGTGATATCACGACATGTTGCTCCGTCGCTGGCAGAAATGAAAAAGTGTTGCGATATCGTGACATGTCACAAAATCGCGGTCAAACAAGTCAAACAGGGTAAGGCGCTAAAAACGTCACGATTTCACGACAAAAAGCAGCAAAGGGGCACGAAGCAGAAAAGCATCGCGATTTCGCGACAGGTTGCGGCCGAAGGCATACCAAGTGAAAAATGTCACGATTTCGTGACAGGTTGAGACCGAAGGCGTACCAAGCGAAAAACGTAGCAATTTCACAACAGAAAGCTGGCAAAGTGTACGAAACAGAAAAGTGTCATGATTTTGCGACATGTCACGATTTCGTGACATGTCGCGTTTTTGCGGCCAAGTGCAGCAAAACCCAGCGATAGAGGAAATTGTCGCGATTTCGCGACATAAAGCAGCCAGAGCGTACGAAACAGAAAATTGTCGCGATTTCGCGACAGGTTGCACCTACATGGCCGATAACAGGAAAACATCGTGATTTCGCGACATGTCTTATTTTCACTATGCATGAGGGCTGACAAAGCTGCTGACAAAAAAATCGCGATATCGCGACATGTCTCATTTTCACTATGCATGAAGGCGGACAAGGCTGTTGGCAGGAAAATGTCGCGATATCGCGACATGTCACGTTTTCATGGTGAAAGTGAAGGAGCAAAGCTACATGCTATTTTTGGTCGCGATTTACATGGGGCCGTTACAGAACATGCAAAAAGATGTGGAACACATGGCATACATATGCAAGGGCTGCGGAGGTGTTACAGTTCACGGAGAAGATCTCGAGCATAAATCAAAAGCAATGGAAAGGCGAGGAAGGTGAAATGAAGCAAATCTGGAAGACAAAGCGAACCGTCGTGGAAGGAGAAGCGATTTAACAGAAAGGATAAAATTAGAAGCGAAGACAAGCACAGGGATCGAAAACCGTTGAGAGCGGGTTGCAGAGTTGAGGGTGATTAGCCATTCTGAGCCTGTTGTGGAGTGCTTTTCTTCCACTTTTGCTGGTTTTGAGAAAAACCAGAGATTCTGCTATTGTAATAGGACATATTTTTAATGCATAATTGTTCAAAAATTTGCATTTTATGGGCAAGAAAGGATGAGAAATTTTTTGCATGCTTCATTTTAACTATTCTATTTTTCTCCTTTCAGATTTTAGATTTATATATGAAATTTATGCCATTGTTTTGGATTATTTCATGTGAATGTCTGTAATCTGGAAATTATTTTAAACCCTAGAAGCCAGCACCTAGTTTACTTTGATTGTGTTTGTTTTGCAGATCAAATAGGCTAGGTTGCATGTACGAAAATCTCACGTATTCGGTTTTGTCGGAATAGGATAGCATCAGACTGAACATGTTCTACTTTTAATTTTTTGTATTTCCTTTTGTTCATTTTATTTTATTTTCCAGAAGGTTTAAAATGAACATTTAAAAAATTATAAAATCTAAAAAAAATAAAATAATGAACAATCACTAAAGTTTCATGGAAATAAACCAACATTGCCCCTTGTTTACAGTTACTTGCAATCACTAAGGTGTTCCAAGCATTTTAATTGAATATCTTTATTTGAGATTACTAATACACAGTTGCAAATGCTAATACAATGGAGACCTTGGAGAAGTTGGTTAGTTTGACTTCTTTGCAAGAGGGGATTTGGAACCCAAATCCTAAGGAAGAGTGTAATTTCACTAGTGTGTGAAAATACCACTCAACATTTTGGCGCTAGAAGGAGGGCCTGAACCGGTTTATTTTAGATTGATTTAAATACTATAGGGATTTAAATTTTGAATATTTTCATGCCCTATTGGTTATTATCTTTAAACCTCTTTTAATATTACAACTTTGTAATGTTAAAAGGAGGACATGAATTGCTATGCATTGTTCTAACGCTTTGATTGTTCATACAGGAATAATGTGATTTAATTTATTTAAAAAAAAAAAAAAATTAAAATTAAAAAAAAAATAAAAATAAAATAATAATTTTGATATTAAAGTTATATTCTTTAAGATTCACTAATGACTATGTTTTCACCGTGGATGACAGGTAGCCCATTGAACATACCAGGAGTTCAACATTATTTTCCCGTTGGTTTTGAGAGATGTCTTCCTCGATTTTTGTCTAACGGGACAAATACTACAGGAGAGCACATTCAAGCATTCAAATTTGTTGTGAATCACTCAACAATTTGGCATGATGATGTTGTTTGTAAAATGTTCCCTTACACCTTGGACAAAGTGGCATTTGATTGGTTTACAAGTCTGCCTTTAGGATCTATCACTTCTTGGGCTCAATTAGAGGCAGCATTTCTTAATCAATTCAACAAAAAGCAAGTTGACCCAATCCGCATGTATGAGCAGTTTTTCTCTATTAAAAAAGGACCAAGTGAAAATGTGAAGTCATTTTCTGAAATATTCTTTGGATTATATGCCCAATTAGTGACATTTTATGCTCTTCAAGAAGAAATGGCTCTCCAAATATATGTAAATGCTCTCGATGCACTCATTTCCACATATTTGCGAGGGATGCCTCAAATCACATCTTTGTCTCAAGCCTATACTCAAGCAATGGCAATTGAGCAACAATTGAGTTGTCAAAATTATGGTGTGGGTTTTGGATCATGTAATCTTCAATCATTTAATACTTCCTTTACCCACCCAATGATTTATCCACCTCAACCAAATTCAAGTGTGAATCAATTTCAGAATCAACAATCATTCCCAAGCTTTAATCAATTTCAAAATCCTCAACCTACTATGCAAGATCAACCATCTTTCTTAAGTATGAATCAACTTCAAAATACTCATCTTGATTCAAAGGATATTTCTAAAATCAATTTTAATGATTTTCATAAGAATATGATTTTAGGCAAGGGAGGAGTACTAGATCCAACTAGTATTGAAACATGTGACAAATTGGAAACCCTTGACTCACCAAAATATGAATTCTATGAGGATGAATCTGTTTCGGATGACATTGTTGAAAGTGATGACCAAGAGGATCCACACCTTCCAAATTGTGATAAAATTGAATCATGGGTTACAAATTTGGATTATGATAGCCTTATCAATTTGAATACAAGCAATAACCCAATTTTGGAAGTAATTAAACCATCTAAGGAAGGTGAAGATAAATTTGATGAGAAACATGTTGATGAATTAAAAGATGAAGAAGAAATAGTTGAGCATCACAATTTGATTTTGAAAGATGATCATTATGATTCTTGGGAAGAGTATGCTCACTCCAAGCCTTCTGATGAATTTTGTGTGCCTATTGATATGCGAGGATAATACAATTGCCCTTTCACATGAGGATATTACAAGTCCTGTGCAATATGAGAATGTTTTGGAAGAAGGATTGGAATCTCATCAAAGGTTAGAGAAGGATAATGATTTTACTACCATGGATCAAGAAGGAGAATCAATTGTTTTTGTTCCCCTTGAGGGGCAAGAAATAGAAAATCTTGATCCACCTATTGGTTCTACAATGTCTATGCCATCTCAAAATGATGAAATTACAAAGCCTAAGTGGTGTGGGTTTGATACTATTGATGATCCTAATGAAAATATGGATTTTGAGGCAACTCAAGCCATTGATCATGGAAAGGTGTCACATGACACATATCTTGAAAAATTAGGCTCTTGTTTTGAAAAATATGGATGCATGTTTGATTGGGTGCCTAACTTTGGTGTTTTTGAACAAGTGTTGGATGATGAAGAAGACAATGAAGAAAAAGAAAAAGCTACTAACACTCATCAAGTTGTGATAAATTCTAATCATGATGGGTTGAGTATGGGTGACAAAGTGAAATATTTACCTTTGGTAGTAGCCACAAAAATTTTAAGTGATGGGTTACATGATGTCCCTTTGGGTGCTAATGTCATTGATGATGAAATGTCAAATCTTGGTGATGTTTGTCAAGTTTTGATTAATTTTGATTGCTTCAAAATCTTGAAAAATGATTTGAATTCAAGACTTTTAGAAATAGGCTCTTGTTTGCAATATCTCACTTTTGAAAAGGAAAGCCTACTTCTAAATAATGAATGGAATGATGAAACTTGCACTTTAAAGAATAGACAAAATAAAATTGAATACCAACCATTGTCTAATCAATTTGATTTGAATCTCACCTATGATGTTGCTAATAGAACTAAATCAAATTGGTATGGTGAGCATGGCAAGTTGAAATTTGTTGCATTGCTTGGTTTGATCTTATTGTTGTTGGATTCCTATAACATTTGGCATGTGTATTATGACATATGTCTTTTGAAATGTTCTAATCATGTTTGGGATCCAGGAAAGTAATAGTCCAAGCTTGGCATCATCTTGTACTATATTGTATATAAATTTTGGTTTTGGTTTGAGTTTGTGTTTTCAAGTTTCATTTTGGGATTACTATTTGGATTAGGATTTAAGTTGTGTGTTTGATTTCATTTGACATGTTTGGTTTGTTTTGATAAAAAATAAAAAATAAAAAAAAAAGAAGAAAATCTGAGATGTCAACTTATGCCTAAAATCAGGAGAATATGAAACATTGGAATTATGTTGTAGAAAGCTCCACAAGTAACACAAACATTTAAATATTATCGTTTGGATCTTGTGATGCATGAAGTTGTCAGTTTTGCACATTATGGTAAAATAGATGATATATTCCAAAGGAAGCAGTACATTCATATCTTATGTCATATTCCAAATTGCATATACATGTCATCTGAGTTACATTTTCATTCCATGGGCAATTATTGAGAAGGTGTTGAATCCTATTAGGATTATTACATAACATATATTAAAAGGATCCTAAGGTTGGGAACTGCTACCCAAGCTATCTTGAACCAAGCACATTCCATGCACATTAAAGGGAGTCTTGAGAAAAATGGTTAAAACCATACTTGGATGAAAAGGTGAGGTGAAAAGAATATTTCATGTTTGTCCTATATTGCAACATAATCCTTAAAATAGTGGTTTTTACCATTTCCATTAAGCTTAAAGCCTAAAACTAGAGTAGTAAGGATAGGGTTAAATCCTCATCAAACTTAGGTTGAGGATCCAACTCCCCAAAGCTCTGATTTTACCTACATGGAGTAGTAAGGATAGGACTTAATTCTCATCTCACTTAGGTTGAGAATCCGATTCCCCAAAGCTTCCATTTTTCCCATTTCATCATAAAGCTTGGATTGGAAGGATCGTACTACATGTCCTTTGCAAAGGATGGGTAGTCATCCCAAAGGTCCAAGCTCTTTTTTTTTTTTTTTTGTTGTGTTCTGCAAAGGATGGGTAGTCATCCCAAAGGTCCAAGAGATAAAAGATAATATTTTCCATTTCATCTTAATATTGGATTGGAGGGATCGTACTACATGTCCCTAGCAAGGATGGGTAGTCATCCCAAAGGTCCAAAGAAAAAGAGAGAAAAGAATGAATGAAAGCCAAGTCATAGATTATGGGGTTAAGTATGCTCATGCGTGGCAACATGTCTTGTCTAAAAGCAAGACCACTGATTGCTCATATGGATAGACTAGCCTAACCATTTCATCCATAACAAGTTAAATTATTTTGTTCAAGATGAGGTAATGAACTCCAAATTAGAATAGTAAGGATAGGGTTAAATTCCCATCTCGCTTAGGTTGGGAATCCTATTCCCCAAAGTTCTGATTTCACTCACACTTGCACATGGGTTCAAGATGGTAGTGACACATAACCAACTTTGGGATCTAGTAAATTTAATTTAGTATACATATATTTGGTCCTAAGAGGGTTTGACATCTTTAATATGTTTGTCCATGATATAAGAAGGTTTGAGCATTTATAAAGCAGGTTGTTGCATCTCTAGCATCTTCATCATACATCAAATCCTGCACAAATCATTCATAGCCTTGCATACAAATCATATGTGAAACTGATAATGGAATGTTGAACAAGTTCAAATGATAAGGAATGAAACACTTTGCACACATTGAGCTGATACTTAATGATTCAGATGTTTCATGTATTTATGATCTGTCGGTATTTGTTTATCTTCTATGTGCTGACGCCTGTATTTAAGCTTGTTTGTTTCAGGTTGGGTTCTCACCAAAATGCTCAAGAGCATTTGACAACAGAGTCACCATTTGTTGTGGCTGATCCACAACACACCCCAAAATTGGGGACCCACATTTTTGCATGCTTTCAAGGAAAACTGCAGTAGCCCAGATGCTAAAAAAATCAAGAAAAAGCAAAAATTTCACTAAGGAGAAAAAGTGTCGCGATATCGCGACATGTCGCTCCATCGCGGCCGAAATGAAAAGTTGTCGCGATATCACGACATGTCACTCCGTCGCTGGCGAAAATGAAAAAGTGTCACGATATCATGACATGTTGCTCCGTCGCTGGCAGAAATGAAAAAGTGTCACGATATCGCGACATGTTGCTCCATCGCGGCAGAAATGAAAAAGTGTCGTGATATCGTGACATGTCACAAAATCGCGGTCAAACAAGTCAAATAGGGCAAGGCGCTAAAAATGTCACGATTTCACGAGAAAAAGCAGCAAAGGGGCACAAAGCGAAAAAGCGTCACGATTTCACGACAGGTTGCGGCCGAAGGCATATCAAGTGAAAAACGTCGCGATTTCGCGACAGGTTGTGGCCGAAGGCTTACCAAGCGAAAAACGTAGCAATTTTGCGATAGAAAGCTGGCAAAGTGTACGAAACAGAAAAGTGTCACGATTTTGCAACATGTCACATTTTCGCTGCCAAGTGCAGCAAAACCCAGCGATAGAGGAAATGGTCGTGATTTCGCGACATAAAGCGAAGACCATGCGGAAGGCGAGAAATGGTTGCGATTTCGTGACAGTTTATTGAAAAGAGACTAAGTGCGGAAAACTTGTAGCGAAATCGTGACATGTCTCATTTTCGCTATGCATGAAGGCAAGAGAGGCTGCTGACAGAAAAACGTCATGATATCACGACATGTCTCATTTTCGTTGTGCATGAAGGCGGACAAGGTTGTTGGTAGGAAAATGTCACGATATCGCGACATGTCGTGTTTTTGCGATAAAAGTGAAGAAGCAAAGCTACATGCTATTTTTGGTCATGATTTAGATGGGGTCGTTATAGAACATGCAGAAAGATGCGAAACACATGGCGTACATGTGTCAAGGTTGTAGAAGCGTTACATGTTAACAGAGAATATTGAACTTTTGCATCGAGCATAAATTCAAAAGCAATGGAAAGGCGGGGAATGTGAAACGATGCAATCGGGAAGGCGAAACAAAGCACGTAGAATGGAAGCGAGAAGCGTACCAGCAAGGATAAAATCAAGCGAAGACAGGCATACGGCATCGAAAACCGCTGCGAGCGGGTTGCAGAGTTGAGGGTGATTAGCCATTCTGAGCCTGTTGTGGAGTGCTTTTCTTCCACTTTTGCTGGTTTTGAGAAAAACCAGAGATTTTGCTATTGTAACAGGACATATTTTTAATGCAGAATTGTTCAAAAATTTGCATTTTATGGGCAAGAAAGGATGAGAAATTTTTTGCATGCTTCATTTTAACTGTTCTATGTTCCTCCTTTCAGATTTCAGATTTGTATATGAAATTTATGCCATTGTTTTGGATTATTTCATGTGAATGTCTGTAATCTGGAAATTATTTTAAACCCTAGAAGCCAGCACCTAGTTTACTTTGATTGTGTTTGTTTTGCAGATCAAATAGGCTAGGTTGCATGTACGAAACTCTCACGTATTCGGTTTTGTCGAAATAGGATAGCATCAGACTGAACGTGTTCTACTTTTAATTTTCTGTATTTCCTTTTGTTCATTTTATTTTATTTTCCAGAAGGTTTAAAATGAACATTTAAAAAAATTATAAAATCTAAAAAAAATAAAATAATGAACAATCACTAAAGTTTCATGGAAATAAACCAACATTGCCCCTTGTTTACAGTTACTTGCAATCACTAAGGTGTTCCAAGCATTTTAATTGAATATCTTTATTTGAGATTACTAATAAACAGTTGCAAATGCTAATACAGCAGAGACCTTGGAGAAGTTGTTAGTTTGACTTCTTTGCAAGAGGGGATTTGGAACCCAAATCCTAAGGAAGAGTGCAATTTCACTAGTGTGCAAAAATACCACTCAATAGGACCCATCCTCCAACTGGTGTGGAGTTGGGATCAAGTGGATATCGTTTGCTAAATTTAGATCATCGTTCAGAACATCGGGTTCCTCTTAAGCATGGAAGACATCCTGAGTCTGTCTTGGGGTGAAATGGAACATCCCATCACAAGGCCAGTACTATGATGGGGATGGTGGTGTGTCAGCACGATCCCAGTCTATAGCATCTAGGTCTAGATGCAATGACCGTGTTGGGTTGACTAGATCATGAATGGGGGTGATTAAATCAATGGAAATCATGTTAATGAAATTATTATGGTCTCCATTACCATGGGTATGACTGCTCGGACATCCTAGATGATATTTGTGCTCCGGATATGGCTCTGTGGGTACTGGAACAAATGGATCAGCCCTATGCATAGATAAAAAGATAGGGTCTACCCTAGGCATTGATGGTTGCATAGGGTCTCTAGGCGGAAGATGCTCTCTATACACCTAGAGTGGTAGGTGCAGTAATTGCTATAACTGCATCTAGTTAAGGTGCCACCTATGCCTTGGCCCTATGTGTAACTATTCAAACATGTCATCTATGTCCAAGGGATATTGCTGTTGTCGCATATGATTGAGATAAGCCATCTCAGTTTCATATTCGTAATCACTGTCAGAGATCCAAAGGCCTTCGTTGGCACCAACAGTTGTTTGCGACATATGAGGCTCATCTTTCTTGAGAAAATTAATGTGGTCCCATCGAGGTTGTTCCACTCTCTACAGGGGGACCTGACACTCTTGAGGTGGCATATGTTCAATTGGAGCATCCAAAGGGAACATTGTTAGGAAGCTCTCTTGACAATCATCCATGGGATGTACTTGTGAATGATTTCTATTAGACTCAAAAGGATCCCAAGATGCTAACTCATATTTTGACTCATCTTCTATAGACCCTTCTTGGTCTTGTCCATATCCTTCTTGTAGGTGAGTCCTCAAATTTTCTCCCTTTTCGATCAAAGGGAAAGGGTTGTTATGGTCAACAAGGTTGGTTGTTAACAATGGGTGATAATCCCCCAATGTATATGTTGTGTTAGGATTGGCATATGGATCTAATGCCAACCCATCCTTGTTGCCTATCCCTAGGCCTTGCATGTTCTCTACCAATATGTCTAGGGGCAGGGGGTGGTTGAACCCTACTCCTGACTTGTCATACGACATTTGATATCTCGGTTGGCAAAGAACATGCACTCCTTGCTCATACCTGCCCAACCCATATCCATGCTAATTGCATTGGCCTAGATATCTCAAAGCAAAATCTAGGTTGGACAAATAGTTGACGTCCTCTGCAAAGGGCTCTTCATATTTGTCTTCTTACATACAAGTCTCAATGCCATTATCTAGGCCCCCATAAACAAAGTGTCTAATTGGGTGGGTAGCCTAGAGGAACCATAGAGCCGATGGGGAATCGAGGTCTCCCCATGTCCTACATGGACTCAAGGGTAGGTGTTGCTACAATGTTCCTCACTAGATACTCCCCCAGGCCCGTGTTGGCCATCTCAACGGTGACCATTGGTGGTTGAGGGGGAGTGAATGGGATTCCTTCCTGATTCCACTCCATGTGGGGTGGACTAGGTATCTTGACTTCCATTCTGCTAGGCATATCTTTCGTAGAGATGGTTGAGACTAGGGGTGGTTCCTCTTCTAGGGGTTTCTTTCCCTTGTCCTTTGGTGTGGCCACTGTAGGTGGCATCATTGGTGAAGGACCAGATGAGGAAGATGGACCCGGCTGGGGATTCGATGGACTCGACAACGGGGATGCCTGCGGAATCGGACCCTGGTTAGATGGATTCAACTAAAAATCCAAATGTGTTGATGGAAGGGTCAATTACGGCATGAATTGCATCGTATTGCAGTACTTGAAGGGCTCTAAGTCTACCAGGACTACATACACCTATCCTTCAAATGTGTACTTTAGGAACTGATGAGCTATTAAAGGGACACACTTCATATCCCTGATCCAAGGCTAGCCCAGTAAGATATTATAAGCCATCTCACCTTCCAAGATGTGGCACAATGTATGAATAGTCTTTTGTCCCACTTGGATGGGTAGGAAAATTGTGCCAATCGTCGAGCATATTGCATCATTG
Source organism: Wollemia nobilis (assembly GCA_028583015.1). Lineage (NCBI taxonomy): Eukaryota > Viridiplantae > Streptophyta > Pinopsida > Araucariales > Araucariaceae > Wollemia > Wollemia nobilis. The sequence goes on along the minus strand of JAQPPZ010016887.1, from coordinate 1,258,786 downwards.
AATGCTCACAGTGTATAAGTGGAAGCCATGATGTGAGATGTCGGCAACTTTAGTTGTTTCAATGTTGCGATTGTGATGATATTACTGGATGAGCCAGTGTCCACCAACACCCTTTTATATGGAATCTTGTTGACTAGCACAATAACGTGCAGGGGTGGATCCATGACATCACTAGTCACTGATTTCAATTCATCTTCTCTAAAGGTGATGACTGGTTTTGTACATTATTTGACATGTCCCACAAAGTTGTTGAAAGAATTTACTTCATGGGGCTGCAACTCGATGGTTTTTAATATCTCCATTAGAGCCTCCCGATGGGGTGCTGATTGTTGAATGAGCTCGTATATGGAGAGCCTAGCCGACATGGTCCTTAGACTTTGGGTAAGTCTAGTCCAAATCGTGGCCACTATTCTAGATGATGGAATTTGCATAGCGTGCTATTGAGGTTTTGATGCCGATGGAACCTCTCTTGTGGCTATCGTGGGGGTAGCTCCTTGATACCTCTTGTTCCTAGTCACGATGCTTATCATCCCTACATACCCCTACATGGGGCAATTCTGTTGCACCTCATTGACTTGAAGGGGTTTTGCCTACGCTCATCATGGGTAGGTAGGGGGTCTCTTAAGACTCCCATATGTTGGTTGTTTGGCGCTACGGGGTTGTCCACTACCAATGTCTTATTGTCGATTAGGTCTTGTACCAAACCTTTGAATTTCCAACATGCATTAAGGTCATGTCCCTTCCACCTGTGGAACCTACAGTACAAGTCCTCCCGGTACCCCTTAGGCTTCGGCACATTGGGGTCTATAGTTTGAATCTCTGGTAGGTTGATCAAGTTCACCACTGACAAGCGGTCAAACAGGGAGACCCTGGACTCTATGTAAGGTGTAAATTGTTGCCTAGGGCGATGCTACTAATTTTTTTCCTGCCTCTGGTTTTCTCTATCATAGTTGTTAGGAGGCACCACCTGATAGTTAGCCTTTTGAGGCTGTGTTGCTTGTGCAGGCTTAGGGATGTTGATAGCAACTTGATTGACCACAACGGGTTTTTGTTGCATGGTCCCTGTTTTGGTGTTCTTGGTCCATTCTTTCTTCTTAGGCTTAGTGATCTTGCCATCCTGTATCTTGATCTCCTCAATGATTCTGGCTTGCACCAGAGCTTCCTTAAGAGTGGCATATTGTTGTAGCTGCAATAGCACGAAAATCAATCTCAAACAGCTCTTTGAGAACATCTGAGTCAGGTCAAATATGGGAGGGAGTAGGGTAGCTTTGAAAGTAGTGTCCTCCATCGGTTCCCATATGCCGCCATGGTCTCTTCCTCATACTACTTGAGGCTAGCTAGGTCACTTAATGACACCTTTTTATTGGTGTTGAAGGAGAAGCGTTCAAGGAACGCATCCACTAGCTGATCCAAATTACTGATGCTATATTTTGGCAACTGAGTGAACCAATCCAAGGTAGGGCCTACGAATGTGGTTATAAATGTTCTTAGTAACAAAGCATCATTGTCCTGAATGCCAAAGCACTGGCTCAGGAATCTAGTCACATGCTCTTGGGCATCCTCCTCCCCTCTAAAGAGTGCCAACTAGGGTAGTTTAAAGTGTTCAAGGTATGGAGGTGCTAGCACTGATGGATGCACAGGATGACTACGGAGTTGGCATAAAGTGGGATTTTGGGGCCCAGAAGTCTTGATCTCCATAGACTCTAAGCGCTCTAGCAGCGCTTTATATGCATCGGAGGATTTGATTTCTTCCTCCTTGGTTTGCTCTCATTGTGGGTTGCGGGGAACTTGAGGCCTGTGGAGGGGTGGTTGGATAGCAACCCTTCTGCCTTGGTAGGGCATTTCAGCCCACTCTTCTTCTTGTTCATACTCTTCATAAGCTTCCTGAGGAGTGCCTGGCCGAGACCTATAAACATGTGTGGGTGCCCACGGAGGGTGCCCATCATTGTTTTTGGGAGTGGCCTCCCGCTCATGTCTAGGAGGTCTTGGAGGCAATACTTGATGAGGTCACGGAGACCTATCTTGCACCAAGGGGTTGTGCCTCTCATACACTTCTAATTTATGTGTGTGAGGGGTTGGGACCTTCTCAGGCACATTGTTATGGAGCAATTCGGTTGTCTGACGTTGAATGCACTCTTTGTTAAGGCGATACAAATGCTCTAACTATTGTTTATCTTGCCTAAGCTGCGTGATCTGCGCTTGGTGGGTGGCATGTTTGGCAAATGCCAAGTCACTTTGTTCCATCGTCTCATGTTTAGGAAGCCTAGATGCCTCTCCTACATGTCTATCTCGGTCGTGGTGATTCGAGACCCCTATGGGTTGCTTCCCTCTATCGAGGTTAGCAAAATTTACCTGAGGCTCTGGCCTCAATGGGCGATCCTGATACATAGCAGGTGTGGAGGTGCATCATTCCCATGCTATGTACTGCTCTTGAGGAATGTAGTTGTCTTCCTCATCCTCCCTTTCGTATGCATAAAAGGTGCGGGTAGAATTGTCTTGCCCTATCTGGAGAGCCTGATACTCTTGATATTGTCTAGTGTTTCTAACAGCAATACGGGGTAAAGGAGGGATGAAAAAATCATGTTGCCCCTCCTTATGGACCCTATTTTGTTCAAGCACTTCATCACTAGGCCACCCATAACGATCTTCTAAGGGAGGTCTCCTGTCTATGTTGAGTTCTACATGTAGGTTCTCCTCTTGAAAGGACCTATGCTGAGTGGGGGTGCCTCTCAAAGAGGTGCCTCTAGAGTCCTATTTTGTGATGGCATGGTGTGGACTATCTTGTGTGCCATGCCACCAAGGTGGGATGACCAAGTCCTCAGGACTATATCAGAGGTGACTTGTCCCCCTTTGCACACTTTCTGCAGTGCTTGACCATGATTGGGCTTAGCTACGAGTGTACACCATGGTGATGTGCTCCTAAAGATGAGTAGATTTTTATCTGCTTTTAGGATTTTTTATGCTACACTTAAACAAAAATGAAACACACAATCAAAACAATGGTTATCTCATTTAAAGATTAAAAGTGTGCCCTAAACCTGGTTTAGTGTGTTTTGATGTTTGTTTGAAAGCTTTTGTAAAGAACGTTTAAATGCAATATGATGGCTCTTGTGACTCCCAAAAATGGTCGCCCCTTCGATATACCTTTTCCAGGCCGATATACCAACCTCTCTATATACCCGCCCTTATGTGAGGGAAACTATTGGTACGTGAGAGCAGATGGTACGTGGAACATAGGTGGTATGGAAGGGGAATCGCTTTGTTTATGAAACCTACCATAGAAGACTTATCCTCATGCGCTAGGAATCACCCCCACTACACTTGGTCAGATTTCATCATGATTTACATCTAGCAACAGTCGCGATCGGGGTTATGTATGCAGTATCTCAAGCCAAGGTGGTGATGAAATCTATCATTGGTCTTGCTCAAGGGTTGGGGTTTTATGACCAACTCCTTGTTGTTTTAATTACCACGTGGTGTGTGGGGTTATTTTTAAGTTGCATAAATGAAGAAATCAAGCATTCAAACTCTCCTATGCAAGAAAATAACCAAAAAACAAAAAAAAAGCAAAAAATGATAGAAGGTGTTTGTAACCCCTACCTCTTCTCTGCCCAAATTTGATGTCTCTAAATTTCTACTCTAAAATTGCATAGAGATCTATTCATCCTGGGATGATATGAATAATAGATCTGTATTTGTTCCAGTGTAGGACGAATTCCTATTCATCCCTGGGTAAGATGAATTCCATCTCTGCCACAGACTGAAACGAACAGCAGTCCAGCATTTGAAAACTTGGTACCTGCAAGAAAAAACAAGCAACTTTAATCAAAAATTTAATATTAAAAATAAAGGGATAGATGTCCCACCGTGATCGCCACTGAAAGCACAAGGATACGAAAACAAAAAGGAATATGCCAAGCACGATGCGTGTAAAACCAAACTTAATGCTAAAATCCTATATATGGAAACATACATGAAAGGAAAGAACATAGACGAATTGACACAAGATAAAAGCAATATGAAATATGGCCCTCTTTATTGATATGCTTTTAAAGTCATGTTACAATATGTCTCCTTCCTTTTTAGGGGATAGGAGCGTATAATATGTTTCTTATCACATACATGGATAGCAATCCTTCTTCCGCGTGCCCACATGTAAGATGGGCGGACCAAAATGTCACCACCGCTTGTGTATATTATTTTTGGCTCCTTACTACTCCTCTAATGTTGAAGACCTGCGTTCAAGGAAATAGAAAATATTAGTAGCACCTGCAGATAGAATAAAACATGTATTTCCCAAGGCCTACTGTTAGTGTATGCATGAAAATATTAAACCGATAACCAAATAATATTAGAAAGACCTAGAAATTTTATAGAAGCATGAATATGTTACCAGGAAGCCACTGCAAAAATAACAATCGAGAAATTCCTCACAGATTTGTATTCGCTCCGGGGCGGGACGAATAAACCTGCAACAATTTGTCAGAAAGCACCCTCTTCAATGTCCTACCTAGGAAGCTCCAAATGACCTACAAAGTTGGGGTTAGCTAATTGGGGGTGTTTTGGGAAGACCCAGATGGTCATATTTCTCCAATTTGTCCTCTAGTACCCATATATTGATGATGGCATCTACAAATTAGTAAAGGCGAGAAATGATAAAAACCTAGTCAAAAATGCCCAGAATGAAGTGAAATTTAAACTACAGCCTATTTAAATAACCTAGAATAATACGCAAAATAAAAATCAGAGAAATCTATCACATATTTCTATTCTCTCTAGGGTGGGGTGATTAGGACTATGACAGTGTGGGGAGCGCCCGGGGCAGGACGCCCACCATTTGGGACTCTATTCTGGCACCAATCCACTTGGGATGGGTCCAAAACTTCTTATGGGGTGTTTTAGACAAATTTTGTGGGATATCATGGCCAAAAATTGGGTTTTGGGTCTAGATTCGTGCTTCCAATAATCACCCAATAACCTCCCTTTCAAATGAGAGATTAAGGATGTGAAAGGCACAAATCGCAAAGGTAGGTATATAAATTGGCAGCACTTCGTTGCTCCAAATTCTCTACTCTATATATATATATTTTGGGTGAGAAAACTCACCAATTTATAGACCTAGGGTCTCTCTGTTTGAATTGCTCATGCGAGGGTGCTACTTGAGTTGTTTGTCCTATTTTGAGAGAAAAGATAATTCCCTGATTTAGAATCTCCTTGCATGAGGTCTCTAAAATAAAGACATGCATGATTGAAGTCTCTCTTCTTTATTTGGAGTCGTTCCTCGCAATTGCATGGCCTACAACTTCATTTAACTGGCGGACTTGTCGAGGTTTGACTTTTTGCCAATTAAAATTGCTATTCACCTCACCCTAGGGAGAATGTTGATATTCATCCCTGGGTGGGATGAATGCCAGTTTGTATTCATCCCTGGGTGGGACGAGCAGAGAGCAAGGTGCCAAAAAGGTGCCAAATTGACCTTTGACCTCCAAACTACTTTTCGGAGTGGTTAGGACCACTGTTTAACCTCTGGGGGCTGCCCTAGGGGCTATGTGTGTCAATGCGATCGATGCTTGTTGTCACATAATCGGATTGGTGCCGTTTTGGTGTCTACATTATTTATTATGCTACTATTCAAACTCTACAATGCAATGAATACACTCTGCATTACTTTTATTTTTATTGCAAGAAGAGGATTTTATGATGCTTGAGGAATATGAAGAAGATATACCTAGAGTAACCTTCTCCTCCTTCACGTTATTTACTTTAAATTTACATATCTATCTTATTTAACTCTTAAATTTTAACGTACACATTGAACTTCCTCATCCCATGTATCATTTTTTTTTCTAATGGATGATTTGAGTAAATTGTAATAGCATTTTTCATTTGATGATACAAACTATTCTTTTTTCACTTTCTCAAGAGTGGAAAATTTTTTATTTGAAACTTCTACTATGATATGGTGTGCTTATTTTACATTGAATTTTGTCTCATGCCCAAAATGTTCCATCATTTTACATTCTCATGTCATGTGTCCATTCTCATTACACCTACAACATCATAATTCAATGTTTTCATAATGCAATTATTGATCCCATTATTTTAATTTAGATTTATTCATAATGGACTATTGGCTTTCCTAAAATATATATCCCTATTGGATGAACTCCTCTAGAGTATTGCCAATATTCTTCAAAACCTCCTTATTGATGAGTTGATATGGATGTCAAAAAGGCTAACCCCTACCAAAATCATTTTAATAGTCTATGTCTCCACATACAAATTTTCACTCCATGGTTTTAAATATAATGCATCATGGCCCCTAAACCTTCCACCACTCATACAATGAGAAAAAGACCATTTTATAAGAAAATTCATGGAATAATTTGAATTTAATTGCTACGTTGATAGGAAATTTTAGATATGGGAAGGATTATTTCAGCAACATCATCTCATAAATGCTTAACCAAAGTAATGAATTCTATTATACATTGAGATAATTTACCATGCTAATCAATGGATTCAAAAACCTTATGCAACAAGTAATGGTGAAAATAGAAAACCTAATTTATGGTTTGGAATATCTACAAAAATAAGATCTAAGCAGCTTGCACACCAAATATAAAAAATGTTAGAGATTTGTGGAAAACACCCAAACCAACCTCAAAAAGAGACATGAAAAAGTAGCAACGATGGCTCTTAGATGTGGAAAATCACCCTAAGATCAATCTCTTCTACAATACAACAATCACTTGAATTTAGAAAAAATTTAGCTACCTCATATGTGTGATGGGATGGGATGCTACCACCACACCAAATGAAATTGTTTAATGAGGCCATGCACCCCTTTGAAATTAATAACTTGATACAATATAACCTAAACATAAATTAAAGATAAACTTAACATGAAGCATGACAAAACATTCTAGAAAAATTGTTTCTCAACTAGGAAAGTCTAACCAAATTTTTTTCAAATCACCATTGGGAAAATAAGCCTAAAGTCACATAAAATTGAACACTTTCATGCACCTCACCTTAATGCTACAATTTTTTTTATAAGAACATCATTAAATATTAAAAGGAATTTTGGATGGATAATGTAACTATAATATCTTCTATGGCCCAAATTACTCTGGTTAATTTCAACTCCTTCACTTTGAGATATGCATATTTGATACTTCAAGTGATCATGTTATAAGTCTTATAATATGTACATACATAATTTGAGATCAAGGTACCTCAAATATGATTAAAAAAAATCTTAAACATAGTAAATTTGAAAACATGAAATTCTATATTATCAACCATAAACTTATATATAATAAGTCTAAATAAGAGTTGATCTACACAATGTACATACACAAGATGGGATTAAGGTACCTCAAATATATTAAGTACAAATTTTAAACATGATTAACTATAAAATATCATTTAACATTAAATTATTAACTCATATATCAAATGACATTCCTAATCTAAAAATTATATATCAAATGACATTAGCTCAACTAATTATTTTCCTCAGTTTTCAAGAAAGAGGTCCAATTTCGAATGACATTAGCTCAACTAATTATTTTCCTCAATTTTCAAGAAAGAGGTCCAATTTCGAATCTTAGAATGTGATACATGTATAATTTTCAAACTATTATAATATCACTATATGATCATTTATGTAATACAAGTTAAAAAAATAATGGGTTAAAAAATAATTAACACATATAACTAAGTCTAAATAATTCTCTATAAAATATTATAGGTTTTATACTCTTCATATCATGGCATTTCATAGTGGATCTATAAACAATATTATATGATCCGCATAATGTATTAATACAAAATAACATCTTTGTCCTTGTATTTAATCAAGTACTTAGTCCTACAAAACATTTAGTATAGGAAATACAAAAAATAAAAATAAAAATAAAAAATGACTATAATTATATTAAATAAGGGTCAAATGGATAATATAAATGATGAATTATTTTTCAAGATTTATAAGATGTTCGTAAAAATAATATTACTAATTATGTAAACAAAATAAGCACAATATACTAAGATAATATAAACCATTTATTAGTTTTCTAGATGTATATGATGTTTAATAAAAAATATTTTTGATGTGCAAAAATATTATATTTATATTTATATTTATATTTTGATACATAGAGGAGTTGGTTACATTCATACTATTTTCAGTAATTGGTAAGTGTAAACTTCAAACCATAGAGGCCACTCTCACAAGCTTATACGACCTCATTATTGTTGACCCAGTGTAAGAGGGACCATTGATCACTCAATATTTCAATAAGCATGCCCCAAGCTTTGAACCTAGGTCTCTTCTTGGTAAGTGTCTTGGACAAAAATACAATTAGCAATCCACCTTACCCTTACCCTTGAGAGCCAAATTATATATAAATTTTAGTAACTATAATGTTTAACATCAATTATATTTGAATAAAAATTACTCTAAAAAATATTGAAGGTCCTAAACTCTTTATATCAAGGTGTATGCTAATACATCTATAAAATAATCTCATATGTTCTCCATAATATACTAATACAAAATACTATTGTTATTATCACACTCTTTTTTAATTGTATAGCTCTCATGTTTGTTTGATTATGTGTTAATTCCCTTATAAGTATAGCTTTCATTTTTCAAAGGGGTTATCACTAAGAAGAAACTATTTAGCCCTATGAGTTGGTTCTAGGGTTTTTCACATTACCCAAATAACTTTGAATAGTGCAATGGTTTGGGTTTTGGCTCCTTTTCGAGAGGTCTAAGGTCCAAACCACAACATGGTTTGAGCTTTGGTTCTTCTTCAAGAGGTCTAATGTCCAAACCACAACATGGGTGAGTGTATGATGAGGTGAGTGTGTATGGCTATGTGTTTGACCCCTATCAATAAACTTATTGATAAGCTTAGCTCTCACCCACCCTTACTAAGGGCCATGGTTAAGATTGAGATGCCCTTATTAATAAACTCAACGCTCAATTTTATAAAAAAATTGATTAAAATGAAGATACCAGCTACACTATTATCCAACTTTATTCTACTTCTATCATGTCAATGGTCGCGTTGAAATAATTTGAATGTGTAGAACGTTTCCAAAATCGGACGAGGCCCGGCTTATTAGGAAGGCAACATTGTTTACTTTAAAATTTTCTCAAAGAAATTTTATTAATTTGTAAGTAAAAAACTATATAATTGTTTACTTCTTTTATATATGTATTATTATCCAAACAATATTTTAATGAAAGAGGGTGATTGAGTGCCAAGTGTTGACTTTAAAATGAATTTGACCCTTACGTATCAATAAACATATCGTTACCTCAATAATTGTGTTTACCACGACAATGAAACATTCCAAATATATATCAAACACTAAAACCACGACAATGAAACATTCCAGATATACATATCAAACACTAAAACCCTATGTTTCTACGATAAAAGTTAGAATAACACTCACGTTATTTTCGTCCAATATACGCGGTTTATTTATCGGATTCTCCGACTGAGACATCGTAGGAAACGTTTCCAGCGAATATTGGATCAAATTTGGCCCTTTAAAATCCCCTCTCCTCCTTTCCTCTTCCCAATCCCACCTCTCACGCCAGAACATTATTTCCAAAATAATCTTCCACCCCCTTCTGCTACGTCTCATAATCTCTTCTTTTAATTTTTTTTCACAATTATGGTACAGTGGAGGCTATTATTCGTGTTGGTGGCCATGGTGGCGTTTATTGCAGCTGATGTGGCGAGGGTTGACTGTTACAACGAGATTGGTGCTTTGGCTCCCTGCATCGAAATTATTCAAAATGGTGGCACTCAGAAGCCAGAGTGCTGCAACGCCCTGGTTACTACTTTAACTGCAGATCCTATCTGTCTCTGCGGATTGATATTTGAGAACGTCTATTTTAATCAAACCGTGGTTCTTGCCGTTGCCGAGGAATGCAACGTCACCGCTCCTCTGCCCACTGCCAAGATGTGTGAGGCTACGTATCTTCATTTTGATTTTATTAATGAAGGCTAAATTTTCTAAATAGGTTTGATGTTTAAATCATAGGGACTTCATATATTATGTATTTCAAGAAATAAAAAAAATAGAAAGAAAATAACAATAATTATAGATATTAAAAATTTTCATTTTTATATTATATTTTTATTGATTTATTCTCTGTTGGCAAGTGTTTCCCCTTCTTCTCAGCCAAGTAAGTTTTTTATATATTTTTTATAATTATTTAAATAAAGAATTTATATGTTAAATGAATTTATAAATTTTAAAAAATAATTTACTTTTTATTTTTATATATAAATCATTAAAAAAGTAAGATGTTTTTATAGAATGATCTTAGGAGTAAAGGAGAATACGACGAGAATAGCAGTGATTGTGAAAATTAAAAGGTTAAGGTATTTTACTACTTTAAATTTTTTTTTTTACTCTTATATCAAACTCATACTATTTATTTTTTACTTTTTATTTTGGCAGCTACATCCGATCATTCTTCCTAAGAACTGTTTGTTTGTATAGAAATTCATAAATTAGATATTTTACAGATAATGAAAATTAATTTAGTTTTTAGTTTATATAATATATAAACATTATTCTAAATATAAGGTGATTTTATGAAATAATCTTAAGAATATAAGAGAAAACGAAAGTTTTCATGCTTCTATGAAATCCAAAATATAGAGGAAAAAATAACACTATAGATTGGTTCCAAAACATGAACAATAATATTATTTTTCATTCAATTTTTATATTTATTTTTATTTATTATATTAATGATAATTTAAAAATCTCTTAGAGTAATATATATTAATATATATATATATATATATATATATATATATATATATATATATATATATATATATATATATTAAATTGTAATTTTAATTTCTTTAAAAAGTCTTTTAGACTTTGCATAGTTGTTAGTTGAAGTTTCAAACATGAGCAATAATATTATTTTTCATTTAATTTTTATATTTATTTTTATTGATAGTATTAATGATAATTTATAAATCTCTTAGATTAATATATATATATATATATATTAAATTGTAATTTTAATTTCTTTAAAAAATCTTTTAGCCTTTGCATAGTTGTTAGTTGAAGTTTCATATGATTATGAGTGAGGATAACTTTACCTTCACTATTTTAAAAAACATTATTTCCATTGGATTTTCTTGGTTAATTGAAGTTTCATATTTTACTATTTTAGAAAACATCAACTCCATCGACATTTTCTAGATTTTGTTTAAAAGCACCATCAACCCAATTGACGAATATTTCTATTTTAACATAGATTAAAGTATATTTTCATTGTCGTAGATGACTCTTCCATGTATATGCAAAACTTATAACCAAGTTGTTAGCACCTCCTTTTCCACTAAACACTTTACATGATGAGCACCATATCTATAAAAGTTATGCAAGAAAAGCAATAATATAATTCTAGCATAATTTTGAGATTTATTTATTTTTAATCATATTATTCCTTTCAAGCTATAAAATTCCATCAAACAATGAAGGGCCAATTCTCCATGGAATATATAATGCTTTAGTTTTGAAATAACTAAGCCAACATTCCATTAACTCTTTTGATGGAGCTACCTAATAGATTCTGATATGTTTAAAAAGAAACCTCAAATTATGTGAGCAAAGGGACAATAAATAAGTTTGATATTTCTAAATCCTTCTCACACAAGGCAATTTTAAAGTTTTATGATATCCTCTTTGTATAATATCTTCTATAAGAATCTTACTTTGAACTCCTAACTAGAGGAATGCTAAGGTTTTATAGAAAACATTTAGTGACCAAATATTCTTCTAAGAAAAATATTTGAGAGTAGGAATTTTCAATTCCTCTCAAATTTAAAAACATAACTTGATTAAACATCCACCATATTTTGATTATTTCTAAACAATCACATCCTTTTGTGTACAAATAGACAAATAAAACTCTTGAAACATCTTTTAAGATCATCTACTTTTTTCTTGAATTCCTCTTTTTGATATTTATAAACCATCATGTCCTTTTGTGTACAAATAAATATTTAAAACTCTTGAAGCATCTTTTGAGATCATCTACAATTTGTTCAAATTCCTTTCCTTCAAATAGGTTACTGATAGAAATCCAAATATAGAGTTGTTTCTCACAATAATATAATATCTGACCTTTGGACCATTACAAGTTAAATATGCCCATGCCAATGATTTCCATTTTGAATCATATATAAGTGATTAATGCTTAAAACAAGCATCAAACCAAAGATCTACATAATTACCCTTGTTATCTGACTTCTGGATCAATTGTAAACTATCTAAAATAAATTACATGTTGACGATCCTTTGGTTAGGGTTATTTTGGTCAATAATTTCATTACATCAAGAGAACTTATATTTTTTTTAAGTATCATTTTTTCCCAACTCTTTTCTTGATCTCTGAATAATCTTCATCCAAGTTTTATCCCTAAGGCCAAAATATTTTATTTTCTTTGCAAGCCCTATCCCACTTACAAGGAGGAAACCTAAATTCTTTCTCACATCCTTTCCAAAGAAAGTCTCTTTGAATTTTATCAATTTATAATGCTACAAGTATTGGCAATCTTGAAACTAACATTATATAAACAAGGATGGATTGTAATGTAGACTTTGTGAGTTATAGTCTTCCTACCATGGTTAATAACTTACCTTTCTAACCTTCCAAATAAGTTTTCATTCTATATAAACAAAGGACCCGAATCTATTTTTAATTTTCTTTATGATACAAAATAAGTCCCTCATGCTCTCATGGCCTCCAATATCTAGGAAGAGGTAAATACCATGGGTGCTAGTTGGAACAAGGTCCTATGTAGACTATGTCCCCTTTAGCCATCATTGGAAATGCTATGAGTTTTCAAGAATTAAAAAAAACTACTTTAACCGCCATTTAAAAGGCTTTGAGTCCTCAGATCAACTAAGTAACATGACACTGGGAGCTTTAGGTTTCACACTAGTTGACAACAATGATTCCTCCTTGGTTATGCTTTTGGTGGTCTTTTGGCTTTATCTACTCCATAGGTAGTAGGAGCCTTGCATCCCTTTATTTTGACTTCAAGTAGGAACTCTGATCAAAATTTTCTTAGAATTCAAGAGTTGCTCAGAATTATGAATCTTCATTGTGGGCATTAAGACTCTTTAGGCCACATGTCATGTAATTATTTGGCACACAAATTTATGTTGTGACTAAATTTTTTCTATCCTACTTCTATAATGTGTTCTCAATTCTAGGTTATGTCTAATAAAGTATATTGAAATCTTTGAAGAACACAAGCTTATACTAAGAGGGGGGGGTGAACAGTATAAGACCTCTTTTTACTTTTTCCTTTATACTTCAAAATAGTAAAGCAATATACCCAAAGAAATATCAAAGCAATGCACAAAATCATCCACACAGTGACACCAATTTTAACGTGGTTCACCCAGAATGCCTGGGCTACGTCCACAAAAATTTTCTCCAAAATTTATCTCAAAGTTCTTTGGGAAACCTTACCAATTACAATTTTTATGAGCCTCAGCCCAAAGGAGACACCTTCCCCCAATATGAATTTATGAACCTCTGCTCAAAGGAGATACCTTCCCCTCTGCTCTGGAAATGATCCCTCGAAGATCAATCGCCTCTACCTCTTGCCAGCACGTGGAACTCCTTTCCATCGAAGACCTCCTGTCCTCAATGCTTAGCCTAAGAGACCTCCGCCTTCTATGATCACGTCCACAACAGGTCAGCTACCTGTACCAAAAACACTCAGTCGATCTAGTACAAGTATTCCTCTGTCTGTCAGATCTGTCCAACTCTTCAAACAAATCAATCCTCTACACACAAGCCTTCTCAAAGACTTTCCAAATCTATCCTCAGGTTCTTCTCAAAGAACCAATGCACCTCTGTCCTCAAGTTCTCTGATAGAACTCTCAAAAACTTAGCTCACAAGTCCTCTGCTAGGACCTGTCCAAATATTCTCACAAGTCCTCTGCTAGGACCTATCCAAATCTGCTCACAAGTCCCCACCGAAACCTGTCCAAAACCTGCTCACAAGTCCCCATCGAAACCTGTCCAAAACCTCAGCAAGCTCACCAAGAAAAATTTTCTTAGCATGAACCCACAAAGAGAATTGTTAGAGACCCAATGTGATTCATAAACCTCATAAAAGCATAAAGATAATTGTTAGAGACTCAATATGTTCTATACTTAACTGCCAATCTCAATCTCAAATCTCATAGAAACATAAAGAGAATTGTTAGAGACCCAATATGTTGTATACTTAACTCCCAATCTCAATCTCAAATCTCATACAAACATAAAGAGAATTGTTAGAGACCCAATATGTTCTATACTTAACTCCCAATCTCAATCTCAACTCAATATCAATCTCAAAAGAATAAGATAGGTGTAGTATGCTTTTCTCAAGAATATGAAACACAACCCAACAATTGCCAACCATGCAATATCTCATATAACAATGATACTTATATTCTTTTCACCAACAACTAGGGTTTCATCATCTCAATGCAAGTAGCAAGACTTACTAACATAAACCCTAGTGCAAAAAATGCTTCTTCTTCCTCAACCAGAATTATGCATTCACCCAAAAATTCATCAATGACTTTAATGCATAAACAATCTTCAATATCCAGAAAATAAGATTTACACCAAAAATATGTAGTAGACAACCTTTTCACTCCAAACTCAATTTCAGAAAATATACCATAAACAACATACATGGAATAAGTTGCCCATACCTTTACTTTGATGAAGAAGGAGAACTCAAAATCTGTCACAACACTAACTCTCAATTTGCCACCAATTAGAGTTAGCAACTATACAATAATACATAATAATAAAGATCCAAAATAACACCTTATTTCTCCAACTTAGTAAAAAAAAACCACCAGAAGTATAATATACATACAAAGTAAAACCTCTTTACACCTTATTACTCCACATAAACATTAAACATCAATAAAACAATGTCAAAGCAAATATGATACCTTAACCTTATACCTCCCGCGCATTCACAGCCACTATCCTTTGTACACCACGACCAAAAGAAAAATTACCAACAAAGAGAATCGAACTCGGCACCTTTGCCTTCTAGCGCTTTCGCTTAAATGCCATTGTCGTTGAGTCACAAGTGCCCAACGAAGAAATACAGCGCTGCCCTCTCTTTTATCTTGCTTTGATGCCAAGAATCTGGAAAACATAAATGTCTTCCACAAGCCACATGCAAACTGGTGAGCGATGTCCAAAACGTAAGTCACTGAATGCTTGCATTAATCATCTCACAGCACAGTCTAAAAAATGTAGTTCAGGTGCAATTGCCAATCCACTACTGTCAAGAAAAAAGGTAAGGATGCAGCCCAAGCTCAAATCCAAATATGCCAAGCACGGTTTCCAAGACACAGTGCACACATCAAAAGGCACAAACAACAGTGATTTTCAAAATGTCAAAACTCCAAAATTTGAAAACCTACAGTGCACACATCAAAAGGCACAAACAACAGTGATTTTTGTCACTCCATATCCCCAATCCCTTGCTCGAAAGAAAAGCAAATCAAAATAAACAATGATCTCATCACTACAAATGAGCAAGTATCCCAATACAATTGAATAAAAGAAGGGAGTTGACCTTGAATCCCTGGAACTCTCAACATTCTAAAAGTTCATGAGGCAAGCCTCAGTACCGGTTAGGTTGATAGCCTATCGGTCACTGGTGGTAAACTTCTCGCATGACGATATATCTATCACTTTAACTTGTGTATAGATCAATGTTTGCATGTGGATGAGCTAGCCTATGGCACCCTGGATAACACCGTAGACTAATCTAACTGAATACAATAAAGGAGTTAGTGGAGCTAATTAGGTGATCCTCAGTATAGGTTCGGTTGAAAGCCCATCTGGCACTGGCGGTATCCTGATAAATACCACATAAATGAACTCAATCGCAGACACAGGGATGTGAAATAGCTTGGTCAAAAACAATTCAGATTCATACCTTGTTCAAAAGTCTTGTAAGACAAAGTACAATCATGGCTAGTGAGTTAAAACCGTCTGAGTCTCAGAAAACCTTAGCTACATTTCTAAACCAACCGCGCTGCTTTTCATCCTTACAATACCATCAAAAAATACAAAAAAGAACAACCACATGTATACATACAAAGTCATTTACCATAGCAATCGTCTAAAAACAAAATAAACAGAATCCCAAACAGTCTATGGTGCCATAGCCAAACATCACAAATCTCATTCATCCATTTCATCTCTGCATATCACATATAAATAAAAAACATTTGCATTCACCATAGCATATGCATCCATCAAAATAAATCAACATGCATACATCCATATTCATCAACCATCATGCATAAGATCAAAGAAAATCAAAACAACAAAACATCACAAAAATGCAACACAAAAACACAGCAATAAACATTGCCAGAAACAAGTGCTCTTGCACTTAACCTTTTGGCATAGCAAAATTGATTTCGGAGTCTACATTGTCACTATCCTACTCCCTAAGAAGGCTACCATAGCCGGACCGCTCCACGAAAGAGGTCAGATTTTCGACAATTTTAATCCCCAAATGGCGTCACAAAAACAACAAAAACAACAAAAACAAATTCAACAAAAATGCAACAAAAACAAAAAGCAATAAACATTGCCGGACACAAGTGCTCTTGCACTTAAAATCTGGGCAAAGAAAATCGATGTCGAGGTCCAAATTATCTCTCTCCTACTTCCCCAAGAAGGCTAACATAGCCGGACCGCTCCACGGGAAGTTAGATTTTCGATGATTTCACCTCGTTACGGCATCACCAAAAGGGTTAACACCCACCAAAAATAGGTCCAAATGTTGGAAAAATTGCACATGCTTAACGGTAAACCCTCTAAAGGCACCCTTGCACAAGTCATCTTGGGTCAAGCGACTCGTCGCTTTGCTCACAAAGGTCATTCCCTCATCGATTCGTCGCTTGAGGGGGTAGTCACACTTAGTCACCAATCAACAATCACACACCCAATTAAGGAAAATGACATGCATTCAAAGAATCATTGACAAAGACAATCACGCTCCTGCTTGAGGCGATAAACAAGCAACAATCAAATCAATCAAACACTTGGCATTTCATGAATCATGAATACAAGGTTCCCCCTGTGGATAAAATGCCCTTCACTTATTCATGACTGATCAATGTCTAAGTTCAAGTCACACCTCACCAAAATAGGTTAATACTTGAAATCAAATTCCTTAGCTCGTCAGAAGCAAGGATTCAAGAATGCATGCCCTTTCCATACTTGGGGCATCAAAAGTTGGTTAGGTTACCAAGAAACCCTAATCATTAGTGCTTTGATTATCTATTTTTGCTCAAGATCTGCGTCACCCACGACGCTTCCCAAAAAGGGGCATCTGTAGACACCAAAACAACACCAATCCGATTATGTGACTGCAAACACTGATCGCTTTGACAAACACAGCCCCCAGGGCAGCCCTCAGAGGTTAAAAAGTGGTCTTAACCACTTTCATAGCAATTTTGTAAGGTCAAGAAGCAATTTGGCACACTTAGACACTTTGCCCAGTATTCGTCTCACCCAGGGACGAATTCAAAATAGAATCCGTCCCACCCCAGGACGAATTCTGAATCCGTCCCTGGGTGGGACGAATTCTAAGCTTAACGGGCAAAAAAAGACAAATGGTGCCAAGTGGCAGCCCAGAAACGGTCGCTTGATGACTCCTACCTCGCACGCGTGTGTAGGTGGACAAAGAGGCCATTAGAGGACTGTCACAAAAGGCATTTATCAAAGCCCAAGTCAATGGAGGACTCCCCTCCCTCATGGGAAGACAAGACTGCCACATGGCGCCTATGACCAACACATGGCATTTGTGCTTCCCTCCCAAAAGAGACCCCTTGGGTCTATAAAAGGTGGGACTTTTCTCACCCAAAAGAGACAGGTTGAAGGAGATTTCAAGCAACGAAGTGCTGCCGAGTTGAAGACCCACTTGCATCCCTTTTGGTTCACCTTCTCGCATCCACCAATCTCTTTTGCAAGGGAGGTTGTTGGGTGGTTTTTGGAAGCTTGAACCTGACCCAAATCCAACACATGGACACCTGAACCAACCAATTCGCCGACCCCCCAATCCTAAGAGGTTTTGGGCCCATCCCTAGTGGATTGGCGCCGAAATCAAGTGCCAACGGTGGGAGGCCCACTTGGGCACCCCCGCACTTTCTAGGTTTTAGAGCATTCTAGATTACTTTTTCAGGTTGCATTTTGTGTTATTATGTTTGGTTAACTCATAGCTGCAATTTCGTAACTTTTGGTCAGATTCTAGTATGTTTTGTGTCGCTTTGTTGTTTCACTGACTTGCAGGTGGCGAGATCAAATTCCCGAGGGTAGAGGCCAAATTGGGAGAATCCGACCATCTGGGTCATCCCAAAATGGCCCCAATTACATAACCCCCTTGTTTGCAGGCATTTTGCAGGTCTCGAGAATCGACATTGGAGCAGCAGCAGGTCGGCTTCTTCAACACAGAAGAATTCGTCCCACCCAGGGACGAATTGCAGTCAAAAATCGTCCCACCCAGGGACGAATTCCAGTTGAAGGTAGATTGGCCAGCTGTCTCAGTGGCAATGGCCTTCTGGTAACATTTTCTGTCTTCTGTCAAGTTTTCAGGCTATTTAGAATCATTTTGTTTACTGTTTTAGATAAATGTTTGCATGCATCTTTTGATGATTTTAGAAGAACGAACACTTTTCACTTGCAGCAGGTGCTACTGACATCTTGGTTGTTTCTTTGTTCGTAGGAGAAGCAACGGAGGTGAAGAACTCATCGACATCAGCGACGGCATCATCTTGGCCCGCCCATTGCAATCGTGGGCACGCGGAAAGAGGAACATTGAGTGATTGTAATCGAATTCTTTTAACGCTCCTAGCCCCCGAAAAGGGAGGAGACGTCATTGTAACAGAGATCAAGGGATATTAATGAAAGGGCTATGTTTTCTCCATTTTCTTGTGTCTCTTCCAATGCGTTTCTTTTCCATTTCATGCACTTTACGTTTCTAGGACTTAAGCGCATTTGATTTTGGTTGCATCGCAATTAGTGTTTCCTTTGCCCGGAATCTCGTGCTTTCAATGGCGATCACGGTGGGACCTGTCCCATATTTTTAAAATCACAGAAAACTGATCAAAGTTTTGTGTTTGTGCTTGACAGTACATTTTTTTTGTTGCAGATCGCTATTCGTCTCTGATCGTTACGAATTCTTAACTGCAATTCGTCTGACCCTGAGACGAATTCAAATTCGTCTCTGGGAGGGACGAATTCTGTTCTGCAATTCGTCTCCCAGAGGGACGAATTCCTGCCTGCAGATTTTTAGAGCAAAAATTCAGAAGCAACTGGAGCAGGCAGAGAAGAGGTAGGGATTTTTATAATCTCTGTTAAAATTTCTGTTTTTGTTTCTGTTTCTTTGACTGTTTTCATTTTATCCTGCATTACTTAGGGAAAATCATTCATGCTTGTTTCATTTTCGCTAAATAAAATGAATCCCACACACTCCACGCAACAATTTTAAACCAAGGAGCTGGTCGTAAGACCCCAGCCCTTGAGCAAGACCAACGGTGGGTTTCATCACCACCTTGGCTTAGCTTTGCATCCATTTCCCGATTGTCAACTGTTGTTAGGCGTAAATCCTGACGAAAGCAGACCGAGTGTCGCTGGGGTGATTCCCATGCGCACGAGGATAAGTTTTCTATGGTAGGTGCCATTAACAGGACAATCCCCCTTCCGTACTGCCTACGTACCACGTACCTTCTGCTCTCACGTACCTATAGTCTCCCTCTCGTAAGGGCGGGTATATAGAGAGGTTGGTATATCGGCCTGGTTGGTATATTGAAGGGGCGACCGTTTTGGGAGTTATATGAGCCGTCATAATGCATTTAAACGATCTTCAAAACCTACAAAAACAAAACAAAACATCAAAATGCACTAAACCAGTTTAGGGCACACCATTTAATCCTTAAAAGAGATAATCACGGTTTTGTGAATGTGTGTGCTTAATTCTGCTTAGTGTAGACAAAAAAAAAATCATCATAAACGAGATAAAAACTTATTTAGATAGCATAGAAGCACCGCAATGGTGTACACCCGCAGTCAAGCCCAATCAAGGGCAGAAGCTCCGAAAGGTACACAAAAAGCAGGCACAAGTCGCCTTCGCTTCAGTCCTGAGGATTTGGTCATACCGCCTTATAGGTCTAACCTACAAAAGAATCCAATTCAGAATCCTCGGTGGGGTATGCCTATTCAAAGCAGCCCCTTTCGGGAAGATGCCTTACATGTAGACCTTGACATAAATAGAGAATCACCTCTTGAAGTTAGGCATGAGTGGCCACCGTGCGATGAAGCGCTGGACAGGCACACCGTCCATTTGGAGGGGCAACGTGGATATGGCGTCCCTTCTTTACCTATCATCAGAACAGAGAGACCAAATCCGGAGCGCAGGGCTCCTTACATAGGGCGACCTAACTCCGCCCACCCCCTTTACACCCGTGAAAGGGAGTACGAGGAAAGCCATCGCATTCCTCGAGGGCAACAAACAACGCGGGAACCTTGCATTTCCGCACCAGCAGGATATCATGATCACCCCTTGAGGCCAGAACCTCGAGCACATACCGCTTACCTCGACAGAGGGAAGCGACCCATTGAAACCTTAGACCAACAAACTCGAGGTAAACACATAGGGTAGACAAAATTGACCCAGCAGTCGCCAGATATACCACCCGTCAAGCCCAAACCATGCGGCTTAAACCAAGTTATCAGGAAATAGAGTACCGACACCGCTTGGATAGAGAACGCATGCAACGCGAAGCGGATGAGTTACGCTATGAAATACCTGAGAGGGGGCCAACCCCTCGCATCCAAAGAGCTGAACAAGATGAGAGGCATAATCCGTTGGTGCAGGACAGGTCTCCACGACCTCGTCAAGCTCTGCCTCCAAGACCTCATAGATTCGAGAGGGAGGCAACTCCCCGAAACAATGATGGGTACCTTCAGCAAGAGCTTGATCAGGGTCATAGGTTTCGCCCAGAGACTCCTCAAGAATTTTACGAGGAGTATGAACCAGAAGAGGAATATGTTGAAACTCCCCATCAAGGCAGGAGGGATGCCATTCGGCCACCCCTCCATAGGCCTCCAATTTACCGTAACTTGCAACAAGAGCGAACAAGAGAGGAAGAAATAAAATCTTCCGATGCATACCAAGCGCTATTGGAGCGTTTGGAGTCTGTGGAGACAAAAGCCGCTGGGCATCAAAAACCCACATTACGTCTACTCCGAAGTAATCCGGTGCATCCCTCGGTGCCTACACCTCTTTACCCCGAACACTTCAAGTTGCCTCAATTGGCAGTTTTTAAAGGTGAAGAGGACGCACAGGAACACGTTACACGATTTCTAAGCCAATGCTTCGGCATCCAAGATAATGACGCATTGTTGCTTAGAACATTCATAACCACATTCGCAGGCCCCGCCTCGGATTGGTTCACACAACCGCCCAAACACAGCATAAGCAATTTAGATCAATTAGTAGATGCGTTTCTTGAACGCTTTGCCTTCAACACAAGGAAGAAGGCATCACTAAGTGATTTAGCGAGCCTCAAGCAATTTGAAGAGGAAACAATGGCAGCGTACGGAAATCGATGGAGAGCTTTGCTTTCTAGGTTACCTTATCACCCCCCTATGTCTGATCTTACACAGATGTTCACAAAAAGTTGCTTAAAATCAATCTCTGGTCTATTGTTGCTGCGGCAATACGACAGCTTAGAAGAAGCTTTGGCGCAAGCCAGAGTCATAGAAGAGATTAAAATAGGTGAAGGCGCAATCGCTAAGCCTAAAAAGAAAGAGTGGAATAAAACCACTAAAACCGGGACAACGCAACCACAACACGCTGCAGTCAACCAAGTTGCGATAAATGTTCCCGCGCTCGTGCAAGAAACGCAGCCTCAAAAGGCTAACTACCATGCAAGGCTCTCCTGCTTATGAAAGAGATAATAGAAGACAGGAGCAGAATTACCCGCGTCGCCCTAGGCAAAATTTCACCCCATATGCGGAGTCTAGGGACTCCTTATTTGACCGCTTGTCGCCGGCAAATTTAGTCACTCTGTCGGAAATCCAAATTATAGACCCTAACATTCCCAAGCCTAGGGGGTACAGAGAGGAATTGTATTGTAGATTCCATAGGCGCAGAGGGCATGACTTGAATGGGTGCTGGAAATTCAAAGACCTAGTCCAGGATTTGATCGACAACAGAACATTGGTCGTGGACAACCCCATCGCACCAAACAACCAACAAATGGGGGTATTCAAGGACCCCTTGCCAGCCCACGAGGCACAGACAAAACCACTCCAAATTAACGAGGTGCGACAGGATCTTCCCACGCAGGGATTTGTGGGAATGATTAGCATAGTAACAAGGAACAGAAGGTACCCGACAGCTGCCCCCGAGGTAGCTACGAGGGAAATTCTGACAACATCGCAGCCTCAACAACGCCCAACGCAGTTACCTCCGCCTAGACCCGAGGTCACGATACGAACCAAACTCACGCAGAGTTTGCGGACCACGTCGGCCAGGCTGTCCATCTACGAGCTTATTCAACAATCAGCTCCCCATAGAGAGGCTCTTATGGACATTTTAAAAGCCATTGAATTACAACCCCACGAAGCAAATTCTTTCAACGCCTTCGTGGGACATGTGAAACAATGTACGAAACCGGTCATCACATTCAGAGAAGATGAGGTCAAAATGATATCAAATGACATGGCAGATCCACCCCTGCACGTTATCGCGCGGGTCAATGGGATTCCGTACAAGAGAGTGCTGATAGATACTGGCTCGTCCAGTAACATCATAACCACTGCAGCCTTAAAGCATTTGAAGTTGCCAGCCTCTCACATCACAACCTCCACGTACACACTGCGAGCTTTTAATGATGCAATATGCTCGACAGTCGACACAGTCGTTCTGCCAGTCCAGGTAGGACAAAAGTCAATACCTACACTGTGCCATGTGCTGGAAGGCGAAATGGCTTATAATATACTTGCTAGGGCGGCCTTGGATCGGGGACATGAAGTGTGTCCCTTCGATCGCCCACCAGTGCTTAAAGTATGCTTATGAAGGGGAAATACATGTAGTCCCAATGGACTTAGAGCCCTTCAAGTATTGCAATGCGGTACAATTCATACCTCAATCGACCCTCCCTTCAACGCATTTGGATTTCCAATTAAATCCATCTAAACAGGGTCCAATACCGCAGGCACCACTGGTGGCCAACAAGACAAAATCCCAGCCAGGTGAGACTTCATCACCCGCTCCTTCATCATCAACGCCACCTATCATGGCCCAACAGAAGGACAAGGGAAAACAAATCATGGAAGAGGTTAAGCCCTTAGAAGAAAGGTTGCCCACAATCTCAACGATATCAACAGAGGAAACACCCAACACAACAGAAACCAAGACTCCTGAACAACCAAACATGGAATGGACTCAGGAAGGACTACCGTTTCCTCCCACCCAATCATCAACAATCACTGTTGAAATGGCTAGTACGGGCCTGGGGGAGTACTTAGTGCAAAACATTGTGGCAACCCCCACATTAGAGTCAGTACAAGACATGGGAAGACCTCGCCTTCCCATAGGGACAATTGTTCCTCTAGGCTACCCACCGAACCAGACAAATTTTGTGTATGGGGGCCTTGATCATGGTCTTGAACCATGCCAACAAAAGGAAACAGACGAAGAGCCTTTTGTTGAAAACATCAATTATCTGTCAAACCCATAATTTGCCCTAAAATATCTCGGCCAATGCAATTGGCATGGATACGGGCTAGGCAGATATGAGCAAGGGATGCGGATCCTTTGCCAACCAAGATATCAGATGCCATATGACAAGTCAGGGGTAGGGTTCAACCATCCCCTGCCATTAGACATCTTGGTTGAAAATATGCAAGGCCTAGAAATAGGCAACAAGGGGGGATTGGCATTAGACCCTTATGCCAATCCAAATACAGAATACACACTGGGAGACTACCTCCCATGGTCGACAAACACCCCTGGAAACAACAATAATCCCTCTCCTTTGCTAGAGAGAGGTGAAAGTTCGGATAGTAATCCTCAAAGAGAACATCAACGGCTGTCGGACATCTTTCTGAAGCTGTTCCCCTTAGAGGTTCCAGATGAAACAATACAGTGCCTAGAGAATCAGGTCCCTCCACCAAGAGTGGAACAATCGCAATGGGACCAGATTAATTCACTGGAACAAGAAGAGTCCTCAACGTCGCAAGCAACAGATGTTGAAGAGGATGAACAATTTTGGATCTATGAAAGCGATTCAGAAGATGAAACTGAAATGGACTATCTCAGACATGCGCGACGACATCACCGCGCTCTAACTCATGAAGATCTAATGGGACAGATGGGCATACTGCTGGGGCATGAATGGCATGTAGACCCAGCGAGGTGGGACCAAGTATTGGATCCATGGCTCCAAATTCAAGACGAGCCTCGTCCACCTCGAGATCCCATCATGACAGCAGTGCCGAGGGAAGACCCCGCCCTCCTTTTCACAAAATTCGCACCTAGGGAGGATCCATTCGTGCCCGTTCCTGTAGAGCCAGACCCAGAGTATAGAGAACATCTAAAAGAATCAAGTCATCACACCCGCGGTTCTGGAGACCAAATTCATTCCATCCACATGATCTCCATTGATTTGACCGCACCCATCCGCAATCCGACCGATCCATCATGGTCATTGCATCTAGACATGGATGCCATCGATTGGGATCGCGTCAATTCACCATTGTCACCATCATAGTATCGGCCTTTCGGTGAAATGCTTCATTTTACCCCAAGGACAACTCAGGATGTCTTTCAAGCTGAAGAGGGACCCGAGGTTCCAAACGTAGATCTAAACTCAGCTAATGATATCCACTTGATCCCAACTCCACATCAGTTGGAGGACGGATCCCACATGTCAGTCGAGGAGACGACTGACGTAAATATCGGCACAGATCCAAAGAATCCACAGATTATCAAGCTGGGGGTAAGTCTTTCCCCCAAAGAGCAAGCCGATTACATTGCCCTTCTCAAGGAGAAGAAGGAGGTTTTTGCATGGTCGTATAAAGATATGCCAGGACTAGACCCGCAGCTAGTCATGCACAATCTAACGCTTAATTCGACAATCAAGCCTATGAAGCAAAAACTACGCAAGATGCACCCAACAGTGGCCTTGATGGTCAAAGATGAATTACAAAAGTTGTTGGATGCACAGTTTGTCATCTGCGTGGATTATCCGCCATGGTTGTCCAACATGGTTCCCGTCAAGAAGCCCGACGGGAGGATTCGCATATGCACCGACTTTCGAGATCTAAACAAAGCGAGTCCTAAGGATGATTTCCCCTTGCCCAGCATCGACGCGTTGGTAGACGCTACAACAGGTCACGAAATGCTCTCCCTAATGGATGGTTTCTCGAGATATAATCAAATTCGTATCAATCCTGAGGATCAACTCAAAACGGCGTTCACAACGCCTTGGGGGACATTTTGTTATAAGGTCATGCCTTTTGGCCTTAAAAATGCTGGCGCTACATACCAACGTGCCATGACGTATATCTTCCACGATTACATGCACAAAACTCTGGAAGATTACATGGATGATTTGTTAGCCAAATCTCTTTTGCGCTCAGATCATCTCGGTGACTTAAGCAAGATTCTCGATCGCCTCATAGAGCATAAAGTCGATCGAATCCCAAGAAGTGCGTATTCGGCGTCACATCTGGAAAACTCTTGGGTTTTATAGTCTCAAAATGAGGCATCGAAGTGGACCCAAACAAAGTCAAGGCAATCCTTGAAATGGCTCCCCCAACCACTATCAAGCAGCTCAGAAGTCTGCAAGGAAAGGTCGCGTCGATTAAACGCTTCATAGCGCAATTATCTGACAAATGCCGACCAATGAACAAATTATTGCACAAGGGGGTCACATTTCATTGGGATGACGAGTGCCAGTCAGCCTTTGACGAAATCAAACAATACTTGGCTTCGCCGCCAGTATTGGCACCACCTAGACCAGGAGTGCCGTTCTACTTATACATCTCAGCTACTGAGGTGGCACTGGGAGCCATGCTAGCCCAGAAGAATGAACTTCACAAAGAACAGGCTACTTACTATCTTAGCCGCACCCTGGTCGGCTACTGAACTTAACTATGCATACGTTGAGAAACTCGCTTGGCAGTGGTGTTTGCTACCAAGAGGCTACGCCACTACATGCTGAGCAACACTACGTATGTTGTGTCTAAGGAAAATCCATTGCGATACATGATGAGTCGTACTTATCATAGTAGTCGCACGGCGAAATGGATCATGTTGTTGACGGAATTTGACATTGAATTCATCGGACAAAAATCTATCAAAGGACAAGTCATAGCCGATCAACTAGCAGAGGCTCCTCTTGAAGACGATCAGCCTTTGGTAATAGAACTACCCGATGAGGGGGTCTTCCATGTCTCAGAATCGCCAGATTCTGATGAGCCTGAGTCACAGGCCGACATAACCCTGTTCTTCGATGGTTCTAAGTGTGAGCAAGGTGGTGGCGCAGGAATTGTATTCTTCACACCGCAGGGCGCTCCAATGCCCCTGTCATTTAAATTAAACTTCCAATGCACCAACAATAATGCAGAATATGAAGCCTTGCTCCTAGGTCTTCAAACAACAATCGCCATGAACATCAAAAGACTGAACATCTTTGGCGATTCGTTGTTAATCGTCAATCAAGTCAAAGGGGTATATCAATGCAAATGCCCAGTCCTGAAGGCCTATAAAGCCCTTGTGGACAAATTCCTGGCAAAACTTGAGTGGTATGACATCGAGGCACTCCCTCGATCATCAAACCGTTTTGCGGATACAATGGCCTCCCTGGGGTCACTAATTCCGCAAGACCTTTCGGGTGATATGACAACCATCCAAGTCAAAACCTTATCGCAATCAGCGATGGAGCGTGCAAGCCCAGACTTGATGCCAGGAATCCACATGATCCAGATCGAACCATCCTCGGATAAGTTCTTTCGAATCCGAGATCGTCTGAAACGTGCCAACTGGGGGTCCTTGTTTTCCCCTACTCCCATTAATAGCAACACAATGCTATTTTTACAAGTTTTATCCCAATCAGCATTTGTTAGGGAAGAACTTCAAAAGGGATTGGCGGTTCATACTGTCGAGGTTTCTGATCAACAGGATTGGTATTTACCCATAAAAGACTACCTCAAATTAGGTAATCTTCCCTTTGGATTGACGCACGCCGCAAAACGAACATTCAAACAGAAAGCGGCAAAATATGTCTTGATAGGAGACATTTTGTATCGTCGAAGCTATGACGGAATTCTTCTTCGCTGTCTGGACCAGCAAGAATCTACTTGGGCAATCGCCCAAGCGCACGACGGTACATGTGGCGGCCACTTTAGTGGTATGGCCATTGCAAAGCGCATTCTCCGCATAGGCTATTATTGGCCATCTTTAGAGCGAGATTGTTGCGAGTATGTCAAGAAGTGCGTGAAGTGTCAACATCATGCTAATTTGATGCACGTACCTTCCCAGGCCCTACAGACAGTCCAGTCTGCTTGGCCATTTTCGCAGTGGGGCCTCGATCTAATCGGAAAGATCTCCCCTGCATCGTCAGGCCGTCACACGTTTATCATAACGGCCACAGAATATTTTACCAAATGGGTGGAAGCAATTCCGTTAACCTCAACGAAAGGACCCCGCATAGTGGAGTTCATCTTGCATAACATCATATGTCGTTTTGGTATTCCATCCAAAATAATCTCAGATAATGGGCCATCATTCAAGAACAAAGACGTGCGTGCTTTGACCACAAAGTACAAAATTCAGCACAGCTTTTCAATGCCCTATTATCCGCAAGCAAACGGGCAAGCAGAGGCATCAAACAAAACACTAGTCGCCATCCTTAAAAAGACAGTCGCAGACAGTCATAAGGATTGGCACATACAAATCCCACTTGCCCTTTGGGCTTATCGCACTAGCATTCGGACGCCCACTGGGGCAACTCCGTTTTCGCTCGTGTATGGCTCAGAGGCAATAATGCCTCTCGAGTTGGAAATTCCTTCCCTCCGCATATCAATGCAGGAGTTTATCGATGATGACACTACGCGGCAAGCCCGATTAGACCAACTTACGTTGCTGGACGAACGACGCGTTAATGCTCTCGAGCATTTACGTATCTATCAAGAGCGACTAAAAAGGGCTTACAACATGAAAGTTCACCTAAGAGACTTTCGGGTTGGTGATTTGGTTTTGAAGGAAAACCAACATAACTCAAATTTTCCGTCCCACATGAGGGACAAATTCATGGCAAATTGGTTAGGTCCATATGTCATTGATAGCATAATAGGACCCAGGACATACCGGCTAGCTTCTCTGGATGGTATCAAGGAAACAGAACCCTTGAATATCAGTCATTTGCGACCATTCCACATCTAAGAAAGCCATATCCTCAAACAGCTCCAAGGATTATCGCAATCACTTGGTCAAAACAAAAAGCTCCAAGGATTATCGCAATCACTTGGTCAATCCAAAAGCTCCAAGGATTATCGCAATCACTTGGTCAAAGCAAAAAGTTCCAAGGATTATCGCAATCACTTGGTCATCCCAAAAGCTCCAAGGATTATCGCAATCACTTGGTCAAAACAAAAAGCTCCAAGGATTATCGCAATCTCTTGGTCAACCCAAAAAAAAGCTCCAAGGATTATCGCAATCTCTTGGTCACCCAAAAAGCTCCAAGGATTATCGCAATCTCTTGGTCATCCCAAAAAGCTCCAAGGATTATCGCAATCTCTTGGTCACCCAAAAAGCTCCAAGGATTATCACAAATTCTTGGTCAACCCAAAATGTTAAGATTTTTGTCACCATTTGTAAAACCTAAAAATCTCCAAGGATTATCGCAATCACTTGGTCACCAAAAGGCTCCAATGATGTCCACAACCACTTGGTCAAAAAAATCAAAAACAATCAAAAACAACAAAAATTTGCATCTCATTTCTAGGCATAATCAAATTCATCAATCGAAATCTCTTCTCACACCTCATATTCATATTCACAAAAATCAATCCATCAAAAATACAAAAATATGTAGCTGCATTAGCATTGCATCCATACATTGCATATTTGTGGTCGTATAGGTCAAAGGCACCATAGGCTGAAATTGCTCTGATAGACCATCTTGTTCCACACTGTTCCATTTTACAAAAACAACAAAAACACCACGCATTGCTTTTACCACACTAGAGTCAGTGGTCTGTTAATGTATCAAGAGTTTTCGTAATTCAGTCATCATTTTGCTCTTTAACCATGTAATGTATCAAGTCAGACAGATTTTACGAAGGTAGAGTCATACTTGAAACAAACCTTGTTACGTAACATCCCAACACATATCAAGACACATAAAACAATTCCCAAGTTGTGTGAACGAAAGATGAAACTGCAAAGTAATCCGGGTCACCAAAAGCGAAACGGTTATCTTGCTCATCCCCCTGTGCGAATGACCCCAAGAATGCTGAGAGTTGGCAAAAGGACAAGCATCCTCCCTACCCAATTCCTTAAGAATCCCTAGTTCTCAATAGTTGCAAAACATCAAAAATTTGCAAAATGTCAAAAATCAAATATTTGACATCATAAAGTGCGCACATCAAACGGCACAAAAGATAGTGATTTTCATCACTCCATACCCCCAATCCCTTGCTCAAAAGAAAAAAAACAAATCAAAATAAACAGTGATCTTATCACTACAAACGAGCAAGTATCCCAATACAATTGAAGAAAAGAAGGGAGTCGAACTTGAATCCCTGGAACTCTTAGCATTCTAAAAGGTCATAAGGCAAGCCTCAGTATCGGTTTGGTTGATAGCCTATCGATAACTGGCGGTAAACCTCTCGCATGACGATATATCTATCACATTAACTTGCGTACAGATCAATGTTTGCATGTGGACGAGCTAGCTTATGGTATCCTGGATAGCACCATAGATTAATCTAACTGAATACAACAAAGGAGTTAGTGGAGCTAATTAGGTGATCCTCAGTACAGGTTCGGTTGAAAGCCCATCTGGCACTGGCGGTATCCTGATAAATACCACAATAACGAACTCAATTGCACACACAGGGATGTGAAATAACTTGGTCAAAAACAAGTCCGATTCATACCTTGTTCAAAAGTCTTGTAAGATAAAGTACAGTCATGGCTAGTGAGTTAAAACCGTCTGAGTCTCAGAAAACCTTAGCTACATTTCTAAACCAACTGCGCTACTTTTCATCCTTACAATACCATCAAAAAATACAAAAATAGAAAAACCATGTATACATGTAAAGTCATACATCACAGCAATCGCCTAAAAACAAAATAAAGAGCATCCTAAACAGTCTATGGTGCCATAGCCAAACACCACAAATCTCATTCATCCATTTCATCTCTGCATATCACATATAAATCAAAAACATTTGCATTCATCATAGCATATGCATCCATCAAAATAAATAAACATGCATACATCCATATTCATCAACCATCATGCACAAGATCAAAGAAAATCAAAACAACAAAAACAACAAATAAATGCAACACAAAAACAAAAAGCAATAAACATTGCCAGACACAAGTGCTCTTGCACTTAACCTCTTGGCATAGAAAAACTGATGTCGGGGTCTACATTGTCACTATCCTACTCCCTAAGAAGGCTACCATAGCCGGACCGCTCCACGGGAGGTCAGATTTTTGCCAATTTTAATCCCAAATGGCATCACAAAAACAACAAAACAACAAAAACAACAAAAATGCAACACAAACAAAAAGCAATAAACATTGCCAGACACAAGTGCTCTTGCACTTAACCTCTTGGCATAGAAAATCGATGTCGAGGTTCAAATTATCTCTCTCCTACTTCCCCAAGAAGGCTAACATAGCCGGACCACTCCACGGGAAGTTAGATTTTCGATGATTTCACCTCATTACGGCATCACCAAAAGGGTTAACACCCACCAAAAATAGGTCCAAATGTTGGAAAAATTGCACACGCTTAACGGTAAACCCTCTAAAGGCACCCCTGCACAAGTCATCTTGGGTCAAGCGACTCGTCGCTTCTCTCACGAAGGTCATTCCCTCATCGATTCGTCGCTTGAGGGGGTAGTCACACTTAGTCACCAATCAACAATCACACACCCAATTAAGGAAAACGACATGCATTCAAAGAATCATTGACAAAGACAATCACGCTCCTGCTTGGGGCAGTAAAAAAGCAACAATCAAATCAATCAAACACTTGGCATTTCGTGAATCATGAACACAAGGTTCCCCCTGAGGATAAAACGCCCTTCACTTATTCATGACTGATCAATGTCTAAGTTCAAGTCACACCTCACCAAAATAGGTTAATACTTGAAATCAAATTCCTTAGCTCGTCAGAAGCAAGGATTCAAGAATGCATGCCCTTTCCATACTTGGGGCATCAAAAGTTGGTTAGGTTACCAAGAAACCCTAATCATTAGTGCTTTGGTTATCTATTTTTGCTCAAGACTGCATCACCCGTAGCGCTTCCCAAAAAGGGGCATCTGTAGACACCAAAATAGCACCAATCCGATTATGTGACTGCAAACACTGATCGCTTTGACAAACACAGCCCCCAGGGCAGCCCTCAGAGGTTAAACAATGGTCTTAACCACTTTCATAGCAATTTTGTAAGGTCAAGAAGCAATTTGGCACACTTAGACACTTTGCCCAATATTCGTCTCACCCAGGGACGAATTCAAAATAGAATCCGTCCCACCCCAGGACGAATTCTGAATCCGTCCCTAGGTGGGACGAATTCTAAGCTTAACGGGCAAAAAAAGGCAAATGGCACCAAGTGGCAGCCCAGAACAGTCAATTGATGACTCCTGCCTCGCATGCGTGTGTAGGTGGACAAGGAGGATCGTTAGAAGATTGTCACAAAAGGCATTTATCAAAGCCCAAGTCAACGGAGGACTCCCCTCCCTCATGGGAAGACAAGACTGCCACATGGCGCCTATGACCAACACATGGCGCTTATGCTTCCCTCTCAAAAGAGACCCCATGGGTCTATAAAAGGTGGGACTTTTCTCACCCAAAAGAGGGATAGGTTGAAGGAGTTTTCAAGCAACGAAGTGCTGCCGAGTTGAAGACCCACTTGCACCCCTTTTGGTTCACCTTCTCACATCCACCAATCTCTTTTGCAAGGGAGGTTGTTGGGTGGTTTTTGGAAGCTTGAACCTGACCCAAATCCAACACATGGACACCTGAACCAACCAATTCGCCGACCCCCCCAATCCTAAGAGGTTTTGGGCCCATCCCTAGTGGATTGGCGCCAGAATCAAGTGCCAACGGTGGGAGGCCCACTTGGGCACCCCCGCACTTTCTAGGTTTTAGAGCATTCTAGATTACTTTTTCAGGTTGCATTTTGTGTTATTATGTTTGGTTAACTCATAGCTGCAATTTCATAACTTTTGGTCAGATTCTAGTATGTTTTGTGTCGCTTTGTTGTTTCACTGACTTGCAGGTGGCGAGATCAAATTCCCGAGGGTAGAGGCCAAATTGGGAGAATCCGACCATCTGGGTCGTCCCAAAATGGCCCCAATTACATAACCCCCTTGTTTGCAGGCATTTTGCAGGTCTCGAGAATCGACATTGGAGCAGCAGCAGGTCGGCTTCTTCAACACAGAAGAATTCGTCCCACCCAGGGACGAATTGCAGTCAGAAATCGTCCCACCCAGGGACGAATTCCAGTTGAAGGTAGATTGGCCAGCTGTCTCAGTGGTAATGGCCTTCTGGTAACATTTTCTGTCTTCTGTCAAGTTTTCAGGCTGTTTAGAATCATTTTGTTTACCGTTTTAGATAAATGTTTGCATGCATCTTTTGATGATTTTAGAAGAACGAACACTTTTCACTTGAAGCAGGTGCTACTGACATCTTGGTTGTTTCTTTGTTCGCAGGAGAAGCAACAGAGGTGAAGAACTCATCGACATCGCTGACGGACATCATCTTGGCCCGCCCATTGCAATCGTGGGCACGCGGAAAGAGGAACATTAAGTGATTGTAATCGAATTCTTTTAACGCTCCTAGCCCCCGAAAAGGGAGGAGACGTCATTGTAACAGAGATCAAGGGATATTAATGAAAGGGTTGTGTTTTCTCCATTTGCTTGTGTCTCTTCCAATGCGTTTCTTTTCCATTTCATGCACTTTACGTTTCTAGGACTTAAGCGCATTTGACTTTGGTTGCATCGCAATTAGTGTTTCCTTTGCCCGAAATCTCGTGCTTTCAGTCACCATGGTTTTAATAAAAACCCTTTAACATAATGAAGCTTCTCAAGATATTCTTGACATCACACTCTTTTGATATCAACACAAAAATTCCTTTTGACATCAATGACAACTTATACATTTGAGCAAATGCAATGTACCCAAAGTACCCAAAATTGCCAACAATCTCCCCCTTTGTCATTGATGGCAAACCTTTACTGAAAACACTTCTCAAGAGCCAAAACTGAAACCAACTGAAACCAATTGTGCTAACAACTGAGAATATTCCTTTGAAGTTTTGCTCCCCCTGACTTGAAGCTTTCCTCTTCACTTAGAAGCTCTCCCCCTTACTCTTATCTCTCCCCCTTTGTCATCAATGGCAAAGGGCCACCTTTGGGGCTCGGGACTAAGAATTAGCCTCTTAGCTTAGTCCCTCCCCCACCTCCTGATGAGGTGATTAATTCTGGGGTGGGATTAAAACTCCCATTAGGCACTGATCATCATCAGCGTCTATAACTTCCTTGCCGGGCCTTCTCTTGAACTATTTGTCCATATTCCTGTTCCTGTCACTATTCTTGTTCTTGTTCTCATCTGTATTTTTATCCATGCCTTGATCCTTGGACCTGATCATGCCACTGTTCTTGTTCTTGTATTCTGGAATTTCAGCTCTACACTGTCTGAGTGTGTGACCTTCATTGTTGCACTTATAACAAGTAACAATGTTATTTCTTTTAGGCATACCTGTTCTTTGGATCCACCAGTTATGACCAAACTTGTTCTGACCAAACTTGTTCTGACCAAACCTGTTCTGGCTAAACCTGTTCTGACCAAACCTGTTCTGACCAAACCTGTTCTAATCAAACCTATTCCTGATATTTTCCTTGCAATAAACTGCCTTGTGCCCAAACTATTGACAAGAGTAGCAATACCCTTGAAATAAATTACCACCTCTGAAACTGTCATTTACCTTCTTCACTTGAGCCATGCAATGTGAAGCTATGTGACCAAACCTGTGACAAGCAAAAAATTTGCCTTGAAACTTTCCTTTATTTGACCTCTTAGGTTCTGAAAACTTCTTCTTCTCATTCTGAATTTTGTTTTCTATTTCTGTGCATCTATCATTTAAGGACTCATGATCTGAAATACTTTCCCCATCAGAACTCTCTTCCTTTTGGAGTCTCTTACTAGACTCTCCAACTTGTTCCTTGTGAGGCTTAACAAAACCAAGGCATGTTTTATCTGTTGTCTTTCTTTTACCTTTGATGAGAGACTTAACCTTTTTGGAGCTATCTTGAAACCTGTGAAGCTTATCCTCGTACCCTTTAGTTTCCTCTTTCAAAAAAGCCATTTTTTGTTCTAACTCACTATACTCAAGAACCTTAGACTCTAACTCATCCTTGAGTTCTTGTGTCTTAGCTATAAAGAAGTCAAGACTTTCTATAAGATCATCTCTCTCCATACAACATTCATCCAACTTATCCTTGAGTCTAGAATTCTTCTTTCTTTCCTTTTTCAAAGCACTAAGAGCACTAATAAGTTCACCTTTAAGATCTACTTCACCTTCCTCTATATGTTTGCTTTTAGAATCATCAAAGCCTTTTTAAGATTTCTTATCACTAGAGGTGCTACCCTTTTCAAAATCCATACATGCATCTTCCTTATAGTTTTTTGAAGCATCCTCATACATACTAGAAACCAAATCATTATTTGTGCAATCATCCTCAAGGTGAACAAAATTTCCACATCTAAGACATTTCATGATAATGAATCTATGTTTTGGTTCTTCCTCTTTTTCTGATATGAACAACATCTCATTTTCATTATCACTTGAAGAACTTTCACTATCACTACTAGAACACTTACTTGCTTTGTCTAGGTAGAAACTCTTCTTGTGTTTGTGAGAATACCTCTTTCCTTGATTGTTGTGCTCATCTTTGTTTTTCCTATGATGCTTGTGCTTTTCGGAATCCTTGCTCTTACAGTCCTGTTTATCTTCATCACTTTCATCCTTGGCAACAATACAATCAGTAGCATAATGACCAAACTTTCCACAATTGAAACATCTTATTTTTTTCATATTTTTGTGCTTTCTAGAGAACTTGCCTTTCTTGCTGTAATATGCCTCTTCATCACTAGAAGACTCATCACTCTCTTGAAGCTGTTTACCTTTGGATTTCTTGGTAGCCTTAAAAGCTGTCTCCTTCTTGACATCAACCTTCACTTGAGTTCTTAACTCAAATGCTGCAAGTATACTATGGAGCTCATCCTTTTTCAACTTATCCAAATCTTTAGCTTCCTCAATAGCAGAAATATTTTCACTAAATCTATTTGGAAGAGATCTTAAAATCTTATCACAAACATCATTTTCAGCAAGCTCAAGACCTAAGTCTTTCATGGAGTTAACAAACTCATCCATACGAAGCATGTAGTCACTAATCTTTTCATCATCATTCATATTGAGTTGTTCAAACATACCTTTGAAGTGTCTCAACTTTGCCTTTTTGAAATTTGTATCACTTGTATGAACCACCTTCAATTGATTCCACATTTCACTAGCTGTCTTGCAATGAATCACTTTGGTGAGATCTACTTTCTCTAAGCCTTTCAGGATTGCATTCATTGCTTTTGAATTGCTATGATGTAGGAGTCTTTCTTCTTTAGTATAAGGACCATGTTCAGGAATAGTGTACTCATCTTCAATAACTTTCCAAACCTCATTCCCAAGTGCCATTAGATGAACCTTCATCCTTGCACTCCAAAGACCAAAATCTGACCCATCAAGAATAGGTGCTACATTGCCACTTGAATGATTCATTGTGTTCTTTACTAGCTTTTCCTTCAAGTTGTTAAACTTTTCGAAGGCACCCGCTCTGATACCAATTGAAGAACACAAGCTTATACTGAGAGGTGGGGGTGAACATTATAAGACCTCTTTTTACTTTTTCCTTTATACTTCAAAACAGTAAAGCAATATACCCAAAGCAATATCAAAGCAATGCATAAAATCATCCACAAAGTGACACCAATTTTAACGTGGTTCACCCAGAATTCCTGGGCTACGTCCACAAAACTTTTCTCTAAAAGTTATCTCAAAGTTATTTGGGAAACCTTCCCAATTACAATGTTTATGATCCTCGGCCCAAAGGAGACACCTTCCCCCAATCTGAATTTATGAGCCTCTGCTCAAAGGAGATACCTTCCCCTCTGCTCTGGAAATGATCCCTAAGAAGATCAACTGCCTCTACCTCTTGCCAGCACGTAGAACTCCTTTCCACCAAAGACCTCCTGTCCTCAATGCTTAGCCTAAGAGACCTCTACTTTCTATGATCACGTCCACAGTAGCTCAGCTACCTGTACCAAACACAGTCAGTTGGTCTAGTACAAGTCTTCCTCTGTCTGTCAGATCTATCCAACTCTTTGAACAAATCAATCCTCTCGCACACAAGCCTTCTCAAAGACTTGTCAAATCCGTTCTCGGGTTCTTCTCAAAGAACCAATGCACCTCTGTCCTCAAGTTATCTAATAGAACTCTCAAAAACTCAGCTCATAATTCCTCTGCTAGGACCTGTCCAAATCTGCTCACAAGTCCCCATCGAAACTCGTCCAAAACTTGCTCACAAGTCCCCATCGAAACCTGTCCAAAACCTCAGCAAGCTCACCAAGAAAAACTTGCTTAGCATGAACCCACAAAGATAATTGTTAGAGACCCAATGTGATTCATAAACCTCATAGAAGCATAAAGAGAATTGTTAGAGACTCAATATGGTCTATACTTAACTCCCAATCTCAATCTCAAATCTCATAGAAACATAAAGAGAATTGTTAGAGACCCAATATGTTCTATACTTAACTCTCAATCTCAATCTCAAATCTCATAGAAACATAAAGAGAATTGTTAGAGACCCAATATGTTCTATACTTAACTCCCAATCTCAATCTCAACTCAATCTCAATCTCAAAAGAATAAGATAGGTGTAGTATGCTTTTCTCAAGAATATGAAACACAACCCAACAATTGCCAACCATGCAATATCTCATATAACAATGATACTTACATTATTTTCACCAACAACTAGGGTTTCATCATATCAATGCAAGTAGCAAGACTTACTAACATAAACCCTAGTGCAAAAAATGCTTCCTCTTCCTCAACCATAATTATGCATTCACCCAAAAATTCATCAATGACTTTAATGCATAAACAATCTTCAATATCCAGAAAATAAGATTTACACCAAAAATACCTAGTAGACAACCTTTTCACTCCAAACTCAATTTCAGAAAATATACCATAAACAACATACATGGAAGAAGTTGCCCATACCTTTACTTTGATGAAGAAGGAGAACTCAAAATCTATCACAACACTAACTCTCAATTTGCCACCAATTAGATTTAGCAACTATACAATAATACATAATAATAAAGATCCAAAATAACACCTTATTTCTCCAACTTAGTAAAAAAAACCACCAGAAGTATAATATACATACAAAGTAAAACCTCTTTACACCTTATTACTCCACATAAACATTAAATGTCAATAAAACAATGTCAAAGAAAATATGATACCTTAACCTTATACCTCTCGCTCATTCACAGCCACTATCCTTTGTACACCGTGACCAAAAGAAAAATTACCAACGAAGAGAATCAAACTCGGCACCTCTGCCTTCTAGCACTTTCGCTTAAATGCCACCGTCGTTGGGTCACAAGTTCCCAACGAAGAAATACAGCGCTGCCCTCTCTTTTATCTTGCTTTGACGCCGAGAATCTGGAAAACGTAAACGTCTTCCACAAGCCACATGCAAACTGGTGAGCGCTATCCAAAACGTAAGTCACTGAATGCTTGCATTAATCATCTCACAACACAGTCTAAAAAATGCAGTTCAGGTGCAATTGCCAATCCACTACTGTCAAGCAAAAAGGTAAGGATGCAGCCCAAGCTCAAATCCGAATATGCCAAGCATGGTTTCCAAGACACAGAATAAGCACGATTTCAAAGACGTCAATCGAAGATTCGAAGACAGAGCAAATGCAAATCGCAGACGCCAAGCGCAAATCGAAAGATACAGAGCAAATGCAAATCGTAGATGCCAAGCGCAAATCGAAAGATACAGAGTAAACACAAATTGCAGATGTCAAAATTAATCGAAGGTGCTCACTTTAGAAAATCATCCCCACTTATATAGCCATTTTTCCTTAACTGTTTGACGTCGGCGCTCCTCCAACGATGGCAACATATCGGCGAAAGAATTCTTTTTTCTTTCGTCGCTTAAGGGTTGAAAGACCCTTTAATAATAATTAAAAAAATAATTATTATTATTTTATTAATAATAAATTAAACTTGGACCTTTGACAAATATTTGAGTTAATTTAATTATTAATAATAAACATGGACCTTTGCATTAATTTAAGCTTGGTTTTAATAAAAACCCTTAATGATTCCAAATGGTTTTAAGAAAAACCTTTAACCTTGTCACCATGGTTTTAATAAAAACCCTTTAACATAATGAAGCTTCTCAAGATATTCTTGACATCACACTCTTTTGATAGCAACACAAAAATGCCTTTTGACATCAATGACAACTTATACATTTGAGCAAAGGCAATGTACCCAAAGTACCCAAAATTGCCAACAATCTTAGCTATTAGACTATAGTTAACGTGTTCACTTCTAACTTATTCATGTAGTTGGGAGGGGAACTTTGATCTCAGTGCATCATACTCATAGCTTAGGTTTTAATTTTATTTAAAATTTATTTTCCTATTTTATATTTTTTGTTATTTTTTCCTTTTATTTCCTTTCCCTACACTATAAGAAAAACAAGCCTAAGCCCACAAGGTCTAAAAGTATGTGAAGGTCAAATTTTATAAGGATCAAGCCTCAACTAAAAAACTTAGAGGTTGCTTAGCAAGTATTCCTTTCATTTATGGAGCTTCCCATTGTAAAAATTAAATGCTATATGTGGGTGTCCCAAGCACATTATTTTATTACCTTGATAGGCCAATACATTTTGAGATAATATTAGTCTATCTACCATAAATGATAAGACAAACATCTCATGTTTGCCCTTAAAACGAAGAAAAAATATTTTTGACCAAGATCCTAGTGAAAGTCTTAGTTTACCTGCTTAAGAGAAGCATTCATAGTTTCACTTATGACTCCATTAAAAGTAAAAACTCTAAAGAAGTCATCTGATAAAAGTTAAGACTAATATTCTAGTGGGGGTCTCTATCCCTTCAACTTGATTGAAGCACTCCTTCCATTCTCGAAAAAATTATTATTAAGAAATAAACTAAGAAATATATGAGCAAAAGGCCTATCACTAAAGCCTTTCCTAGAGAAAATTCATAAGAAACACAAACCTAATCCTATGAAGTCCAAAAGCATGCAAAGATCAAATCCAATGAGGAGCCACCCTTTACTAAAAATATTTGAGTTTACCTTGCAAGTTTTCCCTTTTATTACAAAGCTTCTTGTTGTGTCACTCTATGTGAGGCATAGGTTTCCTTGGCATGTTAGGCTAGCGGCACAAAAAGGTTTCCATAACAAATTTAAATCATATATACATGTGAATAATTTCCCAATACCCTTCTATAAGTGAGAGATTGCATGATTATATAAATTAACCATGAACATGTGCAAATTTATTTTAGATGGAATAAAACATGTTTGATAGGAACAACCATAGAATTATGAAGAAACTAGTAAAACATCATAAGGAGAGTTCATTCTATCCATAACATGGTTGGTGCACATTTTAATCAGAAATCTAGTAGTCCAACATTCTACACATGTAGTTGACAAGTTTATATTTATCGACAACCATTTTTTCCCTAATACAATAGAAGTGAGTGACATATCTACACTACAAAGAATTCAGACAAAAAATTAAATCCAATGACATATTCTATATGAGATTCTTCATTAAAATTTGAATGACCTTGAAGTTAAGAACACAAGCTTATACTGAGAGTGGGGGGTGAACAGTACAAGATTAAATTTTAAATTTTCATTCTAGAGCAGAATTATCCAATATTATTAATTTCAATAATGAAATAATGCACAAATCATCACACACATGAGAGACACATATTTAACGTGGTTCATCCAATGTGGGCTACATCCACAGAGAAATATTTCTTATAAAATTTTCAACAAATTTTATGGGAATCAATTCTCTATTATAATGTTTGTGTAACTCTATCCACTGGAGACACTTATCCCCTCTCATAAGTTCATGGACCCCAATCCAAAAGAGACAAAAATCCCCTCTGCTCTAGTTTGTGGACCTCTATCCATAGGAGACACCAATCCCCTTTGCTCTATTCATGGACCTCTACCCATAGGATACTCCATTCCCATTTGCTTTGGTTCATGGAACTCTATCTATAGGAGACACCATTCTCCTTTGTTATGGTCAGCTCCAAAGCCTACTCATGACTCTGGTCAACTCTGCTCTTAAAACCTGCTCAATATTGCTCACAAAATCTACTCAACCTGCTCATAAATATTTCTCACAAACTCTTCTCAAACTACTCACAAATCCTACTCATAAGCTCTACTCAACCTGCTCAAAGAACCTTCTCAGATATGCTAATCAAATCTTCTCAATCCTTCTCACAAACCCTACTCAATTCTGCTCACTAAAATTACTTAATTATGCTCACCAAACCTACTCAAATATGCTCACTATCACTACTTAAACCTACTTAAATTTATCTTATTCCTACTCATAGAACCTGCTCAAATATTCTAAATATTGCATGCAAACAATGCTTGTATATTTCCCAAATATTGCATACAAACAATGCTTGTATCTTTCCCACATATTTCATACAATTAATGCTCATAACTTTCCTAAAAATGCTTTCTTCAACTTAAAGTAATTCAAACATATTCTACCAAGAATTCATTTTTACTTATGAATATATAGAGGATGATATTTGATCCTTTCTACATGAAACATGGAAGGCTTCTCATTGTAGATTTAGATTCTTTTTCCTTTGATAGGAACTTCTAGGTGAGAGTAATCTAGAGAAAGATAGCCTCCTAACTTGGCAATAAACTCTCTTGAGAGGCACATTCTAAAATATGGCTCTAGGTCCACTAAAACCACCTCTTGGATCACAGTGACTTGAGGTATTTTATGAAAGACAATGGGGATATCTTTGAAGACTCCTACTGTTCTTATAGGATTACCATCCAATTGAAAAATCTTGGGCTACTCCTAGTGTACTCCATAACCATAACATCACACACTGCTTTTGGTATGATAAATATCGTAGCACCAAAATCGATCATGCAGTTATGCATAATCCAACCCTCCATCCTAAGAGACAAATAAAATGGTGGTGGTCTATTATTTTGAGTAGCTAAAGTTGTAAGTGTCTAAGCTAGCAAATTCTGAGTGGGATTCTTCATTTTATCTGTAACAGACTTCAAGGATTCTTGCATAAAATCAACTTGTCCAAGCAATTGCAACATATCATAGACATTAACCTTGGTAGGAATCTTCTTTAGTTCTTCAATAATGTTGTATGCAGATGAACTGGACTCCCTTCTTTCATCCACAACCTCATACTTTCTCTGATATTGCTACGTAGATTGCATTTTTTGAAAATTGGTCAAAGATGGATATTTAAGGTGTTCCTTTACCTGTTATTTTGTCATAGCTTGCGCTTGCAAAGTTGACACCTTCGCTTCAGAGATTTTTTCTTTTGCTTGTGCAAGCAAGAGATATTTTAAAATAATAGGTTATTATTGCTTAGATTATGAGCCAATCACCTTCATCTATGCTTGTTTCTTTTCATTCTACACCTTCAGTTTAGCAGGTACCTTCAGCAGCTCCATCTTAGTTGGATCTACTATAGCTAGATTTTTTCTAGATCTCATGATAACTAAAAAAATTTTGACGAAAGAGATTATAAAATTATGATAAGCTTATCTAATTTGATTTAACCGTTATATGAACCATGCAAGTTTCTTCGTCATGCAGATCATTACAGGTGGAACACTAGTACATTTTATTAGATGAACCAACCTCTTCATTTTTTAGCATCATTGGATTCCTTTTAGGCACCTTGTTGGTCAAAGTTGTTTGCTCTCTAGTGATTGAAGGAGGTTAAAATATCCTAGGATGAAAATCTCTCTCAACCTACTTTATCTTAATAACTGTGATCTCATTGCTCATTACTCTTATTGTTGATTTCATTGATTGCATCACTTGCAGCAACTTCTCTTGAGTATCAATATTTGAGGGTGTTGGAGGAGCTGGTAATGGAAGTGGTATTAGTGGAGATGGTAGTGCTGAGAATGGAAGTAGAGTAGGTAGCTGTGGAATGGGAGGAGAATACAATTGTGGGACATAAACTATCAAGGTTTGATATGAACTTGGATTCCATGAAGGGATCAGATACATGGGGAACATTGGTAAATATTGAGAAGATGTATTGGAATACAAATGCCATGGAAGATCAGGAAAGATAGGCATCATCATTTTTTGTGGAAGCGTACCAATAGTAATCAGATAGACCTCAACCTTTTGCATAGCATAGTACAAGGTCAAGAATATCTCAATGTTGGACTGACATATGACCATGCTAATGTTAGAATTGAAGGCTTGAAGGTAATAAAATATGGCTTATTCGAGAGTCGATCGAAGACCATCTGGGACTCTCTACCAAGTTCAAGCGAATATAATATTGAAATCAATTATTTTCTCCTATGGATACCTCTTAATGTTAGTAAACAAATGTTGTAGAGAAAAAGGATCCACTTGTTCATTGAAGCTTTTTATCATTAACTCAGCCAACTGATTCCATGTGGTGATAGTGGTAGGTGATAAGGACCACTACTAGTAAATAAACTTCCCTATGAGAGTACGAGTAATCTGACCATGACATCTTCATCCATGATGTTGTGGATAGTCACCAAAGAAGCCACATATTGAACATACTCATAAGTTTTTTTACCCATACCATCGTAAGTAGGCAAAGCCTTCAATGTTGCTAGCGGGATCGATTTCTGAGCTTGCATATTCAAAGCTCTAGAATGGTTCCAGGATAGAAATTGTCTTGGTGGTGGTGGTGGATTTTGGGCCATTTGAATTGGAGTGTTCACTTGGGGAGGAAATCTAGTCGCAGTACTAGAGGGACTTGAAGGAACAGAAAACACATCAGCTACTTGTAAAGAGTTTCTAATTGATGGGATGGTTGGAGTGACTAACCTAGGATGTTCTCCTAAAATATGGGTGTCAATATCAAAGAACTTAATGAGATTTTCTAAATTTTTGGCCTTCGATATTGTGATCATGAAGTAGAGCTTTTGCCAACTTCACGTTTGGAGGCTTGTGGGAAAAACTGAGTTGCCAAATGTTCTAATCAAATAGTAAAATATGAACATCGAACTTTATTATTGCTTAAGGTGGAACTTTCAGGGTCCCACCGGGTATGCCAAAAACTATTGGTCATGAATCTGCCTAAGTATACAAATATGCACCCTAGACCTGGCCAAAATTGAAATATCAGAGGGAAGAGATGTCCTTCAGGCCAATCTCCTAAGAGGGTTGGTTCCCTTGCTACTCTAAAATTGGTATGAAGTTTAGGAAAATAAATTGATAGAAAGAAATGGGAAATATGGTTGTAAGCTAGAGAAATAGAGTGAGGATGAACTAACAACTAAATAACCACATTAAATTTTAACTAGCATTTAATAGAAAGAACAATGTAGGAACCAATCACAAATTGTAAATATGACTTCCAATTAGCATTTCAACATTCATTTCTTCATCAAAAATTAAATTCAAATGCAAAATTCAATCTATCTAATGAAGGCATGAATAAAATAGAAATGACATGTAGAAAG
Organism: Wollemia nobilis; assembly: GCA_028583015.1. NCBI lineage: Eukaryota > Viridiplantae > Streptophyta > Pinopsida > Araucariales > Araucariaceae > Wollemia > Wollemia nobilis. The sequence continues at coordinate 1,214,521 of JAQPPZ010016887.1, read as the reverse complement.
CAAACACATATACAACTGATCTAGGAACTAGAGTAGGACATCTTTCAATTGATGTAGAAACTTCAACCCAAAGAGTTTTTCTATAGAATTTCCATCGTTTTTTACATCAAGATTCTTAGTTTTTATAGAGGATTTCATCTCCAAAATTAAATGCTCATAAAATAAAAATAATGAGGAATGACAAATTGGTTGGTTATAATTCTCTCCTCGACAACAACAATGAACCAATATAGTGGAACCTTGGTAAGGAATGAGTGATTTTGGAAGATGGCATATCTGGATCTAGTTGGGATCATCAATAAGATTCATCTTCATGGTAGTACCTCGAAAACCATAGGATCGCACAAGAGTCAGAAGTGGATGACATTCAATTTGGGTGATCTCCTATCTATCTGTCAAACTTGATTTTAATCAATAGTAATTCCAAGAATTGTAACTCTTTTTGCCCCAAAGATTAAATTTACTAGCTTTGGAACTCCCTCCATACTTATATTTACTCGGAGTGCCTTTGACCATGATTTTTCCTAGAAAAAAAGTGAACAAAAAATAATTTTGACAAAATTTGGGCAAACAAAAATTCCACCAGAAACTGGGCGAAACTGCTAGCCAATGATTTCACTGGTGAAACTGCTTGGAAATTGATTTCACTGGCAAAACTACTTGGAAATTGATTTTTATTTGGACCTGTCCGAAAATGATTTTTACTACGCCTAGGGATGAAAAGGACTCTCATTCTCATTTTGCATGAAATGACACCCACTGAACACTAGAAAAAATTTCATCAAAAAATTTAATGTGGCCAAAATGCTCAAAATGGATTTCGTTGGCAAAATTGCTTTTATATTTAGGCAAAATTTTAACAAATTTTTTAATGTGGCAAAACTGCCAATAAAAGGATGAAAAGAGATACATATTAATTCCATTGAAGGACAAAGGGAAATAAGTAGACAATGGTCCTACAATGTGCTAGGGTACAAAAAAGCAATCCTTAAAGGAAGAGAAAAAGGAAGCATGTTTTACTTACATCACTAAACCCACAAAATAAGTGATAGTGAAAAATATGGATGAAACCACACAAGGGGTGAAGGATATGTTTGAAGAATATGTTGAGATTCTTTCAAAAAATGGGTTACCACCTATAAGGAGTATTTGTCATCACATATATTCCAACCTTGCATTGAGCTTACATGATAAGCTGACACCAATGAAGAATTAGAAAGAAAGGGCAAAGACAAGTAAGAGAAAAAGCATAGGGAAGAGACAACTAACCCATGTCACCAATTGAAGGATTATGAGAACAAGTTGAAGAGAGAAGAGACAGTGTTGAAAGAGATTATGAAATAAGTGGAGGAAAATTTGGACACATGTAAGAGGCTAGGTATGGGAAAGAGATCAATGATCTAGGTCACTAATATTAGTGATGGAAAAGAAGACAATGTAGCAACTCCTATAAAAAATAAAGGGAAAGAGGATAAAATAAGTGGTAAATAGATAGTGGAGGAAGATGAACCTCATCAAGTCATTGTTGGCCATGACAAAGGCCATGTTGTTAGAGTTGATAGTGATAATGGTACTTCAAAGTGTGGTGAAGGACATTGTGTTGATGTCCAATTTGAAAGTGGTGATGAAGAGTTTGGATATTTTGAAAGGTACACCATAGACATTGGCTCCAATTTGATGAGAAGAATAGTAGACAATGACAAAGGATTGGAAAATATGAGTAAGGTGTGAAAATGTCCATAATTCCAAATATAAGGCCAAAGAATGAAGGCCTTGGGTATGCAAGTTTAATAGGAAGCAACAAGACTAAATTTGTGAGAGGAGAGAGTAGTATAAGGAATGAAGGTTCAAGAATGGGTTGTTGCAGTTAGTGTGGAAGAGTTGGACATGTAGCAACTAGGTGTTGGAACCTACATCCTTGTGAGAGTTGTGGAGGACATGATCACTCCAAAAGAAGGTGTTGGCATCAAAAGGGAGTCGCCAACAAAGTGGATGTTGATTGTGGTTGGATGGATGTGTTGCAATAGGAGAAGGCAAAGAGAATGTTGAGTGCATTCTATATGAGGAGGTTTGATCCTCAAAAGAAGGACAATACAAGACATCAAAGTTGACCTCGTGTAGACAATCAAGCTAAAATAGTGACAACTTGAAAGAGTAATTTATGTTTAAGAATTAGAGTACATAGAACAATTCCCTTTAGCCTATGAATATAATGCAGGAGCATTCACGTGGGAAGCTGGAAGACCAACAAACATACGATAGTTATGAAACTGTCTTGCAAAAGATGAAAGGTAATTGTTTCTAACACCTTTAAAAGGCGATTTATATGGAGAAGAGGGAGCTCCAGACAAATAGGGAGAGAATGAGGAGGGAAAATGAAAGGCTTCCTTGAGAAAACTCTACGTGCTTCATGGTTGTATTATGTAGAGAGGATGCCGCTTAGGCAATGATTAATAAAATGCTCTTTTTTTTTTTAATGTATTAAAATATTTTTGTGCAATTCTTGCATGTGTTCAAGATTGTTTCGTTGCAAGATGTCGTCGTATTTTGTAGGATGTTGTAGTCAGAAATACTACCAACTGGAGCTTGCTGTCTAAGAACATGCAGACGAAAAAAGTGTCGTCTTGAATGGTCCTTAAGGACTGAAGGAAGGAGATGTTGACAAGTTTGTGAACGAAGGCTGGTGGCTGCCAACGATGTCGAAGAAAATGTCGACAAGATTCACCAAGCAAACCCTGTCGTTAAGATTGTTGCCGACATCAACAAAGGAATTGATGTCTGACTGTGCCGCCAAAGAGAAAGAGTGTCGTCCGAGTAAGCCTTCCAACGAGAGAAAGAGTTCCAACATCATCGGAAGAACCTGTTATAAACTGAAGAATTTGTGGACATTAGACTATAGCTGACATAAAAAGGTTGTGTCGTCATGTGCTGTGTGCCAGCACAAGTTGGTGCCGACATAATGTCCAAGGCGGATGCCGTCTGAGAAACCTAAGCTGAATGCCTTCATCAATGAAGGAATCTCCCGTACGATTAAGTACCGACGTTAAGAGGAAGTCGCAGTCTAATGAAGAGCCGTCTTGTGAGGATTTAAAAGAGGTTGCCGACATGATGATCGTCTAAAACTTTCCGTCAAGGAAGAACGCCATCTAAGCTGGGTGCCATCAAGGATGTTGCCGACGCGAAGTTGTTGATTAGAGATTATTGCCCGAAATGAGCCGTCTCATGTTGTCCGACGGCAAATAGAAAGGTCTCATCTTATTGGAAAGCCATCAAGAAGATAATATTTTCACAAAGAAGAAAGGAGTTATCGTCCTACAAGTCCGTTGTCAAAGCATAAATCTCATCGCCTGAAGACGTTACTGTTCACCTTGCTGTTAAAAAGGACTTACCCACTTCCTGTATCAACTTACCTACTATTATTCGGTTTATTCGTTAAGATTTTTTTTTTTTATAAATAATTATTTTTAATTAAAAAATAATAATATTAAATTTATTTTAAGATTAAGTAAACATGGTTTTTTGGAAAAGGGAGAGTTATGTTTCGAATTTAATACACAACTATCACACATCCACCTCTCACATAACTTATATTACAGTTTAAACCTTAAACCTCTTAAAAACCAAAACTCGTATTTTTACATTATTCCTCCCCTATTTTTAAGTAAAAAATAATAATAATGAAACTTATACCCTGCGCTTCGCAAGGACGCGCTTCATGGACCCATTGGTGAGGTATGGACCCATTAGTGACCTCACCAGCTACATCACAGTTGAAACCTTTGTTTAGCTGTGTATGTTCAACTGCATATGCGATGACGTACGTCTGGACGTACCCATCCATTCGATTACCTTTCCCTCCACGGTAAATCAACACATTTGGAAAAGCAGAAGTTTACGGATGATCTTGTAGTTAGTAGCATTTGGCTCTAGATCGTTACGTTTAAAGTTTTGCATATTTTAATATATTTTTTTTTTATAGATTGGGTTTAATGTTAAATCAATCTGATTATAAAATTTAATCTGATTTACAGAATATTAAAAGTCTAACCCCTTATCTTCTTGGGTGGGTATAGAATAAGGTGAAGTTTGATGCCCCGTACATAGGATCAATGAGTTTGATGCCCCGTACATAGGTCACCAACTTACTTTAGGTTTTTTAAGGTTAAGGTTCATACCGTGATCCTCATGTGCATAAGCAACCCATCGCCCTCCATGGAGTTCAAATCACAATGGGTGTCAAACATTGAAAATACTTTTAGTAGCAGGACTGAAAATATTCTTTTGGTTTTAAATTATAATATTTTATTAAAAATAAAATAAATGTCGAATTTTATATTTAAAAATTTTATATTTTATTTTTAGGCCAGATTGTGTTTTATATTAAATTAATCTTTATAAAATTTAAATGATTAAAAACATATTAAAAGTCCAAAATCCTTTTCTTCTTGGGTGGGTGGGATTCCTTTCTAAGGTGAAGTCGTCAAATGTGAGGGCTTCGTCTGCCAAGTGACCCTTCTTGTCACGCTCTTTGCCACAAATATTTACTTTAAATTGTACACCTCCCGAACGTGCTTACTTGAATTATATTATTCCATTCACGAGGGTCTGGTCCTCCATGGAGGCGCTCCTAGAAAACAACACAAGGGGCATAACACCTATATTAAACTGAGTTATTCTTGCTTGATTCCTTAGAGAAAAACGATGTGGCAATTTACAGACGTGCTCTTTCACCGTCCATCCACACCATTCATGACGTCATCAGCTACATCGGAATATGCCTAACTGCGTATGCAATGACGTACAAAGTCACCTACACGTTAAAATGTATGTAATTCGGCATCTCGCAAGCTACCTAACATGTTTGACTCGATAGAAGGTTTTCCAACTCAATGCTAAGATTTATTACTCAAACCACTATAAGTAGCCAGAGGTATCCTCTTCTCCTGGCCAGTAACCATAACGACCTACGAGGAGGAAAAATACAATACAACAAGAGCGTCTAAAATGGCAAGCGAAGACCATGTTAAGGTTCTGACACAATGGTCAAGCAATTACTCCATGAGAGTCCTGATTGGGCTGGAAGAAAAGGGTGTCAAGTACGACTCTATGGAGGAAAACCTTCCTTTTGAGAAGAGCCCTTTCTTGTTGGAGATGAATCCCGTCAACAAGAAGATACCCGTTCTCATTCACAACGGCCGACCTGTGGCGGAGTCTCTCATTGCCCTGGAATACATGGACGAGACATGGACCTCTCCTAATGCTCCTCGTTTCCTACCCTCTCATCCATATGACCGAGCGCTTGCACGATTCTGGGCAGATTTCGTCAACAAAACGGTACTTACGAAATAACACCTCCTCATGATAGTCTACTCCTTCACGTTTAACGGTGGATTTAAATTATTTTCTTTTTCGTTTCGTCTTTCAGGTTTGCGATGCGGGGGGGCGAATATTCCGAAGCAAAGGGGAGAAACAAGAAGCGGCGAAGCGCGAACTTGTGGAAAGTCTAGTGATATTGGAAGGGGTGATCGATGGAAAAGATTATTTTGGAGGAGATGTATTTGGGTTGGTGGACATTGCGTTTGCGCCCCAAATCTCGTGGTTTCAGACGTACGAGACGCTGGGAAACTTCACGATTCCTTTCGAGGACAAGTGTCCCGGCATTGTCCTGTGGATGAAGAAATGTAAGGAGAGGGAGAGCGTGAAGAAGGCGCTTCCGCAGTCCGAGAAAGTGCTGGAATTCGCTACACAGGTTAGAAAGCGTGTCTTGGGCGAAGCATGATGAATGAGTGATGAGGGATTACAGCTACCTAGTAGCTAAGTAATAATAAGCAAGCACGCCGCAGCAGAATTAACTACGTGCTAAGTATCACAGTAATAATAAGCAGCACGCCCATTATACACATGGATTCTTTCCTCTATAGTTCCAATACCACCGTTTCTGTTACTCAGTTTATTTATATAAGACCAGGGAGCCAAGAACTGTGTTTGTATGTTGTTTAACATACAAACTGATTTTTAGTCGGTCTATTTCACGAGGCTACGTTATTCAACTTAACATAATCGAACAGTTTGAAAAACTTCTTTCGTACGTTTTTAATTTTATTTAATTTAATATTTGAATTAATGATATAATAAAATTTTAAATTATCATGGTTAAAGATTACCTAAAATTTTAAAACCAACCTGATTTCATAAGTCCTCCGTCCCTCTGAGAAAAGGCGAACATTATAGCCCTTCTAGCAATATTAAGTTATAAAACCCATTAAAGGGCGTATATAAATAAATATTTCTAAATTTTTTATAATTAAATGAACATAATTTTTATGATTTTCTAAACGCATGATAAACATATTTATATTTATTTTATAAGTAAATTAATTTAATTTTTATAAGTTGTTAATATATATGAAAATTCTTTTTGGAATTTAATTGGTGAGAAAGAAAGAAGTATTTAAATTTATAATGAAAAGAGTTTTTTTTTCTTCTTCAAGAAAGATGATTGTGATGAGTTTGTTGACTATTCAATTAAGGAAGGGTTAGTCTTTATTTTGCAAGGGCTAAAAGTTTTGTGTGAAAGAAACAAATGAATCCATTGAAGTATTTTATTCTAATTAGAAAGTATAGTTAATTTTTGAATGTGCAAAAGGAATAAATGTATCTAATAGTCTAGGAATAATATTTAAAATATGTTATTTTATTAACTATAATATTTTATAATTTTATTAGATTAAAAATTAAAAAAATTCATTCCATCTAAGTTTTAAGATTTCATGCACTATCACAAGAATTTTATTTCCTTCGTATCTATTAGTTTTTAGTGAGAATGCTTTATAATCTTAATTCTTTATATTTTTTAAATTTAATTTTAATAGATGTTTTGTGATTACATATGAAAAACATAGGTTATAATCTTTGTGACCATGGTAAGTGTTGTGACTATTTCACAACTAGCCCCAAAGCTTGGGGACCCACATTTTTTTGATAAATTTTTGGTGTGGTTTCTTTTTTGTCTATTAATGTGTTTGTAATTCAAACATTAACTTTTGGGTTAATTCATGTTTAAAAAAATAAATAAACTAAAAAAAAAAAAAAAGAATAAAAAAAAAAAATAATAATAATAAATAAATTAATAGAACAAAAGAAAGAAAAAAGTAAAAAGTAAAAAGTAAAAATAATATATATATATATATATATATATATATATATATATATATATAAAAATAGGATTATTTTTAGCTTTTTTGTTTTTTGTTAGTTTTTAATTTTTTCATGTTGGTTTAAGTAAAGTTTAGTTTTTGTTTTTTTTGCAAGGTATTGCATATGGAAGAAAGGAAGAAGGAAACGAAAAGCCATGGAGGAGAAACGAAAAGTCATGGAGGAGAAAATGAAAAGCCATGGAGGAAAATCTTTAAAATACCCATTGAAATGCATGCACAAGAGGAACTTTTGGCATGGCCAAATGTGGCAAAATTTGATGTGTAAAAGAGGAATATAATTTGAATGGGAAAGCTTCTTTTCAGAAATTTCAGGCCTTGTTAGCAAGAAAGAATGAGAAATTTTCTGCATGCTCTATTTTAATTGTTTTATCTTTCCCCTTCCAAATTTTAGATTTGTATGTGAAATTTACGCCATGGGATGGGTTATTTCATGTGAATGTTTGCAATTTGGAAATTATTTAAAACCCTAGGAGTCAAGCACTTAGTTTACTTTGATTGTGTGTAGTACAGATCAAATAGGCTAGGTTGCATGTATGAAACTCTCACGTATTCGGTTTTGCAGGACGGGGTGCTATCAAACTGAAGGAGCTTTTGCATTGCTGCATTTCCAGCAATTATTTTGATGCAAAATTTTAATTTTCTGTTTTCAAAAATTTTAATTTCAGAATTTTTTTTCCTATTTTCAGGCATTAAAATAAACATTAAAAAAATTTCAAAATCTAAAAATTATTTCACCATTACGTATATTATAATTCAGAATTCAAATACGCACTTTGAAATTTCATTTTTGGAGTTGTTTAGTATTTTTTAAAATTCACCGAAGTTGCTGTTTTGTCACAGATTTCAAAAATCCGAAAATAGAAATTTTCCATTTTAAGGTCAAATTTCATTTTTCCAGTTTTGTTTTGCATTCATGAGCCTATGATGACATTCCCTTCATGGAAATTCCAATTTCATTGAAGGAGTGATGTTTTATGGCATTTACATAAATTTCCATTTTTGGCCTAAAATTACCCTTTCTTCATAAAAACTCCAATTTTACGAAAGAGGGGTAATTTGAGCATCAAAATGAAGGAGATTTTGCATTGCTGCATTTCCAGAAATTATTTTGATGCAAAATTTGAATTTTCTATTTTCAAAATTTTTTCCTATTTTCAGGCATTAAAATAAACATTTAAAAAATTTCAAAATCCAAAAATAATTTCACCATTGCGTAGATTATAATTCATATTTCCATTACGCACTTTGAAATTTCATTTTCGGAGTTGTTTAGTATTTTTTAAAATTCACCGAAGTTGCTGCTTTGTAACAGATTTTAAAAATCCGAAAATAGAAATTTTCCATTTCAAGGTCAAATTTCATTTTTCCAGTTTTGTTTTGCATTCATGAGCCTATGATGACATTCCCTTCATGGAAATTCCAATTTCATTGAAGGAGTTATGTTTTACGGCATTTTCACAAATTTCCATTTCGGGCCTAAAATTACCCTTTCTTCATAAAAATTCCAATTTTACGAAAGAGGGATAATTTGAGTATTATATTGAAGGTCTTTGCCTTAAAGCACTTAATTGTTCATCTTGATGAAAATTTGATTTCATTTAAGAGGGATAAGTTAAAGTGACATTTTGAAGATTCTATTCATCATTGAAGATTTAATGCAAGATAAAATCCATTTTAAAACCATCAAGATAAAAGGAATTAAAGCACTACATCGTGGTCATATGAGGGCCAACTCACATTTGATTTATTTTGGTTCAATGAACAATCACTAAAGTTTCATGGTAAAATAAACCAACATTGCCCCTTGTTTACTGATTACTTGCAATCACTAAGGTGTTCCAAGCATTTAAATTGAATATCTTTATTTGAGATTACTAATGCACATATGCAAATGCTAATATAACGGAGACCTTGGAGAAGTTGTTTGTTTAACTTCTTTGCAAGAGGGGATTTGGAATCCAAATCCTAAGGGAGAGTGTACTTTCACAATTGGGTGAAAATAAAACTCAACAGTAAGGTGTATGAACAATCATAAAAGGAAAGTCCAAAAATCTTAAGCATTATTTGATAATCTATACATAATAATATGTTAAGTAGTCCAATTCATGTAACATATATAGACAAGATGCATTTGAAACATTAATTTTATTTCTTGATAGTCAATAGTTAAAGCCTAAGAACATTAGTCTTATGAATCATGTTAAGAATCTATATCATATGCTACTTGTGCATTCGAAAAGAATGGTTATACCCTTAAACATTAAAAGCATCATAATTATGCATTCTATGGTTTACCCTCTTCATAGAGGAATCCATAGTCACTGTTTAATTATATATATTTAATTAGTGAAAATATCTTATGAGACACTATTGGACCAAGACTAGCTTCAAAACTAGTTTTTGACATGCTAGTCTTACAAACAATAAAAATAAATTGCTTATGAAAACATCTTTTGGATACAGCTAAGGTAGGAGAAGATTACAAACCAAAAATGGTTGTTTCTTCTATTAATATATTTAAATAAATAAAAAATATATTTGGTGCATGATGATTTTAAGTCTTGGTACATTTCAGAAATCTGTTGGATCTCACTAGAAATGAAAGTAATGTTGGATAGCACATATGTCTATGGTAAGGAAATGCATATTTAAGGAGCCCAAGTATTAGGTTCCAATTATCTAAAAAAAAATTATAGATGCCATCTATAAAAGATGCATACCCATAAGCTACATAAAAGAGGGTGTATCTATCCCCAAAATTTCTATAGATGTTATTGGCTCTATCTATAACTTAGTTCCATTTATAAATCCAACTTGGTGTTTATCTCATAGGTTGGTATGATCCTTTGTTTCCAAAAGATATCACATTTGAATCTCATTGGAAGAAATTCGTTTTGTTATTTATTGGTGGAGCACTATTGTTTTAACCATATGGAACACTATTTAATCCTAAATCGAACACGTCATTTGGTTTGATTGGTATGCTTATTTGTAGTGGATAGGTTGTGAGTTTGAGTCCTCAAGGATAATAAAAGTGCATTTTTCTTGCATGTTATTTGTGTAAATGCACACTTGTTTTTTAAATTATATAGGTGTGCAATCTTAGCTCTAGTTTACCATTGGTGTAAAACAAATATTAGAATTATGATTTTTCAAAATATCAAAGATAATTTTTACTTTAAAAATATGCCACAGTAAGAGTTGTAACATTAAGTGGTTTTGACATTAATGGTTTTCAATGCAACTATCATTTTTGTAGGTTCTGTCATAATGGCTATCACTTTCTTACACTAGTACATCCATGTTCAACTTGACTACTTTGATCTAGTTGGTTGAGTGTCTAGGTGTTCTAGTCCTCTAACACACATGATCTCTATTAATACGAGCCTATCGAGATCTTCTTTATCTTATCATAATTATTTTATGGTATTTGAATTACTATTGAGGCTTTAGATACCTGGTTGAAACTATTTAAGAGGATTTCCTAATGTTATCATTGAAAACCTCTAGCCACTATTGTTGGTTAAGTATCAGTGGAACTAGTTGAGACTTGTAAATACCCTTGTTGATGTCACTCATAAAAAACCAAACCACTATCTACTCTAGACTCTTGCTTAATTATACCTAAACATTACAATCTATGGATTCTTAGGACATTTGATGATATCATCTTTGAAAACCTCTAGCCACAATTATCTTTTGGCCACTATTGCTTTGTTGATCTACATAAATTTTTCCAAAAAAATATCTAAACTCTTTGCCTTAGTCAAATTTTTAGAAGAACCTCGACCACTATCTTTAAAATCACTCAAATTGTTGAATGTTTTGAGATCTTTTGCTTTCACCATGATTGGAAAACCCCTAGGTACTATTGCTTTTCAAACTTTTTATTGGCCAAAACTTTTAAGCACTTATGTTTATGATATTGTGAAAAATCCTTGGCCACTCTAGCTCTTTGGACTCTCAATTGGTTGAGACTTTTGGGATATCTTGCTTAAATCATCATGGAATATTGCAATCACTACTTACTCCTTTAATTCTTGATGATTTTAAAATTACCCTCATGCTAGAGTTATTGGATATTTCATTTGATGAGTGTGCACTGAGCTATTCTCTTTTTCTAGTTTGACCAAGTTGCTCACTATATTTTGAATTAAAAGATATAGAAAGTGATATTATTAAAAAAAATATCTTGCCATAATTAAGATGACCTCTTTATGGACCAAGAGGCCTATGCAACTTCCTAAATATTTTAATCCAAAAAGCTAAAGGTTTTGGAAATTTTAATAACTTGAAATATCTAGGTTGCTTGTATTTCTACAAACCTTAATCTCTTCTAGATGATGCCAATATGTTTCATGGTCGCTTTATATCCCCTTTGTTCCTCCATATTTCTTGACTTTTCTTTTCCAAGAGCACCAACTAAAAAATTATAGAGGACTCCATTAGGTGTGGAGTATAGCTCAACTTTTCAACCCACTCTTTGTAATGATAAGTGAATTCAAAACCATTGTATGGAACTACGTCCTACTTAAATTAGGTCCCTTTTAGGTCTTATAAAAAAGGCTCACGAAATCTTACTAATTTTATATTCTAGATTAGCTATCATTGGAAGGGTTGTAAGTAAATCATAATCTCTCTATTTTGGTGGTTCAACATTACTTTATGGCACACGGAGCTTTGAACTTGCTAGCAACTTTTTCATTGGCCTTCCCTTATCAACATATTTGGCATCTTTACAATGTTAGCAAGGAGTTTTAGGATCTCTGATATTATTCATGTTTGGGTAATAGTTGAGCTTAAAATTATCTCCGTCAATAGGATTTGCCTAGTGTAGTGAGATTTCACTACATGTATTTATTTATTTTACAATATATAATTTGGAGTATTAATATATTTGTAGATAAGTTATTTGTATTTCATATTACTAATTGTAATATTTTTTTTTTTAATATGTAGATATCAACTCTATAACTTTAGCATTTTTTTTATTTGAAGATTATAGTCCCTAAGGGAAATATGAATTTAGAAATTAAAATTGACTTAAATGGTGAGTAGTTTAAGGTTAATTCATAGCTATGGAATCATATAAAATTTTTCTACAAGGTATAATAAATACTTTTATTACAAAAAAAAAATTTAAAGTTCCGTAGGTTCTATTTATTCTCATAAGTAATATACATTTCGATTCTAGGAATAAGGACACGATACCTTATAAGATATAGAAATAAAGGATGGATCTTAGCATTAGTCTCTATTCATGCACTAGGTTACATGATTTTATAAATTTATTTTAACATTTCTATGTATATACTATTTTAAAATTATTATGCAAAGACTGAAAAAATATATATCTATTTACATTAGATAATTTCAAAGGAGAGTTTATTGTTCAAATGTTATTATAGTTACAATAGTATGTATATTTAATAAAATTAAAGTCTTTAGAGTTTTGTTATTCTTCTACTGATATTTAATCGAGATAAGATTATTTAAGTATTCTTATAATAACTTTAACCTAATTTTAATATAATCACTAAATGATTAGAAATATAATCAATGCATGTTTGAAACTAAAGTGCAGAGACCTAACTAGTAATTATAATTTTTAAATACCCTTTTCTATAATACTAATAGTTCATTGTCAAGTGAATATGAGTATGTGTGATTGTTGTGCTTGTAGAACTATTTTTGCTAAACCATTATTTCATTTTATTTATGTAGAGTAGACAATGACATTTTTTTTTTTTAAATTATTATTTCATTACATTGTTATTGAATAAGTCTTCTTGGTAGAAACAAAATTAATATGTTTAAAAGGTCGTCGGCCACGTGACCCTCCTGGTCAAGTATCAATGTTTGCCCCACACAAATATTTTAAATTGTACAGCTTCCTAACGTGCTTACGTAAAATACGAATTATAAAATATAGTTTGGACTGTAGGCGCTCATTCCAACAACAGTTTATAAATAATAAAAAATAATAATAGAACCAGAGTTAAAAGGTTGATCTTTAATAAAACTTTGTACATTTACCAAGATGTAGGTTTAAAACTTGAAATATATCTAATAAGTAAAAAAATAATATTCTGAATTGAGTTGGTTAAATGGGACAGCCAAAGCTTAACAACTCCATACCGATCTCCAGCCACAGCATTGACTTACCATCGAGTCAAACTTGTTAGCAGGGAAAGTATATTTGAATGGGTAGGTCCATGAGTACGTCATTGCATACGCAGTTATGCATATTCAGATGTAGCGAATGAGGTCATGAATGATGTGGGTCGACAGTGAAAGAGCACGTCTGTAAGTTGCCATTTGGTTTTTCGACAGTAGCTTAGTTTTATATATGTGTTATGTAATATTAAAAAAAAACATAACACCTCCTCATTACGAAATAACACCTCTCGGCAGATTTCGTGGACAAGAAGGTAATTACGAAATAACACCTCCTCATGCTACTGTACTCCTTCACGTTTGATCCTCGATTTAAATTATTTTCTTTTACGTTTCGTCTTTCAGGTTGCGATGCAGGAGGGCGCATATTCCGAAGCAAAGGGGAGAAACAAGAAGCGGCGAAGCGCGAACTTGTGGAAAGTCTAGTGATATTGGAAGGGGTGATCGATGGAAAAAATTATTTTGGAGGAGATGTATTTGGGTTGGTGGACATTGCGCTTGTGCCCCTCATCTCGTGGTTTCAGACGTACGAGACGTTGGGGAAATTCACGATTCCTTTCGAGGACAAGTGTGCTGGCATTGTCCTGTGGATGAAGATTATGTAAGGAGAGGGAGAGCGTGAAGAAGGCGCTTCCGCAGTCCGAGAAAATGCTGGAATTCGCTACACAGGTGAGAAAGCTTATCTTGGGCGAAGAATGATGAATGAGTGATGAGGGATGACCGCTACCTAATAGCTAAGAGTTATTGTAATAATAAACAAGCACGCCGCAGCCGCAGTTAATTTAGTAGGGCACTCCTCGGGTTATTTTGCCTATTATACAAAACCACTTACTCAATCTATTTAAATAGTCGTTTTCAACTGTTGCAGGGAGCCAAGAACTGTGTTTGTTTGACTGATTTTTGATCGGTCTATTTCACAGGCTACGTTATTCAACTAAAGATAGTCAAACAGTTTTATAAACTCTTTCCTTAATTAAATGGATAGTAGTTTGACTTTTGTTGATTGCTTATCTTAATTTAATGATCAAATATTCTTAACTTTGCTTTATAACGACCTAGAAGTTTATAAAGTACACTAAAACAAAAATAAAAATTTATTTATTAATATTTAATTAATATATAATTTTATAATTTAAATAAAATTTTAAAATATTATTGTTTTTTAATAGATGAGTTGTTTACATTTACACTATTTTAAATCATAAGGCTACCTTTAACACATTATCATATCCCTCAAAATTTAAATTTAATTTTTTTAATAAATATAAACAATTACTAATTTATTTAACCTTTAAAAATTTAAAATATTATTATTAAGCATTACCTCATTTTTATAACTCATTGGGTCCTTCTATTAGAGGTGTTAGTTTACCTTCTTCTCAATAGCTTCTTAATATGCAATTTGTGGATGATACTACGCTTTTTGTGGATTTAGTAGAGGATAATTTTGCTAAAGTGGAGGATAATTTTGCTAATATTTTTCATAAACTGGATCTTTTTTGCAATGCTTCTAGAGCTAAAATATCTAATGCTAAGTAAAAAATTTTGAGTTGAGACCTTAATCCTCCTATTTGGTTGAACAAATATGAGCTTCAATGGTGTGGACCTAATGTTCATGTAAGATATCTTGGGATACATTTTGTTGTTCAGCCCAATCTAAGGGATATGTGGAGTTGGGTCAAGGAGAAAGTTGTTTTAAAACTGGACAAATGAAATAAACAACTTTCTTTGGCTGGCAGGTTTCAGGTCTGTCAAAATATCTTATCCTCCTATATTGTTTATTATGCTTCAACTTGGTCTTTTAATGCTAATCAATGTTTTGAAATTCAGAAATATATTAAACAGTTCCTGTGGTCTGGTGATTATGGGATTAAGAAAAGGCATATGGTTAAATGGGGTTGAGTTGCTTTATGCAAATTTAGAGGAGGTTTGGGTTTAATTGACTTGCATAAACAAGGTATGACTCTTGTTGTTAAATGGATAATGAAGTGCATTAATGGTGTGGAACCATGAAAAGTGTTAATTAGGCATAATATTTGTGGTGATGTTCCTCAAAAAGGAAGTTTTGGCATGGATTATCCTTTTTGATGTTCTTTTTGGCACGTTTAGTAGTGTTCCAGCTGATTCATTTGTTTTTAGAACTATCTGGAAAGCTTGGCAATAGGTGAGATCTAACTTGTAGGGTTGGTTTCAGCCTATAAATTCTAGCTTTAAAATATATGTGAAGAGTTCTATTTGGTGGAACTTGAAACATAAAAATAAGCCTTTAGCCCATTTATAGGGTTGTTCAACTTGTAGTTGGGCTCAAAATGGTATCTATTTTTTTGACCATATTCTATGTATACTGGTTTGAAGTCTTGGGAAATATTGAAACAGGAATTTCATCTGCCTGATTCCCAATAGAGAACTTACTCAGTGCTTAAAAAATGTTTTAGATAGTTGATCAATCATGAATTTGTTTTTCATGAGCAACAAATTTTTAATTCTATCTGTTGGAATGATGGTTCTAAATTCATAAAGCCTAAGCCGAAGTAGTTGTATCTTATGCTTACTAATATAGATAGTATTTATCAGCACATTATCACTAAATGGGGTTTCAGTTTATCTATTAGTCATTATTCTTTTATTCTACAGCATATATGGTCTAGGCATCTTGAACCATTTTTTTCTTTTTAGATGGCTTCTTCTGTTATACTGGCTGCCTGCTATGGTTGATCCTAACAATTTGGTTATATGCTCTTTATGTAAATTTTCAAAGACTATTTGTCATATCTTTTTTTATTGTGTTTATGCTAAATAAATATGGCTTATTTTCTGCTCTGGTATTCCTGGCTAGAATTGTAACTCAATTGAGTTTAAAATGCACGTTGTTTGTGGGCATATTCGACAGTTGCAAAAAACTTATAATCTATTTTGGCTCATTCTATCCTCGAAATATTTTTTTTATTTGTGGAAAACATCCCAAAAGGGATGCCACTTTCGGGTAAGACCCAAGGAGGCAGGGGTATCCATTCCGCCAAAAATGCCCAGGACTCGGACTTGGCCTACCACCTTTGACATACTCAAGGAGCAAACAAACACACAAAACCAATTTAAAAATAAGTAAATAACAACAAAAATAATAAAATAAAATAAAAAACATGCTCCTTGAGTGTGTCAAAAACAAAAGCACAACCAAACACACACAATAAGATAAAAGAAACCACAACACAAACCACATAGAAAAACACAAGAACCACATAACAAAACACAAACAAGACAAAAACAATAGAACACTACAAAGACATAACCCAAAAAAAACATGAAAAATAAACACAACCAAAACCTAAAAAATTAAAAAATAAAATAAAAATAAAAATAAAAAACAACCAACAACAGACAATAAACAAAAACAAAAAACATAGAAAACACTCACACATAAAAACATGAAATAACACAAACAAAGAGAAACCCAAGAACAAGAACGAAAAAAACACAAGAACAATAACAAAAAACATTAAAAAAAAACAAAACAAAACAACAAAAACACAAGAACAACAAAAAACAACACAAAGAACACAAAAAACAAAACAAAATAAAAAAACCCACCCACCTTAAAAAACTAAACAAAAAAAACAAAAAGAAAAAAGAAATAAAAAATGAACAAAACAATGACCTATCTAGACCAGAAGACTATTAAGGCAAGAATCAACAGAGGAAACAAAATAAAGAATAGAATGAGCTAGGGAACTAAAAAAAACTGAATGAACCAAAGAGAAGCAAAAAAAAAAACAAGAAGAAACTAGGTACCTTCGGAATCGGAGCCATCCAAAGAAATGATAGAAAGAAGAGCTTCCCTAATTTGAGAAGCCCACCATATAGGAGGGTGGCCATAACAAGTAAGATCACCTTTGTCCAAAGCCCAATTAGCTAAAGCATCAACACTCTTGTTTTGATCTCTCACCACATGATTGTAATCAACTTTCAAAAATCCCATCTGGATTAACTGAATCTTCTCAATAATTCTTTTTATTCTCCAATCCACCTTATGATTCTTAGAAGGATTCTTCAAGAGATTAATCATAAGTTGAGAGTCGACTCAACTAACACCTTTTCCCATCCAACCTTAGTAGCCTCCTGAAGGCCTCTCGAGGATACCATACCCCTCAACAAGGTTATTGGAAAGAATACCCAAATTCTCAAGCAAAAGTAAAAACCAGGGAGTCATCTGAAAGTCTACCAATTCCTCCCACACCGGCTTTTCTAGGGTTCCCTCTAGAGGCTCCATCAGTATTGACTTTTCCAAAATCCTTAGGAGGAGGTTGCCAATTTCTATTCCTATCCATCTTACTAATACTCACATTCCCTTTAAGTTGGTTGCCCTTAGAAGGTTTAATCTTCAATATTTGCATCACTTGATCCCATATTTGGTGGGAGTTTTGGGGGTGATTAAGGAGATGATGGACCGATTCAACTAAGTTGGCTATGGTCTTTTGCCAAATATAGTGAATATCCTTCCTATCTTGATTAAAAATTTGGTTGTTCCTTTCATTCCAAATATTCCAAAGAAGAATGGTAGAACCCATCCAAACTAACTGCCTAATAAAATGATCAACACCCTCTTGATTAGGCCAATCCCTCCAAAGCTGTTCAAAAGTAAAAAAATTGGACCACCGTAAGCCAAGTAAAGTGGCCATTCTCCTCCATAGCTCAGAGGCTAAAGTACACTCAATAAAAATATGGTTGATATTTTCTACATTCTCTTCACACATTTCACATCTAAAAGGGCCATGAAAACCACGCTTCATAAGTTGCTCACCAATAAGCACCCTACGATGCAATAAAAGCCAATTAAAGAACCTCACCTTAGGCCAGAGCTTTTGAGCCCACAATCGAGAAAATATGTCAAAAGAATGGTTGGGATTATTATGGCATAAGGTCAAATAACCTTGAGCAACTCGAATACTCACCCTTAGTAGTGTTGTTCCATCCAAAACAATCTTTTTCATGGGACCAAGAGAGGGATCTCATATGAAGGATGCCTTGGATATCTTGTCTTTGCCTTTCTGGGATTTGAATAGGCCAGTCCTCAATAGGGATCCAATATCTACCAACCTTTGAATTACCAAGTATGGTACCGAAAGTAATTAGCCACCTTTATCCAATTAGCTCGGTGAAGCTCCTCCATCCAAGGCCTCCAATCGGGAAACTGAGTTATCAAAGGCTTGTGACCATCCCAAGAATCTATCCAAAAATTTGCATGTTGACCATTATGAATGATCCAAAATAATTTTTTCTTTATCAAATCCTCACCAGTCTTAAGAACTGCTAAAATGGGAGAACCTTTGGTAGGAAGTTGATAGCGAACAAGGTCTTCAGGACTTTTGTTCTCAGCATATTTAGCACGAAGATTATTGGCCCAAAGAGCATTGGGGTTATGCAACATCCTCCAATATAATTTAGCAGCTAAAGCTTTGTTGTTATTAATTGAAGACCATAATCCTAACCCCCCTTCACTCTTAGGAAGACATAAAGTATCCCATTTCACCAAGGCCCATTTTCTTTTCTCCTTAGTACCACTCCAAAGGAAACGATGACCGATTTGATCCAATTCTCGAAGAACAACCTTTGGGATATTCAAAATAGAAGAAACATAAATAGGAATAGCTTGAAGGACTGATTTTACCAAGGTGATTCTACCCCCATAAGAAAGCCACTTGTTGGTCCACTTTCCAATTTTCTTCTTGACTTTGTCCAACAACCAATTCCAATATTTATTTTTTTGCCTTTGAATATTTATGGGAATACCTAAATAAGTGATTGGAAGAGAGGTCTTCTTATATCTTAGTTTATCCAAGACCATGGATTCCTGTCTAGCAGAGTAGTGAAAGAAAATAACTTTAGATTTGTCTTCATTGATCAACTGCCCAGTAGCCTTAGAAAAATAGCTAATGATTTGCTTAATATTAGAAGCTTCCTTAACTCGTAGCTTTACCTAAAAGAGTAGAGTCATCCACAAATTGAAGATGAGAGATAGGTCTAGCTCCATGAGCAATGGTAACTCCCTCAAGGGTTTTGTTTTCCCTCTTTTTGGTTATAGTCCTACCCAAGCATTCAACAAGAATGATGAATAAATAAGGGGATAGCGGGTCACCTTGCCTAATACCTCTGGAAGCTGGGAAAGACTGAGAAGGCCTACCATTGATAAGAACTAAGTAGGAAACTAAAGAGATACATCCCATAATCCAATCCATCCAATCCTTAGAGAAACCAAATTGCCTCAAAACTTTGATAAGGAAGTGCCAATCCACTCTATCATAAGCTTTGGATAAGTCTAACCGAATGAACATGGAAGGAGAATTTTGCATATCCATGGAATGGATGGCTTCCTGAGCAAGAACTATCTCATCTACTATTTGACGTCCTTCCACATAACCCCCTTGCTCTGGGGAAATAATCTTATGCAAAAGAGGCTTCAACCTTTCTTGCCATGATTTTAGTAATGATTTTGAGAAGAACATTACATAAAGCAATAGGTCTAAAAGTTGAGATATGATCAACCTCTTGAGCTTTTGGAACAAGAGTAATATAAGTTTTATTGATAACCTTCAAAATTTCTTTGGCTTTCCTAGCTTCTTCCACCACCTCTAATAAATCAACATGAAGGATATCCCAAAACTCTTGGTAGAACTCAATAGGAAAACCATCAGGACCTGGGGTTTTCCCTTTTTGCATTTTAAAAACTACTTGTTGAAGCTCATTGATAGTAATAGGAGCAATCAAAATAGAGTTCTCCTCAGAAGTGATAAGAGAAGGGATTGCTTGAAGAACATTATATTGTGAAGCTGAGTCAAGGGGAGTAGCAGCAAAAATATTGGAAAAGTAATCAACAACAATAGAGTTCATGCCATCCCAAGTATAAACAACATCTCCAGAATCTGATTTTAAGGAAGAAATAAAGTTGTGAGATCTTCGAGCTAGAAGAGATTTGTGGAAGAAATTTGTGTTTCGATCTCCTTCTTTGAGCCATTGAATTCTAGATTTTTGCTTCCATAAGATTTCTTCTCTTTTTTCCCATTCCTCTAACTGAGTTGTGAGTTTAATTTCATCTGCACTTCTCTTCTCTCGTGAGGCCATCTAAACGGATTTTCTTATTCAAATTTTCAAGATGAGCAATAACTTCATGTTTTTTTTTATGAACATCCCCAAACTCTTTCCGAGCTCCAAGTCTTGATTTTGGATTTAATGTATTGCAATCTTTTGGCAAAATAGAACATCTTAGTCCCATGCCTAGGTTTACCTTCCTTCCACCATTGTTGCACATGAGGTCTGAAGGAAATGTCTCTAAGCCACATTAATTGAAAATGAAAAGGAGAGAAACTCACATTGGTTTTCCACATTTCCACCATGACTGGCCAATGATCCGAACCAACATTATTAAGAGTCTTCACTTTAGGAATGTGACCATGGATTAAGAAATTTTTAGAGAGCAAAAACCTATCCAATCTCTCCATTATACAAGCTAAGCCTTGCCTTCTGTTAGACCAAGTCATAAGGCCATTATCTAGTTGGATATCCACAAGATGGAGGTTTGCAATATATTCGCTCATGAGATCGATGCTTTTGTCCAAATTTCTATTTCCCCCCTTTCCTCATCCAGAGAGAGGATGGTATTGAAATCTCCTCCGATCAAGATCCAAGATTTAGGAAAATGAGAGATAATATGAGTAATATCCTTCCACTGTCTTCTTTTTTCCTCCAAAGAAGTCAGAGCATAAAAAGTAATGCAGAGCATAATCTGGTTGGAATGTCTACTTTGAATAGCTATAGCCAACAAACCCCAACTGCCAACCATATGGTGAATAACTACCTCTTTTGGATCCCAAAGACAAGCAATGCCACCCGAAGTCCCTTGGGAACCGAGGGAAACCACTTTTCCAACCTAGCCAAATTTTATCGGCAATTAAGTCCATATCCTCCATTGACATCTTTGTTTCTTGAAGGAAAACAAGATGTGGATGATTTACCTGAATCATTCTTCTAATTTCATTTTGTTTTGAAAGACTCCCTTTGAGTCCTCTAATATTCCAAGTGATGATCTTCATTAATACCAGGGCTAAAAAAGTTGGGAAGGGCATTAATCTTACCTTCCTCTACAAGCTTTTCACCTTCTTTTACCATATGATATTGATTGGTCTTGCGACCTACTTTTTGATTAGAATCCATCTTCAATTTTTTTTTCCTTGTTTCTTGACTTATTCCAATTGAATCTGAGATGGCTTCTAACCTTGAAGAATGCTCGTACACAACCAAAATTTTACTAGATGGTTCAACGGAGTCTATATTGGGACCTGCATTATTTGAAGTTTTGACATTTGAAATATTGTTTTTCTTGTGTAAATTTTCTCCTTTTTTTCTCGTTGAAAACCTTTGATTTGTTGGTTTGTCTCTGAGTTCTTCCCTTCATATTTAAATTGTGTTTCTAAGATTTTAGTTTCCATTATTTCCTCTTCCTCACTTGGGACATCATTTGTGGAAAGGATTTCAAACATATTAGCAGATGACTTTGATTGATCCTTCATAATTGGTTTTTTCTAAGTGTTCTTCTTCTTAGGTATTTGGAAACCTGCTGAGTTTATATCTTCTTTCTTTTGATCAAGAATTTTATTTGGGCAAGCACTGGCCAAATGACCATATTCATGGCAAATTCTACAACGAAAAGGAATGTTCTCATAGTCCACTACTTGCTCCCAAGTGTCTTCCCCAAATTGTAATGTGATATTTTTAGGTAGGGGTTTGTCAAAATCCATTAAAACACAAATTCGAGCATA
Source organism: Wollemia nobilis (assembly GCA_028583015.1). NCBI lineage: Eukaryota > Viridiplantae > Streptophyta > Pinopsida > Araucariales > Araucariaceae > Wollemia > Wollemia nobilis. Next base: position 1,192,317 of record JAQPPZ010016887.1, on the reverse strand, counting down.
AATAATATGTTCAAAATTTTGAGTACAATCAGCAATCATCATAAAAGTTCCTAAAGAGTTTCCAATTGAAGAAAAAATAGTAGGATTCCAAAATTCAATAGGGAGGCCAAAGAGTCTAACCCACATGGGAGCTATAGAAGGCATCTCTTCTTCGGCTTTAAATTTAGTATGCCAGGGCTTCATGAAAAGCCCTGCCCTTCCAAAAAACCAAGGACCCCCTTGAAAATTTTTCTCTCTATCTTCATTATTAGCAAATAAAACAAGAAAATAACCATTTGGATAAATAGAGATTTGTAACTCACCTTTAGTTTTCCAGCTTTTTGCAGCCCAGACTTTGAAAGCAGATAGACTCGGATGAAAACCCACGAACCGAAAAATTAGTCCTCTTTTTTCCAAATCTTCAATGCCATTTGAATGTTACCCATATCAAGCTTAACAATAGGAGTTCCATCAGCTGCTTTAAGACATCCTGACTCCATTTTCTTGGGATCAATCTTAGGCATTCTTAGAGGTTTATGGGAAGCCCTAATATTGATATTAGCATTGGGCTGAGGTTTTCCACCATGAAGGGCATCCCTAAAATTCATTTTTGGGACCGAGTCTTCAAAATTCTTACCCTTGATAGGGGTTTTCACAGTAGAATTATTTTGTGGGTGCACCTTAGCACCAGATTCACTTGAGATATGAGCCATTTTTTGATCAACTACTTGAAACTTGTTTCGTGATCTCTTTAATCCTTACCACCAGAAAAAAACCACCTCCACCACCCTGGGGAGGGAAGCCCCCCTTGGGTCGGGGTGGGGAAGGCTAGTCGTCAGCATTAGAGCCATCCCTTAGTCTACTCTGAATCACCTTGAAAATGTGTATCGAGGTTGAGGTTGTGTTGGCATCCAATATGAGGGAATTGATCGCCATATACAGCAGGATACAAAGGAGGAAAGTCCCCGAATCATCTTTGGAGTTTGAGATTATCTCGGTGGTGCCTTTGGGTTCCATCTTTGGCTTCTTGATATGACTAGACAATCTACTTATTTTGGGGGCATCGGGGCCACCAGGGACTTAAGCGCCAAGGACCAAGGCAGGGGAAGGACCGCTAGAGGTATTGTTGTTGCCAGGGGCATGAGCCGATGCCTGTCACTTTGGAGTGGGCTTGCACTTCTTGAGAGTGGGAGAGATGTCAGCATCGCTAGGGCTATCCTCCTTAGTTTTAAGCTCATATTTGGAAGAGGCCAGAGACCTAGTCGGGGGATTAGAGAGGGGAGGGATAAGCTAGGCAAGGGGCTGGTTGGCGAGAGCATGATAGTAAAGTACTGCCATGATGCCTTGGTGGGAGGGGCAGGTTTGGGATTTCTGGGCCCTCTCGATCGATATGGTGAGAGAGTAAAGTGGGTAAGGAGGGGTGCATAGGAGGATGGCCCCGCGGAGGTGATTAATGAAAATGAGGTGGAAGCTACAAAGCTTCTGCTTAGGATCATCACACATCATGAACTACATGATGGACATGAGGGCCTCATCATAGGGTTTCGATATGTGCTTTCTGTAAAGGATGTTCTTGTCCCAAATGTGCTTCGGGAAATGGGTGAGCTCATCCTCTTAGTTGTGTCTGTCAAAATGGATGAATTTTTGCTTTTGTTTGTGATGAATCCTAGTGACATTAAATAGGAGCTCCTTGGACACTTTGAAGTGAACACCTTTCACGACCACCTCACCTCCATTCAAGGTGTCGAGGAATGCCTATGTAATTTCATTGTGTAGACCAGCAAACTTGTGGAGGAATGGGATGATGGACCTGGCATCCATGAAGACTTTAGAAAAATTGAAGAGGATGAGATAATAGGGCTCAATGTAGGGGGGTTTGGATACATACATGGTGGGGACAAAGACCAACGATGGAGGGGAGAGGCGAAAGAAACTAGAGATCACCAAAGAGCGCGCTAGCAGGAGGCAGACATTGGGAAAGGGATTGGAGAGGGAAAGGTCGTGCACGCTGAGGGGGGATGAAATAGCCGAAGGGAGAGTTGAAGGGTTGCGAAGATGTTGTATGCATTGGGATTCTACGATGAAGGAGACGGGCAACATGCACTAAATATGGTGAATATGGGATAAAGGTTGGTATCCATTTTTTATGAGAATGATTTATAAGCTTAATTATTTATAAAAATATTTATATGATAACATGGTAAGCACTCTAACCCATGTAACATATATAGAGAAGATGTGTTTAAAACATAAACTTTATTTCTTGATGGTCAATATTTAAATCCTTGAAAATAAGTTCTATGAATCATGCTATACATATAAATTATAAGCTAATTGTAAATTCAAAAAGAATGATCATACTCTTAAATATTGAACACAACATAATTATACATTCTATGCTAGAAAAATAAATTCTCTTGATAAATCTACAAATTAAGTTATTCATAAATGAAAAATATAAGTTAAAATTAACTAGGAAACTATATCAATCATCATGACAAGCACAACTACTTTTACCCCTATTTTAACTTGCTATAAGCTTTATGTTTCCTATAAAAATATTTTCTATTTTATGAAAACATTACCACATAAATGTTTAGTTTGGTTGAGTTATGCAAGAAAGCCTATTTTTTTTTTTCAACATGTAATTTCAAAATCTAACATTAGATTTTCCAATTAACATTACTAGATATATAAAATGAAGTTCTTCAATTTCATAAACCATTAACATGGAGTCTTGCATGTAAAAATAATTATTGGATCCTAATTACTCATACTTCTTATATACTTGGTGTTATTTTTGAAGAATCACTTCCATGGCCCAAGCCCACAACATTTCAACGGAGGCTATTCTAAACATTTATATAATGATAAATGGAAAAGGAGGGACCAAAACGAATGATGTAGATGTCATTGGTATTGAATGAATTACTAGGGTTAGAAATAAATATAGTGAAGGAGGTAATCTCATTTCACTTGACTCCCTATGCATTGTCTTTAGTAAGATGATCTACAAGGATAAAAATAAAAATATCTTGGTGGGTATAGTAAAAGGAAGTAGCATTATTGATTTGAATACATAGGTAAATTTTCCCATGGCAATTGAATTTATGATTGCATATACCAAGAATTTTAAATTGTAATCAAGGTAGTTTTTATTTTACCCTTTTTAAAACTATGTACTTTCCTTTGTGACATTTTTTGGGGATGTTTAGTCTTATGATATTTGCTAAATAATATTACCTATTCCATAGTCATAATAAATTATCTATAATTTTTTTGGGTCCTTTGTACCATAACAATTTTTGCATATGATATTTATGTTTTTATATGACATGGTTGTGCTTTGGAGTGGTTATATTACCACTTCATTATACATCAATCATAAATCATTTTATAATTTTACCCTTTTTATTAGTGGTTTTATTCCCACTAATTCACAATATGTGTGAAAAATAGCAAGGGGATAGGGAGGTAGCAAATTATTTAGCTTCATGTTTTTTACTAAAAGAGAAAATAATATACTAAATAATAGTATGTAACTTTCATTCAATAAGCATCATATGTATTAGATCATTTATAGACACTACAAAAAAAGCCATATCTTTATTTATTACCTATAAAGATTTCAATAAAAAAAAACTCAACTACATAACAATAAGGTTTTGTAATATGTGTTTTTGATACTTATTGATTACCAATTACAATAGTGGACAAGGAAATGTAATTCTATCATCTCTTCGGTCTGAAAATCAATGTTGTATTCCTCCAATTTATGAAATGGTCTAGATCCTCATGTAGATAATTGAGTAGTCTTTTTCAAGTGCAATTTGTTTGGTAACTCCAAAGCGATGGTTTACATTCCTCCTAATATGGATGAAAAGATATATTATTTATATATAAATTAGAAAATTATTATATATATAGTTTGTATTATATATATTTTTCATTCTGGATTTTACAAAGAAGTGTTTAATTAGTGCAACTAAGTTTTTTGATATCATGTATTATTGCATTATTTTTATGGTACAAGCTAGATATAAAATATATAATGTATATGATATGACACCTATTTGCAAGTTGAATGTGCACTAATTGAAAAAAAATTAAATTTAACTTTTCGCTCTCTAACCAACTCCATATTAATGGTATATTGTCGTTCATAGTGATGGCATGTTTAGCAGATGCAGCTGAAGAACACAAGCTTATACTGAGAGGGGGGGTGAACAGAATAAGACCTATTTTTACTTTTTCCTTTATACTTCAAAACAGTAAAGCAATATACCCAAAGCAATATCAAAGCAATGCACAATATCATCCACAAAGTGACACCAATTTTAACGTGGTTCACCCAAAATGGTCAGGCTACGTCCACAAAACTTTTCTCTAAAAGTTATCTCAAAGTTCTTTGGGAATCCTTCCCAATTACAATGTTTATGAGCCTCGGCCCAAAGGAGATACCTTCCCCCAATCAGAATTTATGAGCCTCTCGCTCAAAGGAGATACCTTCCCTCTCGCTCTCGGAAATGATCCCTCAGAAGATCAACTCGCCTCTACCTCTTGCCAAGCACGTGGAACTCCTTTCCACCGAAGACCTCCTGTCCTCAATGCTTAGCCTAAGAGACCTCTGCCTTCTATGATCACGTCCACAATAGCTCAACAACCTGTACCAAACACAGTCAGTCGGTCTAGTACAAGTCTTCCTCTGTCTGTCAGATCTGTCCAATGCTTAAGCTTGAACAAATCAATCCTCTACACACAAGCCTTCTCAAAGACTTGCCAAATCTGTCCTCAAGTTCTTCTCAAAGAACCAGTGCACCTCTGTCCTCAAGTTCTCTGATAGAACTATCAAACTCAGCTCACAAGTCCTCTGCTAGGACCTGTCCAAATCTGCTCACAAGTCCCCATCGAAACCTATCCAAAACTGCTCACAAGTCCCCACCGGAACCTGTCCAAGACTGCTCACAAGTCCCCACCGAAACCTGTCCAAAACTCAGCAAGCTCACCAAGAAAAAAACTTTCTTAGTAGGAAATCACAAGGTGAATTGTTAGAGACCCAATGTGATTTGTCAAACTCATAGAAGCATAAAGAGAATTGTTAGAGACTCAATATGTTCTATACTCAACTCCCAATCTCAAAACTCAACTCAAATCAACTCAGCTCAAACTCAATCTCAAATCTGAAAACTCAACTCAATATCTGAAATGGATAGGATAGAATGCTTTCTTTCAAGAACATGAAACCCCAACAATTGCCAACTATGCAAAGAATCACATAACAATGATACTCATGTTCTTTTCACCATCAATTAGGGCTTCAACAACAATGCTCATCAAACAAGGTTCAATCAACACCATTCAACTCAAAACACAACCTTGAAGCATTTCACAATCAACATCAGAAAAGGAAACAAGTAGAACTCCTTTTCTCTCCAATATTGTTTGAACAAAAAGCATCCACCAACTCAAATCAACAAGAGCACACACAACTTTTCAAATCATCAACAAAGGAGTAAGCCCAACACTTTAACCAAGTAAAGAATAGCTTGATTATTACCAATTTAATGAAAGCAAATGTCAATCTCAAAGCTGCCCACTTAAGGTTTCACAACTTCACACAAGAAGCAATTTTAACCTTAAAACATCATGCTTTCATTTCCATAATCAACCAAAAGCACTCTCAACATTACAAGAAAAATTTATCCCTTATACACCTTATTTCTCCCTTATAGTCTTATCAAAAATAAAATTTATCTCTCATAAGAATGCAATAAGATATTTCAAACAACACCTTCAAAAGAATCTTTTATCAAAATAAAACAAGCTTTAAACTCCTTATAACTCCTAAGCTATTTTTCCCTCTAATAAACTTCCTCCATCCGCAAAATACACTTAGCAAAAATTAATTTCGAAAATACCTTGGCCAACATCAAAAATCGTGCTATGGAGAAATTGCGCACGAATTCTAACACCACCCGCTACGTCCACTTCACGATGAAAAACCCTTTCACGTTATTCGAACGTGGAACCTCCCGTTCGGGTAGCGCGCCAACAGCCTAGCCGCTACCGGTGCGCCAAAGGCGCCCGATGAGGTTTAAACCTCACGTTGTTAGCCTTGTTCCTTCTGCGCCAGGGATTAAATAAAACAATAGTGCCTCCCTTTCTTCTGACGTGAACACGAAGACGAAAACCTTACGACGGATTTACGACAAACGACGAGTACACAAGAAAAGAAATCCGAACAACGGATCACGAAATCATAGCGAGGAAGAAATCGAACAGCAGATCACGAATTCACAACGAGCAACTCTTTTCAAAATGCGGATGGGATCATTCTTGATTTTCATCGAGGGAGATTTATATGCATTTTTACCATAAGCTCTTGACGTCGACGAGGAGTTTAACACGTCGGCGGAGGTCTTGGCTAGCGCCCACAATCTTAAAACATAGCGCCATGGGTTAGGAGAACCCATTGCAAACAATAATTTAATATTTATTTAAAAATAATTAAAGGGAACCTTAACAAGGTTTTTAATTATTTAAATAAATACTTCCTCCTGGACCCAAATGCATTAAACTAATGCATCCACCTATAATCTTTAAACCTGCCAACTTGGGGTTTACAAAAGACCTTTGAAACTGTCATGTCGGAACCTCCAAGAAACCTTTTATTAAAGCAAAACTTTTGACATCAAACAAATTCCTTCAAGAGCTTCTTGACATCAATGACAACTTATACACATGATCAAGGGCAATGTACCCAATGTACCCAAAATTGCCAACAATCTCCCCCTTTGTCATTGATGGCAAACCTTTACTGAAAACACTTCTCAAGAGCCAAAACTGAAACCAACTATGCTAACAACTGAGAATCTTCCTTTGAAGTTTTGCTCCCCCTGACTTGAAGCTCTCCCCTTCACTTTGAAGCTCTCCCCCTTACTCATATCTCTCCCCCTTTGTCATCAATGGCAAAGGGTCACCTTTGGGGCTCGGGACTAAGAATGAGCCTCTTAGCTTAGTCCCTCCCCCACCTCCTGATGAGGTGATTAATTCTGGGGTGGGAGTAAAACTCCCATTAGGCACTGATCATCATCAGTGTCTATAACTTCCTTGTCGGGCCTTCTCTTGAACTCTTTGTCCATATTCCTGTTCTTGTCACTGTTCTTGTTCTTGTTCTCATCCCTGTTCTTGTCCATGCCTTGATCCTTGGACTTGATCATGCCATTGTTCCTGTTCCTGTATTCTAGAATTTCAGCTCTACACTATCTGATTATGTGACCTTCATTGTTGCACTTGAAACACTTGACGATGTTGTTTCTCTGAGGTAAACCTGATCTTTGAATCCACCTGACTTCTTGACCAAACCTGTTCTGACCAAACCTGTTCTGATCAAACCTGTTCCTGTTATTTGCCTTGCAATAAACTGCCTTGTGCCCAAACTGTTGACAAGAGTAGCAATACCCTTGAAAGAAACTAGCACTTCTGAAATTGTCATTTACCTTCTTCACTTGAGCCATGCAATGTGAAGCCATGTGACCAAACCTGTGACAAGCAAAACATCTGCCTTGAAACTTTCCTTTATTTGACCTCTTAGGTTCTGAAAACTTCTTCTTCTCATTCTGAATTCTGTTTTCTATTTCTGTGCATCTATCATTCAAGGACTCCTTTTCTGAAGTACTTTCCTCATCGAACTCTCTTCCTTTTGGAGTCTCTTACTAGACTCTCCAACTTGTTCCTTGTGTGGCTTAACAAAACCAAGGCCTGTTTTATCTGTTGTCTTTCTTTGACCTTTGATGAGTGACTTAACCTTTTTGGAGCTATCTTGAAACCTGTAAAGCTTATCCTTGTACTCTTTAGTTTCCTCTTTCAAAGAAGCCATTTTCTGTTCTAACTCACTATACTCAAGAACCTTAGACTCTAACTCATCCTTGAGTTCTTGTGTCTTAGCTATAGAGAAGTCAAGACTTTCTATAAGATCATCTCTCTCCATACAACATTCATCTAACTTATCCTTGAGTCTAGCATTCTTCTTTCTTTCCTTTTTCAAAGCACTAAGAGCACTAATAAGTTCACCTTCAAGATCTACTTCACCTTCCTCTATATCTTCCTCTATTTGTTTGCTTTTTGAATCATCAAAGCCTTTTTCAGATTTCTTATCACTAGAGGTGCTACCCTTTTCAAAAACCATACATGCATCTTCCTTATAGTTTTCTGAAGCATCCTCATACATACTAGAAACCAAATCATTATTTGTGCAATCATCCTCAAGGTGACCAAAGTTTCCACATCTAAGACATTTCATGATAATGAATCTATGTTTCGGTTCTTCCTCTTTTTCTGATATGAACAACATCTCATTTTCATCATCACTTGAAGAACTTTCACTATCACTACTAGAACACTTACTTGCTTTGTCTAGGTAGAAACTCTTCTTGTGCTTGTGAGAATACCTCTTTCCTTGATTGTTGTGCTCATCTTTGTTCTTCCTGTGATGCTTGTGCTTTTCAGAATCCTTGCTCTTAGAATCCTGTTTATCTTCATCACTTTCATTCTTGGGAATAATACAATCAGTAGCATAATGACCAAACTTTCCACAATTGAAACATCTTATATTTTTCATACTTTTGTGCTTTCTAGAGAACTTGCCTTTCTTGTTGTAATATGCCTCTTCATCACTAGAAGACTCATCACTATCTTGAAGTTGTTTACCCTTGGATTTCTTGGTAGCCTTGAAAGCTGCCTCTTTCTTGACATCAACCTTCACTTGAGTTCTCAACTCAAATGCCGCAAGTATACTATGGAGCTCATCCTTTTTCAACTTATCCAAATCTTTAGCTTCCTCAATAGCAGAAATATTTTCACTAAATCTATTAGGAAGAGATCTTAAAATCTTATCACAAACATCATTTTCAGCAAGCTCAAGACCTAAGTCTTTCATGGAGTTAACAACCTCATCCATACGAAGCATGTAGTCACTAATATTTTCATCATCATTCATCTTGAGTTGTTCAAACATACCTTTGAAGTGTCTCAACTTGGCCTTTCTGACATTTGTATCACCTGTATGAACCACCTTCAACTGTTTCCACATTTCACTAGTTGTCTTGCAGTGAATCACCTTGGTGAGATCTGCTTTCTGTAAGCCTTTCAGGATTGCATTCATTGCCTTTGAATTGTTGTGATGTAGGAGCCTTTCTTCCTTAGTAATAGGACCATGTACAGGAATAGTGTACTCATCTTCAATCACTTCCCAAACCTCATTACCAAGTGCCATTAGATGAACCTTCATCCTTGCACTCCAAAGACCAAAATCTGACCCATCAAGAATAGGTGCTGCATTGCCACTTGAATGATCCATTGTGTTCTTTACTAGCTTTTCCTTCAAGCTGTTAAACTTTTCGAAGGCACCCGCTCTGATACCAATTGAAGAACACAAGCTTATACTGAGAGGGGGGTGAAAAGTATAAGACCTCTTTTTACTTTTTCCTTTATACTTCAAAATAGTAAAGCAATATACCCAAAGCAATATCAAAGCAATGCACAATATCATCCACAAAGTGACACCAATTTTAACGTGGTTCACCCAAAATGGTTGGGCTACGTCCACAAAACTTTTCTCTAAAAGTTATCTCAAAGTTCTTTGGGAATCCTTCCCAATTACAATGTTTATGAGCCTCGGCCCAAAGGAGATACCTTCCCCTAATCAAAATTTATGAGCCTCTTCTCAAAGGAGATACCTTCCCTCTCGCTCTGGAAATGATCCCTCGAAGATCAACTGCCTCTACCTCTTGCCAAGCACGTGGAACTCCTTTCCACCGAAGACCTCCTGTCCTCAATGCTTAGCCTAAGAGACCTCTGCCTTCTATGATCACGTCCACAGTAGCTCAACAACCTGTACCAAACATAGTCAGTCGGTCTAGTACAAGTCTTCCTCTGTCTGTCAGATCTGTCCAACGCTTAAGCTTGAACAAATCAATCCTCTGCACACAAGCCTTCTCAAAGACTTGCCAAATCTGTCCTCAGGTTCTTCTCAAAGAACCAGTGCACCTCTGTCCTCAAGTTCTCTGATAGAACTATCAAACTCAGCTCACAAGTCCTCTGCCTAGGACCTGTCCAAATCTGCTCACAAGTCCCCATCGAAACCTGTCCAAAACTGTTCACAAGTCCCCACCGGAACCTGTCCAAGACTGCTCACAAGTCCCCACCGAAACCTGTCCAAAACTCAGCAAGCTCACCAAGAAAAAAACTTTCTTAGTAGGAAATCACAAGGTGAATTGTTAGAGACCCAATGTGATTTGTCAAACTCATAGAAGCATAAAGAGAATTGTTAGAGACTCAATATGTTCTATACTCAACTCCCAATCTCAAAACTCAACTCAAATCAACTCAGCTCAAACTCAATCTCAAATCTGAAAACTCAACTCAATATCTGAAATGGATAGGATAGAATGCTTTCTTTCAAGAACATGAAACCCCAACAATTGCCAACTATGCAAAGAATCACATAACAATGATACTCATGTTCTTTTCACCATCAATTAGGGCTTCAACAACAATGCTCATCAAACAAGGTTCAATCAACACCATTCAACTCAAAACACAACCTTGAAGCATTTCACAATCAACATCAGAAAAGGAAACAAGTAGAACTCCTTTTCTCTCCAATATTGTTTGAACAAAAAGCATCCACCAACTCAAATCACAAGAGCACACAACAACTTTTCAAATCATCAACAAAGGAGTAAGCCCAACACTTTAACCAAGTAAAGAATAGCTTGATTATTACCAATTTAATGAAAGCAAATGTCAATCTCAAAGCTGCCCACTTAAGGTTTCACAACTTCACACAAGAAGCAATTTTAACCTTAAAACATCATGCTTTCATTTCCATAATCAACCAAAAGCACTCTCAACATTACAAGAAAAATTTATCCCTTATACACCTTATTTCTCCCTTATAGTCTTATCAAAAATAAAATTTATTTCTCATAAGAATGCAATAAGATATTTCAAACAACACCTTCAAAAGAATATTTTATCAAAATAAAACAAGCTTTAAACTCCTTATAACTCCTAAGTTGTTTTTCCCTCTAATAAACTTCCTCCATCCACAAAATACACTTAGCAAAAATTAATTTCGAAAATACCTTGGCCAACATCAAAAATCGTGCTATGGAGAAATTGCGCATGAATTCTAACACCACCCGCTGCGTCCACTTCATGATGAAAAACCCTTTCACGTTATTCGAACGTGGAACCTCCCGTTCGGGTAGCGCGCCAATAGCCTAGCCGCTACCGATGCGCCAAAGGCGCCCGATGAGGTTTAAACCTCACGCTGTTAGCCTTGTTCCTTCTGCGCCAGGGATTAAATAAAACAACAGTGCCTCCCTTTCTTCTGATGCGAACACGAAGACGAAAACCTTACGATAGATTTACGACAAACGACGAGTACACAATCAAAGAAGAAATCCGAACAGTGAATCACGAAATCACAGCGAGGAAGAAATCGAACAGCAGATCACGAATTCACAACGAGCAACTCTTTTCAAAATGCGGATGGGATAATTCTTGATTTTCATCGAGGGAGATTTATATGCATTTTTACCATAAGCTCTTGACGTCGACGAGGAGTTTAACACGTCGACGGAGGTCTTGGCTAGCGCCCACAATCTTAAAACATAGCGCCATGGGTTAGGAGAACCCATTGCAAACAATAATTTAATATTTATTTAAAAATAATTAAAGGGAACCTTAACAAGGTTTTTAATTATTTAAATAAATACTTCCTCCTGGACCCAAATGCATTAAACTAATGCATCCACCTGTAATCTTTAAACTTGCCAACTTGGGGTTTACAAAAGACCTTTGAAATTGTCATGCTAGACCTCCAAGAAACCTTTTATTAAAGCAAAACTTTTGACATCAAACAAATTCCTTCAAGAGCTTCTTGACATCAATGACAACTTATACACATGATCAAGGGCAATGTACCCAATGTACCCAAAATTGCCAACAATCTCCCCCTTTGTCATTGATGGCAAACCTTTACTGAAAACACTTCTCAAGAGCCAAAACTGAAACCAACTATGCTAACAACTGAGAATCTTCCTTTGAAGTTTTGCTCCCCCTGACTTGAAGCTCTCCCCTTCACTTTGAAGCTCTCCCCCTTACTCATATCTCTCCCCCTTTGTCATCAATGGCAAAGGGTCACCTTTGGGGCTCGGGACTAAGAATGAGCCTCTTAGCTTAGTCCCTCCCCCACCTCCCGATGAGGTGATTAATTCTGGGGTGGGAGTAAAACTCCCATTAGGCACTGATCATCATCAGTGTCTATAACTTCCTTGTCGGGCCTTCTCTTGAACTCTTTGTCCATATTCCTGTTCTTGTCACTGTTCTTGTTCTTGTTCTCATCCCTGTTCTTGTCCATGCCTTGATCCTTGGACCTGATCATGCCACTGTTCCTGTTCTTGTATTCTAGAATTTCAGCTCTACACTATCTGATTATGTGACCTTCATTGTTGCACTTGAAACACTTGACGATGTTGTTTCTCTGAGGTAAACCTGATCTTTGAATCCACCTATTCTGACCAAACTTGTTTTGACCAAACCTGTTCTGATCAAACCTGTTCCTGTTATTTGCCTTGCAATAAATTGCCTTGTGCCCAAACTATTGACAAGAGTAGCAATACCCTTGAAAGAAACTAGCACTTCTGAAATTGTCATTTACCTTCTTCACTTGAGCCATGCAATGTGAAGCCATGTGACCAAACCTGTGACAAGCAAAACATCTGCCTTGAAACTTTCCTTTATTTGACCTCTTAGGTTCTGAAAACTTCTTCTTCTCATTCTGAATTCTGTTTTCTATTTCTGTGCATCTATCATTCAAGGACTCCTTTTCTGAAGTACTTTCCTCATCAGAACTCTCTTCCTTTTGGAGTCTCTTACTAGACTCTCCAACTTGTTCCTTGTGTGGCTTAACAAAACCAAGGCCTATTTTATCTGTTGTCTTTCTTTGACCTTTGATGAGTGACTTAACCTTTTTGGAGCTATCTTGAAACCTGTAAAGCTTATCCTTGTACTCTTTAGTTTCCTCTTTCAAAGAAGCCATTTTCTGTTCTAACTCACTATACTCAAGAACCTTAGACTCTAACTCATCCTTGAGTTCTTGTGTCTTAGCTATAGAGAAGTCAAGACTTTCTATAAGATCATCTCTCTCCATACAACATTCATCTAACTTATCCTTGAGTCTAGCATTCTTCTTTCTTTCCTTTTTCAAAGCACTAAGAGCACTAATAAGTTCACCTTCAAGATCTACTTCACCTTCCTCTATATCTTCCTCTATTTGTTTGCTTTTTGAATCATCAAAGCCTTTTTCAGATTTCTTATCACTAGAGGTGCTACCCTTTTCAAAAACCATACATGCATCTTCCTTATAGTTTTCTGAAGCATCCTCATACATACTAGAAACCAAATCATTATTTGTGCAATCATCCTCAAGGTGACCAAAGTTTCCACATCTAAGACATTTCATGATAATGAATCTATGTTTCGGTTCTTCCTCTTTTTTCGATATGAACAACATCTCATTTTCATCATCACTTGAAGAACTTTCACTATCACTACTAGAACACTTACTTGCTTTGTCTAGGTAGAAACTCTTCTTGTGCTTGTGAGAATACCTCTTTCCTTGATTGTTGTGCTCATCTTTGTTCTTCCCGTGATGCTTGTGCTTTTCAGAATCCTTGCTCTTAGAATCCTGTTTATCTTCATCACTTTCATTCTTGGGAATAGTACAGATTAGTAGCATAATGACCAAACTTTCCACAATTGAAACATCTTATATTTTTCATACTTTTGTGCTTTCTAGAGAACTTGCCTTTCTTGTTGTAATATGCCTCTTCATCACTAGAAGACTCATCACTATCTTGAAGTTGTTTACCCTTGGATTTCTTGGTAGCCTTGAAAGTCGCCTCTTTCTTGACATCAACCTTCACTTGAGTTCTCAACTCAAATGCCGCAAGTATACTATGGAGCTCATCCTTTTTCAACTTATCCAAATCTTTAGCTTCCTCAATAGCAAAAATATTTTCACTAAATCTATTAGGAAGAGATCTTAAAATCTTATCACAAACATCATTTTCAGCAAGCTCAAGACCTAAGTCTTTCATGGAGTTAACAACCTCATCCATACGAAGCATGTAGTCACTAATATTTTCATCATCATTCATCTTGAGTTGTTCAAACATACCTTTGAAGTGTCTCAACTTGGCCTTTCTGACATTTGTATCACCCGTATGAACCACCTTCAACTGTTTCCACATTTCACTAGCTGTCTTGCAGTGAATCACCTTGGTGAGATCTGCTTTCTGTAAGCCTTTCAGGATTGCATTCATTGCCTTTGAATTGCTGTGATGTAGGAGCCTTTCTTCCTTAGTAATAGGACCATGTACAGGAATAGTGTACTCATCTTCAATCACTTCCCAAACCTCATTACCAAGTGCCATTAGATGAACCTTCATCCTTGCACTCCAAAGACCAAAATCTGACCCATCAAGAATAGGTGTTGCATTGCCACTTGAATGATCCATTGTGTTCTTTACTAGCTTTTCCTTCAAGCTGTTAAACTTTTCGAAGGCACCCGCTCTAGATACCAATTGAAGAACACAAGCTTATACTCGAGAGGGGGGTGAACAGTATAAGACCTCTTTTTACTTTTTCCTTTATACTTCAAAATAGTAAAGCAATATACCCAAAGCAATATCAAAGCAATGCACAATATCATCCACAAAGTGACACCAATTTTAACGTGGTTCACCCAAAATGGTCGGGCTACGTCCACAAAACTTTTCTCTAAAAGTTATCTCAAAGTTCTTTGGGAATCCTTCCCAATTACAATGTTTATGAGCCTCGGCCCAAAGGAGATACCTTCCCCCAATCAGAATTTATGAGCCTCCGCTCAAAGGAGATACCTTCCCCTCTGCTCTAGAAATGATCCCTCAAAAGATCAACTGCCTCTACCTCTTGCCAGCACGTGGAACTCCTTTCCACCGAAGACCTCCTGTCCTCAATGCTTAGCCTAAGAGACCTCTGCCTTCTATGATCACGTCCACAGCAGCTCAACAACCTGTACCAAACACAGTCAGTCGGTCTAGTACAAGTCTTCCTCTGTCTGTCAGATCTGTCCAACGCTTAAGCTTGAACAAATCAATCCTCTACACACAAGCCTTCTCAAAGACTTGCCAAATCTGTCCTCAGGTTCTTCTCAAAGAACCAGTGCACCTCTGTCCTCAAGTTCTCTGATAGAACTATCAAACTCAGCTCACAAGTCCTCTGCTAGGACCTGTCCAAATCTGCTCACAAGTCCCCACCGAAACCTATCCAAAACTGCTCACAAGTCCCCACCGAAACCTGTCCAAGACTGCTCACAAGTCCCCATCGAAACCTGTCCAAAACTCAGCAAGCTCACCAAGAAAAAAAACTTTCTTAGTAGGAAATCACAAGGTGAATTGTTAGAGACCCAATGTGATTTTTCAAACTCATAGAAGCATAAAGAGAATTGTTAGAGACTCAATATGTTCTATACTCAACTCCCAATCTCAAAACTCAACTCAAATCAACTCAGCTCAAACTCAATCTCAAATCTGAAAACTCAACTCAATATCTAAAATGGATAGGATAGAATGCTTTCTTTCAAGAACATGAAACCCCAACAATTGCCAACTATGCAAAGAATCACATAACAATGATACTCATGTTCTTTTCACCATCAATTAGGGCTTCAACAACAATGCTCATCAAACAAGGTTCAATCAACACCATTCAACTCAAAACACAACCTTGAAGCATTTCACAATCAACATCAGAAAAGGAAACAAGTAGAACTCCTTTTCTCTCCAATATTGTTTGAACAAAAAGCATCCACCAACTCAAATCAACAAGAGCACACACAACTTTTCAAATCATCAACAAAGGAGTAAGCCCAACACTTTAACCAAGTAAAGAATAGCTTGATTATTACCAATTTAATGAAAGCAAATGTCAATCTCAAAGCTGCCCACTTAAGGTTTCACAACTTCACACAAGAAGCAATTTTAACCTTAAAACATCATGCTTTCATTTCCATAATCAACCAAAAGCACTCTCAACATTACAAGAAAAATTTATCCCTTATACACCTTATTTCTCCCTTATAGTCTTATCAAAAATAAAATTTATTTCTCATAAGAATGCAATAAGATATTTCAAACAACACCTTCAAAAGAATATTTTATCAAAATAAAACAAGCTTTAAACTCCTTATAACTCCTAAGCTGTTTTTCCCTCTAATAAACTTCCTCCATCCGCAAAATACACTTAGCAAAAATTAATTTCGAAAATACCTTGGCCAACATCAAAAATCATGCTATGGAGAAATTGCGCATGAATTCTAACACCACCCACTGCGTCCACTTCACGATGAAAAACCCTTTCGCGTTATTCGAACGTGGAACCTCCCGTTCGGGTAGCGCGCCAACAACCTAGCCGCTACCGGTGCACCAAAGGCGCCCGATGAGGTTTAAACCTCACGCTGTTAGCCTTGTTCCTTCTACGCCAGGGATTAAATAAAACAATAATGCCTCCCTTTCTTCTGACGTGAACACGAAGACGAAAACCTTACGATGGATTTACGACAAACGACGAGTACACAATCTAAGAAGAAATCCAAATAGCGGATCACGAAATCACAATGAGGAAGAAATCGAACAGCAGATCACGAATTCACAACGAGCAACTCTTTTCAAAATGCGGATGGGATAATTCTTGATTTTCATCGAGGGAGATTTATATGCATTTTTACCATAAGCTCTTGACGTCGGCGAGGAGTTTAACACGTCGAGCGGAGGTCTTGGCTAGCGCCCACAATCTTAAAACATAGCGCCATGGGTTAGGAGAACCCATTGCAAACAATAATTTAATATTTATTTAAAAATAATTAAAGGGAACCTTAACAAGGTTTTTAATTATTTAAATAAATACTTCCTCCTGGACCCAAATGCATTAAACTAATGCATCCACCTGTAATCTTTAAACCCGCCAACTTGGGGTTTACAAAAGACCTTTGAAACTGCCATGCCGGAACCTTCAAGAAACCTTTTATTAAAGCAAAACTTTTGACATCAAATCAAATTCCTTCAAGAGCTTCTTGACATCAATGACAACTTATACACTTGAGCAAAGGCAATGTACCCAAAGTACCCAAAATTGCCAACAACATCATCCTTGGATAGTCATTTTATGTCATTCATAAAAAAACTCATCAAAGGAAATATTTGACTTGAATTTGATATGTATAATGAGATCGCAATTCATAGATTCTCTTAAAATAAAAGAGAAGCCAACTTATGGATTTGTGAGTAGTCTCAATTCTAACACACTTCTATTTATTGGTTGAATGATATTTGTTATATATTCTTAAGTTATTAACAAGGATCTCAATTTCTACACTTTGAGTGTATTTGAAATATATAATCATTACCTAGAGATATTTTATAAGAAACACATGTTTTTAATTCTACAAATAATTTTTTAAGCAAGTCACCATAAAATGGAAATTGGCCTTTAAACATTATTTACTTTCAATGTTTACATAATTAAGGGATAATTGTTCTCAAGTTTCAACAACTAAATAGTGCAATAGCCTCCAAATATGGGGAAGCAATAAATATTATATGAATATAAATCAAGTGGATGCAAACAATCAAAAGGACTTTGGTATAATGTCATGCCATTAAAGGAGATTTTTTTCATGAATTATTTTATCATTTACTAAGAGAACATCAATAATAGGAAAATTTAGTGTTTTAAATATGCAAATAAAACTTGCAACAGAAAAATAACACCAAATATGCAATAACAAGTACAATAGGTAGCACCTGCACACTGAAGTGATAAGTGAGTGTTCAAACCTGATTGAAGCTATACTCAACTGAAAATTTTCATTAAGAAAATAATAAGATGATTGATATATATTTGAACACGATAGGGTTTCTTTCTTTTATAGAAGGAGTGAAACCTAAGCTACATAATAATTAGCATACTTTCTAAGAGAACAACTCCTTCTATTTCTACATGTAGTTGTTCTCTTTCTTCACTTTAGAAGTTTCTATTTTATCCACAAGCTAACAACTATCACTTACAATAATTATTTAAGTAATATTGTGTTTATGAGCACAACATGTCCTCCCCCTTAAAGATATTTAGTACCAAATCCAAAAATAACACAATAATTAAGTGCATTCAACTTAAATTAGGATGAGGATGGGTGACCAAAATGGATGTCCCTGTTAGATTTTGATAATCTATATTACATAAAATGCAACCACAAGATGTAAAATGGGCAAGCAATGTTAACTATATGATAATGGTAATATAATATGTAGAAAAAGTATATGAAAAATATCGAGAATAACTCATAAAATAGCCATTAATGAAATCTCATGAAAATAGTACAATGTAATATAATGGAGGACTTAAACACTCCATAAATGATGCATGATCTACATTATACCTACTATACTCACTATAATTTCTAACTCTCTCTCTTTCTCGTAGCATCTATCAAAGGTATATATATATATAGGGAGATATATCCCTTGGCCTTTCATCTACCTATGACTCTTCAACTACCTATCCTATGACTCATGTACTTGTGGCCTATATGCATATTTACATCATTGCACATTCTAGCACTTGTGCATTTATTACATTGCATGGAGTAGCTACTCAAACCTTAATCTAAGACAAACTCCTAATCTATAGATGTACCCACGGTGGTGCATTGGCATGTACCAAATAATGTAATATATTCCAACACCTCCTATATTACATTATTTGGGTATTGAAGACTTTAGTCTTCAGTATGGGTCTTCTTCTTTCAAATGTTCTTCAACTTGATCTGGTCCTTCTTCTTCTTCTTTAATTTGTAGATGACCACGTAATACATATCTTTGATGTCGTATCATTTTATTTGTTCTAAATATTCTATTTTCCTATCAACTTCTATGATATATGTCTTTCATTTTATGTAATCTACTCTTTAGAAAATACATTAGTGTTATCTTGGAATCCAACAATATCATGTGAGATCTTAATTGAATCAAAAGAATATATCTCTATGTATTGATCTAGTATATTCTATCACATTTTGATTTATGATGAGACACATATTAACTTCATTTATGTATCTAAAATCAACCATCCTTTTGCTCTCTATCAGCTTGGATACTGAAATAAGATTAGATGTTAATATGGGAACATACATTACATTATGTAACAAGAAATTTGGAAATGTTGGACTAGGTGTTACACACCCATATCCATGTATAACATATGTTTTTCCATCTGTAATTTTCAACTTGAAAATGTTAGTGATTTCAAGGCAATCAAACAATTATAAATTTCTTGTCATGTGATGACTTGCACCAGAATCAATGTACCAAATGTCCTTTTCATTTTGACCTGAGAAATTATTTGTTTTTGAGGTGATTTTACATCTTTGAAATGGTATATTGGATGGATTTTTATCTTGAGTTCCTTATAGCGTATCTTGTAATGTTATATTCCTCTTGCTAATCTATCCATTGTAGTATTTATTATGTCTCTCAATATCTTTAATTTCTAGATTCTAGCCTTCATTTCTTGTAGTATATGGTCAATTGAATTCCATTTAGCTTCCTATTATTTTGAGAATACCTTAAGAATCATAATTTTCAATCATTAGTTTTATAAGAATTTAGTTTTTCAAAATATCTAGGTAGAATACCTTCTAATCCTTAAGTATTTAGAACAATTTTGATGGACGTTTTGTATTTTAAAACCTTTGAAGTTGTCTACCTTATGACTCCCTAGTTAAGAATATGTGAATAAACTTTGACAAAACCTTATCAAATCTCAAGTTTTGTAGAACCCTTTATATCTCCCAAGTATTTGAGTGTACTATAGTCATGATAAAGTGCTTGTATTTGTTGGACATTTTGAGTCCTCTGAGCCAAAGTTGTCATTGATGTCACCTGATAGAGTTCTCACTCTTATCAAGGAATTCGGCAAGAAATAAGGTCATCCAAGTCATCCAAGAAAAAGCTTCATCAGTGCAAAAGTAAAAGGAAAAAGGCTCCATAATATTTTAATATTACTTGGAGCACAGGTTAAGAAGTTGGTCTATAAAAACCCAAGAGGGGTTATTGCAAAGGTTTAAAAAGAGGTTTAATAATTATTTATAAATTATTTAAATTCACAAGGAATTTAAATTTTATAAATAATATTTAATTAAACCTAAGGTTGGTTCTTTAAGACAAAGTTCTAAGGTTTAATTATTTAAACCTAAGGTTGTTTTTAATTTATAATATTTAAATTTAAAATTAAATTTAAATTAATTATAAATTAAATCACGCCGACGTCAAAATATTTTGAAGCGCCGACATGATGCTAAGAGGGAAAAAGGCATTATATAAATGCTAAACAAAATTATTTGTAAAAGCATCACTTGCAATTGTTTTGAATTCGAAGCACATGCAAATGAAAGTCTTGTTTTCGAAGCCCTTATGATTTACGTAAAGGCTAAGGTGTGGAGGTTCGAAAGCTCTAAGCGCATAGGCCAGTATGGCCTAGTGGTATGTTTACTTGGTACTAAGGTGGACGTTCCATGTTTGATTTGCATGAGGCCTTTTTGGATGTAAGGAAGAAGCGCATGAAGCACTTGTCATTTTTTAGAAGTACACCTTTTCAAGGGAAATTTACGGTGGATTTGTTGTTTTGGACTCGTGAGGGCATGTGGCACAATAGTGGCTTGGCTGCAGCTAAGGCGTTGGGAAGAAGGAAGTTGGGAGATCGAATATTGCCGAGGGCAAGGCAAGTGAATTTCATTTTTGTTTAATATTTTATTATTTTCCAAGGTTGCCTAAGGAGAAATAAGGATATGGTATGCCCTAGGAAAGATAGATATTTCTGCTGATTTTCTTTTTGGAAGTATATCATATTATATATCATTGGAAAGAATTTTTCAAGGGCTATTTTATTAACTTACTTATAAGGAGAAATAACATGTGTGTAAGGAGATATTTATATGTTTGTAAAAGAGGTTCATAAGTGAGTTTGGTTTGTTCTTTTTAAAATAGGATTAATTATTTCGTGAGAGGACATGGTGAATTTTATTGAGTAGGAGTAATAACGTGTGATTGAGATATTATTTTCATTGTTGTGATATCACTCAAGTCCTCTAACCTCTTTTTGATTGGAAAGGAAATATTTGAGTGTGTTGAGTTTGATAGATTTTGTGGACACCTACTTGGCATCAAAAAGGTATGGGTAATATTCTCCATTGACTTATTTGGGTGGTTTATTTTTGAAAATATATTTGGAGTGAAAAGGATTGATTGTGGTTTACTTTTCAAAAAGTGATTGATTTAATGATTCAAGGTTTTATGGTTTGAGAGTTGTGATTAAACCTTGTTTTATAAGCATTATTGTTGAAGCCATTAATTGTGTGAAAAACCTAAGTTAGGTTTTGATAAGAACATGAGTATCATTATTATGTAAAGAGTGTTTTATAAGCAGTGTTTTTGAAGTGAGTTGTTGTACAATGAACTTGAAATTGAGTTAGAAAAGAACATGAGTATCATTGTTATGTGAGATTTGTGGTTGAGCATTGTTGGAAATATTTTGAGTTGGTTGATACATGCTTGGACTAGGGTTTGTGAGAAAGAGTTGTTCCTTGAGGTGATTGGTTGAGTAGAGTTGATTGAGCCTATTCAAGTGATTGTGTGAAGTGGTTATTCAATTTCCATGAAACAAACTATTCTATATTCTGATTTGAGTTGAGATTGATTTGAGAATAGAACGTATAGAGTCTCTAACAATTCTCTTTATGTTTTTATGATATTGATTTGACTTGAGATTGGGATTTGAGTATAGAACATATTGAGTCTCTAAAAATTCTCTTTATGCTTCTATGATATTGAATTGAGTTGATATTGGGATTTGAGTATAGAACATATTGAGTCTATAAAAATTCTCTTTATGATTCTATATGATTGATCAAGTTCTGTATGGACTTGTTAAGAAGATTTGAGGTAAGTATTTGAGAAGGCTTATGGACTAATTTTGTGTAAGATTTTATGGAAGCTTGCAATGCATATTTGAGCAAGTCCTAAAGGGGACTTATTGAGTAGATTTGGATAAGTTCTAAGTGATCTTGTTGAGTAGATTTAGACAAGTTCTAAGTGAGCTTGTTGAGCAGATTTGGACAAGTTTTGAGTGAACTTGTTGAGAAGATTTGAACAAGTTCTGAGTGAGATTGTTGAGCATATTTGAGTAGGTTCTGAGTGAACCCATTGAGCATATTTGACTAGGTTCTGAGTGGAACTATTGAGTATATTTGAGAAGGTTTTAAGTGGAACTATTGAGTAGAATTGAGCAGGTTCTGAGTGGACCTATTGAGCGGATTTGAGTAGGTTCTAAGTGGACCTGTTCAAAAGATTTGAATAGGTTTTGAGTGAACCTATTGAGTAGATTTGAGAAGGTTTTGAGTGAACCTATTGATAGATCTTTGGAGGTGACAGAGTATAGAGGACAAAGTCTCAGTGGATAGAGATCCAATAGCAAAGACAATTGAAAATAGATCTTCTGAGTGAGGAGTCTTCAAGTGGAGAGAGATCCACCAATAAGTGTAGTATAGAGACAAAGTTTATAGAATATCACTAGCCAAAGTAGAAGGAAAAGAGTTCTTTTATGGAAGAGATCCATGAACTTTAGATTTAGGAAATCAACATTTCCTTTGGACAAAGGTCTATAAATATTGTAATTGGCAAGGAGTCCCAAAATATTATTTGAGAAATATTTAGAAGAAATATTTTTCTATGGAAGTAGCCCACATTGGGTGAACCACGTTAAAATTTATCTCTCTATTGTGTATGATGTTTTGTGCATTGCTTTGATTACTGCTATTGATACTTCTATCTACACACTACATAATATTGAATTTAAAAGAAAAGTAAAAAGTGGTCTTATACTATTCTTCCCCCTCTTAGTATAAGCTTGTGTTCTTCAATTGGTATCAGAGTGGGTTCCTTCAGAAAATTTTGACAACTTGAAGGAAAAGCGGTCTAAGAACACAATGGATCATAAGGATCAAAAGTATGGGTCCTTCAATAATGTAGTACCAGTATTTTATGGAAGTGAATTCTTGTATTGGTGTATACTGATGAGATTTCACCTTATGGCACTTGGAAATGATGTTTGGGATGTGGTGGAACTTGGATATGATTTAGGAGTCAATCCTCCTATATATAAGGAAGGTAAGCTTCTAATGCATGCAAATTCAAGAGCTATGAATGTAATTATAAAGGATTGGGTAGATCAGAATCTATGAAGGTTATGGATTGTAAAAAAACAAAATATATGTGGTATCTACTGCATAACATATATGAGGGAGATAAAGGTGTCAGGAAAGCTAATATCAAAAATATCAAAAGAGAATTTGAAAACTTAAGAATGAGATATGATGAAAATATTCATTATTATCTCAATAATATTGATGAACTTGTACATGAGATGAGAGGTCTTGGAATGAAGGTTGATGAATCTGATGCTTGTGATAAGATCTTGAGAACTCTTCCAAAAATGTACATTGAAAAGGTTTATACTATAGAAACATCAATTGATAGTGATTCTTTGACAATGAATTCTTTCCTTGGAATGCTTAATACTTTTAAGATAAGAACAAAAGATCATATTCCTCTGAAAGAAGTTGCATTCAAAGTGAACAAAAATAAAAAGGGTAAGAAGTTAGAATCAAGCAGTGATTTATCTAGTGATGAAAAAGAAAACTATGGTAGAAGAGATCAATATTACAAAAGACCCATAGATATAATATCTATTAAGTGCTTCAATTGTTGAAAGTATGAAAATTATGCAACAGAGTGCAAAGAGCAAAAATACAATAGTGATGAAGAAAAATAGGATCACAAGCACAGGGAATCAGAAAGACACAGGTACCAAAAGAAAAATAAGGATGGACAAAATAAACAAGGAAATAAGTTATTCCAAAGTCAAAATAGAAGCTACAATGTGAATAATGCAAGTAAGTACTCAAGTGATAGTGATGTTAGTTTTTCAAACAATGATAGAGATGAAGTCCTATTTATGGTTAGAGATAAAAGACTCCAATTATTCTCAAATGTTTTAGATGTGGAAAATTTGGACATATTGAAGATGATTGCACTAGGGATGGCTATAGTTTTAGTGATGATGGTTTTGAGGATGCACTTGAAAGACCAGATAAAAATATTCTAATGGCTTTAGAAGAAGAAGTGAGTGATCCTATAAAAGATAAGCCAAAAGGAAGTAATGATATGGACAAAGGCAAAAAAATAGAGGATTATTCAGTAGAGAATGGTTATGATCTCAAGGGAGACCTTATCTATGCCCTTGATACAGTAAAGAAAGTAATAAAGCAATACTTTAGGCTTAAAATTTAGTTTTAAGAGTGTGATGAAGAAAGATTATTGCTCATAAAGGATTTAGAGAAGTCAAAGGCCAAGGCAAGTAAGTTCAAGGATAATTTAGAAGTAACAATTTTGGAATGTGAAAAGTTAACACAAGAAGTGGAACTACTTGAAAGCACGAGGATACGGAAGCAATGGCGTACCGGGTGTGATGCAAACAAAAGCAAATGTAACGCTAAGTCCTACGAATGAAGAAAGGACTAAAGTGCATGAAAAGGGAAAACAAACGAAATGAAACGAGATATAAAGCAAATGTAAAGTGCAGCCTCTTTTATTAATTTTTCTTGAGATCAGGTTACAATACGTCTCCCCCCTTTTCAGGGGCTAGGAGCGTTAGATATAGTTTTGTTACACCACGGATGGTACGCTTCCCTTTGGGATCTTCCGCGTGCCCACATTTGAAATGGGCGGGCCAAACATCATCGCCGCTTGCGTGAATGCATCTGTAGTTCCTTGCTGCCCCTCCGGTGTCGAGATCCTACGTTCAGAGAAATAGCAAACGATTAATAGCACCTACGGATGGAGGGAAACATGCAATCCCCAAGGCCTCCGGTTAATGCATGCATGAAATAATTAAAACAGTGATCAAAACATATCAGAATAAGATGAAATTTGGATAGAAGCATGTAAACATTATCATGAACACACTACAAAAGGAACAGTCAAGAAATCTGCTGTAGATTTCTAATCGCTCCGGGGTGGGACGATTAGGACTGTCATAAAATGTCGAAAGCGACCTCCTAAATGTCCCATCCAGAGGCCTCCAAAACACCTGCAAAGTTGGGGTTAGGAAAAATGGGGCATTTTGAGATGACCCAGAAGGTCGGATTTTGCATATTCTACCCCGATCACCCTGTATCCGAAGGCGCTCCCTGTATGTTAGTGAAAGCGTAAAACAATGAAAACACAGTCAAAACTCATCATAATGGCATGAAATTTGAATGGCAGCATATAGGAATGACATAAAATAAAATGCAAAAGAAATAGTAAAGAAATATGCTATAGATTTCTAATCGCTCTAGGGTGGGGCGATTAGGACTGCAGCAGTGCGAGGGGCACCCAGGGGCAGGACGCCCATCGTTTGGGGCTTGGTTTTGACACCAATCCACTTGGGATGGGTCCAAAACCTCCTAGGGGGTTGTGTCAAAAAATTGGGTGGGGTATTGTGGCCAAATGTTTGGGTTTTGGGTCCAGATTGCGCTTCCAATGTTCACCCAATAACCTCCCTTCCAAAAGAGAGATCAAGGATGTAAGAAGCACAAGTGAGGGGTGAGGATGTAATTCGGCAGCACTCCGTTGCTCCAAATGCTCCTGCTCTATTCTTTTTTGGGGTGAGAAGACTCACCATTTTATAGACCTGAGGGTCTCCTGTGAATGAGCATGCAGAGGCGCCACTTGGCCATCATGCCTTGCCAGGGAGAGAAGATTCCTCCCTGATTAAGGGCTCCATGACCGCCTCTATGATTGCCTCTTTGAGCTCAAAAATGCTCACTCGCACTCCCATGCATTGAAGGTGGAGTTGAGTGGTGGATCTGAGCTACCATTTGTCAAGGTTTGACCTTTTTCCCATCAAACCTGCTATTCGCCCCACCCTGGAGTGATTGCTGCTAATCGTCCCGGGGTGGGGCGAATAGCATTCTAATCATCCCAGGGTGGAACGAATAAGGAGCAGAGTGCCTGAAAGGTGCCAAATTGACCTCTGACCTTCCAAAACTACTGTGGGAGTGGTTAGGACCACTGTTTAACCTCTAGGGGCTGCCCTAGGGGCTATGTATGCCAATTTGGTCAGTGCTTGTAGCCACATAATCGGATTGGTGTTGTTTTGGTGTCTACAGATGCCCCTTTTTGGGATGCGTTGTGCGTGGCATAGTGCTGAGCAAAAATAGATAACCAAAGCACTTAATGATTAGGGTTTCTTAGTAACCTAACCAAATTTTGATGCCCCAAGTATGGAAAGGGCACGCATTCTTGAATCCTTGCTTCTAACGAGCTAAGGAGCTTAATTCAAGTGTTAACCTTTTTTGGTGAGGTGTTACTTGATCTTGGACATTGTTCAGTCATGAATAGGCAAAGGGCGCAACCTTTTGTCTATGGGAACCTTGAGTTCATGATTCTAGAATGCCAAGTGTTTGATCAGCTTGTGATTATTGCTTGTTTTCTGCCCCAAGCAGGAGCGTGATTGTCTTTGTCAATGATTCTTTGAATGCATGCCATTTCCTTGATTGGGTGTGTATTTGTTGATTGGTGACTAAGTGTGACTACCCCCTCAAGCGACGAATCGATGAGGGAATGACCGACATGAGAAAAGCGATGAGTCGCTTGACCCAAGATGACTTTTGGTAAGGGTGCCTTCAGTTGTTTTCCTTTGAACGCTTATGCAGTTTCCCAACAATCGGACCTATTTTTGGTGGGTTTTAACCCTTTTTGTGACGTCGTTTGGGGTTGAAATTGTCAAAAATTCGTCCTCCGTGGAGCGGTCCGGCTATGGTAGCCTTATTAGGGAGTAGGATAGTGATAATTTGTGACCCCGAGTTGGTTTTGTATGCAAATGCCAAAGAGTGCAAGGACCTTTGTTCGTTGCAATTTTATTGTGTTTTTTTGGATGGGTTTTTGACCCTTTTTGTGATGCTTGGGGTTGAAATTGTCAAAATCGTCCTCCCGTGGAGCGGTTCGGCTATGGTAGCCTTCTTAGGGAGTAGGATAGTGAAATTTGTGACCCCAATGGTTTTGGATGCCAAGGATGTAGGCAAGGCGCCTTTGTTTGGCAATTTTATTGTTTTAGTTGTAGTTTTAATATAATTGAATTTTTTTTGGTGCATTTTGGATGCAGTTTTGTTGTTTTTGATTTTCTTGCTCTGTAATCATCCCAGGGTGGGACGAATACTAGTTTTGTAATCATCCTAGGGTGGGACGAGTTCTAACTAGAGCGCTCATCCCAGGGTGGAACGATTACAGGCCTAAGAGCCTATATAAGGGCCAAAACTAGGTTTTGGGCTCATTTGCATTTGTTTTTTTTGGCGATTTGGAGCTGTGAGGAGGAGTTCGAGTCTGCGTAGCGGAGCGCTATCGAGATTTCATGGATACCATGAGTGCACGGACCGGATCTTCGAGTGGTGGAGCCGAGGTGAGACCGGTAGGTGCTCCTTCTCTTTATTTTGTTTGTTTTTATTTTATAGTTCAAAATCGTAATTAATTTATTTTGTATTTTGTTTTTCGTTTAAACTAAGGTTAAAACCCTAGTTTAAATTTTTTTTTATTTTGTTTTTTTTTGTTTAAACTAAGGTTAAAAACCCTAGGTTAAAATTGTTTTATTTTGTTTTTTTTTTTAGTTTAAACTAAGGTTAAAAACCCTAGGTTAAAGTTTTTTTTTTTTTTTTTTTTTAGACTAAGGTTAAAACCTAGTTTTTTTTTTTTTTTTGTTTAAACTAAGGTTAAAAACCCTAGGTTAAAGTTTGTTTTGTTTTTTGTTTTTAGTTTAAACTAAGGTTAAAAACCCTAGGTTAAAATTTGTTTTATTTTGTTTTTTGTATTTTGTTTATTTTGCATTGTTTATTGATTTTTGAATGTTTGTACTGTACATTTTGTTAATGTTGTTGTACAGTTTATTAAATGTTTTTGTTGTATAGTTTGTATACATTGTGTATATTTGTTTTAGTGTTGTACACTTTTTTTTGTCATGTTTTAATGTTTTTGTGTTGTTTTGTTTTTAGGTGGTGAAGAGTCGGTACCGTCAACCGACGGTATTCTCTGATGCACGGGATGCATTGACTATGGTGGACTGGGATTGGCTTGATGCCCTTGGGCTCAAGCAGGTGACTCGGTTGGAGCCTGTGGTGGGGGATCGGGCATATCTGACTGCCCTGATCAATTTGTGGGATCCCCACACCAACACCTTTCATCTCCCAATAGGGGAGATGATAGTGACTCTTGAGGATGTTTATCAGATTCTATGGATTTCGATAGATGGGCTGCCCATTCGGATGACTCCTCGTGATCAATGGATGGTGGTGCTGACACGGTGCTTTGGGCATGCGATGAAGATGGGGGTGGATAGTGCAGTGGAGAGGGCAGAGGGGGACTGCCTGATTGGCGAGATTCTTGTGCGGTGGTGGCTAGAGAAGGGCATGTTGGGGGTGAGGCATGCATTGCTCATGACCCTCATCTCCAACATGCTGCTGCCCGACTCCTCAGGTGTGAGGTTCCCTTGGAACCTGCTTGAGGTAGTGTTCAGACTTGTGGAGTGTCCGACCTCAACGCCATTGATTATGAGGTGGGGTCAGACACTACTAGCATAACTTTATGATGAGTTGTACGAGGTCCACTATCGAAGGCGAAAGGGATTGGGTGCAGCTACCTATTGCAGTGTTGGGGGTGGCAGCACATAGCTATGGAGCGGCCATAGGGGTTGCCTTGGACCACTCGAGGAGAGATGGTGGATAGGGAGATTGGGTATGCGGCTCTATGGCAGAGGTCGGAGGAGCATGGGCAGAGTCGATGATGGGCAGGTGACGTTAGTCACTACACTGATGCCTTCTCATGGCTTGCTCCTAGGGAGGTGTGTTGGCGGCCATATCGGGACTGTCCAGCCTGGCCTGAGGCTGGAGAGTGGCTTCGATGGGTGCATAGGGGGAGATGGTTGATCGGGTGACATGGGACCGAGCAGGAGTACTTCTCGTACGTCTGGGTGACTCGATAGTTTGGGGTGCGCTAGGGATTTCCTAGTGAGCCCTTGATCTATCGATGTCGGGCGACGAGAGGACTCTGGCCTGGCCGATCATTGAGCTGCTGGGTGAGGAGTCGGATATAATGATTGATGTCCCTGACATGGACAATGTCGGGGTGACTGTCGAGTATGACCAATGGTGGATGATGCGGCGATGGTGGGGTGAGGGGCCTCTAGGAGGTCCGGATGTAGCAACAATAGGTGGTGGGGGTGCAAGGCATCGAGGGAGGGTTGGGGGGCTCCGCTCGATGATGCGGATATGGTGGAGGTTGATGACTTTGGTGGGGATGATTTAGGAGTTTCAGAGCAGCCGGATACACAGGACGTCCCGGAGCAGTGGGTGCTAGAGCAGCATGCCATCCCGGAGATGCCTATGCCTCAAGTAGTCCCTGGGGGTATGGAGGTGAGGCTTCATGCTGAGATAGCATGATTGGAGGATCTACTACGGAGACAGGACAAGGAGCACAGATTTTTCGGAGAGGGATCTCCTATGGACTCAGTTGGTGCAGTGGGATGACGCATTGGCTGCGTACCATCGATGGGATGTGGATTGGAGTCGATGTCGGTTGGAGTTGGAGGCAGAGATTATCCGCCTCGGTGGGTAGTTACCTGAGCTCACTGGAGGTGGATCGTCGCATCGCACGAGAGGTAGCGAGACTGAGCAGTCAGCATCCTCTCATCGTAGGCGGTTGGGTGAGGGTAGCGTTAGTGGGCATGATGCGGGGGCTGGTAGCAGCCACCCTGAGAGGTCCCATAGGACCCACACCACTAGGGGTAGTTCCAGTCGCACCGATCCTGCATGATCATGGTGGTCGACGCCCTAGGCTTGGGGGTTTTTGAGTTTTTGATTTTTTTTGTGAGGTCAGAGGACCGTTTTATTGTAGCCTGAGGGCATTTTTGGTGATATATATACATGACTTTCTTTTTGTTTATACACTTGTCATGATTTAATTTTATGCACATTTATTTATGTTGATGTATGCATATGTTATTATGAATGCAAATGTTTTTAACTATATGATATGCATATGGAATGGATGAAATGATTTGTTGATAACTTGGCGGTGGCACCATAGACTGTATAGGATTTACTGGCTTTTTGTACTATGTGATTGCTTTGTGAAATGACTTTGCATGTGTATTTTTTTGTTTTGTATTTTTTGATGGTGATGTAAGAATGGAATGTACCATAGTTGTGTTAAAATGTAGTTAAGGTTTTCTGAGACTCAGATGTTTTAACTTAACTAGCCAAGACTGTACATTTATCTCACAAGACTTTTGAACAAGGTATGAATCAGACTTGAGTTTGACCAAGTTATTTCACACCTCTGTGTGTGCAATTGAGTTCGTTTATGTGGTATTTGTCAGGATACTGCTAGTGCCAAATAGAGTATGTCAACCAAACCTGTACTGAGGATCACCTAATTAGCTCCACTAACTCCTTTGTTGTATTTAGTAAGATTAATCTATGGTGCTATCTAGGATACCATAAGCTAGCTCATCCACATGCAAACATTGATCTGCACACAATTTAATGCGATAGATATATCGTCATGCGGGAGGTTTGCCACCAGTGACCGATAGGCTATCCACCAAACCGGTACTGAGGATCACCTCATGACCTTTCGAATGCTGAGAGTTCTAGGGATTCAAGTTCGACTCCCTTCTTTTCTTCAATTGTATTGGGATACTTGCTCTTATATGTAGTGATAAAAATCACTGTTTATTTTTGTTTTTTTTTCTTTTGAGCAAGGGATTTGAATATTGAGTGATGAGAATCACTATTGCTTGTGCTTTTTGATGTATGCACTTTGTGGGTTTTGATGTCAAACTTTGGAGTTTTGACTTTTGCAAAATTTTTTGATGTTTGCAACTTGGGATTTTTGGGGAATTGGGTAGGGAAGATGCTTGTCCTTTTGCCAACTCTCAGCATTCTTGGGGTCATTCGCACAGGGGGATGAGCGAGATAACCTTTTCACTGTATGGTATCCTGGATTGCTTTGCAGGTTTCATCTTTCGTTCACACAACTTGGGAATTTTTTTATGTGTTTTAACTTGTGTTGGGATGCTACGTAACAAGGTGTGATCCAAGTAAAACTCTACCTTTGTAAAATCTGTCTGACTTTGTACAGTTTTTGGCTAGAAATCTAATGACAGCTGAATGACGAAAACCCTAGATACATTAGAAGACAACTGACTATGATATGGTGAAAAATGTGAATGGCGTTTATTTTTGATGGACTATTTACAGAGTGGAAAAATGTGGAAAATGATGGAATTGCCAAGTAATTACAGTCTATGGTGCATTTGACCTGTATGACCAACAAATATGCAATGTATGTATGCGATGCCTAATGCAACTTATTTTTTTTGTTTTTGATTTTTTAGAGTATGCATGGAAGTGAGATGCAATTTTTTTGTTATTTTTTATTATTTTGTTGTTTTTGAATTTTCGTTATGGTTGGTTTATTCCACATGGGTGCGGACCAAGTGATTCTTTCGGATCCTTGGAGGTTTTGACCAAAGGGATTATAGATACCTTTGGGGCATTTTGGGGTTGACCAAGCGATTGTGGGAATCCTTGGAGCTTTTGGTTTGACCAAAGGGATTATGGATACCTTTGGGGCGTTTTGGGGTGACCAAGTGATTGTGGGAATCCTTGGAGCTTTTGGGTTTGACCAAAGGGATTATGGGACCTTGGGGATTTTGGGGTTGACCAAGCGATTATGGGAATCCTTGGAGCTTTTGGGTTGACCAAGTGATTATGGGAATCCTTGGAGCTTTTGGGGTTGACCAAGAGATTATGGGAATCCTTGGAGCTTTTGGGGTTGACCAAGCGATTGTGGGAATCCTTGGAGCTTTTGGGGTGGGCCATGGCTCTTTTAAATGTGGAATGGCCTCAAATGACTGATGTTCAAGGGTTCTAGTTCCTTGATTCCATCAAGAGAGGCTAGCCGGTATGTTCTAGGTCCTATTTTACTATCAATTACATAAGGACCTAACCAGTTTGCCATGAACTTGTCCCTTAGATGGGGCGGCAAGTTAGAATTTTGTTGGTTCTCTTTTAAGACCAAGTCACCAACCTGAAAGTCCCTCAGGTGAACTTTCATGTTGTATGCTTTCTTAAGTCACTCTTGGTAGATACGTAAATGCTCGAGAGCATTGACGCGTCGTTCATCGAGCAACGTAAGCTGGTCTAACCGGGCTTACCATGCAGTGTCATCATCGATGAACTCTTGCATTGATATGCGTAGGGAAGGTATTTCCAACTCGAGAGGCATGACTACCTCGGAGCCATACACCAATAAAAATGGAGTTGCCCTAGTGGGCGTCCGAATGCTAGTGCGATAAGCCCAAAGAGCAAGTGGTATTTGAATGTGCCAATCCTTATGACTATCTACGACTATCTTTTTGAGGATGGCAACTAGCATTTTGTTTGACGCCTCTGCTTGCCCATTTGCCTACGGATAATAAGGTGTCAAAAAACTATGCTAAATTTTGTACTTTGTTGTCAAAGCATGCACGTCTTTGTTCTTAAATGACGTCCCATTATCCGAGATGATCTTGGATGGAATACCAAAATGACATATGATGTTATGTAAAATAAACTCCGCAATGCGGGTTCCAATCGTAGAGGTAAGCGGAATTGCTTCCACCCACTTGGTGAAGTACTCTATGGCCATTATGATAAACGTGTGATGACCTAACGATGTAGGGGAGATCTTTCCGATTAGATCTAAGCCCCACTACGAAAATGGCCAAGCCGATTGGATCGGCTGCAAGGCCTGAGAAGGTACATGTGTCAAATTAGCATGGTGTTGACACTTCACGCACTTCCTTACATACGCGCAACAATCTCACTCTAAATATGGCCAATAATAGCCCATGCAAAGAATGCACTTTGCGATGGCCATACCACTGAAGTGGCCATCGCATGTACCATCGTGCGCTTGGGTGATCGCCCAAGTGGACTCCTGCTGGTCCAAGCAATGGAGGAGGATTCCTTCGTAGCTTCGATGGTACAAAATGTCTCCTAGCAAGACATGTTTTGCCGCTTTCTGTTTGAATGATATTTTTATGGTGTGCGACAATCCAAGTGGGAGGTTACCTAGCTTGAGGTAGTCTCTTATGGGTGTGTACCAATCCTATTGATCAGAAACCTCGATGGTATGAACGACCAATCCCTCTTGAAGTTTGTCCCTAGCAAAAGTTGAGCGGGAAAGAACTTGTAAGAATAGCGTTGTGTTGCTATTAATGGGAATAGGGGAGAACAAGGACCCCTAGTTGGCATGATTCAGACTATCATGGATTTGAGAGAACCTATCCTGAGATGGTTCAATCTGGATCAGGTGGATTCCTGGCGTTAGGTCAGAGCTTGCACGCTCCATCATGGATTGCGATAATGTTTTGACTTGAATGGTTGTCATATCACTAAAAATGTCTTGCGAGATTAGTGACCCCAAGGAGGCCATAGTGTCCGCAAAATGATTCGATGATCGAGGGAGTGCCTCGATGTCGTACCATTCAAGCTTTGCTAGGAATTTATCCACAAGGGCTTTGTAGGCCTACATAACTAGGCATTTACATTGGAATACCCCTTTCACTTGGTTGACAATTAACAGTGAATCACCAAAGATGTTCAAGCATTTGATGTTCATGGTGATGGTTGTCTGAAGACCTATGAGCAAGGCTTCGTATTCAGCATTGTTATTGGTGCACGGGAAATCAAGTTTAAATGATAGAGGCATTGGAGCCCCTTGCGGTGTGAAGAATATGATTCCCATGCCACCCCCTTGCTCACATTTAGAACCATCAAAAAATAGGGTTATGTCAGCCTGTGACTCAGGCTCATCAGAATCTAGCGATTCTGAGACATGGAAGACCCCATCATCGGGTAGTTCTACGGTCAGAGGCTGATCATCTTCGAGAGGAGCCTCTGCTAGTTGATCGATGATGACTTGACCTTTGATGGACTTCTGTCCAATGAATTCGATGTCAAACTCTATCAACAACATGATCCATTTCGTCGTGCGACTACTGTGATAAGTATGACTCATCATGTACCACAATGGATTCTCCTTAGACACAACATACGTCGTATTGCTCAGCATGTAATGGCATAGCTTTTTGGTAGCAAATACCACCGCCAAGCATAGCTTCTCGACGTATGCATAGTTAAGTTCATAACTGACCAGGGTGCGGCTAAGATAGTAATTAGCCTGTTCTTTATGTAGTTCATTTTTTTGGGCTAGCATGGCACCCAGTGCCACCTCAGTAGCTGAGATGTATAAATAGAATGACACTCCTGGTCTAGGTGGTGCCAATACTGGCGGTGAAGCCAAGTATTGTTTGATGTCGTCGAAGGCTGATTGGCACTCGTCATCCCAATGAAATGCTACCCCCTTGTGTAATAATTTATTCATGGGTCGACACTTGTCAGATAGCTATGCTATGAAGCGCTTGATTGACGCGACCTTTCCCTGTAGGCTTTTGAGCTGCTTGATGGTAGTTGGGGGAAGCATTTCAAGGATTACCTTGACTTTATGTGGATCCACCTCGATGCCTCATTTTGAGACTATGAAACCCAAGAGTTTTCCAGATGTGATGCCAAATACGCACTTCTTGGGGTTTAGCCTAACTTTGTGTTCGATGAGGCGATCGAGGATCTTGCTTAAGTCATCGAGATGATCTGGGCATAAAAGAGATTTGGCCAACAAATCATCCATATAATCTTCCAAAGTTTTATGCATGTGATCATGGAAGATGTATGTCATAGCACGTTGGTAGGTGGCGCCAACATTTTTAAGGCCAAAGGGCATGACCTTATAACAAAATGTCCCCCAAGGCATTGTGAACGCCATTTTTAGTTGATCATCGGGATTGATACGAATCTGATTGTATCCCGAGAAACCATCCATGAGGGAAAGCATTTCGTGGCCTATTGTAGCATCTACCAATGCGTCGATGCTAGGCAAGGGGAAATCATCCTTGGGACTCGCTTTGTTTAGATCTCAAAAATTAGTGCATATGCGAATCCTCCCATCAGGATTTTTGATGGGCACCATGTTGGACAACCATGGTGGGTAATCTATGTAGATGACAAACTGTGCATCCAACAATTTTTGTAATTCATCTTTGACCATTAAGGCCACTGTTGGGTGCATCTTACGTAGTTTTTGCTTGACTGGCTTGACTGTCGGATCAAGCGTTAGATTATGCGTGACTAGCTGCGGGTCTAGCCCCGGCATGTCTTTGTAGGACCATGCAAAAACCTCCTTCTTCTCTTTGAGAAGGGCAATGTAATCGGCTTGCTCTTCGAGGGATAGACTTACCCCCAACTTGATGATCTATGGATTCATTGGATCAGAGCCGATGTCTATGTCAGTCGTCTCTTCGATTGACATGTGGGACCCCTCCTCCAACTGGTGTGGAGTTGGGATCAGGTGGATATCATTTGCTAAATTTAGATCTACGTTGGGAACTTCGGGTTCCTCTTCAGCATGGAAGATATCCTGAGTTGGTCCTGGGGTGAAATGAAGCATCTCACCGCAAGGCCAATACTCTGATGGGGATGGTGGTGAGTTAGCATGATCCCAGTCTATGGCATCTAGGTCTAGATACAATGGCCATGCTGGATCGGCTGGATTGCGGATGGGGGTGGTTAAGTCAATGGAGATCATGTTGATGAAATGATTTTGGTCTCCATTACCATGGGGGTGTTGACTCGGACTTCCTTGATGATCTTTGTGCTCTGGATCTGGCTCTAGGGGTATTGGCACAAATGGATCGGCCCTATGTGCGGATAGAAGGACAGGGTCTACCCTTGGCACTGATGGCTCTATAGGGTCTCTGGGTGGAAGGTGCTCTCTGTATGCCCAAAGTGGTGGATGCAACACTTGGTCCAACTGTGCTTGGTTTAGGTGCCACCTATGCCTTGGCCCCATGTTTAGTTATTCAAACATATCATCAATGTCCATGGGGTATTGTTGCTACCGCATATGATTGAGATATGCCATCTCAGTCTCATCTTCATAATCACTATCGGAGATCCATAGGCCTTCATTGGCTCCGACAATTATTTGTGGCATGTGAGGCTCATCCTGCTCGAGCAAATTGATCTGGTCCCATCGGGGTTGTTTCGCTCTCTACGGGAGGACCTGATTTTCTTGAGGTGGCACTTGCTCGATTGGAGCATTCAAGGGGAACATTGCCAAGAAGCTTTCTTGATAGTCATCCATGGGGGTCACTTGCGAGTGATTGCTATCAGACTCAAAAGGGTCCCATGGTGCTACCTCATACTCTGACTCGTCTTTCGAAGATCCTTCTTGACCTTGTCTATATCCCTCTTGGAGGTGAGTTCTCGAACTTTCTCCTTTCTCGATCGAAGGGAAGGGGTTGTTGAGGTCAACAAGGTTTGTCGTCAATAATGGGAGATAATCCCCCAATGTGTATGTTGTGTTAGGATTGGCATATGGATCTTGTGCCAACCCATCCTTGTTGCCTAGCCCTAGGCCTTGCATGTTCTCTACCAAGATGTCAAGGGGCAGAGGGTGGTTGAACCCTACTCCTAATTTGTCGTATGGCATCTGATATCTTGGTTGGCAAAGAACGCGCACTCCTTGTTCATATCTGCCCAACCCATATCCATGCCAATTACATTGGCCAAGATATTTCAAAGCGAATTCTGGGTTGGACAAATAGTTGACGTTCTCAACAAAGGGCTCTTCATCCTCTTCCTCTTGTAGGTAAGGTTCAATGCCATTATCGAGGCCCCCATATACAAAATTTGTCTGATTTGGTGGGTAGCCTAGAGGAACAATAGTGTCGATGGGGAGGCGAGGTCTCCCCATGTCCTGCATGGACTCAAGTGTGGGTGTTGCTACAATGTTCCACACTAGGTACTCCCCTAGGCCCGTATTGGCCATCTCAATGGTGATCGTTGGTGGTTGAGGGGGAGGGAATGGGAGTTCTTCCTGAGTCCACTCCATGTTGGGTGAACTAGGCATCTCAACTTCCATTCGGCTAGGCATCTCCTCGGTAGAGATGGTTGAGACTGATGGCGGTGCCTCTTCCAAGGGCTTCTTCCCATTGTCCTTCGGTGTGGCCATCGTAGGTGGCATCGTTGGTGAAGGACCAGATGATGAAGATGGACCCGATTGGGGATTTGAGGGACTTAACAGTGGGGATGTATGTGGAATCAGACCCTATTTGGATGGATTCAACTGAAAGTCCAAATGTGTCGATGGAAGGGTCGATTGTGGCATCAGCTGCACCGCATTGCAATACTTGAAGGGCTCTAAGTCTGTCGAGACTACATGCACCTGCCCTTCGAATGTGTACTTTAGGCATTGATGGGCTATCGAAGGGACACACTTCATGTCCCTGATCCAAGGCCAGCCCAACAAGATATTATAGGCCATCTCACCTTCCAAGATGTGGCACAATGTAGGAATAGTCTTTTGTCCCACTTGGATGGGCAGGACAATTATGCCAACCATCGAGCATATCGCATCATTGAATGCTCGAAGAGTATAGGTGGAGGCCACAATGTGAGATGCTAGCAACTTGAGGTGTTTCAATGCCATTGTTGTGATTATATTATTGGACGAGCCAGTGTCCACCAACACCCTCTTAAATGGAATCCCGTTGACCCATGCAATGACGTGCAAGGGTGGATCCACCATATCACCAGTCACCAATTTTAGCTCATCTTCTCTAAAGGTGATGACTGGCTCGATGCATCATTTTACATGTCCCACAAAGTTGTTGAAAGAATTTGCTTCATGGGGCTGTAGCTCGATGGCTTTAAGTATCTCCATTAGAGCCTCCCGATGGGGCGATGATTGTTGTATGAGCTCATAGATGGAGAGCCTAGCCGACGTGGTCCTTAAACTTTGGGTAAGTTTAGTCCAAATCGTGGCCACTGGTCTAGGCGGAGGAGGTTGTGTAGGGTGTTGTTGAGGTTGTGACATTGATGGAACCTCTCCTGTAGCTACAGCGGGGCAGCTGTGCTTGGGTACCTCTTGTTCCGAGTCACTATGCTTATCATCCCTACATACCCCTGCATGGGGCAGTTCTGTGTCACCTCATTGACTTGTAGAGTCTTTGCCTATGCATCATGGGTAGGCAGGGGGTCTTTGAAGACCTCCATCTATTGGTTGCTTGGTGCCATGGGATTATCCACCGCTAGCGTCTTGTTGTCTATTAGGTCTTGCACTAAGCTTTTGAACTTCCAACATGCATAAAGGTCATGTCCTTTATATCGGTGAAATCTACAGTATAAGTCTTCCCTATAGCCCTTGGGTTTTGGCACGTTGGGGTCTATGGGTCGACTTTCTGGCAGGTTTATCAAGTTTTCCATGGACAAGCGGTCAAACAAGGAGTCTTTAGACTCTGTGAAGGGTGTGAATTGTCGCCTAGGGTGACGCTGCTGATTTTGCTCTTGCCTATGATTTTCTTTTTCATAGCTATCAAGAGGAACTGCTTGATAATTAGCCTTTGGGGGTTGTGTTTCTTGTGCAGGCTTAGGTATGTTTATAGCAACTTGATTGACCATAGCGGGTTTCGGTTGCATTGACCCTATTTTGGCATTTTTGGGCCACTCTTTCTTGCATGGCTTGGCAATCTCACCATCCTGTATCTTGATCTCCTCAATGATTCTGGCTTGCACCAGGGCTTCCTCGAGAGTGGCATATTGTTGCAGCTGCAATAGCATGGAGATCGACCTCAAACAACTCTTCGAGAACATTTGGGTCAGGTCGGCCATGGGAGGGAGGTAAGGTAGCTTTGAAAGCAACGTCCTCCACCGATTTCCATAAGCCACCATGGTCTCTTCCTCATACTTCCTGAGGCTAGCTAGGTCACTTAATGATGCCTTCTTCTTGGTATTGAAGGCGAAATGTTCGAGGAACGCATCCACTAGCTGGTCCAGGTTATTGATGCTATGCTTTGGCAACTGGGTAAACCAATCCGAGGCAGGGCCTATGAACGTGGTTATAAATGTTCTTAGAAGCAAAGCATCATTGTCCTGAATGCCAAAGCATTGGCTCAGGAATCTTGTCACGTGCTCTTGGGCATCCTCATCCCCTCTAAATATTGCCAATTGAGGCATTTTAAAGTGTTCAGGGTATGGGGGTGCAAGCATTGAAGGATGCACAGGGTGACTACGAAGCTGGCGTAAAGTGGGCTTTTGGGGCCCAAAAGTCTTGGTCTCCATAGACTCTAAGCACTCTAGCAGCGCTTTGTATGCATCAAAAGATTTGATCTCTTCCTCCTTGGTTTGTTCCCATTGTGAATTATGGGGAACTTGAGGCCTATGGAGGGGTAGCCGGATAGCACCCCCTCTGCCTTGGTAGGGCATTTCAGCCCACTCTTCTTCTTGCTCAAACTCCTCATAGGCTTCTTGAGGAGTTCTCGGGCATGACCTATAAACATGGGTGGGTGCCCATGGAGGGTGCCCATCATTGGCTCTAGGGGTGGTCTCCCGCTCAGGTCTAGGAGGTCTTGGAGGCAACACTTGATAAGGTCATGGAGACCTGTCTCGCACCAAGGGGTTGTGCCTCTCATACAATTCTGTCCTATGCGTGCGAGGGGTTGGAACCCTCTCAGGCATAGTGTTCTGGAGCAACTCATCTATCTGATGCTGAATGCACTCTTTGCTAAGGTGATACAGGTGCTCTAACTATTGTTGGTCTTGCTCAAGCTACATGATTTGCGCTTGGCGGGTGACATGTTTGGCAAATGCCAAGTCAATTTGTTCCATCGTCTTGAGTCTAGGAGGCCTAGATGCCTCTCCTACACATCTATCTCGGTCATGGTGATCCGAGATCTCTATAGGTCGCTTCCCTCTGTCGAGGTTAGCGACATTCACCCGAGGCTCTGCCTCAGTAGGTGATCCTGATAGTTAGCAGGTGCGGAGGCGCATTGCTCCCATGCTATGTATTGCTCTTGAGGAATATAGTGGTCTTCCTCATGCTCCCTTTCGTATATGTGAAAGGGGCGGGCAGAGTTGGCTCACCCTGTCTGAAGAGCCTTGCACTCTGGATTTGGCCTATTGTTTCTGATAGTAATAAGGGGTAGAGGAGGGATGATGTAATCATGTGGCCCCTCCTTATGGACCCTATGTTGTTCTAGCACTTCATCACGTGGTGGCCACTCATAATGAGTGTCTAAGGGGGCCTTCCCATCTATGTTGAGTGCCACGTGTATGGACTCCTCCTGAAAGGGTCTATGTTGAATGGGAGTGCCCCTCGAAGGGGTGCCTCTATAGTCCTATTCCGTCATGGTATGATGTGGACTATTTTGTGGGTCAGGCCGCCAAGGTGGTATGACCAAGTCCTTGGGGCTATAACGGAGGTGACTTGTGCCCCCTTGTACACTTTTCGCAGCTTCTGCCCGTGATTGGGCTTGGCTACGGGTGTACACCATGGTGGTGGTTCTCTAAAAGATATGTAGGTTTTTATCTTCTTTATGATTTTTTTATGCTACACTAAACAAAAGGGACCACACAATCAAAGAAGTGATTATCTCGTTTATAGATTAAAGGTGTGCCCTAAATCTGGTTTAGTGTGTTTTGATTTTGTTTTGAAAACCTTGTAAAGAAAATTTTGTTGTACATGCAATATGAGGGCTCTTATATCTCCCAAAATGGTCGCCCCTTCAATATACCACTACTAGGCCATTATACCGAACCTCTCAATATACCCGCCCTTACGTGAGGGAAACTATTGGTACGCGAGAGCAGAACAGTACGTGGAACATAGGCGGTATGAAAGGGGAATCACTCTATTTTTGACACCTACCATAGAAGACTTATCCTCATGCACTGGGAATCACCCCAGCTACACTTGGTCAGCTTTCATCAGGATTTACGTCTAGCAACAATAGCGATCAGGGTTATGTATGCAAAAATTCAAGCCAAGGTGGTGATGAAATCCACCGTTGGTCTTGATCAAGTGTTGGGGTTTTACGACCAACTCCTTGATGTTTAGATTATCACGTGGTGTGTGGGGTTATTTTTACTTGCACAAAGAAAGAAAACATGCAGTAAACTTTCCTATGCAAGCAAAGAAATAAAAAAATCATAGAAACAGAAAACAAAAAATTATAGAGGATGTTCAGAAAACCTACCTC
This sequence comes from Wollemia nobilis, assembly GCA_028583015.1. Taxonomy (NCBI): domain Eukaryota; kingdom Viridiplantae; phylum Streptophyta; class Pinopsida; order Araucariales; family Araucariaceae; genus Wollemia; species Wollemia nobilis. The sequence goes on along the minus strand of JAQPPZ010016887.1, from coordinate 1,150,944 downwards.
TTCTCTGCCCAAACCGGATGCCTCTAAGTTTCTGCTCAAAAAATGCATAGAGAGCTAATCATCCTGGGGTGGGATGAATAGCAGATCTGTATTCATCATAGGGTGGGATGAATGCCCATTCATCCTTGGGTGACACGAATTCCAGCTCTGTATTCGTCACAGGGTGGCACGAGCAGTAGTCCAACGCTTGAAGGATTAACACCTGCAAGCAAAAACACACAATTTTTGATCAAAAAATTGATCCCAAAATTAGGGGACAGGGTCCCACCATGATCGCCACTAAAAGCACGAGGATACGGAAGCAATGGCGTATCGGGTGCGATGCAAACAAAAGCAAATGTAACGCTAAGTCCTACGAATGAATCAAAGACTAAAGTGCATGAAAAGGGAAAACAAACGAAATGAAATGAGATATAAAGCAAATGTAAAGTGCAGCCTCTTTTATTAATTTTTCTTGAGATCAGGTTACAATACGTCTCCCCCTTTTTAGGGGCTAGGAGCGTTAGATATAGTTTTGTTACACCACGGATGGTACGCTTCCCTTCGGGATCTTCCGCGTGCCCACATTTGAAATGGGTAGGCCAAACATCACCGCCACTTGCATGAATGCATCTGTAGTTCCTTTCTGCCCCTCTAGTGTCGAGATCCTACATTCATAGAAACAACAAATGATTAATAGCACCTACGGATGGAGGGAAACATGCAATCCCCAAGGCCTCCGGTTAATGCATGCATGAAATAATTAAAATAGTGATCAAAACATATCAGAATAAGATGAAATTTGGACAGAAGCATGTAAACATTATCATGAACACATTGCAAAAGGAATAGTTGAGAAATCTATTGTAGATTTCTAATCGCTCCGGGGTGGGACGATTAGGACTGTCATAAAATGTCGTAAAGTGACCTCCTAAATGTCCCATATAGAGGCCTCCAAAACACCTACAAAGTTGGGGTTAGGAAAAATGGGGCATTTTGAGATGACCCAGAAGGTTAGATTTTGTATATTCTGCCTCGATCGCCCTGTATCCGAAGGCGCTCCCTGTATGTTAGTGAAAGCGAAAAACAATGAAAACACAGTCAAAACTCATCAAAATGGCATGAAATTTGAATGGCAGCATATATGAATGACATAAAATCAAATGCAAAAGAAATAGTAAAGAAATATACTATAGATTTCTAATCACTCCGGGGTGGGGCGATTAGGACTACAGTAGTGCGGGGGGCACCGGGGGCAGGACGCCCACCGTTTGGGGCTTGGTTTCGACACCAATCCACTTGGGATGGGTCCAAAACCTCCTAGGGGGTTGTGTCAAAAAATTGGGTGGGGTATTGTGGCCAAATTTTTGGGTTTTGGGTCCAGATTGCGCTTCCAATGTTCACCCAATAACCTCCCTTCCAAAAGAGAGATCAAGGATGTAAGAAGCACAAGTGAAGGGTGAGGATGTAATTCGGCAGCACTCCATTGCTCCAAATGCTCCTGCTCTATTCTTTTTGGGGTGAGAAGACTCACCATTTTATAGACCTGAGGGTCTCCTGTGAATGAGCATGCAGAGGCGCCACTTGGCCATCATGCCTTGCCAGGGGAGAGAAGATTCCTCCCTGATTAAGGGCTCCATGACTGCCTCTATGACTGCCTCTTTGAGCTCAAAAATGCTCACTCGCACTCCCATGCATTGAAGGTGGAGTTGAGTGGTGGATCTGAGCTGCCATTTGTCAAGGTTTGACCTTTTGCCCGTCAAACCTGCTATTCGCCCCACCCTGGAGCGAATGTTGCTAATCGTCCCGGGGTGGGGCGAATAGCATTCTAATCATCCCAGGGTGGAACGAATAAGGAGCAGAGTGCCTGAAAGGTGCCAAATTGACCTCTGACCTTCCAAAACTACTGTGGGAGTGGTTAGGACCACTGTTTAACCTCTAGGGGCTGCCCTAGGGGCTATGTATGCCAATTCGGTCAGTGTTTGTAGCCACATAATCGGATTGGTGTTGTTTTGGTGTCTACACTACTAAAGGAAGATTTAGAGGATTCCAATAAAAAGTTATACAAGTATGTAAACAGTGCAAATATTGTAGATAAAATAATCAAGATACAAAGAGGAGAAACAAGCAAGACAAGTTTTTGTTCCAAACAGATTCAAAAGAAATGAAAATGTATTTTAGAAACCCAACCAGATCTCTTGTCTCCAATCTCACCCTAAATAATGAAACTTCAGACATCTGGATGAACAACATAAACAATTATTTTGCTTTGGGAAAAAATACCAAAACTTTTTCAAGGACTTCATCATTGCATACACTTGCCTCTCAATGAAATTGTACTCTTACTGATGTGGTTGGATGACTTGGCTCAGGAATGCAATAGGCTGCTCATTTCTATTTTCTCCCTTCTATGTGAGCACAACTGCATAACTTTCATGTTCACCAATAGTGTAAAGGATGAAATACTTTGAATAATCATGGTTTACCAAAATAGGGGCCTGAGCAATTCTTTCCTTGATTTTCTAGAATTCTTGCTTCATTTTATTAGTACATTTGAACTCAACATATTTCTTTAATAGTTCAATCATTGGTTTCACAACTTGGGAAAAATTTGTAATAAAGTTTCGGATAAAATTGATTTGACCAAAAAATGATTGCAAATATTTCTTATTGGCTGGTAGTGGTAGCTTCAAAAGACCCTAAACTCTAGCTGGATCAACAACTAAACCCTTTTTTGATATTATATGTCCCAGGAGCTTTCCCTCCTTCACCACAAAGATAGACTTATTCGGATTGATGGATATTTTGAACTCTTGACATTTCTCAAACACTTGTATTAAATGTAAACTATACTCATCTCTATTATGAGAAAATATAGTCATATCATCCAAATAAATAACAATCACATGATTTATTAACTCATAAAAATCTATATCCATCGCTCTCTGAAAGGTTGCTCCAACATTTAAGAGACCAAAAGGCATTCACTAATAAGTAAACATACTCCATTTTGTGGTAAATATCATTTTATATTGGTCTTCATCCTTGATCTAAATTTTATTGTAGCTAAAAAATCCATCTAATAGAGAAAATCATTGAGCTCCTACAATTATGTGAAGGATTTGATCAATTTCTGGTAAATAATAATGATCCTTCAAAGAATTTTGATTTAAAACAACACATAAGAGAATATCTCTATTTTTTTCCTCAAAGGATCCAAATTCGCTACCCATGTAGAATGCTTGATTCGATAAATAATTTTAGCTTCAAGTATTTTCAATATGTCATATTTCATCAAGACTTCAATTTTAGGATTGACCAGTCTCTATTTCTACCTGAAGGGTTTCACTTCTTCTTGCAGTTCAATGGTATGTTGGATCACATTCTTGTTTTAATATTTGAGGTCCTGGTAACTCCAGGAAACAATATCTAGAAATTCATGGCATAGCTCTTGATCTGCTCAAGTTCTTCTAGAGTGCAATCAGTTCCAACCCTAATTGAATTTTTAGGTTCCAACTACAACTCAGTGTACTCATTCTCATATACTTTGATCTTATGTTTTTCAGCTCTATAATTATGATCAAAGATACTTTCGAGCGTAATCAATCCTTTTGGGATATAATTATTTTTTAATTGGATATTGTCCCTCAGGTTCCTCTTCATTGAGTGTTATTCCTCACACAATATTAGCGTCTTTTATCAAAAATTTTGTGATCTACTCATCACTTTCAAACACTGGCCAATAGATATTCTTATCAGGAACTGAAATCTTGTAAATCAACCTCACAATCTTTTGTTTCTTCACCATGTGCTCAACTAGAGAAACAAGCCAAGGAATGCCAGAATATCTGCATGTTTATTTTGTTCATGTAAAATTTCTTGGATGTTTAATGTTGTGTAGGCTTCAAAAAATCCTAAACTTTGTTGCGCTATACCTTCAAATAGTGTTATTTGGAGATACACTTATTAGTTACTTGATTCACAATCAATTTTGAATCTCCAAAAATCTAGAGCTATTTGATCCTAAGCTTCTCTGCTCTCTTCAAACCTAAGAATAATGCTTAATACTTAGCAGCATTATTGGTACAACTCCAGTTCAATCGGTATGAATATATCTTCTGTATGCTAGAAGATGAGATGAGCACAATTCCTGCTCATGTGTCATTTTTGCATTTTATGCCATCAAATTAGAGCCTCCACAACTGATCTGGACTAGGATCTTGATCAAAATAAACCTTCACTTTAGCCTTTTCAGGCTTAGTAATGGAGTAGCAACCAATATCAGTTTCCATCATCAAATTAAAATCACTCATTGAAAATTCATCTTCTGTATGAAGCTCATCCATAACTTCTTCCATTAAATCCAATTCTTCTATTTCTTCAGTGGCCATGTTGACAGAATCCATAGAATTTTTTCTTCTTTGATCCTTTCTACATGAAACATGGAAGGCTTCTCATTGTATATTCATATTCTTTTTCCTTTTATATGAACTTCCAGGTGAGAATAATATAGAGAAAGTTAACCACCCAAATTGGAAGTAAACTCTCTTTAGAGGCACATGCTGAAATATGGCCTCTAGATCCACTGCAACCACCTCTTGGATCACAGTGAGCTGAGGTATTTTATGCAAGACAATGGGGATATATTTGAAGACTCCTACTATTCTTATAGGAAGTACCATCCAATTTCAAAACTCTTAGGCTAATCCTAGTGTACTCCATACCCATAATGTCATACACTACTTTTGGTATGACAATTGTTACAACACCAGTATCGATCATGCAGTTATGCACAATCCAACCCTCCATCCTGAGAGATAAATAAAACGGTGGTGGTCTATTATTTATAATAGCCAAAGTTGTAAGTGTCTAAGCTAGCATAGTCTGAGTGGGATTCTTCTTTTTATCCTTAACAATCTTCAAGTATTCTTGCAATAAATCAACTTATCCAAGTAATTGCAATGCATCATAGATACTAACCTTGGTAGGAATCTTCTTTAGTTCCTAAATAATGTTGTATACAGATGAATTGGACTCCTTTATTTCATCAGCAACCTCATACTTGCTCCAATATTATTACATGGCATCCACCATTTGATACTTTGTCAAAGATAGATATTTAAGGTGTTCCTTTTCCTATTATTTCATCTTAGCTTGCACTTGCAAATTTGATGCCTTCGCTTGAGAGATTATTTCTTTCGCTTGTGTGAGCAAGAGATATTTTAAAAGAATGGGTTATTTTGGCTTAGATGTTGATTCAAGAACCTTTGCATGTGCTTGTTTCTTTTCATTCTACAAATTCTATTTAGCAGGTACCTTCAGTGACTCCATCTTGGTTGGATCTACTATAACCAACTTTTTTTCAGCTCTCGTGAGAACTGAAACTTGTTCAATGGAAGGGACCATAAAGTTATGATCAAATTTTCTAATCATGTTGATTTGACCATCGAAAGAACTATCTACCAATATTTGCACGTAGTTCAGATGAACCATGCAATTTTCTTCACCATGCAGATCATTGTAGGTGGAACACCAGTATGTTTTATCAGATGAACCAGTCTCTTCATTTGTCAACACTATTGGATTTCTTTCAAGAACATTGTTATCAAAGCTGCTTGCTCTCTAGTGATTGATGGAGGTTAAAATATCCTATGCTGGAAATATCTCTTTATATTAATAATTATGATCTCATTACTCATTCCTCTTATTACTGAGTTCATTGATTGCATCTTTTGCAACAACTTCTCTTGAGAATCAGGATTTGAGGCTGTTGGAGGAGCTGGTAATGGAAATGATACTTGTGGAGATGGTAGTACTGGGAATAGAATTGGAGTATGGAGCTATGGAATAGAAGGAGTATGTAGTTGTGGGAAAAAAACTATCGAGGTTTGATATGAACTTGGATTCCATGAAGGGATCAGATACATGGGGAATATTGGTAAAGATTGAGAAGATGTATTAGAATATGAATGTTTTGGGAGATAAGAAAATATAGGCATCATAATATTTGGTGTAAGCTTACCAATAACAATCATATCAACCTCAGTATTTTGCGTAGTAGAGTATAAGACCAAGAATGTAGCAACATTGTACTAACAGATGACCATGCTAATGTTAAAATTGAAGGCTCAAAAGTAGTAAAATATGGCTTATTTGAGATTCGATCGAAGACCATCAGGGACTCTCTTCCAAGTTCGAGTGAACCTAAAATTGAATTCAATGATTTCCTCCTATGGATACCTATGAATGTTAGTAAACTGATGAAATAGAGAAAAAGGACTCGCTTGCTCATTAAAGCCTTTTATCATTAAATCATCCAACTGATCCCATGTGGTGATAGTGGCAGGTGGTAAGAACCGATACTAGTAAAGCAACTTCCCTTTGAGAGAGTACGAATAATTTGACCATGATATCTTCATCTATGATGCTATGGATAGTTGCAAAAGAATCCATGTCTTGAACATGCTCATAAGTTGTTTTTCCTGTACCATCGTAAGTAGGTAAAGCCTTTAATTTTGCTGGTGGGATTGAGTTATGAGCTTGCATAGTCAAAGATTCGATATGGTTCTAGGTTGAAAACTATCTTAGTGCTGGTGGTGTATTTTGGATTATTTGAATTAGAGTGTTCTCTTGAGGAGGAAAGCTAGTGGTAGTACTATAGGGACTTGAAGAAACATAAAATAAACCAACTACATATGAAGAGGTTCCAACTGATGGAACAGTTGGAGTGAATAACCTAGGATCTTCTCCTAAAATTTGGGTATCAAGATCAAAGAACTTAGTGATATTTTTTGAATTTTTGGCCTTTGATCTTGTGATCATGAAGTAGAGATTTCCCCAACTTCACTTTCAGAGGCTTCTAGATAAAACTGAGTCACCAATTGTTCTAATAAAATAGTAAAATATGAATACCAAACCTTATTATTTCTTAAGGTAGAACTTTTAGGGTCCCACCGAGCATGCCAAAATTGTTGGTCATGAATCTACCTAAGTATACAAATATGCATCCTAGACCTAGCCAACATTGAAAGGTTGAAGGAAAGAGATTTCCTTTGGGACAATCTCTAAAGAGAGCTAGTTCCCTTGCTACTCTAATTTGGTATGAAATTTAGAAAAAGAAATTGATAGAAATGAATGGAAAATATGGTTGTAATCCAGGGAAATAGAGGGAGGATGAACTAACAACTAAATAACCACATTAAATTTTAAATAACATTTAGCAAAAAGAACAACATAGGAACCAATCAAAGATTGTAAAGATAACTTTCAATTAGCATTTCAACATTCATTTCTTTATCAAAAATTAAATTCAAATGCATAATTCAATTTATATAATGAAGGCATGAATAAAATGAAAATAATAGGTAGAAAGCAAACACGTATAAAATTTATCCAGGAACCAAAGTAGGATGTCTTTCAATTGATACAAAATCTTAGACCCGAATATTTTTTTTGTAGAATGTCCATCATTTACTTACATCAAGATTCTTAGTTTTTATAGAGGATTACACCTCCAAAATTAAATGCTCATAAATTAAAAATAATGGGGAATGAAAAAATGATCAGTCATAATTCTCTCCTCGATAGCAGCAATGAACCAATATGGTGGAACCTTGGGAAGCAACGAGCGATTTTGGAATATGGTGCATCTAGAATTGGGCGGGATCATCAACAATATTCATCTTCATGGTGGTGCCTCGAAAACCGTAGGATCGTACCAGAGTCAAAAGTAGATGCCATTCAATTTAGGTGATCTCCTGGCTATCTGTCAAACTTGATTTTATTTAGTAGCAATTCTAGGAACTATAACTCTTTTTGACCCAAAGATTAAATTTTATACCTTTGAAACTCCCTCCATACTTATCCTTACTCGAAGCACCTTTCACCATGATTTTGCCTAGGGAAAAAAGTGAGCAAAATGGAATTTCGTTAGAAACTGGGCGAAAGGGAATTTCACTAGAAACTAGGTGAAACTGGAAACCAAAAATTTTGCTGGTGAGGTCCGAGGTGTAGACCAATTGGTTCATCCAAACCCATAAGTGGGTGGAGGTCCAAGGTTCAAATCTTAAGCCTCGTTGGACTGAATGCTTGTCCCTATCCTGGTACTTTCAACGACGTAAAAGGTTTAAAATGACTATGACATGGTAGTTATAGGGGCGGACTGCATGAAGATCTGTGTGGTGGCTTCTAGGGTGAATAGCGTAGAATACTATGGTGGCCATAAAAACTAGACAGCCTACCCAAATTCATGGTGGCTATGGATTCCACCATGTAAAAAAAACAATTTGCTGGTGAAACTACTTGAAAATTAATTTCATTGTAAACCTGTCTGAAAAGGATTTTCACTGTGCCTAGGGGTGAAAAGGAATTTCATTCTGATTATACAAAAAATGACACCCACCAAACACTAAGAAAAAATTTCAACAAAAATTTTAATGTGGCAAAAATGCCAATAGAAGGATGACAAGAGGTACACATTAAGTCCATTGAAGTACAAACGAAAATAAGTGGACAGCGGTCCTACAATGTGCTAGGGTACAAAAAAGTAATCCTTAAAGGAAGAGAAAAAAGAGCATATTTTAATTATATCACTAAACCCACAAAAGAAGTGATAGTGAATAAGATGGAAAAAACTGCACAAGAGGTGAAGGATATGTTTGAATAATATGTTGAGATTCTTTCAACAGATGGGTTACCAATGATAAGGAGTATTGGTCATCACATAGATTACAGCCTTGCATTGAGCTTACACGATAAGCTGACACAAATGAAGAATGAGAAAGAAAGGACAACGATAAGTAAGGAAAAAAGCATAGGGAAGAGAAAACTAACCCATGTCACCAATTGTAAGGATTATGAGAACAATTTGAAGAGATAAGAGCCAGTTTTGAAAGAGATTATGAAATAAGTGGAGGAAATGTTGGACACATGTAAGAGGCTAGGTATGGAAAAGAGGCCAATGGTCTAGGTCACTATTATTAGTGATGGAAAAGAAGACAATGTAGCAACTCCTATAAAAATAAAGGGAAAGGGAAGGAGAAAATAAGTGGCAAATAGATAGTGGAGGAAGATGAAACTCATCAAGTCATTGTTGATCATGACAAAGGCCATATTTTAGAGTTGGTAGTGATAATGGTACTTCAAAGTGTGGTGAATGACATTGTGTTGATGTCCAAGGTTAGAGTGGTGATGAAGAGTTTGGGTCTTTTGAAAGGTACACCATAGACATTGGCTTCAAGTTGACGAGAAGAATGGGGTACAATGACAAAGGATTGGAAAATATGAGTAAGGTGTGAATATATTCATAATTCCAAAGATAAGGTCAAATAATGAAGGCCTTGGGTATGCAAGTTTGGCAGGAAGCAACAAGACTAAAGTTGTGATATGAGAGAGTAGTACAAGAAATAAAGGTTCAAGAAAGTGTTGTTGTAGTTAGTGTGGAAGATTTGGACATGTAGCAACTAGGTGTTGGAACCTACATCCTTTTGAGAGTTGTAAAGGACATGATCACTTCAAAAGAAGGCATTGGCATCAAAAGGGAGTCGCCAACAAAGTGTATGTTGATTGTGGTTGGATGGATGTGTTGCAATGGGAGAAGGCGAAGAGAATGTTGAGTGCATTCTATATAAGGAGGTTTGATCGTTGAAGGAAGGCTAATACAAAAAATCAAAGTTGACCTCCTGAAGACAATCAAGCTAAAATTATGATAACTTGAAAGAGTAATTCATGTTTAAGAGTTGAAGCACATGGAACAATTCCCTTTACCCAATGAGTATAATGCAAGGGCATTCACGTGGAAAGCTAGAAGACCAACAAACATACGATAGTTATGAAACTATCTTACAGAAGATGAAAGGTAATTGTGATTCATAAGAAGAGGGAACTTCAAACAAAGAGGGAGATAATGAGAAGAGGGAAAAGGAGAGACTTCCTTGAGAAAACTCTACATGCTTCATAGTTGTATTATGTAGAGAGGATGCCGCTTAGGCAATGATTAATAAGATGCTCTATTTTCTTTAATGTATTAAAATATTTTTATGCAATTCTTGCATGTGTTCAAGATTGTTTCGTTACAAGATGTCGTCGTATTTTGTAGGATGTTGTAGTCAGAAATACTACCAACTGGAGCTTGCTGTCTAAGAATTTGCAGACGAAAAAAGTGTCGTCTTGAATGATCCGTAAGGACTGAAAGAAGGAGATGTTGACAAGTTTGTGGACAAGAAAGTCGAAGAAAGTGTCGACAAGGTTCATCGTTAAGATTGTTGCCGGCATCAACAAAGGAATTGATGTCTTACTGTGCCGCCAAAGAGAAAGAGTGTCGTCCGAGTAAGCCTTCCAACGAGAGAAAGAGTTCCAACATCGTCGGAAGAACCTGTTATAAACTGAAGAAACTGAAGAATTTGTGGACATTAGACTATAGCTGGCATAAAAAGGTTGTATCGTCATGTGCTGTGTGCCGTCACAAATTGGTGCCAACATAATGTCGAAGGGGGATGCCGTCTAAGAAACCCTAGCTGAATGCCTTCATCAATGAAGGAATATCCCGTCCGATTAAGTACCGACGTTAAGAGGAAGTTGCAGTCTAATGAAGAGCCGTCTTGTGAGGAGTTAAAAGAGGTTGCCGACTGGATGATCGTCTAAAACTTTCCGTCAAGGAAGATCGCCATCTAAGCTGGGTGCCATCAAGGATGTTGCCGACGCGAAGTTGTTGATTAGAGATTATTGCCCGAAATGACCCGTCTCAAGTTGTCGTCCGACGGCAAATAGAAAGCTGTCATCTTATTGGAAAGCCATCAAGAAGTTAGTCTTTTCACATCAAAGCATAAATCTCATCGCCTGAAGACGTTACTGTTCACCTTGCTGTTAAAAAGGACATAGCACTTCCTTTATCAACTTGACTACCATTATTCCGTTTATTCCCTTTTCAGTAGGTCAAGATTATATATATATATATATATATATATATATATATATATATATATATAAATAATATTTTTAACTAAAAAATAATAATATTAAATGTTATTTCAGGATCAAGGTTTAGAGTAAACATGATCTTTTAAAAAGGTTAGAGTTAAACAAATTTAATATACAGCCACCACACCAATCCCCTTCACATAATTTATATACCACAATTTAAACCTTAAACCTTTTAAAAACCAAAACTCGTATCTTTACATTATTCTTCAAACTATTTATACCCTGTGCTTCGCAAGGACGCGCTTCATGGAACCATTAGTGATATATTAAAACTTATATATATATATATATATATATATATATATATATATATATAAAATTATAATTATAATATTTTTAACTAAAAAATAATAATATTAAATGTTATTTCAGGATCAAGGTTTAGAGTAAACATGATCTATTTAAAAGGTTAGAGTTAAACAAATTTAATACACAGCCACACACCAAACCCCTTCATATAATCTATATACCAGGATCTAAACCTTAAACCTCTTATAAACCAAAACTCGTATCTTTACATTATTCTTCAAACTATTTTTAAGTAAAAAATAATAATATTAAAACTTATACCCTGTGCTTCGCAAGGACGCGCTTCATGGACCCATTAGTGATCTCACCAGCAACATCAGAGTTGAAATCTTTAATGAATTATTTAGGTATGTATGTTCAACTGCATATGCGATGACGTACGTGTGGACGTACCCATCCATTCGATTACCTTTCCCTTCCAGGTAAATCAACACATTTGGAAAAGCAGAAGTTTCCGGAAGATCTTTTAATTAGTAGTATTTGGCTACTTAATGTTTTTTTTTAATTAAAGATCTTAAACTTGTATTAGTATAAAAAGATATAAAATTAGTCCTGTATATAAATTAGAACTAGTTGGAAGAAAACCAGAACTACTTATAAAAGACTAAGACTACATCATATGGCTTTGATCATTACAATAATATAACTCAAAAAATTTATAGAAAGCATGATAACTCATGAGAAGCTTCCTGAACTTGTCCCTGTAATACAACATGCTCCTGGAAACTTGTATAACAATTTTGAAAATTGTGAGTCTCCTAAGAGACTCAGTATGAAGCCTCTGATCCGCCTGGAAAATATCCTTGTTTCTCGCTATCCATAAAAACAATAGAATCTCAGTAGAAAGTAAAATCCAAAATCTGTTATAACAATTGCCCATATGTGGAATAAAACCAGAAATAACATGTTGTTTAGCCATATCAAGATTATAATTCCATCCTGAAGCATCCCAAAAAAAAAATTCAAAAAATATATGCTGAGCAGATTCAAGAACCTTGCAGATATAACATAATGTAATATCCTTCGGTTCTCTAGATATAGGAAGTCTTTGAAACAAAAAAATCCACCGAAAATAACTCTTTTTAGGCTGTAAAATACTGAACGAGATAGTCTTCAAGTCTTCAACATGTTTTGCCCAAACATAGTGCTAACATCTAGATGCCAACTATTTATGATATGAAGAATGATATCATTATTATCCATAACCAGATTATAAAGTAATTTAGGTTTAACTTTGCTAAATTTCGTACCATCTTGTCACATAACCTTGTCAAAAAAATTATGCTCATTGTATATAATAACAGGCCTATATTTTCTAATAGAATCTCTTAGTAAAGAATATGTTCTCCACTGAGATAGAGGAATATCATAGATTTTAGAGCATCATTATCCATGATATCATCAAACGTAATAATATCTTTATTAGCTCATTTCTTAGCAAAACAACCTTGAGTTAAGGCAAGAAGCTTATTATTATTATATAAAGACCACCATATAAAATTGAACAAAAAAAGTCATTATTATCCACAATGTGATGATTATCAATAAGAATTTTATCTTTCACCAAATTCCAAGTTTTCTAAAGACTCTTAAAAACAGTTTAATATCAATAAGAAATTTTCAATTTAATGTTTTTTATATTTTAATATAATTTTTTTTTATATACTTTGGGTTTAATGTTAAATCAATCTCATTATAAAATTTGATGTGATTTACAACAAAGTCTAAACCCTTATTTTCTTGGGTGGGTAGGATTCCTTATTCTGTAAGGTGATGTGAAATGCGACTATTGCTTATGTTGGTACCATCGGGATTACTTATTCTGTAATGGTAAATATTGATATGTTAAAAAACGCCCTCAGTGGTCGTTCTTGTCACGTATCGTTGTTTGCCACACATTTGCCACACATTTTCTAAAACCAACGTGAATTCATGAGTCGACGAAAATAAATAAAGGGTGTATTGCCTTTCAAGCCCTATTAAGTTATATAACCCATTAAAGGGTGTATATAAATAAATAATTTTCAACTCGCTCTCTTTTTTTATTGTACATAATTAAAGTAATAGTTTTATTTTGTTATAACTTTTAACGTCTGGCAAATATAATTATCATATATTATTATATTAGTTAAATGAATATAATTTTGGTACACATGTAAACTTTTTTAATATAATTTGTAAGGAAAAATAAATATTTAAATTTATAATAAAATTTGAGAACATTGTCTTGTTTTTGTTTATATTAAAAAAACGGTTGTAATGAGTTTTGTTGACTTTTCAATTAAAGAAGGGTTAGTTCTTTGCAAGGGTTGAATTTTTGTGTAAGAAATAAAAATAATAAGTAAATTATTTTATTTTTATTAGAAAGTATAGTTAATTTTCAATGTTTTTTTTTTTGGGATATTTGAATTTTAAAACATTTAAATATTTAAATTTTAAATATTTAAACTTTTACACTATATTTAAATCCTTTGATTTAAATATAAACCTCCTTCTTTAATATTTAAATATTTATTTAAATATTAAAGCATATAAGATCACTTTTGCTTTGAAAACATTAAATCATTTTTGAATATATCTGCCTTGCATTTTAATGGTAACTCATCATTTCAACGTTGAAGATATTTCTGCCTTTGACATGAATATTTCATCTTTAAAGATATTTTTACCTTTGACATCAATGACAGCTCAATATTTTCAACAATCTCCATATTTTTCATTAATGGCAACTCTATAATGAAACTGAATTTTACTGAACATGATCACAAGCTGCTCCCCCTTACTATCTGCTACCCCTTACTAAAAAATCTCCCTCTTTGACATCAATAGCAAAGGCTCCTTGGGGCTTGTAAGATAAGTCACTTGATAATGTCCCCCACTCCCTACTCTTATTTGAGAATTCAATTATGAGATGGGAGTGAAACTACCAAATTACTATGCTTCTCTTCTTATTTCATTTTCTTTATCCAAACTTTGGAGATCATACCTTTTTGAAAATTTTTGACCATTCTTCTTTTGCTTGACTTCAAATATTCAGGGAACACTATTCTACACCATCTAGTTGTATACCCAAAATTGTTATATTTGTAGCATACGATGTTGTAGTCCATAGGAGGTGCAAATAAATTGAAATTCCTCTTGGTGAATCCAAAATCATTCATAGCATCAATCCACAATTTATAGCTTTATGACCAAAATGGTTACATGAAAAACAATAACCATGAAAGAGATATTGAAACTTGTCTAATTACCTTGGAGGATATTGTTGCATGGTTCTCTCATTGCTTTTCTATGATGGTCCCTGTCCCTTGATGGTGCTTTATTTTCTTCCTCATTGATGCTTCCACTTCTCAACATATCAACATAGGTCTTAGGCTCTTCTTCAATAACTTTCTTTGATGCTAATGTCTCTTTTGAGATTGAATCCCACTTTTGTTTCTCTTGATATTCTTCAAAACCAAGTCCAGTATTTATAAATTAATATCTTTACTTTGATAATGTCATCTAAGAGTTTTAAACTATTCCTTAACTGATATATCTTATCATTAAAATTTTCAAGTCCCTTACTTAGACTTTCACATTCTACCTCTTTTACCTTTAATTGTTCAGTCATTCATTCTTCAATTATCCTTGCCTCTTCAATTTTAATTTTTAAATCAATGAGTTCTTATGACAACTTTGTGTTTATATTCTCATCCTCTTGTACTTGAGCCTTCAATATTGAGTTGTTTTTAACCCTCTTCAACTCTTCAAGAGAAACAATAAGTTCCTCTTCTATGTCAATGGTGGCTTCCTCTTTATTTTATGAATCTTTCGCTTCTTCTTGGTCTTCAACAATAGGAGCATCTTCTTTCTCTTCTATGGCCAAAAATAGGATCTCTTCTTTTCATTATCAGAGAGACTTTCATCATTGTTGCTGGAGGAATTACTTGCTTCCTCAATATAGAAACTCTTCTTATGTATTTGAAAGATATTTTTCTCATGTTTTTTTTATCATACTTGTTTTTCTTTTCATGATAAAATTTTCTTTCTTTCTTTTTCTTATATTCCTTTTATTCTTCACTACTACTACTTCTAGCTTGTGGAAAATTGGATGCATAGTGAGCAAGGTTACCATAATTAAAACATTTCACAAAATGTATACCTTTGTGTTTTCTTGGTTTCTTCTTATTCTTTTGCACAAAGTTAGCTTCTTCTGCTGCTTGACTCTTCACTTGATTCTGATTTCTTATTCTTTGTCTTCTTTAAGACTTTAAATGCTTCTTTCCATTTGGATGTTTGATCTTTTTTAGTCTTCATATCATAGGTTGTGAGAATTCTATGTAGCTCGTCCATGCTAGGGTTTTAAGATCCTTCATCTCTTCTATTGCTGAAACCTTTGCATCAAACCACATCGAAAGTGACCTTAATATTTTCTAAATAATCTTAGAGTCTTCAATACTTTCTCCAAGTCCATGAATGGTGTTGACAACCTCATCAACATGGAGTAGATATTGGGAAATATCTTTTTCATATTTCATATTCAAGTCTTTAAACTTCCTCCTATGAGTTTGAATTTTTGCCATTTTAACCTTATTGTCTTCTTTATATATTCTTTGGAGCTTGTCCCATATTTCTTTTTTTGAAGTGCATTGCATGAATTTTACAAACTCTGATGCACATAATCCACTTAATATTGCATTCATTGTCCTAGCATTATTTTTGTATGGTTTATTACCATTTGCATCAGTGGGAGGAGTTGTAGGTAGTGTGAACCCATTCTCAAAGGATTGTCATATATCATATCCATGTGCCATCAAATAAGTTTACATCCTCACACTCTAGAAATCATAGTTAGTCCTATCAAACAATGGAGACCTATTTGATGAAAACCCTTCCTGATGTGACATGTGTGTTCCTGTAAGTTCTTCCTTCAAGCTATTAGTATTTCACGAAGGAATCCACTCTAATACCAATTGAAGAACACAAGCTTATACTGAGGAGGGGATTGAATAGTATAAGATAAAACTTTTCTCTTTTCTTTCCAAAATAATAACTTCAAATAATATTAATGCAATAATTAAATAATGCACAAATCATTGGACACATGAAATATAAATATATTTCGTGGAAATACCCTCTTGGTAGAAAACCATGGCAAAATATTGCTTATATATTTCTTCAATAAATTCTACGGGCACCAACCCAAAGGAGACACCAATCCCCTATTACAATATTTATGGAAAACCAATCCACAGGAGACACCAATCCCCTTGCTCAAGTTCAAGGATACCAATCCACATGAGACACCAATACTCTCTACTAGTTCATGGGCACTAACCCATAGGAGACCTCAATCATCTCTGCTCAATTTTATGGACACCAATCCACATGATACATTAATACCCTCTCAAGTTTATGGACATAAATACATAGGATACGCTAATCCTCTCTCAATTTCGTGGATACCAATCCATATGAGACACCAATCCACATTATGTAACAAGAAATTTAGAAATATTGGACTAGGTGTTACACACTCATATCCATGTATAAGATAGGTTTTTTTCATATGCAATTTTCAACTTGAAGTTGTTGGTGACTTTAAGGAAATTAAACCGTTATAAATTTCTTGTCATGTGATGACTTGCATCAGAATCAATGTACCAAATGTTATTTTAATTTTGACCTAAGAATTGTTTGAAGTGATTTTGCATCTTTGAAATGGTATATTGGATGGATTTTGATCTTGAGTCTCTTTATAGTGTATCTTGCAATGATATGTTCCTCTTGCTAATTTATCCATTGGATTTTTTCTTATGTCTCCCAATCTCTTCAATTTCTAGATTCTAACCTTCAATTCTTGTAGTTTATGGTCAATAGAATTTCTTTTAGCTTCCTAGTGTTTTGAGAATACCTTGAGAATCTTAATGTTCAATAATTGGATTTGATAAATAATTATTTTTTTAAAATCTTTAAGTAGATAAACTTATAATTCCTAAGTATTTAGAACAATTTTTATGGACATTTTGTACTTCAAAACCTTTGAAGTTGTCTACTTTATAACTCCCTAGTTAAGAATATGTGAATAAACTTTTACAAAACCTTATCAAATCTCAATTTTTGTCGAACCCTATATATCTTCCAAGTATTTAAGCGTACTATAGTTGTGATAAAGCACTTTGTTTTCTTCAGATTTCCTTTTGAGTTGAAATCCTAATGTTTTGATATCAATTTTAATATAATGTTCAACACCTAATTCACCTTATTTCTCCCTATTGATATATGCACTTTTAAATTGATAATATTCTTTATTTTTCATGACTATATAGTTTATTTTATTATTATTATACTAGGGGAATTGGTAACTCATTACAATTTTCTATGCCTCTTCGTGGGTTCGAATCTCGCTCCTTGTTGCCACTATAACCTCCAGTTGCATCAGGTAAACCTTTTACATAGTCATCTATGATGATGTGACAAGCCCACCAGTACTACAAGGCTCGAGAGATTGGAACCCTAGTCTTCGCGCTCCTACAGAAGTGTTTTGACCGTGGAACCAAACCCTCAGACCCTCAAGATTCTATAGTTGGATTCCTTTTGTCCCTTCAATTTGTATAAAGACACAAATAAATAATAATTTTCACTTTTAAGCAATGCTATGAAAACTTCTTTTTACCCTTTAATTGTCAATGGTTTGAATTTCTAAATTTCAATTATCTAAATTTTAATGTAGTACTCCTTATATCTTTCTATTTAAAAATTTAAAAAATAATAATATTTACAAAATAATATTTCAATTTTTCCATGGTAAAATACCTTATATCTCCTAATTTAATTATTTGCAAATACTGTGGTATTTGAATCTCAACTAATACAATTTAAAATATCTCTCAAAGAAATAATCACGTGCTTTCTAATCCACTAAGGTTGTAATTTACCCAAAAATTAACCTTAAATATAATGCACCATATATCTCCTTCCTTCCAAATAGTAATTCAATGTAAATATACCTTTCTTGTAATATGATATATACCTTTCTTGTAATATGATATGCTACGTGCTGATTGGCTTCTATCTTGACTTCACTTTCAAATCTTGGAGCGTTGTTTTCCTTTGTCTTCAAAGTATTACAGTGAGCATTAAATGCTCCACGGTCTGTGGTGCTCTTGCTCTTGGCTGGTGGCTGCCAACGAAGTCGAAGAAAGTGTCGACAACATTTTCCAAGCAAATCCTTGCCGTCGAAGAGAAAGAGTGTCGTTCGTTCGAGTAAGCCTTCGAACGAGTGAAAGAGTTCCAACATCGTCCGAAGAACCTGTTGTCATATACTGAAGAATGTATAGACATAAGACTATAGCTGACATAAAGAGGTTGTGTCATCATGTGCTGTGTGCCGACACAAGTTGGTGCCGACATAATGTCGAAGGGGATGCCGTCTAAGAAACCCAAGCTGAATGCCGTCATCGATGAAGGAATCTACCGTCCGATTAAGTGCCGTCGTTAAGAGGAATTTGCAATCTAATGAAGAGTCATCTTGTGAGGAGATAAAAGAGGTTGCCGATTGGATGATCGTCTAAAACTTGCCGTCAAGGAAGATCGCCATCTAAGCTGGGTGCCATCAAGGATGTTGCCGACGCGAAGTTGTTGATTAGAGATTATTGCCCGAAATGAGCCGTCTCAAGTTGTCCGACGGCAAATAGAAAGCTGTCATCTTATTGGAAAGCCATCAAGAAGTTAGTCTTTTCACAAAGACGGAAGGAGTTATCGGCTTACAAGTCCGTTGTCAAAGCATAAATCTCATCGCCTGAAGACGTTACTGTTCACCTGGCTGTTAAAAAGGATTCACCCACTTCCTGTTTCACCTTGCTGTTGAAAAGGATTTACCCACTTCCTGAATCAAAGATGACTACTACTAAATACTATCCCTTTTAAGTAGTTCAGGTTTAAACCTTACATTTTTATAAATAAATTAAAAAGAATAATAATATTTTTTTATAAATACACTCATGTCGGTTTGAGCCTTGCTAAAACTCAAGTCTTTGCTATTCTCCCTCATACTAAAATTAAAATTTTAACTATTTGGTTATTTTTAACTAAAAAATAATAATATTAAATTTTATACTTTTAGAGATTTGGTTAGTGTGAGAAACTTTTTATACACTTACTCAGGTCGGTTTGAACCTTGAACTTCTCTTGAAGAAACGCCAAAACCCTAACAGTTGCCCTGGACTAAAATTAAAATTTTAACTATTAGGTTATCTTTAACTAAAAAATACTAAGGTTAAATTTTATTTTTTAGTGCGAAAAACTTCTCACACACTCACCCATACGGGTTTGAACCTTGAACCTCCCTAAAAAAAACCAAAGCCAGACAGTTTTTTAATTTGGTTAGTGTTAGAAACTTCCACAACCAAGGGGTTGAGTAATCATGACCCCTTGTAAAACCAAGAGTTATGTTTATCAATAAAGAATTTAACACGTACCCATCCTTCACACAACACACACCCATCCCTCACATATAAACACGCACCCACCCCTCACACAGCACACAGACTCACCCCTCACACAACCCATGCAACGGTTTAAACCTCTCCCGAAGAAACAAAACCTATACTTTATGTTGTTTCTTAGTAATAAAATTTATAAGTAAAAAATAATAATATTAAAACTTACACCCTGCGCTTCGCAAGGGCGCGCTTCGTGGACCCCATTAGTGAATTGTGTAGCTGCGTATGTTGAAACTGCATATGCGATGACGTACGTGTGGACGTACCCACCCATTCAATTACCTTTCCCTTCATAGTAAATCAAACACATTTGGAAAAGCAAAAGTTTCCGGATGATCTTATAATTAGTAGTATTTGGCTACTATCTCTACGTTTAAAGTTTTTTATATTTTAATATGATTTTTTTTTACAACCTATAAAAAGTCTAAAACCTTATCGATTCCTCTAAGGTGATGTGAAATTCGACGATTACTTGTGCTGGTACCATCACGTTTTGGCATGATGTGAAATTCGACGATTACATGTGCTGGTACCATCACGTTTTGGCATGATGTGAAATTCGACGATTACATGGTACCATCACGTTGTGGCATGATGTGAAATTCGACGATTACTGATGCTGGTACCATCACGTTGTCGCATGATGTGAAATTCGACGATTACTTATGCTGGTACCATCACGTTGTGTTAAAAGTAAATATTTTTTTTTATATAAGTTCATTTACACATCTTTCTTTTTATACACTCATTTATTTTAGGTTTTGAATCTTGAATTTCTCACAGAAGAATCAAAATTCAAATCTTTGCA
This sequence comes from Wollemia nobilis, assembly GCA_028583015.1. Classification (NCBI taxonomy): domain Eukaryota; kingdom Viridiplantae; phylum Streptophyta; class Pinopsida; order Araucariales; family Araucariaceae; genus Wollemia; species Wollemia nobilis. Next base: position 1,130,382 of record JAQPPZ010016887.1, on the reverse strand, counting down.
CTGCTGTATGTTAAAAACGTTCCTTTGTTTGCTACACATTTATTTTAAATTATACACCTTCCTAACATGCTTAGGTAAAATACGAATTATAAAATATAATTTTGTTTTGGTTTCACCAGGGCCTCCATGGTTTGCTCAGGCGCTTCTTCCAATTAAGAAAACAAAAACAACAAGCACAAAACCTATATTAAACTAGGCTATATGTAATTTCGTAAGTGGGTTGTTTTTATAAACCCTAAAAACACTAAGTAAAACACAATCAACTTCAAAGACATGGAAATAAAGTTTTGAATTTTAAATCTAAAAAAACCTAAACCTTAAACTGTTCCTACAGAGACTTAACTATTGTTGATTGCTTCCTTGGAGAAAAAACCAAATGGCAACTACAGGCGTGCTCTTTCACCGTCGACTTACAGCATTCAGGACCTCATCCGCTCCATCGGAATATGGTGGAGTCTCTCATTGCCCTGGAATACATGGACGAGACATGGACCTCTCCTAATGCTCCTCATTTTTTACCCTCTCATCCATATGACCGAGCGCTTGTACGATTCTGGGCATATTTCGTCAACAAAAAGGTACTTACGAAATAACGCCTCCTCATGCTACTCTACTCCTTCACGTTTGGTGGTGGATTTAAATTATTTTCGTTTTCGTTTCGTCTTTCAGGTTTACGATGCGGGGAGCCGCATACTCCTAGGCAAAGGGAAGGAACAAGAAACGGCGAAGCGCGAACTTGTGGAAAGTCTAGTGATATTGGAAGGCGTGATTGATGGGAAAGATTATTTTGGAGGAAATCTATTTGGATTGGTGGACATTGCACTTGCACCCCTCATCTCGTGTTTTCATACGTACGAGACGCTGGGAAACTTCACGATTCCTTTCGAGGACAAGTGTCCCGGCATTGTCCTGTGGATGAAGAAATGTAAGGAGAGGGAGAGCGTGAAGAAGGTGCTTCCGCAGCCCGAGAAAGTGCTGGAATTCGCTAAACAGCTTAGAAAGCTTTCTTTGGGCGAAGAACCATGATAAATGAGTGATGAGGATGACCGCTACGTAATAGCTAAGATTTGGAGAAATAATAAGCAAGCACGCCGCAGCCGCAGTTAATTTAGTAGGTCACTCCTCGGGTCATTTTGCCTGTTCTACAAAACCACCGTTCCTGTTACTCAATCTATTTATATAGTCGTTCTCAACTGTTGCAGGGAACCAAGAACTGTGATTTTTAATCGGTCTATTTCATCAGGCTACGCTATTCAACTAAAGATAGTCAATCCGTTTTATAAACTCAGTTTGACTTTTGTTGATTGATTATCTTAATTTAACGATAAAATATTCTTAACTTTGCTTTATAACGACCTACAAATTTATAAAGTATACTAAAAACAAAAAAAATTATTTATTAATATTTAATTAATCTATAATTTTATAATTTAAATAATTTTTTTAAAATATTATTGTTTTTTAATAGATGAACTGGTTATATCCACACTGTTTAAGTGCATGGTTCAAATGTCCAACAAATTATACCACTTATCGCTCAAAATTTGTATAATCATGCCTCTTCAAAGTTTAAATTTATTTTATATATATATATATATATAATTAAAAAGATAATTACTAGGTCCGAGGTGTAGATCAATTGGTTCATCCAAACCCATAAGGGGGTGGAGGTGCAAGGTTCAAATCTTGTGTCTCGTCCGACTGAATGCTTGTCCCTTTCTTAGTGCTTGTAAAAGGTTTAAAATAATTGTGAAATGGCGGTTATAGGGGCGGACTGCGCGAAGATACGCAAAATACTATAGCAGCCATAAAAGCTAAATAGCCTGCCCGGATTCGTGACAGCTAACGATTCTACCATATTAAAAAAACAAGACAATTACCAATCTATCTAACCCTTAAAAACTTAAAATATTATTAATAATTTTTTCAAAAACCAACGTGAATTCATGAGTCCTCCGTTGAGGAAAGACGAAAATAAATAAAAGGTGTATAGCCTTTCAAGCCCAACCCATTAAAGGGTGTATAAAATTAAATATTTTCCAACTCGCTTTCTTTTTTATTTTTATTTTTAATTTTACATAATTAAAAATAACATTTTTATATTGTTATAACTTTTTAACGTATGAAAAATATAATTATTATTATATAATTAAATGAATATAATTTTGATGAGTTTGTAGTACATATGAAAATGTTTTCAATTTAATTTGTAAAAAAATAAATATTTAAATTTATAATAAAATTTAAGAGCATTAATTTATCATTGCTTATATTAAAAAATGGTTGTGATGAGTTTTGTTGAATTTTCAATTAAAAACGATTAGTTCTTTGCAAGGGTTGATTTTTTTTTGGTAAGAAATAAAAAAATTAATTAAATTATTATTATTTTATTAGGAAGTATAGTTAATTTTTGAATGTGCAATTAAAAATAAATAAATGTATCTTGATAGTATAAGGATAATATTTGTTTTGTATTTTCATTAGATTATAAATAAAAAAAAATTATTTGATCAAAGTTTTAACACTTCACACACTATCATAAGTTTATTATTTTCTTTATATTCATTTTTCATGAGAATGTTTTATAAATATCGATTTATAAATATGAGAATAATTATTGATTACCAATTACAATATTGGACAAAGAAATGTAATTATATCGTCTCGTTGGTCTGAAAATCAATGCAGTATTCCTCCAATTTATGAAATGGTCTAGATCCTCATGTAGATGATTGGGTAGTCTCTTTCAAGTGCAATTTGTTTGGTAACTTTAGAGAGATGGTTTACATTCCTTCTAATATGGATGAAAATATATATTATTGTTGGCAATTTTGACAAATGCCACATTGGGATTTTTGATGAAATTTGGTTGAAGGATTCTATTTGTAAAATGACAATTATAATAAAAATGTGTTATAGTGTTTTCCGCAATATTTTTATGTGTCATTATTTTCTTGTATTTTCATGAAATTTCATGCTTCAAAATAGTGGATATCATAAGATAAATATAAAATAAAAAATGATGCCCAAGGAAGTGCATTGCTGAAGGTTAAAATTGTGTTTGCCTCAAAAAATGGGCGAAGGGCCTGTTTGCCTCACTCTGGGGCGAACGTGAAAGTTTAAATGGAAAAGTGATTTCACCCCAAGTGAGGGGCAAAAGTCCCTTTCGCCCCTCATTGGGCTGAAAGCGCATCAAAATATTTTAAAATTAAGGTGAGCCCAAAGGAAAATTTTAGCAATTTAAAAAAGGGTGTGTTCGCCCCACTCTAAGGCGAATGTCATTTAATTTAAAAAAAAAAAAAGTGTTTACAAGTCAATAGGACTTCTACCCCAATTGAGGGGTGAAAGTCCCATTCGCCCTCTCTGGGGTGAAAGCACAATGAATGACATATTTTGGTGAAATAAAAGGAGATGGCAAGCACTTTGGTTGTGTTGAAAGGTCAATGCTAGGTTCACCCAAAGAGAAGGGTGAAAATACCTTTCACCATTCCTACGGGCGAACGTATATGTAATGTAAGGCATGGAACCCACTTTATTGCACATAATAAAAATGAAGAGTTGAAAACACTTTCACCCTAGATGTGGGACGAACGTCACACTCGCCCTTCATTGGGGTCAAGTGACAAGAAAATAGCCCAGTGACGGATCCAAAGTTTTATTTTTTTTTAAGGTGAATGTGAAGATATTGGGCATTGAAAGGTCAAAGCTATGTTCGCCCAAGGTGGAAAGTGATAGAGTATTTCACACTTTTAAAGGTGAATGCATAATTTAAAAGTAAAGGATGTCTAATATGGAGCACTTTTGCTCTAGAAGGAAGGGTAAAGCTTTCAGCTGTCTCTTTTAAAGGTAAAATGACATAGAAATAGTTTGGATCATCAAGCGTAAAATTTAAGGAGTGTTAAGTAATTTTTTCCCATATTTCTTCCAAAATGATTGTTGTTATGGCAAGGAAGCAAATGCAATGCACCAAATTTTAATTTGAGTAAAGTTAATGGTTGTACATAAATGTAAGAGGCGACCTCTCTACTAGGGAGCGCGAATGAAGAGTAAAAATTAAAATTTTAAGGAAGCGCTTTTGCTTCTTACTCCATTTTGGGTAAATTTAGTTTTTAAATACTTGTTAAAGGTGCTCGAGATAGGCGAATAAGGAAAATTTAATGATTCTAAAAGCAATTGAAATTTTTGATTTCACGCTAAAATGAACTGAAGCATTTAAATCACAAGGTGATTTCTATGAATTTCAAGATATCTCGAATAGGGATAAATTTCTAAGGTACCTTGAATGTACCAAGTCATCGACCACATTTGCAGTTTTCTATGCATCACCCAAATATGCTAATTTCTTGGGGGTTTTTCCTTAAAATTTGGATCGTTGTTTGAAAAAGATGAATTTTAAAGATTTCCGAGAAGGAATTTTCTCACTAAGGTCCCTGATCTATAAAAAATTTGTCTTCATGTGCATTTAATGAAATAGGAAAAATCCTCTATAAATATTACTCATTTTAATGTAACAAAAAAGGAGGATAAATATTTTGTAGTAAAACTATTCAAGTTTTTTGCATAAATAGAAGAGACTCAAATTCTAATTTTGAAAGCAGATTTTATGTGTGATTTATTTCAGTTTTAAGAATTTCTATTATATATTCATGTCTGTTATTTGTTTCTAAATTTGGATTTTGCATCTAGATTCGAATACTACCGATGAGGGAGTGAATACTAGAATGCGGTTCTAGAAGTTGTCTCCATATAATTGTAAGTAAATTCTTTGCCTTCTCTCTATTTTATGTTGCTACAATGCTTGGTTGGAATTCTTACTGCTAGTATGTCCCCAATCCTACATATTTGACCCGTGGCCATATTTCTCGTTTCTTTATATTATTTCTAAGTTTCCTTCCTACAACTCTAGAATTAAATTTATGTAGGATTAGTAAGGGAGCCAACCCTCTCTAGATATTGGCACAGGGAAAATTTATTTTCTTTGGCCTTTCAATGTTGGTTGTGTCTAGGGTGCACAAATGTATGTTTGTATTTTAGGTAGTTATTTGACCAACAATTTTTGGCACGCCCGGTGGGATCTCAAAAGTTCCACTTTCAAAAGTATTAAGGTTTAATGTTCGCCTTAATATTGTTAAATTAGAACATCTAGTGACTCAGCTATACCCAGAAGCCTCTAAACGTAAAGACAATGAAAGTTGTACTTCATGTTCACAAGATCGCAGGCTAGGAACCTTGAAGATCCCATCGAGTTCTACGAAATTAATACCCAAAGGTTAGGGGAACATACCCAATTGGTTAATTTATGTCATACATTATAATTACCTCATACAACTCATAAATCATCTACAATATCTTCATGATTAGCTTGTGTGTTTTTGATTCCTACAAGTATAGCTAGTACTGCTACTAGTGTTCCTCAAGCTCAACCACACACACTATTACATATGGCTCAAAATCCACCCCCATAGCAACCACAACCACTAATGTAGTTACCAACATGGAATAGCTTGGGAGATTTGAATCTGCAAGTGCAGAATCCAGTTCCTCAAGTAACACTAAAGGCTTTTCCTACCTATGATGGTACTAGTAAAACTGCTTACGAGCATATCTAGGATGTGGCTTCTCTGGTGACAATTCACAACAACACAGATGGAGATATTATGGTAAGATTATTAGTGTTGTCTCTTAGAGGAAAGCTACTATGTTGGTACCGATATTTGCCATCTTCCACTATTGCCACATGGGATCAGTTGGCAGAGTTATTGATCAAGAACTTTCATAAGCAAGATGATCCTTTCTCCTTGCTGCATCAATTCAAAAATATTTAGAGACACTTGTAGGAGGAGATAATGGACTTCAACATCAGGTTCGTCTAAAGTTGGTAGAGAGTTATTGATGGCCTTTGGGCCATGCATGAGCAAGTCACGTTTTACTATCTCAAAGCCTTTAACTTTGACATTTTCATGGCTATCCAATGGGTTAATGTAAATACGTTCCCAGAGTTATACATGCAGGTGCAGAAGGCTAAAGCATACTTTATCACCATAGGTAAGATTCCTCTGAAGGTAACAATACCCATTCTACTTGATCTTCCATATAATTTATAATCTAGTTTATTTTCATAGCCCATGCCATCCATGTACCTTGTCCCTTCATGGAACTATGGTTCACCTCCAATTACTCCAATTCTAGTTCCACAACTCCTTGCCCCAAGTATTTCATAATTACCTACACTAATTATCCCTTAGTTACCAGCTCCAGTTCTATTCCCAGCACTGCCAGCTCCATAAATGTATTTACCTCTACTAGCACCTCCTATACCTTCAGATATTGATCCCATTATGAAAATTTACAAGAGATGCAATCACTCAATTCATCGGTAAGGACAATGTCAAATGAAGCGACCTTAGTTAAGAAAAAGCAATTTGAGGCATATTTTTAGTCAAGGAGGTTTCAAACACTACCAATTACTAGAGAGAAACCAACCACAAGTAAAGGCCTCGAAAAGAGCACAATGATATTGGAAAATGAAGAAGTTATCATACCGAAGCAAGCATACTGGTGCTCCACATGTAATGATACTCATGGTGAAGATGCATGCATGGTTCATCTGAACTACGTATAAATGTTAGCAAAATGTTAGACAGGTGGACAAGTCTATATGATAATGGAAGCAGATCATAATTTTATGGTTCTCTCCTTGGAGAAAGTTTTAGTTCTTATGAGATCTAGGAAGAAACCAGTGACCGTTGATCTGGTGGAGTTAGAACCACCGAAGGTTCCTGTAGAATTGAAGGTGCAAAAGGAGAAGTTGCAGCTAGAAACCAAAGCATATGGTGCAACAACAAAGCAACAAGATTCTATCATGTTGAAGGATCTATTACCTAAGAAATCTCAAGAAAAGTTTCCAATAAAAGCATCCACTTCACAACCTGCGATCACTCAAGGGCAAGCATATGCAAAGGAACAAGCTAGAGAATTCCTCAAATACCCATCATTGATTATAAGACAAAGGGTAGAGGTGACTCAACAATGTCGGTATAAATATGAGCTGACTGGAGAAGAAAATATTCTTGGTGCTTTGGGATACAATATTGTAGAAGAAATGAAGAAGATACCGATAAAAATAAGTTTGTACGATGCTTTGCAGTTACCTGGGCAAGTGGACTTGTTGTAAGAATATCTTAAATTTGTGAAAGATAACAAGAAGAGCTCCACTTAGATGGTGTTAGCACAAACATTGACAACCTATACCACTAGAAATAATAGTACACCTCCATTATACTTATCCCCTAGAATGGAAGGGTGGATTGTGCATAATTGTATTATTGAATCTAGTGCTACGACTATTGTCATGCTGAAGGTAGTATGTGAAGTCATAGGGATGGAGTACACAAGGAGAAATCCAGGTGTATTACAGTTGGAAGGAACCCTGATTAAAGAATATGAGTGATTAATGACATTCCAATTGTTTTGCATAGCATGCCGCAAATCACTGTTATCCAAGAAGTGGTAGTGGTTAATCTAGAGTTGTATTTTAGCATGTGTCTCTCGAGGGAATTCACAACAAATATTGGGGGATACCTTTCCTTGGAATATTCACATTTAGAGATTTCTTTCAAGGAGAGAAAAATCTGCATTTATAATGAAAATTCATCCACATTTCATATAGAAAATTTGGAGGAAGAAGAAAATCCCATTGGTGCAGTTCACATGATGATAGAGGAAGTACAAGAAGTGGACTTGATGTAGGAAACTCTCGGTGAGCTCCACTTGGAGGATGAGTTCTCATTGATGGAATTCAACACAATGGTAGAAATTGATATTGGTTTTTATACCATGACCAAGCCTAAGAAGTTTGAATAAAAAGTTTATGATTCCTTGGACCCTATTTTGGACCAGCTATGAAAGTTGTATTTTGATGGCACAAGGTGCAAGAATGGTGTAGGATCTGTAATTGTTTTGGTTTCCTATTCAGGGTTTAAAAATATCTATTCATATCAATTTACTTGGAGTTGCACTAATAATACTACCAAATACGAAGAATTGTGCCTTTGTTTGAAGAAGGCAAAGAAGTTTGGGATTTAGCAGTTGTAAATTTTTAGAGATTCTAATTTTATCATAAACTAAAATACAAAAAAATATGTGTCAAAGCAACACTACTTGAAAGCCTACCAAAATAAGATGTGGGATTTGTTTGAGTCCTTTACAACACTAAATATCCAAGCAATTTTGCAAGAGTAGAATAAGCATGTAATCATCTTAGCTTTCCTTGGCACCAATTTCTCTTCAACATAATAAATAGTTAGGAGACTGAAAACTGCAAGAGTAATTTATAGACCTTTAGTTTCTAATAATAATATCTATTGGCAAGTATTCGATAGCAATGAACAAATAATGAACTTCTTGATTAAGGAGGTTGCTAGTGCAGAAGATAGAACATTGGTCGAAGAAGAAATGGAGGTAATGATTCAATTAAAAAACAATCACATTCCTAAAGGATTAATTTTGCTTGAGAGCTTATTTTATTAGAATGACCAAGCAAAAAAACACAAGATCAAAGTTAACACCAAGGAATATAAGGAGTTGCAGTTGGAGGCTAATAAGATCATTAAAATTAGAACAAACTATACTTTAGAAGAGCTGGAGGATATCAAGAGCCTGTGTTACGAGTTCCTCGACATTGTTTCATGGAGCTATCATGATTTAAAGGGATATGATAAGAATGTAATCCAACATACCATTGAAATACAGGAGGGGGTAAAACATTTTCAGTAGAAACAACGACCTATCAATCCCAAAATTGAGGTGCTCATGAAGGTAAAGTTGTTAAAGATGTTGGAAGCAAAGATAATTTATCCAATCAAGCACTCGATATGGATGGAAAACTTGGTCTCAGTCTGGAATAATAACAGGGATATTCGACTATGCATGGATTTTTGATACCTGAACCAAGTCTCTTTGAAACACCACTATACATTATAATAGATTGATCAAATTTTGCACATGGTTGCTAGAGCACAAAGATTTTCCTTTTTGGATGGTTTTTATGGCTACAATCAGATTTGGGTGAAATATGAGGACCAACACAAGACGGTATTTACTATAAAGTGGGACACTTTTCTTGTCAAAGAATGTCATTCGGTATTTCAAATAGTGGTGCCACCTTTCAGAGAGCTATGGACATTGCTTTTAGGGAATTATTGAATAGAGTTATTGTAATTTATCTGGATGATATGATAGTTTTCTCACACTACAGGGAAGAACACATCTCTCATATGAGGCAAGCATTTGAAAAATATTGGGAATTTGGAATTTCCATTAATCCAAAGAAATCTATTTTTGTATAAGGGTAAATTTTGGGACATGTGATTTCACAAGAAGGGTTGGCAATTGATCCTACGATAGATGAGTGCTCTTAAAATTACCATTGCTAGTTAACAAGAAATATCTGCAATCATTTTTTGGCAAGATCAATTTTTTTTCGAAAGTTCATTGCTGACTTTGCTCAAGTGGTGAAGCCAATGATTGATATTCTAAAGAAGAACACGAATTTCAAATGGACAAAAGTGAGAAGACATGCTTTTCAGAAGATCAATAACAAAATCACCCAAGCACTAGTATTGATTAACCCATATTATTCAAAAGACTTCATCCTGTATACAGTGGGCGAGCAGGAGAGTTACGTCGCCATTCTCACACATAAGCAAGAACATAATGATGAAAAGTATATTAACTTATTGAGTCAATTTATTGCGCCGCACTATGAGAAGTATAATTTCATTGAAAAATAGGTGTATGTAGTGATGAAATTCCTCAAGAAATTCTGACATTTCATTTCACATAGTAAGATAGTTGTCTACATCATTCATCTAGACGTCAGAAATTTTATTCTTTAAGGGGAATTAGGTGACAAGAGAGTGGGTTGGATCTCAAATATTTAGGAATATGATGTGGATATTTAGCCCACTTAGTTGGTTTATGGATGAGCTCTCTACCAAGAACTAGCAAAGAGTGCAGCTTCTGGATCACTGACTTCAGTATAGGATGGGAAGCTGAGTGAAAGCATCTGTGTAAATACTGCTACAGTTGATTGTGATTGGACAAAGGACCTTGTTGAATTATTTACCTTTGGGATATGTACATCATATCTTGATGATTCATAGTGATGAATATTCAGACTACAAGCGCTTAAGTATGTCCTGTTGACATGTGGGTTGTTCCATAAGAATATAGATGGAGTTCTCCTCAAATACATGAAGGATTCGAAAAAGGAAAAAATATTGGAAGAATTCCATTTTGGCTTATCTGATGGCCATTATGCAAGAAGGCCTATGGCATTGAAGATCATATGAGTTGGTTATTTCTAGCCTACTCTTTTCGTAGGTACTCACAATATGAGAAAGAGTTGTGATAACTATAAATTGTATGTTAGTAGGAAGAAGAAATCATCTCTACCCCTGCACCCAATTCAGGTGGAACCATCATTTCAATAGTGGGGCCTAGAATTTATTGGAGTCATAGGCCCTCATTTGTCAGTTGAGCATAAATACATATTAATTGTGATAGATTATTTCACCAGGTGGAAAAAGGCCATCCCAACTAAAAGCACGAGATTCCGAAAACAAAAAGGGAAAACTCCAAACACGATGCAAGAACGAAACTAAACTTGATGCTACAAATTAGAAATGCGTAAAATGGAGAAAGCATAGACAAATTGGAACCCAAATGGAACGAAACAACCCTCTTCTTTTATTGATGTATTTCAAATTCGGTTACAATTAGCTTCCTCCCTTTTTAGGGGAGAGGAGCATCAAACTTGTCTCTTGGTCACATCAATGGAAAGTCATCTCTCTTCCGCGTGCCCACATGTAAAATGGACGGGCCAAAGTGTCACCGCCGCTGGTGTGAATGAAGACTTGATCCTTGCTGCTCCTCCTGCATTCAAAGAAACAACAAACTCGTTAGTAGCACCTGTGTCAAAGATGAAACGTTTGTTCTCTAAAAAATAATGAAAGATGCATGCAAAAGATTGATTACAGTGATAACTAAACGGATTCTAAACAATCTGCAAATTTGACAGGAACCAAGGAACATTACCAGAGGGCCATTGCCATCAAAATAGTCAAGAAATTGGCCACCGATTTGAATTCATTCCTGGGAGGGACGGATTCGACTGTAATTCGTCCCTGGGTAGGACGAATTCGCCTGCGACAAAACGCCGAAGTGATGCTGCCCAAATGTCGCGTCTCGAGAGCTCCAAAAGACCTGCAAACTTAGGGGTTAGCTAATTGGGGGCATTTTGGGAAGACCCAGATGGTCGGATTTCCCCAATTTGACCTCCATCAATGGGAATTTGACGTTGCTACCTGCAAGTTAGTGAGGACAACAAAAGCGACAAAACATGATAAGATTTGATCAAAGCATTATGAAATCGAAATTACAAACTATTTAAACAACATAAAATGGAATGCAAGATAAACAAGTGACAAAAAGAACAATCTGCCATGAATTCCCAATCATTCTTAAAAAATAATATTAGGCTCGCATCAGTGCGGGGTGCCCAGGCGGGCCGCCCACCGTTGGAACCTGATTTCGGCACCAATCCACTTGGGATGGGCCCAAAATCTCTTGTAATGGGTTGTCGACGAATTGGTAGATCAATGTGGTCAAATGTCGGGTTTTGGATCCGGATTCACACTTCCAATAACCACCCAATGACCTCTCTTGCGAAAGAGATCAAGGATGTGGAAGAGGTGAATCAAAAGGTAAAAACATGGTATCAATTTGGCAGCACTTCGTTGCTTGAAAATGCTTCCAACCTGTCCCTTTTTGGGTGAGAAAGTTCACCATTTTATAGACCCAAGGGGTCTCTTTTGGATGGGCATGCAGGGGTGCCATGTGGCGGCCATGCCTTCCCAAGAGGGAGGAGACTCCTCCCTGACTTGGGCTTCCATGACTGCCCTTGTGACAGTCCTCTAACGCTCACTCTACCCACCTACACGTGCATGCAAGGCAGGAGGCATTAATGGACTGTCCTTAGCTGCCACTTGTCAAGATTTTTCTTTTTGCCCGTTGAACCTAGAATTCGTCCTACCCAGGAGCGAATTCAGAATTCGTCCCTGGGTGAGTCGAATCCCATTTTGAATTCGTCTCAGGGTGAGACGGATATTGAGCAAAGTGCCTGAAGGTGCCAAATTGATTTTTGACCTTCCAAAATTGCTGTAAAAGTGGTTAGGACCACTGTTTAACCTCTGAGGGCTGCCCTGGGGGCTGGGTGTGTCAAAGCGATCAGTGTTTGCAGTCACATAATCGGATTGGTGCTGTTTTGGTGTCTACAGATGCCCCTTTTTGGGATGCGTTGTGCATGGCACAGTGTCGAGCAAAAATAGATAACCAAAGCACTAATGATTAGGGTTTCTTGGTAACCTAACCAACTTTTGATGCCCCAAGTATGGAAAGGGCATGCATTCTTGAATCCTTGCTTCTGACGAGCGAAGGCACTCAATTCAAGTGTTAACCTTTTTTGGTGAGGTGTTACTTGACCTTGGACATTGATCAGTCATGAATAGGCAAAGGGCGCAACCTTTTGTCTGTGAGAACCTTGAGTTCATGATTCACGAAATGCCAAGTGATTTGATCAGATTGTGATTATTGCTTGTTTACTGCCCCAAGCAGGAGCGTAATTGTCTTTGTCAATGATTCTTTGAATGCATGTCGTTTTCCTTAATTGGGTGTGTGTTTGCTGATTGGTGACTAAGTGTGACTACCCCCTCAAGCGACGAATCGATGAGGGAATGACCTTCGTGAGAAAAGCGACGAGTCGCTTGACCCAAGATGACTTGTGCAAGGGTGCCTTTAGATGGTTTAGCGTTAAGCATGTGCAATTTTCTGACATTTAGACCTATTTTTGGTGGGTGGTAACCCTTTTTGCGATGCTTTTTGGAGCTAAAATTGGCAAAAATCCGTCCTCCCGTGGAGCGGTCCGGCTAAGGTAGCCTTCTTAGGGAGTAGGATAGTGACAATTTGTGACCCCAACGTCTGTTTTGCATGCCCGGGATGTCAAGTGCAACAACACTCTCATCGGGCAAGTTTATTAGCTGTTTTTGTGTATTTTTGTTCAATTTTTGTTGTTTTTTGAAATTTCTGCCCTGAATTCATCCTAGGGTGGGACGAATACCATCTTAGAATTCGTCCCAGGGTGGGACGAGTGCTAACTAGAGTGCTCATCCCAGGGGAGGACGAATTTAAGCTCAAAAGGCCTATTTAAAGGCCAAAACTAGGGTTTGGGCTCATTTGCATCTAAATTTTCTTGCGATTTGGAGCTCTGGGGAGGAGGAGGTTAATTCTGCGAAGCGAAGCACTACTGAATTTTCCCTACATCATGAGTGCACAAACTGGATCGAGCGGTGGAGCCGAAGCGAGACCAGTAAGTGCTCCCTAGAGTTATTACTTTTGTTTAAAACTGCAAGTGTTTTGTTTAATTTTCTTTGTGATGATGTTTTTCAAAAATTTTAAAACTGAAACCCTGAAACTGAGCTGAAGACAACTAAGACTTAGTGTACAACTAAACGTAGTGAAAAACCTAGGTAAAGAATTGTTATTTTGCTTATAACTAAACCCTAGGATAAACGAAACGTGAAACCCTAAGACTTAATTTTTGTTTTTTTTGAATTTTTTTTTTTGTTTTTAAATTAATCAGTTAGGATTAGAAACCCTAGGACTGAAAAATTAATTTTTGAATTTTGTTTTGTTTTATTTTTGGAATTTATTAGTTAGGGTTAGAAACCCTAGAACTAAAAAATTAATTTTGTTTTGAATTTTGAATGTTTGTTTTGTTTTTAAATTAATCAGTTAGGATTAGAAACCCTAGGACTGAAAAAATTAATTTTTGACTTTTGAATTTTTGTTTTGTTTTTAAATTTATCAGTTAGGATTAGAAACCCTAGAACTGAAAAATTAATTTTTGTTTGAATTTTTATGTTTTGTTTTTAAATTTATCAGTTAGGATTAGAAACCCTAGGACTGAAAAATTAATTTTTGACTTTTGAATTTTTTGTGTTTGTTTTTGCTGTACATTGGTAGGCAATGTTGTATATTCATGTTATTGTTGTATAGTTTTTTTTCATGATTTTAATGTTTTTGAATTGTTTTCTTTTGCAGGTTGTTAGGAGCCGGTACCATGTACCCACTGCTTTTACTGAAGTGCAGGGGGCATTGACTGTGGCTGACTGGGAGTGGCTTGATGCCCTTGGGCTCAAGCAGGTGGCTCGACTGGAGCCTGTGGTCGCGGATCAGGCCTATTTGATGGCCCTGATCAATCTTTGGGATCCGTGGACCAACACCTTCCATCTCCCAATAGGGGAGATGACTGTGACTTTGGAGGATATCTATCGGCTTCTACGGATTCCGATAGATGGACTGCCGATCAGGACATCACCGCGAGATCAACGGACAACAGTGTTGACACGCTGCTTCGGGCATGGGGAGGAGCTGGGTGTGGAGGATCCATTGGAGAGGGCAGAGGGCGACTGCCAGATTGGCAGGATTTTGGTCCGATGGTGGCTAGAGAGGGGGGTGTTGGGAGTGAGGCACGCATTCCTTATGGGCCTCATTTCCAACATGTTGTTACCTGACTCGTCAAGCGCGAGGTTCCCATGGAACCTACTGGATTTGGTTTGGCAGTTGGTAGAGTGCCCGACAGAGGCACCGCTAATCATGAGATGGGGATAGACGTTGTTGGCATAGCTCTATGGGGAGCTGTACGAGGTCCGCTATCGACAGTGAAAGGGGATTAGCTGTAGCTATCTATTGCAGAGTTGGGCTTGGCAGCATATAGCAGTGGAGAGGCCCACCGGGTTACCATGGATGACTCGGGCAGAGATGGAGGATAGGGAGATTGGCTATGCAGTTCTATGGCGGCGGTCCAGGGAGTAGGGACAGAGTCGATGATGGGCAGGTGCCATAGGGCACTATGTCGATACCTTCTCTCGGCTTACTCCAGGGGAGGTGGTTTGGCGCCCTTATCGGGACTGTCCAGCCTGGTCGAAGGCTGGAGAGTGGCTCCGACGGGTACGTAGAGAGCGGTGGTTGATTGGGCAGCACGGGACCGAGCATGAGTTCTTCTCGTACAGCCGGGTGACACGATAGTTTGGGGTGCGCTAGGGGTTGCCTGGTGAACCCGTGGTCTATCGACATCGAGGGGATGAGAGGACTCTAGACCGACCGGTCATCGCGCCACTAGGCGAGGATTCAGACATGGTGATCGACGTCTCGAACGTGGATGACGTCGGGACTACCGCTGAGTACGACCAGTGGTGGGTACTACGACGATGGCGGGGAGAGGGGCCACTGGGAGGTGTGGAGGTGGCAGCGGTGGGCGGGGAGGGTGCTGAGGCACCAGGGGATGATTGGGGAGCTCCTTTGGAGGATGCGGACATGGTGGAGGTGGAGGGTGAGGATGTGGATTTGGGGGCTCCAGATCAGCCGGAGATGCAGGACATTGCGGAGTAGTGGGAGCCAGAGCAGGTTGCTATTCCAGAGAGTCCCATGCCTCAGGCGGATGCGGAGGACATGGAGTCTGGGTTACGCGCTGAGAATGCACGGTTGGCGAAGCTACTACGGAGGCGAGATGAGGAGCTGGGGGATGCGCTACGGGAGAGGGATCTCCTTCGGGCTCAGCTAGCGAAGCGGGAGAGCGCATGGGTTGCGCACCACCGATAGGAGGGGGAACCGACATTGCCCTAGAGAGAGATCTCCTATGGACGCAGCTGGCGTAGTGCGACGATGTAGTCACGATGTACCATCGATGGGAGGTGGAGTGGTGCCGGCATCGGATGGATTTGGAGGGGGAGATCATCCACCTTGGGGGGCGGGTACCTGAGCCCTCGGGAGGTGGATCTTCACATCGAACGAGGGACAGTGGTACTGAGCAGTCAGCATCATCTCATCATAGGCGATTGGATGAGGGAGGCGGTAGCAGGCATGATGCGGGGGCTAGTAGTAGCCACCCTGAGGGGTCCCATAGGACCCACACCATGGGGGGTAGTTCCCATCGCACCGATCCTACATGATCATGGTGGCCGACGCCTTAGGCTGGGTGGTTTTGTTGTATGATTGTGGGGTCAGAGGACCAACTCTTTGTAGCCTACGGGCATTTTTTTGACGATATATATATATATATACCGGCTTTATTTTGTTTATGCACATGTGATGATTTGATCTTATGCATGATGGTTGATGAATATGGATGTATGCATGTTAATTTATTTTGATGGATGCATATGTTATGATGAATGCAAATGTTTTTTATTTATATGTGATATGCAAAAATGAAATGGATGAATGGAATTTGTGATGTTTGGAGGTCGCACCATAGACTGTTCAGAACTTTATGGCTTTTCTTTTTAGGCGATTGTTGTGGTAAATGACTTTGCATGTATACATGTGTTTTTTTTGTATTTTTTGATGGTAATGTGAGGATGAAAAGTAGCGCAGTTGGTTTAGAAATGTAGCTAAGGTTTTATGAGATTCAAACGGTTTTAACTTGCTAGCCATGACTGTACTTTATCTTACAAGACTTTTGAACAAGGTATGAATCGAACTTGTCTTTGACCAAGCTATTTCGCATCCCTGTGTGTGCAATTGAGTTCATTTATGTGGTATTCATCAGGATACCGCCAGTGCCAGATAGGCTATCAACCAAACCTGTACTGAGGATCACCTAATTAGCTCCACTAACTCCTTTGTTGTATTTAGAAAGATTAATCCACGTGACAATCTAAGGTACCATAAGCTAGCTCATCCACATGCAAATATTGGTCTGCACACACGCAAAGCTAATGTGACGGACATATCGTCATGCGGGTAGGATACCACCATTGCCAGGTAGGCTATCAACCAAACCTGTAATGAGGATCACCTAGATGGTTTTCGAATGCTGAGAATTCCAGGGATTCAAGTTCAGGTTATTTGTTGGCTGAATGATTTGGGAGACTTGCTCGTCTATATAGTGATGAAAATCACTATTTATTTTTCTATTTATTTTTCTTTTTGAGCAAGGATTTTGAATAGTGGTGATAACCACTGTTACTTGATTTTGTATTTTGAGCGTTGTGAGTTTGAGCTTGTGAATGGCCTTGATCCTAGTGGCCTTGGGGATGACTACCCATCCTGTGCAGGGACGTGTAGTACGAATCCTTACGACATTGGGAACCAAGGGGATGATGGAGATTATGAAGTAAGGGCATTGATCTTTTAGGCCTTGGGGATGACTACCCATCCTGGTTAGGGGCGGATAGTACGAATCCTTACAACTTGGAGACCAAAGGTGAATGGAAAGGGTTAGGATGATGGTTTGTTGGAATTTTGTTTGTGAATGGCGTTGATCCTTTTAGGTCTTGGGGATGACTACCCATCCTTGGCAGGGATGTGTAGTACGAATCCTTACAACTTTGGGGACCAACTATGATTGGGATTTGGTAGTGGTAAAAACCACTGTTTATTAAGGTGAATGGATAGGGAAGAGCTCGTCCTTTTGTCAATTCTCAGCATTCTAGAACCATTCGCACAGGGGGATGAGCAAGATAACCATTTCGCTTATGGTGACTCGGATTACTGTGCAGGTTTCATCTTTCGTTCACACAACTTGGGAATTTTTATGTGTTTTAATTTGTGTTGGGATGCTACGTAACAAGGTGTGATCCAAGTAGAACTCTACCTTCGTAAAATCTATCTGACTTGGTACATTACGTGGCTAGAAAGCAAAATGACGACTGAAAGATAAAAACTCTTGATACATTAGAAGACCACTGACTCTAGTGTGGTAAAAAGTAGTGAATGGCATTTTTGTTTGTTGTTTTATAAAATGGAAAAATGTGGAACAAGATGGACTAGCAGAGTAATTACAATCTATGGTGCCTTTGACCTGTATGACCACAAATATGCAATGTATGGATGCGATGCTTAATGCAGCTACATATTTTTGTATTTTTGATGGATTGATTTTTGTGAATATGAAGATGAGATGCGAGAAGAGCTATTTATTGATGAATTTGAGCATGCCTAGAAATGAGATGCAAATTTTTGTTGTTTTTGATGATTTTTGAATTTTCTTATTTTTGACCAAGCGATTGTAGGAATCCTTGGAGCATTTTGGGATTGACCAAGCGATTATAGGAATCCTTGGAGCATTTTGGGATTGACCAAGCGATTATAGGAATCCTTGGAGCATTTTGGGATTGACCAAGCGATTATAGGAATCCTTGGAGCATTTTGGGATTGACCAAGCGATTATAGGAATCCTTGGAGCATTTTGGGATTGACCAAGCGATTATTAGGAATCCTTGGAGCATTTTGGGATTGACCAAGCGATTATTAGGAATCCTTGGAGCATTTTGGGATTGACCAAAAGTTTAAGGAATCCTTGGAGCATTTTGGGATTGACAAGCGATTATAGGAATCCTTGGGGATTTTGGGGTTGACCAAGATTAAGGAATCCTTGGAGCATTTTTGGGATATGGCTCTCTTAGATATGGAATGGTCACAAATGACTGATGTTCAAGGGTTCTGTTTCCTTGATTCCATCAAGAGAGGCTAGCCGGTATGTCCCGGGTCCTATTTTGCTATCAATTACATATGGACCTAACCAATTTGCCATGAACTTGTCCCTTAGGTGGGACGACAAATTAGAGTTCTGTTGGTTTTCCTTCAAGACCAAATCACCAACCCGAAAGTCCCTTAGGTGAACTTTCATGTTGTAAGCTTTCTTAAGTCGCTCTTGATAGATACGTAAATGCTCGAGAGCATTAACGCATCATTCGTCAAGCAACGTAAGCTGGTCTAACCGGGCCTGCCATGCAGCGTCATCATCGATGAACTCTTGCATTGATATGCGTAGGGAAGGAATTTCCAACTCGAGAGGCATGACTGCCTCGGAGCCATACACGAGCGAAAATAGAGTGGCCCCGATGGGCGTCCGAATGCTAGTGCGATAAGCCCACAGGGCAAGTGGGATTTGGATGTGCCAATCCTTATGACTGTCTGTGACCATATTTTTAAGGATGGCAACTAGCATTTTGTTTGACGCCTCTGCTTGCCCATTTGCTTGCGGATAATAGGGTGTCAAAAAACTATGCTGAATTTTGTACTTTGTGGTCAAAGCACGCACGTCTTTGTTCTTGAATGGCATCCCATTATCCGAGACTATTTTGGATGGAATACCAAAATGACATATGATGTTATGCAAAATGAACTCCACAATGCGGGGTCCTATCGTAGAGGTAAGTGGAACTGCTTCCACCCACTTGGTAAAATACTCTGTGGCCGTTATGATAAACGTGTGACGGCCTGACGATGCAAGGGAGATCTTTCCAATTAGATCAAAGCCCCACTACGAAAATGGCCAAGCGGACTGGACTGTCTGCAAGGCCTGGGAAGGTACATGCATCAAATTGGCATGATGTTGACACTTCATGCACTTCCTGACATATGTGCAACAATCTCACTCTAAAGATGGCCAATAATAGCCCATGCAAAGAATGCGCTTTGCGATGGCCATACCATTGAAGTGGCCACCACATGTACCATCGTGCGCTTGGGCGACTGCCCAAGTGGACTCTTGTTGGTCCAAGCAACGAAGGAGGATTCCTTCATAGCTACGATGATACAAAATGTCTCCTATCAAGACATACTTAGCCACTTTCTACTTGAATGCTCATTTTGCGGCATGCGTCAATCCAAGCGGGAGATTACCTAACTTGAGGTAGTCTCTAATGGGTAAATACCAGTCCTATTGATCGGAAGCCTCGATGGTATGAACAACCAATCCCTCTTGAAGTTCATCCCTAGCAAACGCTGAGTGGGATAGAACTTGTAAGAATAGTGTTGTGTTGCTATTAATGGGAGTAGGGGAGAACAAGGACCCCCAGTTGGCATGTTTCAGATGATCGTGGATTCGAGAGAACTTATCCGAAGATGGTTCAATCTGGATCATGTGGATTCCTAGCATCAAGTCAGAGCTTGCACGCTCCATCATGGATTGCGATAAGGTTTTGACTTGAATGGTTGTCATATCACCAGAAAGGTCTTGCGGGATTAGTGACCCCAAGGAGGCCATTGTGTCCGCAAAATGATTCGATGACCGAGGGAGTGCCTCGATGTCATACCACTCAAGTTTTGCCAAGAATTTGTCCACAAGGGCTTTATAAGCCTACAGAACTAGGCATTTGCATTGGAATACCCCTTTGACTTGATTGACAATTAACAGTGAATCACCAAAGATGTTCAGTCGTTTGATGTTCATGGTGATTGTTGTCTGAAGACCTATGAGCAAGGCTTCATACTCTGCATTATTGTTGGTGCATGGGAAATTTAATTTAAATGACAGGGGCATTGGAGCACCCTACGGTGTGAAGAATACTATTCCCATGCCACCACCTTGCTCACATTTAGAACCATCAAAAAATAGGGTTATGTCGACTTGTGACTCAGGCTCATCAGAATCTGGCGATTCTGAGACATGGAAGACCCCATCATCGGGTAGTTCTATGACTAGAGGCTGATCGTCTTTGAGAGGAGCCTCTGCTAGTTGATCGGCTATGACCTGTCCTTTGATGGATTTCTGTCCGATAAACTCTATGTCAAATTCCGTCAACAACATGATCCATTTTGTCGTGCGACTACTATGATAAGTATGACTCATCATGTATCACAATGGATTCTCCTTAGACACAACATACGTAGTGTTGCTCAGCATGTAGTGGCATAGCTTTTTGGTAGCAAACACCACTGCCAAGCAGAGTTTCTCGACGTATGCATAGTTAAGTTCATAACCGACCAGGGTGCGGCTAAGATAGTAAGTAGCCTATTCTTTGTGAAGTTCATTCTTCCGGGCTAGCATGGCACCCAGTGCCACCTCGATGGCTGAGATGTATAAGTAGAACGACACTCCTGGTCTAGGTGGTGCCAATAGTGGCGACGAAGCCAAGTATTGTTTGATGTCATCAAAGGTTGATTGGCACTCGTCATCCCAGTGAAATGCTACCCCCTTGTGCAATAATTTGTTCATGGGTCGGCACTTGTCAGATAGCTACGCTATGAAGCGCTTAATTGATGCGACCTTTCCTTGCGGACTTCTGAGCTGCTTGATGGTAGTTGGGGGAACCATTTCAAGGATTGCCTTGACTTTGTTTGGGTCCACCTCGATGCCTCGCTTTGAGACTATGAAACCCAAGAGTTTTCCAGATGTGACGCCAAATACGCACTTCTTGGGATTCAGTCTAACTTTATGCTCCATGAGGCGATCGAGGATCTTGCTTAAGTCATCGAGATGATCTGGGCACGAAAGAGACTTGGCCAACAAATCATCCATGTAATCTTCCAAAGTTTTATGCATGTAATCATGGAAGATGTATGTCATGGCACGTTGGTAGGTGGCACCAGCATTTTTAAGGCCAAAAGGCATGACCTTATAACAAAATGTCCCCCAAGGCGTTGTGAACGCCATTTTTAGTTGGTCCTCGAGATTGATACGAATCTGATTGTATCCCGAGAAACCATCCATGAGGGATAGCATTTCGTGACCTGCTTGTAGCGTCTACCAACGCGTCGATGCTTGGCAAGGGGAAATCATCCTTAGGACTCGCTTTGTTTAGATCTCAAAAATTAGTGCATATGCGAATCCTCCCATCGGGATTTTTGACGGGCACCATGTTGGACAGCCATGGCGGATAATCCACGCAGATGACAAACTGTGCATCCAACAGCTTTTGCAATTCGTCTTTGACCATCAAGGCCACTGTTGGGTGCATCTTACATAGTTTTTGCTTAACTGGCTTGATTTTCGGATCAAGCATTAGATTATGCGTGACTAGCTATGGATCTAGCCCCGACATGTCTCTGTATGACCATGCAAAAACCTCCTTCTTCTCTTTGAGAAGGGCAATGTAGTCGGCTTGCTCTTCGAGGGATAAGCTTACCCCCGACTTGATAATCTATGGATTCATTGGATCTAAGCCGATGTCTACGTCAGTCGTCTCCTCGATCGACATGTGGGATCCGTCCTCCAACTGATGTGGAGTTGGGATCAAATGGATATCATTTGCCGAGTTTAAATCTGCATTGGGAACCTCGGGTTCCTCTTCGGTGTGAAATATATCCTGAGTTGTCCCTGGGGTAAAATGAGGCATTTTACCGAAAGGCTAGTACTCTGATGGGGATGGAGGTGAATTGACGCGATCCCAGTCAATGGCATCTATGTCTAGATGCAATGACCATGTTGGATCATCCGGATTGTGGATGGGTGCGGTTAAGTCAATGGAGATCATGTGGATGAAATGAATTTGGTCTCCATTACCATGGGTGTGATGACTCAAACATTCTGGATGTTCTCTGTGTTCTGGATCTGGTTCTAGAGGTACTGGCATGAATGGATCGGCCCTATGTGCTAATAGGAGGACAGGGTCTACCCTCGGCACTGATATCACCCTAGGGTCTCGGAGTGGAAGGTGCTCTTCATGTACCCGGAGTAGCGGATCCAACACTTGATCCCACCCTGTTGGGTCTACGTACCACTCGTGCCCTGGCACTATGCCCATCTGTGCAAATATGTCATTAATCTCCAAGGGGTGTCGTTGTTGCACTTGTTGCCTTTGTTGCATTTGTCGCATGTGGTTGAGATAGGCCATCTCAGTTTCATCTTTCGAATCGCTGTCGGAGATCCAAAAACCTTCATTGGCTTCGACAATTGCTTGCGACATATGAGTCTCATCTTGTTCAAGCAAATTAATCTGGTCCCATTGTGGTTGTTCCACGCTCCGTGGGGGGACCTGATTCTCTTGACGTGACACTGGCTCGATTGGAGCCTCTAGAGGGAACAAATTCAAAAATATCTCTTGCCAGTTATTCATGGGAATCTCTCGTGAGTGATCACTATTGGATTCGAAGGGATCATATGACACTGGTTCATATTCTGATTCATCCTCCGAAGATCCTTCTGGACACTATTTATGCTTTTCTTGAAAGTGAGTTCCCGAACTTTCACCTCTCTCTAGCAAAGGAGGAGGGTTATTGATGTTACCAAGGGTGTTTGTTGACCATGGGAGGTAATCTCCCAATGTATATGTTGTGTTTGGGTTGGCATAAGGATCTGATGCCAATCCACCCTTGTTGCCTATTCCTAGGCCTTGCATGTTTTCCACCAAGATGTCTAAGGGCAGGGGGTGGTTGAACCCTACTCCCGACTTGTCATAAGGCATTTGGTATCTTGGCTGGCAAAGGACACGCACTCCTTGCTCATACCTGCCTAGCCCGTATCCATGCCAATTGCATTGGCCAAGATATCTCAGAGCGAAGTCCGGGTTAGACAGATAGTTGACATCTTCTACAAAAGGCTCTTCGTCCTCGTCCTTTTGCATGCATGGCTCAGCACCATGGTCAAGGCCCCCATACACAAAATTGGTCTGGTTCGATGGGTAGCCTAAAGGAACAATTGTCCCGATGGGAAGGCGAGGTCTCCCCATGTCTTGCACTGACTCTAGCGCGGTCGTTGCTACGACATTCCGCACTAGATACTCCCCCAGGCCCGTACTGGCCATTTCAATAGTAATTGTTGGCGATTGAGAGGGAGGGAATGGAAGCTCTTCCTGAGTCCATTCCATGTTGGGTGGATTAGGAGCCTCAACTTCCATTGTGCTAGGTATCTCTTCGGTTGAGATGGTTGATATTGTTGGCAGTGCCTCTTCCAGGGGTTGAGCCTCTTCCAGGATTTGTTTCCCTTTGTCCTTCTATTTAGCCATGATAGGTGGCATTGGTAGTGAAGGAGCGGACGATGAAGATGCACCTGGCTGGGGTTTTGATGGATTAGTCACCAGTGGTGCTCGCAGCATCGGACCCTGTCTAGATGGATTTAACTAAAAATCCAAGTGCATCGATGGGAGGGTCGATTGCGGCATCAACTACACCGCATTGCAATATTTGAAGGGTTCTAAGTCCGTCGGGACTACATGTACTTCTCCTTCAAATGCATACTTCAAACACTGGTGAGCTATCGAAGGGACACACTTCATGTCCCTGATCCATGGCCGCCCTAGCAATATGTTGTACGCCATCTCGCCTTCCAAAATATGGCACAATGTAGGTATCATCTTTTGTCCTACCTGAACGGGTAGAACAATTGTGCCAACTATCGAGCATATCGCATCATTGAATGCTCGTAGTGTGTAAGTGGAAGCCGTGATGTGAGAGGCTGGCAACTTCAGATGTTTCAATGCTGCTATAGTAATGATGTTACTGGATGAGCCAGTGTCTACCAACACCCTCTTATACGGGATCCCGTTGACCCGCGCGATAACGTGTAGGGGTGGATCTGCCATGTCATCAGATATTGATTTAACTTCATCTTCTCGAAAGGTAATGACTGGCTTCGTGCATCGTTTTACATGTCCCACGAAGTTATTGAAGGAATTCGCTTCGTGGGGCTGCAACTCGATGGCTTTCAAAATCTCCATGAGAGCCTCCCGATGGGGTGCTGATTGCTGTATAAGCTCATATATGGAGAGCCTAGCCGACGTGGTCCACAAACTCTATGTGAGTTTGGTCCGTATCGTGACCTCGGGTCTAGGCGGAGGTAACTGCACAGGGTGTTGTTGAGGTTGTGACGTCGATGGAACCTCTCTTGTGGCTGCCTTGGGGGCAACTCCTGGGTATTTCTTGTTCCTGGTCACTATGCTTATCATTCCCACATACCCTTGCATGGGGAAATTCTATCGCACCTCATTGACCTGAAGGGGTTTTTCCTGTGCCTCATGGGCAGGCAAGGGGTCCTTGAAAACCCCCATCTGCTGGTTGTTTGGTGCTATGGGGTTGTCCACTGCCAATGTTTTATTATCAATCAGGTCTTGTATCAATCCTTTGAACTTCCAGCATGCATTCAGGTCATGTCCCCTTCGCCTGTGGAACCTACAATACAAGTCCTCTCTGTATCCCTTAGGCTTGGGAGCGTTAGGATCTATGGTTTGAATCTCTGGAAGGGTGATCAAGTTTGCCACTGACAAGCGGTCAAATAGGGAGTCCCTAGACTCCGTATAAGGGGTGTATTGTCGCCTAGGGTGACGCTGCTGATTTTTCTCCTATTTTTTATTTTCTCTTTCATAATTGTTAGGAGGCACTGCCTGATAACTAGCCTTTTGAGGTTGTATTTCTTGTGCAGGCTTAGGGACATTTATAGCAACTTGATTAACCGCAGCGGGTTTTTGTTGCGTAGTCCCTATCTTTGTGTTCTTGTTCCACTCTTTCTTCTTAGGTTTGGCAATTTCACCCTCCTGTATTTTGATCTCTTCGATAATTCTGGCTTGCGCCAGAGCTTCTTCTAAGGTGGCATATTGCTGCAGCTACAATAGCCCAGAGATCGATCTCAAACAATTTCGTGAGAACATCTGTGTGAGGTCGGACATAGGGGGAAGGTAGGGTAGCTTGGAAAGTAGAGTCCTCCATCGATTCCCGTAGGCCGCCATGGTCTCCTCCTCATATTGCCTGAGGCTGGCCAGGTCACTCAGTGATGCCTTCTTCTTGGTGCTGAAGGTGAAGCGTTCAAGGAACGCATCCACTAATTGATCCAAGTTATTGATGTTGTGCTTCAGCAACTGGGTGAACCAATCCGAGGTAGGGCCCATGAATGTGGTTATGAATGTCCTTAGCAATAGCGCATCATTATCCTAAATGCCAAAGCATTGGCTCAGGAATCTTGTCACATGCTCTTGGGCATCCTCTTCACCCTTAAAGACTGCCAACTGAGGCAACTTGAAATGTTCGGGGTAAGGAGGTGCGGGCACTGACGGATGCATCGGATGACTACGGAGTTGGTGTAACATGGGATTTTGGGGCCCAGAAGCTTTGGTTTCCATAGACTCCAAATGCTCTAACAACGCTTTGTATGCATCGAAAGATTTAATCTCTTCCTCTTTAGTTTGCTCCCGTTGTGAGTTGTGGGAGACTGGAGGCCTATGGGGGGGTGGCCGGATAGCAGCCCCTCCACCTTGGTAGGGCATTTCAGCCCGCTCTACTTCTTGTTCATACTCCTCGTAAACTTCCTGAGGAGTCTCTAGGCGAGACCTATGACCCTGAGTGGGTCCCCGCGGAGGGTACCCATCATTGTTTCGGGGAGTGGCCTCCCTCTCAGGTCTATGGGGTCTCGGAGGCAAAACTTGACGAGGTCACGGAGACCTATCCTGCACTAAGGGATTATGCCTCTCATATGGTTCCGCTTTTTGGGTGCGAGGGGTTGGAACCCTCTCAGGTAGGTTATAAAGCAGCTCATCTGCTTGGCACTGAATGCGCTCTTTGTTAAGGTGGTATAAGCGCTCTAACTACTGCTGATCTTGCTCAAGCCGCGTGATTTGGGCTTGGCAGGTGGCATGTCTGGCGACTTCCAGGTCAATTTGGTCTGCCATCTTGGGCTTAGGAGGCCTGAATGCCTCTCCTATGTATTTTCCTCGGTCATGATGATCCGAGATCTCAATGGGTTGCTTCCCTCTATCGAGGTTGGCGGCATTTACCCGAGGCTCTGGCCTTAGTGGGTGACCATGGTATCTAGCAGGTGCAAAAGCGCAAGGCTCCCGCATTGTATATTGCTCTCAAGGAATGTGATGGTCTTCCTCGTACTCCCTTTCATAAGTGTGAAAGGGGCGGGCAGAGTTAGCTTGCCCTGTTTGGAGAGCCCTGCGCTCTGGGTTTTGTCTATTGGTTCTAACAGTGATGGGAGGCAAAGGAGAGATGCCATAGTCAAGTTGCCTCTCCTCATGGACACTATGCCTCTCTAGCACTTCATCGTGTGGTGGCCACTCATATCTAGCCTCTAAGGGAGGTCTTCTATCTACGTTGAGTGCCACATGTAAAGATTCTTCCCGAAAGGGGCTGTGATGAATGGGCGTGTCCCCCAGAGGGGTGTCCCTATAATTCCACCTTGACATGGAATGATGTGGACTCTCTTGTGGGTCAGACCGCCAAGGCGGTATAGCCAAGTCCTTAGGGCTAAAGCGGAGGCGACTTGTGCCCGCTCCTTGTACACTTTCCGTAGCTTCTGCCCTTGATTGGGCTTGGCTACGGGTGTACACCATGGTGGTGCTCTTCTACAAGCTAAGCAGATTTTTATCTCTTTTATGATTTTTTATGCTACACTTAAACAGAAAAGAACACACACATACACAAACGGTGATTATCTCATTTAAAGGTTGAGAGTGTGTCCTAAAACTGGTTTAGTGTGTTTTGATGATTTTTGTTTTGTTTTTGAAAGTTTTTGTGAAGATCGTTTAAATGCAAAATGAAGGCTCATATGACTCCCATAAATGGTCGCCCCTTCGATATACCTTTGCCAGGCCGATATACCAACCTCTCTATATACCCGCCCTTACGAGAGGGAAACTATAGGTACGTGAGAGCAGATGGTACGTGGTACGTAGGTGGTATGAAAGGGGGATTGCCCTGTTTATGACACCTACCATAGAAGACTTATCCTCGTGTGCTGGGAATCACCCCAGCGACACTCGGTCAGCTTTCATCAGGATTTACGTCTAACAACAGTGACAATCGGGGTAATGGATGCAAAATCAAGCCAAGGTGGTGATGAACCCACCGTTGGTCTTGATCAAGGGTTGGGGTCTTACGACCAGCTCCTTGGTTTAAAAATGCCACGTGATGTGTGTGTGGTTCTTTTTATTAAAAAAATGAAACAGGCAAACAAAAGGAAACTTTCCCTAAGCCATACAAAAACTGAAAATCAAAAAACAGAAAACATAAATTTGACAGAAGCTTGTTAAAAACCCCTACCTCTTCTCTGCCCAAAAGGATGTTTTTGATCCTCGGCTCTAAAATTGCTTAGACAAAAATTCGTCTCTGGGTGAGACGAATACCAGAACAAAATTCGTCCTTGTCTGAGATGAATTCGAATTCGTCTCAGGGTCAGACGAATTACAGTAATGTATTTGCCACAGGCAGGGACGAATAATAGTCAGAGTTCAAAAAATGGTACCTGTAAGCACAAAAACACAAATTTTTGATCAATTTCTTGATCTCAAAAATTAGGGGACAGGGTCCCACCATGATCGCCACTGAAAGCATGAGATTCCGAAAACAAAAAGGGAAAACTCCAAACACGATGCAAGAATGAAACTAAACTTGATGCTACAAATTAGAAATGCGTAAAATGGAGAAAGCATAGACAAATTGGAACCCAAATGGAATGAAACAACCCTCTTCTTTTATTGATGTATTTCAAATTCGGTTACAATTAGCTTCCTCCCTTTTTAGGGGAGAGGAGCATCAAACTTGTCTCTTGGTCACATCAATGGAAAGTCATCTCTCTTCCGCGTGCCCACATGTAAAATGGACGGGCCAAAACATCGCCGCCGCTGGTGTGAATGAAGACTTGATCCTTGCTGCTCCTCCTGCATTCAAAGAAACAACAAACTCGTTAGTAGCACCTATGTCAAAGATGAAACATTTTTTCTCTAAAAAAATAATGAGAGATGCATGCAAAAGATTGATTACAACGATAAATAAACCAATTCAAAACAGTCTGCAAATTTAACAGGAACCAGAGAACATTACCAGAGGGCCACTGCCATCAAAACAGTTGAGAAATTGGCCACCGATTTGAATTGTTCTTGAATTGACCAATTCGAATTCGTTCCTGGGCAGGATGGATTCGACTATAATTCGTCCCTGGGTAGGATGAATTCGCCTACGACAAAATGCCGAAGTGATCCTGCCCAAATGTCGTGTCTCGGGAGCTCCAAAAGACCTACAAACTTAGGGGTTAGCTAATTGGGGGCATTTTGGGAAGACCCAGATGGTTAGATTTCCCCAATTTGACCTCCATCAACGGGAATTTGACGTTGCTACCTACAAGTTAGTGAGGACAACAAAAGTGACAAAACATGATAAGATTTGATCAAAGCATTATGAAATCGAGATTACAAACTATTTAAATAGCATAAAATGGAATGCAAGATAAACAAGTGATGAAATGAACAATCTGCCATGAATTCCCAATCATTCTTAAAAAAGAATATTAGGCTCGCATCAGTGCGGGGTGCCCGGGCGGGCCGCCCACCGTTGGAACCTGATTTTGGCACCAATCCACTTGGGATGGGCCCAAAATCTCTTGTAATGGGTTTTCGGCGAATTGGTAGATCAATGTGGTCAAATTTTGGGTTTTGGATCCGGATTCACACTTCCAATAACCACCCAATGACCTCTCTTGCGAAAGAGATCAAGGATGTGGAAGAGGTGAATCAAAAGGTAAAAACATGGTATCAAATTTGGCAGCACTTCGTTGCTTGAAAATGCTTCCAACCTGTCCCTTTTTGGGTGAGAAAGTTCACCATTTTATAGACCCAAGGGGTCTCTTTTGGATGGGCATGCAGGGGTGCCACGTGGCGGCCATGCCTTCCCAAGAGGGAGGAGACTCCTCCCTGACTTGGGCTTCCATGACTGCCCTTGTGACAGTCCTCTAACGCTCACTCTACCCACCTACACGTGCATGCAAGGCAGGAGGCATTAATGGACTGTCCTTAGCTGCCACTTGTCAAGATTTTTCTTTTTTCCCGTTGAACCTAGAATTCGTCCTACCCAAGAGCGAATTCAGAATTCATCCCTAGGTGAGTCGAATCCCATTTTGAATTCATCCCAGGGTGAGACGGATCATTGAGCAAAGTGCTTGAAGGTGCCAAATTGATTTTTGACCTTCCAAAATTGCTGTAAAAGTGGTTAGGACCATTGTTTAACCTTTGAGGGCTGCCCTAGGGGCTGGGTGTGTCAAAGCGATCAGTGTTTGCAGTCACATAATCGGATTGGTGTTGTTTTGGTGTCTACACCAACCAAAAAAGCAGATAAATTTTAAATTATCTCTTTCCTAGAGGGTTTGATCACCTATTTTGGTGTTCGAGATGCTATTGTAATGGATAATGGGACTCCATTTATTAGGGCCAAGATCACTAAGTTTGCAAGAAGATACCAGATCTATCTCAAGACGTATTCCAATTATTATCTACAAGGAAATGCCTTGGTCAAATCCACAAATAAAAAATTATTGAAGATCTTGAAAAGGACATTGGGAAAAAAATAAGAAAAATTGACACCTATTGTTGAACCAGGCTCTGTGGGTAGACTGAATATTAATGTAGAAGTTTATTAAAGGTCCCCCCTATTCCTTGGTGTATGGAAAAGAAGAAGTCCTACCCACTCATATTGAGCTACCTGTCCTACAAACATTGTAGTTGTTCAAATATGAAGATGATGAGTTTGATCCAATGAGCTCAAGGTTAGCTCAATTGTTGCAACTAGAAGAGGAGAGATAAAAGGTATTTAGGCTTTCAAAAAACATGTAAAAATGATGCAGAAGTGGTTTGGTAAGAAGACAACAGAACACAAGCTTTAGGTAGGGGATCTAGTTCTCAAATGGAACAAAAAAAAAGCCATGCCAGGAAAGCATCACATTGGGAAGGCCCATTTCAGATTTTTGCAGTAAATTCATCAAACACATATTATCTTTGAGATATGGATGGTGGGGATCTACCAATTCTAGTTAACGGTCTTCATCTGAAGGCCTATTGTCAATGAGGTAATCTAGAGGTACCAATTTATAAATATATACATATTTCATTTACAAGTATTTCACTGATTTGTATGTGCTGCATCTCCCTTACAGAATCAATTTTGCCTCAAAGTGGTACTCTGAAGACACATTATGTTTTCCAAAAGAATTAATGGTTGCACTAAAAAATTTGAACAGGATCTAAAGGCTCCGAAGTTGAGAGGTTGTTTTATCTCCAAATCAAAAGGAAAAATGTTCCAGGGAAGAAATTTGAATACACTTGGCAAAATCATTGCCTTAGTTGAAAATATAAGTGCGGTGTGAAAAGGTATGTGTGGGGTCTAGTTTCTAAAATGGTGAGACACGATAAGAAAAATGTTTTCATCCTAAGGTGGGGGTAAAAATCCCAATCACCTTTCTATGGGATGAATACGTATCATGGATAAAATTAAAGCATTAATGATGGCTTGTGTGCTTTTGGGTCAAAAGAGCTTTTGCTCCAAGTAGGGGTGAAACTCTCTTTCACACCTTATTGGGGTAAAAATATTTATGAAAATTTAACGCGCTAATTTTAGTGCCCATGCCTTTTGATTTTAAAATAAATATTTTTAAAATTCCTTTGAGCTAAAGTCATTCCATGGTGGTTGCAAAATAAAATAAGGATTATGAAAACGAACATGTCGTGCCCTATTTAAAGAGGAATAGTCAACCATGATTTCACCCTATGAGAGGGTGAAGTTTTTGTGCGTTCGCATTTCATGAAGCCAAGTGATACATAAGTGTTCTAAGGGTATGGGGTGCACTCCAAAATTTTTGAAATGACTACATATAAGAATTTTTGATGCGGTTTTGATAAAATTAGAGGTGGAACAAAGTGAAAAACAAAGGAAAGTAAGCATTTTTATTTAAAAAAGCTTTTCAGAAAAAACAAGGATCAATTTTTTAAAAAAAATTGAATTCCTTTTATTAATATGGCACAATGATACATAAATAAATAAAATTAAAAAAAAGAGAAGAAAAGAAAGAAATCAAAAAGCTCCAGTTTTAAAGATGTTTTTCTAAATATGGATGCACGAAATTGTTTTAAAAGGGAGGTTCGCCATGGATTCCGCCAATAAAGTAAAATATGTTTTCAGAATGAAAGGAAAAGAGATCAAGTGCACCTCAACAGTATTTTTGCCCTCATTTTTCTTTGGGCGTGTGACAATTTTTGAAATACGAATCGATTTTTTTTAGAGCGCCCCCCCATAGTGGTTTCACCCCAGCATATGGCATCTTTCAGGAGCACATTATGGCATATTTTCGAGGCATTTAATTTAAAATGTGTACCTAGGTTATGTCAGGAGATGTTTTTTCCTTCTTGGGAGCCAAAATTTCACCATGTCGAAAGCAAATGTGCTCATTGGTCCGCAGGTGGTGGATTCATTTTTCAAGGCCATTTTAGCAGCCAGGATATGTTTTTCAAAGGCATAACACAACAATAAAGCAATGTAGTTTTGAATATGATTTTATAGAAAATATAATTTAGTTGTAGTTGGAGCATCGAGATTAGTGTCGATTATGAGAAACAAGGCATGTGCCCTCCTGAATTTTCCAGGAAATTTTTTTGCATTTACTCTGGTAGTTGAGGCAATTTTCTATAAATAGAGCATAGGTAAATTCACTCAAAAGTTAAAGTTTTTTAAAAATCTTCTACTAGTGCATTTGTGAGCTTTTGGTTGCAAAAATTACAGAACATCTTCAGGAGTGCTGGATTATTGGAATTAACAACATGGGTAAGAAAAGCAAAGAGGTGAAAGAGATTGTGGAGCCTAAGCAGTTGAAGAAGTGGCTAGAAGGTAGGACAAAATCTAAGAAGGCTCATAGGAATGAAAATGTAGAATTGGACCTATACTCTAACACCATGGTAGAGGTTAGGGATTGTGTGATCACCAACAAGGGCATGGTGAAGCTTCGACAAGATGTGGAGTTCACAGTAAATCAAGGATTAATAGTAGAGAGCCCTTTGATTATGTCATTTTATGTGTAATTATTTTGGTATTTATGTATGCCCATACACCCTTGTCCAAAACTAATGAAGCTAATCTCCCGAATTTACAATTTGATTACCAAGACAGTTCGAAAAGTAAATAATGGGATGCTTTTCTCTATATTTGTTGATGAAGTGCGAGAAGCATTTGCTTATGGGTTAAAACCCCCATTTGACATGATTTGCAAGAAGCTACACATTAATGAGCAAAAAGATAGATATGTATCTACTGTGACCATGCGCTAGTTCATGGAAACACAGTTTATTAAAGAACCACATCTGCGGCAATTTTTAAACTTGCCAAATCCACTCTCAGAGTTCAAAAGTCCAGATATTTACTTGATGCTAGCATGGGTTGCTGGTATCTCGATAGATTCCATAGTTCATAAGCGGTAGGGAACTGGCACAGTGCATATGCTAGGTGGAGTTTCATGCTCCAACAATGATGAAGATGGATACCAATCCGATTTACTTTGATTGGGCTGATTTTATATATCAAAAACTACATTTTCAACTGGAGAAGTTAAATACTGGAGAAGATACATCTTTCAAGCATACATCCTTCTTGGTATAGTATTTATTATTTCATTTACATCAGTATTTTTAATTCATTGGAGTAAAACATGTTGATGAAAAATATGAGCTATTGCCAATTTATATGTGGAATTCCTCTCTGTCAAGGAGGAAGTCATTTTATAGTTTTAACCATTTGTTTTTGGAGCTCGCGATTGATATGTTTGGTGGTAAAAGTGAAAGAATACCATAGGATATGAGAGAAGCAGTGGTTACAACAGATAAGGGAGACATTTTTATGCTTACTTAGGGTATGGTTGTATGAATTTTTGGCTTCATGGGTAAACCATTCCTACTTCCATACTTCACCATCGAGCATGTTTTCACCATGGAGGTGGTGTGCCAGACTGATTGTGCCAATGATGTTTATGGAGCAGGTCACGGTAAAAGGATGACACATATGATGCCATTTAGATTTGAAAAAATATAAGTGAGCTAGGTTGGCCAGAATAGATTACTCATAAAAGCACTTCAAGACCTGGGCCTGGTAGAACTACCGCAATGATGGAGGTATGATCCATTAGGGAAGTTTTTAGAAATAATTAAAGCCAAGAATTTTCATTGATGTCCATGGCTAGAAATTTAGGAAAAGTGTAACAATTTTGATGGTCATGATTTAGAGTGGCATAATGAAGCAATGGTGTTACTTTCGCCAAGGCATGACTTCTATGAGCAAGAGGCCGAATATAACCCCGTAGTGCACAAAGATCAGATTCTAATTGTGGGACTATTTGATCAGGTGAAAAAGAGTTGGCCCCTGTTTTCTGAAGAGAAAATCATGAATTGGTGGGTTATGTAGATCCATAGAGGGAAAACTACATTTGGTCTCAGGTTGAAGATGGACAAGGCATTTTTGGAAGCATATGATGAATTTTTTAGTATTTACCAACCTGTTGCTTTTGCCAAGGTCGTGCGTCAATGTTTTCAAAAGTCTGATAGTGATGAAAGTGTGGAAAAAGAGAAGCACCCAACGACTACATAAGAGACACTTGAGGAAGAAGAGCAATAATATGTATTTTGATGAATATCCCAATGGGTAAAATGAAATATATATGAGATGCACCCTTTGGAGAAGCAAAGTGTGAAAGAGGCCCTTCCTTTCCCAAAGGCTACAAAGAATTTGAGAACCAACGTCGTCTCCTCATCTGCTATTGTAGTTTCCATGAATGTATTTATAGTTGCTACTATTGCAATGAAATCTCCTCCACCAATGTCAGCTGCTCAAGGTGAAATCACCCAAGAGTTTCCATTGTTGCATGAGCAGGCATTGGAACAACATGTTGAGGTCATAAAATTGGAGGTAGGAGCAAAGCATGAACAAGAAGACCCTGTTATGTATTTTTTTCCACCACCAGGACACACGGTGCTTGTGCCCAAAGGTACGTCTCCACTTCCCTCTTCTTCTAATTTGGAGCATGTAGTGACTGCTAGTTTATTTCCTATATTTACCACATCTATCTCTCCCTAATTTGGTATACCTTTTATTTCAATTTCAGTCCCTTCCTCTCACACGTAGGTCAATACTGCTCCATATTCTCTCCCCATTTCTTGGTCCCCCTTTATTTTAGTTCATTTTCATCAGGTCCGAATCCATTCTTACATCCATTCCCTTCCATTTCTATCTCTACTTCCACCGTAGTCGTAAGTACTCAATCTCCTCCAATAGTGAGCAAAAAATGTACCTGGACTTGGTTCTTCTATCCACTCTACTATTTTAGTTACCCCTCTCATAAATATCTCCTCTTCTTCCTTTGAGCTAGACCGTACACAAATTTTGGTTCCTTTCACATTATTTTTTGAAATGTAGGTGCTGCCCAAAGTTAAGATGATACCCAGGTATCCAGATGCAAAAAATATTAATCACGCTCACCTCATCTTGTCTTAGTGGTTGAAGATTCAAAGGAGAAAGGAGGTACTTGTCCCAGCTATACTACTCAATAAGGTCGTATTTGAATCGGTTTCTATGGAGACTCATACCATTAAGATAATTCCCCTGGTCTAGAGGCCACAAGGATAAATTATATTTAATGATTATGCTTATGAGACCGTGATGGAGGACCTACAAAAATTTGATCCAACTAAAAAAATGGGGAATATGCAAGTTGATATGAGCTCAGTCTATTTGCACGGTGAGTATTATAAGCAAAGATTTATGACGCCAAAATAAAGATCGTAAAACTTGAAGATGCTTTGACAGCAAGTAGAGCACAGTAGGAGAGTATGACAATGGAGAATGAACACTTGCATTAGCAAGCAGGGGCACATCAAAAATAAAAGGATACGTTGAAGAAGCAAGTGCAAGCGTTGAAGGCATACTTCAGTCCATACAGAACCAAATGGTATAAAATGCCACATAAGCTGTAGGCTTCTCTCCAAAAATTATTAAAGACTCTCACCTTCGCTTGACCCAGAGCTACAAAAAGTTGGTGGTAAAGGCAGTTCAAGTTTTACATTATATTTACGCAACCTAGATACAAATTTTGTTGGGCCAAAAATTGATAGATGGTACTAAGGAAATGCTAGAGCTACATTTAGAAATGGTTGTAAAAAACCAAGCTCTGGCTTAGTCCAACATGCATATTTTCCCCCCAAGTGAAATGGACCAAGCTTGGTCTACCTCCAAGGTCACGCTACATGGTTACTTTCATAGGTAGGACTTGGTGAGAGGAGGTAGAAATATCCTTAATGTTATGAATGGGAGCATACTGTTTCCATGAAACATTGTGATGCACTCACTGATATGGGATTTTCAGGTTTTACTTATGAATGGGGCAAGCCTCTACCAAAGTAACATTTGGAAGTGACCTAGAAGAATTTTGTGGAGATACCCAAGAAATTGATTATTGGGAGAAGCTAGTAACTGAACAAGTGTTGTATCTTATGAAGAAGTTTAACCATATGGAGTTGTCCTTGTTTGAGTTATCTCAACATGCTAAGCGCCTTAGCTTGGAGGATGTCTAGAACCTACGATATGTTTATGAGTCATTGAGTTTTCCTCGATTGTTCACCATAGATGCTTGGGTTGAAGCTGGTACAGTTTATGAAGTCTCTTGCGAGAGCTTGAAGGAGTAGGAATAATAATCCTTAATATAACAAGCAACAATAGAGCAAGCAACATCAGAAGTAGAGTGAGTGAAATTAGAGGATATATAAGTAGAGGCAGAGGTGGTTGAGAAGGCAACAATTTAGCAGGTGCAAAAAAAGACATCCAAATTAGAAGAGACAACCAAAGAAACCAGTAAGAAAGACCATTGAGGAGCCCAATGGATAAAGGCCTTGGATGGTTTTCATCCATGTGAGCCAGATACCTCATGAGTCACCAAAAATGTTGGCAATTTTAAAAATGTCACATTGGGATTTTTATGAAATTTTGTTGAAGGGTTTTGTTTGTAAAATGGTAATTATAATAAAATTATTTTATAGTGTTTTTCGCAATATTTTTATGTGTAATTATTTTCTTGTATTTTCATGAAATTTCATACTTCAAAATAGTGGAGATCATAAGATAAATATAAAATCAAAAAAATTGCACCTAAGGAAGAACATTACTGAAGCTTAAAATCATGTTCACCTAAAAAAATGGGCAAAGGACCCGTTCGCCTCACTCTGTGGAGAACATAAAAGTTTAAATGCAAAAGTGCTTTCATCCCAAGTGAGGTGCGGAAGTCCCTTTTGCCCCTCATTGGGGAAAAAGTGCATCAAAATGCTTTAAAATTTAGGTGAGCCCAAAGGAAAAGTTCGATAATTTAAAGAGGGTGCCTTCACCCCACTATAGGGTGAGCGTCATTTATTTATTTTTTAAAACAAAGGCATTGACAAGTCAATAGGACTTTCACCCTAGTTGAGGGGCAAAAGTCCCATTCGCCCCTCTTTGGGGTGAAAGCGTAATGACTAATGAGTTTTGGTGAAAGAAAAGGATATGGCAAGCACTTTGGTTGCATTGAAAAGTCAAAACTAGGTTCACCTAAAGAGGAGGACGAAAATACCTTTCACCCTTCCTACGGGAGAACATATATGTAAGGTAAGGTATGGACCCCACTTTGGCACATGCAAGAAAAATGAAGATTTGAAAATGCTTTTGCCCTAGATATGGTGTGAATGTCACATTCACCCTTCACTAGGGTGAAGTTACAGGAAAACGACCTGACAATGCATCCAAAGTATTATTTTATTCTGAGGTGAATGTGAAGATATTGGGCATTGAAAGGTTAAAATTGTGTTCGCCCAAGGTTGAGAGTGATAGTGTATTTCTCTCTTTTAAAGGTGAACGCATATTTTAAAAGTAAAGGACGTTTTATGTGGAGCGCTTTTGCTCTTGAAGGAAGCATAAAGCTTTTAGTTGTCTCTTTTAAAGGCAAAACGACATAGCAACAGTATGGAGCATCAAGCGCAAAATTGAAGGATTGTTAAGTTGGTTTTACCCATATTTCTTCTAGAATGATTACTACTATGACAAGAAAGCAAATTCAATGCACTAAATTTTATTTCGAGTAAATTAAGTGGTTGTACGTAAATGTAAGAGGCACCCTCTTTACCAGGGGGCACGAATGAAGAGTAAACATTGAAATTTAAAGGAAGCACTTTCACTCCTTGCTTTGTTTTAGGAAAATTCAGTTTTTAAATACTTATTAAAGGATCTCAAGATAGGGAAATAAGGCAAGTTTAATTATTGAGGTTAAAATCGATTGAAATTGTTGATTTCGTGCTAAAAGGAGCTAAAGCATTTAAATCATAAGGTGATTTCTATGAATTCCAAGATATCTCGAACAGGGATAAATTTTTAAGGTGCATCAAATGTACCAAGTTGTCGACCACCTTTGTAGTTTTCTGTGCACCAACACCCAAATATGCTAATTTCCTAGGGGTTTTTCCTTAAAATCTGGATCGTTGTTTCAAAAAGATGAATTTTCAAGATTTCCAAGAAGGAATTTTCTCACCAAGGTCCCTGATCTGTAAACATTTTGTTTTCATGTGCATTTAATGAAAGAGGTGAAATCCTCTATAAATACTAATAATTTTAATGTAACAAAAAAGGAGGATAGACATTCTATAGAAAAATTATTCAATTTTTAAGTGTAAATAGAAGAGACTCGACTTCTAATTTTACAAGCAATTTTTATGTGTGATTTCTTTCTATTTTAAGCATTTCTATTATATATTCATATATGTTATCTGCTGCTAAATTTGAACTTGACATCTGGATTCGAATACTATCAGTGAGGGAGTGAATACTGGAATGCAATTCTGGAAGTTATCTCCGTGGAACTGTAAGTAAATTATTTATCTTATCTCTATTTTATGTTGCTACAATGCTTGGTTGGAATTCCTATTGCTAGTCTATCCCCTATCCTACATCTTTGACCTTTGGCCATATTTCCCATTTCTTTTCATTATTTCTAAGTTTATTTCTTGCAACTCTAGACTTAAACAGGTGTAGGATTAGAAAGGGAGCCAACCCTCTCTCGAAATTTGGCATGGGGGACATTTATTTCCTCTGACATTTCAATGTTGGTCGTGTCTAGGGTGCATAAATGTATTTTTGTATTTTAGGTAGATATTTGATCAACAATTATTTATCTATAAATTATAAAATTCTTATATGTATAGTTTGTATTATTTATATTTTTCATTCTTGGATTTTACAAAGAAGTGTTCAATTAGTGCAACTATGTTTTTTTATATCATGTATTATTACATTATTTTTATGGTACAAGCTAGATAAAAATATATATAATGGATATGGTATGACACCTCTTTGCAAGTTGAAGGTGCACTAATTTAACAACTCGGAAATTTAACTTTTGGCTCTCTAACCAACTTCATCCTGATGGTATATTGTCATTCATATTTATGGCATGTTTAGCATATGTAACATCCTTGGATAGTCATTTCATGTCATTGATAAGAAAACTCATCAAAAAAAATATTTGACTTGACTTTGATATCTATAATGAGATCACAATTCATAGATTCTCTTAGAAGTCAACTTATGTATTTGTGAGTAGTCTCAATTCTAACACATTTATATTTATTAGTTGAATGATATTTGTTATATATTCTTAAGGTATTAACAAGGATATCAATTTCTACACTTTGAGTGTATTTGAAATATATAATCATTACCTAGAGAGATCTTGAGATTTTCATCAAGGAAAGTTTAGTTAAAATTAAAGGTAGCTATTTAAATTTTTATAATATATAATTTGGAATATTAACATATTTATAGACAAGTTATATGAATTTTATATTATAAAATTTCAAAAAATTTATTTTTTAAAATATGTAGATATCAAGTCTAAGAGATTAATATTTTTAGACTTTATTTATTTGAATATTATATTCCCTAAGGGAAATATAAATTTAGAAAGTGAACTCCACTTTAATTGTGAGTATTTAAAAGGTAATTTATAGCTATGGAATCATATAGAATCTTCCTACAAGGTATAATAAATATTTTTAAAACAAGAAAATTATTCAAGCTACCATAGGTTCCATTTATTCTCATAATTAACGTACATTTTGGTGCTATGAATTATGACAAAAAAACCTCTTAAGATATATAAATAATGAATGAATTTTAGAATTAGTCTCTACTCATGCAATAGGTTACATGATTTCACAACTTTTATTTTATTATATATATATATATATACTTATTTCAGACAATTTGAAAGGAGAGTTTATTGGTCAAATGTTATTATAGCTACAACAATATATAGATTAAATAAAATTAGTATACATAGTTTTATTATTCATGGATTAATATCTAATGGAGATAAGATTATTCAATTATTCATGTATTAAGTTTAATTTTTTATTAATGTAATGTTTAAATAATCATAAGTATAATTGATGCATCCTTTAAATGAAAGAGCAGACCTATATAGTAACTACATTTCTTAAATACCCCTTTCGATAAGACTAATAGTTCATTGTTAAGAACATAAGAGCATGTGTCATTTTTGTTCTTGTAAAATTGTCTACTCAACCACCATTTCATGTTATTTATAATAGTAGACATTGATATTATTTTATTTTTTAATTATTGTCACTAAATAAGTATTTTTTGGTGGAGACAAAATTAATACTTCTATCCTAAGTTCTGAGTTCTGAGAATTATTTATTGATGTTTTGATAACATCTTCTTATCGTTTTTATAAAGCATTGATAAAATTGAATATCATTGTGTTGTTTTGAGATAAATAAATATATTAATGTGATGCTTACCTAAAATTCATGTCCCACAACATTATAGTGACAATGAATCCAAATTTAATTATAAAGGTAATTCCCTATAGCCTTGTCTCCATTAATGATATTACAACATAGAAGATAAACCTTATTTTTGTTTAAGATCTTTTGCTAAAGAAGAGCAATAATGTTAACTTTACTATAGGACAAATGAATATTTAATATTTTTAAATTTTTAATAGGATAAATAAATATGTATCATTTTCTATATCAACATTTATTAGGTTCACATTTTAATCTTGTCCAATGACTAATTTGGTACAATAAACATTTTGAATATGATATACTATATAATGAATGAATTTACAAGAAATTTATTATTCAAATATTTTGATAAATGTTTAATATGAAAATTTGTAAAGACTATATGTTTTTTTTTGCTTCTAAGCTTGTAAATTCACTATCTAAATCATTATAAAACATTGTTGAAAATTGAAAAGGCTTGACCTCAATCTGAACAAGCTTAATGGTTTGAAACTTACTAAATTATGTATGTTTTAATATACTTAACAAATATATACTAAAAAACAATAGGATTACCCCCACTAGGATGTTTCTTTCTTATAGTTATTATTTAATAATTTGTATTAGAAAAAAATTTAGATTATAATGATCTCATTAAATTCATTGTCTTATTGTGTACTTATCTCTATCTTGTACTTAGTAGAAAATTATATAAGAGATACGATAACTTCATATATATGACATGTTAAACTTAATGTGTAATTTATTCACAATTATATTTTATATACAGTTATAAATATTTAAAACCTAGGAGTACTTATTTTGGGTAAATAATATAACTTTCTTTATATGAGGATAGAACTATTATTTATTTCATCCATCCTCAAATCAACACACAATTTTAATTCTAAAAAGAATTTTATAAGCAAGTCACCATCAAATGGAAATTGACCTTTAAAAATTGTTTACTTTCAATGTTTACATAATTAAGGGATACTTTTTATTGAGTTTCAACATACTAAATAGTGCAATAGCCTCCAACTATGGAGAAAGCAATAGATATTATACGAATAGGAATCAAGTGAATACAAACAATTAAAAGGACTTTGGTATAATATCATGCCATTAGAGGACATTTTTTTCATAAATTATTTTGTCATTTACTATGAGAACATCAATAATGGGAAAATTTAGTGTTCTAAATATGCAAATAGAACTCGCAATAAAAAAATAACATCAAATATGCAATAACAAGTAAAATAGATAGCACCTACACACCCAAGTGATAAGTGAGTGCTCAAACCTGATGGGAGCTATACTCAACAAGTGATAAGAAGGGAGCAATGCTCAATCGAAAAGTCTCATTAAGAAAAGAATAATATGATTGATATATATTTGAACACATTGGAGTTTACTCCTTTTATAGAAAGAGTGAAACCTAAGCCACATAATAATTATCATACTTTCTAAGTGAACAAATCCTTCTATTTCTATATATAGTTGTTCCCTTTATTCGATTTAGAAATTTATATTTTATCGACAAGCTAAAAACTATCATTTACAATAATTATTTATGTAATATTGTGTTTAGGAGCACAACATGCCTTCCCCTTAAAGAGATTTGGTCCCAAATCCAAAAAATAACACCATAATTAAGTGCACTCAACTTAAAGTAGGGTGAGTATGGGTGACCAAATGGGAAGTACCTGTTAGGAAATGCAACCACAAGATGTAAAATGAGCAAGCAATGTTAACTATATGATAATGGTAATATAATATGTAGGAAAAGTATATGAAAAAAATTTGTAATAGCTGAAAAAATAACCATTAATGAAAGCTCATGAAAATAGTATAATGTAATATAATGGAGGACTTAAACACTCCATAAATGATGCATGATCTACATCGTGCCTACTATACTCACTATACTTTCTAACTCTCTCTCTTTTTCATAGCATTTATCAAAAGGTATATATATATATAGGGAGATATATCCCTTGGCATTTCATCTACCCACAACTCTTCAACTACCTATCCTATGAATCATGTACATGTGGACTACATGCACATTTACATCATTGCACATTCCAACACTTGTGTATTTATTATATTGCATGAAGTAACTACTCAAAAATTAATCTAATACAAACTTCTAATCTAGAGATGTACCCAAGGTGGTACATTGACATGTACCAAATAATGTAATATATTCCAACACCCGCCTATATTGCATTATTTTGGTATTTAAAGCTTTAGTCTTCAGTATGGGTCTTCATCTTTCAAATGTTCTTCAACTTGATCTAGTCCTTCTTCTTATTTAATTTGTAGATGACCAAGTAATCCATAATTTTTTTTTCCTCTAATTTTATTTTTTCAAGATCTTCTATTTTCCTGTTGAATTTTATGATATATAGGTCTTTCATTTTCTGCAATCTGCTCCTTAGAAAATGCATTAGTGTTATCTTGAAATACAACAATATCATGTGAAGTATTAATTGAATCTAGAGCATATATATCTTTGTGGATTTATCTAGTAGCTTCTATCTCATTTTGATTTATGATGAGACACATATTGACTTCATTTATGTATCTAAAATCAACCATCCTTTTGCTCTCTACCAACTTGGCTACTGAAATAAGATTAGATGTTAATATAGGAATATACATTACATTATGTAACATGAAATTTGGAAATATTTTCTTTTGTGTTACACACCCATATCCATGTATAAGATAGATTTTTCCATCTGCAATTTTCAACTTGAAAATGTTAGTGATTTCAATGCAATCAAACCATTCTAAATTTCTTGCCATGTGATGACTTGCACAGGAATTAATGTAACAAATATCCTTTTTATTTTGACCTGAGAAATTGTTTGTGTTTGAAGTGATTTTGAATCTTTGAAATGGTATATTGGATGGATTTTGATTTGGAGTCCTTTTATAGC
Source organism: Wollemia nobilis (assembly GCA_028583015.1). Taxonomy (NCBI): domain Eukaryota; kingdom Viridiplantae; phylum Streptophyta; class Pinopsida; order Araucariales; family Araucariaceae; genus Wollemia; species Wollemia nobilis. The sequence goes on along the minus strand of JAQPPZ010016887.1, from coordinate 1,087,031 downwards.
ATATCTTGCAATTATATGTTCCTCTTTCTAATTTATTCATTGTAGTATTTCTTATGTCTCTCAGTATCTTCAATTTCTATATTCTAACCTTCAATTATTTTAGTATATGGTCAATAGAATTACTTTTAGCTTAATAGTATTTTGAGAATACCTTGAGAATATTAATGTTCAATCATTAGTTTTGATAAGAATTTAGTTTTTCAAAATATCTAGGTAGAATACCTTTTAATTCCCAAGTATTTAGAACAATTTTTATGGAAGTTTTATATTTCAAAAACTTTGAAGTTGTCTACCTTATGACTCCCTAGTTAAGAATATGTGAACAAACTTTGACAACACCTTATCAAATCTCACGTTTTGTAGAATCCTTTATATTTGCCAAGTATTTGAGTGTACTATAGTCATGATAAAGTGCTTGGATTTCTTTAGATTTCCTTTTGAGTTGAATTCCTAATATTTTGATACTAATTTTAATATAATATTCAACACCTAATTTCACCTAATTTCTCCCTATTCATATATGCATTTTCAATTTGATAATGTTCTTTATTTTTCAAGACTTTATAGTTGGATTTCTTTTGTCCCTTCAATTTGTATAGAGACAAGTATAAATAATAATTTCCAAATTTTAAGAAATGCTATGAAAACTTTTTTGTACCCTTTAATTATCAATAGTTTGGTTTTCTAAATTTCAATGATCTAAATTTTGATGTAGTACTCCTTATATCTTCCTATTTAAGAATTTAGAAAATAATAACATTTGCAAAATAATGTTTTATTTTTTCCAAGGTATAAAACCTTATATCTCCTAGTTTAATTATTTGCAAATACTTTGACATTTGAATCTCAACTAATGAAGTAAGGTTTTAACTACTTTATAAGGTTGAATATTTTTAGAAGGAAGAATAATATTTCTTGAAGAAAATATTAATTAAGAGGATATAGAATGCGATTAATGTTTAATGTGGAGGATGAGGAATAATTTTACATTTGATCATTATTGTTTGTAGGATAACAATTGGGAGGTATAAGAAGAAGAAAAATTAATTAAAGGAAGTTATAAGAAGAACAAATTTTTGAATAATTGAGGAATTAAACTGGTTATTTAATTGAAAGAATTAATTGAAACAAAGGAAGATATAAGAATTGGAAATTTTATTGAAATTGAAAGAAGAAATTGAATAAGAAGTGAATGAAATTGAAATCAATGAAAATTGATTAAATTAAAATTTTCGAGATAAAATGATTCTTACCAAATTAACAAAGAAATTCATAAAAGAATAATCAAAGGATAAAATAACATGGAAGAAAATATTTAGAATACATTGCTAGAATAAAATAAAGAAAGGAAGTATCTAAAACTTCACACATAACACTTGATAGAGAATATTGACTAAAAAAAAGGTATATCAATAAAATTAAATAACTTATGCTCAATTTCCAAAGAAGCCAAGGATGAAAACTTTGAAAAAATTGGTAATTATCTAAGGTCATAACTTATTGAAGCACATTAATATTTTAAATATGCTATTATACTACATATTGATATATCTATGATAATGTATATAGAATTACTTATTCTTGTTATTTATAAAGAAAAGAACAAAAGGCAAGAATAATTGATTAAAATATATTAGTTGTGATACAAATGGCATAGCAAATAATCTTGTTCAAGAAATAAATTTGGATATAAAAAAATAAGGTATAGACAATGTTGATAATTATGATGATAAGCATTTACATTATACATGTGTTAACATCAAGTCATGAGATTCATATGATAATATTAATGGAATATATTATTGTGGTGACTTGCTCATAAGAATAACAAATATCAATCCAAAAGAACATATTCAATGTTCAAACTTGAAGGAGTACTAGAGTTAACATAGCAGTACCAAAGCAAGCAAGCATGAAGAAGAATTAGAGATTGAATGAAAAAGGCCTTCATACTAAATAGTGTAATATTGGGGGGTTTTGGAGGTATTACATCATTTGGTCCATTTGTAAATATTTAGATTAGGGTGTTTTTATTATTTGAGTCCATAGTATGTGTCAAGTTATTAAGTTTGATGTGTCATGTGTTTAAGTGAGAGTTATGTATGTGAGGTTTTTTGTGTGTATGTGTGAGCTATGTGTGTGAAATTTCAAGTTTAGTAGGGAGTTATCAGTAATAATGAGAGACTTTGTCTTTTTATAATATATTAGATTTATTATGTAAGAGGAAAATATAAAGGTTTTATCTCCCACGAGTCATGTAATATGAAGAGTCGCATGTGTCTATTTATTGAATATAAAGCTAGATAATATTTATAAAATAATCATTACATTTATGCATGCTTTATAGTAAATGTATTTTCAATAAATTTTTCTTTGATTTTGATGTTCATTGGTGTATTCATGTTATGATAAGATGAAATTATATCTTGTGATATAATAATGATAATTTTATAATAGTTACAAAAACAAACATCTCTTCGTGACTTCTATCTCATCAATATTTACTTGTTTTATATCGTATTGACTTTATATATTTTTTAACTCACTACAATCCCATTTGAAATGACCTAGTTTCCTTTAATAAAAAAAAATGACTTAGGCCTGCTCACATTATAAGTTTTATCTTTCTTATGATCACAGGTTAAGGGTATGATAATTTTGTTACCTTTGTATCTACATTTAGAATTAAAATACTTTCTCTATATTATTAGATATGGATATTCCCATTTATGACAATCTCATCTCTTTTTTTTTTTTTAAGTAAATAACACATCATACAAAATAAAGAGTTTTATTTTTAAAATATTCATAAAACAAAGGCAAACCTCATAAAATAATGGTAACCATATCCTCATCATTAACTATATTTTGAATAGTAGCCAACAAATTGTGTAGATATTTTAGATGCATGAGGTACTTAGAAAAAAATATTTCTTCTTGCAAAACAAGAAGAACAAAAATGATTATTTAAAAGAAAAGCACACTCAAATTTATATGTCTAATAATTATTTTGTGACTTTATCCATAATGTTGTACCATCAAATATATAACTTGCAAAGCATCAAATATTCTCTATCACTTATTGAAGTTATCAACATAATCTTTTGGTTTGGTTTCTTTCTTGAGAACTATATTTATAATCATACATTTTAAGTATATTGTAGCTCCATACATCATAATGTTTCTAATTATGAATTTAAAATAATCAGATACTAAATAATTGTTATTATTCCACTAAATATGACCTCAAACAAAAAACACTAAACACAAAACAAGACTTGAATACTAGACTCATAATAGCATATGCCAAGTGTTATACTATGTCCCATTAAAGCTCAAAACTTGTCATTCATTTATAATGACATCGTTCAATATCAAACAATGAATAAAAAACTAGTCTTGAATACTAGACTTAGAGTAGCAAATATCAAACACTACACTTTACTCCACATAGGCTCAAAACGTGGCCAAAATCCAAGTTGTTATTTGCCATAACTTGAAACAATTTGACCATCATAATTAATAACTTTATCAAATGAGGAGAAAACCTTCAAATTTCAAATATCGAAATACAAAACACTACCTGATAATATAGGAAAAAACCTCCATTGATAATGCATATACACCAAAACCAAATACATTTTAATAATTTGTAAAGGCATTAAGTTCCAAAGACAAAAAATATGACTTGGCCATAAACAATGATGTGATACAAAAATATTCTTTCTCCACTCTATGACTATGATACCATAAAAAATTATAGCTCTAGTTGCTCAATTTATATTTTTGAGCTCCTATTTTTTTTTTTTTTTTTTTTTGTGGAAAACATCCCAAAAAGGATGCCACTTTCGGGTAAGACCCAAGGAGGTAGGGGTATCCATTCTACCAAAAATGCCCAGGACTCAAACCTGGCCTACCACCTTTGACATACTCAAGGAGCAAACAAACACACAAAAACAATTTAAAAATAAGTAAATAACAACAAAAATAATAAAATAAAATAAAAAACATGCTTCCTGAGTGTGTCAAAAACAAAAGCACAACCAAACACACACAATAAGATAAAAGAAACCACAACACAAACCACATAGAAAAACATAAAAACCACATAACAAAACACAAACAAGATAAAAATAACAGATCACTACAAAGACATAACCCAAAAAAAAACATGAAAAATAAACACAACCAAAACCTAAAAAATAAAAAATAAATAAAATAAAAAACAACCAACAACAAACAATAAACAAAAACAAAAAATATAGAAAACACTCACACATAAAAACACGAAATAACACAAACAAAGAGAAACCCAAGAACAAGAAAGAAAAAATACAAGAACAATAACAAAAAACATAAAAATAAATAAAACAAAACAACAAAAACACAAGAACAACAAAAAACAACACAAAGAACACAAAAACAAAACAAAAGAACCCACCCACCTTAAAAAACTAAATAAAAAAAACAAAAAAGAAAAAAGAAAAAAATTGAACATAACAATGACCTATCTAGACCAGAAGACTATTAAGGCAAGAATCAATAGAGGAAACAAAATAAAGAATAGAATGAGCTAGGGAACTTAAAAAAACTGAATTAACCAAAGAGAAGCAGAAAACAAAAAAACAAGAAGAAACTAGGTACCTTCAGAACTGGAGCCATCCAAAGAAATGATAGAAAGAAGAGCTTCCCTAATTTGAGAATCCCACCATATAGGAGGGTGTCCATAACAAGTAAGATCACCTTTGTCCAAAGCCCAATTAGCTAAAGCATCAGTACTCTTGTTTTGATCTTTGACCACATGATTGTAATCAACTTTCAAAAATCCCATCTGGATTAACTAAATATTCTCAATAATTCTTTTTATTCTCCAATCCACCTTATGATTCTTAGAAGGAGTCTTCAAGAGATTAATCATAAGTTGAGAGTCAGACTCAACTAACATATTTTCCCATCCAAAATTAGTAGCCTCTTGAAGGCCTCTGAGGATACCATACCCCTCAACAAGGTTATTGGAAAGAATACCCAAATTCTTAGCAAAAGTAAAAACCAAGGAGCCATATGAAAGTCTACCAATTCCTCCCACACTAGCTTTTCTAGGGTTCCCTCTAGAGGCTCCATCAGTATTGACTTTTACAAAATCCTTAGGAGGAGGTTGCCAATTTCTAGTCTTATCCATCTTACTAATACTCACATTCCCTTTAAGTTGGTTGCCCTTAGAAGATTTAATCTTCAATATTTGCATCACTTGATCCCATATTTGGTGGGAGTTTTGGGGGTGATTAAGAAGTTGATGGATTTATTCAACTAAGTTGCCTATGGTATTTTGCCAAACATAGTGAATATCCTTCCTATCTTAATTAAAAATTTGACTGTTCTTTTCATTCCAAATATTCCAAATAAGAATGGTAGAACCCATCCAAACTAACTACCTAATAAAATGATCAACACCCTATTGATTAGGCCAATCCCTCCAAAGCTGTTCAAAAGTAAAAAAATTGGACCACTGTAAGCCAAGTAAAGTGGCCATTCTCCTCCACAACTCAAAGGCTAAAGTACACTCAATAAAAATATGGTTGATATTTTCTACATTCTCTTCACACATTTCACATCTAAAAGGGCCATGAAAACCATGCTTCATAAGTTGCTCACCAGTAAGCACCCTACGATGGAATAAAAGCCGATTAAAGAACCTCACCTTAGGCCAAAGCTTTTGAGCCCATAATCGAGAAACGATGTTAGAAGAATGGTTGGGATTATTATGGCATAAGGTCAAATAACCTTGAGCAACTGAATACTCACCCTTAGTAGTGTTTTTCCATCCAAAACAATCTTTTTCATGGGACCAAGAGAGGGATATCATATGAAGGATGCCTTGGATATCTTGTCTTTGCCTTTCTAGGATTTGAATAGGCCAGTCCTCAATAGGTATCCAATATCTACCAACCTTTGTATTACCAGTATGGTACCGACAATAATTAGCCACCTTTATCCAATTAGCTATCCAAGGCCTCTAATCGGGAAATTGAGTTATAAAAGGCTTGTGACCATTCCAAGATTCTGTCCAAAAATTTACATGTTGACCATTATGAATGATCCAATTCAATTTTTTCTTTATCAAATCCTCACTAGTCTTAAGAACTACTAAAATGGAAGAACCTTGGGTAGTAAGATGATAGCGAACAAGGTCTTTAGGACTTTTGTTCTTAGCATATTTAGCATGGATATTATTGGCCCAAAGAGCATTGGGGTTATGCAACATCCTTAAATATAATTTAGCATCTAAAGCTTTGTTGTTATTAATTCAAGACCGAAATCCTAATCCCCCTTCACTCTTAGTAAGACATAAAGTATCGCATTTCACCAAGACCCATTTTATTTTATCCTTAGTACCACTCCAAAGGAAACAATGTCAGATTTGATCCAATTATCAAAGAATAGCCTTTGGGGTATTCAAAACGGAAGAAACATAAATAGGAATAGCTTGAAGGACTGATTTTACCAAGGTGATTCTACCCCTAGAAGAAAGCCACTTGTTGGTCCACTTTCCAATTTTTTTCTTGACTTTGTCCAACAACCAATTCCAATATTTATTTTTTTGCCTTTGAATATTAATGGGAATACCTAAATAAGTGATTAGAACATAGGTATTCTTATATCTTAATTTATCCAAGACCATGGATTCCTGTCTAGCAGAGCAGCAAAAGAAAATAACTTTAGATTTGTCTTCATTGATCAACTTCCCAGTAGCCTTAGATGGTTTCAGCTCCTATTTATAATGATGGGTTCGAATGAGATGTGTAGAAGTCTTGTGGGTTCTTTGCTGCATTGATGCTGCAAGGTTTTGATCTATGGATTCATTTCAATTTTTATTGGGTGGTAATAGGGCTACTATTTTTAGTGGAGATGCAGGGGTGGTTTTCTCGGTTTTTCATTTTTAATTTTGTGGAGAGTTTCATACTACTTTTTAGCCATGGTTTTTAGGTTGGAAGGTTAATGTTCCTTTTTCTCGCTAGGTGGGAAGTTTAAATTTTAGTATGGATTAGGAAAGTCAACATTCAATTTATTTCCCAATGCTCAGTGTCCTTTTGGGTAATTTTTATGTGGTGGTTTCTTTCGATTGTGGGCTTTTAATGTTTTATATATGGCCTTCTCTACCTTCAAAAGGATATGTGGACCCCCTCTTGAGGGATTTTAGTTGGTGCCTCTAGTGTGGAAGTTGTACTTTTTGTAGGTCAATAGGATGATTGGATCTAGTTTTTCTTTATCCAGTCATGTGCTCTTTGCTGGTTGGGTAACCCAAAATTGATGTTTGTTAGTCTCAATTTGGAGCTTTTTGTTAAGGTTTTGGGATCCTCTCAAAACCCTCACCTTTCAATTAATAAAAAATAATAATTATTTATAATATAGTAATTGATACATCCTAATAAAATGAAATACTAAAAACCCTAGCAAGTTACCCATAAACATATGTAGTAACAAACAATGCAATAATATCAATCCACATAATTACTATTAGTAGATATTGTTATAATAAAATGGTTAAAGTACATATCCATGTAAATTACATTATGGTTAAAACATTAAAGTATAAACAATATAGCTTAAAATAAGGTAATAATTATTTTTAGGGAACAAAGAAAATAATTACAAAGAAAAAGGGTGAATCTATAAAACATATGCTTCCTTTATGTAATTTTGTGGTGCAAGCTTCATTAATATTACTTACATATTTGAAGTTAATGGGTGTTCATGCATACCCTTTAAATTTCAATTATGAAAATATTAATTTTCATAATAAAAAAAATGGTAAAATCATTTGGACCATTGCAGGAACTCTCTTTCAATGTGATATGTAAGAAGAGAGAATGAACCATATATTTTAGAATGATTAGATATTGTAATGAATTTATAAATTGATTTACATATAACAACTTTTAATAGAATCCATTTTATTATATTTGCATAAGTTGAAAGAAGGTTAGATATAAGATAAAGAAGATAATTATTATTTTTTTGATTGATAAGAGGGGTTTTGAAAGGTTCCCTTAACCTTATACAAAAAAGTTCTAGTTAGGAAAAATGCTCCCAACCATATAAATAAAAAAGGAAACATCTTCTTCAAAACAAACAAGAAGAAAGATAAAATCAGATAGATAAGCCTTCATAGGTGTAAAAGAGAAAGCCTCAAAGGGCAACAAGAGAAGCCCTCATTGGGGATTTTGAGCCAAAAACCATCAGAACCTGCAAAGAGACATAGTTACTTATTGAGGCAATCAGTATCAATACATTCTTCATCACCCACCATATTCTTGAGCTTAGTCAAATTTTTAGACTAGTACTTGATTTAGGTTTCTTGCAAGCTCACATGCAAACATAAGGTCAAAATAGAAAATTTCCCTAGGAACTCACAGTAATCCCTCATCCATCAAAAGAGACTAGTAACAATGATTCATAAATTTGGTCTAGAGTAAAGCTTGTTCATTTGTTTGAGGAAGACAAAATAATGGTTCCATTGTGTCAACCGTCATGCAAAACAAAACCTGCAATTGGTTTTCATTGAAGACAGTGTTATTACAATGTCTCCATGAATGGGTCACAAAAATATTCTCCATGTTGATCCATAAGCTGCATGTACCCAAAGCATTCATTTTATCAAGTTGAAGCCAATCATGAGAGCATATGTTGGAAATAGATCTAGTGATCTTACAAAGATTCCATGAAATGATGAAATCTTTGATGATGTGTCCTCGAGATGCTATCCAATCTAAGGAACATTCCTTAGATTAGGATATCATAACATTGAGAATATGTAGATACCTAGAAAAATCAAATTCTAAGAAGCATGGGATTGCCAACGACTAGGGAGAGGATAAATTTCATTCTAAATGGTGAGGTTAGGCATAGATAACCCCGGGTTAACTAGGAATTCAATGGTTTGGTTTCTTTCCCTAAAGACATGTTGAATGGTGACATTGGAGGAAGAGCTCAAAAAAAAATTGTCCTCAAAGATTAAGTTGGAGATGTTCCAGGATGCTGACTAGGTACCTATAATGCTTCTAATAATGTTCATAGAATCACCTTCAATAAAAATATTAGGGAAATTGATTCTAGATAGGAGAGACAAAACTTGGAAGAGAACTCAAGATTTAGCAAAATGATTAGTTTGGAAAATATTATTATTAGCTTTGAGCTCAAGATGTTTTATTAGCTTTGAGTTGTATCAATATTATTATCTTACATCCTAAACTTTGTTGGTCAATTTATATTAGAATTAGATAGATAAATATAGACTTATTTCTTTTAAATGAGTATATAGTGTTGTCTTTGTAGCACCCTCATTGACCAAAATTAATAATTATAATTTTTAAATATTAATATGAGTGCTACAATGATGCTACGGTGGTGTTATAATTGGTATTCCGTACTTTATCAGTTCTTTTAGTTTTACATGATTGTTGGAGACTTTTCTTCACTTTAAAGATAATGCGAATGTTAATTCACCATTTTTTTAAAAAACATAATTTTATTCACCGTTACCAATATTACCTTTTGTAAAACATTAAAAATTTAAATTTATAATAATTATCTTTCGGTTAGGCAAGTCCCTCCAACTCCCTTCTTGTAATCTTTCATCTCCTACTTTTGTTGTTGATCGCTCGCTTATCAAATGGGTTCCTCCACCCTTTGTATGGATCAATTTTAGTTTTTATGGTGCTTCCAAAGGTAACCCAGGACCGGCTAGAGCAAGAGGTATCTTTAGATATTATAAAAGGAAGATCTTGTTGGCCTTTGCAAAAAATATTGGTGTCCAAAATAATAATTTTGATAAAGCTTGAGCTCTCTTCCAATTTTTGTCTCTCCTATCTAGAATCAATTTCCCTAATATTTTTATTGAATGTGATTCTATGAACATTATTAGAAGCATTATAGGCACCTAGTCAACATCCTGGAACATCTCCAACTTAATATTTGAGGAATTTTTTTTTTGAGCTCTTCCTCCAATGTCACCATTCAACATTTCTTTAGGGAAAGAAACCAAACCATTGAATTCCTAGTTAACTTGGGGGTCTCTATGCCTAACATCACCATTTGGAATGAAATTTCTCCTCTCCCTAGTCGTTGGCAATCCCACACTTCTTAGAATTTGAGTTTCCTAGGTATCTACATCTTCTCAATGTTATGATATCCTAATCTAAGGAATGTTCCTTAGATTGGATAGCATCTCCATGACACATCATCAAATATTTCATCATTTCATGGAATATTTCTAAGATCACTAGATATATTTTCAACATATACTCTCATGAGTGGCTTCAACTTGATAAAATGAATTCTTGGGGTATATGGAGCTTATGGCTCAACATGGAGAATATTTTCGTGAGCCATACATGGAGACATTGTAATCACACCGTCTTCAATGAAAACCAATTGCAGGTTTTTTGTTACGTGACGATTGACACAAGGGAACCATATGTTGTCTTCCTCAAACACATGAGCAAGCTTTACTCTAGACCAAATTTATGAATCATTGTTACTAGTCTCTTTTGATGGATGAGGGATGACTGTGAGTTCCTAGGGAAACTTTCTATTTTAACCTTATGTTTGCATGTGAGCTTGCAAGAAACCTAACTCAAGTACTAGTCTAAAATTTTGACTAAGTTCAGGAATATGGTGGGTAATGAAGGATGTCTTAATACTGATTGCCTCAATAAGTAACTATGTCTCTTTGCAGGTTCTAATCATTTGGCTCAAAATCCCCTATGAGGGCTTCTCTTGTTGCCCTTTGAGGCTTTCTCTTTTACACCTATGAAGGCTTATCTATCTGATTTTATCTTTCTTCTTGTTTTTTTTGAATAAGATGTTTCATTTTTTATTTAGATGGTTGGGAGCATTTTTCCTAACTAGAACTTTTTTGTAGAAGGTTAAGGAAACATTTCAAAACCCCTCTTATCAATTAAAAAAATAATTATTATCTTCTTTATCTTCTTTCTAACCTTCTTTCAACTTATGCAAATATAATAAAATGGATTCTATTAAAAGTTGTTATATGTAAATCAATTTCAAAATTCATTACTATATATAATCATTCTAAAATATATGGTTCATTCTCTCTTCCTACATATCACATTGAAAGAGATTTCTTGCAATGGTCCAAATGATTTTACCATTTTTTAATTATGAAAATTAATATTTCCATAATTGACATTTAAAGGGTATGCATGAACACCCATTAACTTAAAATATGTAAGTAATCTTAATGAAGCTTGCACCACAAAATTACATAAAGGAAGCATAAGTTTTATAGATTCACCCTTTTTTTTTGTAATCATTTTATTTTTTCCCTAAAAATAATTATTACCTTCTTTTAAGCTATATTGTTTATACTTTAATTTTTTAACCATAATGTAATTTACATGGATATGTACTTTAACCATTTTATTATAACAATATATACTAATTGTCATGATGTGGATTGATAATATTGCATTGTTTGTTACTACATATGTTTATGGGTAACTTTCTAGGTTTTTTAGTATTTTATTTTATTAGGATGAATCAATTACTAGATTATAAATCATTATTATTTTTTATTAATTGAAAGGTGAGGGTTTTGAGAGGATCCCAAAACCTTAACAACAAGCTCCAATTTGAGAATTACAAACATCAATCCCAAAAGGGTTACCCAACCAACAAAGAGCACATGACTGGATAAAGAAAAACTAGATCCAATCATCCTATTGACCTACAAAAAGTACAACTTCCACACTAGAGGAACCAACTAACAACCCTTAATATGGGGTCCACATATCTTTTCGAATGTATAGAAGGTCATATATAAAACATTAATAAGTCTATATTTATCTATCTAATTTTAATATAAATTGACCAACAAACTTTAAGATGTAAGATAGTAATATTGTTACATCTCAAAATTAATAAAACATCTTGATCTCAATGTTACATCTCAAATAATTTATAAACATCGCATAGAAGCTCCTAATTATTTTATAGGAAGAGTCAAGGGTAAAATAGTCCATAATAACCCTTGCAACATGATCCCAAGGAGTGGGAAAGTCCGCAACGCTAAAACCATTCTCTACCTTGGGCATGAATTCCTCCTTGTATAAAAAAATACTAATCTCCTACAACAGAGAATGTCTATCACGGTTGTGATAGGCTCCATATAACACTAGGTTGGTAGTCCTACTAATGAGCTCCACCATAACCTAAAACAACCAGGAGCCAATTTTGACCCAACCGTCATTCCACGTAGAAACCATATAGTTAGTAAGTACCAAGCTATGATCGTCAAACTTATAAATACACTTTGAAAGACCTCCCTCCACAAGGATAACTTTAACCTCCTCATCAAAAGAGATAAATGTAGGCTCCAGATGAGGCTTACACAATTTAATATTAGATGGATAGATACGTGCCTTACCTATCCTCATGATAAACTAGAAAAACCCAAACATAGAGAGGAGGGAAAAGAACCGAGCCTCAAAATTCACACCATAAATAAAACTCTGATGAATAAAAACCCAAGGTATAATGAGGTACATAAGCAGAAGCCTCACCCATGAACTCAAAATTTGAATGCCAAAAGAGGGCTTGGGAGGCACAGGTGGGGAAAAAAAATTCCCAAGAATACTCACTAAGAAAACAAACCATCCTCATGAAAGAAAGCAAAAAACTATGTTGCAGGTTGCTTGACCAAATCCATCATGGGGAGGAATGACGTAAACAGCAAGATGGAGTGACCAAGACTACCGATAAGACGCCCAAAGGATGAGGGAAATAACCCTAAATACCAAGAGGAAAATCCAAGAAAGAACTCTGAGAAAGGGCTAGATGTCCACAAAATGAACATAATAACAATAGGTGTAAAGCTCCACCAAAACACCCTAGCCAAAAAATTGCCATGCGAGAACCACCTCAAAGCAAACAATGAAAAGGGCTTCGACTTCCTTGAGAATATAAATGTCATAAATGGTCCAAAAAAATTAGGTAACCTTCCCAAGGAGAGACATCCAGGCACTACAACAAAGAATAATAGACACGAGTGCCCACAAAGAATATTCTAGAGACTACACAAGAACCCGGATGGCCCTCCACCCGAGAACCTGAGATGATGTTAGAAAAGAATTCAAAATTTGAAATTCAAAAGGCAAGAGAGGGAAAGGGACATCCTGGCATCTCATTAAGCATACAAAAAGCCAAGAGGGCTCAAAAGGATGAGGTAGCCGAGTGAAGTAAAGGCACACCACCATCATCCCAACAAAGAGCAACAACCAACACCCACCAAGAGAAAGGAGCTGCATCGAAAGCCCATACGCAACCTGAAAATCATAAAGGCTTCTCATCATTGATAAGGTGAATTAACTCAAGAGGAAATTCAGTGCGCTAGATCACCAGGCCCTAACTAGATACGCCCATATTAGCAAGGCAGTCGACCACCACATTCCCTTCTCTAAACTCGTGCCTAATGATCGAATCCTCCATAGACAATAAATGAGCTCTGGATTCTTTGATTAAATTGGATATTCACCATCCCAGTATGTAGACACCTTTAAGCATATTAATAATATTTAAAGAGTCTCCCTCAATAACTACCCTATGAATGTCGAGGTCTTTAAGCATTTGAATTCCAAAAATGAAGCTCGAGTTTTGACAAAGTGAGATTATTGAACACCAATATCTTCCAAAAAGGCCAAAATAGCAATGTCAAACTTGTCCTAAATGATTGCCCTAGTGCTAGCATGGCTCGGATTTCCTTTCGATACCCCATAAAAGTTAATCTTGAACCACCCCAAAGGTGGCGGGGTCCAGCGAATGGAGGTGCATAAGTTCGGAGTAGGAGGTGGTCTTAAATCTGGGTAGAAACTAAGAGTACGCTCAACCACAAAATTAGGGTGGTCCCTAGGAATAGAGGGGAGCGAATCCTTCATTGCATATGACACATTCTCACCCACTTTCCACAAGATTTTCTGACTTAAATGAAAGAAATCTCCCTCCAAATTTTTAAATGCCCTTGCATTCTGCTCCTTCCACACTCCCCAAAGAAGATGAGGAAGCCAAAACTTCCAAAAACACTTAATATGGGGAGAGGAGAAAGGTGACGTCCACTGATGGACCAAATCATTGATAGAATTCGGTAACGTCCAAGCCAACCCAATATGTTGAAGATAAAAATAAAAAATCTCCTAGAAAGCCTTGCATTTGAGAAATAGATGGGAAGAATATTCCCAATCTAGTTTACATAGAAAACAATGATTAAGAAAATTGAAACCCCTCTTGTGCAAGTTTTCAATCGTGAGGACCTTATTCTGCACCACCAGCCAAAATAAAATATTAATTTTTGGAGTTAAATTCTTAATCCAAATCTTTGACCAAGGGAAATCACCACCTCCATGGGGGCATAAAAGAGAATAAGTAGATTTCACTATAAAAGAGCCCTCATTGTCACCATCCCAAACTAACCGATCTGCCACCTCCTCCTGGTGAACAACATACCATCGCAACTCAACAAGAATTGAATCCCACACAATGCGATCTTGGGTAGATCTGAGAAAGGGGGGAGATGGAGACCAAAAATTATGATCATTTTGAAGGAAGACAAAATCAGCCACCTTGATGAAACCTACCTCTTTGGATAGAAGACAAACTTCCCAGAAATGAGGGTCCTCCACAAGTGGATGGTCTCTGAGCCAAGGGTCATCCCAAAAGGAGATAGACCTACCGTTACCAATCACCCAACAACTGTTATTTTTGATAAAGTCCCTGGATTTGATCAAACTGTTCCAAAATGAAGAGCCCCCGGAGGAGAGAGGATCCAAAAGGAAATGATGAAAATTATATTTAGATTTTAAAATGTGACACCAAAGGCGATCAGAGTTGGAAGCAACCTTCCAAGCAAGCTTAGACACCAAAGCCTTGTTCATAATAGCCACACTTTTCAGATTCAGACCCCCTTCCTTTTTTCTTTTACAGACTTTCTCCCAAGAAATAAGATGGAACTTTCCCTTCAGTTTTGGACCCACCCAAAGAAAGGCTTTACATATACTGTCAAACTTGGATGCCACCTTAGCAGGAATATTGAAGAGAGATAAAAAGTATAGAGGAATACTTTACAGAGTGCTCTGAACTAGAACCACCTTTCTAGCTTGACTAAGGAGGGCTCCTTTCCAAGAGGAAAGCTTTCTCTGAACCCGCTCCAAAATAGGAGTCCAAAATGAATCCTTCAAATGCCCCACAAATAAAGGAAGACCCAAGTACGTAATTGGGAGAGAGACAATCCTGCACCCCAGAATTGAAGCAATCCTCTACTGACGAATCTTGGGGGTGTTAACAAAGAAGATGCTACTTTTGAGATAATTGATCAATTGACCCGCCGCTCTCTCGTAACAATTCAAAATTGATTTCACATCCCACGCATGAAAAACCGATGCCATACATGAGAGCAGAGTGTCGTCGGAAAACTGCTGATGAGATATGGGGTTTATCTGCAAGGCCGACCTTAGACCAAAATTTGCACTTTGATTTTTAATAGAACGACCAAGAGCCTCAACCATAATGATAAAAATAAATGGGGAGATAGGATCTCCCTGATGAATCCCCCTACAAGAGTTAAAAAAACCATCCGGGGATCCATTAATCAGCACTAAGAACCAAGCAGATGATATCGTAGCCTCCATTAAATTAACCCAAGAATTGCTAAAACCAAACTTCCTTAGAACCATAAATAAGAAGGGCCAAGATACTCTATCATAAGCTTTGTTGACGTCCAATTTAAGGAAGAAGGCCACTCTACCACTCTTTTGAACCGAATGAAGAAGTTCATGAATAACAATGGCCCCATCTAGGATTTGTCTCCCCGACACAAAACCACTTTGAGTAGAATCGATAATAGAAGGGAGGATAGGCTTTAATCTATTTGCCATAGCTTTAGAGAAGATTTTATAGACTGTATTGCACAAGCTTATTGGCCTAAAATCATTGAACGATGCCACAGAATCCTTTTTAGGAATGAGAGCAAGGAAAGTTGCATTCAAGGCCTTAGGGAAGACCCTCAAACTCTGGGAATGATGAACAACATCACAAACATCCACCCCACATATATGCCAAAACTTCTAGAAGAAAATAGGTGGGAAACCATCTGGGCCAAGGGCCTTAAGAGGGCCCATAGACTTTATTGTTGCCTAGATTTCTTCGTCAGATAAGGGAGCAAGAAGAGCAACATTCATCTCATCTGAGACAAGGCAAGGAATTGCCTCCAACATTTTAATTTTAGTGTCTCTATCATGAACCAACGATGAACATAAGAGAGAACTAAAGAAGTCCACAACCACTTCCCTTATCTCCATTGGATCTGAAGTGTGCAATCCATAATATTTGTCAATTTCTCTAATCATATTCCAATCCCTACGATGTAAAGTGGAAGAATGGAAAAAATGGGAGTTGTGATCTCCTTCTTTCAGCCAGAGCTCTCTGGATTTCTGTTTCTAGAACAATTCTTCTTCAGCTTGGACGTTATGAAGGGCACAAAGAGTAGCTTTTTCTTCAGCAAGAAGGCCATCCGAATACCCTTGGGAGTCAATCTATGTTTCAATAGAAGATAGAAGAGATTTCAAACGTTCTTTTTCCCTAAAAATATTTCCAAAGGAGAATTTATTCCAAAGCTTGAGGTGCACTCTGAGCTTCTTCAACTTATTCAATAGCTTGAACATCCCAACTCCTGGAACAGGTTCCTACCACCAATCAAAAACTTTGGACTCAAAATTTGGGTGGGAGCACCACATAACTTCAAATCTGAATGGTCGAGGAAGAAACGGAAGCCCCTCAAGAATTTCTAACCATAAAGGGTTATGATCTGAACCAATTCTAGGAAGAGTGGATAAGGAAGCATCGCCAAAAATATCTAAGGAGGAAATGGAAACAAAAATCCTATCAAGCCTACAAAGAATGAGACTACTACCTCCTCTACGGTTGCTCCAGGTAAATTTAGTCCCTTTAAGATCTATATCATGGAGCACCGCTTGGCTAACAAACTCATGAAAATTAGAGAGGCTCCGATCATCAACAACATTACCTCCATGTTTTTTAGAAGGGAACAAGGGTGAATTGAAATCACCAACAACCATCCAAGACTCATTCTAAAAAGTGGCCCGCATCTCTAACAAAAGTGACCAGAACCTATGTCTATCCAAGTAGGAATTTGGGGCATAAATATTAGACATCACCCAGCATCTTCGAGACAATTTACACCAAAAAAGGATATTGATAACCCTATTGGATGAAGATATAACATGGCCTTCATACTTAGTCGAGTCCTAAAAAAAGATGAGACCACCAGCCAAGCCAGAACCTTTCGAGGCCATAAAACCTGTATTTTTCTAGATCACTTTTTGAGTTTCCTCCCAAGAAGAGGCCTCCAACTTAGATTCTTGGATACATAAAATTCTGGAGATTTCTCCTTACGTAGAGAAGCAAGAAGATATTTTTTAGAGGTACTATTGAGCCCTCTAGTATTCCATGAGCAAACCTTCATAAGGAATTAAAAGGAAAGCTTCTTACCAATTTTCCCCAATTGAGGAGACTTAAACCCATCAAGCATGAGCTGCCTATCATCGTTTTCACCCTCCACAACAATACGAGCTTGACCACCATTCACCAAAGCCTCATCCATAGCCCTTTTCCTTCCTGACTTAGTAGGAGGTCTACCAAATTTCTTTGATAAACCAAATTCCACTGGCCTCTTACGTTGACTTCTTGTTTTTGGGCCAGGAGAGCCTTTCTCCATGACACGCTTTGAAGAATCAGTCAGGCTGGAGGTACACCCAAAAGGGGAAACCATCGCCTCTTTTGGGAAAGTCATCTTCAAAGGAGAAGACTCTTGAGCAAGGACCTCTAAAGAATCCTTAACCCCAAGAAGGTCCAGGTCTTCAAAAGAATTCAATAAAGGAATGTCAATACCAGACTCAATAGGTTTTGTAGATAACACCACTTCCAAGTTACTCTGAAGAGGTTGTGACTTTGGTGGTGCAGGAGAATTGAAAAACACTTAGGAGAAACAACTAAAAGACCACTCCCATAAGGAATGGAGGGCTAAGAATAAAGAACACTTTTACCTTTCAAACCCAAGGAATGTTTTGGAGTCTTTTTATGCCATATTCTATTCTTCTTGGCTAGGGTTTTTTATTATTTCTATTTTTATATATTATGGCCATCATCCTAATGAGATTTGAGTGGGGACGCTTCTTCTATGGACATAAGCTTTGATGATGGCCACCCAAGCCACAAGATTGACAGGCTTGAGGCTTATTTTCATAAATGATATATTGAGACCAAGTTCCCAAATGGGAAACAAGTTCCACTGCACTAGGGAGTTCCTTCTCAATATCAACCAATAAACACATCTTGACAAACTGATGACGAGAGTGGGACAAAGAAGTTTTATCAAAGGAGATAAATTCCCCTATAGTCGTCCCGATAGCCTAGAAAACACTCTCATGCCATAGATAAGTTAGGAATTTAGGAAGGCAAACCCAAATCAGGACCACGTTAACTCTTTGGGTCATCGGGTTGAAATCGTGGCCCCACCTCCAAAGAAACAAACTATATTTACCAAAGAACTAGGGGCCACCTTCCATAATCTTCCTCAAATCCTCCTCACATGAAAGCCTAATAAGGAAAAAATTTTGGAGTCATTTTGAAAGGGCCCAACGCCTCAGAGAGTCCAACTCTGGACGACCACCAACAAGCTTCCCCACCAGATCCCAAGAACCCTTCTTCAATAGAGAATTAACAGTAAAATATAGGACTAGAATTTTAAAGGAGTCACCAACAACCTCACAAAGGGGAAACTCTACTCCAAGAGGATCTCCCAAAATGATCTAAGCATAGGATGAAAGGGGGGAGACCCCCGAAAGGGTTCCACCAGCAAGCCCATGATGAATCAAGCCAGGATCCCACCACGGACAAACACCATTGAGAGCGGACTTACCTGACCAGAAAGGATCATCCACAACAATCTCCTCCGCCACCAAATCACCATCAGTCGACTCACTAGGGTACCACATCCACACTCAATAATATTAAGAAAAATTAACATAAATTAACTCATTAATGTTAATTTTGATTAGCAATGACATAATAGGATAAATTTATGTAATCATTAAAATAATACAAAATTATGAAAAAGGAAAAAAATATTGTTAGTTATTAACATTACACCTTATTCTATCCTCTACAATATTTTCTCATGATAAACGTAAACCATAATGGAAATCTAAAATTTATTGTTATGATGTATGTCAAGATGAGAATGTACAATATCAAAAAAATATAGTGTATAAGGAATTGAGTCTTAGAATTATATAAGAAATATATAATAAGATCAAGAATAGTATAATTAAAATAATAAATAAAACATACTAACATTGAATTTTATTTGTATCAAATTTTTAATATTAAATGGTCAAAAATATAAAATTTCAATGTAGATATCAAGATTCAAATCATGTGAGGTAATATGCATAATTATTAAATACCACTATGTGGTTTGTTGAGACACCAAGGTAACATGTTTATGATGTAATACGATTAAGGATCATTTTAGCTCCACACAATTTTTTTAGAAAAATCAAGTTGATAAGAATATGATCTTCCAATATGTAGATTTATATTTAAATCATGTCATAATACCATTTTGTGATTCCTTAAAATATTGTAACATCATGATCATGATGTAATATAAGTGAAATGATGATTATTGAAATGGGTCTCACATGTATTACAACAAAAAATCGCATAATGTTTCTCTAAATTCATTATATGGGATTGAAACAAGTCCCACCCATATCACATCATGACTACTTAGTGAAAGCACGAGATTCCGGGTGAAGGAAACACTAATTGCGATGCATTCAAAATCAAATATGCTTAAGTCCTAGAAATGTAGAATGCATGAAATGAAAGAGACGCATTGAAATGAGATACAAGCAAATGGAGAAAACACAGCCCTTTCATTAAACTCTCTTAATCTCTATTACAAAGATGCCTCCTCCCTTTTCAGGGGCTAGGAGCGTTAAAATAATTTGATTACAATCAAGACTTAAGGTTCCTCTTTCCGCGTGCCCACACTTGAGATGGGCGGGCCAAGACGATGTCGTCGTTGATGTTGATGAGTCCTTGACCTCTGTTGCTCCTCCTGCGAACAAAGAAACAATGAAGATGTCAGTAGCACCTGCTACAAATAAGAAGTGTCTGTTCTCTAAAATCGCCAAAAGATGCATATAAACATTTGTCTAAAATAGTGAGTAAAGTGAGTCCAAATGGCCTGAAAACCTAAAAGAAGACAGAAGATATTACCAGAAGGTCGTTGCCACTGAAACGGTTGGCCAATCTGCCTTCACCTGGAATTCGTCCCTGGGCAAGACGAATTTTGACTGCAATTCATCCTTGGGTGGGACGAATTCTTCTGTGTTGGAAAAGTCGAGGTGATGCTGCTCCAATGTCGACTCCCGAGACCTCCAAAACACCTGCAAACAGAGGGGTTATGTAATTGGGGCCATTTTGGGATGACCCAGATGGTCGGATTCTCCCAATTTGGCCTCTATCCTCGGGAATTCGATATCGCCACCTGCAAGTTAGTAGGACAACAAAGCGACAAAAGGCATGATAAAATCTGATCCAAATGTTATGAAATTGAAGCTATGAGTTAACCAGACAGAATAACATAAGATGCAATATGAACCAATAATCTAGAATGCTTTAGAATAAAACTTAGAAGGTGCGGGGGTGCCCAAGTGGGCCTCCCACCGTTGGCACTTGATTCCGATGCCAATCCACTAGGGATGGGCCCAAAACCTCTTAGGATTGGGGTGTCTGCAAATTGGTGGTGTAAGGTGGTCAAATGTTGGATTTGGGTTGAATCCACGCTTCCAAAAGCCACCCAATAACCTCCCTTGCGAAAGAGATTAGTGGATGTGAGAAGGTGAATCAAAAATATGCAAGTGGGTAATCAATCGGACAACACTTCGTTGCTTGAAATCACCTCCAATATCTTCTTTTTGGGTGAGAAAAGTCCCACCTTTTATAGACCCATGGGGTCTCTTTTGAGAGGGAAGCATAAGCGCCATGTGTTGGTCATAGGTGCCATGTGGTAGTCATGTCTTCCCATGAGGGAGGGGAGTCCTCCATGACTTGGGCTTTCATAACTACCCTTGTGATAGTCCTCTAACGACCTATTTGCCCACCCACACACGCGTGCGAGGCAGGAGTCATCAACTGACTGTCTTTGGCTGCCACTTGGCGCCATTCTTCTTTTTGCCCGTTAAACCTATAATTCGTCCTACCTAGGGATGAATTCAGAATTCATCCCTTGGTGAGACGGATTCCAATTTGAATTCATCCCAGGGTGGGACGGATTTGGAGTAGGTTGTCCGAAGGTGCCAAATTGCCTTCTGACCTTCCAAAATTGCTATGAAAGTGGTTAAGACCACTGTTTAACCTCTGGGGGCTGCCCTGGGGGCTGTGTTTGTCAAAGCAATTAGTGTTTGTAGCCACATAATCGGATTGGTGCTGTTTTGGTGTCTACACTTAGCGCTATTACAAAACCTTTGCAAATTATGCATGTATCACTTGGCAAGATTAGAACCAGGTCTCCTCAAAGTTGAGGTATTTAATTGGTTGATTTCATACCATTTTATAATCACATAGTGGTTATTATAACATTTTTGACAATTATGTATATATTTATTATAAGATTCAAACCTTGAAAAATTTGCATATACCATTTAGCAATATTTGAATGTTTCTCTCCATTTTGAAGGTTGATATAATTAATTATTTGAGCTCATATCATTTGAGAAAATGTTAAAATTTACATATAATTTTAGCACTGTAATTTATTACATGAAAGTAGTCACTCCTTACCACTTAAATAAAATAATTTTATTATTATTTAATCTAAAAAATAAGACAAAAATATATAAACAATAAAATTATATTAGAAATAAATTATTACTTTATAATTAATTAATATCATTCAAATAAATAACAAATATGTTTAGATCCATTAATTTCTTCTACAAATTTTTCCATGAACCTGAAGACCTTCTTCACCTCTTTTGGAGATGTCATAAGACTTAGAATGCTTAGAAGTAGATTTTTCTTTTTCCAACCAATTCTCCCACAATGAATCACATAACAATATTTTTTCCTTGGTGACCCTCCTCTATTGCATTTGGTGTTTCTATAAGTTTGACACCTCTTTAGAATTGACATTTTATTTTTTTATGGAAAGCCAAAAATGATTTCTTGTTATCTTAGGCCTCTATTGTTCCATTCTATAGTGTTGTTGATAAGGTCAATGTTATTTCTTTCATGTTGTTGTAGACTTCAATGCAAGTCAACAAAATGGTAATTAAGTTGACCCATTTATAGGAATTAATTGAAAACTAGGGAATGCTCATTCCACTATTTTTTAAATTGGTAATTTCTTTGGCTAAAAACAAATCTTGAGATTGAATATGGTAAGTATGACCACTTAGGTGACTTGTCCTTTATGCCAAGCTAGAACACATATTGTAGATAGGAAGTGATGACAAGAAGCAATCTACCAAAGATAAGCTTTTGTAGTTTATGTAGATGTGATAAAAATAGTTAGTGCTATGAAGCATGTTTCTCATCTGTTTTACATGGACAATTAATAGCCCATTTGCAGATATTAATTGAGAATTGGAGGAATACTCCCTACACTATTTTTTTACGTTGACCATTTTTTAACCAAATATACAGAGCCTTGTATTGAATATGGTAGGTCTGGCCACTGAGGTGGCTCATACTCTAAGTCAAATAAAAACATATGTTAGAGGGAAATAACTACTAAAAACAATCTACCAAATATGAGCCTCCCTAATTTTGATAAATATTATAAAATCAATTAGTAACATGAGACATGTTTGACCTTATTTTTTTTTGATAAATAACTAATAACTATTTAGAAATGTATATATACATTTGTTTTGTGTTGCTTGTAAAATCATTATTTTATAAATATTTAAATATACTTTTTTTAATCACGTATCTAAACAAAGGGAAAACAGTTACAATTACCGCAAAATCATTATGAACTAAAATTCTTATAAAATATTTAAAATTTAAACATTTATTGCCTTCCCAAAAATATTTTCTTGCCACTTACTCTCTTGGGATTAGTCGTAAGAATGCATGTAATTTTTCTGAACCACTCAAACGTCATCTCATCCAAGTATTTGCCTACCCACATTGGCTACAAAATTTCATTAGAATGGGTTTGATGCCACGTACATAGATCATAACTTTAGGTTTTATAACATTAAGGCTTGTAATTTATATTTTTATTATTATAGGAGAGTTGATTACAATGTAATTGTATTTAACAAACTTATCAATCTTTTTAAAGTTTGTAATGTGATCTTCATATAAATAAACAACCCATCGTTCAAGACTATTTCCAACAAACCTATTAATCTTCTTAAAATTTATAATTTGATCTTTATATAAATAAACAACCATCGCTCATTGAGTTCAAGCCAGATAGGTGTCAACCATTGAAAATACTATTAACTGAAAATACTCTTCTGATTTTAAACTAAATTTTTTATTAAAAATAAAATAAATTTAATATTTTAAAACTATTTTTTAAATTTCAATCTTAAATTAATCCTTAAATGATTTGAAGTTCAAACCCTTTTCTTCCTGGGTGGATTCCTTACTAAGGTGAAGTTGTGTGAAATGTGACAATTATTTATCTCTGGTACCATCACCTTGTGGCATGTAAGTGCGTGTTAGTGGTAAATATTGATATGTTAAAAACGTCCTCTGCCAAGTGAGCGTTCTTGTCACGTATTAGTGGTATATTTTTAAGTTAAAATATCTCCTGCTTAGCTAAAATGCGAATTATAAAATATAATTTTGAATTGTTTTTCTTTGACGAGGGTCTGGTCCTTCATGGTGTGCGGAGAATTAATAAGAAGAAAACAACACAACGAGCATAACACCTATAATAAACTAAGTTATTGTTGATTGCTTCCTTGGAGAAAAACCAAGCGGCAACTTACAGACGTGCTCTTTCACCGTCGACCCACGCCATTCATGACCTCATCCGCTACATCGGAGTACGCCTAGCTGCGGATGGACTTACCCATTCAAATGTATGTAACTCTGCACCTCCCAAGCTGCTTAAAAAGTTTGACCCGATACAAGGTTTTTCAAGTCAATGCTAATATTTATTACTGAAGAATAACGACTGCTTTCTAAACACAAACCATTATAAGTATCCAGAGGGATCCTCTTCTCCAATTTGAAAGGGGCTGAAACACAGCAGACGTCCGCGAGCCGCGACAGGGAACAAGTCCATGGGATGGAACACCACGCGGTTCAGAGCAGCCGCGGGCTGGAACACTCCGCGGGCTTCAGCGCAATGCGGGGCACAGCACGGCGGGCTGGAGCACGGCGCCGGGTACAACACGTCGCGGGCTAGAGCAGCTAATGCTCTACGCCGCTATCCTCCACGCGGGCCACAAGACAATGAAACCGGAGGAGTAGAGCAATGGAGGATGTCGCCGTGTGGAGGAAGTAGTTTGTCGCGAGCCGGAGCAAGAAGAATGTCGCGGGCCGCGACACGGACAAAGTATGTCCTACGCCGTGATCTGTAGTCGCTGGCACACTTTCCAATGCCGTTGGTGCTCGGGTTGCAGCACGTGCGGTACAAAACACAAGCGGGCTAGAACATATTTGTCCTGTTCTACAACGTGATTATGAAATGTTTTTGTGCTTCCCGGTACAACGAACGAGCAGAATACAACATCCGTGGGGTAGAACACCATCGGGATAGAACATGAGCATTAACAAAACAAAACGAAATAAAACCTAACTTTGTTAAGCTGGTTAATAGACAACCAAATATTAAGCAGAGGTAAAAATACACAAATATATTATATATTGTTCAAGATTGAAAATACATCCACATACATGAATTAAAAATACATCCACAAACATCTGTAACTTAGAGATTTGCAGGTTATAATCACAAAGAAGTTTCTGAAGGCTGCGGCTTCAACTCCTGGCTTTTCTTCATCCTCTTTCACTATGCTGCTCTCTCTTCTTACTCTTAATTTGATAGCGGCGACTTATACATATAGATGGGTATTGGAAGGAAATGCTTACCAGCTTTCTAACATGCATTGAATTCAAAAGTATGATGTCAATCCAATCATCGAACAACTGCAATTGCCAGTAATACCTTCAGATACACTAAAATATGATGATCAGATCCGAAAGATAACATGTGTGCATTCTGGTTTAATTTGTAACATCCTCCTTTAAACTAGATTTCATAAAGACTTTGACACCTAGCATTTCCTTTAGTCTTTTAAAATCTTCCTCCTTCAAAGGTTTTGTGAAGATATTTGCAACTTGATATTTGGACCTACAAAAGAATAACACAACTTCATTAAATTTTACCAGCTCTCTTATGAAGTGGTGGCAGATGTCAATGTGCTTGCTCCTTCCATGAAACATTGGATCCTTCGATAGTGCTATGGATGAATTACTGTCACAAAATATGATTTTTGCCCTTGATGGTTTATGATTTAGCTCACCTAATATTATTCTGAGCCAAACTGTCTAGCATGCAACTAAAGTGGTGGTAACATACTTTGCCTCAGTAGTTGATAATGCAACAATTGGTTGCTTCTTTGATGACCATGAAACTGCACCCGATCCAATATGGAATGCATAATTGGAAGTGCTCTTCCTATCATCTATATTGCTAGCCCAATCGCTATCAGTGTAGCCAACAAGTTCAAGCTAGTCTTTTCTTGCATAAAAAAATCCATGGTTTCTGGTCCCATTGACATACCACATAATTATTTTGTTTGCCTGCAAGTGAGTTTTCTTTGCTTTCTCCATAAATTTGCTAATCAAGCTCCCTGTAAACATTAAATATGGTCTAGTTTTTGTCACATACATGATACTTCCAACTAACCTTTTGTAGAAAGTTGGATCAACATTGTTGTTGTAATCGTTTTTGCTCAATTTTAGGCGTATTGCAACTGGCATGATCGCTGGTTTGTTGTCCTCCATTAGAAACATCTTCAAGACATCTAGCCTTGAGAAATGAAGATACCATCCACATATTGGGTAACTTCAATGCCAAGAAAATATTTCATCAAGCCTAAGTCCATCATCTCAAACACCTTCTTTATGGCATGTCTAAATTGTTCGAACAACATGTTTCTGTTGTTAGTATAAATTAGATCGTCTACATACAGACAAACTATTATCATCTCCCCCTCTGTATTCATCTTCATGTAGAGAGTGTGCTCATATGGGCATTTGATGAATCCATTCTCCTGAAAATATGCATCAATGTGGCTATACCCAGCCTTGGGTGCTTGCTTCAACCTGTACAAGGCTTTCTTGCCCTTCTAGCTCATATTTTGGTGGTTGGTCTATGTAGACCTCTTCTTTCAACACTCCATCAAGGAATGTAGACTTAACATCCATCTAGTAAACATTCCACCCTTTCGGGGCTGTGAATTCTAGAAACATTTTGACTGTGTCAAGTCTCGCTATAGGTGCATATACCTCATGATAGTCAATCCTTGACTTTTGTTTGTAGCCTTTTGCAACCAGTCTAACTTTATGTTTGTCAACATCACCTTGGGTATTAAACTTAGTTTTATATACCCATTTTACTATAATGATCTTCTTACCTATTGGAAGATCCATATACTCCAGGTCTAATTCTTTTCTATGGCTTCTATCTCATCATCCATAGCTTTTACCCACTTTCTATTCTTAATTTTATCTTCAAATGAAATTAGATCACACTTAGAAATTAAAGAAAAATCAAAATGTTCTACTTCTTCAATTTCATTTCTAGTTACCTCATATATATCTTGCAAACTCCTTATCTTTGATGGTGTCTTCAAGTTGGGGACCATCCTTGCAAGTGGAGGCGATCATGATGATGACGCAGTGCTACTACTGGCACCAGTATTACTTCTTGAAACCATAGGTATACGCACTTTGCTTTCATCCAAGTCCTCAAACTCAATGATTGTTGGCTCTTATTGACCAGTTTTGGATTTTTAGTTCCAAGCTTCTTCTTCTACAAACTTCACGTCCCAACTTATAATAAACTTCTTTGTGATAGGGTTATACAACTTGTAAGCCTTTGATTCTTCACTATAACTAGTGAAGATGCATTTTTATGCCTTATCATCCAACTTCTTTCTCTTTTCATTTGGAACATGTGCATATGTTATGCACTCAAAAACTCTTAAATGAGCAACACTCGGCTTCTAATTGCTCCAAGATTCTTGAGGAATCTTGTCCTTCAAATTCTTTGTGGGACACCTATTTAGAAAATAAAATGCACAACATACAACTTCTACTTGTGGCAATCCTTTAGCCTTTAGCATACTTCGTGCCATCTCCATTATGGTTATGTTCTTCCTCTCTACAACACCATTCTATTGTGGTGTGTATCTAGTTGTGAATTACCTTCTAATTCCATTTTCTTTGCAAAAATTATGGAATTCATTGGATATGTACTCACCTCCTCCATATATTCTAAGAGTCTTCACATAAAATTCATTTTTTTTTTCAACCAAATCCTTGAACTCCTTAAATTTATCGAAAGCTTCTAACTTTTTTTTGATGGGATATACCCATGTTCTTCGATTGAAATAATCTATAAATTTTAGGAAGTACTTATTGTTGTAAAATGAGTTGGTTTGTATTGGATCGCAAATATCATAATGCACCAACTCTAATGGTTGTGAAGCTCTCCATGACTATCTTGTAGGGAATGCATCCCTATGTTGCTTGTCAACTAGGCAACCTTCACATGCTTGATTGGGTTTCTCTATAAGGGGTAATCCCTTCACTATCTGTTTCTTATGTAGCAGGTTTAGGCCACTGAAACTTATATGACCATATCTAATATGCCACAACCATGTAGCATATTTCACTACTACACCTAATGACAACAACAATTCATTTTGAATCTATAGGGGAAACATCTTGTTATTTATCATGGCCACATTTTCTACGAGCCCATTATATTTGTCTTTGATGATGCAGGCTCTATTTTTAAATTGTACAATGTGCCTCTTCTACATGAGCTATCCAACACTTAGCAAATTATATTTCAACCGAGACACATAATACACATCATAGATGTGCTTCCTTTCACCTTTCCTCATATGGATTATGATCTTCCCTTTTTCCATGATAGGTACCTTGTTGTTGCTCTCCATATTTACATCTAACTGTAAGAACTTTTTTTGTTCCCAAATATGTTGTTGCTGCACCCGTTTTTGAGATACCAAGTATTCCTTTGGCTCTCTTCATCACTACTGCAAGTTAACAACATATTTACACATACATATCTACTTTCTACATTTTAATTTTCATTTTCATTTGTATAGTGGACTTGTTGCTTATTATCCTTGGCAAAATTGTTTCTACAATCATAGCTATAATAACAAAATTTCTTGCAGTAATAACATTGGATATTTAATTATCATACCTCTTATTTGATCCTACTTGCTAATTTTTATCATTGCCTCTTCCTCTTGCTTGTTGAAAGTTACAGCTAGTCTCTCCTTCATTGGAGTTTGACATTCCTCCTCTCTTATGGCCTCTTCCATGCTTACCTTTGTTATTTTGTCATCTTCCTCTTTGAGAACATGAGGTGGCTTGGTGGAATTATTCTCTTATGCTAGTGTCTCAAAATGAGACTTGCATCTTGAATGCTTGCTCTAATGAGGACTGACGATTGGCGCAACCTCTGCTCATGTGTTTGCAGAGAACCCATGAGCTCATCTACTAAGAGGGTTGTGAAATACCTTGATTCTTCAATCGCTATCGCCACTGAGTAAAACCCTTGTTGGTAGGCTTCTTAGTATTTTTCCACTATTCTAGTTCTCAACATTTTCACCATTCAACCTCATCTGGTTGATGATTCCCATTGTTCAGGTGAATAAGTCACTCATGGACTCTGACTCACTCATAAAACCCCCTTCTCAACATATACAACCTCACCAACTTCACTTTATTGGTGCCTTGGAAAGAGTTGAATAAAATTTCCCGTACCTCCTTTGATTTTGTTGCTACTGTGATTCTTGGAAAACTGGTTTCCTCAATTATCTGCATTATATAAAATAATGCTTTCTGGTCATTCTTTTGATTATCCTTCAATAGATATTACTCCGTTTGGGAGAGAGCACTCAATTTTGTTGCATCTATGGGTTCTGTGTAACAATTCTACACTAGGTCCCATAGCTCCTAAGACCCAAATAAGATCTTTATTTGAATGCTCCAGTAATTGTAGTTCTAACCATTGAAACATGGGATCTACAACTACAAGAAATTACCATTGGAAGTCATTGATTCTTATCTTCCATGAGTTGGTCCTAGCTTTGATACCAATTTAAAAGCTATAATGTAGCACAGGCTTCAAAACAAAAGACGTTCATGAGCCACGATAGAGAACAAGTTCACAAGCTAGAACACCATGCGATTCAAATCAATTGTGAGCTGGAACACTCTATAGACATCAACTCAATGCGAGGTATAACATGGAGCAAGGTGGAGCACGGTGTAGGGTGCAACATACCATGGGCTAGAGCAGCTAATGCTCTATGCCACTATCCTCCACATAGGCCACAACACGACAAAACTAAAGGAGTAAAGGAATGAAGGATGTTGGAGGGTGGAGCAAGTAGTTTATCACAGGTCGAAGCAAGAACATCATAGGCTGCAACATGAACAAACTATGTCCTACATCGCAATTTGTAATTTCTAACACACTTTCCAATGCTACTAGCACGTTGGCTACAACATGTACAATACAAAACACAAGCAAGCTAGAGCATATTTTTTCTATACCGCATCTTGTTCTAAATCATGATTATGAAATATCTCTGTGATTCTTGATACAATGAACAAGAGGAATACAATATTTGTGGGGTAGAACACCAATGGGATAGAACATGGGCATCAACAATACAAAATGAAATAAAACCTAACTTTTCAAAGTTGGTTAATAGATAACCAAATATTACGTAGAGGCAAAAATACACAAAGATATTATATATAGCTCAAGATTGAAAATGCATCCACATACATGAACTAGAAATACATCCATGGACATTTGCAACTTAGATATTTGTAGGTTACAATCATAGTGGAGTTTTTGAAGGCTTTGGCTTGAACTCTTGGCTTTTCTCCATGCTCTTCCACTACGTTGCTTTAATCTGCTCTCTCTTCTTACTCTTAATTTGATAGTGGTGACTTATACATATAGATGGGTGTTAGAGGGAAAATCTTACCAGCTTTATGATACACATTGAATTCAAAAGTATAGTGTCAATCCAATCATCAAACAACTGCAACTATCCATAATAACTTCAAACACATTAAAATACGATGATCAGATTTGGAAGATAAGATCTGTCAGAGATCTAACTGGTGTGATATTTGGTTTAATTTCTAACAATCCTAATTAGTAACCATAATGACCTACGAGGAGGAAAGATACAATACAAAGAGCCTAAAATGACAAGCGAATACCATGTTAAGGTTATGATGGCATGTCCAAGCCATTACAACATGAGAGTTGATTGGGCGAGAAAAAAAGGGTGTCAAGTATGCGTATATGGAGGAACATATTAGAGACAAGAGCGATCTCTTGTTGGAGATAAATCCCATCTACAAGAAGGTACTCGTTCTCATTCACAACAATCAATATCTTGAAAACAAGACCTATGAAACAAAGCAACTAACAAATAGAGCACCAAAATAACAATAGGTATTTATAGAAATAGAATACTTGAATAGTATATTTATAACAAAATTGAAGGGAAATATTATTTTGACAATTTTACATTCAAAGAATAATGTTACATTAATAAGAGAACCAAATAGTTAGATACAATTTTTATAATTAACATCTAATTGGTCATGTGAGCACCTAGATGTAGCTTATACAAATCAAACTATCAACGTACATATCCTTATGCATTACAAATAAAATTATTATTTAACATTTTTTAGAATTTTTCTCCTTAATGTTTAAGGTTCAATTTTTAAAATTTTTAAAACAAAATTTTTTCTTCAATTTGCACATTTAACTTCCATCAAAAAAATTATATCCAACTTATGCTTCCAAACTACCACATCCACCTTATTTTTTTGGTCTTGATGTGTCCCCCAACATTCCAAGGCATTAGCTTCAAATTCATTTTGCATCATGCAAGGAAATTGTGGTGAAAGCATGAGGATATGGAAACAAAAAGGAAAAGCTCCAGGTACGATGCAAAATGAAACTAAACTTAACGCTAAGTCCTACGAATTGAAAATGCATGCAATAGGGAAAGCATGAACGAATTGAAACCCAAATGAAAATCCAATGCGGAAAATAGCCCTTTCTTTTATTGATACATTTTGGAATTCGGTTACAATTCGCCTCCTCCCTTTTTAGGGGCGAGGAGCATTAAATTTGTTTCTTTGTTACATCCATGGATACCATTCCTTCTTCCGCGTGCCCACATGTAAAGTGGGTGGACCAAATGTCACCGCCGCTTGTGTTGATGAGTCTTGGCTCTTTGCTGCTCCTCTAATGTCTAGATCCTACGTTCAAAGAAACAAGAGACAGTCAGTAGCACCTGCGGATGAGATGAAACATGCAATCCCCAAGCCTACGATTAGTGCATGCAAAGAATAAATAAAACGATAACTAACATGTATCCAAATGATCTAAAAATTTTACAGGGTCATCAAGACCTCACAAAGGAAACACTGCAAATGGAACAATCAGGAAATTCCTCACATATTTGAATTCACTCTGGGGTGGGACGAATAGACCTGCAACAAAATGCCAGATAGCACCGCTCAAAATGTCACATCTGGACAACTCCAAATCTCCTGCAAAAGTGGGGGTTAGCTAATTGGGGGTATTTTGGGACGATCCAGATGGTCAGATTTCCCCAATTTGGCCTCTAACATCCAGATTTTTATGATGCCCTCTGCAAGTTAGTAAAGACAGAAAATTGATGAAACATGATAAAATTTGCTCAAAACGTTATGAAATCGAAATTGCAAACTATTTAATCAGCATAAGATGAAATGCAAAAGAAAATGACAGAAAGAAAATCTGCCATATATTCCTAATCGCTCCTAAAGGGGATGATTAGATCTGCAGTAGTGCAGGGGGGGCGCACGGGGCAGGCCGCCCACCGTTTGGGGCTTGATTTCGGCACCAATCCACTCGGGATGGGTCCAAAATCTCTTGTAAAGTGTTGTCGAAAAATTGGGTGGTATGTTGTGGCAAAATGTCGGGTTTTGGGCTCAAGATTTGACCTTCCAATGGTCACCCAATGACCTCCTCTCTAAAAGAGATCACGGATGTGAAAGGCACAAATCAAACAAGGGCGTATGGGGAAGTAAAACGACAGCACTTCGTTGCTCAAAAAATGCTCCTTCTCTCTATATATTTGGGGTGAGGAAACTCACCAATTTATAGACCTGGAGGTCTCTTGAATTGGGCATGCAGAGGCGCCACTTGGCAATCATGCCTTCCCATGGGAAAGGAGATTCTTCCCTGATTAGGGACTTCATGACTGCCCTTGCAACTGTCTCTAACGCTCGAAAATGCTCACCCACACTCCCATGCGATGAAGGAAGCGTTAAGTGGCGGATCTGAGCTGCCATTTGTCAAGATTTGACTTTTTGCCCATCAAACCTGCTATTCGCCCCACCCTGGAGCGAATACTGCTATTCATCCCTGGGTGGGGCGAATTCCAGTTTGAAATCATCCCTGGGTGAAACGAGTATTGAGCAACATGCCTGAAGGTGCCAA
This sequence comes from Wollemia nobilis, assembly GCA_028583015.1. NCBI lineage: Eukaryota > Viridiplantae > Streptophyta > Pinopsida > Araucariales > Araucariaceae > Wollemia > Wollemia nobilis. The sequence continues at coordinate 1,054,111 of JAQPPZ010016887.1, read as the reverse complement.
ATTGATTTTTGACCTTCCAAAACTGCTATGAGAGTGGTTAGGACCACTGTTTAACCTCTTGGGGCTATGTGTTTCAATGCGATTAGTGTTTGCAGTCACATAATCGGATTGGTGTTGTTTTGGTGTCTACAGATGCCCCTTTTTGGGATGCGTTGTGCAAGGCACAACGCCGAGCAAAAATAGATAACCAAAGCACTAATGATTAGGGTTTCTCAGTAACCTAACCAACTTTTGATGCCCCAAGTATGGAAAGGGCATGCATTCTTGAATCCTTGCTTCTGACGAGCGAAGGAACTTAATTCAAGTGTTAACATTTTTTGGTGAGGTGTTACTTGAGCTTGGACATTGATCAGTCATGAATAGGCAAAGGGTGCATCCTTTTATCTATGGGAACCTTGAGTTCATGATTCACGAATGCCAAGTGATTGATCAGCTTGTGATTATTGCTTGTTTACTACCCCAAGTAGGAGCATGATTGTCTTTGTCAATGATCCTTTGAATGCGTGCCTTTTCCATGGTTGAGTGTGTTTTTGTTGATTGGTGACTGTGTGTGACTACCCCCTCAAGCGATGAATCGATGAGGGAATGACCAACATGAGAAAAGCGATGAGTCGCTTGACCCAAGATGAATTGTGTAAGGGTGCCTTCAGATGTTTAGCATTTAAATGTGTGTGTAGTTTTCCGACATTTAGACCTATTTTTGGTGGGTGTTAACCCTTTTGGTGACGCTTTTCGAGGCTAAAATTGGCAAAAATTCGTCTTCCCATGGAGCGGTCCGGCCATGGTGGCCTTCTTAGGGAGTAGGATAGTGACAATTTGTAACCCCAATGTCTATTTTGGGTGCCAAGAATGTCGGGCGCAAAGGCGCCTTCGTTCAGCAATGTTGTTGCTATTTTTGGTTGGGTTTTAACCCTTTTTGGTGACGCCATTTGGGGATGAAATTCTCGAAAATCCATATTCCCATGGAGCGGTCCGGCTATGGTAGCATTCTTAGGGAATAGGATAGTGAGGGTTTGTCACCCTGATGTCTATTTTGCATGCCCGAAATGCCAAGTGCAAAAGCACTCTCATTGGACAGTTTATTGCTTGTTTTTGTGCATTTTGGTGCCTTTTTTTTGCTATTTTTGAAGTTTCTGCCCTGTATTCGTCCCTGGGTGGGACAAATACCTGTTTAGTAATCATCCCAGGGTGGGACGAGCACTAACCAGAGTGCTCGTCCCAAGGAGGAACGAATACAATCTCAAAAAGCCTATTTAAGGGCCAAAACTGGGTTTTGGGGTCATTTGCACTTATTTTTCCTGGTGAATTGGAGCTCTGAGGAGGAGGAGGTCGATCCTGCGAAGCGAAGTGCTGCCAAATTTTTCCTACCACCATGAATTCATGGACCGGATCATCCAGCGGCGGAGCCAAAGCGAGACCAGTGAGTGCACTTCCTCTTTATTGCTTGCTTTTGTTGTTTACAATTTTTAATACCGCAAGTTAGTTGCTTCTTTTTTGTGGTTTGTTGTTCAATTTGAAAACCATGTGGATTTGACATTTGTGATAAACTATACGTGACTTGTTGTCTAACAAAAATCAAAACTTAACTAAAAACTTAGGTTAACCTTAGTTAAACAAAGATCAAAAGTTATTTTAAAACTTAGCTTAAAAACGTAATCGACAAACTTCGCTTAACCCTAGTTTAACAAAGATCAAAACTGAGGTTAGAAACTTAGGGTCAAAACGTAGCTTTAAACCTAGTTATTTGTTGTGGTTTGTGTTTTTGTTTTTGTAATGGATGAGACCTTTAGAGTTAAAATGCCTATGCCGACAAATGATTATATTTTTAATTTTGTTTGTTTAATTTATAGGGTAAGAGTTACAAACCTTAAGTAAAAATTTTTTTTTTTTTTTTTTTTAATTATTTTTAACTTAGAGTTAAAAAAACCCTAGGACTGACAAATGATTTTTTTTTTGTTTTTTTATGTTATTTTTTTGTTAATTTAACTTAGAGTTAAAAACCCTAGGGCTGACAAATTAGTTTTGTTTTGAATTTTTAATTTGTTTGTAATTTATCAGTTAAGACTTAGGGTTACAAACCCTAGAACTGACAAATTAGTATTACGCATTTTGTTGTATTTTTGTGAATTTTATCTCTCGTTATTTGCCTGTTTTTAGCTGTACATGGTGTTATGCATTGTTGTATATTCATGTTTTTGTTGTACAGTTTATCATGGTTTTTAATGTTTTTGTTTTGTTTTCTTTTGTAGGTTGTAAAGAGTCGGTATCGTGTGCCTACTATTTTTGCTGAAGTGCGGGAGGCGCTAGCTGTGGCTGACTGGGAGTGGCTTGATGCCCTTGGGCTCAAGAAGGTGACTCGGCTAGAGCCTGTGGTCGGGGATCGGGCTTATTTGATGGCCTTGATCAACTTGTGGGATCCCCGGACCAACACCTTCCATCTCCCAATAGGGGAGATGACAGTGACCTTGGAAGATGTCTATCGGATTCTACAGATTTCGATAGATGGATTACCTATCAGGACGATGTCGCACGATCAACGGACAGCAGTGCTGACACGCTGCTTCGGGCATGGGGAGGAGGTGGGTGTGGACATCCCAGTGGAGAGGGTAGAGGGTGACTGCCAGATTGGCGAGATTCTATTTCGATGATCATTGGAGAGGAGGGTGTTGGGAGTGAGGCATGCAGTACTCATGGGCCTTATTTCCAACATGCTGCTACCTGACTCATCAGGCGCAAGGTTCCCGTGGAACCTGCTGGATGTGGTCTATCGGTTGGTGGAGTGTTTGACACATGAGCCTTTGATCATGAGGTGGGGACAGACGCTGCTAGCACAGCTTTATGGTGAGTTGTATGAGGTCCGCTATCGGAGGCAAAATGGGATTAGCTGCAACTATCTGTTGTAGAGTTGGGCTTGGCAGCACATAGCGGTGGAGAGGCCAATGGGGTTACCATGGATGACTCAGGCAGAGATGGTGGATAAGGATATAGGTTACGTGGCTCTATGGCGACGGTCTGAGGAGCAGGGACAGAGTCGGTGGTGGGCAAGTGTCGTAGGGCACTATGTCGATGCCTTCGCTCGGCTTGCTCTAGGGGAGGTGTTCTGGCACCCTTATCGAGACTATCCAGCCTGGCTTGAGGCTGGAGAGTGGCTCCGATGGGTACGTAGGGAGTGGTGGCTGATTGGGTGGCATGGGACCGAGCAGGAGTTCTTCCCTTACATTCGGGTGACATGACAGTTTGGGGTGTGCCAGGGGTTACCTGGTGAGCCCGTGGTCTATCGATGTCAAGGGGACAAGAGGACTCTGGACCGGCCAGTCATCGCACCACTGGGTGAGGATTCGGATATGGTGATTGACATCTCGGATGTGGATGACATCGGGACTACTACGGAGTATGACCAGTGGTGGATACTACGGTGATGGCGGGGAGAGGGGCCATTGGGAGGCACAGAGGCAGCAGCAGTAGGCGGGGAGGGTGCCGAGGCACCAGGAGATGATTGGGGAGCTCCGCTAGAGGATGCGGACATGGTGGAGGTAGATGATGTGGGTGTGGATTATGGTGTTCCAGATCATCCGGAGATGCAAGACACCCCAGAGTAGTGGGAGCCAGAGTAGGCTGTAGTCCTAGATTCACCTATGCACTAGGTAGTGGCGGAGGACACGGAGGTAGGGGTGCGTGTTGAGAATGCACGGTTGGTGGGGCTGCTATGGAGGCGAGATGAGGAGTTGGGGGAGGCTCTGCAAGAGAGGGATCTCTTACGGGCTCAACTAGCAGAGTGGGAGAGCGCATGGGCTGTGCACCACCGGCAGGAGGGGGATACCGATGCTGCATAGGAGAGGGATCTCCTACGGACGTAGCTGGCGCAATGCGATGATGTAGTAGCGATGTACCATCGGCAGGAGGCAGAGTGGTGTCGACACCAGATGGATTTGGAGGGAGAGATCATCCACCTCGGGGGCGGGTACCTGAGCCCTTTGGAGGTGGCTCTTTGCATCGGACGAGGGGTAGTGATACTGAATAGTCAGCATCGTCTCGTCACAGGCGATTGGATGAGGGAGGGGGTAGTAGGCATGATGCGGGGGCTAGCAGCAGCCGCCCTGAGGGGTCCTATAGGACCCACACCACGGGGGTAGTTCCCGTCGCACCGATCCTGCGTGATCATGGTGGCCGATGCCTTAGGCTTTGGGGATTTTTGAGCTTTTGGATTTTGTTGTGGGGTCACAGGACCGGTTCATTGTAGCCTGCGGGCATTTTTGATGATATATATAGATGACTTTATTTTATTTATGCACATGTCATGATTTGATGTTATGCATGATGATTGATGAGTATGGATGTATGCATGTTAATTTATATTGATGGATGCATATGTTTAGATGAAATGCAAATATTTTTAATTTATATGATATGCAAATGGAATGGATGAATTGAATTTATGATTTTTTTTTGGCGGTCGCACCATAGACTGTTTAGAATTTATGGCTTTGTGGGCTGGGTGATTGCTGTGTGACCTGACTTTCTTCATGTATACAGGCTATTTTTGTATTTTCTAATGGCAAGGTGAGAATGAAAGATAGTAAGTTGGTTTAGAATGTAGGTAGGGTTTTTCGAGACTCAGATGTTTTAACTATCTAGCCAAGACTATACTTTTATCTTACGAGACTTTTTAACAAGGTATGAATCGAACTTGTTTTTGACCAAGTTATTTCACATCCCTATGTGTGCAATTGAGTTCATTTATGTGGTGTTTGTCAGGATACCACTAGTGCCAGATAGGCTTTCAACCAAACCTGTACTGAGGATCACCTGATTAGCTCCACTAACTTCTTTGTTGTATTTAGTCAAATTAATCTGCGATGCTATCGTAGGATACCATAAGCTAGCTCATCCACATGCAAACATTGATCTGCACACAAGTTAATGTGACATATATATCATCATGCGGGTGGTTTACCACCAGTGACCGATAGGCTATCCACCAAAACCAGTACTGAGGTTTGCCTCATGACCTATCGGAATGCTGAGAGTTCCAGGGATTCAAGTTCGACTCCCTTATTTTCTTCAATTGTATTGGGATACTTGCTCTTTTGTAGTGATAACAATCACTGTTTAATATATATATATATTGAGCAAGGGATTTGAACATGGAGTGATGAGAATCACTATTTTATGTGCTTTTCTTGATGTACGCACTTTGGTTGTGATGTCAAATTTTTTGGAGTTTTGACTTTTGCAAATTTGTGATGTTTTGCAACCTTTTGAGAACTTGGGGATTCTTGGGGAATTGGGTAGGGAAGATGCTTGTCCTTTTGCCAACTCTCAGCATTCTTGGGGTCATTCGCACGGGGGGATGAGCAAGATAACCGTTTCGCTCATGGTGACCTGGATTGCTTTGCAGGTTTCATCTTTCGTTCACACAACTTGGGAATTCTTATGTGTTTCAATTTGTGTTGGGATGCTACGTACCAAGGTGTGATCCAAGTAGAACTCTACCTTTGTAAAATTTGTCTGACTTGGTACAGTATGTGGCTAGAAAGCTAATGACGACTAAAGGACGAAAACTCTTGATACATTAGAAGACAACCGACTATGATGTGGGAAAATAACGTGAGTGGCGATTATTTGCGATGAATTATTGATAAAAATGGAAAAAAATGTGAAAAAGTGATGGTTTTGCCAAGTAATGGCAGTCTATGGTGCGTTGACCTTTATGACCACAAATGTGTAATGTATGGATGTGATGCTTAATGCCGCTATATATTTTTGTGTTTTTGATGGATTGATTTTTGTGAATATGAAGATGAGATGCAGAAAGAGCTCGTTATTGTTGTGATGATTGTGAGCATGCATGGAAATGAGATGCAAATTTGTGTTATTTTTTATATTATTTTTTTTTGTTTGAATTTTCTTATTTTTGACCAAGCGATTGTCAAAACCCTTGGAGCTTTGTGGGTTGACAAAAGGGGTAATGGGCACCTTTGGGGCCCTTTTGGGTTTGACCAGGCGATTATGGGAATCCTTGGGGCTTTTTGGGTTGACCAAGCGATTATAGGAATCCTTGGGGCTTTTTGGTTGGGCTGCGGCTCCTCTAGATATGGAATGGCCACAAATGACTGATGTTCAAGGGTTCTAGTTCCTTGATTCCATCAAGAGAGGCTAGCCGGTATGTTCCAGGTCCTATTTTACTATCAATTACATAGGGACCTAACCATTTTTCTATGAACTTGTCCCTTAGATGGGATGACAAGCTAGAGTTCTATTGGTTCTTTTTCAAAACCAAGTCACCAACCTGAAAGTCCCTCAGGTGAACTTTCATGTTGTATGATTTATTAAGTCGCTCTTGATAGATACGTAAATGCTCAAGAGCATTAACGCGACGTTCGTCAAGCAACATAAGTTGGTCTAACCGGGCCTGTCGTACAGTGTCATCATCGATGAACTCATGCATTGATATGTGTAGGGAAGGAATTTCCAACTCGAGAGGCATGACTGCCTCGGAGCCATACACGAGCGAAAATAGAGTTGCCCTAGTGGGCATCCGAATGCTAGTGTGATAAGCCCATAGGGCAAGCGGGATCTGAATGTGCCAATACTTATGACTATCTGCAATGTCTTTTTGAGGATGGCAACTAGCATTTTGTTTGACGCCTCTGCTTGCCCAATTGCCTGTGGATAATAGGGTGTCAAAAAATTGTGCTAAATTTTGTACTTTGTGGTCAAAGCACGCACGTCTTTGTTCTTAAATGACGTCCCATTATCCGAGATTATCTTGGATGGAATACCAAAATGACATATGATGTTATGTAAAATGAACTCCACAATGCGAGGTCCTGTCGTAGAGGTTAGCGGAACCGCTTCCACCCACTTAGTGAAATACTCTATGGCCGTTATGATAAACGTGTGATGGCCTGACGATGCAGGGGAGATCTTACCGATTAGATCTAAGCCCCACTACGAAAATGGCCAAGTCGATTGGATCGGCTGCAAGGCCTGGGAAGGTACATGTGTCAAATTGGCATGATGTTGACACTTCACACACTTCCTCACATATGCGCAACAATCTTGCTCTAAAGATGGCCAATAATAGCCCATGTGAAGAATACGCTTTGCGATGGTCATACCGTTGAAGTGGCCATCGCACGTACCATCGTGCGCTTGGGCGATTGCCCAAGTGGACTCCTGCTGGTCCAAGCAACGGAGGAGGATCCCTTCATAGCTATGACGGTACAAAATGTCTCCTAACAAAACATGTTTTGCCGCTTTCTGTTTGAATGCTCATTTTGCGGCATGCGTCAATCCAAGTGGGAGGTTACCTAACTTGAGGTAGTCCCTTATGGGTGAATACCAATCCTGCTGATCGAAAACCTCGATAGTCTGAATGGCCAATCCCTCTTGAAGTTCATCCCTAGCAAAAGCTGAGCGGGAAAGAACTTGTAAGAATAGCGTTGTGTTGCTATTAAGGGGAGTAGGGGAGAATAAGGACCCCCAATTGGCATGATTCAGATGATCATGGATTCAAGAGAACCTATCCTGAGGTGGTTCAATCTGGATCATGTGGATTCCTGGCATTAAGTCAGAGCTTGCACTCTCCATCGCGGGTTGTGATAGTGTTTTGACTTGAATGGTGGTCATATCACCAGAAATGTCTTACGGGATTAGTGACCCCAAAGAGGCCATAGTGTCTGCAAAATGATTCAATGACCGAGGGAGTGCCTCGATGTCATACCATTCAAGCTTTGCCAAGAATTTGTCCACAAGGGCTTTGTAGGCCTGCAGAACTGGGAATTTACATTGGAATACCCCTTTGACTTGGTTGACGATTAACAGCGAATCACCAAAGATATTCAATCATTTAATGTTCATGGTGATTGTTGTCTGAAGACCATGAGCAAGGCTTCATACTCTGCATTGTTGTTGGTGCATGGGAAATTTAACTTAAATGACAGAGGAATTGGAGCACCTTGTGGTGTGAAGAATACTATTCCCGTGCCACCACCTTGCTCACATTTAGAACCATCAAAAAATAGGGTTATGTCGGCCTGTGACTCAGGCTCATCAAAATCTGGTGATTATGAGACATGGAAGACCCCATCATCGGGTAGTTCTATGATCAGAGGTTGATCGTCTTTGAGAGGAGCCTCTGCTAGTTGATCGACTATGACCTGACCTTTTATGGATTTTTGCCCAATAAAATCTATGTCAAATTCCATCAACAACATGATCCATTTCTCCGTGCGACTACTATGATAAGTATGACTCATCATGTACCGCAATGGATTCTCCTTAGACACAACATACGTCTTGTTGCTTAGCATGTAATGGTGCAACTTTTTGGTAGCAAACACCACTGCCAAGCAGAGTTTCTCAACGTATGCATAGTTAATTTCATAACTAACTAGGGTGCGGCTAAGGTAGTAGGTAGCTTGTTCTTTATGAAGTTCATTCTTCTAGGCTAACATGGCGCCTAGTGCCATCTCAGTAGCTGAGATGTATAAGTAGAACAACACTCTTGGTCTGGGTGGTGCCAATACTGGTGATGAAGCTAAGTATTGTTTAATGTCATCGAAGGCTGACTGGCACTCGTCATCCCAGTGAAATGCTACCCCCTTGTGCAATAGTTTGTTCATGGGTCGACACTTGTCAGATAGCTGCGCTATGAAGCGCTTGATCGACGCGACCTTTCCCTGCAGGCTTTTGAGCTGCTTGATGGTAGTTGGGGGAAGCATTTCAAGGATTGCATTGAATTTGTTTGGATCCACCTCGATGCCTCATTTTGAGACTATGAAATCCAAGAGTTTTCTAGATGTGATGCCAAATACGCACTTCTTGGGATTCAGTCTGACTTTATGTTCCATGAGGCGATCGAGGATCTTGCTTAAGTCATCGAGATGATCTAGGCGCCAAAGAGATTTGGCCAACAAATCATCCATGTAATCTTCCAAAGTCTTGTGCATGTAATAATGGAAGATGTATGTCATGGCATGTTGGTAAGTGGCACCAACATTTTTAAGGCCAATGGGCATGACCTTGTAACAAAATGTCCCCCAAGGCATTGTGAACACCATTTTTAGTTGGTCCTCGGGATTGATACAAATCTGATTGTATCCCAAGAAACCATCCATGAGGGAAAGCATTTCATGGCCCGTTGTAGCATCTACCAATGCGTCGATGCTCGACAAGGGAAAATCATCCTTAGGACTCGCTTTGTTTAGATCTCAAAAATTAGTGCATATGCGAATCCTCCTGTTAGGATTTTTTACGGGTACCATGTTGGACAGCCATGGCGGATAATCCACACAGATGACAAACTGTGCATCCAATAGCTTTTGCAATTCATCTTTGACCATTAAGGCCATTGTTGGGTGCATCTTACGTAGTTTTTTCTTAACTGGCTTGACTGTCGAATCAAGTGTTAGGTTATGCATGACTAGCTGCAGATCTAGTCCCGACATGTCTTTGTATGACCATGCAAAAACCTCCTTCTTCTCTTTGAGAAGGGCAATGTAGTCGGCTTGCTCTTCGAGGGATAGACTTACCCCTAGCTTGATGATCTGTGGATTCACTGGGTCCGAGCCGATGTCTATGTCAGTCGTCTCCTCGACTGACATGTGGGATCCATCCTCCAACTGGTGTGGAGTTGGGATCAAATGGATATCATTTGCTAAGTTTAAATTGTTGTTAGGAACGTCGGGTTCCTCTTCAGCATGGAAGATATCCTGAGTTGGCCCAGGGGTAAAATGAAGCATTTCATCGAAAGGCCAGTACTCGGATGGGGATGGTGGTGAATTGACGTGATCCCAGTCTATGGCATCTATGTCTAGATACAATGATTGTGCTGGATCGACCGGGTTGTGGATGGGGGCGATTAAGTCAATGGATATCATGTTGATGAAATGATTTTGGTATCCATTACCGCGGGTGTGATGACTCAAACTTTTTGGATGTTCTCTATGCTCCGGGTCTGGCTCTAGAGGTATGGGTACGAATGGATCGGCCCTATGTGCGGATAGGAGGATAGGGTCTACCCTCGACACTGATATCATTCTAGGGTCTCTGGGTGGAAGATGCTCTCCATATATCTTAAGTGGCAGATTCAACATTTGGTCCCATCGCGCTAGGTCTACGTACCACTCATGCCCTGGCACTATGTTTAATTGTTCGAATATGTCGTTAATCTCCAAGGGGTATGGTCGTTGCATTTGTCGCATGTGATTAAGATACGCCATCTCGGTTTCATCTTCATAATCACTATCGAAGATCCAAAGGCCTTCGTTGGCTCTAACAACTGCTTGCGGCATTAGGGGCTTGTCTTGCTCGAGCAAATTGATCTGGCCCCATTGTGGTTGTTTCGCTCTCTACGGTGGGGCCTGATTTTCTTGACGTGGCACTTGCTCGATTGGAGCATCCAAAGGGAACATGGTCAAGAGGATTTCTTGATAATCATCCATGGGAACCACTTGAAAGTTATTACTATATGATTCTAAAGGATCCCATGGTGCAACCTCATATTCTGACTCGTCCTCTGAAGATCCTTCCTGACATTGTCAAGACCCTCCTTGAAAATGAGCTCTCGAGATTTCTCCCCTCTCGAGCGAAGGGAAGGGATTGCGAGGGTCAACAAGGTTGATTATCGTTAATGGGAGATAATCCCTCAATGTATATGTCGTGTTAGGGTTGGCATATGGATCTGATGCCAATCCCCCCTTGTTGCCTATCCCTAGGCCTTGCATGTTCTCCACCAAGATGTCCAAGGGCAGGGGGTGGTTGAAACCTACTCCTAACTTGTCATATGGAATTTGGTATCTTGGTTGGCAAAGAACACGTACCCCTTGCTCATATCTGCCTAACCCATATCCATGCCAATTGCATTGGCCAAGGTATCTTAAAGCAAAGTCTGGGTTAGACAAATAGTTGACATTTTCAGCAAAAGGCTCTTCATCTTCATCCTCTTGCATGCATGGTGCAACGCCATGATCAAGGCCCCCATACATAAATTTTGTCTGGTTCGGCGGGTGGCCTAGGGGAACAATAGTGCCGATGGGGAGGCGAGGTCTCCTCATGTCCTGCATGGACTCTAGTGTGGATGTTGCTACAATATTCCACACCAGATACTCCCCCAGGCCCGTATTGGCCATTTCAACGGTGATTGTTGGCGGTTGAGGAGGAGGGAATGGAAGTTCTCCCTGAGTCCACTCCATGTCGGGTGAACTAGGAGTCTCAACTTCCATTAGGCTAGGCATCTCCTCAGTAGAGATAGTTGATATTGATGGCGGTGTCTCTTGAGGTTGCACCTCTTCCAGAGGTTTCTTCCCTTTGTCCTTCTGTTTGGCCCCCATAGGTGGCATCGTTGGTGGACCAGACGATGAATATGGACCCGACTGGGGTTTTGAAGAACTTGCTAATGGGGATGCCTACATAATCGGACCCTTTTTATATGGATTCAATTGGAAATCCAAATGTGTTGATGGAAGGGTCGATTGCAACATTAGCTATACAATACTTGAAGGGTTCTAAGTCTGATGGGACTACATGCACCTCCCCTTCAAATGTATACTTTAAGCACTAGTGAGCTATCGAAGGGACACACTTCATGTCCCTGATCCATGGTCAACCCAACAAGATGTTGTAGGCCATCTCACCTTCCAAGATGTGGCACAATGTAGGTATAGTCTTTTGTCCCACCTGGATGGGTAGGACAATTGTGCCAACTATCGAGCATATTGCATCATTGAATGCTCACAGAGTGTAGGTGGAAGCTGTGACATGAGATGCTGATAACTTTAGATGTTTTAGTGCCGCTGTTGTGATGATATTACTGGACGAGCCAGTGTCTACCAACACCCTCTTATACGTAATCCCGTTGACCCGCACGATAATGTGCAGGGGTGGATCCGCCATGTCATCAGCCACTGATTTCACTTCGTCTTATCGAAATGTGATGACTAGCTCAATGCATCGTTTGACATGTCCCACGAAGTTGTTGAAATAATTTGTTTCATGGGGCTGCAACTCGATGGCTTTCAATATCTCCATTAGAGCCTCTCGATGGGGTGTTGATTGTTGTATGAGCTCATATATGGATAGCCTAGCCGAGGTGGTCCTCAAACTCTATGTGAGTTTGGTCCGAAGTGTGGCCATTGGTCTAGGCAGAGGAGGTTGTGCAAGGTGCTATTGCGGTTGTGACGTTGTTGGCACCTCTCTTGCAGTTGTCGTAGGAGCATTTGTACTTGGGTACCTCCTATTTTGAGTCACTATACTGATCATCCCTACATACCCCTGCATGGGGCAGTTCTGTGTGACCTCATTAACTTGTAGGGTCTTTGCCTATGGAGCATGAGTAGGCAAGGGGTCTTTAAAGACCTCCATTTTTTGATTGCTTGGTGCCACAAGATTATCCACTGCTAGTGTCTTGTTATCAATTAGGTCTTGCACCAAGCCCTTAAACTTCTAGCAGGCATTTAGGTCATGTCCCTGTCGCTTGTGGAACCTACAATACAAGTCCTCCCTATACCCCTTAGGCTTGGGAGCATTGGGGTCTATGGTTTGAATCTCTGGCAGGTTGATCAAATTTGCCACTAACAAGCGGTCAAACAGGGAGTCCCTGGACTCTTTGAAGGGTGTGTATTGTCGCCTAGGGTGACACTGATGACTCTGTTCTTGCCTCTAATTTTCTTTGTCATAGTTGTTAGGAGGCACCGCCTGATAGTTAGCCTTTTGAGGCTGTGTTGCTTGTGCAGGCTTAGGGACATTGATTGCAACTTGATTGACCGCAGCGGGTTTCTGTTGCGTGGTCCTTGTTTTAGTGTTCTTAGTCCACTCTTTTTTCTTAGGTTTGGCTATCTCGCCGTCCTGTATCTTGATCTCTTCAATGATCCTGGCTTGCACCAGAGCTTCTTCTAAGGTGGCATATTGCTACATTTGCAATAGCACAGATATCGATCTCAAACAACTCTTTGAGAACATTTGAGTAAGGTCGGACATAGGAGGAAGGTAGGGCAGCTTTGAAAGCAAAGTCCTCCATCGATTCCCATAGGCCACCATGGTTTCTTCCTCATATTTCCTGAGGCTGGCTAAGTCACTTAGTGATGCCTTCTTCTTGGTTTTGAAGGCGAAGCATTCGAGGAACGCATCCACTAACTGATCTAAGTTGTTAATGTTGTGCTTTGGTAATTGAGTAAACCAATCCGAGGTAGGGCCTACGAATGTGGTTATAAATGTTCTTAATAACAAAGCATCATTGTCTTGAATGTCAAAGCATTGGCTCAGAAGTCTCGTCACATGCTCCTGAGCATCCTCCTCACCTCTAAAGGTTGCCAACTGAGGCAACTTAAAGTGTTCAGGGTAAGGGGGTGCTGGCACTAACGGATGCACGGGATGACTATGGAGCTGGCGTAAAGTGGGATTTTGGGGCCCAAAAGTTTTGGTTTCCACAAACTCCAGACACTCTAGCAGTGCTTTATATGCATCTGAGGATTTAATCTCTTCCTCTTTAGTTTGCTCCCGTTGTGGGTTGTGGGAGACTTGAGGCCTATAGAGGGGTGGCCGAATAGCAACCCCTTTACCTTGGTAGGGCATTTCGGCCCGCTCTTCTTCTTGCTCATACTCCTCGTAGGCTTCCTTACGAGTCTTTGAATGAGACCTATGACCCTGGGTGGGTCCTCGCGGAGGGTACCTATCATTGTTCCGGGGAGTGGCCTCCCGCTCAGGTCTAGGAGGTCTCGAAGGTAGCACTTGGTAAGGTCACAAAGACCTATCTCACACCAAGGGGTTGCACCTCTCATACGGTTCTACTCTTTGGGTGCAAGGGGTTGGAACCCTCTCAGGCACTGGGTTATGGAGCAGCTCATCTATTTGGCACCGAATGTGCTCTTTGCTAAGGTGATATAGATGCTCTAGCTGTTGTTGGTCTTGCTCAAGCTGCGTGATCTGCGCTTGGTGGGTGGCATGTCTGGCGACTGCCAGGTCGATTTGTTCTACCATCTTGAGCCTAGGAGGCCTGGATGCCTCTCCTATGCACTCACCTCGGTCACGATGATTCGAGATCTCAATAGGTCACTTCCCTCTATCGAGGTTGGCGACATTTACCCGTGGCTCTGGCCTTAGTAGGTGATCATGGTATATAGCGGGTGTGGAAACGCATGGCTCCCATGTTGTATATTGCTCTTGAGCAAGGTAATGGTCTTCCTCGTGCCCCCTTTCGTATGTGTGAAAGGGGCAGGCAGAGTTGGCTCGCCCTATTTGGAGAGCCTTGCACTCTGGGTTTTGTCTATTGGTTCTAACAGTGAGAAGGGGTAAAGGAGGGATGCCATAATCATGTGGCCTCTCCTTATGGACCCTACACTGCTCTAGCACTTCATCGCATGGTGGCCGCTCATATCGAGCTTCTAAGGAAGCCTTCTTGTCTATGTTGAGTGCCACGTGTAAGGACTCCTCCTGAAAGGGGCTATGATGAACGGGCGTGTCCCTCAAAGGGGTGCCTCTATAGTCCCATTCTAAAATGGAACGATGCGGACTCTCTTGTGGGTCAGGCCGCCAAGGCGGTATGACCAAGTCCTTGGGGCTATAGCGGAGGTGACTTGTGCCCCCTTGTACACTCTCTGCAGCTTCCACCCTTGATTGGGCTTGGATACAGGTGTACACCATGGTGGTGTTTTTCTACAAGCGATGTAGGTTTTTATCTCTTCTTATGATTTTTGTTCTACACTAAACAAAAAAGAGCACACACACACAAAGCAATGATTATCTCGTTTAAAGATTAAAAGTGTATCCTAGACCTGGTTTAGTGTGTTTTGGTTTTTGTTTTTGAAGGTTTTTGTAAAGAACATTTAAATGCAATATGATGGCTCTTATGACTCCCAAAAATGGTCGCCCCTTCGATATACCATTGCCAGGACGATATACCAACCTCTCTATATAACCGCCCTTATGTGAGGGAAACTATAGGTACGTGAGAGCAGATGGTATGTGGAACATAGGCGGTACGGAAGGGGAATCACCCTATTTATGACACCTACCATAGAAGAATTATCCTCATGCACTGGGAATCACCCCAGCTACACTTGGTCAGCTTTCGTCAGGATTTACGTCTAGCAACAGTAGCGATCGGGGTAATGGATGCAAACATTGAAGCCAAGGTGGTGATGAAATCCATCGTTGGTCTTGATCAAGGGCTGGGGTTTTACGACTAGCTTCTTGGTGTTTAATTTGCCATGTGATGTGTGGTGTTCCTTTTATTTTGCAAAAAGGAAACAAGCAAGAAGTAAAAGAAAACTTTCCCTAAGCAAGCAAGTAACCCAAAAACAAAAAACTAAAAACAGAAAATGACAGGAAAAGTTCAAAATCTCTACCTCTTCTTTGCCCAAATCTGCTGGCTCTGAGTTTCTGCCCTGAAACTACGTAGAGAGCTATTCATCTCAGGATGAGATGAATAACAGAACTGAATTCATCATAGGGTGGGGCGCATCCCCATTTTTCCCTGGGTGATATGAATTCCAACTCTGTATTTGCCACAGACTGGAACGAACATCAGTCTCGCGTTCGAAAAAAATGATACCTACAAGCAAAAAGCAAGTTTTGATCAGATTTCTGATCTAAAAAAAAGGAACAAAGGACAAGGTCCCACCGTGATCACCACTGAAAGCACGAGGATATGAAAATAAAAAAGGAAAAGCTCTAGGTACGATGCAAAATGAAACTAAACTTAACGCTAAGTCCTACGAATTGAAAATGCATGCAATAGGGAAAGCATGAACGAATTGAAACCCAAATGAAAAGCCAATGTAGAAAATAGCCCTTTATTTTATTGATACATTTTAGAATTCGGTTACAATTTGCCTCCTCCCTTTTTAGGGGCGAGGAGCGTTAAATTTGTTTCTTTGTTACATCCATGGATACCATTCCTTCTTCCGCGTGCCCACATGTAAAGTGGGCGGACCAAACATCACCACCACTTGTGTTGATGAGTCTTGGCTCTTCACTGCTCCTCTAACATCCAGATCCTACGTTCAAAGAAATAAGAGAAAGTCAGTAGCACCAACGGATGAGATGAAACATGCAATCCCCAAGCCTACGATTAGTGCATGCAAAGAATAAATAAAATGATAACTAACATGTATCCAAATGATCTAAAAATTTGATAGGGGCATCAAGACCTCACAAAGGAAACACTACAAATGGAATAGTCAGGAAATTCCTCATATATTTGAATTCACTCCAGGGTGGGATGAATAGACCTGCAACAAAACGCCAGATAGCACCGCTCAAAATGTCACATCTAGACAACTCCAAATATCCTAAAAAAGTGGGGGTTAGCTAATTGGAGGTATTTTGGGATGACCCATATGGTCAGATTTCTCCAATTTGGCCTCTAACATCCAGATTTTTATGATGCCCTCTACAAGTTAGTAAAGACGAAAAATTGATGAAACATGATAAAATTTGCTCAAAACGTTATGAAATCAAAATTGCAAACTATTTAAGCAGCATAAGATGAAATGCAAAAGAAAATGAGAGAAATAAAATCTGCCATAGATTCCTAATCACTCCTAAAGGGGATGATTAGATCTGCAGTAGTGGGGGGGCGCCCGGGGCAGGCCGCCCATCGTTTGGGGCCTGATTTCGGCACCAATCCACTCGGGATGGGTCCAAAATCTCTTGTAAAGTGTTGTCAAAAAATTGGGTGGTATGTTGTGGCAAAATTTCAGGTTTTGGGCTCAATATTTGACCTTCCAATGGTCACCCAATGACCTCCTCTCTAAAAGAGATCATGGATGTGAAAGGCACAAATCAAACAAGGGTGTATGGGGAAGTAAAACGGTAGCACTTTGTTGCTCAAAAATGCTCCTTCTCTGTATATTTGGGGTGAGGAAACTCACCAATTTATAGACCTAGAGGTCTCTTGAATTGGGCATGCAGAGGCGCCACTTGGCAATCATGCATTCCCAGGGGAAAGGAGATTCTTCCCTGATTAGGGACTTCATGACTGCCCTTGCAACTGTCTCTAACGCTCGAAAATGCTCACCCACACTCCCATGCAATGAAGGAAGCATTAAGTAGCATATTTGAGCTGCCATTTGTCAAGATTTGACTTTTTTCTCGTCAAACCTGCTATTCGCCCCACCCTGGAGCGAATACTGCTATTCGTCCCTGGGTGGGGTGAATTCCAGTTTGAAATCGTCCCTAGGTGAAATGAGTATTGAGCAACATGCCTGAAGGTGCCAAATTGATTTTTGACCTTCCAAAACTATTGTGAGAGTGGTTAGGACCACTGTTTAACCTCTGGGGGCTGTCCTTAGGGCTGTGTGTGTCAATGCGATCAGTGTTTGCAGTCACATAATCAGATTGGTGCTATTTTGGTGTCTACAGGAAGCTCAAATGAATTTCAATAAATTCAATCACCAAATTAGAAACTACACCAACATGCAATTTTTAGTGATTTTTAACAAATTCACTTAACATAAGACTTAGAATGAATATGCCTAACTAGAAACTTTGAACATAGTCTCATTACAAAAGAGGACTAGTTTTAACCAAATAAGGAGAGGACATGGAAGTATTCTTTCAAAATAAAATTCTTATCACTCCTTGTTTTTCCTTTGAGTATACTCTTGTTGTTCTATTTTGATTTTAACCTAGCTATGCTTCTTGTTTTTTTTTTAATTTGATTGCTTCAAATCTAATACCCTACCAATTAGGACTCGAATCTAGGACCTTGATTTTTTGAGGTTGCTCTCCCATGAGCTTCTGAATTCCCCCTTGAAACAACCTACAATTCAAATGAATAAATATTTCTCATTGCTCCAACATTCCTCCTAAGATACTATGTATGTGCTTGGTATTTTTAGGATTAAATAATAAAATGTGAGCAATAAATAAACATAGAAAAATACAATAATACAAGAAACACAAATTTACGTGGTTCACCCAATATGGGTTGTCCATGGAAAAAATAACCAGAATTTTATTCCATCCAAAAAAATAAAGGGATACAACCTACAACATATTTTCTATAACTTCCTCTCCACTCTATCACATTCAATTACAATACATGTGCCCACCTTCTACTTGAAAATTTATTCCCACCCTTTGGGGGGTGTTCGAACATTCATCCTACCCAAACCTCATGGAAAATATATTAACCCAAAAACCTAACCATAATAACATGGAAAATATTCAACACATTTTTAACAATCTTCCACTTGTTGAATACTTTCCATAGGGTCTAAAAACTACCATAATAGTTCAATGTTCCTTCTCTGGATTGGACATATATCTACTAACTACTCCCACTATAAGTGTAATATCTAAATATATTAGCTTCACCTGTTACCCTCATCCATATACCGGTAAGGTAACAAAATAGTCCAAAAATCTACTTTAAAAAACATTACAAATATTACTAGAGCTAACTCTGAGAACATTACACTAGGAAACCACCACTAGCATCCACACCAGTATCTTTTTGGCCACAACTACACTAGTTATAGTAGCTTCTTTAGGTACAAGCTACACTAGTTACAATAGTTAATACTTGCCCAAAAACTTGTGGTACAACCAATAAACCATCTTAGACATTTTTTAGCAACTTTGCAATAAGACCACTAGAACAAGTATTTATAGCCTTAATCTCTAGATCTATCATTTTCCAAGCTCATAAGATCTATCGCTATCGAAGCTCACCAGATATACCATTGCTAAATCTCACAAAATCTATCACTATCGAATCTCATAGGATCTATCGCTATCAAAGCTTGCTAGATCTACCACTTTTGAATATCACTAGATATACCACTATCAAAGCTCACAAGATCTACCAATGTCAAAGCTCATCGGATCTACCACTATTAAAGCTCACCAAATCTAATGCTATCAAGAAGCTCACTAGATGTACCGCTATCAAAGCTCATACGATCTACTGCTACTAAAGCTCATTGAATATATCGCTATCGAATCTCACTAGATCTACTACTTTTAAAACTTACCAGATCTATAACTATCAAAGCTCACAAGATATACCACTATCAAATATCATCAGATCTACCACTACCACTACCAAAGCTCACTAGATATGCCATTGTTAGAGCTCATTAGATCTACCACCATTAGAACTCATTAGCTCTACCATTGTCAAAGCTCATCGACTCTAGCATTATCAAAGCTCATCAAATATACCGCTACCAAAGATCATGATTTCTACCACTATCATAGCTCACTAGCTCCATAACTGTTGGAGCTCGCTAACTCTACTACTACCAAAGCTCACCAACTCCATCGCTATCAGATCTCACTAGCTCCACTACTACCCGAGTTCACCAACTCTACCACTACTAGAGATCACTAGTTGTACCACTATCGAAGCTCACCATCTCCACCACTATCAAAGATCACCAACTCTACCGCTATCGAAGCTCACCAGCTATACCACTATTGGAGCTCACTAGCTCTACCACTATTAGAGCTTACTAGCTTCACTACTACTAGAGCTAAGTAGATCTACTACTACTAGAGCTCACCAGCTTTATTGGTATTAGAGCTTACTAGCTCCACTATTTCTAGAGATCACTAGCTCTATTTTGTTAGAGCTCACCAACTCTATCTCTACCAGAGCTCACTATCTCCATTACACTATTAGAGCTCACCAGCTCTATCACTACCACTTTTGAAGCTCATCAAATCTACCACTATTGGATCTCATCGGATCTAACACTATCGAAGCTCACTAGATCTACCACTGTCAAGAAGATCACCAAATTTATGGCTATTGAATCTTATAAAATATACTACTATCAAAGCTCACCAAATCTACCACTACTAAATCTCATTGAATTATTGTTGTCCCAACTCACTACATCTACCACTGTCAAAGCTCACCAGATCTACTACTACCAAAGCTCATAAGATTTACCACTATCAAAGCTTATAGGATTTAACAATATCGAAGCTCATCGTATCTACTGCTATTGAAGCTCATTGGATCTACCACTACTGATGCTCATCGAATCTATTGCTATTGAAGCTCACTAGATCTACCATTATCAAAGCTCATAAGATCTACCACTACTAGAGCTCACCAACTCTACCATTGCTAGAGCTCACTAGCTCTACCACTGTTAGACCTCACCAGCTTTACCACTATTAGAGCTCACCAACTCTACTATTATTGAAGCTCACTAGCTCCACTACTATCAAAGCTCAATAGCTCTATTGCTACTAGAGCTCACTAGCTCCACTGCTACCAAAGCTCACTACCTCTATCACTACCGAATATCATCAACTCTATCATTTTTGAAGCTCACCAGTTCTATCGTTGAAACCCTTTCTTGTTGAACCAAGCTCACTAGCTCCACTAAGAATTTATTTATTCCAAGGTTGAAACACTTTCTCATTGAACCAAGCTAAAACCTAGATATTTCTCTCTCCTTCATCCATTGTTCTTACTTGAACCAAGAAACCTTTCTTTCAAGTTTATTTTTCAAACCCTAGGCTCTGATACTAGTTTTTAGGATTAAATAATAAAATGCAAACAATAAATAAATGTGGAAATAAAACACAGAATAATATAATCATACAAAGAGACACCAATTTTTGTGGTTCACCCAATGTGGACTACATCCATGAAGAAAATAACTAGGTATTTTATTCCATCCAAAAAAACTAAGGGATACAACCTACAACAGATCTGTTGTCACTTCATCTTCACTCTATCATCATCAATTACAATACCTGTGCTCACCTTCTACTTGCAAATTCATGCCCCCAAGAATATTCACCATACCCAAACCCTCATGGAAAATATTTTAACCCAAAAACCTATTCATAATAACATAGAAAATATTCAACACGTTTCCAACACTTGGGACTTCTAGCATCAACACCAAATCTAAGTTTTAACACCGAATCTAATAAAAAATGGTTAAAAATAAGACCTGCAAAACAAAGCAACAAAAAAATAGAGCACCAAAATAACAATAGTCATTTACATAAACAAGATACCCTAATTGAACGCCAATAACAAAACTAGAGGGGAAATATCATTTTGATGATATTGCATTCAAATAATATTGATACATTTAATAAAATTACAAAACAAAGAGATGCAATTTCTATAACGAACACCTAACTAGCCACTTGAGCACCTTTAGCTTATACAAATCAACCTGCATATCACTAAGCATTGCAAATAAAATGACTTTTAATTTCATAAACAAAACTTTCTTTTCAACTTACACATTTAACTTCCATAAAAAATAACATATCCTACTTATGCTTTCAAACTACCACATCAATCTTATTTTTTTGGTCCTCATGTGCCCCCAACATTCCAAGGCATGAGCTTCAAATTCATTCAGCATCATGCAAAAAAATTATGTCTCTGGGTTGAGACCCATAATGAATTTCAACAAATTCATTCACCAAATTAGAAACAACACCAACATGCAATTTCTAACAAATTTATTTAATGGAAGACTTACAATGAACATGTCATAATCTTATTACAAAAAGAGAACCAATTTTAACCAAATGAAGATGGAAGCTTCTTTTATTTTTTTCTTTCTTTCTTATCACTTCCCCTTTTTCCTTTAGCTATACTCTTGCTACTATTTTTATTCTTTTAACCTAGCTCTGTTGCTTTTTCTTCTTCTTTTTAATTTGATTGCTTCAATTCTCATATCCTACTAAAGGTACAACCAACTAGGACTCGAATTTAGAACCTCTATTTTCTAAATAATTGCTCTCTCAAGAGCTTTTGGCTTTGGCTCCCCTTTGAACTAATTTACATTTCGAATGAAGAGTCTTTCTCATTGTTCCAACATTCCTCCTAAACCACTATGCATGTACTTGGAACTCCTTACATCAACACCAACTCTAAACTTTAACACCTCTATACCAATTGTTGAAAATTCTATAACAAACAACTAATTGGCCCACTGCTGTTTTAACTTCATATCCTCAAACATTACCAATAAAATAATTATGTAACATTTTCCAACAGAATACATGGACGACGCATGGACCTCTCCTAATAGTCCTCAATTTCTACCCTCTCATCCATACGACCGAGAGCTTGCACGATTCTGGGCAGATTTCGTGAACAAGAAGGTAATTACGAATAACACCTCCTCATGGTACTGCACTCCTTCACGTTTGAAGCTGGACTTAAATTATTTTCTTTTTCGTTTCGTCTTTCAGGTTAGCAAAGGGGAGAAACCAGAAGCGGCGAAGCGCGAACTTGTGGAAAGTCTATTGATATTGGAAGGAGTGATCGATGGAAAAGATTATTTTGGAGATGTATTTGGATTGGTGGACATTGGGTTTGCGTCCCTCATCTCGTAATTTCAGACATACGAGACTCTGGGGAACTTCACGATTACTTTCGAGGACGATTGTCCCGGCATTGTCCGGTGGATGAAGAAATGTAAGGAGAGGGAGAGTGTGGAGAAGGCGCTTCCGCAGTCCGAGAAAATGCTGGAATTCGCTACACAGTTTGTGGAATTCGCTACACAGATTAGAAAGCATATCTTGGGCGAAGCATGATGAATGAGTGATGAGGGATGACCGCAGTTATTTCAGTGTAGGTCACTCCTCACCAAGCAAACCCTGTCGTTAAGATTGTTGCCAATATCAACAAAGGAATTGATGTCTTACTTCTTGCCCTCAAACAGAAAGAATGTCGTCCGATTAAGCCTTCCAACGAGAGAAACAGTTCCAACATTGTCGGAAGAACCTGTTGTCATAAACTGAAGAATTTGTCGACATTAGATTATAGCTGACATAAAGAGGTTGTGTCGTCATGTGCTGTGTACCGTCACAAGTTGGTGCCGAAATAATGTCGAAGGGGGATGTCATTGCCGTCTAAGAAACCCAAGCTTTATCGATGAAGGAATCTACGGTCCGATTAAGTGCCGACTTTAAGAGGAAGTTGCAGTAATGACGTGAAGAGGACGCCATTAGTGACCTCACCAGCGACATCACAGTTGAAACCTTTAATGAATTGTTTAGCTATGTATGTTCAACTGCATATGCGATGACGTACGTGCGGACGTACCCACCCATTCGATTACCTTTTCCTTCCTAGTAAATCAACACATTTGGAAAAGCCGAAGTTTCTGCAAGATCTTTTAATTAGTAGTATTTGGCTACTCTAGATCTTTACGTTTAAAGTTTATATATATATATATATTATAGATTGGATTTAATGTTAAATCAATCTGATTATAAAATTTGATCTGATTTACAACATATTAGAAGTCTAAGGTGGTGGGTGGGATTCCTTATTATGTAAATTGATGTGAAATGCGAGGATTATTTATGCTGGTACCATCACGTTGAGGCATGTAAGTGGGTGATAGTGGTAAATATTGATATGTTAAAAACGTCCTCTGCCAAGTGGCCGTTCTTGTCACGTATCATTGTTTGCCACACAAAGATTATAGGTGCTTAGGTATAATTTTTTTTGATGAGGAATTTTTTATATACAACATATCTGCAATATATGAAGGGAGAGATTTGAACCTGGGCCTTTCCATAACTAAAATTTTTTAACTACCTACTTGCTCTTCAACTCCTCTACATAAACAGATATAAAATATAATTTTGTTTTGCTTTGATGAGGACCTCCATGGTGTGCTGAGGCGCTCCTTCCAATCACCACTAATAAATAATAATAATAAAACAAAAACAACGAGCAGAAAACCTATATTAAAGTAAGCTATTGTTCCATGATGTACATGCTGGAATTATATATAGTAGGTTTGAATTTTAGGTCTTAAAGCTTTCAATTTTAAAATTTAAAAGTAAGAATTATTCTTCTTCCTTGTTTTATTTTTTTTAGTTTTTAGTTTTGTTTTTATTCGTGTTGATAAACTTAATAAGGGATGATACACTCACTCTATCTATTATATTTGGATTTCTCATCTGAATCATATTTTAATATGCTTAACAAATATATACTAAACAACAATAGGTAGGATTACCCCACTAGGATGTTTCTTTCTTATAGTTATTATTTAATAATTTATATTAGAAGAAATTTTAGATTATAATAGTCTCATTTAATTCAGTGTCTTATTGTCTACTAGTCTATCTTGTCCTTAGTAGAAAATTATATAAGAGATAATATAAATCAATATAGTTGACATGGTAAACGCAATGTGTAATTTATTCACCATCGCATTTTATATACACTTATTAACATTTAAAACCTAGGAGTACTTATTTTGGGTAAATAATATAACTCTCTTTATATGAGGCTAGTACTTTTATTTATTTCATCCAACTCAAACTCAGCACACATTTTTAAGTCTACCAAGAATTTTATAAGAAAGTCACCATCAAATAGAAATTGGCCTTTAAACATTGTTTACTTTCAATGTTTACATAATTAAGGGATTCTTGTTCTCGATTTTCAACATACTAAATAGTGCAATAGCCTTCAACTATGGGGAAGCAATAAATATTATATAGATAGGAATTAAGTAAATACAAACAATTAAAAAGACTTTGGTATAATGTCATGCCATTATAGGAGATTCATTTTATGAATAATTTAATCATTTATTAAGAGAACACCAATAATAGGAAAATGCAATGTTCTAAATATCCAAATAAAACTTGCAACAAAAAAATAACATCAAATATGCAATAAAAAGTAAAATGGGTAGCACCTGTACATCGAAGCTATAAGTGAGTGATCAAACCTAATGATAGCTATACTCAAAAAGTGATAAAAAGGGAGAAATGCTCAAAGAAAAAGTCTCATTAAGATATATATATATATATATATGAACACAATGGGATTTCCTTCTTTTATAAAAGGAGTGAAACTCAAGCTACATAATAATTAGTATACTTGCTAAGCAAACAACTCTTATTTTTGCATACAGTTGTTCCCTTTCTTCACCTTAGGAATTTCTATTTTATAAAAAATTTAACAACTGTCATTTACAATAATTATTTAAGTAATTTTGTGTTTAGGAGCACAACATGCCCTTCCCCTTAAAGATATTTAGCCTCAAATCTAGAAACAACACCACAATTAAGTGTGCTCAACTTAAAGTAGGGTGAGGATGGGTGACCAAATGGGAAGTCCCAATTTTGCACCCCCCATGGGGAAGTTCCATGGTTTACAGACAAAATGATAAACAACAAACTACATAAATGAAAAAGTGGTCTTTCTTTTTTTCTTGACTTTGCTGGTATACTACAAAAACTACATGTTGTCAAGAACCTATAGCTATATATATAGGAATTTTAGAAATATTTCTAATGAATCTCTTGTTGCTTCTTCAATGGTATAGTCCTTCCACTTGACATTATACCATTGTACCACTTTATTTTCTAGTTGCATTGTTTCCATTGCAAGGATTGACTCTAGATCTAGCACAAGTCTTCCTTCATCATCTATCATGGAAATTTCTATTTATAGAACATAGAATACATCGTGGATTTTTTCCATTATTGGGAATATCTAGGACATATAGAACTTCTCCCACTTATGTTATGACCTTATATAGCCCAAAATATTTTGGTTGCACTTTGAATTTGCCTTGTTGTCTTAATGTTGATTGTTTGTGAGGTTGTAGGTGCATAAACACCATGTCACCAATAGTAAAATGTCACTTTGTTCCACGCTCATTGAAATTCTACTTCATATTGTTTGTTGCTATAGCAAGGTTCTCTTTTTGCTCTTTAAATATACCTTACATATCTTCTAAGGTATCTATTATGATTAGGACTTTGGCATCATGGACTACCCAATCTCTTGGTGGAGCGTCATAACCATATAATGTGTTGAAATGACTCATGTTTGTAGTAATATAATATGCTATGTTATACCAATATTCTACCAAATATAGTCATTTAATCTATCTACCATATTTATCGTTAGAAAATATTTGTAAGTAGACCTCTAGACATTGGTTCACCACCTCTGATTAATCAGTAATTTTTGGATGATAAGTTGTGCTCATGTTTAAAGTCACTCCTTCTAACTTAAAAAGTTCTTGTAAAAATGACTAAGAAACTTACGATCCTTATCATAATTTATTTTATGAGGTAGACCATACAACTTTTAAAAATGTTTGAAAAAATAGGTCAGCAAGACCTACAACTAAAAACTTAGTGGTCAAAGGAATAAATTGGGTATATTTTGTATGTCGATCAATGACAAAAAAAAATTGCATCCTTACGCTTTGAAAGTGGTATACCAGTGATGAATTCCATTGATATGACTTTGTATTTTTTATTTGGAATGATATTCAAATGAAGTAAGCCTAGATTAGAAACTAATTCTACCTTGTGGTATTGGTATACATCTCACTTAGACATAAATATCTCCATATTAGACTTCATATTGTACCAATAGAATAGAGATTGTAGATTCTAATAGGACTTCACAAATCCTACATGGTTGATAGATGGAGAAAAATCCATATTCTAGAGCCTTAATGATGAGTAATGATCTATCAAATATATACGTCCCTTGAAAAATATGGAGTTGTACAATTCTTGGATATGCATTATAATATTTTAATAAATCATGAATTCAATTAGGTGTACACAATGAAATGGTATTAATGGTTTTCCCTTCATCCCTTTAAGACAATGCATCAACCACAATGTTTTCTTTCACTTAATTATATAAGATCTCAAAATCATAAGCCTGCAATTTCTCCATAAACTTTTGCTACTTGTCAAACAAAGTGCCTTGAGTTAATAGATGTTTGAGGCTTAAATGATTCATTTTAATGATAAACATATTTCCCAATAGAAATTATATCCACTTTGCTACCACATTTCCTTATTGTAAGTGGAAAACTATTTTTTCTATAATTTAGCTTTTTGATTTCAAAAGCTAGTGGATGACTACCTTGAAGGAGGAAAGGTAGTTACATATTTGGAGAATTTTTAGGTAGATTTGCAAAGGAGCATTGGATAGAATTTGGTCAAAGAAAGGTGATGCAAATTTTATAAGTTGAAGGCATCGTATTGGACAATATAGAAGCTAATTTTAAAGCTACATTGAAAGCTACAAACTAAAGGAGAAGGATTCAGACATTCGAAGCTCTTTGGAAAGTAATATTGGGCAAAAAATTGGAGGAGTCATAAATATGCAAATTGGATAAGTTTTTTAACTTGTAAATCCATTTATAGCTAATGTATTTCTTTCTATGAGGTAATTCACATAGTTTCCATGTTTTATTCTTCATCAAAGTGTCAAATTATTTCTTCATGGCAACTCCCCAATTTGGTTTACCTATGCTCTATTCATATCTCTTTGGTTCCTAAATTTATGAAACTAAAGTGAAATTTTTCTTCTCATTCACTTGTCTAGGATAATTTCAAGATCATTTGGATTACCTAACTATCACTTTCTTATTCTTCTTGATGTATTTAATTCTCTATGTATACCATTTTGATCATTGACATGACTATTATTGATGTAACACTTCACTTTAGTCTACCTCTATCAAGCTTCATTCTCCAAGGTCATTCCAAAGTGTTTTTTTACCACATCAATATGGAGTCTTCACATATTTCTTTTCACCATTATTTTGTTATATTTCCAAATCTAATTGAACTAATATAATTATCAATATTTATAATATATGTTAATAGATATATCTCAATAGGTTTACCATAATATAAGAATAAAGGAAGCTTCTCACGTATAATAATATCTTGGCTATTTATAACCAAAAACCCTATGAAAGGCAAATATCATATTACAGTTATTATGATTTAATTTTTTTTAAAGTTTTGTTCAAAATTAGGAATAGATTTTGCAATGATAAATGTTCATATCCATGTAAATTACATGATGGTTAAACCATTAAATTATAAACAAAATAGCCTAGAACTAAAATAACATAATATTGATTGCATTGTTTGTATTTTTGAGATCCAATTTATAATGATTAACAAATTGATAATTTTTTGTTGTTGATAAAACCAAACCTAAAAATCCTAATAATTTTTTTTCTAAAAATATGTTGTAACAAATAAAACAATAATAGGAAAACCTATCATATCTTAAGAGAGTTATTCTAATGCCCCTTAATGACTAACCTAGATATGATCCCCAACTTATCCTTAAATTTTACAAATTTTTGTTTTCCTAAGATTTTAATCATTACATCAACAATAGAAGAAATACACTCCAAAATATAATAAGAGGATGTTGAGCTTTTTGATCATTTTTTTTCTTGAATGTTAAACTTTTAAACTCTGAATAGAAGATCCAAGGTTTGAATTAAAAAAAAAAAGGATTGTACAACATACCACATATTGTATTAAATCTCTTGGTCTCACTAATTATTTTAGTCTCATGGATGTAATTAAATAATTTAATTCATTAATAATTATGTATTACAAGTAAAACCCATATTAATCCATACAACTAATAAAAAATTAAAAATGACAAAATAAAAATGATTGAACTCGTTTCGACCATATCTCACTCATCTGGACTCGGATTGAGCTAAAATTGTGAGGGTAGATGCCTGAAAAACCCTAGAATGTCTCCACCAATTTACATATCATTTGGAGCAACACAGATCCTAGCACATACCTATGTGTGAAAAAGATATTTGGCAAGCGGCTATGCGAGGGTTTCATCTGGTTTGAGTGCAAGCAGCTCGAGAGGTTGGTTTTTAGGGCCTTCGGGCCCTAGAGGACAATATTTTTGTGGTTTATGCTCAATATTTTAGCAAGAAATGTTGCAGGGGATCCAATATGGGTTAGAAATTTGTCTTTCAATAGATCATACTATGAACTTGAGTGACAACAACTTCCAATTTGCTGCACAAAAGAAAAGTGAAAACCATACCTTTCCACGATGTCTAGGGTAAGGATTAAAGAGATCACGAAACAAGTTTCAAGCAGTTGATCAAAAAATGGCTCATATCTCAAGTGAATATGGTGCTAAGGTGCACCCAAAAAATAATTCTACTATGAAAACCCCTGTCAAGGGTAAGAATTTCGAAGACTCAGTCCCAAAAATGAATTTTAGGGATGCCCTTCATGGTGGACAGCCTCAGCCCAATGCTAATATCAATATTAGGGCTTCCCATAAACCTCTAAGAATGCCTAAGATTGATCCCAAGAAAATGGAGTCAGGATGTCTTAAAGCAGATGATGGAACTCCTATTGTTAAGCTTGATATGGGTAACATTCAGATTGGAATTGAAGATTTGGAAAAAAGAGGACTAATTTGTCGGTTCATGGGTTTTCATTCGAGTCTATCTGCTTTCAAATTCTAGGCTACAAAAATCTAGAAAACTAAAGGTGAGTTACAAATCTCTATTTATCCAAATGGTTATTTTCTTGTTTTATTTGCTAATAATGAAGATAGAGAGAAATCTTTTCAAGGGGGTCCTTGGTTTTTTGGAAGGGCAAGGCTTTTCATGAAGCCCTGGCATACTAAATTTAAATCCAAAGAAGAGATGCCTTCTATAGCTCCCATGTGGGTTAGACTCTTTGGCCTCCCTATTGAATTTTGGAATCCTACTATTTTTTCTTCAATTGGAAACTCTTTAGGAACTTTTATGATGATTGTTGATTGTACTCAAAATTTTGAACATATTATTTATGCTCGAATTTGTGTTTTAATGGATTTTTACAAACCCCTACCTAAAAATATCACATTACAATTTGGGGAAGCAAGTAGTGGACTATGAGAACATTCCTTTTCATTGTAGAATTTGCCATGAATATGGTCATTTGGCCAGTGCTTGCCCAAATAAAATTCCTGGTCAAAAGAAAGAAGATATAAACTCAGTAGGTTTCCAAATACCTAAGAAGAAGAACACTCAGAAAAAACTAGTTATGAAGGATCAATCAAAGTCATCTGCTAATATGTTTGAAATACTTTCCACAAATGATGTCCCAAGTGAGGAAGAGGAAATAATGGAAACTAAAATCTTAGAAACACAATTTAAATATGAAGGAAAGAACTCAGAGATAAACCAACAAATCAAAGGTTTTCAACAAAAAAAAGGAGAAAATTTACACAAGAAAAACAATCTTTCAAATGTCAAAACTTCAAATAATGCAAGTCCCAATATAGACTTCGTTGAACCATCTAGTAAAATTTTGGCTATGTACGAGCATTCTTCAAGGTTAGAAGCCATCTCAGATTCAATTGGAATAAGTCAAGAAATAGGGAAAATAATTTAAGATGGATTCTAATCAAAAAGCAGGTCGCAAGACCAATCAATATCATATGGTAAAAGAAGGTGAAAATCTTGTAGAGGAAGGTAAGATTAATGCCCTTCCCAAATTTTTTATCCTTGGTATTAATGAAGATCATCACTTGGAATATTAGAGGACTCAAAGGGAGTCTTTCAAAACAAAATGAAATTAGAAGAATGATTCAGATAAATCATCCACATCTTGTTTTCCTTCGAGAAAGAAAGATGTCAATGGAGGATATGGACTCAATTGCCAGTAAAATTTGGCCAGCTAGAAAAGTGGTTTCCCTCAATTCCCAAGGGACTTCGGTGGCATTGCTTGTCTTTGGGACCCAAAAGAGGTAGTTATTCACCATATGGTTGGAAGTTGGGGTTTTTTGGATATAGCTATTCAAAGTAGACATTCCAACCAGATTATGCTCTGCATTACTGTTTATGCTCCGACTTCTTTGGAGGAAAAAAGAAGACAGTGGAAGGATATTACTCATATTATCTCTCATTTTCCTAAATCTTGGATCTTGATCGGAGGAGATTTCAATACCATCCTCTCTATGGATGAGAAAAGGGGAGGAAATAGAAATTTGGACAAAAGCACTGACCTCATGAGTGAATATATTGCAAACCTCCATCTTGTGGATATCCAACTAGATAATGGCCTTATGACTTGGTCTAACGGAAGACAAGGCTTAGCTTGTATAATGGAGAGATTGGATAGGTTTTTGCTCTCCGAAAATTTCTTAATCCATGGTCACATTCCTAAAGTGAAGACTCTTAATAATGTTGGTTCGGATCATTGGCCAGTCATGGTGGAAATGTGGAAAACCAATGTGATTTTCTCTCCTTTTTGTTTTCGATTAATGTGGCTTAGAGACATTTCCTTCAGACCTAATGTGCAACAATGGTGGAAGGAAGGTAAACCTAGGCATGGGACTAAGATGTTCTATTTTTCCAAAATACTGCAATACATTAAATCCAAAATTAAGACTTGGAACCAGAAAGAGTTTGGGGATGTTCATAAAAAAAACATGAAGTTATTTCTCATATTGAAAATTTGAATAAGAAAATCCATTTAGATGGCCTCACGAGAGAAGAGAAGTGGAGATGAAATTAAACTCACAACTCAGTTAGAGGAATGGGAAAAAAGAGAAGAAATCTTATGGAAGCAAAAATCTAGAATTCAATGGCTCAAAGAAGGAGATCGAAACACAAATTTCTTCCACAAATCTCTTCTAGCTCGAAGATCTCACAACTTTATTTATTCCTTAAAATAATATTCTAGAGATGTTGTTTATACTTGGGATGGCATGAACTCTATTGTTGTTGATTACTTTTCCAATATTTTTGTTGCTACTCCTCTAATGATTACTTGATTATGGGATGTATCTCTTCAGTTTCCTACTTAGTTCTTATCAATGGCAGGCCTTCTCAGTCATTCCTAGCTTCCAGAGGTATTAGGCAAGGTGACCCGCTATCCCCTTATTTATTCATCATTCTTGTTGAATGCTTGGGTAGGACTATAACCAAAAAGAGGTAAAACAAAACCCTTGAGGGAGTTACCATTGCTCATGGAGCTAGACCTATATCTCATCTTCAATTTGTGGATGACTCTACTCTTTTAGGTAAAGCTACAGTTAAGGAAGCTTCTAATATTAAGCAAATCATTAGCTATTTTTCTAAGGCTACTAGGCAGTTGATCAATGAAGACAAATCTAAAGTTATTTTCTTTCACTGCTCTACTAGACAGGAATCCATGGTCTTGGATAAATTAATATATAAGAAGACCTCCCTTCCAATCACTTATTTAGGTATTCCCATAAATATTCAAAGGCAAAAAAATAAAGATTGGAATTGGTTGTTGGACAAAGTCAAGAAGAAAATTGGAAAGTGGACCAACAGGTGGCTTTCTTATGGGGGTAGAATCACCTTGGTAAAATCAGTCCTTCAAGCTATTCCTATTTATGTTTCTTCCATTTTGAATATCCCAAAGGTTGTTCTTCGAGAATTGGATCAAATCAGTCATCGTTTCCTTTGGAGTGGTACTAAGGAGAAAATAAAATGGGCCTTGGTGAAATGGGATACTTTATGTCTTCCTAAGAGTGAAGGGGGTTAGGATTCCGGTCTTCTATTAATAACAACAATGCTTTAGCTACTAAATTATATTGGAGGATGTTGCATAACCCCAATGCTCTTTGGGCCAATAATCTCCGTGCTAAATATGCTGAGAACAAAAGTCCTGAAGACCTTGTTCGCTATCAACTTCCTACCAAAGGTTCTCCCATTTTAGCAGTTCTTAAGACTGGTGAGGATTTGATAAAGAAAAAATTATTTTGGATCATTCATAATGGTCAATAGGAAAATTTTTGGACATATTCTTGGGATGGTCACAAGCCTTTGATAACTCAGTTTCCCGATTGGAGGCCTTGGATGGAGGAGCTTCATCGAGCTAATTGGATAAAGGTGGCTAATTACTGTCGGTACCATACTGGTAATTCAAAGGTTGGTAGATATTGGATCCCTATTGAGGACTGGCCTATTCAAATCCCAGAAAGGTAAAGACAAGATATCCAAGGCATCCTTCATATGAGATCCCTCTCTTGGTCCCATGAAAAAGATTATTTTGGATGGAACAACACTACTAAGGGTGAGTATTCAATTGCTCAAGGTTATTTGACCTTATGCCATAATAATCCCAACCATTCTTCTGACATATTTTCTCGATTGTGGGATCAAAAGCTCTGGCCTAAGGTGAGGTTATTTAATTGGATTTTATTGCATCGTAGGGTGCTTACTGGTGAGCAACTTATGAAGTGTGGTTTTCATGGCCCTTTTAGATGTGAAATGTGTGAAGAGAATGTAGAAACTCTCAACCATATTTTTATTGAGTGTACTTTAGCCTCTGAGCTATGGAGGAGAATGGCCACTTTACTTGGCTTACAATGGTCCAATTTTTTTACTTTTGAACAACTTTGGAGGGATTGGCCTAATCAAGAGGGTGTTGATCATTTTATTAGGCAATTAGTTTGGATGGGTTCTACCATTCTTCTTTGGAATATTTGGAATGAAAGGAACAACCAAATTTTTAATCAAGATAGGAAGGATATTCACTATATTTGGCAAAATACCATAGCCAACTTAGTTGAATCAGTCCATCAACTCCTTAATCACCCCCAAAAATCCCACCAAAGATGGGATCAAGTGATGCAAAGATTGAAGATTAAATCTTCTAAGGGCAACCAACTTAAAGGGAATGTGAGTATTAGTAAGATGGATAGGACTAGAAATTGGCAACCTCCTCCTAAGGATTTTGGAAAAGTCAATATTGATGGAGCCTCTAGAGGAAACCCTGGAAAAGCCAGTATGGGAGGAATTGGTAGACTTTAAGATAGCTCTCTGGTTTTTACTTTTGGGTATG
The DNA here is from genome assembly GCA_028583015.1 of Wollemia nobilis. Lineage (NCBI taxonomy): Eukaryota > Viridiplantae > Streptophyta > Pinopsida > Araucariales > Araucariaceae > Wollemia > Wollemia nobilis. The sequence continues at coordinate 1,020,511 of JAQPPZ010016887.1, read as the reverse complement.
CTTTCCAATAACCTTGCTGAGGGGTATGGTATCCTCAGAGGCCTTCAGGAGGCTACTAAGGTTGGATGGGAAAAGGTGTTAGTTGAGTCTAACTCTCAACTTATGATTAATCTCTTGAAGACTCCTTCTAAGAATCATAAGGTGGATTGGAGAATAAAAATAATTATTGAGAAGATTCAATTAATCCAGATGGGATTTTTGAAAGTTGATTACAATCATGTGGTCAGAGATCAAAACAAGAGTGCTGATGCTTTAGCTAATTGGGCTTTGGACAAAGGTGATCTTACTTGTTATGGCCACCCTCCTATATGGTGGGCTTCTCAAATTAGGGAAGCTCTTCTTTCTATCATTTCTTTGGATGGCTCCAGTTCTGAAGGTACCTAGTTTCTTCTTGCTTTTTTTTTTTGCTTCTCTTTGGTTCATTCAATTTTTTTAGTTCCCTAGCTCATTCTATTCTTTATTTTGTTTCCTCTGTTGATTCTTGCCTTGATAGTCTTCTGGTCTAGATAGGTCATTGTTATGTTCATTTTTTTTTTCTTTTTTTCTTTTTTTGTTTAGTTTTTTAAGGTGGGTGGGTTCTTTTGTTTTGTTTTGTTTTTGTGTTCTTTGTGTTGTTTTTTGTTGTTCATGTGTTTTTGTTGTTTTGTGTTTTTTTTTTATATGTTTTTTGTTATTGTTCTTGTGTTTTTTTCGTTCTTGTTCTTGGGTTTCTCTTTGTTTGTGTTAATTCGTGTTTTTATGTGTGAGTGTTTTCTATGTTTTTTGTTTTTGTTTATTGTCTATTGTTGGTTGTTTTTCATTTTTATTTTTATTTTATTTTATTTTAATTTTTTAGGTTTTGGTTGTGTTTATTTTTCATGTTTTTTTGGGGTTATGTCTTTGTAGTGTTCTGTTGTTTTTTTCTTGTTTGTGTTTTGTTATGTGGTTCTTGTGTTTTTCTATGTGGTTTGTGTTGTGGTTTCTTTTATCTTATTGTGCGTGTTTGGTTGTGCTTTTGTTTTTGACACACTCAAGGAGCATGTTTTTTATTTTATTTTATTTTATTATTTTTGTTGTTATTTACTTATTTTTAAATTGGTTTTGTGTGTTTGTTTGCTCCTTGAGTATGTCAAAGGTGGTAGGCCAGGTCCGAGTCCTAGGAATTTTTGGCGGAATGGATACCCCTTCCTCCTTGGGTCTTACCCGAAAGTGGCATCCCTTTTGGAATGTTTTCCACAAATATATATATATATATATATATATATAGATATGAAAACCATGTAAAGGGAAAATAAATTATAGCTTAGTAGCTCTACATACTTAATATTGTAGACGCCAAAACAGCACCAATCCGATTATGTGACTGCAAACACTGATCGCTTTGACAAACACAGCCCCCAGGGCAGCCCTCAGAGGTTAAACAGTGGTCTTAACCACTTTCATAGCAATTTTGTGAGGTCAAGAAGCAATTTGGCACACTTAGACACTTTTCCTAGTAATCGTCTCACCCAGGGACGATTGCTGAATTGAAATCGTCTCACCCAGGGACGATTGCTGAATTGAAATCATCTCACCCAGGGACGATTGCTGAAATCGTCCCTGGGTGGGACGATTTCCAAGTTTAACGGGAAAAAAGGCAAATGGTGCCAAGTGGCAGCCCATAACAGTCAGTTAATGACTCCTGCCTTGCACACGTGTGTAGGTGGACAGAGGGTCCGTTAGAAGACTATCACAAAAGGCATTTATCAAAGCCCAAGTCAATGGAGGACTCCCCTCCCTCATGGGAAGACAAGACTGCCACATGGCGCCTATGACCAACACATGGCATTTGTGCTTCCCTCCCAAAAGAGACCCCATGGGTCTATAAAAGGTGGGATTTTTCTCACCCAAAATAGACAGGTTGAAGGAGTTTTCAAGCAACGAAGTGCTGCCGAGTTGAAGACCCACTTGCATCCCTTTTGGTTCACCTTCCCACATCCACCAATCTCTTTTGCAAGGGAGGTTGTTGGGTGGCCTTTGGAAGCTCGAACCTGATCCAAATCCAACGCATGGACACCTAAACCAACCAATTCGCCGACCCCCCAATCCTAAGATGTTTTGGGCCCATCCCTGGTGGATTGGCTCCAAAATCAAGTGCCAACGGTGGGAGGCCCACTTGGGCACCCCCGCACCTCCCAAGTCCTATTTTTAGTTTTTGAGCATTTTAGATTACTTTTTCAGGTTGCATTTTGTGTTATTAGGTTTGATTAACCCATAGCTACAATTTTGTAACTTTTGGTCAGATTCTAGTATGTTTTGTGTCGCTTTGTTGTTTCGTTGGCTTGCAGGTGTCGAGGTCAAATTCCCGAGGGTAGAGGCCAAATTGGGAGAATCCGACCATCTGGGTCATCCCAAAATGGCCCCAATTACATAACCCCCCTGTTTACAGGCAAACTGGGGGGTTATGTAATTGGGATCCGACATTGGAGCAGCAGCAGGTCGGTTTCCCCAACACAAAAGAATTCATCCCACCCATGGACGAATTGCAGTCAGAATTCGTCCTGCCCAGGGACGAATTCCAATTGAAGGTTGATTGGCCAGCTGTCTCAGTGGTAGTGGCCTTCTGAAGAAGCAGCGGAGGTTAGGAACTCATCGACATCAGCGGCGACATCATCTTGGCCATTGCAATCATGGGCACGCGGAAGGAGGAAGACTAAATCGCACATTATAACAATGACAAATTTAACGCTCCTAAACCCTAAAAATGGAGGAGATGTCTATGTAACCGAGGATAAGATATTTGAATAAAGAGGGCTATGATTTCTTTACATCTTTTCTCTCCTTTCCAAATTGTCTCTTTCCTTTGTTTTGGTGCATAAGGTTAAAGCGTTATATTTCGTCTTACATTACATAAATTAGTGTTTCCTTTGCCCGAAATCTCGTGCTTTCAGTGGCGATCACAATGGGAACATCTAAAAGAATCAAGTCATCACACCCGCGATTCTGGAGACCAAATTCATTCCATCCACATGATCTCCATTGATTTGACCGCACCCATCCGCAATCTGACCAATCACGGTCATTGCATCCAAACATGGATGCCATCGACTGGGATCGCGTCAATTCACCATTGTCACCATCAGAGTACTGGCCTTTCGGTGAAATGCTTCATTTCACCCCAAGGACAACTCAGGATATTTTTCAAGCTGAAGAGGGACCCGAGGTCCCAAACGTAGATCTTAACTCAGCTGATGATATCCATTTAATCCCAACTCCACATCAGTTGGAGGACGGATCTCACATGTCAGTCGAAGAGACGACTGACATAGACATCGACACAGATCCAATGAATCCACGAATTCTCAAGCTGGGGGTAAGCCTTTCCCCCGAAGAGCAAGCCGAATATATTGCCTTCTTAAAGAAAAGAAGGAGGTTTTTGCATGGTCGTACAAAGATATGCCAGGACTAGACCCGCAGCTAGTCATGCACAATTTAATGCTTGATTCGAAAATCAAGCCTGTAAAGCAAAAACTAAGAAAGATGCACCCAACAGTAGCCTTGATGGTCAAAGACGAATTGCAAAAGCTGTTGGATGCACAATTTGTCATCTGCGTGGATTATCCGCCATGGTTGTCCAACATGGTTCCCATCAAGAAGCCCGATGGGAGGATTCGCATATGCATCGACTTTCGAGACCTAAACAAAGCGAGTCCTAAGGATGATTTCCCCTTGCCAAGCATCGAAGCATTGGTAGACGCTACAACAGGTCACGAAATGCTCTCCCTAATGGACGGTTTCTCAGGATACAATCAAATTCGTATCAATCCTAAAGACCAACTCAAAACGGCATTCACAACGCCTTGGGGGACATTCTGTTATAAGGTCATGCATTTTGGCCTTAAAAACGTTGGTGCTACATACCAACGTGCTATGACTTATATCTTCCATGATTACATGCATAAAACTTTGGAAGATTACATGGATGATTTGTTAGCCAAGTCTCTCTTGCGCTCAAATCATCTCGGTGACTTAAGCAAGATTCTCGATCGCCTCATAGAGCATAAGGTCAGATTGAATCCCAAGAAGTGCGTGTTCAGCATCACATCTGGAAAACTCTTGGGTTTTATAGTCTCCAAGAGAGGCATCGAAGTGGACCCAAACAAAGTCAAGGCAATCCTTGAAATGGCTCCCCCAACCACTATCAAGTAGCTCAGAAGTCTGCAAGGAAAGGTCACGTCGATTAAACGCTTCATAGCGCAATTATCTGACAAATGTCAACCAATGAACAAACTATTGCACAAGGGGGTCACATTTCATTGGGATGATGAGTGCCAGTCAGCCTTTGACGAAATCAAATAATACTTGGCTTCGTCGCCAGTATTGGCACCGCCTAGACCAGGTGTGTCGTTCTACTTATACATCTTAGCTACTGAGGTGGCACTGGGTGCAATGCTAGCCTAGAAGAATTAACTTCACAAAGAACAGGCTACTTACTATCTTAGCCGCACCCTGGTCAGTTACGAACTTAACTATGCATACATTGAAAAACTCTGCTTGGCAGTGGTGTTTGCTACCAAAAGGCTACGCCACTACATTCTGAGCAACACTACGTATGTTGTGTCTAAGGAGAATCCATTGTGATACATGATGAGTCGTACTTATCATAGTAGTCGCACAACGAAATGGATCATGTTGTTGACGGAATTTGACATTGAGTTTATTGGGCAAAAATCTATAAAAAGACAAATCATAGCCGATCAACTAGCAGAGGCTCCTCTTGAAGACGATCAGCCTCTAGTCATAGAACTACCCGATGATGAGGTCTTCCATGTCTCAGAATCACCAGATTCTGAAGAGCCTGAGTCTCAGGCCGACATAACCTTATTTTTTGATGGTTCTAAATGCGAGCAAGGTGGTGGCGCAAGAATTGTATTCTTCACATCGCAGGGTGCTCCAATGCCCCTATCATTTAAATTAAATTTCTAGTGCACCAACAACAATGCAGAATATGAAGCCTTGCTCCTAGGTCTTCAGACAACAATCGCCATGAACATCAAAAGATTGAACATCTTTTGTGATTCACTGTTAATCGTCAATCAAGTAAAAGGGGTATATCAATGCAAATGCCCAGTCCTAAAATCCTATAAAGCCCTCGTGGATAAATTCCTGGAAAAACTTGAGTGGTATGACATCGAGGCACTCCCTCGATCATCGAATCGTTTTGCGGACACAATGGCCTCCTTAGGGTCACTAATCCCGCAAGACCTTTCCGGTGATATAACAACCATTCAGGTCAAAACCTTATCGCAACCCGCGATGGAGCGCGCAAGCTCAGATTTGACGCCATGAGTCTCCATGATCCAGATCGAACCATCTTCGGATAAGTTCTTTCAAATTCGAGACTATTTGAAACATGCCAACTGGGGGTCTTTGTTCTCCCCCAATCCCATTAATAGCAACACAACGCTATTCTTACAAGTTCTATCCCAATCAGAATTTGTTAGGGAAGAACTCCAAAAGGGATTGGTTGTTCAAACTGTCGAGGTATCCGATCAACAGGACTGGTATTTACCCATTAGAGACTACCTCAAGTTAGGTAATCTACCCTTTGGATTGACGCACGTCACAAAATGAACATTCAAACAGAAAGCGACAAAATATGTCTTGATAGGAGACATTTTGTATCATCGCAGCTACAACGGAATTCTTCTTCGTTGCTTGGACCAGCAAGAGTCCACTTGGGCAGTCACCCAAGTGCATGACGGTACATGTGGTGGCCACTTTAGTGGTATGGCCATTGCAAATCACATTCTTCGCATGGGCTATTATTGGCCATCTTTAGAGCGAGATTGTTGCGCGTATGTCAAGAGGTGCGTAAAATGTCAACATCATGCCAATTTAATGCGTGCACCTTCCCAGGCCCTACAGACAGTCCAGTCTGCTTGGCCATTTTCGTAGTGGGGCCTCGATCTAATCGAAAAGATCTCCCCTGCATCGTCAGGCCGTCACACGTTTATCATAACGGCCACAGAATATTTTACCAAATGGGTGGAAGCAATTTCGTCAACCTCTACGACAAGACTCCGCATTGCGGAGTTCATTTTGCATTACATCATATGTCGTTTTGGTATTCCATCCAAAATAATCTCGGATAATGGGCCATCATTCAAGAACAAAGACGTGCGTGCTTTAACCACAAAGTACAAAATTTAGCACAGCTTTTCAACACCCTATTATCCACAAGCAAATGGGCAAGCAGAGGCGTCAAACAAAACGCTAGTCGCCATCCTTAAAAAGACCGTCGCAGACAGTCATAAGGATTGGCACATACAAATCCCACTTGCCCTTTGGGCTTATTGCACTAGCATTCGGACGCCCACTGGGGCAACTCCATTTTCACTAGTGTATGGCTCAGAGGCAGTAATGCCTCTCGAGTTGGAAATTCCTTCCCTCCGCATATCAATGTAGGAATTCATCGATGATGACACTGCATGGCAGGCCTGGTTAAACCAACTTACGTTGCTTGACGAAAGACGCGTTAATGCTCTCGAGCACTTACGTATCTATCAAGAGCGGCTTAAGAGATCTTACAACATGAAAGTTCACCTAAGAGACTTTCGGGTTGGTGATCTGGTTCTGAAGGAAAACCAACAAAACTCTAATTTGCCGTCCCATATGAGAGACAAATTCGTGGCAAATTGGCTAGGTCCTTATGTCATTGATAGCAAAATAGGACCGAGAACGTATAGGCTAGCTTCTCTTGATGGTATCAAGGAAACAGAACCCTTGAATATCAGTCATTTGAGACCACTTCATATCTAAGAAAGCCATATACCAAAAAAAAAAAAAGCTCCAAGGATTATCGCAATCTCTTGGTCAATACAAAAAGCTCCAAGGATTATCGCAATCTCTTGGTCAATCCAAAAAGCTCCAAGGATTATCGCAATCTCTTGGTCAACCTAAAATCTCCAAGGATTATCGCAATATCTTGGTCAATCCAAAAGACTCCAAGGATTATCGCAATCTCTTGGTCAATCCAAAAGCTCCAAGGATTATTGCAATCTCTTGGTCAATCCAAAAAGATCCAAGGATTATCGCAATCTCTTGGTCAACCTAAAAGCTCCAAGGATTATCACAATCTCTTGGTCAATACAAAAAGCTCCAAGGATTATCGCAATCTCTTGGTCAATCCAAAAAGCTCCAAGGATTATCACAATCTCTTGGTCAACCTAAAAGCTCCAAGGATTATCGCAATCTCTTGGTCAATACAAAAAGCTCCAAGGATTATCGCAATCTCTTGGTCAATCCAAAAAGCTCCAAGGATTATCGCAATCTCTTGGTCAACCTAAAATATCCAAGGATTATCGCAATCTCTTGGTCAATACAAAAAGCTCCAAGGATTATCGCAGTCTCTTGGTCAAAAAAATCAAGAAATTCAAAAAAAAAAAAAAACAAAACAAAACAAAACAAAACAACAAAAATCATCAAAAACAACAAATATTTGCATCTCAATTCTAGGCATACTCGAATTCATCAAAAACAAAAAAAAAAACACCAAGCATAACTTTTACCACACAACAGTCAGTGGTCTAGGAATGTACCAAGATTTTCAGTGATTATGTCATCATTTTCCTATTTAGCCATGTATTGTACCAAGTCGAGCAGATTTTACGAAGGTAGAGTCATACTTGAAATACACCTTGTTACGTAACATCCCAACACAAATCAAAACACTAAAATTCCCAAATTGTGTGAACGAAAGATGAAACCTGCAGAATAATCTAGGTCACCATAAGCGAAACGGTTATCTTGCTCATCCCCCTGTGCGAATGACCCCTAGAATGCTGAGATTTGGCAAAAGGACAAGCATCCTCCCTACCCAATTCCCTAAAAATCCCTAAAGTTCTCAACAGTTGCAAAACACAAAAATTTGCAAAATGTCAAAACTCCAAATTTGAAAAACTATAGTGCACACATCAAAATGCACAAACAACAGTGATTTTCGTCACTCAATATCCCAAAAACCTTGCTCAAAAAAAAAAAAAAAAAAAAAAAAACAAATCAAAATAAACAGTGATCTCATCACTACAATGAGCAAGTATCCCAATACAATTGAAGAAAATAAGGGAGTTGACCTTGAATCCCTGGAACTCTCAGCATTCTATAGGTCATAAGGTGAGCTTCAGTACCAATTTGGTTGATAGCCTATCGATAACAGAAGTAAACCTCCCGCATGACGATATATCTGTCACATTAACTTGCGTACAGATCAATGTTTGCATGTGGATGAGCTAGCTTATGGCATCCTGGATTACACCGCAGATTAATCTTAGTACATTCAACAAAGGAATTTGTTGAGCTAATTAGGTGATCCTTAGTATAGGTTCGGTTGAAAGCCCATCTGGCACTGGCGGTATCCTAACAAATACCACTAAATGAACTCAATTGCACACATAGGGATGTTAAATAACTCGGTCAAAAACAAGTCCGATTCATACCTTGTTCAAAAGTCTTGTAAGATAAAGTACAGTCATGGATAGTGAGATAAAACTGTCTGAATCTCAGAAAATCATACATTCATACCAAAACCATCTATGCTACTTATCATCCTTATGATACCATCAGAAAATACAAAAACAAAAAAAAACCAGGTAAATAAAAATTTTCTTAAACAACCTACAGTGCAATCACCACAAATATCATTCATCCATTTCAATTTGCATATCACAAAGACATCTAAAACATTTGAATTCATCATAACATCTGCATTCATCAAAATGAATAAACATGCATAACAAAAATCACATCATCACATGTACAAACCCAAAAATAAAATCGATATATATATATATATATATATATATATATATATATATATATATATATATATATATATATATATATATATATATATCGTCAAAAAGATGCCCGCAGGCTACAAAACCGGTCCTCAGACCTCGCAAGCATATCCAAAAACCCAACCTAAGGCATCGACCACCATGATCACGCAGGATCGGTGCGACGGGAACTACCCCCCGTGGTGTGGGTCCGACGGGACCCTACAGGGCGGCTACTGCTAGCCCCCGCATCATGCCTACTACCACCCCCCTCATCTAACCGCCTGCGACGAGATGATGCTGACTGCTCAGTCAAACTATCCCTCGTCCGTCGAGAAGATCTACTGATCGAAGGCTCAGGGAGCCACCCGCCAAGGCGGATGACCTCCCTCTCCAAGTCTATCCGGTACAGACACCACTCTGCCTCTCGTCGATGATAGATAGACAATGCATCATCATGCTGCGCCAAAACTCTATCCCGCTCTGCCAACTGAGCCCGTAGAAGATCCCTCTCCAAATCCCGCATCCGCAGCAGCTCTGTAAGTCACGCAACCTCATCACCTACATCCGACCCCACCTTCTCTGTATTTGTCGGATGCATAGGACTCGCGGGGACAGTAGCCTGCTCAGGCTCCAACTACTCCTCCACATCCTGCATGTCCGGCTGCTCCGGAACACCCAAGTCCACATCCTCATCTCCCACATCCACCATGTCCGCATCATCCAACGGCCCCCCCCAATCACCCCCTGCCACCTCAGCATCCTCCACTACCGCCTCCGTGCCTCCTAGTGGACCCTCTCCTCTCTAGCGCCACAATACCCACCACGAGTCATACTCAGTGGTAGTACCGACGTCATCCACATCCGGGACCTCAATCATCGCATCCGACTCCTCGCCCAATGGAATGGTAACCGGTGGCTCTAGATCCCTCTCGTCTCCCCGATGTCGATAGCCTATGGGCTCACCAGGAAACCCCTGGCGCACCCCAAACTGTCGTGTAACCCGACGGTATGAAAAGAACTCATGCTCCGTCCCATGCCGCCCAGTCAACCATCGCTCCCTCCGTACCCGTCGGAGCGACTCTCCAGCCTCAGGCCAGGCTGGACAGTCTCGATAGGGACGCAAAAACACCTCCCCTGGAGTGATCCGATAAAAGGCATCAATGTAGTGCTCAACGGCACCTGCCCATCGCCGACTCTGCCCCTGCTCTGCAGACCGTCGCCACAAAGTTGCATAACCAATCTCCTCATCCTCCATCACCGCCCGAGTCATCCACGGTAACCCGGTAGGCCTCTCAACAGCTATGTGCTACCAACCCCAGCACTACAACAAAAAACTACAACTGACACCCTTCCGCTGTCGACAGCGGACCCCGTACAGCTCCTCGTAAAGCTGTGCCAACAAAGTCTGTCCCCATCTCAGAATCAACGGTGCCTCTATCGAGCACTCTGCCAACTGCCACACCAAATCCAGCAGGTTCCATGGGAACCTCGCACCTGACGAATCAGGGATAAGAATGTTAGAAATAAGGCCCATCAAGAATGCGTGCCTCACTCCTAACACCCCCCTCTCCTTCCACCAGCTAACCAAAATCCCGCCAGCCTGGCAATCTGCCTCGGCTATCTCCACCGGGTTTGCTACACCCAGCTCCCCCCCATGCCCAAAACATCTCGTAAGTATAGCAGTCCGCTGATCAAACGGAGATGTCCTAATAGGCAGACCATCTATCAGAATCCAAAGTAACCGATAGAAGTCCTCAAGAGTCACAGTCATCTCCCCTGTCAGGAGATGAAAAGTATTGGTCCACGGATCCCAAAGCTTGATCAGGGACGTCAGATAGGCCTGATCAGAAACCACAGGCTCCAGTCGAGCCACCTACTTGAGCCCAAGGGCATCAAGCCATTCCCAGTCATCATCAGTCAATGCCAACCGCGCCTCAGTAAATGCAACAGGTACACGGTACCGGCTCCTAACAACCTGAAAAAATATATATATATATAACAGATCAAATTTTTAGTTCTAGAGTTTCTAACCTTAACTGATAAACAAAAACATCACAACAAAAAAAAAAACTTTAACTTTTGAAAAGCGTCAACACAAAAACAATGCATTAAATTAAAGCAAAATAAACCCTAGGGTCACTTACAAGTCTCGCCTCGGCTCCGCCGCTCGAACCAGTTTGTGCACTCATGATGGCAGAGAGAATTCTAGCAGTGCTTCGCTTCGTAGAATTACCTCTTCCTACCAGAGCTCCAAAATCGCAAGAAAAAAATGACATAAATGAGCCCAAAATCAAGTTTTGGCCATTAAATAGGCCTTTTGCACTGGAATTCGTCCTTGACTGGGACGAGCACTCTGATCAGCACTCGTCCCACCCAGGGACGAATTCTCCAGCTGGAATTCGTCCCACCCAGGGACGAATTCAGGCCAGCACAAAAAAAAATCAACAAAAATGACTAAAAATGCACTAAAAACAGACAATAAAATTGCCCGACAGGATTGCTACTGCACCTGACAACAAGGGCATACAAAATCGACATTGGAGTCACAAATTGTCACTATAAAACTCCCTAAGAAGGCTACCATAGTCGGACCGCTCCACGGGAAGACGAATTTTAGACAATTTCATCCCCAAATGACATCACCAAAAGGGTCAAAGCCCACTCAAAAACAATACAAAATTCAACAAAAATACAAAAAAACATTGCCAGACATAAGTGCTCATGCACTTAACCTCTAGGCAAAGAAAATCGATGTCGAGGTCCAAATTATCGCTCTCCTACTTCCCCAAGAAGGCTACAATAGCCGGACCGCTCCACGGGAAGTTAGATTTTGATGATTTCACCTCATTACGACATCACCAAAAGGGTCAAAACCCACTCAAAAACAGTACAAAATTCAACAGAAATACAGAAAAATATTGCCAGACATAAGTGCTCATGCACTTAACCTCTAGGCAAAGAAAATCGATGTCGAGGTCCAAATTATCGCTCTCCTATTTCCCCAAGAAGGCTACAATAGCCTGACCGCTCCACGGGAAGTTAGATTTTGATGATTTCACCTCATTACGACATCACCAAAAGGGTTAACACCCACCAAAAACAAGTCCAAATGTTGGAAAATTTGCACACGCTTAACGGTAAACCCTCTAAAGGCACACCTGCACAAGTCATCTTGGGTCAAGCGACTCGTCGCTTTGCTCACAAAGGTCATTCCCTCATCGATTCGTCGCTTGAGGGGGTAGTCACACTTAGTCACCAACCAACAATCACACACCCAATTAAGGAAAACGACATGCATTCAAAGAATCATTGACAAAGACAATCACGCTCCTGCTTGGGGCAGTAAACAAGCAATAATCAAATCAATCAAACACTTGGCATTTCGTGAATCATGAACACAAGGTTCCCCCTGAGGATAAAAACACCCTTCACTTGTTCATGACTGATCAATGTCTAAGTTCAAGTCACACCTCACCAAAACAGGTTAATACTTGAAATCAAATTCCTTAGCTCGTCAAAAGCAAGGATTCAAGAATGCATGCCCTTTCCATACTTGGGGCATCAAAAGTTGGTTAGGTTACCAAGAAACCCTAATCATTAGTGCTTTGGTTATCTATTTTTGCTCAGCACTACGTCACCCGCAGCACTTCCCAAAAAGGGGCATCTCGGAGACAACAAAACAGCACCAATCCGATTATGTGACCGCAAACACTGATCGCTTTGACAAACACAACCCCCAGGGCAGCCCTCAGAGGTTAAACAGTGGTCTTAACCACTTTCATAGCAATTTTGTGAGGTCAAGAAGCAATTTGGCACACTTAGACACTTTGCCTAGTAATCGTCTCACCCAAGGACGATTGCTGAATTGAAATCGTCTCACCCAGGGACGATTTCTGAAATCGTCCCTGGGTGGGACGATTTCCAAGTTTAACGGGCAAAAAGGCAAATGGTGCCAAGTGGCAGCCCATAACAGTTAGTTAATGACTCCTGCATTGCACGCGTGTGTAGGTGGACAGAGGGGCCATTAGAAGACTGTCACAAAAGGCATTTATCAAAGCCCAAGTCAATGGAGGACTCTCCTCCTTCATGGGAAGACAAGACTGCCACATGGCGCCTATGACCAACACATGGCATTTGTGCTTCCCTCCCAAAAGAGACCCCATGGGTCTATAAAAGGTGGGACTTTTCTCACCCAAAACAGACAGGTTGAAGGATTTTTCAAGCAACGAAGTGCTGCCGAGTTGAAGACCCACTTGCATCCCTTTTGGTTCACCTTCATACATCCACCAATCTCTTTTGCAAGGGTGGTTGTTGGGTGGCATTTGGAAGCTCGAACCTGATCCAAACCCAACGCATGGACACCTGAACCAACCAATTCGCCGACCCCCCAATCCTAAGAGGTTTTGGGCCCATCCCTGGTGGATTGGCTCCAAAATCAAGTGCCAACGGTGGGAGGCCCACTTGGGCACCCCCGCACCTCCCAAGTCCTATTTTTAGTTTTTGAGCATTTTAGATTACTTTTCAGATTGTATTTTTGTTATTAGGTTTGATTAATCCATAGCTGCAATTTTGTAACTTTTGGTCAGATTCTAGTATGTTTTGTGTTGCTTTGTCGTTTCGCTGACTTGTAGGTGTCGAGGTCAAATTCTCGAGGGTGGAGGCCAAATTGGGAGAATCCGACCATCTGGGTCGTCCCAAAATGGCCCCAATTACATAACCCCCCTATTTGCAGGCATTTTGCAGGTCTCGGGATCCGACATTGGAGCAGCAGCAGGTCGATTTCCCCAACACAGAAGAATTCGTCCCACCCAGGGACGAATTGCAGTCAAAATTCGTCCTGCCCAGGGACGAATTCCAGTTGAAGGTTGATTGGCCAGCTGTCTCAGTGGTAGTGGCCTTCTGGAGAAGCAGCGAAGGTTAGGAACTCATCGACATCAGCGACGGCATCATCTTGGCCCGCCCATTGCAATCGTGGGCACGCGGAAGGAGGAAGACTAAATCACACATTGTAACAATGACAAATTTAACGCTCCTAGCCCCTAAAAAGGGAGGAGACGTCTATGTAACCGAGGATAAGATATTTGAATAAAGAGGGCTGTGATTTCTTTACATCTTTTCTCTCCTTTCCAATTTGTCTCTTTCCTTTGTTTTGGTGCATAAGGTTAAAGCGTTATATTTCGTCTTACATTACATAAATTAGTGTTTCCTTTGCCCAGAATCTCGTGCTTTCAAATATGTATATAAAGAAGGAAGGGTCAGCTAAATGGATCTCTCATTAGTATATTTGTGCAAATTTAGTACTGATGCACATAGATAATGCTTCATTAAAATAAATAATTCTACCAAATATAAGATCACCCTAGCACCTCTAATTTACAAGCTTTACTACGTTACAAGAGGCCAAGTGCAACAAGTGAACATGGTTTATGGGCTATGTTTATCCTCTGTCATTGTAGATCATATGTTGGCATCAATAGGCCAAATGCATTAAATGTCTTTCATGACCAACAAACAAGTCCAACTTGCTTTTGATGTGGTCATATTCAAGTGGATATTGGTGGAACCAATAGTAACTCCTTTTAACCTTGGTGTCATCTCCATTCAAAATTTATCACATGGTATACATTTGGACTACCTCCATATTTTTTATATCACACCAGTGGCATTAATGTCTTTCACCTGTAAGCGTGGAGATTTATCTTTGAACCTAAGTATTACAAATACCATGATAATAAATACATGGCTTTTTTACAAGCGTTGGTGCCAACAACACAAATGACTTCCATGTGCAAGCTTCATTACACCTGGCTCATAGAGTGAAAGTTATTTTATCTGCTTAGCTAGTCTTCCTTCCTCCCACATGTTGATATTCAAACATACACATGGTAGATAAACATGTTCAATTTTTAGTTGTGCCATAGGTTACCCCTCTCTTTATTTTTCAATTTCTAGATTTAATAGGATCTTGAATTGTAGTGTGGTAACCTGAAAAAATCTCTATGTATTTTCTTCAAGCAACATGATTTTAATAACAAATCGACCAAAATCAACACACATCAGCTATCGAGGGCTCCACACTATACTTTTGGAAGATATTCATTATAGAAAATGGAAAAATATGGATATTATATGAGTATTGAGTCTCCTAATGATAATAACATCTAAGGGTGATAGCATAGTTTCATGGATTTTTTGTGCATGTCAAGTTACGTGAAAATGTGCATTCTAACTACTTAGAAAGGTACTACACTTGACAAAGTAGAGGATATGAAACTTTGAGGCCTTTCTATGCAGACTTAGAGTGAGTTGGAGCTAACATAGTCCCTAACCAGGAAAAAAACAATCATAGGTAGGATCTACTAGTGGATATTTCTCATTCGTCTTCCTAACTAGATTGGCCTAGGAGGAAGAGGATACTCTTTACCAAACTAGTTTTACCACTTTGATACCAAACTAATATGAACACCCACAAGGAGACACAAAAAATATTTGGTAATGAAAAAATAATGAAATGCATTGCAAATTTGGCTATAAATTGATATTACACTACTTGGAGGAGGATCCTTTATATAGGATCATATTGCTTAGACATATCATAAACCTTATTTGACTATCTACCTACTAACAAATAATAATAAGGCAGGTGGTCTACAAATAAAATGAAACATTATGTTTTGACCAAATACAAAATATGATATAGAATGTAATAGAACATGCTAATACCTATCACCATCTAAGCTAGGTGCTCAAGGATATTGCTAACATGAAGTTGTCGACTGAATATTATTTACCAAAATAAGCCATCTTGAGTTGCTGTTCGATGAAAAACAAAAATTTGTTGTCTTCTTGGAAGCCATCAAGAAGTTAGTATATCAACAAAGAAGAAAGGATTTGTCATCTTACAAGTTTGTTATCAAAGCATAAATCTCATCACTTAAAGATGTTACTAATCACCTTGTTATTGAAAAGGATTTACCCCCCCTTACCACTACATGAATTTGTTATTAGAACCATAAGATCTATGAGGCAAGATTCATGAAAATATGACAAAAAGAGTACAAGAAATACCACAAGGCCCTTGAGCTAGAAATATAGTTGAGATTCTAAAGTGAATTACCACCTAACTAGAGGTAATCAAAACTACCTAAAGAAGAGGCGTTCATCTTAAGGAGATTAGTGGTAGTGAATAAGACAAGGTTGGTCATGTGGAAGCTCAAGATGAAGATCAACGAGAAGAGGTAGAAGAGTTATTGATCTAGGTGATCTCCAATATGGGTGAAAATCCAAATATAGAAATCTTATCATACAATAGAAGCTTGAATGCAAAGGAGATAATAGACTGGATCACAAAGATGGAGAAGTATTTTAATTTTAAATTAGGAGAAGACCCCAAGAATGTGAATTTTTCTTGTACAAGGTTGAAGGGACATGCTTATATTTGGTGGGATCATATCCAAATAGAGAGGCAATGAAAGAGCAAGGACAAAATTTGAACTTGGGATAAGTTTGTGATCTAATTTTTTTCCCATTAATAACAAAATAGGTTTTTAATGACCAAAAAGGTTTGTTTAGAAGACTCTAAAACCTCAAGCAAAAGGATTTGGGAGTAAAGGAGTATACAAAAGAGTTTTATAAGATGACCATCAGAACTAGTCATATTAAATATGTTGAGAAGGTGACAAGATACATTAATGGACTATGAGTGCCTATACAAGATGGAATTGATTTGATATAAATAAGTAATCCTGAAGAGATATACCAATATGCACTCAAGGCAAAGGAAAAGTTGTTGTGCAAGCAGTAAAATAAAGTGAGAGGAAGAGGATAATCCTCTCAAGGAAGAAAACTATCAAATAGTGGTAGTAGGCAACATGTACAAGAAGGAGAAGCTAGTACCTCTCAAAGTGAATCCAGTCAAAGTACTTAGGAAAATGGGGGATCATCAAGAGGATGAGGTAGATTTGGTTGAGGAAGAGGACATAGTTTTTTTGAAAATGTTATAGATGTGGATAAGCTAGAGAATAGGCATTTGAATACCCTTAAGTGCAAAAAACTAGCAGGCATAGAAGAGATGCTCGTAACCAGATTACACAAGTCGATGAAGACGATATTGCTACACCAAAGAACATGGAAGAGTTAGAACAAGGAGAATATTTCATGATGGAGAGAGTGTCATTAAAAATCACCAAGGAGATGCATAAATAAAATCAAAGGAGGAGTTAGTTTAGGATAATTTGCAAATCAAGAAGCAAGTATTGTAAGGTGATTGTGGATAACGAAAGAACCAATAACCAAGTGGAAACAAATATGGTAGAGAAAATTAGGTTGAAGAGGATGGAACATCCAAAGCCATAAAAAGTGTTGTGGTTGCAAAAAGGACATCAAATATTGGTAATTGAAAAAATGTATGACAAATATTCAAATTGAATCTTATAAGGATGTGATACTATGTGATGTTCTGTTGGTGTATACTTGTCATGTCTTGTTGGGAAGACCATGGCAGTCTAATAAAAATATAGTGGATGAAGGTAGGGAGAACACCTACATTGTTGAAAAGGATGGCAAGAGGTACACATTAATTCCATTGAAGGACAAAGGGATAGAAGTGGACAATAGTACTACAATGTGCTAGAGTACAAAAAAGCAATCCTTGAAGGGAAAGAAAAAGAAATCATGTTATGCTTTTATCACTAAACCCATAAAAGAAGGGATAGTGAACAAGATGGATGAAACCACACATGATATGAAGGATATGTTGGAAGAATATGCTTAGATTATTTCAATAGATTGGTTACCAATGATAAGGAGTATTGGTCATCACATAGATTCAAACCTTGAATTAAGCTTACATGATAAGTTGACACTAATGAAGAATGAGAAAGAAAGGGTAGAGACAAGCAAGAGAAAAAACATAGGGAAGAGACAACTAACCCAAGTCATATGTTGTAAGGGTTATGAGAACAAGTTAAAGGGAGAAGAGTCGATGTTGAAAGAGGTTGTGAAACAAGTGGAGAAAAATTTGGATGCATGTAAGAGGCTAGGCATGGAAAAACGATCAATGGTCCAAGTCAACAGTAGTAGTGATGGAAAATAAGACAATAAAACTCCTACAAAAAATAATGGGAAAGCGAAGGATAAAATAAATGGTAAAGAGATAGTGGAGGAAGATGAACCTCATCAAAGGCCATGTTTTCAGTGATGATAGTGATAGTGGTACTTCAAAGTGTGGTGAAGGACATTATGTTGATGTCCAAGATTAGAGTGGCACACCACAAACATTGACTCCAAGGATTGGAAAATATGGGTAAGGTGTGAAAATATCCATTTTTCTAGATATAAGAACAAAGAATGAAGGCCTTGGGTATGCAACTTTGGTAGGAAGCAACGAGAATAAATTTGTGAAAGGAGATAGTAGTATAAGGAATAAAGGTTCAAGAATGGGTTGTTGTGTTAGAGTGCAAGATCTAAACACATAGCAACTAGGTGTTGGAACCTACATCCTTGTGAGAGTTGTGGAAGACATTATCAATCCAAAAGAAGGTGTTGGCATCGAAAAGGAGATGCTAACAAAGTGCATATTGATTGCGGTTGGATGGATGTGCTGCAATGGGAGAAGGTGAAGAGAATTTTGAATGCATTCTATACGATGAGGTTTGATCCTTGAAAGAAGGCCAATGCAAAACATTGAAGTTGATCTCATGAAGACAATCAAGCTAAAATGGTGATAGCTTGGAAGAATAATTCATATTTAAAAGTTAGAGTTCATGGAACAATTCCTTTTACCTAATGAGTATGATGCAAGAGCATCCACGTGGGAAGTTGGAAAACCAACGAACATGTAATAATTATGAAATTATCTTGCGACGGTCGAAAGGTAATTGTTTCTAATACCTTTAAAAGGGGAGTCATGAGGAGAAGAGGGAGCTCCAAACAGAGAGGGAGAGAAAGAGAAGAGGGAAAGTGAAAGACTTTCTTCAGAAAACTCAGCGTGATTTGTAATTGTATTATGTAGAGAGGATGCCGCTTAGGCAATGATTAATGAAATGCTGTATATTCTTTAATGTATTGAAATATTTTTGTGCAATTCTCTCATGTGTTCAAGATAGTTTCGTTACATGATGTTGCATTTTATAGGATGTCGTAGTCAGAAATACTGCCAACTGGAGCTTGCTGTCTAAGGAACTGCCGACGAAAAAAGTGTCCTCTTGAATGGGCCGTCAGTGCGGAAGGAAGGAGATGAATGGGCCGTCAGTGCGGAAGGAAGGAGATGAATGGGCCGTCAGTGCCGTCACAAGTTGGAGCCGACCTAATGTCGAAGTGGGATTAGACTACACCTGACATAAAGAGGTTGTGTTGTCATGTGCTGTGTGCCGTCACATGTTGGTGCCGACATAATGTCGAAGGGGATGTCATCTAAGAAACCCAAGCTGAATGTCGTTATCGATGAAGGAATCTACCGTCCGACTAATTGCCGACTTTAAGAGGAAGTTGCAGTCTAATGACGTTAAGAGAACCCCATTAGTGACCTCACCAGCGACATCACAGTTGAAACCTTTAACGAATTGCTTAGCTATGTATGTTCAACTGCATATGCCATGACGTACGCACCCATTCGATTACCTTTCCCTTCCTGGTAAATCAACACATTTGGAAAAGCATAAGTTTTTGGGCGATGTTATAATTAGTAGTATTTGGCTACTCTAGATCTTTACGTTTAAAATTTTTAAAGTTTAATATAAATTTTTTTATAGACTGGGTTTAATGTTAAATGAATCTGATTATAAAATTTAATCTGATTTAAGTCTAAACCCTTATCTTCTTCGGTGGGTTGTACGAGCACAAAACCTATATTAAACTAAGCTATTGTTTCATGACCAGTAACCATTATAAGTAGATTATCCTCTTCTCCTGACCAGTAACCATAACGACCTACGAGGAGGAAAGATACAACACAACATGAGCGTTTTTTTTTATAGACTGGGTTTAATATAAAATTTGATCTGATTTACAACATATTAAAAGTCTAAACCCTTATCTTCTTGGGTGAGTGGGACGAGCACAAAACCTATATTAAACTAAGCTATTGTTTCATGACAAGTAACCATTATAAGTAGCCAGAGGTATCCTCTTCTCCTGACCAGTAACCATAACGACCTACGAGGAGGAAAGATACAATACAACAACAAGAAAGTCTAAAATGGCAAGCGAAGACCATGTTAAGGTTCTGACGCAATGGCCGAGCCATTACTGCATGAGAGTCCTGATTGGGCTCGAAGAAAAGGGCGTCAAGTACGAACCTGTGGAGCAAAATTTTCCTGGTGAGAAGAGCCCTCTCTTGTTGGAGATGAATCCCGTCTACAAGAAGATACCCGTTCTCATTCACAACGGCCGACCTGTGGCGGAGTCTCTCATTGCCTTGGAATACATGGACGAGACATGGACCTCTCTCCTAATGCTCCTCATTTTCTACCCTCGCATCCATATGACCGAGCGCTTGCACGATTCTGGGCAGATTTCGTCAACAAAAAGGTGCTTACGAAATAACACCTCCTCATCCTAGTGTACTCCTTCATGTTTGATCCTCGATTTAAATTATTTTCTTTTTGGTTTCGTCTTTTAGCTTTACAATTCGGGGGCGGGGGGGCGCATATTCCTAGGCAAAGGGGGGGAACAAGAAATGACGAAGCGCGATTATGTGGAATGTCTAGTGATATTGGAAGGGGTGATCGATGGAAAAAATTATGTTGGAGGAGATGTATTTGGATTGGTGGACATTATGTTAGCACCCCTCATCTCGTGGTTTCAAACGTACGAGACGGTGCGGAAATTCACGATTCCTTTCGAGGACAAGTGTCCCTGTCCGGTGGATGAAAAAATGTAAGGAGAGGAAGAGTGTAAAGAAGGTGGTTGCGCAGTCCGAGAAAGTGCTGGAAATCGCTATACAGGTTAGAAAGCGTATGTTGGGCGAAGCATGATGTATGAGTGATGAGTGATGACCGCTACCTGGTAACTAAGTATTAGAGTAATAATAAGTAAGCACGCGCAGCCGCAGTTAATTTAGTGTATGTCACTCATCGGGTCATTTTCCTATTATACACATGGATTGCTTCCTCTATAATTCCAAAACCACAGTTTCTGCTACTCATTTTTTTTTAAAGTCGTTTTCAACTGTTGTTAGACTGATTTTTAATCGGTCTATTTCATCAGGCTACATTATTCCACTTAAGATAGTCAAACAGTTCTAACAACTCGAGTATTTGTCGATTGATGTCTTAATGATCGCTTGACCTAAAATTTTATAAAATACATTTAAAACAAAATAATAATATTTTATTTAATTAATATATAATTTTATAATTTAAACAAAATTTTAAAATATTGTTATAAAAGATTACGTGATTTTTTTAAAACCAACGTGAAGTCAAAAGTCCTCAAGAAAAGAAAGGCCCTTCAAGCCCTATTAAGTTATTATATAACCCATTAAAGGGTGTATATAAATAAATATTTCCCAACTCGCGCGCTGTTTTTTAAATATATTTCATTATAAATTTTATATAATTAAAGTTTGTTATAAAAGTATATTTATAATTATTTAATAAATAAATATTATTTTTTTTACATACTTACTCCCACACACTTACCTACGTCACAGTTTGAATCTTGGACCTTTCAAAGAAGAGCCAAAGCCCAAACTGTTGAGCTGTCCCCTGGGAGAATGAATATAATTTTGATGAGTTTGTAGTATATAGAGAAACATTTTCAAACTTAATTTGTAAGAAAAAAGAAGAATTTATATTTATAATAAAATTAAAAAACATTATCTTGTCTTTGCCTATATCAAAGGGACATGGTTGTGATGAGTTTGATTGACTTTTCAATTAAAGAAGGGTTACTCCTTTAAGTTACAAGGGTTGAATTTTTTTTTCTTAAGAAATAAAAATTTAATTAAATTATTTGAATTTTATTAAAAAGTATAGTTAATTTTTGAATGTGCAATTGAAAAGAAACAAATGTATTTTCATAGTATAAGGATAATGTTTGTTTTGTACTTTCACTAGATTATAAATAAAAAAATTTATCTGATCAAAGCTTTAACACTTCACACACTATCATAAGCTTATTATTTCTTTTATATAATTTTTTTTCGTGAGAATGCTTTATAATCTTAATTATATATATAAAAAACAATTTTGATATCAATAAATATTTTGTGATTATCTATCAAAAAAATGTTATAATGTTTGTGATCATGGTAAGGTGTATGAAAAATCATAAAAGGAGAGTCCAAAAGAGCTTAAGCATTATGTCATACTATCCATAAAATAACACGTCAAGCAATCTAACCAATGTAACACATATACACAAGATGTGTTTGAAACATAATTTTATTTCTTGATAGTCAATAGTTAAAGCCTCAAAAATAAGTTGTATGAATCAATGCTATAAATCTAATTATAACCTAATTATCCATTCAAAAAGAATGATCATACTTTTACATATTAAACACAACATAACTATACATTCTATGATAGACAAAATATATTCTCTTGATCAATCTACAAATAAAGCTATTCATAAATAAAAAATATTAGCTAAAAATAACTAGGCAACTATATCAATCATCATGACAAGCACAACAACTTCTGCCCCTATTTTAACTAGCTAGAAGCTTTATGTTTCCTATACAAATATTTTCTATTTTATGAAAACATTACCACATAAATTTTTAGCTTGGTTGAGGTATGGATGAAAGCCTAAAAACCTTTTCAATGTGTAATTTCAAAATTTAACATTAAATTTTCCAATCAACATTACTAGATATATAAACTAAAGTTC
The DNA here is from genome assembly GCA_028583015.1 of Wollemia nobilis. Taxonomy (NCBI): domain Eukaryota; kingdom Viridiplantae; phylum Streptophyta; class Pinopsida; order Araucariales; family Araucariaceae; genus Wollemia; species Wollemia nobilis. The sequence continues at coordinate 997,877 of JAQPPZ010016887.1, read as the reverse complement.
TTCCATTTTATAAACCATTAGCATAGATTCTTGCATGTAATAATAATTATTGGGTCCTAATTACCCATACTTCTTCTATACTTGGTGTTGTTTTTGAAGAATCACTCTTATGGATCAAACCCACTACATGTCAACAGGGGCTATTCTAAACATTTATACAAAGAGAAATGGATAAGGAGAGACCAAAAGGAATGATGTAGATGTTGCTGGTATTGAAAAAATTATTAGGGATAGAAAGAAATATAGTGAAGGAGATAATCTCACTTCACTTGATACCTTTTACATTATCTTTAATAAGATCATGGACAAGGATAAAAAGAAAAATATATTGGTGGTTATAGTAAAAGGAAGTAGCATCATTGATCATTTTATTTTTGAATACATAGGTGAATTTTTCCATGGCCATTGGATTTATGATTGCATATACCAAATATTTTAAATTGTAGTCAAGGTAGTTTTTTATTTTCCCTTTTCAAAACTAGGTACTTTCCTTTGTTGTATTTTTTTGGGATGTTTAGTCTTATGCTATTTGCTAAATAATATGACCTATCTGGTAGTCATAATAAATTGTCTACAATATTTTTTGGGTCTCAATTTTCTTTGTATGATAACAATTTTTGCATATGATATATATGTTTTTATATGACATGGTTGTGCTTTGGAGTGTTTATATTACCGCCTCATTATACATAAATCATAAATAATATTATACTTTTCCCCTTGTTATTATTTATTTTATTCCCACTAATTCATAATATGTGTGAAAAAATAGCAAGGGCATAGGGAGGTAGCAAATTATTTAGCTTCATGATTTTTGCTAAAAGAGAAAATATGATACTAATGAATAGTATATAACTTTAATTCAACAAGCATCACATGCATTAGATCATTTGAAGACACTACAACAAAAGACAAATCTTTGTTTATTACCTATAAATATTTCAATAAGAAAAAAAAATCAACTACATAATAGTAAGGTTTTGTCATATGTGTTTTTGATACTTATTGATTATCAATTACAATAGTGGACAAGAAAATGTAATTCTATCATCTCTTTGGTCTGAAAATAAACATAGTATTCCTCCAATATATGAAATGGTCTAGATTCTCATGTAGATGATTGGGTAGTATCTTTCAAGTGCAATTTTTTTGGTAACTCCAAAGAGAGTTTATATTCCTCCTAATATGGATGAAAACATATATTATTTATCTATAAATTAGAAAACTATTCTATGTATAGTTTGTATAATTTATATTTTTCATTCTTGGATTTTAGAAAGAAGTGTTCAATTAGTGCAATTAAGTTTTTTGATATCATGTATTATTGCATTATTTTTATGGTATAAGTTAGATAAAAAAGATATAATGGATATGGTATGACACCTCTTTGCAAGTTGAATGTGCACTATTTCAACAACTTTTAAATTTAACTTTTGACTCTCTAATCATATCCATATTGATGGTATATTGTCAGTCACAATGATGATATGTTTAGCAAAATGCAACATCCTTGGATAGTCATATAATGCCATTGATAAGAAAACTCATCAAAGAAAATAATTGACTTGACTTTGATATCTATAATGAGATCACAATTCATAGATTCTCTTAAAATAAAAGACAAGTCAACTTATGGATTTATGAGTAGTCTCAATTCTAACATATTTATATTTATTAGTTGAATGATATTTGTTATATATTCTTAAGATATTAACAAGGATCTCGATTTCTACACTTTTAGTGTATTTGAAATATATAATCATTACCTCGAGAGAATTTAACATCATCAAGAAAAGTTTAGTTAAAATTAAAGGTAGCTATTTATTTTTTATAATATATAATTTTGAATATTAACATATTTATAGACAAGTTATTTGCATTTCATATTATAAATTGTAAGAATTTTTCTTTTCTAAAATATGTAGATATCTCTACGAGATTAATATTTTTAAATTTTATTTATTTCAATATTATAGTCCCTAAGGGAAATATCAATTTGGAAAGTGAACTCCAATTAAATGGTGAGTAATTAAAATTTAATTTATAGCTATGGAATCATATAAATTCTTCTGCAAGGTATAATAAATATTTTATTATAAGGAAATTATTCAACCTACCATATGTTCCATTTATTCTCATAAGTAACACATATTTTGGTGCTAGGAATTATGACAAGCAACCTTGTAAGATACATAAACAAAGGATGAATTTTAGCATTAGTCTCTACTCATGCACTAGGTTACATGATTTCACAATTTTTTTTCATATTTATATGCATTTCCTCTATACTATTTTGAAATTTTATGTAAGGACTAGGGAATTATATATATATATATATATATATATATATATATATATATATATATTAGGCAATTTGAAAGGAGAGTTTATTGTTCAAATTTTATTCTAGCTACAACAATATATAGATTTAATAAAATAAAAGTATACATAGTTTTCTTATTAATGAATTGACATCTAATGGAGATAATATTATTCAAGTATTCACGTATTAAGATTAATTTTTTATTAATATAGTATTTAAATAATCAGAAGTAGAAGTATAATCCATGCATCCTTGAAGCTAAAGAGTAGTCCTAAATAGTAACTACATTTCTTAAATGCCCATTTATATGAGACTAATAGTTCATCATCATATGATCATCATTGATGTAGACAACAGTTGGTCATGTGACAGGAACCGAACGTGATCTGCTCACGGGTAGAGATGCGACACACCTAAGGGGGTGGACAAGACGGACACAAGACTAGCTACGTGGACAAAGTGGAGAATGACTTGGAGGACGCAAGTGACAAAATACCAAAAGAGGCTATGCCCACCCTAAGGTGGACATAAATATATTGGAGGTCTCTTGTTTTTATAGCCCTCAATTCACTTATGACTCTCGTATGTGGGATAATTTCCCACAAAGAGCATTTGCAGTCAATAAGAGGAGATTGACTAACATTTCTTTGAGCCACAATAAAACCCCTTTGACATTGTTGATAGCTCTATAAGAAAGGCACGCCATCGAACTATTCCATAGCATCGAAGAGGAGCCATCCGCTGCAGAGCCATGGTTTTGCATGCAGTAGTGACGAGATCATTGTAGTTGAGTAATCCGTTGTAGAGCCATGGTTTTGCATGCAGCAGTGACGAGATCATTGCAGTCGAGTAATCCGTTGCAGAGTCATGTTTTTGCATGCAGTAGTGACGAGATCATTGCCGTCAAGTACCGATCACGTAGCTTGGAACTTCAATCGCTATCATTTTTTTTTGTGGTAGCAATAGTCATCCAAAAATATGTGCGATAGAGATCGACGAGATCGTATTTGTCAGCAAAAAATCTGTGTGATGGAGAATGACAAGATTTCTATGTGCAGTTGCAGATCACATTGGAGGATTTCCCTAAGCACCGCCACCACTGCTGTGGAGGAGCCACCTCCGAGCACTGCCCACGCTCTCCTATAAGGGGGAGAGCTCCCCTGATCCTTTCGGATTAGCATGCTAGCCCACCTAGTTGTGGGCTGAGCGGTAGGACTCAGGGAGCCCTGAGGTCGCAGGTTCAAATCCCGTTGACCCCCCAAGTAAGCATTTTTTTAAAAATATTTTTTTACTAAAGTTAATTTTTTTTATATAGTTTAAAAATTAATTTTTAATTAAAAACAAATTAATTTTTTTTCTATATGGATTTATTTTTTAACTCTAGTTATTAAAAAAATGTTTTAAAACAAATGGTTTAAAAATAAAATATATATATATTTTTTTAGGGGGAAAGTTTTGTTTTTTTCAAAATAAAGGGGGGATTGAGAGTATTTAAAAAAAAAAACAAACAATTTTTTGGCAATATTGTAAAGGTGCATTTTCGGCAATGCCCGATACCTAGTGGTTTATTTTTGTGGGCACTTTTATGTTGTATGTTGCATTTTTTCTTACTTTGCACTACTTCATTACAAGTTAAACATCAAATACACTCCCTAAGTCCCCGAAATACATAAAAACCATCCATGCAATTTATTACATTGTAGCATTTAGTATTTGTGATACCTCTGGATAGAACTTACAGGTAAATCTATCGTGATTGCTCTACTGTATCCACCGCCTAATATAGCTGCTAAAAACAATGTCTAAGATTGTTCTCTATCAATCGTCAAGGAGATATAAGTTTTCCAGTTTGCTATTTTTCTTACTCCATCCACTACCCTAATCGTTCTTGTGTTTAGGCGTAAATCCTGATGAGAGTTCTAAAATCTATAGTGTTTAGGGGAAGTTACGCCCCATGCATGAGGATTGATGACTTTCTATGGTAGGTGCCATCAACAAGATGATTCCCTTTCAATACCACCTAAGTTCCAGGTATCGTAAAATCTTTAAAATTACCTACAGTTTCCCTCACGTAAGGGCGAGAATTTTTTTTTTATTTTTTTTCAAAATACCTATAGTATCCCTCACGTAAGGGCGGGTATTTTGTACGATATAAATGCTTGGCATTATGGTATAAAGAAATGGGGACCCTCACTATGGCTTCTTCTACAAATTTAGTGATTGATGCTCATTAGTTATTGAAAGGTCCTAATTATACACCATGGAAAAACAAGATGAAGGCAATCCTTATCATGGAATATTTATGGGATGTTTCTAGAGCAACAATACGATCTTCACCAAAAACTGGATCCACAACTCCAACTGCTGATCAGATCGCATTTGACAAGAAAGACAATCGAGCAAAGGTGCTCATTTTGTTTGCTATCTTCGATGAAGTTCAACCTCATATAGCTGACAAAGAGCATGCTAAAGAGGCATGGGATGCCCTTACCACTATTTATGAGGGGAAGAATGATTCCACCATTCTTCATCTTACAAAACAACTTCATAATCTGAGTTTAAAACAGGGTGATATAGTAGAACTCTTTCTTTGTCGAGTATCTAAATTGAAAGGCAAATTGAATTCTTTGGGAGAAATTATCGATGAAAATCTTCTCACTTTAGTGGTAATGAGAGCTTTGTCTGATTCCTTCGATACATTGATCACCTCCATTCAGGTGTCACAGAGAGCCATTACCTTTATTGAGTTGGTCAATCTGCTTCAACAATAGGAGGCATGCCAAATTCACAGGGATGATTCTTCTAATACAACCCTCTACTCCACCAAGAAGGCTTCACAAAAGAAGGGTAATTTTTAGAAGGGAGGAAATTCTCAACAAGATTCAAAAGGAAAAGGGAAACAACCTTAATAGAAGAAGAGATATTGCAAAATCTGTAAAAAGGACAATCATGACACCAATAGGTGTTGGCATAAAAATAAGCAAAAAGGCCCAAAAAAACCATCACATAACAATAAAAAACCCAAGGGGCATGTTGTTGTTGAAGAATATGACTTAGATTCTAAATGGGCACATAAGGTTCTCATGACTATCACAGTCTCCAAAGAGAGGGATCCTATATGGTATGTCGATTCTGGAGCTAGTAAACACATGACTGGCGATAAATCGTGGTTTGAATCATTTGTGGCAAAAGAGGGTAGACCTATCACTATTTTTGATGACAAAATCTACAAGGTTCAGAGAGAGGGTACAGTTTTAGTCAGTTTTTCTGATTGTAAGTGTTAGATTGACAAAGTCCTCTATGTCCTAGTCTTTGCTAACAATTTGTTGTCAATCACACAAATCCTGGATAAAAATATGGTTGTCAACTTTCATGTTGCTGATGGCAAGAAGTGTTGTAAAATTACCAAGAAGTGTTAGCAGATTGCAACAACTTCATATAAGCATGGGTTATTTACCTTGGATGTTATCTCTACTCCCCATGTTGCCATGACGGTCTCTGCCAAGGAGGCAACTTCCCTATGGCACAAGATATATGGGCATCTTAGTTCTAGCTACTTACTTGAGCTTAGTAAGTATGATACGGTAAAGGGTCTTCATTCCCTTTCTACCACATTTCTAGTGTGCTTTGACTGCTTGGCAAGAAAGCAACATAGAGTACATTTTGAAAAGAGCTCAACAAGAGCACAAAAACCTCTAGAGTTGATTCACATTGATTTGTTCGGTCCTTTCACACCCATTAGTTATGGGGGGAAGAGGTATTTTTAGTTATTTGTAGATGACTACTCATGAAAGATGTGGGTTTTCTTTCTTCGACTAAAATCTGAAGCTTTTGCTTTCTTCCAACAATTCAAAAAATTTGTTGAGAAGGAATCAAGGGCTTCTATTAAAACCTTCCACTCAAATCAAGGGGGGGAGTTTACCTCTAAAGAATTTTCAACATTCTTAATTGAGCATGGAATCTCAAGATAGTTAACAACGTCTTACACTCCTCAGCAAAATGGAGTTGTTGAAATAAGGAATTGTTCTATTATGGAAATGGTTCGTTGTATGCTCACAGGAGATTCTCTTGGGTAACAATATTGGGCAGAAGCTAACACCACCTCAGTATATCTATTGAATAGGGTACCCACAAAGGCCCTACAAGGAATGACTCCACAGGAATCATGGAGTGGCCACGAACCCTCCATATCTCATCTTCGTATTTTAAGATGTCATGCTTTCATGCACATATCGAAAGAGAAAAGAAAAAAGCTAGATGAGAAAACATTGAGATGCATTTTTCTTGGTTATGATGAGCACTCTAAAGGTTATCGTTTGATAGATCCTTTGACCAAGAAAATTCATGTCAGTAGAGATGTTGTTTTTGATGAGGCTTTCACATCACAAAACAAATCTGATGTATACCTAGATCTTGTGGAATCAAAGGACGAGGAGCTCCCTTCAACAACACAAACAGGGTGTCCTCCTACCTCTTCTTCAACACCATAGCATAAGAAAACCAAATAATACCTAAAATGAACTCCCGCTAAGTTAAGCCTAACCACTAATCAAATAATGGAATAATAATGATAATATTTGGCACAATAAACATTTTGAATATGATATAATATATAATAAATGAAGTTACCAAAAAAATATTATTCAAATATTTTTATTAAGGTTTAATATGAAAATATGTAAAGAATCTACATTTTTTTTTTGCTTCTATAGACACCAAAATGGCACCAATATGATTATGTGACAACAAGCACCAATCAAATTGACACACATAGTCCCTAAGGCAGCCCCCAGAGGTTAAACAATGGTCCTAACCACTCCCACAGTAGTTTGGAAGGTTAGAGGTCAATTTGGCACCTTTTTGGCACTTTTCTCCCTACTCGTCCCACCCTAGGACGATTACAAACTGGTATTCGTCTCACCCAGGGACGATTAGTAGCATTCACTCCAAGGTGGGGTGAATAGTAGGTTTGACTAGCAAAAAGTCAAACCTCGATAGGTCCGCCAGTTAACTGCAACTTTAGGCCATGCAATTGCGAGGAATGACTTCAAATCAAGGAGAGAGACTTTAGTCATGCATGTATTTGATTTTTGAGGCCTCATGCAAGGAGACTCTAAATCAGGGAATAATATTTTCTCTTAAAATAGGACAAGCAACTCAAGTGGCACCCTCGCATGCACATTCAAAGAGAGAGACCCTAGGTATATAAATTGGTGAGTCTTCTCACCCAAAAAAAAAATGAAGTGAGAGGAGCTTTTGGAGCAATGAAGTTCTACCAAATTATATCCTCACCCATCGATTGTGCTTTTACATCCTTGATCTCTCATTTGGAGGGAGGTTATTGGATGATTATTGGAAGCGCAATCCGGACCCAAACCCGAACATTTGGCCACAATATCCCACCAAATTTGCCAAAAACACCCCATAAGAGGTTTTGTACCCATACCAAGTGGATTTGTGCCAAAATAGAGTCCCAAACTATGGGCGTCCTACCCCCGGGCACCCCCCAAACTATCGCAGCCCTAATCGCCCCACCCCGAAGTGATTAGAAATATATGGTATATTTACCTAATTTTTATTTTACATCTAATTCTAGGTTGTTTACATATGTTTTCATTTAAATTTCATGTGATTCTGACATGTTTTGATCATGCTTTTATCATTTCTCGCCTTTACTAACATGCAAGTAGCATCATCAAATTCCTGGTGATAGAGGCCAATTTGGGAAAATATGACCTTCCGGGTCTTCCCAAAATACCACCAATTAGCTAACCCCCAACTTTATAGGTTATTTGGAGCTTCCCAAATGTGACATTTGGGACAATGTTTTTTGACACTTTATTGCAGGTCTATTCATCCCACCCTAGAGCAAATACGAATCTGTGGTGAATTTTCTAACTATTATTTTTGCAGTGCCTTACCAGTTATGTTTTTATGCCCCTGTCAAGTTTTTAGTTCATTTGGATTTATTTCGGTTATCGTTTTATTTATATTTTGCATGTGCTAATCGCAGGTTTGGGGATTGCATGTTTCATTTTATCTACAGGTGCTACTGACTGTCTTATGTTTCCTTGAATGTAGGATCTAGACATTAGGGGAGTAGCAAGGACTCAAGACTCATCAATTCAAGTGATGGCGACGTTTGGTCCGCCCATCTTACATGTGGGCACGTAGAAGAAGGAATAGCATCCATGGGTGTAACAAGAACACATTTAACGCTCCTAGCCCCTGAAAAGGGAGGAGATGAATTGTAACCAAGTTTTGAAACATATTAATAAAAAGGGATGTCTTCCATATTGGATTTTTATGTGGTTTCGAGTCGTTCATGCCTCTTTCCTTTCATGCACTTTCAATTCATAGGATTTAGCGTTATCTTTTGTTTCGTTCGCATCGCATCTTGGATTTTCATTTTTGTTTCTGTATCCTCATGCTTTTAGCTTCTAAGCTTGTAAATTCTCTCTCTAAATCATTCTAAAACATTGTTAAAATTTTCAAAGACTTGACCTCATTCTGGACAAGCTTAATGGTCAGACACTTACTAAATTGTGTATGTTTTAATATGATTAACAAATATATACTAAACAATAATAGGATTACCCCCACTAGGACATTTCTTTCTTATAGTTATTGTTTAATAATTTGTATTAGGAGAAATTTTATATTATAAAAGTCTCATTTTTTTGTACTATTAATAAGAAAGAGGGTTTTGAAAGGGACCCCACAACCTTTTACAAAGCAACCTGCCACAAAGGCAACCAAAAGAGAACACTACAAAACACAACAAAGAAAGAGGCCCCAAAACAACAAGGAAAACAAGATGAAACAACCAATGAGAGAACCGAGATAGTTCTACATCATTGAGTCAACTTCGTGGACAACATTACCAAACATTTGAGCAACCTCCTCAACAAAATCCAATGCCATCTTGATAGAACTCCAAATCACACATTGCTTAATTTTAATCAAATGCAAGCTATGTAAAATAGCACTTTTCTTGACAAAAGCTTCCCTCAGGGAATAGACATTAGCCACCCATGTTTTCTTGATGTAATATCTAGGAATAACTTCCACTTCTTATGCATTGGATAAGGGATAGGACTCCACTATATTCCTCTTTTTACCACTGAGCCACAATTACTTATGGGTGCCACTACCTTCCACAATGCAACAAGTAGAAGGACCCTCCACAACTAGAGTAGCATAAGTATAAACCTTTAAATTATTAACCACCCCAACAGAAGAGTTCTTCACTACAGAACCCCAAACACCTTTAGCAGAAATAATAACCTTATGGGAAATCTTCTCTAGATCGGAACCCATGGAAAAGGAATACACATCCTTCAAGTCCTCACTCAAACTCTTAGAGGCCCCCAAAGCATCACTAGTAGGTAGTGGTGCTAGTATTTGATGGCTTGTACTAAGGAATACAACTTCTTATTGTAGGTGGAATAGTTTTTCTTAGCTACTAAAAACTTATTTGAATGATAAGTTATAAGATGATCATTTTATTTTGAGACATCACCAAGGCTAAACTAGGAAGATTTGTTTCAATATCAAAAGCCTATCAAAGATCAAGGATGACCAAAATAGGAGCATAACATAACTTTTATTTCTATATGGAAAAGGCATAGGTGTGATCAAGAGTTGAAAGAAATACATGTTTGGCCTTAGTCAACTCATGCAAAGGATTAGAAATGGTGGAATACCCTAGGATAAAATTATGGTAAAATCTAGAAAGGACAAGAAAAATTTGTAACTCAGTGACATTGGTAGGAGTGGCCCAATTAAGGAGGACTTCTGCTTTGATAGGATCCACTTGAATACCTTACTCTTTAATGATGAAGCCAAGGTAGAAAGTTTATGTTTATCCAATATAACACTTAGGCAAATTAGCATAAAGTTTATGCTATTGTAGAGTGGAAAGAGAATGATCAATGTGCTTTAGGTGTGTCTGCCATATGGGAGAAAAGATAAGAATATCATCAAGATAGATAATGACATATCTATTTAATCACTCATTGAAAAATTCATTTGTTAGCCTTATAAAAGTGGCAGGAGCATTTTTGAGACCAAAAGATATAACAAGTAACTCAAACAAACCCATCTCAATTTTAAAAGTAGTTTTCCATGTATCTTCAACTTGAATACATACCTGATGGTATCCACTCTTAAGATCAATGTTAGTGAAATAATTAGCACCTTGGAGTTGGTATAAGATATCATCAATGTGGGGGAGTAGATATATATTTTTTATAGTAATTTTATTAAGTTCGTAAATCATTGCAAAGACCCCAAGTGCCATCCATTTTTAGAACAAAAAGGATAGGAGAAGTAGAAGGAGATATGTTGGGTTTGATGAACCCCTTAGATAATAGGTCCTAAAGTTATTTTTAAATTTCATCATACTAAGGAAGTGATTATCAATACATAGGTGCATTTGGGAGAGGTGTGGTTGAAATGATATCAATGTTGTGATTAATAGCTCTCTCTAGAGGCAAAGATGTGGGCTACTAAAAAACATATTTATATTTTGCAAACTTTTATCAAGTGAAATGGGTCAAGTGGGCTTAGGGACTAGTGCTAATGATTGGTTTTGCTATGGTGTATGAATATGAATACAAGAATTTGTGCTTGATTTACTACTTTTATGGTCTATTTGAATCTAAGCAATAAATTCAAAGTGTACTTGGTGGATTCAATGAGATAGCACTTGTTATCCTACTAGAGTGCGTATATGTTTTTATAAGGATCATATTGAGCACACCTATCATATTGATAAAACTTACCAAGAAACAAACCACAATAATCCATTGGGGTCACATCACAAGTAACCTAATCCTTGAACATAGTATCACAACCATATGAAGTGGTGCATGTGTGTGTGATCTAAGAAGTGGTATCAATATCCTTCCACCCAAGAGAGTAAGGAAGAGGATGTGGAGTAGTAGAGAGCTTGATCCTATCGATAATGCACTTCACTATCAAGTTTTTGTGTGATCCATTATTGATTATACAATCAACCACAAAATCATGAAGCAAGTGAGTGTATGTAACGAATAAATTCTCATAGTATCCTACAATGGAGTGATTACTCATCAAAGTTACATGATTGAGTTTCCCTCTTAACTCCTCATAAATCTGATCCTCTCTAGTAGTTTTGATGGGGTTATCACTTATTCCCTCGTCGAACTATACAAGTAATATCTTCTTCTTATACTTTTGTAATTGTCTACACTCTGATCTATCATGTCCCTTTCTCTTACAATGATTACAATATTTCTTAAAATTAGACATAGAAGAAGAAAAATTATGAAAAGTATGGTTAGAAGCAGAGGATTGAGTAGGAGAGGTAGTATGAGAAGAAGAAGAAGTAGAGAAAGTAGAAGATCTATTTGATGCCTACTAATTTGGATGATGTAGTGGCTTGTAACCTCTTGAAGAGTATATGGTCCCCTTTGTTTTATGTTGTTAACTTCTTTACGAGTTGTGCTTGATTAAAAACAACATCAAGAGTAGTGCAAGAAGTGTACTTCAACTCTCGATATAAGTGTGCTAGAATTCCACTTTTGAACTTAGCAATAAGGGAAGGTGTAAGGTCTATCATGTATAGTAAGACATGTAGTTAGTTGAACTGATCGATATAATCCTACATGGATTTGTGATTTCCCTATCTAAGGTGGACCCATTGGTTAAGCAAGTCATAATCATAATTGGATGGGTAGAAGGTAGTATTCAAGGTAGTAACCAACTCATCTCAAGTGGTGATGGTATTTTTACTTTCTTGGTATTCAATGATGAGAACCTTAACAATGCTAGAGAGTTTTGTTTGGAAAAAAGAACTTTGTCATCATTCGATGATTTTCTATATGTAAACTAGGTCTCCATATCTAAGGTTGACTTTGATATTACTATAGCCTTCATATAATTTGACTTTACACTTTGCATGAGAATAAATAGAGGAGGAAGAAGACTACATTATGAGATCTCTAATGATGTCAACCAAGGAAGTGACTAAGGAATTAACTTTGGCTAGCTTCTCTATGATGTTGAGCTAGGAATAAAACTAGATTTTGACCAAACTAAAGTACTAACAATCAAAGTGGACATAAATAATAAACCAAGTGGCTTTATGGTTGACTTAAAGAAAAACACTTTAGTGTCTAAGTAAAAAGTTAAAACAAATTAGCTCAACAAGATTACACAAAGATGCATGTATTGTGATAGAAATAATATGCAAGGTATAATGGCCAACCAATTAAAGGAATGGTTTATGGTGAAGTGAAATATTCTCCTTTCATAATGGTTCCTAGTGTAGAAATAACTATTGGTGATGAAAAGTGTATTTTTGGATTGAGTATTGTGGTTGTTCCTGATGACAATTACCATTTTTTAATGGCATACCTTGTACTCCAAATCTTGGTGCTTGAGGGACAACACGATAAAAAAGCCATAGGGGTTTCCTCAAGCTAATATCCTTTGCATATAAATACCAAATTTAAACTATGCAACTAATATTATATGCATGACCTAGAACCCAAAATAACTTCCTCATGCTTAGGTGTGAGTCTTTGGATTATCATTTTTTTAGCTCAAAATAAATTTGGGCACTAGCATAATCCAAATATGTCCATATTTTGTGATACCAAACAAATGGAAATTTTCTTAAATCTATGTCCCCCACATCATGTACCAATTGTTTTTCTATCATCCAATGTTAGATTGGCTTTATGTGTTTATTTTTTAGTTGTCCTCTTGGCATTATTACAAACCATCAAGAATTTTAAAAATCATAGCATTTTAAAAAAAAATTGTAGCTTTATGATGACAAGCATCTAATGGCTTCTTTAGGTTTACAATGACTTTGTGACTCTGAAATATATACTCCATGATGTCACTTGGTATGAGTCTACATGTATGAATTCTTTGTCTAGATGGTACTCACAATCACTGTATAATATCCAAAAGGCAAATATTCTTGACATATACAATCTAATTTGTTTATGTTGAACCCCTTAACTAGAAGCACCCAATAAAGTTTATTCACACCATCCATCTTGACTTATCTATGACAACTATGTCAAATAAGAAAGGGTCAACTAAATGGATCTCTCATTGATATTTTTGAGAAAATTGAGTACTAATGCACATAGATAATGCTTCGTTAAAATAAATATTTCTACCAAAGAGAATATCATCCTACCACCTCTAATTTATAAGCTTTAAATTTGCTATTTATTAGAGTGCTTCATTTGGTTAGGGAGAGAATATATCTTTTACTATGTTACAAGAGGCCAAGTGCAACAAGTGAGCATGGTTTATGGGCTATTTTCTCCTCTATCATTGTAGACCAATATGTTGGTATCAATAGGCCAAATGTATTAAATATCTTTCACGACCAATAAACAAGTCCAACTTTCTCTTGATGTGGTCATATACAAGTGGACATTGGTGGAATCAATAGTAACTCCTTTGAACCTTGGTGCCATATCTCTTCAAAAATTAATCACATGGTATACATTTGGACTACCTCCATATTTTTTGTCTCATCGTAGTGGCATTAACATCTTTCACCTACAAGCCTGGAGATTTATCTTTGAACCTAATTTTTAAAAATACCATGATAACAAATTCATGGCTCTTTTATGAGCATCGGTGCCAACAACAAAAATGACTTCTAGGTGCAAGCTTCATTACAACTGGCTCGTAGAGTGAAAGTTATTTTTCTCTACTTAGTTAGTCTTCTTTCCCCCTATATGCTAATATTTGAACATCCACATGGTATATAAATATGTTCAATATTTATCTTAGTCATAGGTTCTGCCTCTCTTTCTTTTTCAATTTCTAGCTTCAATAGGAGCTTGAATTGTAGTGTGACAACTTGAAAAACTCGCTATGCATTTTATTAAAGCAACCTGATTTTAACAGCAGTTCGACCAAAATTAAGGTGCATAGTCTATAAAGGGCTCCACACTATACTTTTGGAATATATTAACTATAGGAAATTGGAAAATATGAATATTACATGAGTACTGAGTCTCTTGAGGGTGATAACATATGTTATATGAGTAGCAAAGATCCCTGAGGTTGATAGCATGGTTTCATAGAATTTTGTTGGACGTCATGTTATGTGAAAATGTGCATCGCAACTACTTATAAAGGTACTACACTTGACAAAGTAGAGGATTCAAAAGTTAGAGTTATTTCTTTGAAGACTTAAAGTGACTTGGAGCTAACATAGTCCCTAACCAGGTAAAAATAAAATATAGGTAGGATCTACTAGTAGAGATTTCTCATTCCCCTTCCTAACCAGATTGGCCTAGAGGGAAGAGGATACTCTTTACCAAACCAATTTTACCATTTTGATACCAAAATGATATGGAAAACCACAAGGAGACATAAGAAATATTTGGTAATGAAGAACTAATGAAATGCATTGCAAAATTGGCTATAAATAGAGATTACACTGCTTGGAGGAGGATCCTTTAGATATGATCATATTACTTAGACATATAAGAAACCCTATTTGACTATCTACTTACTAACAAATAATAATAAGGTAGGTGCCCTAAAAATAAAATGAAACATTATGTTTTGACCAAATACAAAATATGATATAAAATGTCATAGAACATGCTAATACCTATCACCATCTAAGCTAGGTGTTGTCAAGGATATTACTGACATGAAGTTGTCAACTAAATATTATTTCTAAAAATGAATCATCTCGAGTTGTTGTTTCATGAAAATCAAAAAGTTTTTGGCTTATTGGAAAGTTAGTCTATCGAAAAATAAGAAAGGATTTGTCATATTAAAAGTTTTTTGTTAAAGCATAAATCTCATCACCTAAAGATATTACTATTCACCTTGTTATTGAAAAGGATTTACCCCACCTTACCGCTACATCATTTTGGTATCAAAACCAGAAGATCTATGAGGTGAGATACATAAAAATATGAAACAAAGAGTACAAGGAATACCACAAGGCCCTTGAGCTATAAATATAGTCGAGATGATAAAGTGAATTACCACATGACAAGAGGAAATCAAAACTACCTAAAAAAGAGGTGTTCATCTTGAGGATATTAGTGATAGTGAATAAGAGAAGGATGGTCATGTGGAAGCTCAAGATGAAGAGCAAGGGGAAGAGGTAGAAGAGTTACTGATATAGGTGATCTCTAATATGGGTTAAAATCCAAAGATAGAAACCTTGTCATATAATAGAATCTTGAATGCAAAGGAGCGAATATACTGGATCACAAATATAGAGAAGTATTTTAATTTTGAATTAGGAGAAGACCCCAAGAAGGTAAAGTTTTATTGTACAAGGTTGAAGGGAAATTCTTATATTTGGTATGATCATATCTAAATATAGAGGCAGTGAAAGAGCAAGCACAAAATTTTAACTTGGGATAAGTTGGTAGTCAAATTTAAGACTTATTTTTCCCAAACTTTATCATATAGGGTTGTTTAGAAGACTCTAAAACCTCAAGCAAAAGAATTTGGGAGTGAAGGAGTATACAAAGGAGTTTTATAAGTTGACCATCATAACTAGTCATATTAAATATGGTGAGGAGAAGGTGACAAGATATATAAATGGACTAGGAGTGCCCATACAAGATGAAATTAGTTTGATATAAATCAAAACTCTTGAAGAGACATACCGATATGATCTCAAGGCAAAGGAAAAGTTATTGTGCAAGCAAAAAAATAATATGAGAGAAAGAGGATAATCCTCTCAAGGAAGAAAACTATCAAATAGTGGTAGCAGGCAGTATGTGCAATAAGGAGAAGCTAGTACTTCTCAAAGTGAATCTAGTAAAAGTACTTAGTAAAAGGGGAAATCATCAAGAGAATGAGGTAGGTTTGGTAGAGGAAGAGGATGTGGTTTTTTCTAAAAATGTTATAGATGTGGAGAAGCTAGAGAATAGGCATTTGAATACCCTTAAGTGCAACAAAATATCAGGCATGGAAGAGATTCTCATAACCAGATTGCACAAGTATATGAAGACAATATTGCTACACCAAAGAATATGGAAGATCTAAAACAAGAAGAATCCTTCATGATATAGAAAGTGTTATTAAAAATCACCAAGGAGGTGCATGAACCTAAGAAAATGAGGATTTTTTTCAGGACAATTTGCAAATCAAGAAGCAAGTGATGTATGGTGATTGTGGATAGCACAAGCACCGATAATCAAGTAGAAACAAATATAGTAGAGAAACTTGGATTGAAGAGGATGGAGTATACAAACCCATAAAAGGTGTTGTGGTTTCAAAAGGGACATCAAATCTTGGTAATTGAACAATATATGGTAAATATGCAAATTGACTCTTATAAGTATGTGATACTATGTGATGTTATGTCGACATATGCTTGTCATGTCTTGTTGGGAATACCATGGAAGTCTAATAAAATTATAGTGGGTGAAGGTAGGGATAACACTTATATTGTTGAGAAGTATGACAAGAGGTACATGTTAAGTCCAATGAAGGACAAAGGGAAAGAAGTGGACAACAATATTACAATGTGCTTGGGTAAAAAAAAGAAATCCTTGAATGGAAAGAAAAAGAAAGCATGTTTTACTTTCATCACTAAACCCATAAAAGAAGGCATAATGAACAAGATGGATGAATCCACACATGATATGAATGATATGTTGGAAGAATATTCTAAGATTATTTCAATAGATGGGTTTCCACTGATAAGGAGTATTGGTCATCACATAGATTCCAACCTTGAATTAAGTTTACATGATAAGTTGACACCAATGAAGAATGAGAAAGAAATGGTAGAGAAAAATAAGAGAAAAATCATAGGGAAGAGACAACTAACCCAATTCACCAGTTGTAAGGGTTATGATAACAATTTGAAAGGAGAAGAGTCGATGTTGAAATAGGTTGTGAAAAAAGTGGAGGAAAATTTTGATGCATGTAAGAGGTTAGGCATAGGAAATTGATAAATTGTCTAGGTCACCAATAGTAGTGATGGAAAAGAAGATAATATAACAAATCCTATAACAAATAAGGGGAAATAAAAGGAGAAAATAAGTAGTAAAGAGATAGTGGAGGAATATGAACCTCATAAAGTCATTGTTGACTATGACAAAGACCATGTTGTTAGAGTTGATAGTGGTAGTGGTACTTCAAAGTGTGGTGAAGGACATTGTGTTGATATCCAAGATTAAAGTTGTAAACCACAAATATTGACTCTAAGGATTGGAAAATATGGTTAAAAGGTGAAAATATCCATAATTCCAGGTATAATGCCAAATAATTAAGGCCTTGGGTATGCGAGTTCGGTAGGAAGTAACACAACTAAATTTTTAAGAGGAGATAGTAGTATAAGGAATAAGGGTTCAAGAATGGGTTGTTGTAGTTAGTGTGCAAGATATAAACATGTAGGAACTAGGTGTTGGAAACTACATCCTTGTGAGAGTTGTAGAAGATATTATCACTCCAAAAGAAGGTGTTGGTATCGAAAAGGAGTATCTAACAAAGTGCATGTTTATTGTGGTTGAATGGATGTGTTGTAATAGGAGAAGGTGAAGAGAATGTTGAATGCATTCTATACAATGAGGTTTGATCAATAAAGGAAGGCCAATGCAAGACATTGAAGTTGGCCTCATGAACACAATCAAGCTAAAATGGTGATAGCTTGGAAGAGTAATTCATGTTTAAGAGTTGGAGCTCATGGAAAAATTCCCTTTATCCAATGAGTATGATGCAGGAGCATCCATGTGGGAAGTTGGAAGACCAAAGAACATACAATAGTTATGAAACTATCTTGCAAAAGTTGAAAGGTAATTATTTCTAACACCTTTAAAAGGGGATTCATGAGGAGAAGAGGGAACTCCAAACAAAGAGAAAGAGAAAGAGAAGAAGGGAAAGGAGAGACTTGTAATTGTATTATGTAGAGAGGATGCCACTTAGGTAATGATTAATGAAATGCTATATTTTCCTTAATGTATTGAAATATTTTTGTGCAATTTTTGCATGTGTTCAAGATAGTTTCGTTACAAGATGTCGTTGTATTTTATAGGATGTTGTAGTCAAAAATACTGCCAACTAGAGCTTATTGTCTAAGAACCTACCGATGAAAAAGTATCGTCTTGAATGAGCCATTAGGACAAAAGGAATGAGATGTTGACAAGTTTGTGAACAAAGGTTGGTGGCTACCAATGAATTCGGAGAAAGTATCAACAACATTCACCAAGCAAACTCTGTCATTAAGATTATTATCGACTTCAACAAAGGAATTTATTATTGATTAGAGGTAGAGGATAACATAGAAAAACAAAGAATATATGAAAAATAAAATAGGGGATAACAATACACAATAGAAATTGTTGTTGTAAATTTAACTTAGAATTTATTAATTACTGGGTAAACAAATTACATTGCTTGCACTCCAATACATTGCAAATGGTCTTATATATAGACTTGAAGAATAATCTAGAAAACTTCTGCATTAACCTGGATAGATGGATAATGAAGAAATTTCTAGAATTTATGGAAACTATTGTAGATTTTTGGAAAATTCTATTCCAAAACATTCTAACTAATTATGGAATCAAGCTTATCATTCCAAAACTCCCCCTTAAGCTTGATTTCCTTGCTTCATAGACTTGATGGTGCCAAAACTTTCTCTCAAATTTTCAAAACTCTCCTTAGCTAATGGCTTTCTGAGGATGTTAGCATACTGATCTTTGGTTTTGCAATGTTCAAGATATATTTCACCATTGTTGACCAATTCTCTTATGAAATGATATCTTGTATAAATATGCTTACTCCTTTTGTGAAAAACATGATTCTTTGATAGTTCTATTGCTGAGTTATTATCACAATATAATTTTCTTGCTCCTTTTTGTTCTTATTTCAATTCTGACATTATTGTTATCATCCATATAACTTGACATGCTACTACTATTGCTTCTACATACTCTACTTCGGTTGTTGAAATATTGATAATGGTATGTTTTTGGGAAGCCCATGAAATTGCACTTGATCTGAGATGAAAGATATATCCAGATGTGCTCTTTCTATCATCAATGCTGTCAAAAACTTACTATTCATATATCCAATCAATTTGAAGTTATTTGTTGTTGAATACAGTATCCCATAATCTCTTGTTCCACTAACATATCTCAAAATTATTTTCCTTGCTTGCTAATGTGTGTCCTTTGGTATCTCCATGAATCTAAAAATAAGACTTACTACATGCACAATATCATACCTTGTTGTTGTCAAATACATCAAACTGCACACTAGTCTTTTATATAATGTTGGATTTATATTTGTGTCCTTGTCGTATTTACTTGGTTTGAATCTTATTGCCATAGGTGTAGATTCTGATTTGCAATTTGACATTCTAAATTTCTTTAAAACATCATTTGCATACTTTTTTTGACATATAAAATTCCTTCATTTGTTTGAATTACTTCAATACCTAGAGAATACTTCATTAAGCTCAAATCTATCATCTAAAATTCTTTCTTCATGGTTGACTTAAAGGAATCAATTGAAAATTTTCTTATATATATATTAAATCATCAATATATAGGCACACAATTAAAATATCACCTTGATCATTTGTCTTGATGTAAAGAGTTGGTTCACTGTTGTATCTTCTAAATTTATTGTTAAAGAAATATGAATCAATGCAGTTGTACCAAGCTCTTGGGGGTTGCTTAAGACCATATAAAGCTTTCTTTAATATATAAAATTTATGCTCATAACCAAAAATATGATAACCTGGTGGTTGTTGTACATATGCTTCTTCTTGTAAAATCCCATTTAAAAAAGTTGATTCGACATCAATTTGGAAAACTTTCCACTTATTTTGAGTTGTTATAGCTAACACGATTTTTATTGTATCTAGTATTTCTACTGGAGTAAAAGTCTCATTATAATCAATACCATACTGTTGTGAAAAGCCCTTTGCAACTAGCCTAGCTTTGTGCTTCACAATATTTCCATCACCATAAAACTTTGTCTTATAAACCCAGTTTACACCAATTGCATCTTTCCTTGTTGGTAGATTTACTAATTCCAAAGTTTGATTACTTTCTATTGCTTCAATTTCTTCATCCATTACCTTTTACCAAATTTTCTTCTTAATTGCTTCTTCAAAACATATTGGATCAGAAGCAAAACATAATGTAAAATTTAGAAATCAAATCATCCTAATTACTTCTAGTCATTTCATAAATATTCCTCAAACTTCTTATATTCTTTGGAGTTTCATATATATCTGAATCATCACTGGAATGATATTGAGAAGTTGACAAAGATGTGGATCTATATTGAGATGTCTTGGAATTATTTACTGGGGCATGGGCTTCACTAGACTCGTATTTCAAGTTGCTGCTATTGTTGAAGATTTACATTCCAAATCCACTCATCATCTTCAAGAAATTCATCTCTGCTAATTATAGTCTTCTTTGTGATAGGATTATATAGCTTGTATGCTTTTGATCATTCACTGTAGCCTACAAAATACATCATACCCCTTTATCATTTAATTTATTCCTTTTTTTCATTAGAAACATGTGCATATGCTATGCATCCAAACACTCTCAAATGAGAAATATTATACCTTTTATTACTCCATGCTTCTTCTGGTACCTTATATGTCACACTTTTAATGGGGAATGATTCAAAATGTATACTACACAAGCTATAGATTCAACCCAATACTAATTTGGTAAATGTTTAGCTTTCAACATGCCTCTTGCCATCTCCATAATTGTTCTATTATTTCTTTCTGCAACACCGTTTTGCTGTGGTGTATAACATGTGGTAAATTATCTCTTCATCCCATTTTTTGCAAAATTTTAGAAAATCATTGGACACAAATTATCCATCCTATATGTTCTTAGTACATTTATGTAATGTCCACTTTGCTTTTGAACCATTGCTTTAAACTTCTGACAATTTTCAAAGGCTTCTAATTTATGTTTTAAAAAATATACCCATGTTTTCCTGGTATAGTCATCTATGAAAGTCATAAAATATAAGCTTTTATCAACTGAAGGTGTTTGCATCTGTCCACATAGATCTAAATGCAATATTTTGAGTTGAACCCTTACTCTATATGACTTACCAATAGGAAATGATTATCTATGTTGTTTACCAATAATACAAACTTCACAAACTCTTTGGTTTCTCAATGAATGGTAAACCACTCACCATGTTTTTTCTATGCAATAAATTTAACACACTAAAACATAGATGGGCATACCTTAAATACCATAACCAAGATTTATATTTCATATCTGCTTTAAAATCTAGAGGCACGTCATTTTATAATCTTAATGAAAACATCCTATTTTGTGTCATTTGGAAATTTGCTATAAAAATTCCATTTTTATCAAGAATTAGACATGCAATCATTTTTAAAATAGACTCTATATCCCTTTTGTATTAGCTGCCCAATACTGATCAGATTATGTTTTAGATTAGGAACATAATACACATTTGGAATGTAATTTTTCTCTCCTTGCTTGGTTCTAATGTTTATACTACCTTTGCCTGTAGCAGCTACTTTGTTATCTCTACGTTTTACTTCAGACTCAACAAATTCATCTATATTTGCAAACATGTCCTTGTTTCCACTCATGGTATTACTACTACCACTATCTAAAAACCATACTTCTTTTGAGCTTTCTTATTCAACAATGCAAGTTATAAACATTGAATTAGTATTATCATTCTGATTTTCTCTTAAAAAATTGTATTTTGCCTATTCATATCAAACTGCTTCTTTTTACATTCATTCGTAAAATATCCAAATTTCTAATAGTAATGACATTGAGCTTGAGTTTTGTCATACCTTTTACGTTGGCCATGGGATTCATTATTGCGTGAATGCCTTCCACCTCTATTTCACCTTCTTGTAAAGAAATTCAAATTTTTTCTCTTCATAAGGAATACTTGATCTACCTCCTTCATTCTGGTTGCTAATTCTCCCTCTTGTGAATCCTCCTCTGTTACCAATTCCTCCCCTTCTTTTATTGCTACTAATTTGAAATTGTGATTTAAAAGCATTTTCAATGGGAGAATCTACTGATCTATTTAGCCTTTGCTCATGAGGTTGTAAAGAAGCCATAATCTCATCAATAGAAACTTTTGATAGATATTTTGATTCTTCAATAGCTATAACAATTGGATCAAAATTGATAGGAAAACTTCTCAAAATATTTTCTACAACCTTTTGCCTCTCCATAATATCTCATTTGATGCACTATGCTTAATGCACGAGTAAAGAAATCATTTATGGACTCAGTATTTTTCATTTGCAAATTTCCAAAATCTTTTCTAAATATTTGTAATCTTACTAGTTTCACTTTGCTGGTTCCTTGGTATGAGTTTTGTAGAATGTTCCATGCTCGCTTGGACCTTGTTCCTGTTGCAACCCTTGGAAAAATTGACTCTTCCATTGCTTGTTGGATAAAAAACAATGCCTTGGCATCCTTATTTCTATTATCATTTAGAAGATACTTCTCTGTTTGTGACAGGGTATTATGTGTTGCTTGATCTGCTGGTTCTGGAAATCCATTCTCCACTAAATCCATAACTCTTGAGAACAAAATAAAAACTTCATATTGATGCTCCAATAATCATAGCTCTTTCCATTGAATAGTAGAATTTAGGGTTGAGTAAGACTGTTGCCATTCAGTCCTACCATTCTGCAAATAAACTCACAAAATACCATAACATGGCTCTGATACCAAATGTTGATTAAGGGCAAAGCATAACACATAAAAACAGAGAATATATGAAAAATTAAACATGGATAACAGAACAGGGTTGAAGTTGCTGCTGCAAATTTAACTCAAAATTTATTAATTATTGTAGTAAACAAATTACATTGCTTGCCCTCCATTACATTGCAAATGATCTTATTTATAAACTTGAAGAATAATCCAAAATACTTCTGCATTAAGTTAAACAGCTGAATAATAAAGTACTCTGAAATTTAAAATATTTTTAAAAAATTGAAAACTACATTCTAAAAATTTTATGCAAACTGTTGCAAATTTAAAAAAAAAATTATTCGCAAACATTCTAATTAATTCTGGAATAAGATTTTAAGTTACCATTCCAACATTGATGTCTTACTACTTGCCGTCGAAGAGAAAGAGTGTCGTTCGAGTAAGCCTTCCAACGAGAGGAGTTCCAACATCGTCGGAAGAACCTGTTGTCATATAGTGAAGAATTTGTAGACATTAGACTATAGTGACATAAAAAGGTTGTGTCGTCATGTGCTGTGTGCCGTCACAAGTTGGTGCCGACTTAATGTCAGAAGGGGATGCCGTCTAGGAAACCCAAGCTGAATGCCGTCATCGATGAAGGAATCTACCGTCCGATTAAGTGCCGACATTAAGAGGAAGTTGCAGTCTAATGACGTTAAGAGGACCCCATTAGTGACCTCACCAGCGACATCACAGTTGAAACCTTTAATGAATTTGCTTAGCTATATATGTTCAACTGCATATGCGATGACGTACGTGTGGACGTACCCACCCATTCGATAACCTTTCCCTTCATAGTAAATCAACACATAAGTTTCTGGAAGATCTTTTAATTAGTAGTATTTGGCTACTCTAGATCTTTACGTTTAAAGTTTTTTATATTTAAATATAACTTTGTTTATAGATTGGATTTAATGTTCAATAAATTTGATTATAAAATTTGATCCGATTTCCTAACATATTCAAATTCTAAACCCTTATCTTCTTGGGTCGGTAGGGTTCCTTATTCTGTAAGGTGATGTGAAATGCGACCATTACTTATGCTGGTACCATCACGTTTGTAGGTTAAAAACGTCCTCTGCCAAGTGACCGTTCTTGTCTGTATCGTTGTTTGCCACACATTTATTTTAAATTATACACCTTCCTAACGTGCTTAAGTAAACTACGAGTTATAAAATATAATTTTGTTTTGCTTTCCCGAGGGCCTGCATGGTGCGCTGAGGCACTCCTTCCAATCACTAGTAATAAATAATAATAAGAAAACAAAAACAACCGGCACAAAACCTATATTAAACTAAGCTATCGTTTCATGATGTACAAGCTTGAATTAGATGGAATTACTTACATATATTACGATTTGAATTTTAGATATTAAAAAAATGTATGTAATTCGGCATCTCACAAGCTGCCTAACATGTTTGACTCGATAGAAAGTTTTTCAAGTCAAGATTTATTACTCAAACCATTATAAGTAGCCAGAGGTATCCGCTTCTCCTGACCAGTAACCATAACGACCTATGAGGAGGAAAGATACAATACAACAACAATAGAGTCTAAAATGGCAAGCGAAGACAATGTTAAGGTTATATGGGCGTGGCCGAGCCATTACGCCATGAGAGTCCTGATTGGGCTGGAAGAAAAGGGCGTCAAGTACGAGTCTCTGGAGGAAATTCTTTTTAGTGAGAAGAGCCCTCTCTTGTTGGAGATGAATCCCGTCTACAAGAAGGTACCCGTTCTCATTCACAACGGCCGACCTGTAGCGGAGTCTCTCATTGCCCTCGAATACATAGACGAGACATGGACCTCTCCTAATGCTCCTCATTTTCTACCCTCTCATCCATATGACCGAGCGCTTGCACGATTCTGGGCAGATTTCGTCAACAAAAAGGTACTTACAAAATAACACCTCCTCATGCTACTGTACTCCTTCACGTTTGATTCTGGAATTAAATTATTTTCTTTTTCGTTTCGTCTTTCAGGTTTACGATGCCGGGGGACGCATATTGCTAAGCAAAGGGGAGAAACAAGAAGCGGCGAAGCGCGAACTTGTGGAAAGTCTAGTGATATTGGAAGGGGTGGTCGATGGAAAATATTATTTTGGAGGAGATGTATTTGGGTTGGTGGACATTGCGTTTGCGCCCCTCATCTCGTGGTTTCAGACGTTCGAGACGCTGGGGAACTTCACGATTCCTTTCGAGGACAAGTGTCCCGGCATTGTCCGGTGGATGAAGAAATGTAAAGAGAGGGAGAGTGTGAAGAAGGCGCTTCCGCAGTCCGAGAAAGTGGTGGAATTCGCTAAACAGCTTAGAAAGCTTTCTTTGGGCGAAGAAGCATGATGAATGAGTGACGAGGGATGACCGCTACCTGTTAACTAAGTATTAGAGTAATAATAAGCAAGCACGCGCAGCCGCAGTTAATTTAGTGTAGGTCACTCAGCGAGTCATTTTCCCTATTATACACATGGATTGCTTCCTCTATAATTCCAAAACCACCATTTCTGTTACTCAATTTATTTAGAGTCGTTTTCAACTGTCGTTAGACTGATTTTTAATCGGTCTATTTCATCAGGCTACCTTATTCCACTTAAACATATTCAAACAGTTTTAAAAACTCGAGTATTTGTGGATTGATGTCTTAATTGCTTAACCTAAAATTTTATAAAATACATTTAAAAATAAAAATAATATTTTATTTAATTAATATTTAATTTTATAATTTAAAATAAAATTTTAAAATATTATTATTAAAGATTACGTGATTTATCTAACACCAACGTGAATCCGTAAGTCCTCACGAAAATAAAGTCTCTTCAATCCCTATTAAGTTATTGTATAACCCATTAAAGGCTGTATATAAAAAAATATTTCCCAGCTCACGGTGCTTATTTTTTTAAATATATTTTATTATAAATTTTATATAATTAAAGTTTATTATAACTTTTTTAACATGTGAAAAAGTATATATATATATATATATATATATATATATATATATATATATTTATTTGGTTATTATGAGAAACTTTTTGTGATGGAGTAGGTATAGGACTGAGCAGTCCCCTCCCAACCATGATCCTTCTTAAAGTTGAGAGCTGCACTTATCAATAGAGAATTTAACACAAAGCCACACACCCACCCCTCACACACTTATTCTTCCACACTGAGGTTTATAAATAAATAAATATAATTTTTATGTGTTTGTAGTATATATGAAAACTTTTTCAAACTTAAATTGTAAGAAAAAATAAGAATTTCAATTTATAATAAAATTAAAAAACATTATCTTGTCTTTGCCTATATTAAAGAGAGATCGTTGTGATAAGTTTGAATGATTTTTCGGAGGGTTAGTCCTTTAAGTTACAAGGGTTGAATTTTTTTTTAAAGAAATAAAAAAATCAATTAAAGTTTTTGAATTTTATTAGAAAGTATAGTTAATTTTTGAATGTACAATTGAAAATAAATAAATATATTTTGATAGTCTAAGGATAATGTTTGTTTTGTACTTCTATTAGATTATAAATAAAAAAAATTACTGTAACATTTCACACAATATCACAAGTTTATTATTTCTTTCATATCATATTTTTTTCGTGAGAATGCTTTATAATCTTAATATTTTGTGATTATCTATAAAAAAAAAAGTTATAATGTTTGGGACCATCCTAAGGTGTATGAAAAATCATAAAAGGAGAGTCCAAAAGAGCTTAAGCATTATGTCATGATAGCCATAAAATAACATGTCAAACAATCTAACCCATGTAACATATATACACAAGATGTGTTTGAAACATAAATTATATTTCTTGATAGTAAATATTTAAAGCTTCAAAAATAAGTCTTATGAATCATTCTATAAATCTAAATTATAAGCTAATTATCCATTCAAAAAGAATGATTATAGTCTTAAATATTAAACACAACATAACTATACATTATATGCTAGACAAAATAAATTCTCTTGATAAATCTACAAATAAAACTATTAATAAATGAAAAATATAAGCTAAAAATAATTAAGCAACTATATCAATCATCATGACAAGCACAACCACTTTTGCCTCTATTTTAACTAGCTATAAGCTTTATGTTTCCTATACAAATATTTTCTATTTTATGAAAACATTTCCACATAAATGTTTATCTTGGTTGAGCTACGCATAAAAGCCTAAAAACCTTTTCAATATGTAATTTTAAAATCTAACATTAAATTTTTCAATTAAGTTTACTAGATTTATGAACTAAAGTTCTTCATTTCATCCCCTAGGAGGGTGGTCTTAAACCACCCTCTTAGACCTATGATGCATACTTTTTTTGATGCCTTCATAAACGACATAAAGCATACTCAACATAAAGCATACCTTTAATTGTTGTCATATGATGCATACTTTTTTTGATGCCTTCATAAATGACATCTGAATAACCAACCTTAAAGGTCTTTAAGGGTGGTTAAAAACCATCATTAAAAACCCTTTTTGGTGTAGTGATAAATAGATTTTAGCTCCTTTTAATCGTTAAAAACCATCCCATTTTTATATAATGCTCAATATTTAATTGTTGTAGGTTGTACTAAAAATATTGACCTAAGGCATATTGAACTAAGGAAGTTGCTTTCCTATTTGTTTTTTCTATGATAATAATCATATTCTATCCAATTAAGCTTATTTAGACCTCAAATTATTTATGTAATATCAGTTGTTCCTTGAAATGTGTTTTAAATTATATCTTTAAAACTTTTATGTTTACATGTATTCCATATTGATTTAATTGTCAAATGGTAATTTTATTAACCTTTGTCCTTTCCTTTCAATGGGGGTCTTCATGATTTAATTATGTCAAGGTTCATTTATCTTTCTCTAAATATTTTGTTTAGACTTTAGATATCTCCTAATTGCTATTATTGAGCAAGAAGCATTTATAATTTTATTTTAAGTTGCTATATATGAAAAAGTAAGAAGATTTTTTTTTTTCCTTTAAACATAGAGTGTATAAATTGCTTTTACAATATCTCATGAAAATATCTCTCTCTTTTTAAAATATCTCATTCTTCAATCTTGCAAATTACAACATGCCTCCTTTATTTTGTTTAAGTTCTTCTTCCTCTAAATCAAAGCGTATCTATCATTACTTTGGTGTTTTAGGTAACAAGTAATATAATTATTATTTCATTTACATTATTAATATTAGATAATAAGATATTTAAAAATAAATTATACTATTTAAAGATAGTAGTGGACAACAAATAATACATATTAATTGCATCTTATTTTAGTCGTAAATTATTAATTTTTTTAAGAGAACTTCATTTGCAATTGACTTTTAATAAAAATTAAATAGGATAGATATTCAAAATATATAAAATATCAATTATATAATTATAATTATTAAAATTAGTCATTTATATATAGATAGATAAATATATAAATATGATAATTATTTTGTTATATATATATATATATATATATATATATATATAATTACATCTTAATCCATTATTTTAAATACTCTCTTGATTTCTAAAATAAATTATACATGTATATTAAAATATTATTTTATAGTTGGATTATGACTCATAATTATGTTATATATAAGAACTAAGGTATTATGATATAGTTTGATATTATTTAGGACTTTAATTTCTTTAAAAATATAGTATTATCAAATTTATAAATCAATAAGTGCTACTTTGATTGAGAATAAGAGGAAGGTGTAAATTGATAAGATACTCTAAAATAAATGTACAATACAAATACAAGTTATATGTGTAAATAAAATGTACATGGATCTATTAAATTATATGTTTTAGTAGAGTTTTTCCTTATGTTTTTAAAACTTTATTAGAATAAGATAGATAATATGCATAAGAAATTATAAATAACATGAAAATTTAAGCAAAACATGCTATGAATATGTGTTTTACATAAATAAATCTAGTACAAGTTATCATTTTCATAGTTTTATTGTTAGTATTTAATTATCACTCATTTTTAAATCAAGGAGTATAAAATTATGATGCATTAAGAGGATATATATTGGTGCACCAAAATTTTAAAAAATTTATATAGAATGAAAGCAAAAATAAGACCAAGTGCAAGGATATGACTTATAAATTTTGTATATGCTTTAATATTTTTGTTCGTGGTAAAAATATATTTTTACTTTCATGCACCCTTAATAATTGATAAATGAGAAATATATAATTAAAATACAATAAAATGAAATTTATATGTCTCAAATTTAATTTCTAGGCCAATGAGGCCTTGGTTGAATGGTTAGGACATATGTATGATGTATACAAATGTTCAAATCTTGGTGTTACCAAATAGGCTATATAGATCAATGTGACTTAGTTGATGTAAAAGGCAAAGGGAAACCATCCACGTGTTGTATGTGAGTTGGAGAGGGTAGGGAAATCCTCCAAGGGAGGTCCCTAGTTTGAATCTCCACCCTAACAAACATACATTGGACACCCATAATCTAGTTGATTATGTTGGTGCAGTTAGGGCTAGACACGACTCCTGGGTGATTTTGATAGTGTAGAACCCAATGGTTGTGGTTTATCAGACCAAGGTGGTCATGTAAGGGATTTCTTCTAAATTCCAAAAAAAAGGCAAAGGGAAACCCTTTAAAAAAATTATTGTAAAATAATATTATGTAACCTATATGAAACCTATAAATTAGTGGTAAAAATATTATCGATACAAAAAATGATATAAATATAGATATATAGATATGTATTATTAAAAAGGGTAAATTTTTTATTGAAATCAGAAAAACATACAAGACCCAAGAATCAAATTACAACAAATTGCCTCATCCAAGCATATCGTTTTTCAACAAACTAGTAAGAGATTGAGAGCATGCTGAAGGAAACTGATGCTACTCCCTAACATCCCAACCTTTTTGAAATTTAGAGGCTAATTTAGCCAAACAATCAACAACACCATTTCACTCCCTTGGAATATGAGTAAAAGCGATGAACTCCATATGACAGTGAAATAAAAGAAAATGCCTAACCACCCTGGCCAGCCTCCAATTAACATTGGTAATATTATAGGTATTCAAAAAATAAATGAGAATTTTAGAATCCAATTCACAAATTATCCTATGTCAACCCAAACCATATCTTTGTTCCAGTGCATAAAGAATAACAAGGGCTTCTATATAATTATTGGTAAGTCTTCCTTTAAAATACGAGAAAAAAACATACCGCACCACTGCAATCACATCCCACTCCGCCAATACCAGCATTTCTAGGATTACCTCTTGAAGACCCATCAGTATTAATCTTAAGAATTCCCCTAGGAGGCGTGTGCCATCTACCCTCTCTTTGCACTTTGTTATTGAATACCCTCATGCTAAAATAAATAGTAGCACGTGGACAAGACACCATAAAACCCAAACCATGCATAATATGAACCTCCATTTTATCCACAAGAATACTAATCTGACATTTGGTAGATACAAGTTTCTAGATCATTCTCAAAATTCTCTGCCAAACTTGATAAGCTGATAATTGTCTCCCTTGAAAAATTCTTTGATCTCTTTCAAGCCAAATTTTCCAAAAAATGTACGAGGGACCAATATGCCAAGCAACCTGTAAAAATATCTTAGTCGTAGGCCTTCTAAAACTCTTCCAAAAATCCAAAATAGAAGAAGAATGAACATAAGACAGTTTCTACACATCCCACCATAAATACCAAAGTTGACGCACAAAACTACATTGAATAAGGACCAGCAAATTCCTCACTATTCTCACATAGGAAACAATAAGGACCATGAATACCTATATTTTGAAGGTTATCCCAAGTGATACATCAATTACGAGTGGTAACCCATAAGTAAAAATTGCACTTAGGCCATGCAAATCTATTCCACACTTGCTTCCACCATGGAACATCCTTAGTACCATAATATTGATGATCTAATTCACGGTATCCAAAGGTAACCAAGAAAATCGCTCTACTATCCTGACCCTAAGCCAATACATCATCATATTGTGAACAAGAGCATTCTCTAGAAGCCAGAATGTGCACCAACTCCTCTCTATTCTCCATAGATATTCCAACAAGCCATTAACTGGGATCCCTCCATTAGAACAATTACATCTGACCAATTCTCTTAACAACTTTAAAATCCATTACTCTAAACCAACCAACATCTAGAAAGCATTGATCAAGATCAAGAAGATGAGGATACTCAGTTAAAATAGCAGGAAAACCATACCAAGAATCATGCCATAAGAGAACCCTGAAGCCTTTATGAAAAATCTAAAATAGCCCCTGTTTGATAACAAAAGCTCCCTTCTTTAGAGTGTTCCAAACAAAAGAGCCTCTTCCAGATAGGCCATAATGAGAAAGCTTAGTATGATCCACCACACAAAGATATTTATAAGAAATAATTTTA
Source organism: Wollemia nobilis (assembly GCA_028583015.1). Taxonomy (NCBI): domain Eukaryota; kingdom Viridiplantae; phylum Streptophyta; class Pinopsida; order Araucariales; family Araucariaceae; genus Wollemia; species Wollemia nobilis. The sequence goes on along the minus strand of JAQPPZ010016887.1, from coordinate 966,399 downwards.
GCCCAGGTTTGGTCATGATTAGTAAACCAGTACCAATAAAGTGTGGCAACCAAAGCTTACCTAGAAAGAGAACTCGGGCGAAGACCCAGACCACCCTCTTGTTTAGGTCTACAAATAGACTTCCATTTCACCAAACACCATTTGGAAGAATCCAAATTACCAACCCACAAAAATATTCGTGAAATAGAATCATGATCATGAAGAAAACTCATCGGAGCAACTTGAATTAAGTGTTAGAATATTAATGTGCACTATGCCTTGTTTGTGACACTTGTCATGTTGCACTTGACACTTGTTAGTTTATCATATAGGCCTTCTACCTATATATTGTAACCTCAATCTCATTTTATTTTTTCTTCTAACATTTGGTATCAGAGCTCCAGACATTCTCCTGCATTGTGAGCTTGAGGGAGGATTTCCCTCATGGAAATCCCCCCCTCATTTCCCTGCCCACCCATTTTTTTATTTTCCCCCCATTTTTTTTCAAAATAGGGAGTATGCTCTTCATCCTTTATGGATGAATCAGAAACCAAACCTTTGAAAAATCATGGTTGCCAAAGTTTTTAGAGTGATTTTTTAAGGGTCAAGTTCTTGTTTGGGTTTATGGTAATCATCCTGAAACCATTTTTAGGTTATCATGCTTCTACCATTTTTTCTCTATGTATTCATCCGTAGAAGTAGTTCCTCCATGAAAGAACAAAAAATGGGATACGAGATTCTAAGGGGCAGCGCTATTTGAAAATATAATTGTATTTCAAGGTGGATTCATTTCTATTTTTTTACATGTATGTGGGGAGAATGTTGTGAAAGCACTATTTTTCTATGGAGATATATGTGTGCATGCATAGCATGTAGTGCCTAAAAAAGGCATAATCTCCAGATTGCAGTTCGATCGGGGGACATCATACATGGACCAGAAGCATTCCCTGATCACCTTCATCAACACTTGAGAGGAGGAAAATAAAAAATCACGTGTGATTGGTAATTTTATAACGCTACACAAAAGAGATCATCCATTTTTGTTTTTGCAGGTGCATCCATGTGATCACAGACTACTATGTGAGGGCCATGAGGACTACTAAAGCTGCCCTCTAGAATCTGTTCACACTGCCTGAGACATGACTATTTTTCAACATCATGCATGATGTTGTACCTTTGTAACCTATGTAGCATGCCAATAATCTACATCATCCGGATGATGATGCCATCTGTTCTCCCATTCAAAGTAGTGGATTTTGCAAAACTACGTGTGGAGCTAAGTTTGAGTTTTACCATGAATAAGACAATGTTCACAGTGTTGGTACTTATTGTGCATGTTCTATGGGAGATGTCGAATATAGTTGTGATAGCCCTAGATTCACCTAGTTGAGATACGACATAACCTATGTTGTTTTGGTTCACCCAATTGGAGTTGTGTTACATGTTGTTGCCTGCTATATGCTCTATTATATGCCTGTGGATGTCTAGGCATCACTCCATTCACTACTGATCTGGAAAGGGATTGTTATGAGGCCATTTTCGTGCCATCATTTGATGTTGCCCATGTCTGTTTTGTAGACTATGATTTTTATGTAATTTCAGTATATGTTTATTCATCGAAGTGGATTTTTTGCATTGTGTGGGAGATTGAAGAAGTTTAATCACAATGATGGCAGGAGGGCAATACAGTTTGTTTGACCATTAAAGGAGCGAAGTGGAATGCCATAGCATCTACCTGGCATAGCAGATCTGCTAAAATAAATGAGATTGTAATGCAAAGGTTGCATGATTGTCAGATAGAAAACATCCACGTATGACATCATTCGTTTTCATTTTTACCACCATTGTTCAAGTCTTACATGGAGGATATTGGTGTTCTATGAGGCATGCCAGTGTTCGAATGGTTGTACATGCTTCTTTACACGGATGATGGGGTGCTCAACTAGTAAGTGTACAACCTACTAGCATCGATGTGGCGCCACCTACCGCCCATACCGGTGAGTGTGGAGTTCCATATCATCACCCTCGGGTGTACCATCCTCTATACTCATGATTTTTTTTATCGCAGATCATATGCAGGTGACCAGCGTGATCATGGCAAAAATTTTGGTAGCACGATGAGATGTATTATGTTGGTGGACAGACTGATAGTGTCTGATGTTTTTCACGTTTAAAATTTTAGTTATTTACATGCATCCTCTACGTGACAAGTGGCCGACCATTGGGCCAATATGTTTTTTTATTTAAATTCATGAGAGTTGGGGCCATTTATTATCATAGGAAGTGGAACAGCCACTTCAAAATGATAGGTCCATGCTTTTTTTTTTAAAGAGGGAAAATTATTATGGGCACAAATATTTTTTTAAAATAGGGGGTGGACCACTATTTTATTAAAAGCACAAGGGCATTTTTTTCATGGCCAAGAGGATGGTAAATATGAAATATATTTCTAACAAAGTATCTTTTAAAGTGGAGGGGACCACTTGAATTTATCTAAATGAGGAATTGAAATTTTTAAAGTGGAGGACCATATTTTTTGTAAGGGGACATTTTAAATTTTATATGGCCCCTGTAATTACCTTGCGAGAGAATATTGAATCTTATTTTTTTATTTCGCTTCAAAGCTATCCCGCCATTGAGTGATGATTTTTGCCAAGAGAGGTTATTGTATTTTTTAGCAAATGAAGGCCCCATTGAATCACGAACATAGGGGTATTTATAGTCGTCATAAAAAATTTTCCATTACGGACACATTGGAGATGTCCATTTTTTTATTTTGAGGTTGTTTCATATGTTTGTTTATCCATGAAATGTATTGTAGCTTGGAGTGCACTCTCGGTTGTACCCAACACTCCCAAGACATTTGTATGTGATCCTTGTACCTAGTAACCTTCTCTATAGACCTAGCAGATGCAACGTATGGTTACCCATGCATTTTGATGGGATGAGGAGGTCACCATAAGGACACCTACTCTAAGGACTACAAACATAGATACCCTAGACTCTATCCGATGTTTTTTTTGGATCTACTTCTGAAGACTACAGATAAAGACACTTCAAAAGATTCTCTTATTTCTTCTTCTTCTCCTCCATATTTGGCTTCTATGGCTCATTTATATTGTATTTCATGGCTCATTTTTCTATTGTATTAAGGTGCATTTTTGGTTGAGACCGACACCTTCTAGATAGAGTTCACCATGAGGAGATTTGATATTCATGGTGAATCTATTCAGTGACCTATGAGAGGCAACATCCTCTGAGGATGACCTATAGAGGCAACAAACCCATAAGTGGTTGACCGTGAGGCACCCATGATGACCCTGAGGCACTTAGATGACTCACCCAATGGCAAAAGACTCATGGTAGTGGCTAACCCTAAGGAAATAGACCGAGATGTATACACCGTTGATGTAGAATTATTCATAGTTGGAGAGCCAAGCGCAAAGAGCACGAGCCTAGAACAAATCAATAATAAAGGAGGATGATAGGTTGTTTTTAGATAAGTCAACATTAAGGGGAAATGTTACCTAATGTTGACTTGTTTTTTTTTCTTTATTTAGGATAGTGCACTTTAAGGGGGAATGTTAGAATTAAAGTGCACTATGCCTTGTTATTGACACTTGTAATTATATTTTACAAGTTTCTAAAAGAACCCTATCATCCTCCTTTAATGATGATTTGGTCTAGGCTCGTGCTTTTTGCACTTGGCTCTCCAACTATGAATAATGCTAGATATTTTATTCATAGATATCCAAAATTAAGGGTGAATGTTACATACTATTGACTTGTTTTTTGTTTCTATAGTTAGGATAGTGCACATTAAGGGGGAATGTTAAAATATTAATGTGCACTATGCTTTGTCTGTGACACTTGTCAGTTTCTCTTGACAAGTGTCATGTTCTTCATATAGGCCTTCTGCATATATATTGTAACCTCATTCTTGTATAATATCATCTCATCAATTTTCCTCCTAACATTAAGAACCTGTACACAAGTAATGCTTGAACTATAGATTTGAGGAGCAAATTTCGACCAACAAAAGGCAGTCATATGTAAGTCCAATGACTACCCGAGTACAAAATTTCTCCAAAATTGTGGCCCAAACATTCCTGGGTAAAGGACCAATAGATATAGGAATACCCAAATACTTAAAAGGGAGAACTCCAACCTAAAATCTGAGAATCTAAATAATTTTGGCTTGAATACGGGGATTAGTATTAAAAAATAAAATGAAATATTTAGCCTCATTAATATTCTACCCTGAAGCAGCCAAATAAATATCCAAGATTATTCTAAAATTAGTTGCCTCCCTAATAGAAGCAACACCCATCAAAGTAGTATCATCAACAAATTACAAATGAGAATATGCAGGAAAATTACTACCCCACCTCCAACCATGAAGCAAACCTTGATTCACTTGAGATGTTAACAACATTCCTAAACCCTCAACCATAATGATGAACAAGTATAGAGACAAGGGATCATCTTGATGCAGACCCCATGAAGCATGGAACAAAGAAGAATGATCTCCATTAATAAGAACATAAAAGGAAGGAATTGTAATACAATTCATTACCCATTTAATCTACATAGGATCAAACCCAAAGGTTGTAAGAATTTTCTAAAGAAATGACCATCGAACCCTATCATAAGACTTAGCCATGTCAAGTTTCATAAAAAATATTTTTTCCTTAGACGTACCCATTGAATGAATGGTCTAAACAACAATAACAACACCATAAATAATTTGATGGCCTGCCATAAAACCTCCTTTCTCATCAAAAATAGCCATTCCAAGCCAAGGTTTTAGCCTCTCAGTAATCAACTTAGTAATTATTTTATAAACAACATTACACAGAGCTATAGGCCAAAATATATCAAAAGAATTTGCTCCCTATGTTTAGAAATAAGAGCTAGGAAGGTAGATTTCAGAGCCTTCAACATCTGTTTGTTGTTGAAGGACTCATGCACAACCCTCAACAAGTCAAATTTGATGATTTTCCAAAACTCCTAAAAGAATTCAATTGGAAAACCATTCGGCCCTAGAGATTTCCCTCTTTTCATATGAAAAACAATACCTTCTAGCTCTTCAAGAGAAATAGGCTTTAAAATATTAACATTTATATCAGTAAAAATAACTGAAGGTATACAATCCAAAATAGCATTTTCTTCAACATCCGACCTAGAAGAATCCTCAGTATAAAGTGAGGAAAAGAAGGTAACTACCTCCTGCAAAATATCATGGGTAGGTTTCAAATGAACTCCTTGAGAAGAGACAATGAAAGAAATAGCATTCACATATCTTCTAGATTTAACCAAGTTAAAGAAAAAGTAGTATTCTTATCTCCTTCATGCAACCAATCCACACGAGCTTTTTGCTTCCAATAAATTTCCTCATGAAGTTCCCATTCTGCCAAGTCCTTCAAAGCCTTTGCTTCCTCTTTAAGATTATATTCATAAAGTCCATGTTCCCTTATTTATCTAGTAATAGAATCAAGTCAATCTTGAGCCATAGCCTTAGCATGAAAAATATTACCAAAAAATTGAGTGTTCCACTTTTTTAGATAAAATTTCACAAATTTAAGTCTCTTAGAAAAATAGTACATAGCTGTACCATATAATGATTTCCCTTGAGTCCACCAACATTTTACCAAGTCATACAAAGAGGGTTCTCGAAGCCACATTAATTGAAAGTGAAAACGTAGATGACGGATGATATATTGATTGATAGCAATAAGTTTGATCGAATAGTGATCAGAACCTCTCCAGTCAAGAATTTTAGAGGTGGTGAGCCAATTATTACTAACCCAATAAGGAGAAACAAGAAATCTATCCAATCTCTCAGATATAGATTCAATTCCACATCTCCTATTAGACTAGGTGAACATACTATTACTCGGCTTAATATAAACAAGATTGAGGGACTAAATATTATTATTAAGAACTAACGAAGCTTGACCAAGAAAAATCACTCCATCTCACTTTTACTCTAAACAAGAAATAACATTAAAATCTCCAACAACAATCCAAGGATAATAAGGAGCTAGAGCATGAACCTCCAGTACATGGTTCTAGAGATTAATCTTTCTAGCAAAATTAGAGGAAGCATAAACATTAGTTAAAAGAATAATTTCTCTCGACTCTTGACAAATAGTAGCCAAAGAAAGAGAAGATCTAATAGAGACCCACCAAATTGGAATAACCTTCAATGAATTCCATAAGCAAATAATACCACCAGATCTTCCTTGAGCCCCAATTCCTTGACACTATCCATGAAGAACACAAGCTTATACTGAGAGGGGGGGTGAACAGTATAAGACTTAACAATTAATAATTTTAACTTTAGATAGCAGTGGCATCAACACAACATTGATCAAGACAGAAAGCATCACACATTGAAGACCCATTTTTAATGTGGTTCACCCAAAATGGTTGGGCTACATCCACGGATAAAATCTTTCACTAAATTTTATCAATCCAAATTCTGGGAATACCTTTCTCGATTACAATTTTTATGGGCACCAACCCAAAGGAGACACCAATCCCCTAATCTCAAGTTCGTGGGCACCAACCCACAGGAGACACCAATCCCCTAGCTCTACTTTGGCTGGTGATCCTCTAGAAGATCTCTACCTCCGCTACCCTTAGAAAATGGAACTCTATCCATAGAAGACACCTTTCCTCCCTGCTCTGGCTGGAGACCTCTGTCCTCAAATCTATCACCTCCAAAGCTGGTCCTCGAATTTGCACTAAACACAGTCCTTTGGTCTAGCACAAATGTCCTCATTCATCTTTTCCTGTTTGCTCTCTACGCCCTCTGCTCTCTCTGCTCAAACACACCCGCACTTGGTCAAACTTCAACCCTTGCATTGTCTACACACACTCTTCTTCCTTTGCTATCTTTCACACTCAGAATGATTCGACGAAATGCACTCTGCACACTATGATCAAATTTTGCACTTTGTTCTCGGTGATCAAACTTCTTGCTCTATGCACTATTTGTGAACGTCGCACTTCAACCACACATCGATATCCTTTCCAACTCTCCAAACAGCCCTCCTTTTATACTAACACTTTCAAGATCAAAACCTTGATCTTACTCAGCTGCACAACCCTAAACTACGTCGGTTGCAAACCCTAATATTTGTCAGCCCAAATTTAACTTTGTCGGCCTCACTACCTCTGCAACTCTTCTGTAGCTTCTATCGTGAAACTACAACATGTTGCGATATCGTGACACCTTTGCAACCGTACACTTTCGTTTGGCTTTTGTCGTGATATCGCAACATTTTAGCCTTTGACAACTTCAACTAAGCTCTTGTTGTGATATCGTGACACTTTTGTCTTTTTCAGCATCAACTTTGCTTTTGTCATGATATCGCGACACTTATCCCTTCGTCGACCTCCTTTCTACTTTTGTCGTGAAATCGTGACACTTCTACCTCTGCAGACTTGCTTTCAGTTCTCGTCATGAAATCATGACACTTTCGCTTCCTTGCATTCTTTTCTACTTGCACTAGCGAAAACGAAACATGTCGCAAAATCGTGACACTTTTGCCTTTGGGCTCTTCTTTCTTGAACTTGTCACGAAATCATGACGCTTCTTCTTCCATGCTCTTTCATTTTGCTTCTGTCATGAAATCATGACTCTTCTCCTGTTGAAGGCCTGCTTTCTATTTTTGTCATGAAATCGTGACACATTCTACAACCGTAAGCTTTCTCTTCAACCTATCGCAAAATCGTGACACTTCCTACATCCGTACGCTTTTTCTTCAACCTATCATGAAATCATGACAGTTCTCACTTTGAACTCTTTCTTCTGCTGCATGTCACGAAATCGCGACAGTTCTCACTTGGAACACTTTCCTCTGTTGCATGTCATGAAATCGCGACAGTTCTTACTTGGAACATTTTCATCTACAACATGTCACAAAATTGTGACACTTTTCGTGTTACTTTCTCTCTCTTCGAACTTGTCGCGAAATCGTGACAATTCACACTACGGAATCTCTCTTCTGCATTATGTAACGAAATCGTGACACTTTTTCTTTCGGACTCTCTCTCCTGCAACATGTCGCAAAATCATGACACTTTTTCGTTCGAACAACCTTCCTTGCAATATGTTGTGAAATCGTGACATTTATGACTCGAACATTCTCTCTCATCTTTGAGTCATGAAACTGCGACATGTCACGATATCATGACACTTTTCTAACTTGATTTCTCTCTCCTGCTTAAGTCGTGAAAATGCGACATGTCACGATATTGCGACACTTTTTTAACTTGCTTTCTTTTGAACCTGTCAAGCCGTAACCTTCATCAAAAAAAATTATTTTACATCAAATCAAATTCCTTCAAAAGCTTCTTGACATCAATGACAACTTATTCACTTGAGCAAATACAATATACCCAAAGTAACCAAAATTGCCAACAATATCCCCCTTTGTCATTGATGGCAAACCTTTACTGAAAACACTTCTCAAGAGCCAAAACTGAAACCAACTATGCTAAAAACTGACAAACTATGCCCACAACTGAGAATATTCCTTTGAAGTTTTGTTCCCCCTGACTTGAAGCTTTCTTCTTCACTTTGAAGCTCTCCCCCTTACTCATATCTCTCCCCCTTTGTCATCAATGGCAAAGGGCCACATTTGGGGCTCAGGACTAAGAAGGAGCCTCTTGGCTTAGTCCCTCCCCCACCTCCTGATGAGGTGATTAATTCTGGGGTGGGAGTACAACTCCCAATTTCTCCCTTAGATACTCAAACGTATCTCTTGGAAGAGGTTTGGTGAAGATATCTGTAATCTGCTCTTTAGTAGGCACATACTCTAGCTTGACCTTCTTGTCTTGCACTTTCTCCCTTAGAAAGTGATACTTGATGGAAATATGCTTTGTCCTTGAGTGCATTACCGGATTTTTGGAAATACTTATGGCACTCGTATTATCGCAAAATATGGAGATGGGTTGTTCATGTCTGACTTTGAAATCCTCCAAGGTTGTTTTCATCCATAAAATGTGTGTACACCCAGCCACTGCTGCTATGTATTCAGCCTATGATGTAGATAAGGAAACTGAAGGTTGTTTCTTACTTAACCAAGAAACCAAACTCTTTCCCAAAAAGAATGCTCCACCACTCGTGCTTTTCCTGTCATTAATACTGCCTGCCCAATCTGCATCTAAATAAGCTGTGAGGGTGAAATCATCACCTTTGGGATACCAAAGCCCAAAGTCCATAGTGCCCTTTAGATATATGAATATCCTCTTAACTGCTATAACATGAGAATCTTTTGGAGCTACCTGAAATCTTACTACTAACCCAACTACCTGCATGATATCTGGTCTGGTAGCTGTAACATATAATAAACTGCCAATCATTGATCTATACAACCTCTGATCTACCGCTGTAGATTCATCATCTTTACTCATATTGCACCCTGTAATCATTGGAGTACATACTGGTTTATTGTCCATCATCCCAAATTTCTTCAACATTTCTTTGATATACTTTCCTTGAGAGAGAAATACTTCGTATTTTGATTGAGCAATCTGAAGACCTAAAAAGAATGACAGCTCTCCAATAATAGACATCTCAAATTCCTTGTGCATGGTGTTAGCAAAAACTTTGCACATATGAGTATTATTTCCCCCAAAAATAATATCATCAACATAGACAACCATAATCAACATATCATCATCTTCATTCTTAATATACAAATTGCTATTTGCCATGCCTTTCCTAAATCCTTGCTCATGAAGATAACTGTCAAGTCTTGAGTACCAAGCCCTCGGTGCTTGCTTTAACCCATACAAGGCCTTTTTTAGTTTACACACATAGTCTGACTGATTTGAGAGAGACACTCCTTCTGGCTGTTCTATGTAGACTTCTTCTACCAACACCCCATTTAGAAAAGCTGAATTTACATCCATTTGATATGCTTTGAAATATTTAAAGCTTGAAAGGGCCAAAAACATTTTGATAGCTTCAATACGAGCAACAAGAGCGAACGTCTCTTCGAAATCAACACCTTCTACTTGAGCATAACCTTTGCAGACTAACCTAGCTTTGTTTATGACAATATTTCCATCCTCATTGAGTTTATTTCTGAAAATCCATTTTGTACCAATGACATTCTTGTATTTAAGTCTTGGAACCAAATCCCAAGTTTCACTTTTCTCTATTTGATTTAGCTCTTCATCCATTGCTTTTACCCAAAATTTATCTACACATGCTTCACTAAAATCTTTTGGCTCAATCTGAGATAATAATGAAACATTTGCAGAATCATGTGAAGGAATGACTCTTCTTCTCGTTTGCCTATTGTTTGGATCATCGATGATTAAATCTTTGGGATGATTTTTCTGAACATATCATGAAGGAGTTTTGGGAAGCAGTTGTTGTATTTCCTCTTCTTCATATGAAACCTCTCTGAATTATTCTTGACAAATTTCATCACTGAGTTCCTTGACTGGTTATCTTATCCCTGTATTTTCATCAACTCTTACATTTATGCTCTCTACGACTATATGCGTTCTTTTTTTGAAGCATCTGTAGGCCTTGCTTTTGCTAGAATATCCAAGAAATATTCCCTCATCACACCTAGGATCAAACTTACCCAAATTCTGATCTTTCCTTCTGATGAAGAACTTACTCCCAAACACTTTGAAGTATTTTACTGTAGCTGGTCTTCCTTTCCATAACTCATAAGGAGTTTTATGATGATTGACTCTAAGTTGGGCCTTGGTGATAATGTAGACTACTGTACTGACTACCTCTTTCCAAAATCCATCTGAAATTTTTGACTCATTTAACATAGCTCTAGCTGATGGGTAGTCGTTATACCATCATTAAATCTCAAAGATCTTATCAATCCGGGGTGGTGTCCAAGGCTATTTACGATAGAAAGTTCAAACAGAGTTGCATTTCAGCTCATTTAGGAGCAACAGGTCTTTATTGGTAGGATTGATTGTGTGGGGGATTTGTGTCACTTCTATCCCTAAATTGCATAAATTTAACTTTAATCTATTTGCAAGAATGAAAAACTAATTGTTGTCTGCAGAAATAAAGTCCTAATTACAATTGCTAAATTGAGACTTAATTGATTTGCGAAGGAAAATCCTAATTACAGTTGCTAAATGAGAAACCTATTTACTTTTGCAATGATGAGATAAAACAAGTAATCAACTTCTGTCAATACTCTGAAACAGAAGGTCGTCAATCTTCTATGCAGTGTTTGACAGCAAAAACAAGAATGCAGGAAATTATAGAAAACTTGTAAATTGCTGGAAATGTAAATTGCAGGGAATTGGAAAATTACTGAAAAATAAAGAAACTGATTATATCTATTGCTGATTACATCACAAATGTAAAATAGATGGATAAAAACTAAAACAGAAATCAAATACCACAAAATGCTGAAGTTGACAAGTTCCACTACTTATTCTCATTACAAGCAAAATCAGGACTGAAAACCTGTCTGTTAGTCCTTCTCCTAGATCTGAAAGTGGCCGACCTCCTTTTCCAGAAGAAGGTATAATTTCTTCTCTAAGTCTTACTCACACTCAGACATAACAAATTAAATGGAATGAAAATTGCACTTTTATTGCTTCGAAACATAATTACAATTCTGCTGAAATCATTACAGATCTGCAATCTGTTACAGGTCTATTATCTCTAATATGTCTAATCTCTAATCTAATATTTCTAATATCTAATATTCTTCCTAATAGCTCAACCTTTACGGGAGCTATCTTTTATAGATGCCTAAAATCTAATTACAAACATAAAATATGCTGTCCTGATATCCTGTAGAATTTCCTGCGTTTATCCTAGAAGAAGATCAAACTTGATATTTTCCATAAATGATGGCTTTGGACGGCAAGGACAAAAAAATTAGATGGGAGATATTTTCCCTTAACTTTCTCAACCTTATTATCCCCTTTTCCACCGCCAAAATTCAGTCAACAAGTCAAAAAGTACATTATGTTTTCATTCCGAAGATAAGTGGCTCATTCCGAAGATACTGCAATTCTCATTCCGAAGATCCGCTCATTCCGAAGATACTGCAATTCTCATTCCGAAGATCCGCTCATTTCGAAGATACTGCAATTCTCATTTTGAAGATCCACTCATTTCGAAGATACTGCAATTCTCATTCCGAAGATCTGCTCATTTCGAAGACACTGTGTTTTCTCATTCTGAAGATATCTGTTCATTCCGAAGACACTGTGTTCATTCCGAAGATCTTTAGAATGACCAACTATGTTGACTCCAAATGGTTTTGGCTGCATTTCTCAAGTGTATTAGACCTCAGGATCAGATTGCAATAGTCTTCATTCTTCCTTGGATGTGAATTCCATGCCTTGCCATTCATTGGTAGCTTGCTGGAATTTATATGGAAAAACCAGCTTTTTGTCGTACAAGTAATAAGTCTTTGTACTATTTGCTGAATTTAGAGAAACTAATGCTTAATGATCATCAAAATAAGACTACTGAAATGCTGTTGTCAACCTAAGCATGAAAATATAACATAAAACTATACAAAAACTGTTAAAAATCAGAATATAATGTCCTTAACACTGCAATCATGCAAACAGTTAATACAGAGCATATTAAATCAACTTAACTAGCATATAAGATAATTCACAAGAGTTTTAGGCAGTTTTAACTATTTAAAACATGCTATAAATGAGGCTTATCCAGGCCTCATCATCCCCCCAACTTATATTAATGCATGCCCTCATGCATTGCAGTGGGATATGGAGTCACAAATGTCCATACTCATATTCCATGTTTCATAGAACAATTTAATGCCTGTGTAATTTCTCATGAAGATTTCTGATTCATTATTCAAACTGATCATCTGGTTGGGAATCCTCTTCAAAAGTCAACTTGTGACAGACTGCTTTTTAGTTTCTCCACTTTTTGCTATAATTCTCAAATTTTCTTTTCATGTTTTTCAATAACATCTTTTCTTTCCTCAATCCATCTCATTTGTATTTTTATAACACTCTTGGCTGCTGTCAGTTGTTTTGTGATGTCCACCTCCTCTTCTTCATTTGACTCAGAACCTAATACTGACAAATCAACTGCAGTTTGTTGCTCAACAATGATCTCATCCTCTGCTTCAGACCCCTACTCTTGTACAGGAGGTTCCATGAAATTATCTATGATTACATCCAATTTATCAGTGGCTTGTTGCACTTCTATGACATCAGGGCTATCCTGTCTGGTCTTCTCTTCAATCATTTGTTCTTTTCTCTTTTTGTTGGAGTCTTGCAGACCTCCTAGTCCTTAATGTATATTTTCTCTTCTTGCCCTATTTTCTTGTGGTAACAAGGGCTGTAGGGATAGCTTCAAGCTCTTCACTGTGAACTTCACTCTTATATTCTGACGTATAAATAACATATTTAGAAAAATGAACCCTCTTCTATTTTATTTTTTTCTATCGGTTTAGCTCCAAATTACATACTACCCTTCAAGTTTGATAAGTCTGTAACCCATGTGGTTACGTTATTCCAGGGTTCTTGTAAGTTGCCTTTTTTTCATTTTTCACTTCTATTTCTCTCTTCCGATCCGAGAAGGCTCTCTCTTCTTCAACTACATCATCTGCTAGGTCACCGATTTCTAGTTTCTACATAAGGTTTGCTCTTGTTCTTCTTCAGAAAGAACTTTTAATTTTTTTACTTTTCCTTGTAATCATTAGAAAATATGTCTTCAAAAAGAAAATATGGCACACTTCCTTATTCTGTGCTCTGAACACCTAGCCATCAATCATTGGACATCCTTGCCATCAAATTTTCTTTACTATTTTTAGCTCATCCATTCTGCATGCAAATTTTCCCACATGAGTGGTTATTAGCAATGAATGGTGGTGGCATGTTTGTTGGTTATTTTCCCTGTGATTCTCATACTTCCTTGATGGGTGCAAAATATGAGATGAATCTAACCGCAAGCCAGATGACATGTGTCAATGATCACATGGAGTAAAACAATTCTGCTGACTATGTCTTTTTCTCCCTCCTTGGATGCCACATGGAAACAGACTGTTAAATATTCATTCTAAAGATTATGTTTCATTCTAAAGACTAAGCTGGGCATTTAATTTGAAGATAACCTCATTCCAAAGATAAACCTTCATTCTGAAGACACACCTTCATTCTAAGACAAACCTTCATTCTCTTAGACAAACCTTCATTCGAAGACAAACCTTCATTCTAAGACACACCTTCATTCTAAGACAAAGCTTCATTCTGAAGATACCACGGTTATTTGAAGATACAACGAGTCATTCGAAGACATAGCAAGAAACCAACATTTTTCTCTTTCTCCAAGCATGTTTTGTTTATGCCAACTCTTATGAACACTTTTATACTAATGGTTAATTGTCATATACTATATATCAAATATTTACAATGAGAAAAGTGCAAGAAACATATATACCTGGTTAAAACAAGTTAATGCAAGTTTTGAAAGATGACTGCTTCGTTGATATTCTACTGAGGCTTCCTGCAACACTTCAAAAACAAGTGCAGTTGGTGAATTTGTACAATGATGACTCAAAACTTTCAAGGTTATGCATGCCAAAAACTGGTTTTCATGCATACCAACTCAGTAGCGCCTTAGAAAAAGGTTTTCACTGCTGAGCTATTCATTTTTCTCTCTCTTTTTTTTCTCTTTAACCTCTCCTTTTCTCTCTTTTTTTTTTCTGTCTTTTTGATTCTGATTGTGCCCGTGAAGGAATTCATGACTTCCCTGAAATCATGCCCATGAAGGAATTCACAGCCAAAATTTATTCATCTTTTTGTTTTCTATTTTTTTCTAATTTTTTTTTCTTTTTATTTTTAAGATTCAAAGATATGATTATTTGGAATCTTCATCAGAAGAAGCCTCTTCTGTCAAATGTAACTGTGTGAGATACCGAGCAAATTCCACCTTTGTTAGTGGTTTATGGTACAACTGTAAAAGATGTCCATTCACCACTAATATCCTCCTTACATCATCAACTAAAGAAAGTTGAACAACTTCATTCTCAGACTCCCCTGGTTCATCCTTGCTGCTCTTAATGTGATCATCATGCCACATTTTCCATTTTTGTTGAGTGAACTCTATTTGGTGAAGTGCTTCCAACCAAAGTTCATCAAATGCATTCAACTGCAAAATTTGTTTTTTTTGTACCTGCAACAACTCAATGCCAACTGCTAAAGATGCATAAAATGTTAGTAAAGCATTAGGATGTTGCACCAATATATCAAACAAATTTGCTCCCTGGTTTTTAGTCAACCAACTATTGTTGTTCAAAGGTTGTTTTGGTTGTGTTTCAGTTTGTTTTGTACCAGGCTTATTTGAATTGGTTCTTGGAGAAACATTTTTATTTACACCAATGGAGGCCAAAACTAAAGTATTCTTTTCATTTTCCTTATGTGTTCTAAGAAACGGTGGGCTTTCTGTACAATCATACTTAGGTGTAATAAGTTTACCCGAAAGCAAGTTAACTAATTTTCCACCTTTTTGTATGGTTTTAGGATATACTTTCTTCTTTTTTCTTGGTTTTCTAAAACACATTTCTTGAACAATCCTATTAATGATTGGTACAACTTGAGGTAAAGGGATTGTAACAGTTAAATGTTCTAATTCCTTTATCAAATCTGATTGTGAAGATGTTACTTTTGATATCTCAGACTGTTCAAAATATGATACTTTATTTGATGAGGTATCTTGTTCTTCTTGATGTTGTTTTAGTGTAGATTTGTTTTCATGTTCATTCTTTTTAACTTCACTTTCTACACTGATAAGTGGAATAGGTTCAAGCAGTGGTTCACCTGAACACAACTGAGTTTTAACACAGTCACTAACATTTATTAGGGTTGTATTTTTTGATTCAACCACAGAGACAGGGGTTACCTGTTTAACATGATTTGGACTGACCACAGGTTGAGTTGAAAATAGAGGTTGTTTTAATTTTTGTTGTTGTTGTCCATGATAGAAATTATGGATATGATTAGGCAACAAATTTGATTTTTGTTTTTGACAATGTTGCTGCCCTTTGTACAGATTTTGATGTTGTACCCATTGATATCCTTGTAATTTTGGCTGCAACCATGGTGGATGTTGTTGATTCCATTGTTGTTGCATCCATCCATGTTGAGACCATGCTTGGGAGTATGCCCATGGTGGTTGACTCCAACATTGTTGAAGTGGACCTGAAGGAGACCATGGCATATACCAAGGATTATTTCCCCAATGTGCAGGAAATTGAGAAGCATTCTGATATGGAAATTTATGAAAATTATTCCCTTGTCCTTGTCCTACAAAATTGATTTTTTTCATAGGTTGAGACTGTTTTTCAAAGACACTTTTAAGTTCTGGCAATAAACTACACTGATCTGTGGGGTGTCCTAATTGACAAATGCTACATGTAGCAGGTATAAATATTTTGTTCAAAGGACAATCATGAAGAGAGTGTTGCTTTTTACATTCTGAACAATAGATGGCTGAAGATTCAGTAGATTCATTTTTTTCATCTAATGTTCTATCATGTACTAAAACATCAGCCTCTTTCATGCATTCTTTCAAATCATGTTTTTCATTACCAATTCTGTGTTTTCTATGCCTTGAATGAGAGTAATTTTTACAGAGTTTAATAATTTCCTCAAATTTAAGTGCATTTGTATCTCCTCTTCCCAAGATATCCAATGCATCCCTAGATTCATCTTGTAGTCCCCTTAAGAATATGACTTTGCAAATTTCAGGTTCAACACTTCCACATCTCTTATGAACAAAAGAAAATCTGTCTATATAATCTTCTAAGATTTCATTTTCCTCTTGTTTCATTGTAAGAATTTCATCATTTTGATTCTTGACTTGACAATATTCTTGGTATCTCTCCAAGAATATGTTTTCCATCTCATCCCAAGTTCTAATTGAGTCAGGTGCTAAGGTGATAAACCATCGTAGAGCTAACTCTTTAAGAGTGGAAGGAAATAGTTTGAGCTTTTGATTGTCATTAGTGTAATCATGAGCTTGACATACAATTTTAAACTCAAACAAAAACATATCGGGATCTTCGGATGTAATTCCCTTGAAAGTTGGTAATACTGCAGGTGAAATGACCTTCATGGGAGCATTTTGATTAAGATCTAGTTGGATGGGATTTTGAAAAGTTCTAGCAAGTGCACTAGTTGCACTAGGGTGGAGCACATTGTTGGCTCTACCTTGATTCTCTTGTGAGCCTTCCATTGTAGGTTCCCAAAAACAATTATAAATCTTGTCAAATTTTCCTGATTGTATGGATTTGTCAAGAGAAAATGGTGTTGAACTACTTAATTTTCCTCCTTGTAATGATTTCTCAAAGGATCTTGCAAGGTGTTGGAAGTGGATGATTGGGATTCTTTGAAAATTCCAACATTTTTGGAAATAAAAAATTTAGACATTTTTGACATAATTTCAACCTCTTGTGAAATTTTTCTTCTTGTGGTTTCTTGCTTATTTCCTAAATGGACTGAAATACAATTTACCAATAACAATTACTTATACCAGTCATTACATTCAGATTTTACTCTAAAATTCACAACTTAGCATATTTAATAATTATTGGACTGCTTTTCACCTTCTAACAACACCGTGTTCCCCGGAAACGGTGCCAAAATGATGGGTAGTCGTTATACCATCATTAAATCTCAAAGATCTTATCAATCCGAGGTGGTGTCCAAGGCTATTTACGATAGAAAGTTCAAACAGAGTTGCATTTCAGCTCATTTAGGAGCAGCAGGTCTTTATTGGTAGGATTGATTGTGTGGGGGATTTGTGTCACTTCTATCCCTAAATTGCATAAATTTAACTTTAATCTATTTGCAAGAATGAAAAACTAATTGCTGTCTGCAGAAATAAAGTCCTAATTACAATTGCTAAATTGAGACTTAATTGATTTGCGAAGGAAAATCCTAATTACAGTTGCTAAATGAGAAACCTATTTACTTTTGCAATGATGAGATAAAACAAGTAATCAACTTCTTCAATACTCGAAACATAAGGTCGTCAATCTTCTGTGCAGTGTTTGACAGCAAAAACAAGAATGCAGGAAATTATAGAAAACTTGTAAATTGTTGGAAATGTAAATTGCAAGGAATTGGAAAATTACTGAAAAATAAAGAAACTGATTATATCTATTGCTGATTACATCACAAATGTAAAATAGATGGATAAAAACTAAAACAGAAATCAAATACCACAAAATGTTGAAGTTGACAAGTTCCACTACTTATTCTGCTGTAGCAAAATCAGGATCGAAAACCTGTCTGTTAGTCCTTCTCCTAGATCTGAAAGTGGCCGGCCTCCTTTTCCAGAAGAAGGTATAATTTCTTCTCTAAGTCTTACTCACACTCAGACATAACAAATTAAATGGAATGAAACTGCACTTTTATTGCTTCAGAAACATAATTACAATTCTGTTGAAATCTGTTACAGATCTGCAATCTGTTATAGGTCTATTATCTCTAATATGTCTAATCTCTAATCTAATATTTCTAATATCTAATATTCTTCCTAATAGCTCAACCTTTATGGGAGCTATCTTTTATAGATGCCTAAAATCTAATTACAAACATAAAATATGCTGTCCTGATATCCTGCAGAATTTCCTGCGTTTATCCTAGAAGAAGATCAAACTTGATATTTTCCATAAATGATGGCTTTGGATGGCAAGGACGACAAAATTAGATGGGAGATATTTTCCCTTAACTTTCTCAACCTTATTATCCCCTTTTCCACCGCCAAAAGTCAGTCAACAAGTCAAAAAGTACATTATGTTTTCATTCCGAAGATAAGTGGCTCATTCCGAAGATACTGCAATTCTCATTCCGAAGATCCGCTCATTCCGAAGATACTGCAATTCTCATTCCGAAGATCCGCTCATTCCGAAGATACTGCAATTCTCATTCCGAAGATCCGCTCATTCCGAAGATACTGCAATTCTCATTTCGAAGATCTGCTCATTTCGAAGACACTATGTTTTCTCATTTCGAAGATATCTGTTCATTCCGAAGACACTGTGTTCATTCCGAAGATCTTTAGAATGACCAACTATGTTGACTCCAAATGGTTTTGGCTGCATTTCTCAAGTGTATTAGACCTCAGGATCAGATTGCAATAGTCTTCATTCTTCCTTGGATGTGAATTCCATGCCTTGCCATTCATTGGTAGCTTGCTGGAATTTATATGGAAAAACCAGTTTTCTACTGCACAGTAATAAGTCTTTGTACTATTTGCTGAATTTAGAGAAACTAATGCTTAATGATCATCAAAATAAGACTACTGAAATGCTGCTGTCAACCTAAGCATGAAAATATAACATAAAACTATACAAAAACTGTTAAAAATCAGAATATAATGTCCTTAACACTGCAATCATGCAAACAGTTAATACAGAGCATATTAAATCAACTTAACTAGCATATAAGATAATTCACAAGAGTTTTAGGCAGTTTTAACTATTTAAAACATGCTATAAATGAGGCTTATCCAGGCCTCATCACTAGCCATATTTTCAATAGTTCTATTTTTCCTTTCAACTACTCCAATTTGTTGAGGAGTTCTTGCTGCTGAATATTCTCTTTTGATTCTTTGTTGCTCACAGTATTCCATGAATTCATTTGAAGTGAACTCTCCTCCTCTGTCTGATATTAAGCATTTGATTCTCTTGTCAGTCTCATTTTCAATCATTTCTTTGAAAGCTTTAAATTTTTCAAAGGCTTTAGATTTTTCTTTGAGAAAAGTAACCCAAGTCATTCTAGAATAATCATCTATAAACAACATGAAGTAGCTTTCTCCCTGAATGCTATGAGTTCTGGTGGGGCCACATAAATAAGTATGAATAATATCCAATGGTTTTGAAGAAGTATACCCTTTTGATTTGAAATTGGTTTTGGTCTGTTTTCTATGTTGATAGGGACCACAAATGATATTATGGGGCCTTTTTATTTTGGGCAAGTCTCTAACTACTTCCTTGTTACTAATATTGGCAAGATTATCAAAGCTCAAATGCCCCAATCTTTTATGCCATAGCCAACTCTCATCTTCTTGAGTTAGAAAACACTTTTCCCATTTTATCTCACTCAGCATGTAAAGATTGTTTGGAGTCCTTGTAGCACTAGCAATGAGTTTTCCATTTTTTTCTTTACTTATCTCACATCTATTTGAAAAGAAGGATACTATGTGCCCTTGATGATAAAGTTGAATCACACTTAGAAGATTATGTCTTAGGCCTTCTACATAAAGCACATTTTCTGTTTTGGATTTCCCATCCAAACTAAGAGTCCCTTTACCACAGATTTTATCTGACCTGTTATCTCCAAACCGATCTGTTCCTCTATTTTTTTCTTTTAAGACTAAAAAATTTTCCTTTTCACTAGTCATATGTTTTGAACAACCACTATCAAGATACCATTTTTCTACTTTGTCTTGAGCATGAAAAGCAGTTTGAACTATCATTGACTTCGATTTGATCTCATTTTTCTTTTTAGTGAAAACAACGCTAGATCTATCCAAACTACACATCCTTGCTATATGCCCAAAATTATTGCACTTGAAACACATGACATTTTTATTCATAAGAGGTGCAAAAGAGTTAACATTTTCCTTACTATGGCTATTCAAGGACTTATTGCAATGCATAGCTTTGTGACCAAAATTCTTGCAGGAAAAACAATAGCCATGGAAAGTATTATGTAACATGTTTTGATGCCTTGGATGATTGTTCTTCTTGTGACCAACTGGAATCCACCGTTCTTCAGGATGAATATTGATCTTGCTCGAAGACCCTATTTCATGAATGGTGATACCATCCTTCTTTTGCTTTTCACACGGGGTATTCTGTCTGAGAGACAACTGTTCCAACTTCACTCTAAGAGACATAACCTCTTCTTCTAGTTTCTCGCAATAAACTTCCTTTCCTTTTAAAGCCTCTGTCAGAACCTTTTCAACCTTCTTCCCTTCTTCAGCTAGAATTTTGAAGTCTATAACTTTTTGAGACAATTTTGATCTTGCTATCTCTTCTTCCTAACATTGAATCTTGAGAACAAAATTCTCTTCCCTAAATTTTTGAAGTTTTCTCAAAGCCAAGAAAAATTCACCTTTGAGATTGAACTTAACCTCTTCATCTCTTTCTGAATCTGTATGTTCCTCTGATAGATCCTTCTCCAAGCTGTTAGGCTCTTTCTAGAGAGACCCACTTTGATACCAATTGAAGAACACAAGCTTATATTGATAGGGGGGGTGAATAGTATAAGACTTAACCAATTAATAATTTTAACTTTAGATAGCAGTGGCATCAACACAACATTGATCAAGATAGAAAGCATCACACATTGAAGACCCATTTTTAACGTGGTTCACCAAAAATGGTTGGGCTACATCCACGGATAAAATATTTCACTAAATTTTATCAATCCAAATTCTGGGAATACCTTTCCCGATTACAATGTTTATGGGCACCAACCCAAAGGAGACACCAATCCCCTAATCTTGAGTTTGTGGGCACCAACCCATAGGAGACACCAATCCCCTAGCTCTGCTCTGGCTGGTGATCCTCTAGAAGACCTTTGCCTCTACTACCCTTAGCAAATGGAACTCTATCCATAAAAGACACCTGTCCTCCCTGCTCTGGGTGGAGACCTCTGTCCTCAACTCTATCACCTCCAAAGCTGGATCTTGAATTTGCACTAAACACAGTCCTTCGGTCTAGCACAAATGTCCTCGTTCGTCTTTGCCTATTTTCTCTCTACACCCTCTGCTCTCTCTGTGCAAACACACCCGCACTTGGTTGAACTTCAACCCTTGCACTGTCTATGCACACTCTTCTTCCTTTGTGATCTTTCACACTCAAAATGATTTGACGAAATACACTCTGCACACTATGATCAAATTTCACACTCTACTCTCGATGATCGAACTTCTTGCTCTACACACTATCTAAGAACGTCGCACTTCATCCACACATCGATATCCTTTCCAAATCTCCAAACATCCCTCCTTTTATACTAACACTTTCAAGATCAAAACCTTGATCTTAGTCGGCTGCACAATCCTAAACTATGTCGGCTGCAAACCCTAATCTTTGTCAGCCCAAATTTAACTTTGTTGGCCTCACTACCTCTGCAACTCTTTTGTAGATTCTACTGTGAAACTACATGTCACGATATCGTGACACCTTTGCAACCGTACACTTTCTTTTGGCTTTTGTCTCGATATCACGACATTTTAGCCTTTGACGACTTCAACTAAGCTCTTGTCGTGATATCACGACACTTTTGTCTTTGTCAGCATCAACTTTGCTTTTGTCATGATATCGTGACACTTCTCCCTTTGTTGACCTCCTTTCTGCATTTGTCATGAAATCATGACACTTTTGCCTCTACAAACTTGCTTTCAGTTCTTGTCGCAAAATCGTGACACTTTCACTTCCTTGCATTCTTTTCTGCTTGCACTAGCGAAAATGGAACATGTCGCAAAATCATGACACTTTCGCCTTTGAGCTCTTCCTTCTTGAACTTGTCACGAAATCATGACGCTTCTTCTTCCATGCTCTTTCATTTTGCTTCTATCACAAAATCGTGACTCTTCTCCTGTTGAAGGCCTACTTTCTATTTCTATCACGAAATCATGACACATTCTACAACCATAAGCTTTCTCTTCAACCTGTCACGAAATCATGACACTTCCTGCATCCGTACACTTTTTCTTCAACCTGTCACGATATCACGATAGTTCTCACTTCGAAATCTTTCTTCTACTGCATGTCGTGAAATCATGACAGTTCTCACTTGGAACACTTTCCTTTGTTGTATGTCATGAAATCACGACAGTTCTTACTTGGAACATTTTCATCTGCAGCATGTCGCAAAATCGCAACACTTTTCGTGTTACTTTCTCTCTCTTCGAACTTGTCACGAAATCACGACAATTCACACTACGGACTCTCTCTTCTGCATTATGTCGCAAAATCACGACACTTTTTCTTTCGGACTCTCTCTCCTACAACATGTCGTGAAATTGCAACACTTTTTCTTTCGAACAACCTTCCTTGCAATATGTCATGAAATCGTGACATTTCTGACTCAAACATTCTCTCTCCTCTTTGAGTCATGAAACTGCGACATGTCACGATATCGTGACACTTTTCTAACTTGCTTTCTCTCTCCTGCTTAAGTCACAAAAATGTGACATGTCACGATATCGTGACACTTTTCTAACTTGCTTTCTTTCGAACCTGTCATGCCGTAACCTTCATCAAAACAAATTATTTTACATCAAATCAAATTCCTTCAAAAGCTTCTTGACATCAATGACAACTTATTCACTTGAGAAAATACAATATACCCAAAGTACCCAAAATTGCCAACAATCCATAAACCCATAATTTAGAGGTAACATTAAATAAACTATCTACAGATAACTTAGATTCTTGTAGGAAAACAACATCAGGCATATGAACCTTAATCATATCTTGAATAGCTTTTTGACAAGGGGTGCTATTCAAACCCCTTACATTCCATGAAAGCACAATAATTTAGAGAAATAAGAGTCAAGAGGTCACACTAAACCAGATTCAACTAGATCTTCTCCTATTTTCTTAATTTTCTCTCCATATTTTTTCTTCCCACCTTAGAATATTTTACAAGGGTCCCTTTTTTATGAGTCATTTGATACAAACCCAACATAGGGCCCACTTTAGAACCTTTACCACATCTAGAATCCATGAAATCAACCAAAAGCGGATCATTCGCTAATAAAACCTCCTTTGAAATATCCATATTTTCCTCACAAGGAGCGGAAATTAGATCCCCTACAGCAAGTTGGGCCACACAACTTACTAGAACGATCACTTTACTCATTGAATGCTCATTATACATTTGAGCACTAAATGAATTTATTTGTAAATTACCATTAGAAAGCACTTCTCCATTGACTGGCATCTTTTGACCATTATTTAGAGGATTTGCAAAAACTTCATCATGCTGCTCCAAATTATCCAAAGCATATACAAGCCATCAAATTGCCTTTCATTAAAGGGTCTCTTCAAACCCCTTTCTTTATTACGGGTTGTAACAAGGATGAAAACCTCCTTGTCTGATTCACTGACTAGCTTATGAGCATTTCCTTTGACTGACACACTATCTATCATTGAAGCTTTCTCTTTACCAGAACCAATATCCTGCATAGGAATCTTCTCCGTAAAGGGAAAAGTAGGAGAAGATTTTGGTTTAGAAGAGAAATTCCCAAAATTTTTGGGACATTTTCTTTGGATATGTCCGTAAGCATGGCATATCCAACATCTAAAAGGAAGAGTCTCATAATCCAACTGTTGAATCCAAGATGCAGATCCAACACAAATTTCAAGAGAATCTAGCAAAGGCTTATTTAAATCTATCTCAACACAAACACGGGCACAAGAAACTACCTTTTTATCCGTAGTGTGTTGAGAAGGTCCAACCGGTTTTCCCAACAATAACGCAAGTGAATGAAGAATATTAGTTCACTAGTACTCTAAAGTTAACCAAGGAAAACAAACCCAAATTGGGACTCATGACATAATATCCTCTGCTGGATTAAAAACCATATGCCAAGGCTTCATGAATAATCCAACCTGATTATAAAAATAGGGCCCACCCTCAAAGCCCTTAAGTAGATCCTCCATGCATGAAAAAACAAGCATGAAATAAATATTTACTACATGCTTGATCTCCATATCATTAATTGGATTCCAAACTTTGTGAGCCCAAGCTTCAAATGCAATAAAAGGAACCCGAATACCTAAAAATTTGCAAATCAAAGCATGTTTCTCCAAATATTGAACATCTTCTACAATTGATTCTGGTTGAATTACCAAAATAGGCCTATCAACCACATGTTCAAGACATCCATTCACCTTTGAAGCTCTAAAAACTCTAGCTTTAGAAGAACCAACACCCAAACCAAAAGGGGATGACAAGTTATCTCCAAATATATGTCCAGATATAGTCGGTCTTGTACCTATTAAGGCCTCTTGAAATGTCAAAACTTGCTTGTCGCTTGAGCTTCCAACCATATCTCAACCCCAGATGCGAATACCTCACCCCACAAGGAGCATGAAAAACAAAATTACAATACCCTGCAAGACAGATGAAAAGCAGAAAATCCCACGCAACATTAAAAATAAACCCCTCTCAAATCAACAATAAAATCCCTTGAACATACAAAAAATATCATAAAAGGTTAAGCAAGAGCATGCATGGCCTATCACGGCCATGCAAACCTGTACGCCACCAAACCAGTTCGCCCATATGCCCATATTTATAGATATGTAATTATTATACAACTAAATAAAATTTATATTTGAAATTTACAAATTATTGTAAACTAATATTATGTAACCCATATGAAGCCTATAAATTAGTGGTAAAAACCTTATCGATACAAAAAATTAATATAAATATAAATATAGAGATATGTAATTATTATACAAGTAAATACAAATTTTGTAATACAAAACAATATGATTTGATCTCATCTTAAGACCTTTAATAAATAACCTAACAATATGTATGCTCTCTAAGATCTTAGTATTAATCAATTAGAGCTTCTGTAAATTTAAGTGATGTCTATATAGAATTAAATGTTTTATGTTTTTATATTAAATAATGTTATTAATTATTAATTTATCATCTTTTATGTTATATTTTTTAATATTTTTTTACCTAGTTGTTTTAGAATAATATATTTTATAATGTTATATGATTACAGAACACATTTTAAAGTTTAATATTATTTTAATAAATTTATTTTTGAAAATTTAATAACTACATAAAATTAGTACCTAAACCAATCTTACTATGTTCATTTAGACTTATTTTATCATATCTATCACATAAAATTTAATTTTTAAAATATTTACATATATTAATAATTTTAATGTAAATAATAATATACTTTAACTATGATATAAATTTATTTTTCATTAGCTAGACTAAAACATTAAGTTATAATTACGTTATATAATCCAAATTAATTAATTTGAGATCTTAAAGAGCTTACATATTATTATTAATATAATTTTTATATTTTTTCATTCCATAGCTTTTATATAATACTTATAGAAGAAACAAAGTATAAAACATAACTTTGGATTCATGTGTTCAGGCGATATGGTTCTCTTTGGTGTGAGAAGGCACTCCTTCCAAAATATCACTATTAAAAAAATAATAAATAAGAAAACTGATAATGTCATTAGAGTTGTTATATTATCTTAATATAATAATGATAATTTTTAAAATATATAAGGGAATTGGTAACACCATTGAGCACTATTACTATAAACCTTAACCCTAATCCGCCTTAGCTCATTGGGTTAGATGAAGTCAACAGGACTGGGACCTAACCGTCAAGGGCATTAAATTGCTAGGATATTGAAATGGGGTAGGCGATTGGAAAAAATTCATAATGCAAGAGCATCCACATGAGAAGTTAGAATACCAATGGAAATACAACAATTATTGTATAATTTGAAAGGAAACTATTTCTAATGCCTTTAAAAGGGGTTCATGAGGAGAAGAGGGAGTTATAGACATTACTATTCACCTTGCTATTAAAAAGGATTTACTCCACCTTGTAATTGCATCATTTTGGTATCAGAGCTAGAATATCTTTGAGGTGGTATATGAGAAAATATGCCACAAATATGACAAGGAAGACCATGAGGCCCTCAAGTTGCAGATATAACCAAGATGTTTGAGATGAATTATCGCCTGACTAGAGGTAATCAAAATTATTGAACGAAGAGGTGTTCATCTTGAGAAGATTGGTAATAGTGAAGAAGAGAAGGTTAGTTATGTGGAAGCTTGAGATGAAGGAAAATAGGAAGTGGTAGAAGAGAAATTGATCTGGGTAATCTCCAATATGGATCAAAAGCCAAAGATAAAAACTTTATCATACAATGGAAGTTTAAATCTAGAGAATCTTATAGACTGGATCATAGATACGGAGAAGTATTTTGATTCTAAATTAGTAGAAGATCCCAAGAAGGTGAAGTTTACCTATACAAGGTTGAAGGGACATGTTTTGATTTGGTGGGATCATGTCCAAATAGAAAGGCAATGAAAGGGTAAGAAAAAAATTCAAACTTGGATAAGTTTGTGATCAAATTGAAGTCTAATTTTTTGTCTGTTAATTACTAAATAGGGTTTTTTAGAAGACTAAAACCTCAAGCAAAAGGAGTTGGGAGTGGAATATATATAGGAGTTCTATAAGTTTACCATAAAATCCAATCATATTGAAGATAAAGAGGATAAGATGACAAGATACATAAATGGACTAAGAGTATCCCTACAAGATGATAGGAGTTTTATTCAAATCAGAAGGGTTGAAGAGGTATAATAATATGTTGCGCAAGTAGCAAAACAATGTGAGAGGAAGAGGATAATCCTATAAAAAAGATATTAATCAAATAATGATAGCAAGTAGCATGTGCAACAAGGAAAAGCTAGTACTTCTTAAAGTGAATCTAGTCAAAGTACTTAGGAAAAAGGTGAATCATCGAGAGGATGAGGTAGATTTGGTAGAGGAAAAGAGAGAATCATCAAGAGGATGAGGTAGATTTGGTAGAGGAAAAGAACATGGTTTTGTTATAAAGTGTTATAGATATGGAGAAGATGGACATCGGGTATTTGAATTCCCTTAAGTGTAACAAACAAACAGGTATAGAAGGGAAGCCTGTAACCAGATTGTACAAGTACATGAAGATAATATTACTACCCCAAAGCATATGGAAGAGCTAGAATAAGGAGAATATTTCATGATGCAATGACACTATTGTGATTTTAAGGTGATTTCACAAAACCTTATAATTTTATCCTTTTCTTGTCCATTTTTGACCTCTAACAATAATGAGGTATAAGCACCACTATGAAATTACCATTGGTGTTATCACCTCTTGGAATTTTTGACTGCCATGCACTAGAACCAAGAAAATTTATTTGTTGTCTCTCTCAAGATACCCACCATTAACCAAATCACCAAAATTTGATCTGTAACTCCTACAAGGAATCCCAAGACCAAGAATTGACATTCTTACCTTATTCTATTAGTGGATTCTTGGCCCAATTTTTAAATTTTATGATCTTAAATATTGTATTATTAAATATAATTCTTTCCACAAGGATCCATGGGTTCCTATAAAACTAGAACTTGACATATTTGATAATAATTTTTGTAGTAACAAAAATCTATCAAAATTCTTATGCATATTCCATTGAAAGTTTTAGAGTATTAACATTCTATGATAATATCTCTAGAATTATAATAATTTATATTTTTTATGGTAAGGTTATACCAAAATCTTACCATAAACTTGTGAAGGCCATCCTTGCAAGCATTCAATCCCTTGTTCTTGAAAGCATCCAAGCACCAAAGCAAATCTCCAATCATGTCTCGAAGCTTTTTCTAAGCAAATATCCAATCAAGCTCTCAAGCGATCAACAAGCATTAAGAATCTAAGATGACAATATTAGGAATTCAAGTGCTATCACACAAGCAAGATAGCAAAGCTTTCAACAAGCTTCCAACAAGGGAAAAATAACCTTGTGTTTTGGGTTGTGCTCTTTCCCCCTTTCTACTTTTAGCTCTTCCTTATCCTTATACCTTCAAGCATTTTCTTATTGCATTGAGAACTAATATTGCATGTTGTACTTGAATTTAGTTTATCTTTCAATTTGTCATTTTATCTTCATATTGAGCAAGTAAATATATGTTTTATTACTTTTAATAGGACCTCTATTATACTAAGTTATATCCCTTTATCATAGTCATCATCATCTTAGCTTATATTGCTATTATTCCCTTAAAATTTAAAGTACTACAAGATTGTAGGTCAATGGTACTATTGATATTTAGTTTACATAGAGTGAAAGCACCATCAATGAGTTAAAATATAAATGGTGCTATCATGACCCAATGGGTATTTCACCACTTTGTATTTATTTTTTGCATTCAATCATTTTTGTTTGCTTATTATTATTCAAGGAAGTCAACTATATTTTGTTAGCTTAGATAGTCTTATCTATCATTAATTTTGTCTTGTTTTGTGTATTTTTTTGGTTAAATGATAGCATCAGTTGTGATTTCATGGATTAGATATAAGCCCCTCTATCAATAAATCTATCTTATTTTATCTATTTTTTTTCTACTTAAGTTATGTTTGTTTTCTATTTATTGGTAAAATAGATAAAATAAAAACAAATAACTAGTTAGTAATAATCATATAAGAGATCAACTTAAAAATTAAATTTTCTTCATCTTATTGCACTATCGCCCCTTAAAAACCAGTATTTCTTCCCTTATCAAAATCAAAATGTATTTTAGCTTTAGGTCATGTTTATTGCATTTGCATATTCATCATGGATAGATTAGGATTAATCTTAGACAAAGAAGTATCTTAGGAGAAACATATGTTATTCAACTAATTTCTTAAATACAAAGTACACAAACTACTCTTAGTCTCAAAGTGATATAAAGGAGAGTGAAAGAGCATCACAAAGAGGTCATTCATGACACTATTCCCTTTTCTCTTGTTAGATTTTGGTGAACATGATATGAACACCACTACTAGTACAAGATCTTCTTTGTCCAAGATAGTCCTTAATCAAACTAAAACTTATCAAATTTAGTCAAGAACAAATAATAGTGTTTGTTTAGATTAAGTCACATTGAATCTTAGATAATAAGAATATAATCAATTATTAGTCCTATTAAGGGTCTTAACGATCCTTTGTGTAGATTCCATATGAACTACTAGTATTTATGATAAGGATTACAACACATTAATTAGAGTGTAGGAAGGAAAGAATGTAAATAATATAAAATATGAGTCTTCTAGAAAAGCACATGTTACAACATAAAGGAACATGAAATTGCACATGTTTTTGGAATATCGAAATAACCACCTCCTAGTCTCCTACCCTCAAGTAGTGGTATCACACCATGGATATCAAGTAGTGGTCTCACATCATGGAACTCAAGGAGTGGTCTCACATAATGGAACTCAACAAGGACCAATGTGGAGGGACAAAAAACCACATGCAAATATTTGGTGATGTTACTTTTACCCAAGTTACTATGATAGCAATGGTACCAATGTTGTGAAGAATTATACCTCCACAACCTATGATCCCCCTTGCATAACCCCATTTGGATTTTCATTGCTCATACAACCCTATGTGACCTCCACTACCATAAGAAGCTCATCTATCTTAGGTGATACCCCTTCCTTATTTTAAGCCTCATCAAGCTAGAAATTTACATCCATAATCCACCTCAAAACCATATGGATTACCATCACCTAGACATAAAAAATGTTGAGTTTTATAGTGATATTGAATATGAAGGTGGAGCAAAGAAAATTTATGGAAAAGTAGAGATTTTGATAGCACAAAAATTAATAATTTGATAAATGTTATACCAAGTTATTCTAACACAATTGTATTGGGTACTAATTTTCAAATGATACCACCTCTACTTTCAGCTCCATTACCTACTTTTCCTATGCATGTTGAGTGATTTGTGGTAACAGGTAATCCTATAAACTTTCACAAATAAAAGTAGAGGGTTATAATTGTTTAGTTTCACATGGTTTCAACTACTAGATATTTTAATATTATGATGTATTTTTGGAAGCATTTGAAGTTCATGATATCTAATAACCTAATAAAACAATAAATATTGCAAGGTAAATCAAAAACCATAGCTTTCTCATGATTCTTGGGCTATCAGTTCCATAGTTGAATCCATTTATTTCAACCTTCAATGGAAATATATCGATGCAAACATTTTTCAACATGTATTAATATCGAAAGCATATCATATTTTGGCATAAATAATTCACCCAAAGTAATATTTTCTACCATGGTAGGTCAAAAATGTTTGAATGTCAAAATATTTTCAATCAATCTCTTTTCTCCCAAAATTTCACCCATGACACTTTTCACATTTTTTTTACAATTGTGGAGGCTACCACCAAAGGTTATACCTTAAATTGGAAATATAGAACCCACATGATTAGCACACCCTTTTTTGTCAATATTAATGTCCCAAGGAATCTAAGGTCAAGACAACTAGACAATGTATGTGGCACTTATCAACGATGACACTCACCCACCATGCATATTTGGCACTAACCTTTGGCCAAAAATATGCTTTATAGAATATTTTCCCATATTCATAGTGGGAAGGGTTCTTTCCACCTTTATTTGCATTTACTTTTTATTTTAACATGTGCAATATTCAACACAAGGAAGGTAAAATAAATATTGAAATAAGAGACCATTCAAAAAAATATTCCTTGGATATGTTACTTAGAGGGCAAAACATAACACCTATTTTTTTTCCCAATGAGATATTGATTTTCTAACAAATTAAGGCATATATTATTTTTAAATATATGATTATATATACTTGTTGGAAATATTTTTCTGAGCCCAATCTAGTGGAACCAATAATTTCTAATTTTATCAAGATCTACTTATCCTGATCAAGTGTCAAAGTTGTTGATTGTCTATCTTAGACCTTTTATTCCTTCTATTTTTTATAAATTAGGATCCAATACTTTTGTTATTGGGAGGAATTATAAGTATTACATTGTCTAATACTCTAATTATAGATCAAATAACTATATTCTTTCATAGGCTCTTTACTCTATCATCAAAGACTAAAGAGTTCGAATGAAGATATAAGGACCCTTTCTATGATATAAATTTTTAGTTGCAAAAGGTCCTCTAAAAATATAGAGCAATACACGTTCCTTCTCAAATAATATGAGATAAAATATGTAAGATATTCCAGTTTCCAGGAGCACCTACAATAGCCTAAGAAACTAGTCAAAAAGGATAAATATCTAGAGAAACTCTAGAGGAACAGTAACAATCTAGTGGTACATATGATACTTCAAAAATTGGAAGTATTTGAGAGGTTGACCCTTGTGAAAAAAAAAAATTGAATTCATGGTTGGTTATTCAATGAAGAATTCTAATCATTGATAATATGATGCGTAAAGGTATTTGTATCACTAATTGATGTTATCTATGTAGGGCTAATTGGGAGACAATTTATCACATTTTCCTTGAGTGTCCTTTTCCCTTGACTGTCCTAAGTGGGGTTCTTAGGCCTTAGATATTTCTTGGGTTAAACAAAACGTTGTACTTGATTTGTTTGCCCAGTGGCCTTGCCCCTTTTCAAACCAAAGACTTAGATACATGTGGAAATTTTGTCTCAATCACTATCTTTGGCAGGTGTGGTTAGAAAGGAACCATAGAGTCTTTAATGAGTATATACATGGTCATAAAAATTGCCAAGATCCTATCCTTTTCCAATGAGAATGTGAACCTTATCCCTTTTGATATTCGTAAACCTCATCTGCAGGAGACCACTATTGCTCAATATTTAAGCTTAACTTTGTTATATGAGTCTATGCCTAGGGTAGTCAACCCGAGAGCCAATGTTAAGTGGTCCCCACCTCCTACAAGTTGGATTAAGCTTAATTTTGATGGAGTGGCTAAGGACAATCCTGGCAGAGTTGGCGCTGGTGGCATTGTGAGAGATAATAATGGGAATATGATGCTTGCATTTTCTAAATATTTGGGAACAAGGATGAAAAATGAAGTTGAAGATAGAGCTATGTGGAGAGGCCTTCAAATGACTCAAGACTTAGAAGGAAATTTGATCGTAGAAGGAGACTCTATGCATGTTATAAATCTCCTCAATAATTGGAAAACACCTCCTTGGAGGATTAAAATAATTGTTGAAGAGGCTAGGATCCTTTTCCAAGGAAGACAAGATAGAAAATCCCAACATGTCTTTCAGGAAGCTAACAAAGTTACTGATAAGCTGGTCAATTTGGGTGTCGATGGTGATAGACTTTTCAAATGGGAACATGGTGTCTTGAGTGAAGTAGAGGAGCTTATTCAACAAGAATGCCAAGAATGATAGTCAAATTTACCAACAGGGAAGGCACTGTAAGTTCGAAGGCTATGAGTATTCTCGTCTCTTTTTTGAAATGGACTCACAATAAAAATTATCCGAGCTATCAGTCTTGGTGGATGCTGCTTGGAAATACCACAAAGACTAATGGTGACATTCACATGTCAGATAATATGGATCCTAGTTGTCTTATTAATTTGAGGTTGGTTGATAATCACAGGGTAGGAAATAAACGACAATATAAGACTTCGAACCAAAGCCACATGGACCACCAGATAGCCATCGCCACAAATCTAGCCAGTAAGTTCACTTCTCCAAGGCTGATTGGCCAAGACAGGATGTTGTCCTAAAGCATATCATATACGAAAGAAAGCAATTACCAAAGAATTATTAAGAGTAACTATTAATACAAATCTTATGGGAGTTTTTTTTAGTACTCTACTATGTGTGTCTGCAACTTTTTGTTTCTCCATTGTTTCAAGGAAGGGATTCGTGTCTTTTTTTTTTTTTGTAATTATGATGTAGGTGTGTTTTCTCGAGGTATACCCAAAATGTTGTATGGGAAGTTTCTTTTTGATAACAGGCTATGTGCCTTACCGTATGTAATGGCTTTGGTAGCATGTAGATTTTACAGATATAGGATCCTTAGTAAGGACATGTTCATCAACAACCCTAGGTTGATTTTTGTAAAAGGTTTTAGGTCAACCTGTAAAACCCGATATTAATGCTATAGTATCTTATCTACAAAAAAAAATATAATGCTCGAGAGTTGACCTATATGCAAAGATCCAATTGATCTAGAATCTTCTACCAAATATTAGTTATATTCTCGATAACAGTTCAACCACACTTGTATATGCACCTCACTTGCCACATACCATTACAAAGTATTATAAATAACATTATAAAGAGATATCCATGTTGTAAAGGGGTCATTTCATAATAAGATAAGAATTACAAAAATAGTGTTAGGATGGGATCTTAACATGTCCTTCTCCTTCAAAAAGCTTTGTCTTCAAAGTTTTAGATGAGGAAATTGATGTTGTAGTTGCAGGAGAGAATCACAAGTGATGAAAACCTCGGTGATGACATGGTTTTGAAGAGAGCTTAATTTGTAGTCAAACAATTATTTTGGCTTGAGAAATATACAACTATTTTCATCTAGTTATGGTGAAATATATTGAACCTGTGCTTGATATCCCATAAACATATTGAGATAGGAGATATTAAACATATAGTGGAGCTTTGATGTAGATTATAGGACCACTTTTTAGGCCATGACGCCAATCCATTGTAAGACCTGGTAGGCTCCATAGTATTTGATAGCTAGTTTTTGACATATATAAAGCTAAAGTGAGGACTATTTATATGGTTGGAAAAAATAAAATCCATATCTCCTTCTTCAAATTTACACTCAAAATGGTGATAATTAGCTTGTTGGCATATATAATTTTGGGCGAATTTCATATTCATCTTTAGTTCATAGAATACTATGACATGTTGGTTGAGTGTAGTGTCAACAACATGGGCTTTGGGGCTTCCTAGAATGTAGGAGGAGGGTGTTGATGGATATAAATCATAAACTAATTTAGAAGGGGTAACCTTGGTCATAGTGTGATATGAAGTGTTAAACCACCATTAAGCCAATAAAATCCACCTCACCCACTATGTAGGACGTTTATAAGTAAAGCAATGAAGGTAGATCTCCAAGAATTTGTTTACAATATTTTTTTACCATCCATTTATGAGTGATAGGATGAAATAATTTTGAGTTGAGTCCCCTAAAAATTAAACATTTTTTGCAAAAAATGACTAGAAAAGGTAAAATCTCAATAAAAATAATAGATGTGGGTATGCCATGAAGGAAAAAATGAAATATAGAAATATTTGGGCTATAACCGAGGTTATGTAGGTATGGGAGAGGGAAAAAAAATGAGTATACTTCATGAGATTATTCACTACCACCAAAATAATTTATTTTCCTCCTGATTTAGGTAACCCTTCAATAAATTCCATGGAAATATCTATACATACTTGTTCTAGAATGGGAAAGGACTGAAGAGTTCTAGGGAAATGTATCCTTCTCCTTTTATTTATTTATTTGTGGAAAACATCCCAAAAGGGATGCCACTTTCGGGTAAGACCCAAGGAGGCAGGGGTAAAAACTAATTTATAGTGGAAAACACCCCTTTCGAGGTGCCACTTTCAACAGGTTGGGCATAGGAGGAATGGAGCCTTGTCGGCCTCTACTAGCACATAGGACATTCCTAACTATACCATATATCTGCAGGATGGAGACAAGGGAAATGGAACCTGGGTCGGCCTCTACTAGCACCTAGGGCATTTACCACTACACCACAACAAGCAGATTGCATCCTTCTCATTTCATTTGTAGTCATATGTCACATTTTATCATAAAATTTTGAATATACTTGTTCATTTCCTTCTAGAAGAATTTATGCTTAATCCTTTCATAAGTCTTAAGGAGCCCAGAATTGTCTATAGTTGGGGAAGCATGCATTTTATTCAAGATCAATTTCCATGGTTGAAAAGTTTGGGGAATAACAAGGTGGTTAAGATATCTTAAATATTATCCATCCCAAGTGTATCTTTGGCATGAGGTAGTCTCTATTTAAAGTGTGAAAATTAAATTTTATAATGTAGAGTCCTTAAGCACACCCTATCTAAGAGAATTAGTCCATTGATGTATGGGTGAAGAGATAGCACATAACATACTCTAATCTTCAAATTGTTGAGAGAGGGCATAAACCATAATGTTCTCCTTGACTTTTTTATATGTAATCTCATAATCATAGCCCATTCATTTAGAGATATATTTTTTTTGTTTAGGGTTGGAGACCCATTACTATAAGAAGTATTTAAGACTTTGGTGGTATGTTTTGATGAAAAAATGATGCCCAATGAGATAGGTTCACCAGTGATTAACCATATGTAGAATGACAAATGTATCTCAGGTATGAGATAGTCTCTATTTGAAGTGTGGAAATTAAAGTTTACAATATAGAGTCCTTGAGGACATCATATTTAAGAGAATTAATTCATTAATGTATGGGTGAAGAGATAGAACATAACATACTCTAATTCTTAAATTCTTGAGAGAGGGCATAAACCTTAATGTTCTCCTTACCTTTTTATATGTAATATCATAATCATAACCCATTCATTTAGCAATCCATTTTTGTTTTTAGAGGCTTGAGACCCATTTCTCTAGGAATTATTTTAGACGTTGGTGGTATGTTTTGATGGAAAAATGATACCCAATGAGATAGGATCACCAGTGATTAACCACATACAAAGTGGTAAGAATCTCCTTTTCATAAGTTAATTTTCCTATATTTTGACCTAAAAGTGCTTTACTAGTGAAGGCCAATGGTCTTACCTCTTGCATCAACATGAATCCTATGTAATTACTATTGGAGATATTGATTTGTCATTGATGTCAAAGGAGCATGAAATATTCTTCAAGGATGAAAAGTTTATAAGGATGGAAAATATATCATTAAGGTCAAATATGGGTTTGATAAATAGAAAACATTGGAAAATCATCCAAGGAAAATATATATTATAAGGAAAGTTTATTGCAAAGCAAGGCAATTATTTTTAAGGATTATAATATTTAAATATAAAATTTAATTATTATAAAAGAGATGGATAAAGGTTCAAAAGTGCTTGGGAAAAAAGCTTAAAATATTGGGACAAAATTTTTGAAGTTATAGAAGGCTTTGGACAAAGGTTTAAAAAGTAAAATGTTATAGTATTGAAATCCAAAGATTTAAAATATTATAATATAAACAAGTGTAAGTTTAAAAGGCACCAATGTCATTAAGAGCAAGCATAAATTAAAAAATCTATAAGAAAAATATAGCGTCGATATTCCATGGTGAAAATGAAATACTTATATGAATGGGGAATAATAATTCATTTGAGTAATATTTTTAAGTAGCGCAAATCGAAAATTCCTTCATGTGAAATTAATGGAGAGTAGAAGATAAGAAATAGAAGCATGCACATCTTTGGAGGTAAAATCAAAAATAAAAATAAGAATAAGATAGTGCATTCATGATTCCATTTGGGTGGCTAGCCCAGATTGCAGCCTAGACTATGCTAGGTCATTGTGGAATAGGAGGTCATGAGGATGATTCATGATGGCACTATTTTGCTGAGATTTTCGTATGGATGGCTAGCTCGAACGACAACCTAACTTGCACTAGGGTGTGGATGAGTAGGAGGTTACAATGTTGATTTGTGGTAGCTATGTGTGGTAAGGACAAAATAATTTTTGATTAAATTAAATTTTTGGAGACGTAAGGTTTCGAATTGATTTTACTATGAAATTTTATTTTAGAGAGATATAAGGTTTGCATTGTGTATTATTGTGTTACAGAGTTATAAGGTGTATTGGGATTAATTGAGAATTATATTTTACATATTGTGTGAGGGAGTCATAATGTATATTATGATTAATTTAAAAATGTATTTTTCATATTGTGTGAGGGAGTCATAAGGTATATTGTGATTAATTGAAAATTGTATTTTGCATATTGTGTGAGGGAGTTATAAAGAAACATTTATTTTTGCATTAGTAAAGGAGATATAAGGTGTATTATGGTTAAATTTATTTGTACTTGTGCATGTTATAAAAAGGAGATATAAGTTGTGATTGTGATTGATTTTAAATTGTATTTTGAATATTTAAAAAGGGGTTTAATATTTGTGCAAGAAAGAGAAAATTCCTAATCATATTTTCGAAGGAACAAAAAGAGAACTATTTATGTAAAGACATATTTGGAAATCTCATCATAATAATTGAGGTAGATTTAGAGGTATGGTGATTTAATTCCTTTCTCAAAGTGTTTTGGTTGAAGAAAATATTTTGTTGTCATATGGTTGGAGGTATAAAAAATTATTATATGTGCATTGGTTTTGATTGAAAGAGGAGAGTGAATGTGCAAGAGTTATAGATCATATTTGTAAGCAAGTTTATGTATTGTTCATGATTGATTTTGAAGAGAATGTGGAAGTAAACAAAATAGAATAGTCTCACATAAATAGGAGTGTTGTAAAGCAAACCAAAGTGTCAAAAAGTACAAAGATAGTATGAAAGTTTTCATTGAAGAAAAGGACATTACAAGGTCATCTGTCATGTGCTAAGTTTAAAAGTTATCCTTCAATGTAATTATAGCTCTAAAATTTTATCACTCATTTCCTCCAGGCTAATGTATTTGCGCCTAGAAGGGGAATGGAAAAATGGTAGGTCTACACCTTAGAGAAGAGACACTTGAGATCATGCCCTATTTGGTGATTTTTTGACAAATTGGGTGGGTTCACCAAGAAAAATTTATTGTGGTAGTTTCCACGTCTAGGGTTGGGAGTTTGTTTGATGTTTTCTTTTATTTTACTCACAATCACCTAGTTTGGCCAATGCAACTAATCTATACTAAATGCAATTTATTTTCAGATGAATACAACATACAACTGATTATAGAAATAAAATCAATGCAATGCTTAACAGTAAAAGAGAGTTGACCCTCTTACTCAATTTGGATGTCTGATGTAGAGTCTATTTGCTTGTTGCAAGCAATATCGAATGTTGCAGGGCAATATCGAATATCTGATCTACAATATTATTTGCTGATTTGATATTATTTGATTTAATCAACGATCGGTAGGTCTGGTAAAAGTAGAAACCTACAATTTCACATATAGAAGGCAAAAAAAAACTTACAACATGCTATGGACCTTTTTAAGCAGAAATTAGATCATAAAAAACTTATTGAATGCTGAATTGAATGAAAAATAGTATAAATATAAATTATGACATGCAAATGATGCAATTGAATGCAAAGAGGGTGAACACCAAGAATGATAATAGCAATTTATATACTACATCCAATGATAAATGATAAATGTGATGCAATAAATGTAGATCTAAGACCAAAGAATGCAAATTAGAGCCTAGAGTTACCCCCAAGCAACCTGTAAACTAGATTGGATGTAGTAGGGCAGGATCAGATGTTGAATGAGTGAGATCGAACATCTAATCTTGGATTGTATTGATAGATGCACAGTGATCGTACCTCCGATCCTACATGGATTTGTGAAAAATACAAAAATAACTAAGTAGCTAGAAGTCAAAATTTAGTGATAAAGTTAGGGAGATCTAGGAAGAATCTAGGGGGGATGCCTGATTAAATAGGCTAGGTATATTGGAGGGGTTGGGTCAAAAATAGAATATGTTGCAACCTCTTCCAATCTAGGGGTGATCAGCAGATCCAATCCCGTAACCGCCATGCAGTTAGGTAGATATAGACAAAATATGTTGCAACAAATTTGTTATTTTTTGTTTTGGGCCTTTTCTACTTTTGGATGCGATCAGACATCCGATATCATACATTAGATGGCTATCATGGATTGGACATCCAATCTCGTACATTAAACGACTATCACAGATCACACATCCAATCTATCTAGGAGGGCACAAAAATCGAGGTAAAAGGATAGGAAGTTGCTTTAATTGATTTTTTTTAATGTTATTGTCTTATTGTGAATTAATATGAGTTAATTTTAGGGTGTTACATTTTTCTCCCTCTTTAGAGTATTTTTGAAAAAAGTGTGTTAAAGAAAAAAATGGTATGCTTTACAAGAAAGAAAAAATTTATTACAAAATTTATTGATGTTTGAAATTTTATTGCAAGTTGCATTAGGTGTGATACCCCCTTCGAGTTTTTACACCAAATTTTGCATTTGGTGAAAAACTCAAAATTTTCTGCATTGCGAGTAAAAAAGAATAAACTAGAAAAATAGAAAGAAAACCTAATTCATTTTCTTATTTACTATTTTTAGTTATTTAGCTCTAAGGAGAGAACTATGGTAGAGGCTATCCACTGTGTAGATGAAGTTCGAGTGGGGGCCGAGAGCATAAGAGTAAGTATCTTACACCTCCTTAGCTTAGGATTTTTATGTTTTTGCATCTAATTTGAATTAAATTTTAATTTTTAGGGCATGGATATCATTGCACAACCATAACAGCAAGATCAGATCAATCCGACAATATCAAATTAATTTTGGTAATATCGGATATTCCAATATTATTGAAATGGGTCTGATATTGATCAATATCGGACCCATTTCAGCGATATCGAAGAGTACGATATCATCAAAATAAATCCAATTTTGAACATTTGAGTATGATTTTGTATATTTAGGTTCGATCTTCTGCTTTTTAAGTCCAATTATTAACTTAACTATTTGTTGCTTTATTTTGTTAACATAAACTAGATTTGAAGAACTGAGAGTGGAGATATGCCAGTATCTAGGCAGACTTGGGTGCTCTCTATGATGATGATAGAACCACTCTAGAGGCAGTTGGCCTTAGACATGTGAAAGAGATACTACAAA
The DNA here is from genome assembly GCA_028583015.1 of Wollemia nobilis. Classification (NCBI taxonomy): domain Eukaryota; kingdom Viridiplantae; phylum Streptophyta; class Pinopsida; order Araucariales; family Araucariaceae; genus Wollemia; species Wollemia nobilis. The sequence goes on along the minus strand of JAQPPZ010016887.1, from coordinate 926,006 downwards.
TTCCAGTTGATCAAAGACTACTGACAACATTAGCAGAGAGATTGTATCCAAAATTATCTTATTTTTGGCTACTTATAGGGGAGTTGGCCTCCACTTTAGAGGATGTCTGGAGGATCATCAGGGTGCCTATCAAAGTCATGCATATATATCCATCTATAAATAAAGGCTAGGTGCTACAGATATTGATTGGAGACTCGAGTTTCAAACTCAAGAAGGGTGGGATCAACATTGAGAAGCTTAGATAGGCAGATGGAGTTTCTCGATTGACCACTCTATTGAGTGGTACAGTGGCATGCCTTCTACTATACCATATCAATGGGTGCCACTTACCATGTACTTTGGAAGAGGTCATCTAAAAAATGTAGGATCAAAGGGTACAATTGGCTTAGGGTCCATACATTCTCTGTAGGCTATACAAGACACTACACATGGTGGTCTACAAAGGGGGTAAGGCATTGCTACTTACCTCATTTCTACAGGTATGGTTCTGGGAGCACATGGCTATCAGGAGACTTGTAGGACTACCTTTGACATGGGAAGAGGATGGGAGGCCTAGGATGGAGTATGATAGACCTAGGGTATACTATTGGCATTTATAGAGAGGATGCCATGGGTGGATTAGCCTTGACATAGCAAGGTAGTTATTTGATGAGCTACTCATAGAGGATATCCATTGGAGACCCTAGAGAGAGCTACCAGGGTGGGGAGAGGATGGGTTTGAATTGGCTCATGTGAGGTAAGTCATTTGGCTATGAATGGATAAGGAGGAGTTGGAGCTACACTACATGGACTAGGTGATGCACCAATTAGAGTTACAATAGGACATTCCTTAGTGTAGGAATTTCACTTTTTCCAGGGTGACTCGAGATCACACTACCATTAGTAGTGCTCCCAATATGGATTAGTTTTTGGATCCTCAGTCGGATGATGAGGTGGTGACCATGACATATGGAGATGATGTTGGGATGATAGATAGGTACCGATAGTGGTACGCCTACATCTTCTCTATATGGTTGACTAGGCCAAGGACTATAGTACACTAGGTAGTTGAACGGGTCTTTCGATAATGGTGCACAACTAGCCAGCAGTGGTAGACGATACAGGTACCCCCTAGGATATAGAGGCCTCACACCAGAGGTAAAAATCATATTTGAGGAACATCTAGATCAGGGAGGGCTACTAGGATAGGGGAGAGATCTAGGGATACCAAGGAAGAGAGGAGAGCGTATTCTCAATAGGATAGGAGACCTGAATCACCTAATAAGGGTGTCATGATAGAGGTAGGAGAGAGTATCGAGATGGATACTCTATGGGCAGAGTTCACTGGTCTGAGGGAGGATACTGCAACTCAGGAGACCAATATTGATACTCTAGAGACAAAGGATACGATTTTGAGGGCTAGGATTTAGACTCTAGAGGTAGATCTCATATAGGCACAGGATTAGACACCTCAAGGAGTTATAGCTCCTACTCTGACATCTTCTTAGTTAGCTCACTCAAGGAGGAGTGACTCAGGGAGAGCGCTATCTTGGGCTCTTCAGTTGATGGGTTTTTATCAGGATTTATACTTTGTAGTAGTGTCTGTGGAGTAGATATTTCTAGAGCTTGCAATGCCTGAGATGCCTATGAATTTGAGTCACTCGAGATCTCGCTTGACTTCCATGGCTACTACCACAGGAGGTATGGGGTTCCGAGCACCGTGACCCCCTGGTGGGGATGATGATGTTCAAAGCTTCTAGAGGATAGGGTTTGACCTATGCTATGGTTTTTGTGATTGGGTATACTGATGTTTGAATATTGTGGTATATCAATCGACTCTAATTTGTATATAGAATTTGAGATATATATATATACATATATATGTATATATATACATATATACATATACATATACATATATATATATATATATATATATATATATACATATACATATACATATATATATATATATATATATATATATATATATATATATACATATACATATACATATACATATATATATATATATATATATATATATATGTATATATATGTATATGTATATATATATATATATATGTATATATATGTATATGTATATATATATATATATGTATATATATATATGTATATGTATATATATATACATATACATATATATACATATATATATATATGTATACATATATATATATGTATACATATATATATACATATACATATATATATATACATATACATATATATATATATATATATATATATATATATATATATATATATATAGATTGCATTTTTTTTTGAATTTCTTGTAATTATGCTTTTGATTTTTGAATATGTTGATCATGCTTAATATAAAGAGAAAATGATTTTATTTTTGTAAAGTATGTTTTTTGAAAAATATGTTTTTGTATGATGATAGAATTGATGTATTAGCAATGAACCTCAAAGGATGTTGTGTTGTTATATGACCGTTGGTGGAGATCAATGCTTGCTAGGTCATGAAGTGGATCCTATTATGAGGAGTTTTAATATTGCTAATAGAAAGGGTTGTGGGCTCAAGAATAATCTTGAGGCTTTATGATGATAAAAGAAAATGTTGATTTTGTTTTTGAGAAAATTTTGATTTTGAGAATTATGTTGATAAAGTTTGTGAAAATATAGAATGATTAAGCATGAAAAATTGGGAAGGATGACTTGCACTAGGCATAAAATTCCTAAGTGTGAAGTTGTAGAAAATAATTACTTAGAAATTATACCATCATCGTGAAGTCAAAATGCAATGCATGATAATATGAAATTGTTTGTTCTTAAGACTCAAATTGATGTAAAACAAATCATTGTGTCACATGTTTAAAAATATTGTTTATTTGTGGGAAATATGAAATGATTTAAGCTTGAAAAACTAGAAAGAATGACTTGCGCTAGGCATAGAATTCCTAGTGTGAAATTTGAGAAACACGATTACTAGGAATTATACCATCATCACAAAGTCAAAATGCAAAACATGATAAAATGATGTATGATTTTTAGAAGTGTAATTTCTTTTGGAATAAATCATTATGTTGCATATTTGAATATTTATTTTTTTTGAAGACAAAATATATGTGATTTCTAAAAAGGAAGTGATAGTGATTAATGCAAATGATTATAAAATAATTCTTTTCTAAAAAAAAATCAAAGAAATATTTTAAATTATTTCTAAAAAAAAGTCAAATTTATCAAGAACCAGTGTGTGACATGTGAGTTCATTATCCATATTTATTTTTTGTAATGATACAAAATCTCTCCAGGATCAAATGTGTGTGCTTGTGAAATTATTTTACCAATTTTGAGTGAGGTAGTGATACAAGACAACTTTTATGAACCAATGTGTGTGCAAGTGAAGGGTTCATTAACCATGATTTTGTGCATGCAATTGTACTAAACTACTATGTAAGTCAAATAACCAAAATCTAGCTAATCCACAAGCGGACATTGGTCTGTACAAAAGAAAGGTCGCTAATGTGACAGACATGTCGCCACGTGAAAGGCTTACCCAAGGCCATGCAGGTTGGGGACAAACCATGTGTTATGGGGATTACCTCATGGTTTTTGAATAACTGAGGAATTCCAGGGATTCAAGCTCATTACCCCCTTATTTTATTTTGATTTCTTGGAGTAGGTATTTTTGTCCTTTTTTGAAAAAGGGGATTTTATTGTTTTTTTCTTTTCTTTGCTTTTTTTTTTCTTTGTTTTTTCTTTTTCTTTTTATTTTTGCTTTTCATTTTTGGGACACTTGCTTAGATTAATGAAGGGACAAGGTATTTTATTTGGGTAGGGGGGAACTTTTCCTTTTGCAAACTCTTAGTATTCTAGACCATATGCATAATAGAATAGCAAGGGAAAATTTTCGCTTAAGGAACTAAGACTACTATGTAGTATCATTTTTCTAATTTGCAAAGAAACATTTTAAGATATGAAAGTGTGTTCTTGGTTGAAGTAGCAAGATTAGTTCCCAAAACTCAAAATTTTATTTAGTGAAGTAGTAGTGATTTTTGGTACAATAGATATTTATAATCAAAGTGACGAAATCAAAATTTAGTAAATATGTGAATTAAGTGATTGGTTCAACATAACTTTTGAGTTTATCTGAAAGAAAATAAAATATAACTTGAAATTTTGTAAGACAACTTACATTTATGCAAAAATGAAAACTTAACAATTTGAAATACTTTTGGAAATTTTTCATGTTTTTTGATTTTTTTTTTTAGTTTTTTTGATGATATTTTCAAACTGATGAAGAAGTTATTTACAAGTATATACACATATGGAAATATTACTTTATGCATAATATCTTTTGAGATGCATAATGTTCATTGGCTCTTTGAGATATTTTCCATCCAAAGTGGCCTAGCGATATGCACCTGATCCAAATTTAGCAGTAATGACAAATGGTCCAAGCCAATTAGGTTGAAATTTACCTTTTAGATATTTTCTAGCATTAGTATTTTTTTGGTTTTCTTTAAGTACTAAATCACCAACTTCAAAATATCAACTATGTACTTTCTTTGTGTATGATCTTTTGATTTTATATTGGTAAGAGCGAAGATCCTCTAGAGTGTGAATACGCTTCTCATATAGAAGTTCCAACTAACTTAATATGCCAACATGATATTCATCCCCTAATTCAAAATCTTGAAGTAGAATATCTAGATAAGGAACTTCTAATTCAAATGGAAAAACTACTTCAGCACCATAGACTAAGACAAAATGTGAAACGCCTGTAGGGATATAAACACTAGTTCGACAGGCCCACAAGGTAGGATATAATTGTATATGCCAATCAGGACCTGATTTATTAACCAATATTTTTTAAATATTAATTAAGGTTTTATTAGAAGCTTCATCTTGGCCATTTCCTTATGGATAGTAAGGAGTGGACCATCGATGTTGAATTTTATATTTTTGACAATGCCTCTTACTATTTTTTTCTTAGAGCATGTTCCATTATTAGAGATGAGTGTTGATGGAATTCCAACCCTAAAAATAATTGATTAAAGATAAATTTGGACACTTGGACTCCTGTGCAAGAAGCTAATGGCATAGCTTCTACCCATTTGGTAAAATACTTTGTTGTTGTTATGATGAATTTATGACCATCAGAAGAGATAGGATAAATTTTACCAATAATGTCTAAATCCCATTTAGAAAAGGTCCATGGAGAAGATATAGCTTGAATTTCCTAAGACAAGGTCTACATGTCTTTGACACTTGTCACAATGATGCACATAATCATTGATGTCCTTTTCCATGGAAGGGCAAAAGTATCCCATTCGAAGGATATTTTTAGAATTTGTACTTTTACTAAAGTGTCCTCCATAGGATCCATCATGGGATTCACTTAATGTTTTTTTATATTCTTATGAATTGAGACATCTCAAAAGGATACCTTCAAAAGACCCCTTATTAAGGGTATTACCAATAATTACGAAGCGAACAACTCACTTACGTAATAGCCTACGTTGGTTTCTATATAATCCTTCTAGGAAGGTTCCTTTTTGGAGAAAGTTAAAAATATCTATATACCAAGGTTCTGGAGTTATATCATTAATTAAAAATACATCCAATGGTTCTAGACAAGACTTCGATGAAGCTGATTCTTGGATTTGGCGAATAATGATTGTAGCATATTTGTCATCCAACTCCAAAGGTAACAAAGAGGCAACATCAACCATGGCATCATCAACATGATTGCTAGTGTGAGGGATGGCTTCTAAAGTTACTTTCTCAAATAAGGATATAAGCTTAAGAACATATTCTTTATAGGGATGAAGATTCTCATATTGTGTTTGATATACTTCATTAATTTGATTTATCAAAAGCTAAGAATATCTAAAGACTAATAAAATTTTAAATTTTAAGGTTTGTTGGCAATTTTGGGTACCTTGGGTACATTGCCTTTGCTCAAGTGTTGATGTTGTCATTGATGTCAAGAAGCTTTTTAAGGAATTTGATCTGAGGTCAAAAGGATCTAAATTCAAGGAAGGGTTTTTGTGAAAACCAAGGCAGATAAAATAAAAGGTTTTATTTAAAACCATGGACAACAGATTTGAAATGGGTTTTTCTTAAAACCCAAGTTGGCTCTTCGTTTCATTGAAAAAGGTGCCCCGGTGATGAAGATATTTAATTTTAAATATTTAGTTTAAATTTTATTTATTTAAAATTTAAATTAAAATTTTAAATTAAATTAAAAGGGTCGACGTGTTTGGATATGCATCAAAGTGCATATAAAATAAGGTAATTAAATTCATTAAGTTGTAAGTATGGCATTTCGACATTAAGCGCAATCAATTCAATTTCGGAAGGAGCAAAGAAGAGTGTTAAGCATTTCGTTCGATCAACGAAGGAAGGGAATAAATAAAAGCGGCGGTGGAAGACTTTCCACGTGGGTGGCTAGCCCAACCGGTCGTGAGGCTAGCGCTAGAGCGTTGGTGGAAGGGAGATCTCGTGTTCGAATCTCGCGGATGCTTTTTGCAGAGCAAGATAAAGTGAAACGCGTTTTCGACGGAGAGAAGGTATAAGAAAAGTGTGGGCAAGATTCTTTCCAAGCGGGTGGCTAGCCTAGCTGGTCACCAGGCTAGCGCTAAGGCGTTGGCAGGAAGAGAGTCGCGGGTTCAAACCTCGCGATCACCGTTTTGCTAGATAGAAAGGACAGGCTATTCGTGTGAGCACGTTTGCAAGCGGAGAAGGAATTTTTCCAAGGTATGAGGTACATTATATAAACCTTAAGTTTGACGAGGGTTCACAGTGCTTGGAAATTATAAGGTATGTTTCATCAATTCTTATGCTTGGTATGCAATTCGAGAGATATAAGGATTGTGTAAAATTGGTTTTTAATTAATAGTATTATGGTGTTAGGAGATATAAGGGGTAGACATTTTATTTAAATGGTTATTGGTTAATTAAAAGGATATTGTGGTATTAGGGAGATATAAGGGCTAGCAATTTAATTTAAATATTTGTTTTGAAAATATGGGTAATAGTTTTTATGGAGTAGATAAGGTGAATATAAGAAATATGTTATGTATGATTTGTTGAATGAGGTTGAAAGAAGAAGACATAGAACCTTGATTATATTTGGACCAAGGAATATTCTTGAGGAAATATTAAAGAAATATGTTGTCTACTAACCTTCTTGAGTTTGGCAAAAAGGTGGTTATGGTTATGACAAATTTGTGAGATCTTCTTCATCTTCAATAAGGTATGGGCACATTCTTCTTATGAGTATGATTGGTGTATGTTTTCCTGAAATAAGATTGGAGTGAAAAGGTATTCAACTAGGTTTCCTTTGGTTGGGTGTAAATCCTATTTTCTGGTTTGTTGAAGACTACTTATGCATTGTTATCATTGATGAGAGTTTTGGTGAATGCATAATTCTGGTTTGAGGTAGTGGAAGCATTGTGCACTAGGGTTTATGTTTGTGAGTCTTGCTACTTGCTTTGAGTTGGTGAAACCCTTGGTTGGCTGTTTTGAGGTTGATGGTTGAGTTGCTTCCATAGAGGTTGTTTGATCAAGTTATTGCTTTTACTTGATTCATGATATTGGGCTTACTCCATTGAGTTGATTTGAACAAGTTATTCTTTGCATTTGGTGATATTGTGTTGGTGGCTATTTTGTTCAAATATATTTGGAGGGAAAAGGATTTCTACTTGTTTCCTTTTCTTGTGATGATTGGTTGAATGCTTCAAGGTTGATGTTGAGTTGAATGATGTTGGTTAAACCTTGTCTTTGAGCATTGTTGTTGAAGCCCTAATTGGTTGAGAAAAGATATTGGTTGTTGGAAAGAACATGAGTATCATTGTTATATGAGATATTGCATGGTTGGCAATTGTTGGGTTGTGTTTCATGTTCTTGAGAAAAGCATATTACATCTATCTTATTTCTATGAGATTTGAGATTGAGATTGGGAGTTAAGTATAGAACATATTGAGTCTCTAACAATTCTCTTTATGCTTCTATGAGGTTGATGAATCACATTGGGTCTCTAACAATTCTCTTTGTGGGTTCATGCCAAGCAAGTTTTCTTGATGAACTTGTGAGCAGGTTTTGGACAGGTTCCGTTGGGGACTTGTGAGCAGGTTTTGGACAGGTTCCGTTGGGGACTTGTGAGCAGGTTTTGGATAGGTTCCTTTGGGGACTTGTGAGCAGATTTGGATAGGTCCTAGCAGAGGACTTGTGAAGCTGAGTTTGATAGTTCTATCAAAGAACTTGAGGACATAGGTGCATTGGTTCTATGAGAAGAACCCGAGGACATTTGTGCTAGACCGAAGGACTGTGTTTAGTGCAAATTCGAGGACCAGATTTGAGGTGATAGAGTTGAGGACAGAGGTCTCCAGCCAGAGCAGGGAAGACAGGTGTCTTCTGTGGATAGAGTTCCATTTGCTAAGGGCAGCGGAGGTAGAGGTCTTCTAGAGGATCACCGACCAGAGCGAGAGGTAGGGGAAGGTATCTCCTTTGAGCAGAGGCTCATAAATTCAGATTGGGGGAAGGTATCTCCTTTGAGCCGAGGCTCATAAACATTGTAATTGGGAAGGTTTCCCAAAGAACTTTGAGATAACTTTTAGAGAAAATTTTTGTGGGTGAACCACGTTAAAATTGTTGTGTCACTTTGTGGATGATCTTGTGCATTGTTTTGATATTGCTTTGGATATGTTGCTTTACTATTTTGAAGTATAAAGGAAAAGTAAAAAGTGGTCTTATACTGTTCACCCCCCCTCTCAGTATAAGCTTGTGTTCTTCAATTGGTATCAGAGCGGGTTCCTTCGAAAAGGTTTAACAAATTGAAGGAAAAGCTAGTAAAGAACACAATGGATTTTTCCAAAGGTAAACAGTTTCAAGAGAGTGATGAGTCTTCTAGTGATGAAGAGGCATATTATGGCAAGAAAGGCAAGTTCTCTAGAAAGCACAAAAATATGAAAAACGTAAGATGTTTTTATTGTGGAAAATTTGGCCATTATGCTACTGACTGTACTGTTGCCAAGGATGAAAATGATGAAGATAAACAGGACTGTAAGAGCAAATATTCTGAAAGGCATAGGCATCAAAGGAAGATTAAAGATGAGCAAAGCAATCAAGAAAAGAGGTACTCTCACAAACACAAGAAAAGTTTCTACCTAGACAAAGCAAGTAAGTGTTCTAGTAGTGATAGTGAAAGTTCTTCAAGTGATAATGAAAATGAGATGTTGTTCATATCGGAAAAAGAGGAAGAACCAAAACATAGATTCATTATCATGAAATGTCTTAGATGTGGAAATTTTGGTCACCTTGAGGATGATTGCACAAATAATGAATTGGTTGCTAGTATGTATGAGGATGCTTCAGAAAATGATAAGGAAGATGCATGTATGGTTTTTGAAAAGGGTAGCACCTCTAGTGATAAGAAATCTGAAAAAGGCCTTGATAATTCAAAGTGCAATCAAATAGAGGATCTTGAATGTGAACTTACTAATGCTCTTAGTGTTTTGAAAAAGGAAAGAAAGAAGAATGCTAGACTCAAGGATAAGTTAGATGAATGTTGCATGGAGAGAGATAAACTTATAGAAAGTCTTGACGTCTCTATGGCTAAGGCACAAGAACTCAAGAATGAGTTAGAATCTAAGGTGCTTGAGTATAGTGAATTAGATCAGAAAATGGCTTCTTTGAAAGAGGAAAATAAAGAGTACAAGGATAAGGCATACGGAGTTTCAAGAAAGCTCCAAAAAGGTTAAATCTCTTATCAAAGGTCAAAGAAAGACAACAGATAAATCAGGTCTTGGTTTTGTTGAGCCACACAAGAAACAAGTTGGAGAGTCTAGTAAGAGACTCCAAAAGAAAGAGAGTTCTGATGAGGAAAGTATTTCAAATCATGAGTCCTTGAATGATAGATGCTTAGAAATAGAAAACAGAATTCAGAATGAGAAGAAGAAGAAGTTTTCAGGACCTAAGAAGTCAAATAAAGGAAAGTTTCAAGGCAGATGTTTTGCTTGTCACAGGTTTGGTCACATGGCTTCACATTGCATGGCTCAAGTGAAGAAGGTAAATGACAGTTTTAGAGGTGGTAATTTATTTCAAGGATATTGCTACTCTTGTCAATAGTTTGGGCACAAGGCAGTTCATTACAAGGCAAATAACAGGAACAGGTTTGGTCATAACAGGTTTGGCCAGAACAGGGTTAGTCAGAACAGGTGGATTCAAAGAACAGGTATGCCTCAAAGAAATAACATTGTTACTTGTTATAAGTGCAACAATGAAGGTCACATAGCTAGACAATGTAGAGCTGAACTTCCAAGGTACAAGAACAGAAACAGTGGTATGAACAGGTCCAAGGATCAAGGCATGGCTAAGAACAAGAACAGTGACAAAAATAGGAATAGGAATATGGACAAAGAGTTCAAGAGAAGGCCCAACAAGGAAGTTATAGACGCTGATGATGATCAGTGCCTAATGGGAGTTTTACTCCCACCCCGAATTAATCACCTCAATAGGAGGTGGGGGAGGGACTAAGCTAAGAGGCTCATTCTTAGTCCCGAGCCCCAAAGGTGGCCCTTTGCCATTGATGACAAAGGGGGAGAGATATGAGTAAGGGGGAGAGCTTCAAGTGAAGAGGAAAGCTTCAATTCAGGGGGAGCAAAACTTCAAAGGAAGATTCTTAGTTGTGGGCACAGTTGGTTTCAGTTTTGGCTCTTGAAGATGTGTTTTTAGTAAAGGTTTGCCATCAATGACAAAGGGGGAGATTGTTGGCAATTTTGGGTACCTTGGGTACATTGCCTTTGCTCAAGTGTTGATGTTGTCATTGATGTCAAGAAGCTTTTTAAGGAATTTGATCTGAGGTCAAAAGGATCTAAATTCAAGGAAGGGTTTTTGTGAAAACCAAGGCAGATAAAATAAAAGGTTTTATTTAAAACCATGGACAACAGATTTGAAATGGGTTTTTCTTAAAACCCAAGTTGGCTCTTCGTTTCGTTGAAAAAGGTGCCCCGGTGATGAAGATATTTAATTTTAAATATTTAGTTTAAATTTTATTTATTTAAAATTTAAATTAAAATTTTAAAATTAAATTAAAAGGGTCGACGTGTTTGGATATGCATCAAAGTGCATATAAAATAAGGTAATTAAATTCATTAAGTTGTAAGTATGGCATTTCGACATTAAGCGCAATCAATTCGATTTCGGAAGGAGCAGAGAAGAGTGTTAAGCATTTCGTTCGATCAGCGAAGGAAGGGAATAAATAAAAGCGGCGGTGGAAGACTTTCCACGTGGGTGGCTAGCCCAACCGGTCGTGAGGCTAGCGCTAGAGCGTTGGTGGAAGGGAGATCTCGTGTTCGAATCTCGCGGATGCTTTTTATAGAGCAAGATAAAGTGAAACGCGTTTTCGGTGGAGAGAAGGTATAAGATAAAGTGTGGGCAAGATTCTTTCCAAGTGGGTGGCTAGCCTAGCTGGTCGCCAGGCTAGCGCTAAGGCGTTGGCAGGAAGAGAGTCACGGGTTCAAACCTCGCGATCGCCATTTTGCTAGATAGAAAGGACAGGCTGTTCGTGTGAGCACGTTTGCAAGTGGAGAAGGAATTTTTCCAAGGTATGAGGTACATTATATAAACCTTAAGTTTGACGAGGGTTCACAACGCTTGGAAATTATAAGGTATGTTTCGTCAATTCTTATGCTTGGTATGCAAGTCGGGAGATATAAGGATTGTGTAAAATTGGTTTTTAATTAATTGTATTGTGGTGTTAGGAGATATAAGGGGTAGACATTTGATTTAAATGGTTATTGGTTAATTAAAAGGATATTGTGGTATTAGGGAGATATAAGGGCTAGCAATTTAATTTAAATATTTGTTTTGAAAATATGGGTAATAGTTTTTATGGAGTAGATAAGGTGAATATAAGAAATATGTTATGTATGATTTGTTGAATGAGGTTGAAAGAAGAAGACATAGAACCTTGATTATATTTGGACCAAGGAATATTCTTGAGGAAATATTAAAGAAATATGTTGTCTACTAACCTTCTTGAGTTTGGAAAAAATGTGGTTATGGTTATGACAAATTTGTGAGATCTTCTTCATCTTCAATAAGGTATGGGCACATTCTTCTTATGAGTATGATTGGTGTATGTTTTCCTGAAATAAGATTGGAGTGAAAAGGTATTCAACTAGGTTTCCTTTGGTTGGGTGTAAATCCTATTTTCTGGTTTGTTGAAGACTACTTATGCATTGTTATCATTGATGAGAGTTTTGGTGAATGCATAATTCTGGTTTGAGGTAGTGGAAGCATTGTGCACTAGGGTTTATGTTTGTGAGTCTTGCTACTTGCTTTGAGTTGGTGAAACCCTTGGTTGGCTGTTTTGAGGTTGATGGTTGAGTTGCTTCCATAGAGGTTGTTTGATCAAGTTATTGCTTTTACTTGATTCATGATATTGGGCTTACTCCATTGAGTTGATTTGAACAAGTTATTCTTTGCATTTGGTGATATTGTGTTGGTGGCTGTTTTGTTCAAATATCTTTGGAGGGAAAAGGATTTCTACTTGTTTCCTTTTCTTGTGATGATTGGTTGAATGCTTCAAGGTTGATGTTGAGTTGAATGATGTTGGTTAAACCTTGTCTTTGAGCATTGTTGTTGAAGCCCTAATTGGTTGAGAAAAGATATTGGTTGTTGGAAAGAACATGAGTATCATTGTTATATGAGATATTGCATGGTTGGCAATTGTTGGGTTGTGTTTCATGTTCTTGAGAAAAGCATATTACATCTATCTTATTTCTATGAGATTTGAGATTGAGATTGGGAGTTAAGTATAGAACATATTGAGTCTCTAACAATTCTCTTTATGCTTCTATGAGGTTGATGAATCACATTGGGTCTCTAACAATTCTCTTTGTGGGTTCATGCCAAGCAAGTTTTCTTGATGAACTTGTGAGCAGGTTTTGGACAGGTTCCGTTGGGGACTTGTGAGCAGGTTTTGGACAGGTTCCATTGGGGACTTGTGAGCAGGTTTTGGACAGGTTCCATTGGGGACTTGTGAGCAGATTTGGACAGGTCCTAGCAGAGGACTTGTGAAGCTGAGTTTGATAGTTCTATCAGAGAACTTGAGGACAGAGGTGCATTGGTTCTATGAGAAGAACCCGAGGACATTTGTGCTAGACCGAAGGACTATGTTTAGTGCAAATTCGAGGACCAGCTTTGAGGTGATAGAGTTGAGGACAGAGGTCTCCAGCCAGAGTAGGGAAGATAGGTGTCTTCTATGGATAGAGTTCCATTTGCTAAGGGCAGCGGAGGCAGAGGTCTTCTAGAGGATCACCAACCGGAGCAGAGGTAGGGGAAGGTATCTCCTTTGAGCAGAGGCTCATAAATTCAGATTGGGGGAAGGTATCTCCTTTGAGCCGAGGCTCATAAACATTGTAATTGGGAAGGTTTCCCAAAGAACTTTGAGATAACTTTTAGAGAAAAGTTTTGTGGACGGTGAACCATGTTAAAATTGGTGTCACTTTGTGGATGATCTTGTGCATTGTTTTTATATTGCTTTGGATATATTGCTTTACTGTTTTGAAGTATAAAGGAAAATTAAAAATAGGTCTTATACTGTTCACCCCCCTCTCAGTATAAGCTTGTGTTCTTCAAGGTTAAAGTGGCTCATAACCCAAGTATTAGAGCCTCATATTCTATAGTATTATTAGTACAAGCCAATTGAAGTTTAAAAGATAAAGGAATAAGATGCTTTTATGGATATATTAATATAATACCTACACGTGCACCACTCATACATCTAGCTCCATCAAAATACAAGTACCATGACTCAAAATGATCCTCTTCTAAGTTAAGACACTCATCAAAAAATTCAATGGTTATAGGATGAGTAGATTCAAGAGGCATAGCAGTGAGTTGATCAGTTCTAACTTGGTAATTGATAGAATTTTTTGTCAATAAACATGAGTTCAAAATCACTTAGATAAAGAACCCACTTAGCTGTGCGTCCTGATAAGTAAGTTCTACTCATAAAATACCTTAATGGGTCAGACTTAGCAATAACAAATATTTTTTGATTAAGCATACAGTGATGTAATTTTTGGATAGAAAACACAACTGCCAAACAAAGATTTTCTAAAGGTGTATATTGGGTTTCACAGCTTATTAATGTTCTAATTATATAATATGTGGCTCATTCTTTTTTATCATCATCAATTTGAGCTAGCATTGCTCCAAGTGCAAGTTCAGAAGCAAAAATGTACAAAATAAAAGGACAATCTAGTCTAGGAGGAACAAGCACTAGAGGATTAAGAAGATATTGTTTAAGGTTTTCAAATGCTTCTTTACATTCATCATCCCATTGAAATGGAATGTTTTTCTTAAGTAACTTAAGAAAATATCAGGTTTTATCTACCAATTTGTCAATGAAGTGATGAATAGACTGGATTTTTCCTTGTAGACTCCTTAATTATGATATGTTTTTAGATGGTGGCATATCAAGGGATAACCTCAATTTTAGGGGGATCTATCTCTATGCCACACATAGAAACAATAACTCCTAATAATTTTCTTGATTTAACTCCAAATGCATATTTGTCTGGATTTAGGCAAATCTTATATTCTCTTAGTCTATCAAACACTTTTCTTAAATCATCAATATGCTTGTCTTTATTAGTTGAACTAATTATAATATCGTCCACATAATCATGTAGAGTATCATACATCATATCATGAAATATATATTTCATAGCTCTTTGATAATTTGCTCTTGCATTATTTAAACCAAAGGGCATAAATTTCCAACATAATGTTCCCCAAGGTGTAATGAAAGCAATTTTTGGTTGGTCTTCTAAAACTATTCTAATTTGGTTGTATCCTGAAAAACCATCCATAAGGGATAAAATCCCACTCCTGATTGTAAAATATATAATATTATCCATATTCAGAAGCAGAAAATCATCCTTAGGGCATGCATCATTAATGTCTCTAAAATTAGTACAAACTCTAATTTTAGTGGCCTCTTTCTTGATTAGTAGAAAAACATTGATATCCAATCAACATAATCAATGAATTAGATGAAAAAAATATCTAAAAGTTTTTGTAACTCATTTTTGACTAGAAATGCTACCTTGGGATGCATTTTTCTAAGTTTATGTTTTACGGGTTTTGTATCAGGGTGCACTGCTAAATGGTGTATGACCACAGAAGAATATAGGCTTGGAATATCTGCATATGTCCAAGCAAAAACATCAACATACTCTGTGAGAAATGTGATATATTAATTTTGTATTTCTTCACTTAATTCCACTCCAATTTTAACCAAGTGAGGGTTAGCTTCTGTCCCAATGTTAACTTATAGAACATTTTCTACCCCAAATTTAAATCTCTTTCAAATTTGGGTGGAGTGGGTGACACACCCATTTCTTGTAATTCTTATAAGGTTAACTTAGCTAGTTCTTCTTGAGGGGTGGTTGTTTGAATGTGTACACATTATATACCCATCGAATAAGAGTCTATTCCTAAAAACTTCATCAAGAGAGATATTGTAAAAGATGTCTCCTAAAAAATCCTCTAGCGTAGCAATTATTTTTGGATATGCTATTGATAATATGTTATAGGAATGTATTCTTTTACTTAGTTTAAAATATTGTTGATGTGCTAAGTACTCTTGATATGTTATTAGTTGATCATCATACTCAAATGGGAATGGTTGGGTTTTGGTAGGGATATAACCAATACCACATTGGGCAAGCCATTCCTTTATTTCTAAAAGTTCATGTATACCATTTTTGAGTGGTTCCAAATCTCTACCTTTATAACCCATATTACACATTATTTGTTTTTATTTCACATATCCATTAGAAAAATAACATCTATCAAATCCATTTTGATCAATTGTGAAATTCATTTTAATATTGATTTTACCAAAATCATATCCTGCACAGATAAAGGCACAACTCGCCATATGATAAATACTTCCTAACTTTCGCGGTAGCCCATTGTGTGGGAATATGGTAGTAATTGAGATAATACAAAGGAATCTTGGGTAGCAAAATTAGTATGTTATGAAGTTGTGAGTATTGAGGATAAATCCGGTAAAACTTCATCTTAAGTAGGGTATGGAGTAGAAGGGTTATCCATTTTAGTTGTAGATTTTGATGGTGTGGATTTTTATACTGAACGAGGACTAGGGTGTGTTGAAGACATAGCAGAACAAAATTGAACTCCTATTGGTTCTGCCATAACACACATGTCAAATAGTCTATGGTCACCATGAATAGTGACCAATTAATTTTTAAACTCAAACTTAAGACATTGATGTAATGTAGAAGGTACTGCCCTCATTGCGTTGATCCAAGGTCTACCTAGAAGGATGTTGTATGATGCGGGGCAAGATACAACAAACATGGTCATATCCAAAATTCTTGGACCAAATTGCAATGGGATCAATAATACTCCACATGTTTCATGGGTTTCATCATTAAATGCTTTGATAATCATTTTAGTTCTTTTTAAATATTCACTTCTAAACCCAAATATTTGAAAAAATTATATGTGCATATGTATAATGATGATTTAGTATCAATTAAAACTCTTTTGACACCTACATCCCCAATTAATGTTGTAATGTATAGAGGTGGGGAGGAATGTCCTTATCTTGAAAATCTATATAATTTGTTCCATGAGAAATCATAGCGTTTACCACAACATCAAGTTTTATATTTTGAGGTACTATAATTTTTCTTAAGGTACTCATTAATTCCTCTTTATAGATAGATGAAGTTCTTAGAAGGTCTAGAAGAGAAATTCTTGTTGTGATGTTAGCTAGTTGTTCATTAATGTCATAAGGGGATTTTTTTTGTGAATTTGATATATTATTTCCCTTTGTGGGTGCTTTTAATACAAATGGAGTTGATTTTTCATTTTGAGTTTGATTTTGTGATTGAAAATTTTGATTTTGGGCTTGTTGTCTAGTGATGGCTCTAATGGTACCCACAATATTATTATTTTTAAATGACCAAAGTGGGGTCTAGCATTTACTGCTTGTTCATTTGAAAGTTTTTATTGAGATGAAGGTCGAGTGGTAATTATTCTAGGGAATGGTTCTTCTGGAACTAATAAATATATGATGGTAATAATTTGATCTGACTCATCTTCAGAACTATTAGAATCATTTGAAGTGATGTCCATTTCACTTTATGTTTAACTTTCAGTGTTTTCTATGTCACCTTTTGTACCTCTTGAATATGAAGATTGAAAATATTGTATTGGTCTAGTTGTGACTACAGAGATAGTAGGTACATAGGAGGTTTGCAAATCTTATTGTGGTAAAAAGTTACTAATGTTTCCCACATACCAAGTTGGAGGAGGGACATTATGATGTTCTAATTTATTTATAGCCTCTTTACCATGTTTGGATAAAGCATGTTGAAAAATATCTAGGTTTTGATTTGCATTTTGAGTTGGTTTTTTTTGGGTATTATTTTGAGAATTATTGTTTGCAAGAAATTTTTGTACTTCCATTTTACCTTTGTCAATCAAATATTGTATCATATGTTTCAACCGCTTGCAATAATTAGTTGAATTTCTGTCCACTTGATGAAAGTGACAATGAACATCAACCCTATATACAACTACAATGGTATTTGGTTGTCTTATCTCTAGCAACCGTATCAAACCTTGCTCTAATAATTAAGGTAAAATCATGGTTAAGGGTTGATTTAGTTTTGTGAACTCTCTTGGAGTTTTATTAGGAATATTTAACAAAAACTTCTTTACAACTTCTATAGTATTGATGTTTGAGGTGTTTCTACTATCAGCGACTCCATCACCTACTACTTATTTATTATTATATTGGTTTTTGGAAGTTTTATCTTCATCCTTTTTCTTAAACTATACTCTTATGATAAGGGCATCTTCTATCCTTCTTGCTAAATCTATGGCTTGATCAAAATAGGTTATTGTGGTTGTAACAAGTTCATAGGATAATTGTCCTTGTAAATTACCAATGAAAATTTCCAACATCTCTCGGTGGGGTAAAGCAAAATGTAATTTTCCTAAGAGTTGCCTTCATTTGGCTAGGAATTCATAAAAGCTCTCATATTTCCCTTGTTTCAAATTAAATAGATCCTTAATAGTGATATGCCTTTCTATGTATGCACTAAATTTGTGCACAAACATTTATGTTGTCTCTTCAAAATTTCTCAAAGAATTAGCTGGTAATTGATAATACCATTCTAAGGTCATGCCTCCGAGACTTTTAGGGAATATTTTCAGTAACAACAAATCATCATAAGAAATATCATGACATGTTGTCCTAAACATGTGAAGATGCTCAATAGGATATTTTGTTCCTTTATATATTGGTAGGAATGACATAGGGAAATGTTTACAGTAAGGTTGAGCAACAATGATAGGATCCAAGGGTTGACTACACATATCTCTATAACTATATGAGGGACGATAGGGATCCATCTGATCTAGACATGAAGCTAATTGTTTAAAAAATGCCTCATGTCCTTGTTTTTGCCCACTAAATTGATTTTGTGGTATTATATTGTTGTGTTTTTTATGATATGGTTGTGTTGTCACATAAGGATTTCTAGTAGAAATACTATTATGTAAAGTGTTTGTGGAAATAGTGTTATGAATCTTATATGTGATTGTATTTTTTTGAGCTTTCTATTGATGATGATTGACAATTTTAATTTGCTTAGTTATTTGTGATGTAGATATTTGTTGATTAGGAGCTTGAGAAGAATAATTTTGTTTTTATCTTGGAATTTGGTTGTGTTGTTGTTTTTTTATTGTTCGAATTTATATTTTGATTGGTGTTTTGAGATTGTCTAGCTTGATTTTGATGTGTTCTATTTATATATGTCATTGGATTTGCATTTAATTGGAGAGAAGCTTCAATAGTAGCATCCATTGAATAATTTCATGATGGGAGTAAATGTTTTGTCTTTATTATATAATGAAGTTAATCTATATTTTCTTTCAAAAAATCAATAAATTGCTCGACATATTTAAAGCTAACATTACCTTGAGGATCTACAAATTTTTGGTTAGGATCTTCTTCTTCTTCCCCTCCATTATCATCCTCACCTTGTTCTGTGAGTTTATCATCTTCAATAAGTACCCTATCATCTAGTTTTTCTTGATCTGGTTCATCAGATTCTATTTGTTTGCCACTTCTCAAGACTCTAGGTATTTTGTTTTATCTTCTAGTGATATATATATATATATATATATATATATATATATATATCCTTTAAATTATTTGGGTATATATGTTATATATATACCTATATATATAATAATATATATATTATATATATATATATATATATATATATATATATATATATATATATTGTGTTTTTGAAAACAAAGCAGAAAATAAAAATTATAATATTCTAGATATTATACTTTAGTCCTCTTTAAAGAGTCTGTAGATATCATTAATAGGCTCAAGCTCTTCAGGTGAAATATAGTGCTCTTCCTCAAATTGAAATTTGGATTTTAAAAATTTGACAAAATGGGCTATGGTGATACTATCAATTTTAGAGTTTTGCATATAAAAGTATAGTTTGTGCTAATACTCACGATAATGGACTGCCCTAGGAGTTATGTGAAATATTCTCTTATTTTCCAAGACTATTTCCTAATATTCTATGTGTGCTAGAAATTTGTGTACTGTTATGGCATTTTCAATATAATCATCAAAGGTATAAACAGTTGAAGAAAAACTTGCTATTTTATCCGTTAACCACCTCTCACATGCCCTTTGAATATCAAATTAGTGAGAAGCATTAATGGGCTCTAGGATTCTAGCTATGTCAAATATATTAATTTGGCTGAGTCTAGGTCTGTTGGCTTTTATAATGTCTACTCTCTTCCAAAGTTTAGTCCACTATTCTTGATATGGAATACTAGAATTTTCAACTATTAGAGATATTTATTGTGTAGATAATAATGCTCTAACATCTATGCTTGTAGCTCTTCCTATGTTGAAATCTAACATCTATGAAATGAACTTAAAATATGCAAGTTTTGATGAATGATCTTTTTGGTTTTTTTTTTGTTCTATATATATATATATATATATATATATACATATATATATATATATATATATATATATATATATATATATTGTGTTTTTATGAATCAGAAAGATGTCTGTGTTATTCATGTCGGGTTCACCAAATAATGTAGATCTAAAATTTTCTCACTCCTTTCCTTCAGGATAATGGATTCATGCCTGGAAGGGGAATGAGAAAATGCTAGGTCTACACCTCGGATGAGAGGCACTTGATATCGTGCCCTCTTTGGTTATTTTTTGAAGAATTAGGTGGGTTCACCAGGAAAAAATTATTATGGCAATTTCCATGCCTAGGATTGGGAGTTTTTTTGATGTGTTATTTTATTTCGCTCACATTTACCTAGTTTGCCCAATGCAACTAATCTATACTAAATGTAATTTATTTTCATATGAATACAACATACAGTGGATTAAATAAAAAAAATCAATGCAATACTTAATGTTAAAATAAATTTGACCTTCTTACTCAACATAGATGTCTGATGTAGAGTTTGTTTTCTTTTTGCAGATGAGATTAAATATTGTAGGGTGAGATCACATGTTCAATTTGTGATCGTATTCGTCGATCCGATATCTTCTGATCTGATTAGTGATCTATAGGTCTTATCAGTGTAGAAACCTACAATTTGATAGATAGAAGGCAAAAAAAAAAACTTACAATATGCTATGGACCTTATTAAGTAGAAAATAGATCATGAAAAATTTATTGAATGTTGAATTGAAAGAAAAATAGTATAAATATGAATTATGGCATGCAAATGATGCAATTGTATGCAAAGAGGGTGAACACCAAGAATGATAATATCAATTTCTATACTACATAGAATGATAAATGACAAATGTGATGCAATAAATGTATAACTGAGACCAAAGAATGTAAACTAGATCCCAGAGTTACCCCCAAGCAACCTGTAAACCAGATCGGATGTAGCAAGGAAGGATAGGATGCTAACTGAGTGAGATTGAAAGTTTGATATTGGATCGTAACGATAGATGCATAGTTATCGTACCTTCGAACCTACACATATTTGTGAAAAATGCAAAAATAATGAATGCAAAAGCAATAACTAAGTAGTTAGAAGTCAAAATTCAACGAGAAAGTTAGGGAGAGCTAGGAGGAATCTAAGGGGGGTGCCTGATTAAATAGACTAGGTAGGTTGGAGGGGTTAGGTCAAAAACATAATAGATTGCAACCTCTTCCAATATGAGGGTGATCGGTATATCTGATCTCGTAACCATCGCATAGTTAGGCAGATAGAGACAAAAGACATTGCAATAAATTTGTCATTTTCTATTTTGGGCATTTTCTATTTTTGGATCAGATCAGACATCCGATCTTGTACATTATACTGCTATCATGGATAGTACATCCAATCTCATACATTATATGGCTAGCATGGATGGGACATATGATCTCATCGAAACATAACCGATCTCACTCAAAGGGTACTAAAATCAAGGTAAAAGGGTAGGAAGTTTCTCTAATTGATTTTATTTAATGTTATTGTCTTATTATGAATTAATATGAGTCAATTTTAAGGTGTTACAAGTAATGAATGTGAGACATGAGAAAGTGACAAACTTAATGAATGTGAAAGAACATATTGGGTATTTGTAATGCATATCATTTTCTATATGTTCATGAAGAAAAATAATTTTGGGTAGAATATGTTTGAATTGCTATAGTAGAGGAAAGTATATTTGAAAAGTTATGAGCATTGTTTGTATGCAAGATTTGGGAAATATATGAGCATTGTTTGTATGCGATATTTGGAAAATATATGAGCATTGTTTGTATGCGAGATTTGGGAAAGATATGAGCATTATTTGTATGCGAGATTTGGAAAGATATGAGCATTTTTTGTATGCAATATTTGAGTAAGATTGAGCAGAATATGTGAGTAGGATTGAGTAGGTTGTGTGAGCATATTTGAGAAGTTTTTGGAGTACATTTTACTAGGCCTTTTGAGTAGGTTTTGTAAGCTGATTTAAGCAGGTTTTTGTGAGTAAATTTGAGCAGGTTTTGTGAGAATATTTGAGAAGGTTTTTGTGAGCATATTTGACCAAAGTTGTGAGTAGGTTTGGAGTAGATTTGAGAAGAGTTGTGAGTAATATTTGGAGTAGACCAGAGTAGAGGGTATTTGTGTCTCCTATGGATTGGGGTCCACAAACCAGAGTAGAGTGGATTGAGGTCCATGAACTAGAGCAGAGGGGATTGGTGTCTCCTGTGGATTGGGGTCCACAAACTTGTGAGAGAGGATAGGTGTCTCCTATGGATAGAGTTCCACAAACATTGTAATAGGGAATTGGTTCCCATAAAATTTGTTAAGAAAATTTATAAGAAATATTTTCTTTGTGGATGTAGCCCACATTGGGTGAACCACGTTAAATCTATGTCTCTTATGTGTATGGTGATTTGTGCATTATTTCATTATTGCAATTGATAATATTGGATAATAGTTCTTTGGAAATAAAAGTAAAAGTTTTATCTTATACTTTTCACCCTCCACTCTTAGTATAATCTTGTGTTCTTCAATTACATGAAGCATCACTTTCAATTACAATAGGTTTTGAGAAATTAGGTATGGTTAAGGTTGGAATGGTTGTCATAACATGTGTTAGGTCAAAGAAATAATTCTCATCTAGACCTAACCAAGTAAAAGAATTATTTTTTAACATGGTCATTAAATAAGCAATTATTTTTTCACAATATTAGATAGATTTGTGGTAATACCCTATGAGTTCCAAAAATCTATGAATTCCCTTAAGAGAATGAGAATTTAACTGGTCTTAAATTAATTGAATCTTCTTAGGGTCAAATTTAACTCCATATTTGGTAACAATGTTTCCAAATACCCTACATTGGTCAACCCAAAACAATATTTAGACCTCTTAGCATAAAGGTAATTCTGATATAAAATTTGCATACTCTAATCCAAATGGATGAGGTGCTCCTCCTAAGAGCAAATATAAACCCAGATATCATCAAATAAAATATAAATCAATTTAACGAAGAAATGGGTAAAATATGTTGTTCATGAGGTTCTAAAATGTTGAAGGTGCATTCATTAAAACAAATGGTATAACAAAGAATTCATAATGAACTTCATAAGTGTAGAACATTGTTTTGGGGATATAGTCCTCCTTAAGCCTTATATAATGGTAATCTGAGTGAAGATCTAACTTTGAGAAAAACATAACACCATGCAACTCATCCAACAATTAATTTACCACTAGGATAGGAAATTTATCCTTAATGGTGAGCTTATTGAGATAAAAAAAATCTCCACACAAATACCAGGACCTATTTTTATTCAAACCAATAGGATTGGAGAAGAATAAGGATTGTTACTAGGTCAAATGACTCATGCTTGTAACAATTATTTTACGAATTTCTTGATTTCTAACTTAAGTTCATAGGTGTACTAGTAAGATCTAATGTTATTTGGAATACTACTAGGTACCAATGGTATTGCAAGATCATGGGAACATTGGGATGGTAATTCTATTTTTTTACAAAAATTACATCATGCCTAGTCAAAACAAGTTGTAAATCTTCTAGGAGTTTATCCTTTGTTGAAGTTTATAGTTGAATTGCAAATATTTGAGTGACTACTCCATGTGAAGATTTATTTAACTTCTCCATATGGTTTGAATAGATAATCTAGGTAACTTTTACTAAAAAATCACATAGAGCGTATGACCTACCATTCTATGAAAACTACAATCATAACTCTATAAAGTTCCAAGCAATGGTTCCCAAAGTACCTAACCATTGATATCCTAGCACAACATCACATACTCCTAGTTGAAGAGCAAACATATCAATTTTGAGTTCATAATATTCTATCCTCAACTTAACATTATGGTATTTGTCTTTACAAGGTAATGTTCTGCCATTTGCCACCATAACCTCAGAGGAGTTGTAAGCATGTATGCAATTGGTGACTTAGGGATAAATAGAGTTGTGCATACTTCCTAAATCAATAAGAATTGTAAGACATTGTCCTTTGAAAAAATCTACTACATTCATCATTTAAGGGGTAGTAATTATTGCAAGAGCATGGGTAAAATCTTCTGGCTATTATTCTTCTTGTGTTTCACCCTCATCCTAAAGTGGTTCCTCTTATGGTTCTACTTCAACATAAAATTGGTCACTACTTACTAATTCCTCTACATCATGAACTCAACCTTGATATCAACTTTCAAGCCACTGATAAAACAACTTAAAAAAAACCTTCATTTAATCCTTTTCTCCTATTAGTAAGTTTCTCAAATTAGGTTTAACGGTAACGAACCATAGATGTTTGTTCTAATTTAGTTATTGCTCTTGTAAATTTCCCATACTCATTAAGACCAAAATAAGTGAGTAATTATGACTTAAAATATTTCCAAGAACTATCAGGGGTTGTGTTTTTTAACCATTGATATCAATGTTAGGCTTCAGATTCAAAGTAGAAAGATGTCATAGTGATCCACAAATATTTAGGTACATTGTGAAGTTTGAAGAACTGATATGCTCAACATAACCACCTATCAACATCCTTTCTGTTGAACATAGAAAATTCTAATTTAGATATCTATAGTGGAGAATATTTACCATAAATAGAATGTTACCCTTCATTGTCCTTATGGATTCCTTTCTCTTTATTGGTGGTACTACCACCTGGTTGGTTAATGTTATGATACTCAAAAATTTGTAGTAGAGTATATTTACCATAAATAGAATGTTACCCTTCCTTGTCCTTATGGATTCCTTTCTCTTTATTGGTGGTACTTCCACCTGGTTGGTTAATGTTGCGATGCTCAAACACCTTTGGTTAACCATAAATTTTTCCTTAGCCCCTAATTTATTTTCTTCTATATTAGATTTCAATATATGTGTTCACCTCTTAAAATTAGTACTTATTTTTTCATCTATTTAAATTTACTGAGAAGGGTATTAATGATTGTATGTATTTGCTCCAACAAAGTATTTTATTTTATCTCCTTTTGGTCTCGTCTACTTCTACTAACATTTTTGGTATGATTTGAACCATTTCTAGTGACTTACTAAAATTAGAAGTATTGTTATAGGGGTTACTATTTTTGGTAAGGAGCCAAATTTGGGTGCTATATCTCAAAATGATCATCTCAAAAAGATGATTGTAGTGGACTAGGCCACAAAATGATATTTTTAGCACCCTAAAAAAATGTGTGGAAGTTATATACCAAATTGATCAACTTAATAAGATGGTCACAATGGGCTATATATGAGAACACTATTTTTGGGCACCCTAGAATTTTTTAATAGAGAAAGTATTGTAAGTTTTTCTCCTAGAGGCTTGATTCACTAAAAAAATTAGTTTCTTATCAGGGTTATGCATAGTGACAAATATTCACAAATATTCAAGATTTCTAAAATTGGAAATTGGTGAATATGAGGACCCTCGATGTCGGTCCATTTGCCTAAAAGTTTTGGGATCAATTTTTTATTAGGGTTAATTTACCGCATATATATCCAAACACAGGCATATATGTACTCGTTGGAAAGCTCTTTTGAGCCTAATATAATGATGTTATTTTTATGAAGTTATAAGGTGATTTAATAGGTCAAAATGGGACCTAAAGATGACATTACATTTTAGGAGTTCAAATACCCAAAAATTTGGTGTGAAGATGATTGATTTGATTTTCTTAGGATTTATTTTGATTTGCATTGATTTCAATTAAGATTCATCATTTTGTTACAAGTACATTTTGAGTTCAACCTCTTATGCATAACCCTATTTCTTATTAGACAACTCCCTATGAGACTATGCATTTTTTGTTACTGTCATTGTTTTATCATTGACATTGTGAATCATTATTCTGATTATTGTTTGGTCTGACTCTGTCATTGACAACTTTTTGTCTATTATAATTTTTGAATGTTAGAGGTAATTATTGCTAACAGTGGCAACTAACAACTCTATCATGACTATTATTGACTTTGATTATTTTTGTCTTAATTTTTATATTCCTCTACAATGTTTGTCTATTTTATACAATTTTTCTAGAATAGTGAAGTATCCTCTATATGCTCAATTTTTATGGTAGGATTTTTGGTTGTATATTTAACATTCAATAGAACAAGATTTTTTTGAAGGTTTTATAAACATCAAATCCTAGCCACTTATCATCCTTGCATCTACCCAATCACAACCATACATTTTATATCTATATATATATATAAGTATATAAATATTTTATATATTAATATTTATATATTTAATATAAATATATGTATATATG
Organism: Wollemia nobilis; assembly: GCA_028583015.1. NCBI lineage: Eukaryota > Viridiplantae > Streptophyta > Pinopsida > Araucariales > Araucariaceae > Wollemia > Wollemia nobilis. The sequence goes on along the minus strand of JAQPPZ010016887.1, from coordinate 899,665 downwards.
TAAATGAAATCACAGTAATTCATCACAATCTAATCTCAACCATACACTTTATTTGATCCATACCACATTTCAAATATTATAATCTTATCCATCCATTATGTTTTTATCTTGAATGCACGTTGGTGTCATTGAAACCCTAGAATATGGAAGGCAAGTTATAAATATTCATTCATTTTTGTGAATGAGGGTTTTGTGGTAAAAGGTTTAAGCACTTTTATTGAGCATTTGATGGAGTGGTTAAGTATTTGGGTAGTTAGGATTTTTTGAGGATGAAAATATCCATCATGCTACCCACATTTATACAAGGCTATACAAACTACCTAAACTAGTTTGGCCATATCTCACTCATATAGAGTTGGATTGAGCCAATATTTTGAGGGTAAGTTTCAAACAAACTCTATAACATCTCCACAAATTTTTAGATAAATTGGATCAATAGAGATCCTAGCAAAACCCTATATTTAAACATGACTACAGATCACAAGCACAAGAATACAGATCATAATAGTAGATATTCTTGACAAGGTAAATATTCTATTTTGTTAAATCTTATGTTTTTTATCTTTGGACATATTTCATATTTTACAACACTACGTTTTTTTATAAATCTATCTTTATAGGATACCTCACACAGTGGAGCCCTCTCATGTGCTATTGACCTTTTGTGTTGTTGATTTATTTGCAGGTTTAGGAACTTTGTTATTTAAGGTTGTTGTAACTCAGGTAGCCCTGCAGGGATACAAAAGCCCACCTATAATTTTTTTGATAAAAAACAAGCATTGAAGACACCATCTATTCTTGTGAACGAGGGTTTTGTAACCCTCAACATTGTAACATTGTATCAAATGTTGTAAAGCATATTGTAACCCCATATTCGAGGCATATATATATATATATATACATTTATATATATATATATATATATACATTTATATATATATATATATATATATATATATATATATATATATATATATATATATATATATTGTACACTTTGGAGATCTAGGTTTCCCCTAGTTCCATATTAATAAGCTTCTTCATTTTGTGTAATATTGTGTTGATTCACTTTTGATAAGATTGCTTTATTTGGTGTTGCTCATTTTTAGCTTACAATACACCATCCACAAATTCTTCATTTAAAGCTCACATACTTGAGGAGTTACCCATCACCAATCCACATCAAAATTCTACTTCTACACCCCTAACTTCATCACAGTTAGCTACATGTACATGTGGTCGATACCAATCCATGTTGTCCACATCATCAACATCAACATACATTGATCTACCATCCACATCATCATCATTAACAACCACTACCATTACATCCACCACATCAACATCATCACCTATCCAAAAAACCTCTCAAAAAAATCCATCATCATCTTAATCCACTAATGTCCGACAAGTTGAATTAATAGATTGTGAGATGATATTTCACCATACATTCCTTCCACTACCTGAGACACAAGTCAAACATGAGCCTTCCACATCCAACTCCACATGATTCCAAGTTGAGGTCCACCTCACTAACCCTGCACTGGCGAATATGTGGTCTAAGATATCACTATTACACCATTAAATATCCAAAATGGTAGTGATTATGGTCACCCACATGACCCACCCTTATCCATAGGAGCAATGTACAATATGGGTTTAACACCTAATAGCATTAATTTTTTGTATGGAGGGATTGATTCATCATATAATACATCTTCTCTAGATGAACCCAAGAAACCAACCCTTTCCAATATACAAAATATGATGGGTTTTACCTCAAAACACTTCCACTGAGTCAATTCAAAAGAATATGGCCTAGGATGACAAGAACAAGGTATGCGCAAGATCATTGACACTTCATATCGAGAAGTGCATGATCATTTAGGTTTAGGCTATAATTTCCATCCCACCATTTCTTATTTTAAGCACGCTTTCCAAAGCCTTAATTTAGGTTCAAAATAAGAAACCACCCACAATGATGACTTTGAGGAGGAGTCTCATGAAGAATACGATGTTATATCAATAGATTTAGATGAATATTATGAGGAATCAGTACCCATCACTCCATTAACCAAACATGATGAGTATTACCTCCGAATTTTCCCCATCCATCATCCCATTTTCCATTTTCTTATCCCTAGGGAGTGAGCTGAACCAACTGGTGAACCACCACCTCCACTTATTTGCATTGCATGTGCATAGTCATTGTCATTTGAATTCACACATGTTGCTTGTTACTATCTATATTTTCAATGTTCTTATAGGCTTTCCAGACTAGGGAGAGTAGAGGAGCCCAAAACACTGAACATCATCTAATTAAGAGCATTCTATGTTTAATGTATTTCATATATGTATATATACATGGCTAATACACAAAATATTACATTCATACACATTGCATTCCATACATTACATTTCACACATTGCATGTCACATTGCATTTACACATTCACTTTGCATGGCCACTTTCACACATTTCATTCACCATACTAGGGGTCATTTGTTATGTTCAGACATAATTGATCCAATAAAATTGTGTTGCCTTAACCAGGGGTACCCTCAAGCCATATTCCATCTTCATTATGTCATTTCATACAGGAATATTATCATTTGAAAACCACATTTTGTTAGGGTATGTAGCACCCTAAAATTGGTGCAGTCAAATTGGAATAATTACATTCACCTTAGTAAATAAATTTAAATTCAAATTTAACCTCCCAAACCGCCCGTTAACCGTCGAGAAACCCGTTTCCCCTTTTTTTCGTGCCATTTTTAGAGGTTGTTTTGACCGTTGGACGATATCGTCGCCGATCAGACGATATCGCCCCAGATTTGACGATTTCGTCTGGACTAGAACGTCCAGACGATTTTGTCGCAAAACTAAATTTGCATAGATAGACTCTGTTCCAACGGGTCTCCAATTCGGGCAGAAGCGTGTCTGCGCCATTGGGACCCTTCCCCCGTTGGAGATCTCCCAAATTGGGATGATCTCCAACCTCCCAACAACTCCCCTATGCCTATTTAAACTCTAGGACATTCCCTCCCCAACCCCTGGCTGAATTTTATCTGCAAGTTGAATCCCTCTGCGTCAAGACATCTGAATGTTGCTTCTACACTAGTTCCATAGTATTTTTGTTGTAGGTACATCACCAATTTTCAACCGGAGCCAGCACCTATCACCGTCGACGAACCTGTCAAGATCGGAGGCGATCCCGTACAATTCGAGACGATTTCGTACTGATGCGAGACGATCTCGACTGTAGTCCACATCGAGGCAATCAGTGCCTGGAGTTTGCTTTTCTCGACCTTTTATTTGTCATTTTCTGCTATAAATTAGATCAGTTACTCAGTTTTTATGTTAGTCTGCATCTGGAGTTCACCCATCTAGTCTAGATTGCATGTTAAGATCATATTCTGCCATTAAAGTATCGTAATTTGCTTTAAATTCCATTTTTTTAATATCGTTCAGTATTCATATTGCAATTTCATGTAGTTTGCCTCTGTTTGCACAGTAGAATTCCTTGCATTTTGCACCTATTTTTTGTTTTGCAGGTCTCTGACGAATTCGTCTGACGAATTCGTCAGATTGCAGACGATCCTGTCAGTTTGGACGATTTTGTCAGATTGCAGGCGATTCTGTCGAATCTCAGGCGATCCAGACTGCTTCAAGCATCAGAAACTTCTTCAGACTTCCGGATCAGGTAATCTCCATTGGCCTCCTGCAAATTCTCTGTTTTCTGCTTTCTACTCTGTTTGTTGTATTCATTTAAATTGCATTTTCATATAGATTAAGTTAGATTCATTCGGCCAAACCTAGGATGAATGCTTAAGGATAAAATGAACTCATCAAAACACATTCCAAAAACCTAGGCGTGGAAACTGCCGCCAAATGTTTTCTGGTGAACCCACCATCCGTCGAAAAATCACCAAAACACACCTCCCTTGAGAGGCGGGACCTTCGTAAAGTCCTCTCGTCCGAGGTACCGCACCATCCTTTTCCCATCCTCCTTCCGGGCGCGGATCCAATAGCCCGAAGGTAGGGATGCGAAAAATTTGGAGCGATACATTTTGGTGAACCCGACGTGAATGCATCATAAACCTTTTGAAAACAAAAACAAAAAAATATATATGTATACAAGAAAAACAAAAACAAAATCATCATTTCATGTTTGTATGTTTTAGATTCAATTCTAAATAGTAGATGCTAAATATTACTTTTAGAAGTACTAAAGAAACCATGAGTTTTTACTCAAATCAATATGAGCCCATCAGTAATGTTGGAAGAATTCAGCCAAATACATTTGTTGATTATGACCAACCTCATCCCTATTCAACATCACCTCCATCACACTCTTCTTATTTTTCATCCATAACCCAACAAAACAATCCCTTTGCCAATCCTCTTCATAATGATATTATCTATTCTCCCATATATCCATATTATGTCTATCAATCCACATATAATCCTCCACCACCTTTTCAATACTCTTCTTTCAATACAACACATCCATTTCAACAAGAAAATACTTATTCTTCCAATTCTACCATGCACTCACCTCCTACATCGCAATCTTCCTGTCATCATTCTACCCATAATAAAGAAAGTAGAGGTGAGAAACCATTAGGCCCTTTTATGACGAAATTCCTAAAGCATTTATCAAAAACTTCTCAAAAACCTTCATCACGTAAATTTACTAAGCTCAATCAACCAATGGATATAATTCTCAAGTATTTACTTGACACAAATAAGATTGAACTCCCTTCCATAAGACAACCTGATACCACAATAGATTGGTTTAAACCCGAGCTACATTGTGAATATCATAGAGTAGATGGACATATGACACAAAATTGTAAAGATTTAAGATGTGCAATTCAAGATTTGATTGATAAGGATCTTTTTAATATAAAGGAATTACAATCTACAACTGATTATAAATCTTCAGTAAACAATCAAACTCCTACACAACAAATACCAATAATCAATCAAGACATGGGGATCTCCCAAGAACCCCTATTCAATTATCAACAACAAGAAACCAATCAAATATTGCATGTTAATGTGTCCCATCATGATGATATTATTAATATTGTAACAAAAACTACAAATGAGCAACCTCAAGTTCAATCAACTCAATCCGATATTCAAGATATGGATTCCTCATTTGACCAACCTTCAAAACTATCTTTGGCTCTAGAGAATGATCCAAAATGGAATGTAAGCATAGAAAGCTCATCTTTAGAATCAAAATCTCAATCTGAAATCCACTTTGATAACCAACAACAAGTGATTAATCCTCAAGCAAAGATATCCCTTTTAGAAGTATTACAAATTTCTCATAAGGAAATTTTGTTCAAAATACCTAGCCAACAATTTGTTCCTCATCATATTTTCTCTAAGAACATAATTAATGGTATAAACCCTCTTGAGGTTAACCATATTTCATTCTATGATGAGGATATTCCTTCCTCTACTCCACAAGAAGACTCCTATCTTTACATTACAGGATCTAGTAAAGAAACACTTGTTAGAACTATCATGGTAGATAATGACTCCTCTCTTAATTTATGCACTTATCAATTATTTCAAAAACACAAATTAAAGGAAGAAGATATTAATGAATCAAATGTTATTATAAAATCTTTTAACAATGAAATTCAAGAAGCTCAAGGTACTATAATTCTTCCCCTTAATATTGGATCCAAGATCCTGGATACTTTATTCTATGTAGGATATTGTCCTTCACCTTACAACCTACTTCTCCAAAGTCCTTGGATTCATACGATGAGGGTTTTCCCTTCCACTCTTCACCAATGTTTGAAGTTTGAACTTGCAAATAAAATTGTTACCATACATGGTGACCCAAAACCATTTGAAGAATATTTAACGGTTGAAACATCAAGTTCTATACATTCTCTATTGTCACAATTATCTTCTATCCATCACTTTTCTTCATCCATATATGATCATCCTTGTTTACCAAATAACATCCATGCATATCTTTCACATATACTTTCTCCATCTTATCAAAACTTGGAATATAATAATAAGAATGAAGAACTTTCTTATCCTTCTGACATTTTATTTTGTAACATGATCAATTTTCCACATATAAAAGTCAAATCTTTTGCTACATTATTCTACATTATAACAAAGCTTTTGTTATCACTACCTTTTATTCATCACCTTTTATTCTTACCTTCACCTCAACCAGATTATCCTTCAAAACCTCCTTTGATTTTGAAGCAACCTTAGACATGCTATACTCAAATAACCTTGTATAGTGTATATAGATCATCTTGTATATACCACCAATTTCAATTCATAAATTAAAATCAAAATACAAAAAAAATCAAAATCCTCAAAATATTCAAAAAAATACAAATGCAACTAAGGACCTTAAAGGTAAATTTGAGCCCAACTGGCTTGGACCATACATCATTACTGCTAAATTTGAATCAGGAGCATATAAATTATCTACCTTAGATGGTAAAGAACTTAAAGAACCCATGAATATTTTGCATCTTAAACGTTACTATGCATAAATTTGGTCATTTCATCCATGTATATATTTGTTCAAAATTACTATCTTGTATTTCTTTCAAAAAATTCAAAAACATCAAAAACATTCATAAATCTCCAAAAATCTTCCAAAACTATCTATTGCATTTATTTAAAGCACTTGTTAAGTTCCTTTTGCTCAAAAACAAAAATAATGATAAAAATCTAAAAACAGCTATATGCTTGACTCTTTCGAAACCAAAACAATATACAGAAGAAAGAGAGAGTCAACATTCTCAAAACTTCTCAAAAGTGTTTATATATATTTTCTTACAATTATTGCAGTTATATGTTTCAACTTATTTTGGATAAATTAGCATTTATTTGGCATCCCTCACTTGCACACTCACAACAATAAATATCTTGATTTTATCTGGCATGATTACTAATCTCTCTTATATCAAAGTTCACAAAATTCAATTAAATAAAGTTTGAGCATAGAGAATTGATCTTGTTATTTACTTAAACCAAGCACATCTTTTCACAATAAAATGATTATATTTGTAATTTCCATGTTTTGCTACATAGTAGAACTGATTTCTTGGGTGAAAAGTTTCCCCTGCTATCCTATCATGCACATGGTCTAGAATCTTTGAGAATTGGCAAAAGGACAAGCTCACCCCTACCCGGAATAAAAATCCCTTACTCTACAGCTAATCTGAGCAAGTATCCCTAGCAAAGAAAAAGAAAAAGGAAAAGAAAAGTTCAAGAAAGAAAAAGAGAAAAGAAAAATGTTATTTCAGCAATGTTCCAAGCATTATCAAGCAAAAGAAATACAAAAGAAAAAGAAACAAAGTTCAAAAGAAAGCAAAAGCAAAAGCAATAAAATCCCTTTCCCTACCCTTTGAAAAGAAAAGAAGGGTTGATGAGCTTGAATCCCTGGAATTCTCAATTATTCGAAAACCGTGAGGTAAGCCCCATAACAGGTGGTTTGTGCCCAACCTGCTTGGCCTTGGGTAACTCCTAGCGTGGCGATATGTCTGTCACATTAGCGACCTTCTTTTGTACAGACCTATGTCTGCTTATGGATTAGCTAGCTCTTGATAATCCGATCTACATAGTAGTCTAATATGGTTATATGCATCTACATCATGGTTAATGAACACTTATTTGGTTTCTTCAAATCACTTGTATCATAGTATCTTGCTCAAACCTGGTAAATGAACCATACAATTGCACACACATTTGTATTTGAGAGATTTTGTCTATCATTATGATAAATCAAGATCGGAAATGAATGCACATATGCACATGGGATTCCTTATAAATCTAACTTTTTGTCTTCAAAATACTTTGAAATATTATTTTTGCAACTTGTTTGGAATAATCAAGTACAATTATTTAAAAAAAAAAGACAACTATATAATAGAAAAATCACAAATTTCTTTCAAAACATATCATACATATCATATCGACTTTCGCGACGATGGTATAGTTCTAAAACCAAAATTGGAATTTTATGCCTAGCGCAAGTCCTCATTTTCATATTTTCTGTTCATCAAAAATCAATCATGCAATAAAACTATCTATTTTCTTTGATTTTCGCGATGATGGTATAAGTCTATACCTACATATTCTATGCCTAGCGCAAACCATTGTAACAATTTTTATTCCCTCATTTATCAAAATTCATAAAAACCATATGACTTCATTTTATTACACAAATTTTGCTTTTCAAAAGAATGCACATTTTCATTATTTCATGTCATTATGTCAACCTCCAATTTTGCAATGACGGTATAATTCCTAAGGAATTATTCAACAATTTTATCACACTTAGGAATTTATGCCTAGCAAAAATCATTTTTTACAAATATTTCATGCATAATATTTTATGGAAATCTGAAAACAAACCATCATCATCATCATCATTTGCATCATCACAACAAAGTCTTAAGACAGTCTCTTAAGCACTCTTTCACTTTTCACAATATTTCTATAAATGGGATTAGCTTGACGACCGAGTGAGCCAGCGACTCCATGAAATGGTCTATAATAGCGACAATGTCCTTTGAAATTATTGTTAAAAGTCCCCTTTTCTTTTATCAAATCATTGCATCACAAACAACCAATTTGTTACATCAGATTATTTCATCAATATTACAGCATGACATCAAAATGTATAATATTTCCAACGACATAATTACATGAATTATTAAATCAATCAATCAAACATCAAAGCATCATCAATATACTCATAACATAAGTCATATGACCAAAAATATATCTCATCTATATATATATCTCAAAAATATATATGTACATCATATCAGATAGATTGGTATGCCACAATCGATATCTTGGCATACTCAATCAAGTGTCCTCCGAGCAGTGTCTCGAGAGCCCCTAGAGCTCTCAGCCTCATCTCCTCCCCCGCCTTGCGGAGGACGAGGTGGTCCCATCGCAGTATGTGTGGTACTACGAGTCCTCGTCGTCGATCGGGATGAGCTCCTCGACGACCCTGTCCTGATCGGATCTGCTATGGCAACCGGCAGCTGTACCCTCTGGCCCTCCGGCATCGCCTGGTAGTATAGCGCCTGATAGAATGCGGTCTGAGAAACCGACCGTAGCAGCTCCTGAGTGCTCACCCCTCCACCCCGTGCCCTGAGACGTGCATTCTCGTCTCGCAGCTGTGACACCTCAGCCTGGTGTTGTGCGGCCGCATCCTGTAGTGTCTGCAGATGATCTCTCTCTGCCCGAAGAGTAGCCATCTCGCTACTCTCTCCTATATCCATGCCCTTGCCCTTATCGGGCGATGGTGGCCTCTATGGAGATGGGGGTCTCGCCTCCCTCCTCTCCCTCTCTCTCTGCCGTGGCCGCTCCTGTGCCTGTGGCCTCCTTCGATCTCTCCCGCCGTGACCCTGGGCTGCCTCTATCACCGCCTGGCACCGCCTCCCTATCCGACGCACGACTGCGTGGATCGGACCCTGTGCCCTCGTCATCCGAGGAGGGCGGATGCCTGCATACCAGGCATCGTAGCCGTCGGCTACTCCTGCGTCGTCCCCATCCACTGGCTGGATGGGGGCATCATCTGAGTCCTGGCTCCAGAATCGCTACATGTCTGGAGCCCCGCTAACAGTGGTGTTATCCCGGACGGTCCGGGAAAACTCATAATCCCTGAGAGATGGGATCCCCTACTGTAGACCGAACTGTCGCAAAACTCGGTCGTAGCGGTGGAGCTCCACCTCTCCCCTCTCCATCCTCAACCAGCAGACTCGCCTGATGCGAGCCAGCTCTTGTCCGTCCTCTGCCCACCCTGGATGCTGCCTCCACGGCCTCCAGGTGATCTGGTCCGGGACAAGGTCATCCAGTAGTCTTCGGGACACCGGAAGGTCGATCCGTCGCTGTGCCCCTCTCGGAGCCACCAGTAGAAGACTCGGGGCCTCTCCCCGTCTACCCCTATCAGTGGAAGCCCTACCGGCCTCCGCACCACAATGTGCTCCCAGCACCAAACTTGTAGTAGCGATGTCATCACCAGACATCGCCCGCCCTTGTACACGACCCCGTAAAGGATCCTGTACGACCGGCATAGTACAAAGCTGCCCCAAGCAAACCTGTAGCCGTGGTCCCGCATGTCGTAGATCACATCTCGCGAGCATCCACGGCACCCTGCACCCGCTCTGGTGGCACAGCAGAAGTCCACCAACTACTCCAGCCAAAACCCGTGTCAGCCTAGATGCCCCAGGCATCTGGCGCAGTGCCTCGATGTTCACTCCGCCCTTCTCCAGGGCGAAGCTCGGGTCACCGCACAGCCGTCCCATCGCGTGGCCCTGATTGGCCGTAGGTGTGATCATCCGTCCTTGTATGGGGATTCTCAAAATCCTCCATACATCCTCCAGTGTGGGAGTCATCTCCCCTGTCGGTAGCCGAAAACATGAAGACCCCGGATACCATCTCTCTGCTAGGGCTGTCAGTAGCCCCATGTCTGTGGAAACCTCGTGGCATCTCTGCCACATGCCGCAATCCGGCTCGTGCCAGCAGATCCCGCTCTGCCTGGGTGAGAGCGGCCAAGTCGTCTCTCAGTCCGCCGTACTTCCACTCTCTGCTTTTTAGTAATCCTCTCTGCAAACATAAACAACAAAACAACAAACAATCATTAATAAACAATTCCAGTAATCAATAATGCAACTTAAAGATCAATTTTTTGCAATTGATGATATCGCCCACTATTGGACGATATCGTCCCAAATTTGAGCATGATCGTCTCCGATTTCGTAGTTCGAAATCGTCTCTAATTTGACGAAATCGTCCCCCTTTCGACGATTTCGCCCTCGGGCGAAATTGCCGAAATTGAGACGATTTCGTCGAAATCGAGACGATTTCGTCCCGACGACGTCGACGGCCAAAAACGGCCGCGATGCTCCAAATTCACTTAAAAATTCATCTAGAAAGCATGTAAAAGCAACTTAAATCAATCTAAATTGAGTTTAGACCCTTACCCGTAGACCGCGTCGGACCTCTGCGAGATTCGTGCGTTGTCTCAACCATTTTTTGCTCCAGAGCTCTAAAATAGAAATGAACAGTAACAATGAATTAGGGTTTTACCCTATTTTTCTTAATTTTATTCAACAATAATTAATTTTGCTTTTTCGCGTTTTTACCTCAAACGTTCGATTTGGGTAAAAACACGGAGGGGGCACCATAGTAAGCTGTCGTACGATTCGACCAAGAATCGTCGCCTAAAAATGGGAATAATTTTTTGCTTTCTCGTAGATCGAGAAGAACTCTTCTTTAACGCATTTTCTTCGGAAAATTCGCTAAAGAGGGGGCAAAATGTAGCACCCTAAAATTGGCGCAGTCAAATTGGAATAATTACATTCACCTTAGTAAATAAATTTAAATTCAAATTTAACCTCCCAAACCGCCCGTTAACCGTCGAGAAACCCGTTTCCCCTTTTTCCGCACCATTTTTAGAGGTTGTTTTGACCGTTGGACGATATCGTCGCCGATCAGACGATATCGCCCCAGATTTGACGATTTCGTCTGGACTAGAACGTCCAGACGATTTTGTCGCAAAACTGAATTTGCATAGATAGACTCTGTTCCAACGGGTCTCCAATTCGGGCGAAGCGTGTCTGCGCCGTTGGGACCCTTCCCCCGTTGGAGATCTCCCAAATTGGGATGATCTCCAACCTCCCAACAACTCCCCTATGCCTATTTAAACTCTAGGACATTCCCTCCCCAACCCCTGGCTGAATTTTATCTGCAAGTTGAATCCCTCTGCGTCAAGACATCTGAATGTTGCTTCTACACTAGTTCCATAGTATTTTTATTGCAGGTACATCACCAATTTTCAACCGGAGCCAGCACCTATCGCCGTCGACGAACCTGTCAAGATCGGAGGCGATCCCGTACAATTCGAGACGATTTCGTACTGATGCGAGACGATCTCGACTGTAGTCCACATCGAGGCAATCAGTGCCTGGAGTTTGCTTTTCTCGACCTTTTATTTGTCATTTTTTGCTATAAATTAGATCAGTTACTCAGTTTTTATGTTAGTCTGCATCTGGAGTTCACCCATCTAGTCTAGATTGCATGTTAAGATCATATTCTGCCATTAAAGTACCGTAATTTGCTTTAAATTCCATTTTTTTAATATCGTTCAGTATTCATATTGCAATTTCATGTAGTTTGCCTCTGTTTGCACAGTAGAATTCCTTGCATTTTGCACCTATTTTCTATTTTGCAGGTCTCTGACGAATTCGTCTGACGAATTCGTCAGATTGCAGACGATCCTGTCAGTTTGGACGATTTTGTCAGATTGCAGGCGATTCTGTCGAATCTCAGGCGATCCAGACTGCTTCAAGCATCAGAAACTTCTTCAGACTTCCGGATCAGGTAATCTCCATTGGCCTCCTGCAAATTCTCTATTTTCTGCTTTCTACTCTGTTTGTTGTATTCATTTAAATTGCATTTTCATATAGATTAAGTTAGATTCATTCGGCCAAACCTAGGATGAATGCTTAAGGATAAAACGAACTCATCAAAACACATTCCAAAAACCTAGGCGTGGAAACTGCCGCCAAATGTTTCCTGGTGAACCCACCATCCGTCGAAAAATCACCAAAACACACCTCCCTTGAGAGGCGGGACCTTCGTAAAGTCCTCTCGTCCGAGGTACCGCACCATCCTTTTCCCATCCTCCTTCCGGGCGCGGATCCAATAGCCTGAAGGTAGGGATGCGAAAAATTTGGAGCGATACAGTGGTAAAATAGGTAGTATATTGCATTATACTACATAGGTTATTACATCTACTTTTCTACCATAGGAGATATTTAGTATTCTATGAATTACCTCCTAGTTAACTAAGGTTAATAACTAAATATCTTATGATATTTAGTTTGGTTGTTAGAATAAATCTATTTCTAATCACCGTTATCTCTTCCAATGCTAAGTGGTTAAATTATCTATTTTGTAACATACTTAAGCTTCTAATTTGGAAGCTATTCGTAATGTTTATTTGATATTATTTTGGCTAATATTTTGTGCATTTTACATCATTGGCATCAGAGCCATTTTTTTTTACTCACCCAAAGGATGAGTTGGTGCCATTTGGTAGCCATCGAACCCATATCCACAAGTGAGCTAGATGGTGGGAGTGATCGCAGGCCCATCGCTGGCCAGGTCAAATCGACCTACCAAGGCCTAGCCAACCGTGGGGTCGATCGGCCATGACCGATCACCAAGGCGATCAACGATGACCGATTACCCACAAGTCCCACACAACTTTTGACCTTTCAGGTCACAGCCTACAAGGCCCATGATCCCATGGCCATCACTAGCCAATCAATACTGAGCCCCCCCGTAGACTAGCCATCGGTATCGTCCAAAGGGTAGGAGTGCCCTCTCGATCCCACATGGTAGTGGTCCATAAGCTAAGCCTAGACAGCAGGAGTACCCTATAGGCTCATCGATCAAGATCGATGATCCTTCCAATATTTGAGAGGGTAGGAGGTCCTCCACTCCTAGGGATTCGAGCCTCACCATCAGGATCTAAGAGTGCAGGAGAACCCTCTAATCCTTGACCATATCAATATTTGTGAGGGTAGGAGGACCTTTGATCCCAGTAGATATATGACATGTAGCGAGATCTAGAGATCTCTAGACTACACACACCTCGAGGTGCTAACTTGGACTGATGCTTAGCATGTTGACCTAGACTACTACTTGGAGTGCTGACCTAGACTACTGCTTGGTGTGTTGACCTAGACTACTACTTGGTCTGCTAACCTGGACTACTGATTAGGCGATACGTGGCACACTAGCCATGCACTACCTAGACGCTAACTGGATAGATGAATGACTCAAACCTGACATGTGGTAGATATTCATTGGATGACACAGACGATGGATAACCCTTTGGCACCACATGGTGACATCCAAAAGGGTGGGGGACTGACACTAATTACTTGCAGGCAATCATGACACAGTGGGGTATTGAGGCTTTTCAAGCTTCCTACATCCCCCTGTGGGATGCATGTGGGATAAATCCCACAAATCCCACAAAGAAACCCATTGTCTTCTTCAATACCAAACACTGGGGATTCAGTTCCAAGCCAATCGATAGCTTGGTTGGCCAAGGCGGACACCTTGGGCCAAGCAGGTCGCATGTTCGAGCCCGCACGCCACCAATAAGCAAATGTTTTTTAAATAATTTGTTTTTTGAAATTCAAATTTTAATTTTTTTTATAGTTTTAAAAGCTCATTAAATATTTTTTTTTGATCTTTTTTATTATTGAGTAAAATTTGTTCAATAAAAGTCAATTTTAACAATTTTAATTGATTTTTTATTTTTACAATTTTGCTTCATTATAAAGAATTTTCATCTCTAAAAACTATTTTTTAGGCTTTTTGAACTTAGAAATTTTCAAAATTAAACCAAATTATTTTGCACTAAAAAGTTCCATAGCAATTTTGTGTTTTCTCCAAATTGGAGATAAAAAGACATAGGAACATTTTTTTGCAAAATCTAAAATCCTTCTTCAACATTTTTTTGCAATAAATCCTCAAAGTTCTATAGTTTTCTTCACACATTTTTGGAGATAAAAATACATAGAAACTCAAACTTCTATTGCAAAACAAAGATTTTTAAACCATTGAGGAAGAACATAGGTCATTTTTTTTGCAACAAAAATAAAAAATTTGCTTTTTTTTTCTCCTTCACAAAGGAGATATAAGACATAAAATTAATTTTTTTTGTTGTAAACTTGAGAAATATTTTGAACCTATTTTTTTTATCCTCATGCTTGAGTGTTGAAAACAAAAACCAAAGTCATGTGTCGACTAGTTTGGAAGCCTTTCAAATGCAGGTCATGTGTCAAATTGTCTTGAAAGGAGAGCTCAAATTTTTCAATTTTGTAAAAATTAAGGGGGATAGAAGTCATATTTTGTGATTCTATTTTTTGCAAAATTGTAAAGAGAAAGGGGGGATATTTTTAAAGCAACAAAGGTGCATTCTCGATTATACTCGACACCTTTTCTTAAACATTAACTATATTAGGTGCATTTTCGGTTGCATTCAACACCTATAGTGATAATAATTTGGGTTGATCTCTTGTTTTGATTATTGCACTAACAATCATGCTTTTTGTGTACAATTAAAAAATCATATATAACATTGAAGAAGCATTTCAAAAAACCCAAACTTCACTAAAATCATGCTACACCTTGCATAGGTTAAACAAAGTCAATTTTTACACCCCATAAAAAGGTTAAAATCTAAACACCTTGATTCACTCTCTTTGTTTGGCTTAATTTCCTCAAAATTCCCATCCTTCTTGAAGGGTGTTAGGCATGTGCCATTAAATATCCTAGAGAGAAAAATCATAAGTCTTTCAAAACCTACCACTTTAATTTGCTCTATTTGTTTGGCTTAATTTCCTCAAACTTTTCATCCCTTGTTAAGGGTGGTAAGGAAGGTGTAATTAAATAACTTAAAGAGCAAATTAAAATCTTCCATATACTATTTTGAGGGTATACTACATGATAAAATGATCTTAGTAATATCAATTTGAAACCTTCACCATGGCCATGATCAACAAGTATCTCACTGAGAGCCAACTGATCAAAGGTTCAAATTATTCTTCCTGGAAAACTAAGATGAAGGCCATTTTAACTATAGAGGATATGTGGGAAATAGTGGCTGGCAATGAGACTAGACCCACATCACCTGGAGTAGATCAAATAACCTATGATAAAAAGGATAAAAGACTTTCCTTATTGATCTTGCTAGCTATTACTGATGATATCCAATCTCATATCAGTGAAGCTAAAAATTGTAGGGAGACATGGGATGCCTTAGCTACCATATTTGAGGGAAAGAATTAATCAATGATTCTTAACCTTCAAAATCAACTGCATACTCTTCATATTAAATCTAGAGAAACAGTAGAGCTATTCCTCTACAGAGTTGTAGAATTGAAAATAAAACTGCAATATTTAGGAGAAAAAGTAGAAGACCAAGTCCCAACCTTTATAATTTTGAGGGCTCTTCTCGACTCCTATAGAATTTTGATAACTTCACTACAAGTCTCTGGAAGGATAGTTACTTTTGCAGAGTTGGTAAATATGCTTCAAACTGAGGAAGATAATCAACTCCAAAGATATGAGGCATCCAACAATACCCTTTTCTCAAACAGACAAGGTGAAAAGAAAAAGTGGAATCAACAGAAATGATATTATTCTAAAAAAGACAAAGGTAAAGGCAAAGATATATAGAAGAAAACATTATCTCAACATGTCCCAATCATGGTATTATCCTTCTTCAAAGAGGGATAATACCATGATTGGGTTGAACCTCAAAGTGAAAAGATTATCTCAACATGTCCCATTATGCACATAGTCCAAATAAAAAATAGTGGTCTTCACCACTACTCACATTGCAAAAATAAAAGAATGATTAGTAAGGATAGGGTAAAATTCTCATCGTACCTTGGTTGATAATTTGATTCCCCAAAGCTCTACATCTTTTACACATCACACACCATAGATCCTCAAGTTTTCAAAGAGGTATCATATTTTCACTTCGAGGTTCAACCCAGTCATGGTATTATCCTTCTTCAAACTTCCTTGCATTGCATGTGCATAGCCATTATCATTTGCATTCACACGTGTTGCTTGTTACTATCTAGGTTTTCAATGTTCTTATAGGCTTTCCAGGCTAGGGAGAGTAGAGGAACCCAAACCACTGAAAATCATCTAATTAAGAGCATTCTATGCTTAATGCATTTCATATATGTATATATACATAGCTAATACACAAAATATTACATTCATACACATTGCATTCCACACATTATATTCATACATTACATGTCACATTGCATTTACACATTCACTTTGCATGGCCACTTTCACACATTTCATTCACCATACTAGGGGTCATTTGTTACGTTTAGACATAATTGATCCAATAAAATCATGTTGCCTTAACTAGGGGTACCCTCAAGCCATCTTCCATTTTCATTATGTCATTTCATACAGTCATTTTATCATTTGAAAACCACATTTTGTTAGGGTAAAATAGGTAGTATATTGCATTATACTACATAGGTTATTACATCTACTTTTCTACCATAGGATATATTTACTATTCTATGAACTACCTCACAGTTAACTAAGGTTAATAACTAAATATCTTATGATATTTAGTTAGGTTTTTAGAATAAATCTATTTCTAATAACTGTTAGCGCTTCTAATGCTAAGTGGTTAAATTATCTATTTTGTAACCTACTTAAGCTTCTAATTTGGAAGTTATTCGTAATGTTCATTTGATATTATTTTGGCTACTCTTTTGTGCATTTTACATCACATTTGCATTATCCCTAGGTTTTCGATCACTCAACCACTCCTAGTATTTTACACAAACTCCAATACATGTCAAAATTTCTCTAGGACAAAGTCACATTTTTACTAAAGAAAATATTGAGTTCTAGGATTGACTATAACACTCTTGAACCAAACACATTTTACACATATTAAGAACTTCTTGTGTCAAAGAGAGATAATACGATGATTGGATTGAACCTCAAAGTGAAAACATTATCTCAACATGTCCCATTATGCACATAGTCCAAATAAAAAAAGTGGTCTTCACCACTACTCACATTGCCAAAATAAAAGAATGAGTAGTAAGAATAGGGTAAAATTTTCATCATACCTTGGTTGAGAATTTGATTCCCCAAAGCTCTACATATTTTACACATCACACACCATAGATCCTCAAGTTGTAAGGATAGAACTACATTTCCATCCATATGGTTAGGTAGTTTGAATTACCAAAGCTTTGTTATCATATCTTTGGACTATGGAGCTAATATCCATTGGGGTTATAGATGCTTTACTCATAGTGGGGTATGCTCATGCATGGCAACACGTTTCTCTTGAAGAGACATCTGACCACACATAAGGATAAGCTATTTTATTGGTCTCCTCCATGATAGGTTTCATCTTAATTTACTGAATACGGGTTATTGAAATTACTTGTAAACACATTGGTTCTTGATTACCTTGAGTCATTACCATGCTCATGATCTGGTAAAATAACATTTCATTGCACACACATTTGGTCTTAAAGAAATTAGATAGACCTTAGTAAGTTTGGTTGAAATCACTAGAATGTATGAGTCACTTCAAAACAATCAACATCCATATCATTACATGAGCCATCCATTTCACATACTACCATTTTGGTACCCCTGATTAAACAACAATGATTAAACATGGTCAAGAAAAAATATAAACTACTACGAATTATCATTAGTGTATTAGTTTATTTCCATTCATACACATCATCATTACATTATCATCCATCACATATACACATGCGTACATACACATCCACACAAATTCATAACACAAAAGTAAAAGCCATATATATATATACATATATATAATCACATATACAATGAATACCCAAAGGCTATATACAATGGAGCACCAAGTCTCATATACAAAAAGTGAATTTAAGCACTAGCTAAAACCTATAAGAGGACCCTTTTGACCTTGATGGAGTCCTATACCTAGATTCACTATGCCTAACAAAGCCCACTATGGATGAACAGGGTCAATCTAGCAGCCCAATGTGGTGTTGCATACATAGATCCTCTAAATATTGGAATGTCTCATGAGATCAAAGGTATAGTACATCATATCTTTGATGAGAGTCCCTCGCTATGGAATACTCACCTCCACTTGCTATCATATTTTATCATAGCTAAGCAACCTCAACATCTTGAGTTATTATCACCGCATCTTGCACCATCTCAATCAATGCTACTCCAACCAATCCTATCCTCTCTAGATTATCCTAGTTAGCCTTCTACAAGACCTTTCTCACCCCTAGTATAATGGGCAAGAAATATGTCGAGCCTCCAAGGTCCTCAACTGCAAAAAAATCACAAACACACATGCACATTACCATCATATTCATTGCATAATAAAAAAAATCAAAAACATTAAAAAAATTAATTGCTCCAAACAAAGAGTGCTAAAGGCACTTACCTCAGCCACCTATGCATCCACACCCTCCATTTCCATCACTTCACTCCTCGACACTCCTCCACTTGATCACTCACTCTCTTTCAGACGCAACTTCTAGAACTCATGAACATAAGAATGAATCCAATTTTATTTTTGCAGCACACTTATAGCTATTTTTGGTGCACTCAAATGCCCATGGACATCTTCCTAGTGCAGTAAAATGTTGTCCTGCATTTGCACGATGGTATAAACTTACCGATGTCTAGCTCTAGAATGCTATAGAATCAACATGGCCCAAAAATGTAGATTACCTCGACAAAATCACTCAAAAAATTATCCATATGCATTCATTTACATCATTCATATCATCCACAATTCCATACATTATCATTCAACATTTTCCAATTCCACTCACGTTTTTCAAGTGAACCTCGTATCTAGTGGTTTACCCTATTCACTTGGCGATTACATTGATTGTCTATCCATGCAATTCGATAGGATGGGTAGATCACCATAAGGAAACTTGGCCATCATCTAGCATCCTCTTGTTTAAAATCCAATTACATTTGGTCCCTCATTTTTGAGTGAGACTACGATCAAATTAATTATCTTAAATGTTGTCGTTGATGACCTTGTTCATTGGGGCTTGAAACACAGACAACTTCCAATACATCATCTCTTTTATACATAAAATTACTGGGGACATGGACCAGTAGCATGATTGGTTCCTAGTAGAAGGAACCTCACAAAAAATCATTACAATAATTATATTCTCCTATGTCATTTTGTATTTTTATAACTTTGCATTTCAATGATGCCAAAAGGCATATTCTTCAATAGCATAGAATCACCCCAAAAATGACAACCAAATTTTATTTTGATTTCCCACATCAAGATACATCTTTCACATCACATTCACATTCACATTTTCAAAAACACCTTGCATCTTTTGGGGTAAAAATAGAATACACCACATTTACATCACACATCATTAGTGAACCCATTTTCTATTGGGGTAAATAATAGAATCACATATTGCATCATCATATATGTCACTTGCATGATATTTACATCATATCTACATCCACATTTTCAACAACCCCTTGCATATTTTGGGGAAAAAATAGAACACATTTACACTTACATTTACATCCACATTTTTATCAATTGGCTCGTGAGATTCATTCTTCACTCATTCGCCAATTGAGGGGGTAAGCTACACCCACATTATTTTGATCTTTAAGATCTTCTTGCTCTCTAAGGAAAGAAATTTGCTTCATCCAAACTAGGTGTCTTGTTTTTTCACCACATTTTGTTTCAACATGATATAAAAAGGGGTATTTGTAGACACCAAATCCTAGCCACTTTTCATCCTTGCATCTATCCAATCACAACCATCAATTATATATATATATATATATATATATATATATATATATATATATATATATATATATATATATATATATATATATATATTTATATTTATATTTATATTTATATTTTATATATAAGTATAAAACCTATCTTTCAACGTGACTATAGATTGCAAGCAGAGGAACACAGATCAGAATAGTAGACATTCCTAAAAAGGTAAATATTCTATTGTGTTAAATATTACATTTTTTATCTTTGTAAGCATTTCATATTTTACAGCACTAGGGTTTTATAAATTTATCTTTATAGAGGGACTCACATAGTGGAGCCCTCTCATATGTTATTGACCTTTTATGTTGTTGATTTATTTGCAGGTGCAAGAACTCTATTATTGAAGGTTGTTGCAGCTTAGGTGGCCCTGTAGGGATACACAAGCCCACCTATAATTTGTTTGGAGTGAAAACAAGCATTGAAGACACCAACTATTCTTGTGAATGAGGGTTTTGTAACCCTCAACATTGTAATATTGTATCAACGATTGTAAAGCATATTATAACCCCATATTCGAGGTATATATATATTCTACACTTTGGAGATCTAGGCTCCCCCCAGTTCCATATTAATAAGATTCTTCATTTTGTGCAATATTGTGTTGATTCACTTTTGACAAGATTTCTTTATTTGGTGTTTCTCATTTTTAGCTTACAATTTTAATATTCAACATAGGGTTTCTAAAATCCCCAACATAGGGTTTCTAACCTAATAAACTAAAGAAATAAATGGGTTGTTTTTTTTTTATGAAAATAAGTAAAAAATAAAAAATATGAGAAATTTATATCTAACAATCAAATTGTAAGGGCAAGAACTATTGTAGTCACAATAGGACTCGACCCTAGAAAGTGATTTGATACCACTTTTTAGGAACCTTCTAAAAGAAATAAACTCGTTCACATAAATATTTCAATAAAAATATAATTTCATAAAACAACATAATATTGCAATACAAAATGTAAATGTAGAATTATAACAATCTCATAAAACAACATAGAATCATAAGTCTCTTTGAGAAAACAACCTCCTTCAATACTTTTATTAATTTGTAAAAAGATAAATTCATTTATGGGTCCTTGTATTTTAAAGATACACTTCATGCATCCCTAACCTAATGCTCAAGAGTTAGAATACACGCAAATTATCATTTGAGTTAGAATATTCTACCAAATATTAGTTACATTTTTTATTTTGGTTACATGAAATGACCCCACTTGTCTAGGTGCCTCACTTGTCACATAACATTATAAAGTATTACAAATAACATTATATATAGATCGCCATATTGGAGAGGGGTCATTACATAATAATATGAAAATTAAAACATAGTGTTAGGATGGTCCTAAAAATTGTGCCCTCAAGACCTCAACCAAACTTGTATGGATTAGAAATAGGGGTGTCTAAGTCAACCTCTAGAATAGACTAGCTCCTATGGTCCTCGCTAAACTAACTAAAATAGGGTGGTAGCATAAATAAAGGAATGCAAAAAGGTAAAAAAACTAAGCTAAATTGGTTCAAATTTATCAACATCAAGAAATATAGTGCATGATATTCTAAAAATCTGAACCAAACTAGGCTACCTAACAAACTAACTTGTTTATCTTATGATAAAATTATTAATAGTAACAAACGCTAAGAATTATTAAGCATTCCAAGAACTAATGAACAAAAAATCTAGGGAGAAATCTAGAAAGGAGAATAAATGTAATAAAAATAACCATTTATAGCTTTGATAGAAATGCTTAATCACTTAGTTGGTACACATGCATGTTTTGTATAAATTTGAGAAAAAGTCTAGACACCAATTCGATATTCATTCAAAAGGTATATAGCATCGTCATATAGTTATGCAATTGTAAATGCTAAAGATTTTACCATTTGAATGACTTACATTTAGGTTAAATAGTTTTACAAATGCATTCAATTAGCTTAGGCATCATTGTTGTAAGAGTGGATTTTAGGTCTACCATGTTTCGTCGGTACATGTTTATCTATTCTAACTTATTTTACTGCAACTGATTTGGCATTATGGTGTTGTTGTTACTTACCTCTATTTCATTCTAAGGAGTTGTGGTTGTTGTGTCTTCATCTAGTGCATTGGATATTATGATAGGTTTTTTTAATTTTTAACTATCCCACTACTTTCCTAGATATTTCAATGTGAGTGTTAGAGAGAGCTTTGAGTTTATATTATTTTACAATAGATCATAACATAAGAACTAGGTGTACACTTAGGCATTTCAATCCATCTGAAACCCTCACCTCCCATATTCTTTTCAGATGTTGCATGATTTATCCTTTCTTGATGATGTTAGCATTTGAAATATTCAATGTTCTTTGATGCATATCTAAGTGAAGTATTTTTCTAGAAGTTGGATGTTGGATGCGCTTTACATTACTTAATGTAGGTTGGATTCTATGGCTTACAATGTTTTATGTATTTTTTATTTTCCTACATTAGGTTTTTATGCTACTCTTGTCTACATTAGCATCTAAAATTTTCCAACACTATATTTTCCTTGTAGCTTAAACTTATTATACCCCATAAACTTTGCTACTATGTTGGATGTTGGATATTTAAGTATGAATATAATCCTGCCATCTGATGTAGTAGAAAAGTCTATCTAATGCAATAAGTTTAAGCTACATGGGATATATATTTAAAAAAAGGTTATATTTTTTTGTCAAAATCTACCCATGTAGGAGTTATTTGAACATGCTTACATTTTCAATCATGCCCCTCCTCAAAATTTTCAAGCATGCTAAAGCACTTTCCTTACTAAAAAGGTATTTTGTACCAATATATTTTCACATGTCCCACCCATTTTACCCCCTTCTAACATGTTTTGTCCTATCTCTACCTTCCTGGCTTGTTTTGGTGTGTTTTGGTCGATTTTGACCCACACTACTCGTTTTGGCATGTTTAAGTCTATCTTGACCCATTCATCCCACTTTGACATATTATTATTTATCGTGTCTCATCTAACTTGTTCTTGTGTGTTTTGGCCTATCCCACCCGACTTGTTCTAGTATGTTTTGGCCCATCCCGTCCATTTTAGCCTATTCATCCAATCCCAATTTGCTTATCCTGTTTTGGCCCATCCTAAACCACTTTAGCCTTGCCAAGCCATTTTGGTATGTTTATGCCCATATCTTCTATTTTTATCCCTTTTGACACATTTATTTATATCTCATCCTCCTCGACATGTTTTGGCCTTCTCAAGTTGTTCAAGCTTGCCCAACCTGACCCATTTCGACCTT
The DNA here is from genome assembly GCA_028583015.1 of Wollemia nobilis. Lineage (NCBI taxonomy): Eukaryota > Viridiplantae > Streptophyta > Pinopsida > Araucariales > Araucariaceae > Wollemia > Wollemia nobilis. The sequence continues at coordinate 875,930 of JAQPPZ010016887.1, read as the reverse complement.
CCTAACTTATTTTGGTATGTTCAATCTTGTCGTATCCTGCCTGATCCTTTTTGGTTTGTTTCAACCCATTCCAAACTTCCCATATATTTTTTACCATTTTTGACACATTTAAGCTATCCCAAACTACCCACAGTCTATTTTAGCTCGTTTTGATTTTCCAAACCATTCTCATATGTTTCAATCGGTTTTACCTTGCTTAACCCATTATGGCCTATCCCTACTTGTTCTGGCATGTTGTCGAGGATAATTCTAGTCTACCCTATCATGCTCATTCATCTCGACTTGTGAAGGGTCAAAATCGTGTTGTGTCATTTGGTTCAAGAACTAGACAATCTCACGTTGGTTTCACGTTGGTTTGACCTATTCCGACCCACTCAGCCCGTCCCTATATGTTCCTTGGCAATATATATTTGTTGATAGAAATGAATCTATAAGGTAGTATCTTCGGTAAAAATTGTTGAAATGATTTATTGTTTTTAAATTAAGTCGAATAAATGATGGCTTCCCAATAGTTAAGTCTCTAGTTACACATAAAAGTATAAAAATGAAAAATTTTCTATTGAAAAATTAACTATTTTATTTAGTTAAAACAAAAATATAAATATAAATATTTTTAATATAAATAATAAGTTGTTAAACTTAAACATAAATTTATTTACTTATTTTAAATGTAAATAAATAATAATATTGTTTTTACTTCAATTTAAAAAATATTTATTATTTCATAATTAAAAATTTTATATTAAATATATTTTTTTTTTCACACTAGAAAAAGGTTTGTTTCTTAATGTTGCTTGGATTCCATTTGAAAGCAAATTAAGAGTGTAAGGTAAAACTAGGAATCTACCATATTATAAAGTTAATATGAGTGCCAAAAAGAAAGAAACTGTTGAAATTAAAATGTGCATGGATTGGAAGTAGCAATCATAGCTAGAATCATTTTTTTTGTACTATTAAGAAAAAAGGATTTTGAAAGAGATCCCTCAACCTTTTACAACATCTCCATCACAAGGGAAGAACCACACAAAATAACCACAACAAAAGTTGGAAACCACATAAAATGATGGGAAAGAACAAAAGAAACTACAACTACTAACAAAGAAAGAAACATAAATAGAGGGAGAGAACACCAAAAAAGGTAGAGAGGACAGAACCAAGCTAGTTCTTGAACATCAAGTCCACTTCCTGGATAACATCTCCCACCATCCTAGAAATATCCTCCGAGTAGTTGATATCAATTTTTAATAAGCCGTCAATAGCACATTGCTTTATGTCCATTAACTTTAGATTATGAATGATAGTATTATTTATTTCAATAGTAGCATTTGGAGAAAAAACTTCCTTCACTAATTTATCTTTTTGAAAATCTCTAGGTAGAAGATCAAAATCAAAGTGAAGGTAAATGGGGACAAAATCATCCTCAGTGAGTTTCTTGCCCAGCAGATGCTTGGACTTCCTTGTAACACCTCTTCCAACCATGCTAAAAGATGGCTCACCACCCATCCTTATGCTGGTTTGAGTATCCTTGAGAGAAATCTTTGGAAAGTCATTTCTCGAGCCTTTGCAATGAGATGCCTTCCCTCTTACTCCTCTAGCCGAAACTTGAATTTTCCTAGAAATTTTATCATCCCTAGAGCCCAAGGAAAAGGAATACAGGTCCTCACTACCATCACTCGAACCTCCTAACTTTTTCTTAACCAAAATAGGCTTAGGAACAGGTTGATTAGTAATCGATCTTAGAATTTCTTTTGCAACCAGACTATGTTCAGTTGCAAACTGCTCAAAAACCAAGAGTGCTAGACCTTGGTGGATTGGAATCTAGCCTCTACCACCTTGAACATCCATCATGGACTTCTTCATAGACTGGAATAAAAATAATGGGATATTCATCCAGAGTTACCTCCTAAGGTGGTTCAAAAACATAGCCTAGAAGCTCCAAATCACATCATGCATAGAATCAAGAGTGAAATAATCAGTAATCACTCTGGCCACTCTATCCCGAGGGGGAAAGAGATTTCACACTAAACCCATTCTAAATTCTCAAGAGAAATTCATCCACATCAAAAAAAATGTATCTCGTTAAGCATAGAGTGCTTCTCTCTATTATGACAAGCCCCATCTAAAGGAAGACCAGTGGTCCTACTGATCATCTCGACTAAAAATTCAAAATACCAATTACCTACTCTCACCCAACCATCATTCCAGGTGTAGGCCATTCATTTCAAAAGGATTGGATTGTGGCCATGAAATTTTTAAATACAATTCATCAGCCCCCGTTTAGTAAAATCAATTTAACCTCCTCATTAACTGATAGTGAGGTAGGTTCCATGCGAATCTTAGCATGATGAGATTTGGGATTTAAATTCTTATATTTATCCATGAGAAACTAGATACAACTCACCAATCCTACACTAAATAGCAAGGATACCCCCTCGACCTTACTAAAAAAATTATAGGGTATACATACCGATGAAACGGTGTCAAATATAAGGATGGGTAAGCAAATCCACTCTAGAAAAGGACCACAACACCAAATATCAGGATTAAACAAAAATTGAAACTTAAGCAACCAAAAAATCACTAAAATTTAGACTCCACAATTCTCCATATTGACCATGAATACCCAACATGGATAACAATACCAGAACTTGCTTCTCGTATACCCACTGGTCTATATCATGAACGTAGAAAACTAGAAAATAAGAAACATCAAAGCCAATTGATTTGAGTGGGTTACCCTCATCGAAGAAGAAACATTGAAGATCCACCGATACCTCATGTTACCAACACAACAAAGATACCAAAAGTTGTTGAATGAGACTTCCAAAATAAAGATGAAAAAGACCCATCACAGATTTTGATATTTTTTTCGAAAGAAATACCAGCTTAGAAAACCATGTGGAAACCACATAACAAGAGATTAAAAATTACCAAGGATAATAGCTCTCCCATATAATCTCCATAAGAAATAAAAAGAGTTTGAATTTGGGACAATAAAGACAGACTAAACCCCGATGGAGAGAAGGAAGGAGCTCTGCTAGAGTTTGATGAGGAAAGCTGCTTTGCTGGAATTTTTTTGAGACCTATCTGGTGGGCTCTGCGGGGATGGTAGCAGTTTCTGGAGGAGGTATGAACAACTGGAGGAATGTAGTGATGGCATCAGGTCCGTCACAGAGCGTGCAGGCTAGGGCTGGTATTTCTTTTAAAAATTATTGGAAGGAACAAGATTTCCCATTGCATGCTAGGAATCGCTTGTTAAAGAACAATGGATGTTTGGAATGATGTGAAGCCAGGCCGGTTCTAGTGGTTCAACCAAACTTGGTGGCAGAAGATGTGGAGTATTTAACCAAACATGCGCTTATTGGTAAATTTATGGGCATCCGAATTTCTCTTCCCTTTGTCAAGGCTTGGATTAGGAAGACTTGGAACCCTGAAGGTGATGTGGAGGTGATGCTGAGTGCAAACAACTATTTTATGGTGGTTTTTTCTTGTCTTGCAGATCGTAACATAGCATTTGAAGGAGGTCCCTATTTCTGTAACCAAGCGGGACTATTTCTTAAACCCTGGCATGTGGGTTTCAACCCATCAGAGGAGCGGTCGTCATGGGTTCCGGTGTGGGTTTGGCTTTCGTGGCTCCCATTGGAATTTTGGAGAAATGACATCTTGCATATGATTGCCATTCTACTTGGGAAGTCGGTTGGGCCGTCACAATAGACGTTGGATAAAAAGGTAATCTCTGTTGCCCGTATCTATGTTGAAATTTATTTAAACAATCCTATTCCAGATTCTATTGAAATACAGTTCAGATCAACCAAATGGGTTCAAAAACTTGACTATGAAGCTCTCCCATTTCGTTGCTGGATTTGCCATGAATATGGCCACTTACAAAGAAAATGCCCTAGGTTTTTCCTACCTGTGGCTTCAAATCCTGGGCCCTCTCGAGCTATACAAAATATGGATAAAGTAAAAGCCCCGATAAAGGAGGGGGATCAGGATAAGGAAGGCTTTGTTACGGTAAAACCTTGAAACAAAGGAAGAAAGGCAAAAAGAGACATTAAGGATAACCAGCCAGATGCTCAGCTCAACCATTTTGAAATTCTAGAGAATCTTGATCAGTGCATGGAGATACCTGAAACATCGCTACCTGTTATAGATATAATAGGACCAAATCAGTTGTCTCTTCATGAGGTGGAACCAAGGGAACCAGATACAGGGGTTTAAATGAAGAACAAAGGGCTTTGGTTTCGAGTATAGGTGATATGGTTGGCCCTAGCCCTGGAAGTGAAGTTATCTTAGATAATGGCACAGATTTAGACATGCCCTCTCCTACCCAGGAACTGATGCAGTCATCCATGGATTGTAAAACTCCTACGATGTTGGGACTGCAGACATAAAATAATTAAAAAAAATGCTTTAGATAAGAATATGAAGGTGGGTCGAAAGAAAGACCAGGATAAAATTAAGTTAATGGGGGAGACTTTGGTAGAGTCAGGTTTGGTGAGAACATTGGACTCCCATTTTTATAACCCCCAAAAATGATTGTACTTTCATGGAATGTAAGGGGGTTGAACAGCATCCCCGCACAAAAAATCTGTTCGTGATTTGATTCGTGTTCATTCTTCGGATGTGGTTTTTATTCAAGAGACTAAATTAGCTATTGATAGTTTGTTCAATATTGCTCCCAAGTTGTGGAGAAAGGGGCAATGTCAGTGTATTGGTGCATGTGGATATGCTGGTGGCCTTGCTTGTTTATGGGATCCAGTTAAGATCTCTCCTCTTACCTAGATTTCTAGCAGGTGGTCTATTTCGATGATCGGGCATGATAATGAATCTGGTGAGACCATCCTACTTACAAACATGTATGCTCCTATTGATTACAATGGTAAAGTGAATTTATGGGAGCACATTGGATTTGTGAGAAGTCTGGCTCCCCTGTACCCATGGATTTTGGCTGGAGACTTCAATTCTATCACTTGTCTGGAGGAAAAATGTGGTGGGATTGATCGTCTTGAGCCTTTTTCTTTTGTCTTCAATGCTCATATCCGGGCCTTGAACTTGGTTGACATCAAGCTGAATAATGGGATATTTACCTGGCATAATAGAAGATGTGGGGAATATTCCATTTCAGAGATACTCGGACGGGTTTCGATCTCTAGTTTTTGGATTGGCAATAATAGAAGCGCTAGTTCTATGATTCTGGAGGGTAGAGGATCTGATCATTGGCCTATCAAACTCTCTGCTCTGGAGTTAGGGCTAAAAAATAATCCCTCACTTAAGTTTTAACTTATGTGGCTGCGATATCCTAAGCTTCATGATTTCATGCGAGGCTAGTGGACTAATGGCAAACCTCCTCATGGCATCGCTATGTACTCCTTTATGAAGCGGCTTCAATTTGTTAAGCATAAATTGAAGAGATGGAATAGACTAAATTTTGGGAACCTTTCCTTGGCTAAGCTGGTAGCTCTTAGGAGGGTGGAAGAAGCCTCAAGGAAGATTAGAGATCAGGGACTCACAGAGGAGCTTCTTGTTGAGGAATATGAAGCTGTAAAAGACCTTGCTGAATGGGAACTAAGGGAAGAATTTTTTTGGAAACAAAAAGCTCGAGTAGATTGGCTTCAGGAAGGGGATAGGAACACAACCTTCTTTTATAACTCTATTAAGGCTCGTCGTAATGGTAACCTGATTACCTCTCTTGTTAATTCTCAAGGTGCCCTGCTTTCTTCTTTCAGGGATATTTCAGAAGAGACTAAGAGGTATTTTTCCTCTCTCTTCAACGAGGATGCCCTCTTAGATGATGAAGAAGAAAAACTTATTCTAAACTGTATTCCCTCGATTTTTTCTAGAGAGATGAATGAGCACTTGATGGATCCAATTTCCCTTGAGAAGTTGAAAAGTGTTGTATTCAAGATGAAAAAGGGGAAAGCCCCGGGTCCGGATGGATTCCCGATTGAGTTTTATCAAGAGTTTTGGGAGTTAATCAAATTTGACCTTTTGGAAGTGGTTCGTGAGTCCCAAAAGAACAAACAGATGCTAAGGGCCCTAAATGCTACCTTTGTGGTGCTTATTCCCAAGAAAGAGGGAGCTAATTCCTTGGATATGTTCAGGCCTATTGCTCTCTGTAATGTTGTATATAAGATCATCACAAAAATTATTACTGAGAGGCTGAAGATATGGTTGAGCAAAATCATCTCTGAGGAGCAAGGTGGGTTTGTTGCTGGCCGAAAAATCATGGATGGGGTTGTTATTGCTACAGAAGCTATTCACTCAATGGAAACTTCTAAGAAGAAAACTATGTTCATTAATTTGGACATGGCAAAAGCCTATGACAGAGTTAGATGGTCCTTTCTTCAAAAAGTTCTTGCTGCTTTTGGCTTTGAGGAGGAATGGATTAGATGGGTGATGATCTGTATTTCTTCTTCCTCATTCTTTGTTCTTGTTAATAACGAGACTACGGAGCTGTTTAAGTTCTCAAGGGGATTGAGGCAAGGAGATCCTCTATCTCCTTATTTGTTTATCATTATGGGAGAAGGGTTAGGTAGATTACTCAAGTCTCAAGTCAGGCATGGTCTCATTCAGGGGTGGAAGTGGGATAACAGTTTGCCACCTCTTTCCCACCTTCAATTTGTTGATGATACTGCTTTGTTGGGAGTTGCCACTATCAAGGAAGCTAGAAAAATTAGACAATCTCTTGACATATATCTTGGTGCTTCTGTAAAAGTGATTAATGAGGACAAGTCCTTTATTTTCTTCTTCAATACCCCCCTCTTATTCAAGCCAGGATTGCTTGCATTCTAAGATTCTAGGTCGGGACTCCCCCCTTCATTTATCTTGGGATCCCGATTTCATCTCATCCTCTGCCTAGATATTCTTGGCAGTCTATACTTGATAAGTTTAGAAGGAAGGTAAATCACTAGACTGTCAGATGGCTATCCTCTGCAGGTAGAGTATTGCTTTTAAAATCTGTTATTCAATCTTTACCCATTTATAGATGTTTTGTGCAAATAGCTCCTTCTCATTTCATCAAGGACATGGATGCTCTGTCAATACAGTTTTTGTGGTCTGGCAAACTTGATCAATCTAAATGGAGTTTGGTTAGATGGGATTCCATTTGTAGGCCAATTCAAGAGGGAGGCCTTAGGTTGCAACAGTCAACTCTTTCTGGACAGGCTTTGGCTGCGAAACTTTATTGGAGATGGTGTACCTCTCAAGATCATATTTGGGCTAAAATATTATCTTATAAATACTTGAGAGGTATTTTTAAGGCAGATATCCCTAGAGCCAGTTTGGTTGGGAAAGGTTATGTTATCTGGGACACTCTGAAAAGAGGAGCTAATCTAATTAAGCAGGGTTTGTTTTGGATTTGCAATCGAGGATTAGATGTTCTTTTTTGGGAGGATTCTTGGGATGGCCACCCTCCTATCTTGACTCAATATCCTAGGTTACATTCCCTAAGCATTTGTTTCTTGGAAGCAGGCTGGTCTCATGTGGAGGACTTTAGAAAAATCTAGTATTTTAGAAATATGGAGATGTACAAATGGAAAGATCCACAGGAATGGCCCCAAGGGGGATTGGCTAAGGATAGAGAGGTGCTTGCTCTTATTCTTGTAGGGAGGTACTGTTCTTCATTGAGGGATAAAGACATTCTAGCTTGGAACCCTAATCCCAAGGGAACCTACTCTGTAGCCTATGGTTATCAAGTTCTTGATAAGAAAAAGTTTGGGAGTCTCCCTGTCACATGGTGGAAAAAGGTGTGGAATAGATTTGCTTGGCCGAAATGTAACTTTTTTCTCTGGCTGGTAGCTCGTAATAAATGCCTCACTTGGGATAACTTGAGGAAGAGGGGATTTCAAGGTCCCTCTTTATGTGTCCTTTGTGGTAAGAATGAGGATGACTCTTCTCATTTATTTTTCCAATGCTCCCTTGCCAGAGACATTTGGCACTATTGGTGGAGTTCCTGGAACCATCCTTGTTTTCATGTGCTCTCCCTAGTGGAGTTTTGGAGTAGTCTGGGCAGACCTCCAACGAAGGCCCCCTTCCTCCAAGTGGCTTGGAATTTTGGCCCTTCTTGCATCATCTAGCAGATTTGGATCGAACGAAACCGACGCATTTTTGAGGGAAGTCATTTGGCTTTTCAACAGATCTAGCAAAGGATCCTGTGTATGGTTCAAGAAACTATCCATAGTAAATGTGATGTGGACCCTCATTTGCACTCTAGGGAGGAGAAGGTACGACAGGCCCTTGGTTTTTTTGGGGTTGGTGTGAATTCTTCTATCCCTAGTAGGATTCCTCAGCTTAGAAAGAAGGTTAGGAGAGAGGGTAGATGGATACTGCCCCCTAGAGGAGTTTTAAAAATTAATACTGATGGGTCGTCCAGGGGCAATCCTGGACATGCTGGAATTGGTGGTGTTGGGAGAGATTCTGCTGGCGTGGTCAATTTTTTCTTTTCCATTTATAAAGGTGTTCACTCCAACAATCTTATGGAAGCTCTGGCGATACTTGAGGCCTTGCAAAGGGGGTTTTCTCTTGGCTGGCGCAGGATTCTTTGTGAGTCTGACTCTCAAATTTTGGTTAATATTTTAAACAGAAAAAAAGTGGAGGATGTTAATTGGCAGTTGGCCTCTGTGACCATTCAGATTCTCAGAATGAGTGAAGAGTTCGAATTTATATCCTTTGTACACATTCCAAGGGAATGGAATGGGGTTGCTGATTACCTGGCCAAAAGGGCTTCTAAGCTATTGGATACTCAGAGTATTGATAACTGGGAGAGTCTCCCGTCTAGGGATTCTCAACACCTACGGGAGTTGATCCATAAGGATGTTCAAACTTAATGTGGTTTGTTTTTTTGGTTTTCTTTGGGAGTTGACCTTGTCTGGTGATTTAGCCTGTCTTGTTGCTTATTTGAGTCTTGGGTGGGGGCTCAGCTGTACTTTGTAATCCAGACTTTTTATCAATAAATTTTTACCCCTTTATTTAAAAAAAAAAAAGACAGACTAAACCTCCATCACCTAACACAGTCTAAAAAGCAAGGAACATTGGAAATCAAAAAATCCCCAAAATCTGATGGGCTCTGCAAACTCAAAAAGAGTGTTTCTTAGGAGCCTCGCTTTCAAAAACTGACCAACCCTCTAACATTCATACATATTTCTCTTCATTGATATGATGTAAAAGATCCACTGGTAAATCTCTTTTCTACATAGAAAATCCTTGATGAGATGTACCAAGATTTGCTATAAAGTCAACGATAGAATTTCTCTCCCTTAGCACATGAGTTACCGAGACTTGACTTATACGTTGAATACTTGTTTTCACTTCTTCCATCAAATTTACCACCTTCCAATTGTGCTGAACAATACCATTGAGCATGTTAATCACGTTTATTGAATCACCTTCAATAGCATTCGGGATTCCCAGATCCATCAACAACAACACACCTTAAAATAGTAGGTTCCACAAACTAAGATATTTGGGATAATAAATTTTATGCATAAGCTACTACCGACCCTTAGTTACTGTCTCTAATAACACCACCAGCTTTGAGGATGCTAGGATTGCCTTTAAAGGCACCATCAAAATTTAATTTGAACCAACTTCTCGGAGAGGGGGACCATTTCACTATACTTCTCGAGTTTGGAGCAACAGGACCCAGAGCAATCGGTAAAAATCCCAAATCCTTCTTCAATTGTGTTTCATTCGGAAACCATTTATATCTAATGTTTCCTGGATCTTGATAAATGAAAGAAAAATTTTCAAAAACTCTCCACAGTATCCTTAAACTAATCCAGTAAACATATTTTTTAAATTGTTAAATGCCCCCGTGTGTTTCGTTCTTTCCATAGCTAAAGTCTTTTAGTCACAGTTATACCTCATTCTTTATGTAGGGGTGAATAGGGTTTTGAGTCATAGTTTACCTCGTATTTTATGTCAGTGTGAACCAAGTTTGAGCCTTTCCATCTTACGATATTGTTGAACAAGGTACAGCAAAAGTATTGTCATTGTTGTCAACACAGACAACAATTGATGCAGTTGAAGCAATGGACAAGAATTCTGAAGTCAGTCAGATCAAGTACAGTGAATTTCTAGAAAAATAGAAGTGACCCAGATTCAGAAATTTGCAGAAAAAGACAAGTAAGAAAACTGTCGCGATATCGCGACATGTTTTCTGTCGCGATATCGCGACAAGTTGAGAGGTCCGAAGGCAGAAAGAAAAATTGTCGCGATTTCGCGACATAACCGAGGAGAGAGAAAATGCAAGAAAAATTTTCACGATTTTGCGACATAATCGAGGAGAGAGAAAATGCAAGAAAAATTGTCGCGATTTTGCGACAAACCGAGGAGAGAGAAAATGCAAGAAAAATTGTCGCGATATCGCGACATAACCGAGGAGAGAGAAAATGCAAGAAAAATTGTCGCGATTTCGCGACATAACCGAGGAGAGAGAAAATGCAAGAAAAATTGTCGCGATTTCGCGACATAACCGAGGAGAGAGAAAATGCAAGAAAAATTGTCGCGATTTCGCGACATGGCCGAGGAGAGAGAAGGCGGAAGCAAAATTGTCGCGATTTCGTGACATGGCCGAGGAGAGAGAAGGCGCAAGGCAAACTGTCGCGATTTCGCGACATGTTGGCAGAGAAGGAAGCAAGGTGAAAAGATGTCACGATTTCGTGACATAAATGGAGGAAAGGAGCTTGCAACGAAAAGTGTCACGATATCGCGACACGTCGGGTTTTCGCGACCCGAAGAGGAGAGAGAATGCTCGGCAACAAAGGTGTAGCGATTTCGCTGCATGTTAAAATGCTCAGCAACAAAGGTGTAGCGATTTCGCTGCATGTTGAAATGAATGGCAACAAAGGTGTAGCGATTTCGCTGCATGATAAAATGAATGGCAACAAAGGTGTAGCGATTTCGCTACAAGTCCAAAATGCACAACGTGAAGGTGTAGCGATTTCGCTACCAGTCAAAATTGCAAAACTGAAAGATGTAGCAAGTCGAAAGCACAAGGCACAAAGTTGTAGCGATTTCGCTACTGCATAAAGCAAAGATTGTACGGAAGCCAGAAGCGTCACGATTTCGTGACAAAGCTGAGGATGACGTCAGCAAAATTGAAACTGTCACGATTTTGTGACAGGGTGCAAGGAAAGCTGCTGGAAGCCGAAAGCGTCACGATTTCGTGACAAGAATGATGATGACGTCAGCAAAAATTGAAAGTGTCACGATTTCATGATAGGGTGCAAGGAAAGCTGTTGGAAGCTAGAAACGTCACGATTTCGTGACAACATCAAGGATGACGTCAGCAAAAGTTTGAAGTGTCACGATTTCACGACATGAACGGTGGGAAAGCTTTCAAAAGCCAAAATGGTCACGATTTCGTGACAGCAAGGGCATGAAGGCGTATGGCTACAAAAAGTGTCACGATATCGTGACATGTTAGTATTTCGTGTGTTTTAATTGGTGGTAAAAGCCGAAGGAGCATGCAAGGTGACACATGTCAAAAAAGCAGGAAAATCATGCAATTACGTAAAAGTAATCGATGTCGATCTAGATTACCATTGACAAGTGTTAGTCATGCACTAGAACAATGTATAAGCATGATTGAAAAGCATTCGAAGAATCATATAGGCAGGATCAGAAAAGCATTCAAAAAGACGTATTTGAAGCATTCGAAAAGCCAAATTTGTAGGGTTTCGAACAGCCGTATTGCAGGGTTTCGAACAGTCATATTTCTTGGAATCGAACAGTCGTATTGAATGGATTCGAATAGCCAAATATGCAGAATAGAAAAAGTATTCGAATGGTCGTATTTGATGTATTCGAACAGCCGCTTATTGGGAAGAGAAAAAGAATTCGAACAGCTCGAGAATGTCATCCGACTGTATGCAGGATTGAAACGCTATAGAAGTCAAAGAGTCCCGATGAGAAAAGGAAGGTTATAAAAGAACAGTCGTACAGAGAATAAAGTTGCTACTGTTAGAGAGAAATTACAGTGAAAAGAGGGTTCGAAGAGAGCCAAGAGAGAAATTAGCAGAGCCATGAGAGTGTGTAGAGTTGGTTTAATTGCGGACCAGTCAGGGTCGTGTAAGAAGTGAAGACATTTTTATGTCATTTTAAATTGATCAGAATTGCTGTCCAAGTTGGTGCTTGGTACTAGGGGTTGGTGCTCCTATCTCATTGCAGCAGAAAATTAAGGGGTTGGTGCTCCTTCCAGAGATGCTGGTAAAGTATTTGTAAAAGTGGTATTTTGCAAAGACCGGATTTGGATTGGAGTCCAAGCAGTCATTTTTGAGGAGTAGCCAAATTGGTGAACCTCGGTATATTGAGTGTTGTGGTGTGCCCTCTTGTTCAATTTGCTTTTCTAGTTTTCAAGTTCTCTTTGTTTCATATTAAATGTTGTAGATATTAATATTAATAGCTACACTGATTCACCCCCCCTCTCAGTGTCATTGTGTGAATATCAATTGGTATCAGAGCAAGGTTCCTTGAATAAGCTTAATCAGCTAAGGTGATCTTGGAAGAAACAATGGCAGGCGGTGAAGGATTCTCATCCAACAAAGCTCCCTTATTTGATGGAACAAATTACACTTTCTAGAAACTCAGGATGCAAACATATCTGAGTGCATTGGGATATGATATTTGGGATTCTGTAGATAGTGGATACACAACACCCACTACTCCTCCAACAGACTACTGCTGAGAAGAAAAAATTTGAGAACAACTCCAAAGCTAAGAATGCCATAATGTGTGGGCTTGTTGACGAGTGAACCGATAAGAGTCATGAGCTGTAAATCAGCAAAAGACATGTGGGATAAACTGAAGAGCATCCATGAAGGAGACAACAAGATCAAGGAAGCCAAGCCGCAAACTCATCGAGCACAGTTCGAAGCACTGCAAATGAATGAAGATGAGAACATAGAGGCTTATATGCTGAGAGTCAACGAAATCATTAATGCAATCAGAGGACTCGGTGAAGAAATTGATGATGCAGTTGTGAAAAAGGTTCTCAGAACACTGCACAAAAGATTTAACTCCAAAGTTTCTGCAATAGAAGAGGCAAAAGATCTAAACAACTTCAGCTTGGATGAGATGCATGGTTCCCTGACAACATATGAAATGAGAATAGGACAAACCAAGTCTATAGACAGAGAAGCAGCTTTTAAAGCACACAAGAATATAAAAGCTGAACATGAATCTGAGGATGAAGAGACACTGGATGAAACAGAAGCTAATTTTGTTCGAAAACTCACAAAGGGAAAAGGAAAATATAGAGGAAAGCTACCTTTTAAGTGCTTCAATTGTGGAGGAGTCGGTCATTTTGCAGCCAAATGTCCAATGCATGAGAAAATAAAAAATGGTGAAGGTTCACACCAAGAAAAAGGTGATTGGAAGAAGAAACAAAATTTTAGAAAGAACAACTTCAAGAAGAAAAGCTTCATATCCAAGAATGTCAGCACTTCTGAAGAAAGCTCAGATGAGGATTCTGAAGAAGAAAAAGGTGAAGCTCTGTTCATGGCACTTGAAGAGGAAAGAACAGAAGAAAATCAGGAAAGTGATGAAAACTTTAAAGATGAGGCTGAAGTTTATCCGGAAGGAGAATTGGTTGCCGCACTTGAAGAGTTGAGTGCAGAAAGGAAAAAGAACAAAAAGTTTTCAAGAAAACTAGAGGATGCCACCGACATAATAAACAGCTTTAAAAATACATACAGAGGAATTCAAGAAAATGTCTGAAGTTCTTGATGAACAATTAACTGTAAAGACAGTTGAATGCAACAAGCTAGAGGAAGATATTGTTAAGTTAAGGATGCAACTAGAGGAGATGAATAGAAAATTGAGCTGTTTTCATAAGTTTGAAGAAAGTACTGTAAAGCTGGATAAAATGTTAAATAACCAAAGGCCTTCCGGCATCAAATTTGGTTTAGGCTTCGATGAAGGAGAATCATCAAAGGGTTCAAAGGCCTTGAATGTAGAACCCATAAAGAAAGAAGAAAAGATCAGGGTTGACCTAGAAAAAACAAATCATGCCAAAGAAAGCAACAATGCCAGACTCAAGAAAAGTACTGACAAAGATGGATTCACAAAAGTCACACATCCAAGAAGGAAAAGATTCATGGCTCCCACTTCAAACCGGCAAAGACCTGCACCCAGGTTTAATCATTCCTTTTCTGGTTATTGTTTTAAATGCAATGCTTATGGTCATAAGATTTCAGATTGCAGGCATAATGTATCTCAAAGGAATTTCACCAACAGAAATGTTTTTTCTCCTTTAATGAATTATGCAGTTGAATGTTATAATTGTCATAATTTTGGACATATTGCTAGAAACCGTAGAAGCACTTTTGCATCAAATAATTATCAGGGTAGAAAATCTCAACCAAGTGGGTTGAAACAAAACAAGAAATTTCTTGAAAAACAGGCACATGCTAATGAAAGGACAAAGGCAAAACAAGTAGCCAAATCTGCTATCAAACCAGAATGGAAAGAAAAGGAATCTTTGATTGTTCAGAATACCTTTAAAGCTCGAAACAAATCTGCACCTTGGATACTTGATGATGGTTGCTCCAATCACATGACAGTGACAAGCAAAAATTTGAGAAGTTACAGAATTATGAAGGTGGTTCTGTGAAATTTGGAAATAATGATGGAGCAAAGATAGTTGGAAAAGGATCACTCAAGATCAATGATGGAAAGATAAAATCAAAAGAAGTCTTGTTTGTGATTGGACTGAAGCACAACTTGCCGAGTGTAAGTCAAATCTGTGACAGAGGTCATGAAGTCACTTTCAAGAAGGAGGGTCGTGAAGTGAGAAAATCACACAAGTGGGAAACCGGTAGCTACCGGATCAAGGACTTCGGGTAATCTATATACTCTCTCGAAACTGCAGAAGGAACATGCTTGATTGGACAGGAAGATGAAAATTGGCTATGGCACAAGAGGCTTGGTCATATTAGTTTTGACAATCTGGCAAAAATCAGTTCAAAAAGAGCAAGAAGAGATATACCAAACATTGGCAAACCAGTAAATAGCATCTGTGCTTCATGTCAAAAAGGAAAGCAAACCAGATCCACATTTAAATCAAAGGAATACTTCACCAAAGAAACCATTGGAGATAATTCATACTGATTTGTGTGGACCTATGAGAACTCAAAGCATAAATGGTGACAAATACTTTATGTTGTTCATAGATGACTACTCCAGGATGACATGGGTATTATTTTTAAAGTCTAAATCAGATGCTTTTGAGTTGTTTAAGATGTTTAAAAATCAGGTGGAAAATCAAACTAGAAAGAGGATTAAATGCCTAAGATCAGACAGAGGAGGAGAGTTTATTTCAGAAGAATTTGTAGAATACTGTCAAAAATATGGGATAAGAAGACAGTTTTCAGCAGCTAGGACACCTCAGCAGAATGGTGTTGTAGAAAGGAAGAATAGAACAGTGCAGGAAATGGCACGGACAATGCTAGCTGAGAACAAAATAGTTGACAGATTTTGGAAAGAGGCAGTACATACTGCAGTTTACATTCAAAACAGGTGCATGCTAAGACCACATGAAAGCAAAACACCTTATGAGTTGTGGTTCGATATAAAGGCAACAACAAGACATTTCAAAGTATTTGGCAGCAAGTGCTACATAAAACGGACTGAAGATAACCTCGGTAAATTTGAAGATAGAGCTGATGAAGGTATCTTTCTTGGTTACTCAACAAAAAGCAAAGCCTACACATGTTACAACAAGAGGCTAAAGAAAATTGTTGAGAGTGCTGATGTGAAAGTTGATGAAGGTAGAGAACAAGAAATTACTTATCAAGAAAACTACCCTATGTATGAAGAAGTCATTGAAGGTGATGATGAAAAGGAAACAGATAAGAATCAAAAAATTGATCCAGATGTTGTAAAAACTGAATCGAAGAAGAAGAAAACAGGAAATTTAAAACAGGAAACTGGCAGAAAAATCATCCAAGTGAACAGATTATTGGGGATCCCACAGATGGTATTCAGACAAGAAGAGCAGTAGTATGGAACTATTCTCTGTTATCTAGCATTGAACCTAAAAATGTTGCTGAAGCAAGCACTGATGAAAGTTGGTTGAAGGCAATTAATGAAGAACTAGATCAGATTGAGAAAAACAATACCTGGGAATTAGTACCTCGGCCAACAAATAAAAACATAATTGGCACCAAATGGATTTTTCAAAATAAATTAAATGAAGATGGGCAGGTGGTCAGAAATAAGGCAAGATTGGTCTGTAAAGGCTATGCTCAGGTTGAAGGCATTGATTTTGAGGAAACCTTTGCACCGGTAGCCAGACTAGAGGCAATCAGAATGTTTCTGGCATTAGCAGTTCATAAAAACTTCAAAGTATATCAAATGGATGTAAAATCAGCATTTCTGAATGGAAAACTGGAAGAAGAGGTTTACATTGAACAACCAGATGGCTTCCAACTTGGTGACAATCCAGATTTTGTTTGGAGGTTAAAGAAAGCTTTATATGGTTTGAAACAGGCACCCAGAGCATGGTATGCAAGGCTGGATAACTATCTAATTAAACAAGGGTTCAAGAAAGGTTTGGTGGACAACAATTTATATGTCAAAACAGAGAAGGGCCATCTTATTGTTCTTGTTGTTTATGTAGATGATATAATATTTGGTAGCAGCATGGATGAATATTGCAAAGACATATCAACTAAAATGAAGAAAGAATTTGAGATGTCTATGATTGGTGAACTTTCTTATTTCCTAGGACTGCAGGTAAATCAAAATGAAAAGGGCATTTTTATTTCTCAAGTTAAATATGTAAAAGAAATGCTGAAAAAGTTCACAATGGAAGATAGTAAACTCGTTAGCACTCCCATGACAACAGGCTGCAAGTTGAGCAAGGATGATAAATCTCCAAATGTAGATCAAACAATGTACAGGTCTATGATTGGAAGCCTGCTGTATTTAACAACCACTAGACCAGATATATTACAGG
This sequence comes from Wollemia nobilis, assembly GCA_028583015.1. Taxonomy (NCBI): domain Eukaryota; kingdom Viridiplantae; phylum Streptophyta; class Pinopsida; order Araucariales; family Araucariaceae; genus Wollemia; species Wollemia nobilis. Next base: position 858,970 of record JAQPPZ010016887.1, on the reverse strand, counting down.
CAGTATGCATGGTTGCAATATTTCAAGCTAGTCCCAAAGAAACTCATGTCACAGCTGTAAAGAGGATCTTCGTGTACCTCAAGGGTACTATGGATTATGGGTTGTGGTACCCAAAAGGTAAAGACTTCACTTTGATTGCATATTCTGATGCAGATTGGGCAGGATGTATTGATGACGAGAAAGAGTACAAGTGGAGGAGCATTTTATCTTGGAGACAGGTCGGTAGCATGGCACAAGCAAGAAACAAGAATCGGCCTCTCTATCCACTCGAGAGGCAGAATACATTGCAAGCAACAACATGTTGTACTCAGATATTATGGATGAGACAAACGTTGAAAGATCTTGGTATTCATTTCAAAGAGCCAATTTCAATTAAATGTGATAACACTAGTGCTATCAACATATCCAAGAATCCAGTTATGCATTCAAGAACCAAACATATTGCAATCCGATATCATTTCTTGAAGGATAAAGTTGCATAAGGAGAGGTCAAATTGGATTTTGTTCCAACTACAGAGCAAGTAGCTGATATATTCACAAAACCATTGCCCAAGGATGTTTTTGAGTACCTTCGAAATAAGTTGGGAGTGGTCACAATTCCCAAGAACTGACTATCATTTGGGATCACATTCTCAAGGGGTGCATTTATGCCTATACTTATAGTTTTGCTTATACTTATGATTTTTGCTAACTATAACAACATTTGTCTGAGAATGGTGTGCAGAGACTCAGGGGGAGTCTGCAGCAGCCCTTTGGTATTATTGTCAAAGGGGGAGAAGAATTACAGGAGAGTGCATAAGTGTTGCCAACAATTCCAAAGGGGGAGATTGTTGAACAAGGTACAACAAAAGTATTGTCATTGTTGTCAACACAGACAGCAATTGATGCAATTGAAGCAATGGACAAGAATTCTGAAGTCAGTCAGATCAAGTACAGTGAATTTCCAGAAAATAGAAGTGACCCAGATTCAGAAATTTGTAGAAAAAGACAAGTAAGAAAACTGTCGCGATATCGCGACATGTTTTCTGTCGCGATATCGCGACAGGTTGAGAGGTCCGAAGGCAGAAAGAAAAATTGTCGCGATTTCGCGACATAACCGAGGAGAGAGAAAATGCAAGAAAAATTGTCGCGATTTCGCGACATAACCGAGGAGAGAGAAAATGCAAGAAAAATTGTCACGATTTCGCGACATAACCGAGGAGAGAGAAAATGCAAGAAAAATTGTCGTGATTTCGCGACATAACCGAGGAGAGAGAAATGAAGAAAATTGTCGTTTTATGAAATTTTATTTGCGACATGGCCGAGGATAGAGAAGGTGGAAGCAAAATTGTCATGATTTCGTGACATGGCCGAGGAGAGAGAAGGCGCAAGGCAAACTGTCACGATTTCGCGACATGTTGGCAGAGAAGGAAGCAAGGTGAAAAGATGTCACGATTTCGCGACATAAATGGAGGAAAGGAGCTTGCAACGAAAAGTGTCGCGATATCGCGACACGTCGGGTTTTCGCGACCCGAAGAGGAGAGAGAATGCTCGGCAACAAAGGTGTAGCGATTTCGCTGCATGTTAAAATGCTCAGCAACAAAGGTGTAGCGATTTCGCTGCATGTTGAAATGAATGGCAACAAAGGTGTAGCGATTTCGCTGCATGATAAAATGAATGGCAACAAAGGTGTAGCGATTTCGCTACAAGTCCAAAATGCACAACGTGAAGGTGTAGCGATTTCGCTACCAGTCAAAATTGCAAAACTCAAAGATGTAGCAAGTCGAAAGCACAAGGCACAAAGTTGTAGCGATTTCGCTATCGCATAAAGCAAAGATTGTACGGAAGCAGAAAGCGTCGTGATTTCATGACAAAGTCGAGGATGACGTCGAAGAAATTGAAAGTCACGATTTCGTGATAAGGTGCAAGGAAAGGGGAGAAGCGTGTGATTTCGTGACAAGAATGATGATGACGCAAAATGAAAGTGTCACGATTTCAGAAGGGTGCAAGGAAAGCTGCTGGAAGCCGAAACGTCACGATTTCGCGACAACATTAAGGATGACGTCAACAAAAGTTTGAAGTGTCACGATTTCATGACATGAACAGAGGGAAAGCTTTCAAAAGCCAAAATGGTCATGATTTCACGACAAAGAAGGGCATGAAGGCGTACGGCTACAAAAAGTGTCGCGATATCGTGACAAGTTAGTATTTGAAAAAAAAGGTCAAGGTAGATGTCAGATTTCGTGACAGTAACGTTGGCGGGTAAAAGCCAAAGAAGCATGCAAGGTGACACGTGTCGAAAAAGCATACAGAAAATCATGCATCGATTACGTAAAAAGTAATCGATGTCGATCTGCAGCTACTGATTGACAGTGTTGGACATGCACTACAACAGCTGTATAAGCATGATTGAAAAGCATTCGAAGAATCATATAGGCAGGATCGAAAAAGCATTCAAAAAGACATTTTTGAAGAATTCGAAAAGCCGAATATGCAGGGTTTCGAACAGTCAACAGTATTGCTTGGAATCGAACAGTCGTATTGAATGGATTCGAATAGCCAAATATGTAGAATAGAAAAAGTATTCGAATGGTCGTATTTGATGTATTCGAATAGCCGCTTATTGGGAAGAGAAAAAGAATTTGAACAGCTCGAGAATGTCATCCGACTGTATGCAGGATTGAAACGCTATAGAAGTCAAAGAGTCCCGATGAGAAAAGGAAGGTTATAAAAGAACAGTCGTACAGAGAATAAAGTTGCTGCTGTTAGAGGGAAATTGCTGTGAAAAGAGGGTTAGAAGAGAGCCAAGAGAGAAATTAGCAGAGCCGTGAGAGTGTGTAGAGTTGGTTTAATTGCAGACCAGTCAGGGTCGTGTAAGAAGTGAAGACATTTTTATGTCATTTTAAATTGATCAAAATTGCAGTCCAAGTTGGTGCTTGGTACTAGGGGTTGGTGCTCCTATCTGTTGCAGCAGAAAACTAAGGGGTTGGTGCTCCTTCCAGTAGATGCTGGTAAAGTGTTTGTAAAATTGGAATTTTGCAAAGACTGGATTTGGATTGGAGTCCAAGCAGTCATTTTTGAGGAGTAGCCAAATTGGTGAACCTCGGTATATTGAGTGTTGTGGTGTGCCCTATTGATCAATTTGCTTTTCTAGTTTTCAAGTTCTCTTTGTTTCATATTAAATTCTGTAGATTTGAATATTAATAGTTACACTGATTCACCCCCCCCATCTCAGTGTCATTGTGTGAATATCAGATATAAGTTGACTAAAATTTTATCAAATATTTATGAAATTGTTCAAATAATATTTTTTTAGATTTAAATCTTTATAATCAATATTTAGAGTTAAATATTCTTATTCTACTACACCCTTGATAAAATCAAACACAAAAATTACTAATAATAGACAAATGCATGATATTTTTTTATTTCTAATAAACTATTTAAAATTCTTTCCGCTTTAATACTATTTACTCACTCAAAAACATGTGAAGAGAATTGATAGGTTTTGTACGTATTTCTCGCTTCTCTTTCGCTAAGTTATTCTCAGATAAAGCAATGGTTATTCGATATTATGGCCACACATCGTATGAGAAACATCGTTTAATAATATTATTTAATTAAATTTATCCCTTATAATATCCCCTTTCCCTCCTCTCAATCCCCATCCAAATATTTATACCCTCACTATTTTCTTTCCAAATCCTTTAGGTATGGTCCCTTAGTTTTTTCCTCCCTAATCCTTTTGACCACCTCTCTCAACTTTTATTCTCCATATGGCCTTGTGGAGGCTATTGAGGTATGGCTTTAGTGGCCCTAATCCTTTTGACCACCTCTCTCAACTTTTATTCTCCATATGGCCGTGTGGAGGCTATTGAGGTATGGCTTTATTGGCCATGGTCGCATTGTTGTTGGAAGTACTATATTATTTGATTTTTTTTGTATGTATTAGTTTGGTAAAATGTTTTATATTTTATAATACTTAAAAATTGTCAAGTGAGAAAATGAAGAGGCACATTGATATATAATAAGATAGAGTTTTGTTTTAGTATGAAGAATATGAAGGGATGCATGTTTTATATGTTTACGTCAAAGTGCTAAAAATTCATATAAAATTAAATATTGAAGACAAAGCTCCATGCAATGTAATTACATTGAATCATTCTTGTAATTTTTTAATATTGAATGCATTTTATATTTGTAAGATATTCTTGTGATTCCTTTAAGTGAGCTGAGAGATGGAGGAGCATCTCGGGGCCCCCAAATTACTTCATTTCCTGGATAGTTGGGCATAATTAAATTTTTGGGGTTGGAATTTAATTTTTGGGGTTGGAAATTAAAAATTTGTTTTTTTTTCGTGATTTTTGCCTTTTTCCTAGACATTGGCTAGTTGTAAAAGTGTTAAAAAAAATCATTGGCTGGGTAATTTCCAATGCTCAAGTATAGCTGGAGAATAAATAAAAATACATTTTAATAATGAAGGTTTTGGGGCAGGTAGAAGTTACATTAGCTATATGGGAGTTGGGTACCAGGTTTTGGGGGAGAGATTCCATAATCGTTGAGGGCAGATTTGAAGCAGTTTCACAGGAAAAAAAAGAGGAGTTTTTTCAGAAGTTGCAGCAGAGAAATGGCCATGTATTGCTGATGTTACAAATAGGAAACAAAAATCTGAAAAAAATAACTTGGTGCTGGTGTTCCTAGTTTTTGCAAGTGTTTTCAGGGGTTTTATTTTATTTATTGTTGCAAAAAACTTTAATTGTGTGTGCAGCTCTGTAATGAGATTTTTGCAGTATTTTTTTTATGAATTGATTAGCAAGCAAATTGAAAATCATTTTGTTGTTGCAATTGAGCAAATTCTAAATAGTTAAATCATTGTGGGTAGAGGATAAAACTGAACATCTTCATAATAGTTTACATTTATTAAAATTGATGTTATTAAATATGTTTTGTTAAATGAAAAATCAGATTTTTCTTGGTTTCAAGAAATATTGTCAATTTGCTAGTGGTGTGTTCAGTTGCAAAGATTGATAGTCTGTCAAGACTCTTAATCTTTGGTCTACACAAAATTGGTATCAGAGCAGGGATTTTGTGGAAGTGAAGTGAGAGAAATGGCTCATAAAGGTTGTGGTGGAGGAAGAGCTCAGAGGGGAGAAGATATCCCAGTAGTTATGAAAATGTTAAGAGGGATAATGGCTAGATTAGAGTCTGTTGAAACATCTCAAAAATGGGGAGTATCCATAGAATATGTAAGTGAAGAAGAGGAAGAAGAAATTACAGAGGTTGAATATGTAGTAATGGGTGATGAACATGAAGAGATATTCTTCAAGGTATTATCAAAATTGGATAGTAGACCCAAAATGTAAGTTTCTAACTATAGCAGAAGCTTGAAACCTGAAGAGCTTGTAGATTGGATAGCGGAAATGGAAAAGTATTATGATTTGGAGGGCATTGAAGAAAATAAGAAGGTGAAATATGCATGTACGAAATTAAAAGGGCATGCCTCCCTTTGGTGGGATAGTTTACAAATCGAAAGGTAAATAAACAAAAACGAGAAAATCAAAGCTTGGGAGAAAATGGTCACTAAATTGAAGGCCAAGTTCATGCCATTTGATTATAACCTCAGCCTATTGAAGAATTTACAAAATTTGAGACAAAAATATATGAGTGTAGTAGATTATATTGAAGAATTTTATAGGTTAAGTATAAGGTTTGGACATGTTTATGATGATGAAGAGAAAGTAGCAAGATATGTAAATGGGCTGAAAATTTCAATTCAGGATGAAATGAGTATGATTCAGGTGAAGACCATAGAAGAAGCTTATTAGTGTGCTCTTCGAGCAAAAGATAAATTGACAAGAAGGCAACAAGGAAATTTTAGAGGAATGGGAAGATCTAATAGAGGTAGAGGAAGCACAAATACTGGAAGAGGACAACCACAAAAATATGAAGAAGCTAGCTAGTCACAAGGTGATTTTGGATGGAATACAAGAGGAAGAGGATATTTTATGAGAGGATGAGGTGAGACATCAAGGGGAAGAGGAGAATATGGAAGAGGAAGAGGATTTACAGGGTTTTTCTCTAAATGTGGAGAGGAAAGGACATAGAGCTTTTGAATGTCCATTAGTGCAACAAGATATAAGAAAATTAAATACTGGAAAAGCCTTGGCAATAGAAGTAGAAGCTGAGTCAAAAAGTGTAGATCTAGAATATGAGGAGTCTCTTATGTTGAGAAGAATATTTCTTAAACCTGAAAAGAAACCCATAGAACCCACTCAAAGAAGAAATTTATTTTAAACTATCTACAAATCTCAAGGAAAATGTTGCAGCATTATAGTGGATAGTGAAAGTACAGATAATTTGGTGTCAGAAGAAATGGTAGAAAAATTAAAGTTGGAAAGGAAGAAGCATCCAAATACTTACCGAGTAACTTGGCTGCAAAAAGGATATTAGTTATTGGTAAGTGAGAAATGTTTAGTTAATTTTAAGATTGGGAATTATAAAGATGAAATTCTATGTGATATAATGCCAATGGATGCCTGTCATGTTCTATTGGGAAGGCCATGGAAATATGATCAAAAATATATTCATGACAGGGCAACAAACACATACACAATCACAAAATATGGAAAAAAATATGTCATGAGTCCATTAAAATATCAAATAGAAGACAAGGGCAGCGATACTCGGGTGTGTATCATCACTAGAAAATAGTTTCTAAGGGAGCTAAAAGCAGAAGAATATTGCTATACCATGATACCAAAGCTACAAGAAGTTGGAAAAACCAAAAAAAAAAAAAAAATACCTCATGAAATCAAAGATATTGGAAGAGTATGTAGATATTTTGATGAATGACCTTCCATATGGACTCCCACCAGTTAGAAGTATTAGCCATTGCATTGATTTAGTTTCGAGTGCAAGCCTACCGAATAAGGTAGCATATAGGATGAGTCCCAAGGATAATGAGGAGATAAATAAAAAAGTTCAAGAATTATTAGAAAAATATTTGATAATAGAAATCCTTAGCCCATGTGTTGTTCCATCCATTTTAGCACCAAAAAAAATATGGAGAATGGCATATGTGCACAAATTTCAGAGCTATAAACAAGATTACCATAAAGTATCAATTTCCATTGCCTCGTATGGATGATTTGATGGATTTTTTGAGTGGATCCAAATATTTTACCAAGATATATTTGAAGAGTGGGTACCACTAACTAATGATTAGAGAGGGAGATGAATGGAAAACTGCATTCAAGACAAAGGAATGGTTGTATGAGTGACTAGTCATGTCTTTTGGACTCACTAATACACCAAGTACATTCATGAGATTAATGAATGAAGTGCTGAAACCATTCCTTGGTAAGTTTGTGATTGTTTATTTGGATGATATTTTAGTTTTTAGCAAGGAAAGAAAAGAAAATTTAATTCATGTGCGGACTATTTTGCAAAGATTAAGAGAAGAAAATTTGTTAGTTAATCTTAAAAAGTGCATCTTCATGAAAGAGGAGCTAGTATTTTTGGGTTTTGTAATTTCTAAAGAGGAATTGAAGATGGATCCAGCTAAGGTGTAAGCAATATTATATTGGCCATCACCAAAAAGTATGTTTGAAGCAAGAATTTTTCATGGGTTGGCAAGTTTTTATAGAAAAATTATCAAACATTGCAGTAGCATATGTGCTCCAATAACTGAAACTATGAAGAGAGAAAGAAAAGAGTTTAAATGGATAGCTGCAGTAGAGAGAAGTTTCAACATTTTAAAGGAAAATGTAACCGAACAACCCATTCTAGCACTACCCGATTTCAATAAAGTCTTCTAAGTTGATTGTGATGCAAGTGAGAAAACCATAGGAGGGGTTTTAATTCAATAGGGAAGACCTATAGCATACTTTAGTGAGAATATAAATGAGGCCAAGGGGAAATACTTCATCTATGATCAATAATTCTATGCCATTGTCCAAGCTCTTAAAAAATGGAGACACTATCTGCTACCAAAGGAGTTTGTTCTTTACACTGATCACCATGCTTTTCAGTATATAAATAGCCAAGGTAAGCTAAATCAAAGACATATGAAATGGGTGGAGTTTATTAAAATATATTATTTTATTATTAAGCATAGAAGCGATAAATATAACAGGGTGGCTAATCCATTGAGTAGAAGAAGTTTATTGTTGAATAAAATGACAGTTAATGTTGTTGGTTTTGATACAATAAAATAAATGTATGAGAGTGATTCAGATTTTGGTAGAGCATGGGCTGCATGTAAATATCTTATTGAAGGTTATAGAATAAAGTGGTTGGACTATTTCATTCAAGATGGCTTGTTATTTAAAAGACATCGATTGTGTATTCCGAAGGTATCAATGAGAGAAAACTTAATTAAAAAAAACATGGAGGTGGACTTGATGGACATTTTGGTGTGGATAAAACTTTGGGGCAGCTGAGTGAAGCATATTTTTGACCAAAAATGACTAAGGATGTAAAGTATATGGTGCAGAGATGTCAAATTTGTCAACATGCAAAAGGATCTAGTCAAAATACCGGATTATACTAGCCATTGCCAACACAGGAGAAACCATGGGAAGAGGTAAGTATGGATTTTGTGCTTGGGCTGCCAAAAACTCAAAAGGGCCATGATTCCATTTATGTTATAGTAGAAATATTTTCTAAAATGGCACACTTCATTCCATGTAAGAGAACAAATGATGCCACTCATGTTGCTAATATGTTCTTCAAAGAGATAGTGAGATTATATGGCTTACCACAAAGCATTGTCTTTTACAGAGATACAAAGTTTGTTGGACACTTTTGGAGGACCTTATGGAAGAAGTTAGGCACCCAATTAAATTTCAGCCCTTCTTATCACCCTCAGACAGATGGGCAAACAAAAGTGGTCAATGGAAGTCTTTGCAACTTGTTGTGATGATAGATTAATGGAATGCCAAAACAATGGGATGTGGTACATGAACAAGCGGAGTTTGCATACAACTCCACATATCGAAGTACAGGTAAAATTCCTTTCCAAATTGTCTATGGTTTCATTCCTAGAGGTGTGCATGAATTGAGAAATAGTGTTGATTTGGGTAGAAAGAGTGTTGTAGCTGAATATTTTACAAGTAATTTACAAGAGTTGCACAAGGAGGTGAAAGAGATATTGGAAACAACTAATCATAAATACAAAGAACATGCAGATTTGAGAAGGAGATAGCAACAATTTGAGGTTGGATATTTAGTTTGACACACCTTAGGAAGGAAATATTCCCACATGCCACTTACAATAAATTAAAGAGCAAAAATATTGGCCATGTAAAATTCTGAAAAAGTTTTCAGCTAATGCTTATGAGTTGGAGTTGCCTTCCGATGTTGATATCTCACCAATTTTCAATGTAGCTGATCTTTATAAGTTTTATTAAGGGGAAACAAGTGTTCAAAAGGGTGTGAAGTCAGATTTACTAGCTGCAGTGAATTGGGAACAACAACTACCGACAATGCAAAGAGAAGAAATTAAAGACATAGTGGACTCAAGAGTGGTGAAGAAGACTCGGGGTAAAGAATACAAAGAATATTTAGTTCATTGGAAAGGTAAGGAGATGGAAGAATCCACTTGTATGGAAGCCTCTGAACTTATCAAAATGGGTGTTGCATTGTGAGATGAATGCTCATATTCTATGAAGCATTCCTTTTCTACCGGGGGAGATTGATGCAGGAGCATCCCAGGGCCCCCAAATTACTTAATTTCCTGGATAGTTGGGCATAATTAAATGTTTGGGATTGGAATTTAATTTTTGGGGTTGGAAATTAAAAATTTGCTTTTTTGGTTTTTTGTTTTTTCGTGATTTTTGCTTTTTTGAGTCCTGCTTTTTCCTAGACATTGGCTCTTGATATTGGCTAGTTGTAAAGTGTTGAAAAAAAAATCATTTTGATAATGAAGGTTTTGGGGCAGGTATAAGTTATATTAGCTATATGGGAGTTGGGTGCCAGGTTCTGGGGGAGAGATTCCATAATGGTTGAGGGCAGATTTGAAGCAGTTTCACAGGGAAAAGAAATGGGAGTTTTTTTTTAGAAGTTGCACTAGAGAAAAGGCCATGTCTTGTTGGTGTTACAGAGGTTTTTGACAATAGGAAACAAAGATCTGAAAAAAAAAATTGGTGGTGGTTTTGATATGAGAAGAAGTTGGTTGAATTGTGAATTTTATTTCCTAGTTTTTGCAAGTGTTTTTAGGGGTTTTATTTTAGTTATTGTTGTAGCAGACTTTAATGGTGTGTGCAGCTCTGTAATAAGCTTTTGGCAGTATTTTTTTATGTATTGATCAGCAAGAAAATTGAAAATCATTTTGTTGTTGCAATTGAGCAAATTCTGGATAGTTAAATCATGGTGGTTAGAGGATAAAACTGAACATCTTCATAATACTTTACATTTATTATAATTGCTATTGTTAAATATGTTTTTTTAAATGAAAAATCAGATTTTACTTGGTTTCAAGAAATATTATGAATTTTCTAGTGGTGTGTTCAACTGCAAAGATTGACAGTATGTCAAGACTCTTAATATTTGGTCTGCACCACTGAGTATCTTAAATAAAATAATTATGAGGTAACAAATAGTTCATTAATTTAGTCGTAAAAAATAGAATTTCTATGATGTTTATTATAATTTAGTAACTCAAAGTGAAACATAGAAGTTATTTTCAATAAAAATTTTGTGGTAATAATTCATTGAGGCTGAAGTTATTATTATTTGAAACATCACTAGGCTGAATTACTTTAATGTAAACACCACCAAGAAGAGGTTATATTTATTAAACATTATCTATTCATTTTCTTTTAAATAGATTTAAAAAGTAAATAAAAGCTTTGTGGTGAGAGACAAGACCTTTGTAAAGCTCAAGTTGAAGGAAGGAAAGAGCTTGCATCCATATTTCAAAACTTGCAACTCGCTATAAACTTGAGAGCCTAATTTTTGTGAGTTCTCGACAACTCGCCATAAAATCGATAAAAAATCAAGAAAAAAACATGCAAAAATTAAAAAAATAAATAAATAAACAAATAATTTTTTAATGAAAGTCACAACAACATTAGGCTACTCAATCAGGTGTCGATATCATGTCCTAATATCACTGTTTACCCATTTTAGTTTAGGGAACATTCAAAAATAAATAATGCCTGACTACAACGGCCTCCATAGAAATTAGCATTTACCCATAATGTCAGCACCTTTCTAATCCCATTCCAATGCATTAAATGTGCCCCCAACTACTTGATCGTAAAGAAAGGCCCAAATACAAAATAAAATTGACATGCTTTATAACATTAATGAATGAGCTCGACATACGTAGATGTGGACCGATATGAGTGAGTCTATGTGGTTGCAGCTAGGGCTTTGTATTTTGAGCACTTGGAGTTCATATTCATTAGTTTACATGTTGGTGGAAGACTCACTGAAGAGAGAGGAAGGAAAAATATTTCACCATACTATCTCCCCTACATTGGTCTTGACCCTTGCCTCCCTTGCCTCACCGTACGATATTCCTTGCATCGGCCTCCACCCCTGCTTATCTTCGTACGAATCTTGAGTACTCGATGAATAATGAGTGAGTAACTCGCCACGAGTTAGTGAGTTACTTGTTTTTATTAGAAAAACTCATAGGCCTCCCTAACCCACGAGTTTAGCGAGTACTGGTGAGTAACCTGTGAGTTTCGAAACACTAAATACATCTATGAGAAAGTAGGAGCACCATTATTAGTTGGAAATATTATTATTTGGACATCATTCATGGAGAAGATTACCTGTGAAATCAAATGGGAGTTGAAGTGAAGTCTGATTTGGAGAGAGTCAAACCAAGAAGCACCTTAGGATCTCAAAAATAATAGGATTTAACTTGGTAAAATTAGAAGGATTGAAGCATTTTAACATCTAGTAAGAGCTAGAATAGGAAGAAAAAACATTTCATAACCATTGTTATAGTCATAGAAGAACTTAAAATGAAGGAAAAAACCATTATCATTTGAGAATATTTGTTGAGATTTGTCCTTGAAGCAATGTCCAAGAAGAATTAAAGCACTAAGAAAGTAGAGTGTAAACTAAAGATCCAAAGCCAACAAAAGAGTCAGAGTCAAGCAAAAATCCAAAGGTAAAATGCTATTTGTATAGATCTCCAACAAAGACAAGAAAAAATATCCAAAGCAAACCTAAAAAATAATATAGCAAATTGAAACTCATGTATTAAAAGCAATAGCCTATCCTCATGAGAAGGAGAATGGATGTATAAAACATTTTTTAATACATACATGTCAAAGAGCAAAGAATTTGCTAGAATTTGAAAAGCCAAAGTAAAAGAAAATAATAATAATAGCTATTGCAAATTAATGTTCCTAAGTTTTCATAAAAATGTTGATTGATGATGAGAAGAGAAATAAAATTTATTCTTTACATATATATTATAATAAAGTTAGGCAAGAATAGTAATAAAAAAAAATTAATTATAGAGAAAGATAGTCCTAAGGTTTTATAAAGGATAAGGTTTTTTAAGAAATCATTTTTTATTTAAAAAAAAAAAACAAGGTGGAGAACTTCTTGAGAATAGAAAAGAAAAATTAAAAGGGAAATGCGTACCTTTGCTTTTTGTGTGCCTTCTTTTTAAAAGGAAATATAATAAAGGGAGATGCATGAATCAAGATATATAAGTTAAAATTTAAGAGAGAAGATTAAAAGATTTGAGAAATATAAGGTTTAATATTAATAATAATTAAAATTGATGATTATTAATATTAAATTAAGACTTGAAAATAATTTTTAAAAATGTGGGAGTTATAAGAGACTAAAATTAATAAAACAGAAGAAAATTTAAAATATATATATACGCGTGCTAAAGAGCTATAAGTTTTTTTAATATTTTATAAGGTGATTTGAAAATTATAAAATCTTTTTTTAGAGATTTTTCAAAATTATTGTTTAAATTAGGGTTATAAGGATTTCTACTTCCAATTTTTTTTTTAAGATTTTTAAGATTTAAGTTTTTGAAGTTATTTAAAGATTTTTATATTCTTTAAATTTTGATAACTACATCCACGAAGCAAGGGCTCTAATTCATGATCGACCTGAGGCCATAATTTTGCATACCTTCCGGGAAGCAAACATGGCAGTTGATAGGCTGACAAATGAAGGCATTGTAGCAGCAAATTTGATCACGTGGACTGAAAATCTTCCTCATGCAGTCTCAATGGTGATAGATAATGACAAATTTTATATTGGAAGGCTCAAAGTGGATTTTGTCTTTCTTAGTTCTATTTTGTGTCTTTCTTTTCTGATGGCCATAATATTAGGTTTCCATAGTTTAGTTTGGCTGTATTCTATTGGAAGAGTAGGTCTTGGCCCTTTTTGTTGTCAGTTTAAAATTTTAGGGCTTGGCCTTTGTCCAGTTGGTCAGTGGACCCTATTTTGTAAAATGGTTTTGGGTCAACCAGTTAAAACCCGGTGTTAATTATAAATATTCTCTTACTTACCAAATTTTTTTTTTTTTGATAAAATTATGAAATTTTGCAAATTAAAAGGATTCCTAAATCGAAGGTTTATAATTTTAAATTTTAAAATTTCTTATTTGATTTTTGGAGAAATAAGATTGCTTTACTCCAAAGGAATTATTTGATTGAAGTTATTAATTAAATTTGGGAGCTATAAGGTTGTCAACTTCAAAGGAAATGGCAAATACAAAAATTTTCTTTTTTGAATCTCAATTATTAGAGGTGCCTAATTTTACCCCATGAAAAGATAAGATGAATTCAATACTTATTATTAAAAATTGGAATCTAGAAAAATAAACACTCCAAAAGATAAAACAAGAATTCAAAAATTCAAAGATGATGATGCTAAAGCTTTGATGTTAATTTTATTTGGCATGTCTAATACAATTCAAGCACACATTATTGAAGCAAAAAATTTAAATAGTGCATGGAAAAAATTGTGTATGATATTTGAAGGAAAAAATGTGGTAACCATTTCACACCTACAATCAAAATTGTATGCATTTAAAATTCATGATGGAGAAAACATAAAATAGTTTCTTCGAATGATATCAAAATTAAAATCAAAATTGCATACCTTAAGGGAAAAGGTTGAAGATAAGCCCTTGCTTTCAATTGTACTTAGAGGACTTATTGAATCATTAAAATATTGGTCACATCTCTTCTAGTATGAAATAGAAAGGTGTTTGATGAGCATTAGAAACTCATATTTTGTATACATTTTCTTGATCATTATACGACTGTATAATAAGGATTGCATACTTTTATGAATGATTATATAAATATTTGATGAAATTATGCATGTTATCTAATTCATGTGTTTTCAGTGTGTTTTTGTGGAATTGCAGTTGATTTAGTTAGATTTGGATCAGTTGAAGTCTTTTTATGTACCTAGCACTTTGTTTATTTCGGGATAATGCAGAAAATATAGGCACCTTCCTCTTCCAGGAAGGCACCAAGGAAATACAAGCACCTTCCTCTCCCAGGAAGGCACCAATAGAAGGCCAGCGCCTTCCTCTTCTAGGAAGGCGCCAAAGGAAAAGAAACGCATTCCTATCATAAGGAAGGCATCGCAGGGAAGGTGCCACTAGAAGGCAAGTGCCTTTTGTTCATAAGGAAGGTGCCACTAGAAGGCAAGCACCTTCTTCTCATAAGGAAGGTGCCACTAGAAGGTAAGCACCTTCCTCTCATAAGGAAGGCACCGACAAGAAGGTGCTACAAAGGTGCCAATAGAAGATAAGTGCCTTCCTCTTCCAGAAAGGTGCCCACAGCAGTAAGACACCTTTCACATAGAGAAGGCACCCGATATAATTAGGCATCTTCCTCATAGGGAAGGTGCCCTTGTTCTTTGGTCATTGACCAGACAAGCATGACGTGGACAAAAATGACTGGTGTAGTTCCAAATCTACGTCATGTAGAGCTAAATTATGGATTGCACCAATGTATGAGAACGTCCTACCAATACCAGGCAAAGCACAAGCCAAATAGTGAACATGCCACCATTAGAACCGAATGCCAATTTTAGCAGACATCGATCACATTTATCAAACTGTCTTAGTTTAGTCTAGAATGAATCAACTGTTATAACTACTTTGTAACAGAAGTTCTATGGGTGTGCTATATAAACACATGTAGAGCTCTCTGTAGATATATAGATATAGACATAGATATATATATAGAGGAGATAGAATATTTTGATAGTAATTGTAATACGTTGATAATTATAATACACTTCTAAGAGTTTCTAAGTGTGTGTTCAGTTAGGAGGAAGCTAATGGAGCCTGGGCCCACTCCAAGCCAGTATTTCTTCCCCTATTTTCCCTGTGTTTTCTAGATTAGTTTACCGCTTTTATAAGATTTTTTATCACACTGATATTTTCAGTATTAGCAATAGGTTCATTTCTAGGAATGTGTGATTATTTCCTTTTTGTATATTTAATTGTTTTTATGTAAATTATTGAGGAGTGCATGAATGATTGACAACCATTTGAAACACCCCCCAATAGTAGAACTAGCGGACTCATCTCAAGTGGTATTGTAAGAAATATTATTCAGACCCTTCGTAAGTTTACGAAGCTCCCTGGGCTGATAAATTAAATGCACGGGCATGTGACAAAAGTAGGAAAGAAATTAACCTTATTGTCCCACAACATTTTGGCATCGTTGCTGATGAGGCCAGGAATTGCCTCATCTATGAACACTTTTTGATACATTTTTGACCATTTGACTTACCCTTTTTACTATGATTTTTATGTTAATTATGGAAAAATGCATTATATAATGATGTTTGCAAATTCTGGAATGACAAAGTGCATATGCTCTGTTTTACTATTTTTACTGCAATTTCACCTGTTTTTCAGTTAATCAGTAGTGTTATAGCAATTTAGAACTTGTTTGAATATCTGATGCTTGGTAATATGGTGTTCCTTTGGTTAAACTAATTCAAATGGAAAAGGGCACCAAGAATTCATCATTGTAGCTGACTGTGCAGGAAAACAGGCTATAACTATGATCAGTTCCAGCCAGCTGTACATATACAACAGGGCTTGGAATTAGTCACTCCAGCACATGCCACCGATGCAGAAGGGTGTGAAAGGAGAGTGGAGAAGTCAACACATTACTTCCTACGCGTTTGGACCATAGATCAGCAACAAATGGTCACCTTCCTGTTGTTCCGGAGCAGTGCAGGAATAAGCGACGCAGGAATAGGGAATAGCGCAGGAACAACTGAAGGTGGTCAAAAAGTGATAAACCGATGGAGGAAAGTATTGGAAATTGACCAGGAGGTTGTCCCAACTCATATTAACATGATTTCCTCAATAGATGCAGCCCAACAATAATGAATGGATAAAGTTTGGACAAAGTAAAATCCTGTAGTCTAGGAAAATAGTTATGTAAATCCCTGCAAAATAGTAACCAAGCATATCAGTGTTATCTTATAAATAATAAAGCTCCCATATGGTCGAGCATATAGATATATAGATAGATATAGATAGACATATAGAAATAGGCAAGAGAGTACCAAATTTAGGATAGAGTAAAGTTTTCCTATAGCAGAACAATAATTTGTAGGTTTTTCCTGCATTACTGTAATGCATTTTTCAGATTGAATAAAAAGGGTGCAGTCTTCAGTTTTCAATTGGCATGTTGAGGTTTATGAGTAACAGTTAGATCTTCTTAGCATAGCTCCTCACCTTCTTCTGGTTCTGGAAGCAAGGGCCCACTTGCAGGCCAGAGGAAGGCAGTTTTTGACAGAAATTCTTGCTGAATTCTTGTTGTAGCAGGTTAGCAAAACTTTGCCAGTTTGCATTTCTTTAAGTAGTTTTCAATACAGCTTTCAGTAGTGGATAGCATTTTTTGAATTTACAGCAATTCCCAGATATTTTGTCATCTTGCAGTTTTACAGTCATTATTGGTTCAATTTTGCAGTACACAACAATTTCTAGATATCTTGTCATTTTGCAATATTGGCAGTTTTTGTTGATTCAGTTTTGCAGTAGTTAAAATTCTATTTTGATATTATCTAGTTGATTTACTTCCATGCAAGAGTGTGTGTGTTCTAAATTCTGCACTTTATTTTTCTATCATTTCAATTTAGCAACATTTCATTTTCTGTAATTTTCAGATTCTGTCATTTCATTTCCTGCAATTCTGTTTCTACAAAAGTAAATAGGAGTTCATTTCATTTCTTAGGAGTTAAAGGTCACAACAAAACCCCCAAATGCTAACTGATCCACCAATAAAACCTATTCTTGAATAAACTGAACCTACAACTATAACACCTCCTATCGTATATAGCCTCTGGACACCGCCCTGGATTGACACACATAATGATTAAATGATGAATGATCAACGACCCTCATCATTTTTGGTGTCATTGTTAGGGAACAATCGGTGTTGTTAGGAAAAGTGATACAGGTCAAGAATTGTGTTACAATTTTTGAAATATTGTATTTCAGTTTATTTACTGAATAGGCATGAATGCATAGGCCAAGAGACGAAAGAGGGCGGTTTATCAGAACTAGTTCTGAACCACCAAGGCGTTCTTCATGATCAGATGAAGAATTGCCAAAAATACCTTCTTCACCAACTGAAGCTTTGGATAGATTAGAACAAGAACTTTTGGCAGCACTTTCTGCTAAACATTCCCTTAATACTGAACCATCCACATCAAACTCAAGAAAGAAAGTAACTATGGCAGCACCACTACCACCACTAGGTGGGTATGCTGATGATCCTCCTAAGACTTTTGAATACCCCATCCGGTTGGATCCAGCTCTAGATGCTCCCATGAAAACTATTTCTCCATCCATATTGCCAATTTTTAGGGGAACTGTTTCAGAAGATCCTGATCAGTTTCTGTTTGAATTCAAAGTGTTATGTCAGACTTATGACTACATAAATGATAATCAAAAATTGAAATTGTTTCCTTCTACGCTTAAGGATGCTGCTCTCCGATGGTTTATGAGTAATCTTGAACCTAATTCAATCCATACTTGGGATGACATGGAGACTGCATTTCTACATAAATATCAGGATTACTGTCGAGTACGAAACAGAAAAGATGAGTTGTTTCGGATCAAGCAAGAAGAAGATGAGAGTTTAGAGGATTACCTTGATCACTTTGCCTTTGTCCAAAAGAGATGTGGTCCTGTAGAACCTGATTTCTTAAAGCCTATCTTCTTAAGAGGATTGCAGGATGAATCTAGGGAAGTGTTAGATTTAATGGGAAAAGGAGACATAGATCAACTTGATCTTGAAGATATTATGGAGTTATGTAGAAACTATTCCCGTACTCACCATCGGAGAAAGAAAAGGAATTCTGGCAATAATGACATAAAGGAGTTGATGGAGGAAATGGCTAATTTAAAAACTGATATCCTTGTTCAACTCAATTCTGCATTAGGTGAGAGAAACATAAAATCCAATTCTACACCACCTTTGGCAATTTATTGCCCGAGATGCAGGAATAAGCATGCCTTGCAGGATTGCCCTTTAAACAAAACTTCTATTTGTGGAATTTGTTCCAAGGAACATTCAACAGATAGATGTCCTTTGTTGCCTCATCTAAAATCTGTCTTAGGCACCCAAACAGAAGAACTTAATGCTATTGGGCAGAGATCCGGTGGTGGCTATACACAATATCCCAATGCTCCTCGATTTCCAAATTGGGGACAATCTCCTTGGAATATGAACATGCCATGGGGACATGCAGAAGTCCCTGCACAACCTTGGAACCAACCTTGGACAACTCCTCCAGATTGGTCACATCCTGGGTGGATGAACCCACCTTGGAATGCAACTCCTCCATAATGGACACAACAAGGACAAAGATGGGGACAACAATATCCACCATATCAAGGATAACAAAGGTATCAAGGGCAAGCTCAAAACTTGCTGCCAGCACCTAATCCAAATTTTTAGGGAAGAACACAACATCAACAAATGCAACCAGTGAAACAACCTCCACTCCCAGCTTAGCCTGTGACTAACCCAAATAATACTAGACAAACAACCCTTGTTTATGAGGCTGAGTCTGAAGACTCTACTGCAGTTCATGTACTTGACTGTAGTAACATCCAACTACGTTCAGGGAAGGTTTTACCTGAACCTGTTCCACCCACCATTGAAGAAATAAGTGAGAAACAAGAACCTCCAAATCAGGAGACAATGCAACAAAAACAAAAAGATGAAGTAACAAAAAAAATGCAGGAATCTTCTCCAGTAGCATTACCATACCCTGAAAGGTTTGATCACATTGATATTGCCCCTGAATCAGAATTAGTGACAGAACTTAAAAAGATGTCAATTTCTCTCCCTTTGTTGCAGGCAATAAGGGATGTGCCTTCACTCAAAAAAACTATTCAGGAGTTATGTATCAAGAAACCTGGTAAAAAGAAGGCCTTTCCTAAAACCGTTCAGGTAGAAGGCAAATTAGCTGATTTATTATCCGGGAAACTAGTTCCTCCCAAATATAGTGACCCCGGTAGTCCAATAGTTACAATTACTATTGGATTAATGCAAATTCCTAATGTGCTAATTGATCTTGGAGCTGCAATTAATGTTATGACTAAGGACACAATGCAAAAATTGCAGCTCAAGAATCTCAGTCCTACTACCACAGTTTTGGAAATGGCAGATAGGTCAGTTGCTAAACCTGAAGGTATCTTAGAAGATGTAGCCATTGAAGTCTCTTCTTGGGAATATCCCGTAGACTTCTTAGTGTTGCAGCCTAGAAAATCAGTCAATGGATACCCTATCATTCTAGGACGACCTTGGTTGGCTACTGCAATCGCTTTTATAGACTCGTCGGTCGTGGGAAATGACCATTTCTAATGGTGTTGACCTAAAGAAAATTTATTTGTATCCACCTGCTCAGCCTTCAACTAAATTTTTTGGACAAATTTGGTATCCTGAATCTGATGAAGAACAGGAAACCATTGCCACTTTGGCTACAGTTGTAGTTAAAGAACATATTGAGGAAATCACTACACCTGAGAGAGAAATATTCGAGAATGAAACTGTCCTAATTGAAACATTACAATCAGAAGGACTAACTGATGATCAAACTCTTGTTCATCGGTTGTTATGGCAAGAGGAGGAACAAAATTCAGAACTTCTGTCATCCATGTCTAATCAGGAAAGATCATTCATTCTACCACATGGATGGCATCATCATCTCCTTAACACCTTCAAATGTCCTCTGATTCCACCAGGTATCATTTTTGAGATAGATTCTAGAGTATTTCATACTCTACAGCCACATCATTGTCCATTAAATGCATTAATCAGTAACTATGAAGCAGCTAGTTCTATCTATCCAGGGATCAAACAAATTGAAATCCAACCAGGTAAATTTTTGAACATTAATAGCTGGCTAACTGAGGACCAGGAAGCCAAATTATTTGTTGTCTTACAAAGACATGTTCAAGATTTTGCATGGAATTATAAAGACATGATTGGCATTCATCCTGAGGTATGTACACATAGGATATACATAGAAAACGTAAAACCAGTAAGGCAACCTCAGAGACGCTTGAATCCTGCTCTAAAGGAAATTGTGAAAGAAGAAATTGAAAAACTCTTAGATGTTGGATTCATTTATCCAATCTCAGATAGTAAGTGGGTATCACCCCTGGTCATTGTTCCAAAGAAAAATGGTAAAATGAGAGTATGTGTGGATTATAGGGAGTTAAATAAGGCCACACATAAGGATCATTTCCCATTACCATTCATAGACCAAGTATTGGATACCCTTGCTGGAAAGAAATTTTTTTGTTTTCTTGATGGTTTCAGCGGGTATAACTAGATACAAGTTGCGCCAGAAGATCAGGAAAAGACTACCTTTACATGTCCTTGGGGAACCTTTGCTTACAGGGTCTTACCCTTTGGTTTATGTAATGCTCCAACAACTTTTCAGAGAGCTGTTTTAGCAATTTTTTCTGATTTAACCAATGAAAGTGTTGAAATTTATATGGATGATTTCATAGTGTTTGGAAATAGTTTTGAATATGCATTAGAACAACTTGAAAAAGTGTTGATTCATTGTGAAACATACCACCTCTCTCTGAATCCTGAGAAATGCTTCTTAATGATGGAGGAAGGAATTGTCCTTGGACATCATATCTCTTCTTTTGGAATCAAGGTTGATCCTAAGAAGGTTGAAGTCATCAAAAACCTCCCTCCTCCACAAACTCAAACTGATGTACGCAGTTTCTTAGGGCACATTGGTTTTTATCGTAGATTCATTGCTAACTTCAGTACTATAGCAAATCCTATGTTTGCTCTACTCATGAAGGATTCTGAATTTGTTTGGTCTCCTGAATGTCAAACTTCTTTTGAAAACTTAAAGGAAAAATTAACTACTCCACCCGTATTAAGAGGTCCTAATTGGGAGTTACCTTTTCATATTCAAACTGATGCTTCCAATACTGCTATTGGAGCTGTGTTAGGACAGATTGAAAATGGGGAACATTATGCTATTTATTATATCAGTAAAAACTTGACAGGAGCTGAGAAAAACTACACTACCACTGAAAAAGAATTCTTGGCTGTAATCTATGCTATTAACAAATTCTGACACTATATCACAGGGTATCAAGTATTCATCCATACAGATCATACCGCAATCAAATATTTGATGAATAAACCATTGGTTAGTGCAAGAATTATTCGTTGGTTGATTCTGTTGCAGGAATTTGATGTTACCATAGTAAACAAGCCTGGGAAATCTAATGTAGTTGTAGATTTCTTGTCAAGAATACCAAATGCAGATACAGGGGAAGTTGTGGAAGATACCTTTCTAGATGAAAAGTTGTTTGCTGTCTCTGTACAATCTCCATGGTTTGCAGACATAGCTAATTACTTAGCTACAGGGAAGATTCCTCTTCACTTTACCCCCAAACAAAAGAAATAGTTAATCAAGCAAAGTGCTTCTTTCCAATGGATAGAGGGCTTACTGTTTAAGTGCAGTCCTGATCATGTTTTACGTAGGTGTATCCGCCAGGATGAAGTATATGATATCCTATGGGCATGCCATGATGAACCATCAGGAGGGCATTATTCAGTCAAAAGCACTATTCATAAAATCTTGGGAACCGGATATTATTGGCCATCTTTGCATAAAGATGTAAAGAGGTACATTAGACATTGTGATGCTTGCCAGAGAATGGGAAAACCTACCTTTACTAATGAAATGCCATTACAACCTCAAATAGGAACAGAACCATTTGAAATATGGGGTTTAGATTTTGTAGGACCCATTAATCCTCCTTCCCAAGGCAAAGTGCATATCTTGGTATGTACTGATTATGTTACCAAATGGGTAGAAGCTCATGCCTTTAAGCATGCTAGAGAAGAAAAAGTTGCTGATTTTTTGTATTCATAGATTTTTCTACATTTTGGAGCCCCACAATCTATCACCACAGATCACGGACCCCAATTTACTTCCAAGGTTATTGAAGCCTTCACTCACCTCTATCAAGTCAAACACAGAAAATCCTCACCTTATCATCCACAAGCTAATGGCCAAGTTGAAGTAACCAATAGGGAATTAGAATGAATTCTGACCAAAACCGTAGCAGTCCATAAAAGAAATTGGCTAGACAAATTACTAGAAGCTATTTGGGCTTATAATACCACTTGGAAATCTACCACTGGATTTACGCCCTATGAATTGGTCTATGGAAAAAAACCACTTTTGCCTATTGAGTTTGAATTACTAACTCTTCGAACTGCTTTGGAAGTAGGTATTGATCTGTCACAGGCACAAGAAGAGCGTATTCTGCAACTTGATGCATTGGATGAACTGTGCATGGATGCACTACATCAAACAGAGATAATCCAAGCACAACGAAAGATGTGGCATGATAGTCACATAAAGCAACAAAAATTTCAGCAAGGTGACTGGGCCTTGTTGTTTGATTCACAATACAAGGATTTCCCTGGAAAGTTGTAGACTAGATGGCTTGGACCTTACCAAATTGAGGAAGTGTTTGACAATGGAGTTGTTCGTCTTACACCTATTGATGACTCACAACGCAAGTTGGTGGTGAATGGACATCGTCTTCGTTTGTACCACAAACCATACAACAAGGCAGAATTTCTCAAACAAGTGGAAAGTTTGAATGTACACATTTGGGAAGAAAATACTTCTTCCATACTGAATTCAGCAGATTGACACAAGAATTTGATTTTGAAAAAAAAAAAAATAATAATAATAATTCAGGAAGTGAAAACCTCTTTGAGGCACTCCTGAGTTAGGGTTTACATGAAAACCGGTTTTTCGGCATGTTTACCTAGTTGGTTTCACTATCATTGTTCGGTCTTGTCTCATGACCGTGGTTTCGTCTATTTTCAGATTGCACCTACCTAAGTTCAAAGATTGATTAGCTAGAAATCTCAGCAAGAGCACCTCGAATTGTAGATAAAATGGTTATAACAGGTATGTGTCTTTTTCATTCTTTGAATAATGTAAATCATTAGTATATAGTGTAAATATTCTTGATTAATATAAAAGCATGTAAAAAGGGGGAATCAAAAATGAAAAGACCTTGTCTATAATGCCTCTGCCTAATTCTGCTCTAAAAAAAAATAGAAGTGCACTGGAATAAGGAAAGCGTAGGAATAACCTGTTATATTCCAAAGCGTAGGAATAATCCATAATGCATAGGAATAAACTGTTTATATCCTAGAGCGCAGGAATTATTGATTAAGCGCAAGAATAAATCACTAAGCGCAGGAATGAAATTATGTGTAAAAACTGGTTATGACACGTGGCCTGTGGTGAGTTCATTGGTTTAAAAGGGAAAAACAAGTCACCGACTCACGGTTGCATGTGACAGCTGTCATCCAAACAAAAATGAGTGAAGGTACGGGTGATAACTTCACATGCATTGCCACGTCATTATGCTACAAGTTTCGAAGCAGTTCTTGCGCTGCTATTATTCTTGCTACGATGATTGAAACCCTAAACCAGATGCACGCTCATACTTTTTGCCAATTTATAGAAACTATAGAATAGAAGGCAGGAAATTACGCCATGGGGGGAAAGAAAATTAGAGCCAAACCTGAAAACATTAGTTACCTGGAAAGTGACCCTGCATCCCTGCAAATATTCGTTGATGGAGGATTTCTGCCATTCCTACGAAAATTTGATGGCTATTCCGAGGGCTTGGTGGTAGAATTCGCACGCACCTTCCGCAACAATCGAGTGCACATTAATGGGATGACTATCCAGGTAACTCTTGAAATACTCAGCCAAGTCACTGAATTACCTCTTCAAGGCTTGCAAATTGTAAAAATTGGGTGCAATATTTTGAATAACCTAGTTAATCAGTTTACGAAAGAAGGGGATGGCAAAATTGAGTTTTTAATACGTAGAAATGTTTGTAAGGGGGTCAAAAGACTTAGTTTTCCAGTCCCTTGGAATGAAGTTGCAATGTGGGTGATGAGGTATATCACTTGTGACGGCCAATTTCCTGTTGTATCTGGCCCACACCTTCGTATCCTCAACCATCTGCGCCATGGAGCAGTTAAACTAGAATGTAGGGTTAATGTGCCCTTATACCTTTTTTAGGAGTTAAAGGCTATGGCCAACAAATACCAAGTAGGGAAAGGAAGCCCTAAGCATCATGGGCTCATCAAATTGATTTGTCAGTATCACTTTAGGGGCAACCCTAGAAATTTTGACCGTTTCTTTGCCCCTTGGGTAGAAACAAATGACTCTAATCCTACATTAGAGGAAGGGGAAGTAGAGGAAGAGGAAGTAGAGGAAGAAGAAGCAGAGGAAGAATCTACAGGAAACCCTAGACCAGAACCCTCTGAAATTAGAATTTCCCCCTCTCCAGATGGTCCCCCATCTTCAAGAACTCAAAAATAGTAAGCATCCACATCTGGTTCCCAGTTAAAGAGAAAAAGGGTAACATTTGCAGATACAGTACAATCCAACAGAGAAATGGGAAGTGCAAGTGAACATGCTCCAGAATCTGCTCCTAAAATAGTAGCAACATCTACAGTTGCTGTAGAACATCCACCTGCTAAGAAGTATCCAGGGTCTACAGTGTTAAGAAGGTCTGCTAGACTTCAGAAAACTAAAACCCTCCCAGATGAACTAATAGATATCACAGACCCAAGTGAAGAAGAAACTAGAACAGAGGATGCACAGGAACCAAATATTGAAATAGAAGACACAGGTATACAGACTATGGAGCTGGATACAACTATGGACGAAACTTCAATAAGCCCTGTATGTCCATTAGTTGATTATTCTGACTCTGATTCTGAGGAGCCGCCAAAGTATGATTCTGAAACAGTTGAGGGTGATATGAATGTTTTAATGGATGCTGATTCTGAATAGTATTCTGAGTCTGAGTCCGAAGAGGAAATCGATATCCACACTCAATTGCATGCTGCAAAGAGTGTTGTTAAAACTCAGACCCAATGGATTGAGCAAGCTGAAGAGACCATAAAACAAAAGGATCAACAAATTGATCTGCTTCAGCAAAAAATTCAAGAGTTGCAGAACCAGTTGTTTCAACTGGAATATCAGGCTACAGAAGTACCAGAAGCATCACAGGATGAATGGGCCCAGATTCTCTTAGACTTAGCTGAACATTCTGAGGCAAACATAGCACCTGCATAGAGATCACCTGATAGAGAAGAAGCAAAAATGGCAATATCTGATGATGAGAGTCCATCAAGAATTCTACTACAGCAGGAAACACAGACACCTTCTGTAGAGGAACATGAAGTTGCAGCACAAGATCAGGTATCTACACCCTCTCCTCTCATTGCTATTACAACAGAACAAGGAACACAAACTAATTTGCCTATTGTAATACCAACTGTGGAAGTTGGTGTACAAGTGAACATAGTAGCACAAATGCAACCTATTGTAAGACCCCTAGACACAGTGCCCTTAACTAAGTACAATGAAGACCTGGCATATTGGATGACTCAGTGTCACCAGTTGGAGGGCAAGATTGCCACTTTAAACTCTGAAGCAGCCAAAGTAGCAGAGAAGGAAACAGAGGTGAATAGGTTAAAAACACAAGTGCAGGATGTATGTCAGATTGCAGAATATGCAATACAGTGTAGAAGACCACCTAGATTTTATAGCCTCCTACTCAAGGAGAGATACCTTCATTGGCAAATTATGAGACTTGCTTCTGAGCTGCCTCATCAGTTGAACACTCCTAAAGAATTCATAGAGGCATTTATGCAGAGTCCAGCAGAGCAACAAAACCTGTTATGTGAGTTATTCTTGCATAATTTCTTTTTGCCCACTGAAAGTATGTTTCTGCCTCACATTTATACAGGTGATTTACAACTTAGAGCTTTCATGTCCACTCTGCAAAATCAGATTTACTGGGACATAGAAAAGAAGTTCACCAAGGAATTGGAATCATAGGCTATTTTGCTTATCAGACCTGCTCCCCTAAATCATAGATATTGTACAAATGATCATTATACATTCATGAGGGATGTCAGAATGAAACAACTCTATTTAGGGAACCTTCAGAAATGTATAATCCAATTTCAAAATTTTTGTGCAAATTGCTTTGATGATGTTGTGGCAGCTTGTAAAAATAGATGGGGTGAGTTATCTATCTCTCTCCAGAAAAGAGAGCCAATTTCTCCCACCAATTTGCTATGGTCAAGGAGAAGGGCAGAAGGCATTGTCCAAATTATATCAGAGATCAAGGAGCTTTGGATAGGTCTGAGGTTTAGGATGCCCATAATTATTACTCCTGTTCCCTACTTCTTTGATATTGACCCACAACCTGATGAGCACTTCCAACAATGGTTTCAA
Organism: Wollemia nobilis; assembly: GCA_028583015.1. NCBI lineage: Eukaryota > Viridiplantae > Streptophyta > Pinopsida > Araucariales > Araucariaceae > Wollemia > Wollemia nobilis. The sequence goes on along the minus strand of JAQPPZ010016887.1, from coordinate 832,162 downwards.
TCCATCAAGGCAGTCAGTGGATTCTATAAAATTGGTGGCGCATTACTCAAATTTCATGACAGATGTCTAGACCTGGATCTGTGTGCTGCTGTCGCTATACAAAATGCATGAGGACATGCATTACCATAAGTTGGGGGGAAATGATGAGGCCAGGAATTGCCTCATCTATGAACACTTTTTGATACATTTTTGACCATTTGACTTACCCTTTTTACTATGATTTTTATGTTAATTATGGAAAAATGCATTATATAATGATGTTTGCAAATTCTGGAATGACAAAGTGCATATGCTCTGTTTTACTATTTTTACTGCAATTTCACCTGTTTTTCAGTTAATCAATAGTGTTATAGCAATTTAGAACTTGTTTGAATATCTGATGCTTGGTAATATGGTGTTCCTTTGGTTAAACTAATTCAAATGGAAAAGGGCACCAAGAATTCATCACTGTAGCTGACTGTGCAAGAAAACAGGCTGTAACTGTGACAGTTCTAGCCAGCTGTACATATACAACAAGGCTTGGAATTAGTCACTCCAACACATGCCACCGATGCAGAAGGGTGTGAAAGGAGAGTGGAGAAGTCAACACGTTACTTCCTACGCGTTTGGACCATAGATCAGCAACAAATGGTCACCTGCCTATTGTTCCAGAGCAGTGCAGGAATAAGCGATGCGTAGGAATAGGGAATAGCGCAGGAACAACTAAAGGTGGTCAAAAAGTGATAAATCGATGGAGGAAAGTATTGGAAATTGACCAGGAGGTTGTCCCAACTCATATCAACGTGATTTCCTCAATAGATGCAGCCCAACAATAATGAATGGATAAAGTTTGGACAAAGTAAAATCCTACAGTCTAGGAAAATAGTTATGTAAATCCCTACAAAATAGGAACCAAGCATATCAGTGTTATCTTATAAATAATAAAGCTCCCATATGGTCGAGCATATAGATAGAGATATATAGAAATATAAAAATAGGCAAGAGAATATCAAATTTAGGATAGAGTAAAGCTTTCCTGTAGCAAAACAGTAATTTGCAGGTTTTTCCTGCATTACTGTAATGCATTTTTCAGATTGAATAAAAAGGGTGCAGTCTTCAGTTTTCAATTGGCATGTTGAGGTTTATGAGTAACAGTTAGATCTTCTTAGCATAGCTCCTCACCTTCTTCTAGTTCTAGAAGCAAGGGCCCACTTGTAGGCTAGAGGAAGGCAGTTTTCTAATAGAAATTCTTGCTAAGTTCTTGTTGCAGCAGGTTAGCAGAATTCTGCCAGTTTGCATTTCTTTAGTAGTTTTTAATACAAATTTCAGTAGTGAACAACATTTCTTTGTATTTATAGCAATTCCCAGATATTCTGTCATTTTGCAGTTTTACAGTCATTATTGGTTCAATTCTACAGTACACAACAATTTCCAGATATCTTGTCATTTTGCAATATTGGCAGTTTTTGTTGATTCAAGTTTTGCAGTAGTTAAAATTCTATTTTGATATTATCTAGTTGATTTACTTTCATGCAAGAGTGTGTGTGTTCTAAATTCTGCACTTTATTTTTCTGTCATTTCAATTTAGCAACATTTCATTTTCTGCAATTTTCAGATTCTGTCATTTCATTTCCTGCAATTCTATTTCTGCAAAAGTAAATAGGAGTTCATTTCATTTCTTAGGAGTTAAAGGTCACAACAAAACCCCCAAATGCTAACTGATCCACCAATAAAACCTGTTCTTGAATAAACTGAACCTGCAACTGTAACACCTCCTATCGTATATAGCCTCTGGACACCGCCCTGGATTGACACACATAATGATTAAATGATGAATGATCAACGACCCTCATCAAATTTGCCAATGAAGCATCTCAACTAGATTATTTACAATACATGGAAATATTCCATATGACCTTGTATAAGTTCTTCGAGAAGAAGAGGACCTGACGGTCGGTTCATAAAACCAATCCATCAAAACCTGAGTTAGCTGAGCATTCTAAATTTGAATTAGACTTGCCCGACCCACCTACAACAATCCATTGGAGTGAGGAGCCACACTTTGTGCAAAGTGCCTCATCATCCCATAAACATGGGGAAGAACAAATCATCATAAATTCCTTGTTTAATAAGACACCCTTAGAGGAGGCCCTATTGTGGAAAGTTGTAGAAGATCAGACGATAACATCGAACAACCTTAGAGACTTGACTCAGAAAGTCTTAAATGATTGTAAGGCCATAAATACTGTAGTAGAGACCACATTTCCTAAAAAAATAGCTGACAACGAAGAAGTCTCATCTAGATTTAGTTTCTCGATTGAAGAAGGAATAGGAGATACCAAAATGAAAAACATATCCCCTGCTCACCTTTCAACCTTCAAAGGATACCCAACTAAGGACCCTGACCTATTTTTATTTAAGTTTTATGTCTTATGCAGGTCTGTGGACTAAAAATATGATACATAAAAGCTAAAAATCTTTCCTTCTACGTTGGACAATGCAGCTCTACGGTGGTTCATCAGTATGGGAGATAAACACATTGCCACTTGGGATGAAATGAATAAGCTCTTTTTAGAGCAATACCAATATTTTGGGAGAGCAAGATACTGCAGAGAAGAGGTCCTGAGCATGATTTAGAAATAATATGAGTCTCTCAAGGAATACTAGGAGAGATTCAACTTCAACCTTCAATGATCTCCTCACATGAGACTATCTGATAAGTCCCTCAAAAGCATATTTTTGAGAGAACTTACCAATGAATCACTGGAGGCTCTTAACATGATCTTTGGAGGTGACGTTTACCAGCACACTATGGAAGACATCCGACAACTATGCCGAAACTACTCAAGAAGGAGAGGCAAGACCACTTCTAAAACCATGAAAGCAACTGCTTCAGTCACAAAGACATAAATAGGTAACATGCTGGAAGATTTAAAGAGCAAAATGCTCTCATATCTAGCATTGTAGATGGATACACTGTTGTTAAAGAAAAAGAATCAAGAAAACAAAGAATCATTGGCTTATTTCTATCCAAAATGTAGAGGGAAGCATGCAAAGAATGCATGCCCGGAGAACAAAGTCAAAGTATGCATAGTTTGTAGTCTGAACCATAAAACTCGATTATGCCCACAACTACCCAGTAATCAAGGGGATGTCGAAAGCATGTATGCCCATTTCATAGGCAATCAGAAGATTTGGCCATAACCCCCTACAGGGAATATGCCAACCAAAATGTCATCATATGGGGGAGGAACATACACGCACCAAGTTTTGCCTTAACCACCTAACATGGGGTGGTGGGGGTCATCACCCTATTCCAACACACCCCTAGAAACATTCTCGAACCAGCAGTAATGGATGCCATAGCCATATCCTGGGCAGTAGTGGAGAGGCCACACTGCGTGGAATCAGGCTCCACAAAATGTAGCACCAACTCCCCCCAACATAATTTATCGATGTTACCAAAAGTGAGACCTGCGCATCTACCTGCACAACCGATGGCAAATCTGAATAACAGGGTGAACCAGCTAGCATATAATGTGGAGGGTGAGACGTATCCGATGTACCATATTTAGCTTAGGTCTGGTAGACAGCTAGGAGTAGGAATGCCTCCATTGGTAGAAGAGGAGGAAGAGGTAGAAACACCTCTTATAGAAGAGGTGATAGAAGAAATGTTTGAGAGAGCAAATGCTCAATTTCCCAACTGGCTACAAGAACCGAGGAAAGTAACACAGTTAGAGTTCAATATATTGTCTAGCTTGAATAACCTCACTGTGACAATCCCATTATTTCAAGCCATCCGAGACGTTCTGATATATACCAAGGCGATAAGAGAGATGTGTCTAAGGAAGCCAGGATGAAGAGCAACCCAGACTATCAATGTCATGGGTAAATTGGTAGATTTGATGATGGGAAAAACATGCCATCCGAAGTATGTAGACCCAGGCAGTCTGATGCTGACTATAAAAATTGAAGAACATTCCGTATCCAATATGCTGGTCGATCTCGGAGCAGCCATCAACATAAATCCTTAGGATACCATGTAGAGGCTACAACTCACAAACCTAAAACCCACTATGACAGTGCTACAGCTGGCTGATCGATCGACCGTGGCACCGAAAGAAATGTTGGAAGATGTAATAGTAATAGTTAGTGCATGGGAATACCCAGCCAACTTTTTAGTCTTGCAATCTAAAAATAGGCTAGGCGGTTACCTGCTCATATTAGGAAGTTCATGGTTGGCAAAAATAGATGCCTACATCAGCTTTCAGGATGGGCTGATGACCATCTTCGATGGTCAAAACATTAAAATATTGACTATTTCACCCCCAGCTCAGTCTGCTGACTCAGTAGGAGAACCCATTTTGACCGAGCATGAAAATATTGAGCTCTCCATGATCTAGCTAGTGATGACGTTGGATGAGTTGGCAAAAGAATATGAGGATGGTGCTATTGTGGATTTCCTCAATGGGGAGTCATCCATCTTCGCACCTGGATTGTCGTTGGCTAGCGCCCAAGATCACCTCATTCAGCAAATACACGTTGGGCTAGGAAAGACGTTGAATTTCAGCAATGGGTTGACTCCCACACAATTGATGAAATTAGAAGAGTTCCTTGTTAGACACCAATAGGCATTTGCATGGGATTACTCATATATGCAGGGTATCATCCCAAAAATTTGTACCCATCATATATACCTCGATGATCAAGCAATTTCAAGTAGGCAACCACATAGAAGAATGAATCCAGCAACGAAAGACATTTTCAAGGAAGAACTACAAAAACTCTTGACTGTCGGATTCATCTATCTGATTTATGACAGCGAGTGGGTATCACCGTTAGTGGTAGTCCCTAAAAAGAACGATAAATAGCGAATTTTTGTGGACTACAGAGCATTAAACAAAGTGACCAAGAAGGACCACTTCCCTCTCCCATTCATTGATCAAGTCTTGGATGCACTCTCAGGGAAGAAGTATTTATCCTTCCTGGATGGATTTAGTGGATACAACCATATCCATATAGGAGAAGAGGATCAGGATAAGACAACGTTCACCTACCCATGAGGAACGTTTGCCTATCGGGTATTACTTTTTGGATTGTGCAACGAACCTGCCACCTTTCAAAGGGTGGTGCTTAGCATATTTTTAGACATGATGGGAGATGCAATTGAAGTATACATGGATGACTTTGCCATCTATGGAGAAACCTTTGACGAAGCAATGACAAAATTGGAAAGAGTGCTCGAAAGAAGCAATGAAAATAGTTTGTCCCTGAGCAACGAGAAATTATTATGATGATGCAAGAAGGCATCGTACTAGGACACCACCTCTCTATAGAAGGAATAAAGGTTGATAAAAGAAAAATTGAGGTCATCAGAGACCTACATAGCCCTAGAACATAGATAGAGGTCAGGATTTTTCTTGGATTATCCAGGTACTACCGATGATTTATCATCACATTTAGCAAAATTGCAAAACCAATACACACTCTATTATCTAAAGATGTGGAGTTCAATTGGATAGAAGACTGTGAGGAAGCGTTTCCGTTGCTTAAAGAAAAACTAATATCCACACCAGTTTTGAGAGGACCAAATTTGGCCATACCATTCTATATCTACTATGATGCATCCAACAATGCGATTGGAGTAGTCCTCAGATATAAGAATGACAAAGAATTTTATGCCATGTACTATGTCAGCAAAAATTTTGCAGGAGCCGAGCTCAACTACTCAGTGACGGAGAAGGAGTTCCTTGCAATTGTGCATGCCATAAACAAATTTTGTCATTATATCATCGGGTATAATGTATTTGTCCATAAAGACCACGTGGCTATCAGATACTTGATGAGCAAGCTAGCCATTGGCAAAATAATTATCAGGTGGCTCTTGTTACTGTAGGAATTCGACATCACAATAGTCAAAAAACTAGGCAAGGACAACGTTGTAGCAGATTTTCTATCCAGATTGATACCGGCAGACCATACATCAATGGAAGACTAGTTTTTGGATGAACATATGTTCACCATTAGTGAGAAAATCTCGTGGTACATAGATATAGCCAATTACTTGGCCACCAAAAGAACCTCACCTACTATCTCTTTTCGAGAAAAGCAGGCGGTCATAGAGAAAAGCGTATTGTTCCTATGGGTTGATGGCATCCTGTTAAAAAAAGGACATGACTAGATTATAAGGAGATGCGTAGAAGAGCATGAGTTCTTAGAAGTACTCAAAGTGTGTCACGATGAACCATGCAGAGGAAAATTTGTAGGGAAATGAACTGCCTATAAAATCCTACAAGTTGGGTACTTTTGGCCAACTCTGTTCAAGGATGCAGCTGTGTATGCTAGTAAGTGCGATGAATGCCAAATAATGGGTAAACCAACCCATCAATATGAAATGCCCCTCCAACCTCAGGTACACCTGGAACCCTTCAATAAGTGGGGCATGGACTTCGTGGGACCAATTAATCCACCTTTAATAGGGAGGAGGTTTATTTTGGTCTGTACATATTATGTCACCAAATGGGTTGATTTCAAGCGTTGAGAGATTCAAAAGAAATAAAAGTCATCGATTTCTTATTTGCCCACATTTTTACATGATTTGGGGTCCCTAGAGAGATAAAAATAGACCAGGGGCCTCAATTTACCTCTAGGTTGATCAAGGAGTTGATGGAGCAATACAAATTTCAGCAAAATAAGACTACACCCTACCATCCATAGGAAAATGGGCAAGTGGAAGTGACAAACTGATAAATAGAGAACATCCTAATGAATACCATGCAACAACATAGAAAGGATTGGTCTACACGGTTTTTGGAGGCTGTGTGGGCATATAATACCACATGGAAATCCACCACAGGCTTCACACCCTTCCAACTGGTCTATGTGAAGAGTGCGATGATGCCCATTGAATTTGAAATCAAGACATTAAGGATGGCTTCAGAGTTGATCTTAAGCTTGGATGACACTCAAGAAGAAAGGATTCAATAGCTAGATTAGCTAGATGAAATCTGAATGGATGCTTTGCAAAGAACAAAAATCATACAAAAGCAAAGAAATCGGTGACATGATCACCACATTAAAATGAAGTAGTTCTAAGAAGGAGAATGGGTGTTGTTGTATGATTATAAATTCCAAGAAAAAATGGTAAATTAATGGAAATATGGATGGCACCGTATGAGGTTGTAGAACTCATCAAGAATGGGGTAGTGCATATTAGAACAATTGATGGTAGCAACACTGTGTTAACGATCAATGGCCACCAACTGTGCCCCTATAATACATCCAAAACCTTACAAGTGGAATCCAAAATAGACATGGGGGAGACCCCATCTTGTTAGATCCGGACCAAAATCTTAAAAGGTGAAACGGTGGGCATGGAAGTGATCACCAAAATTAATTAATTTAGTTTTTTCTTACAGTGTGTTTTGTAGGGACGACACCCACATGCAAGCTGTAGGCATCCTAAACCAGGGCCTAACAAGCACAAAATGCATCTAACTACCTTTATTTTTCTTTCTTTTCATTTTATTTTTGTAGGTGGAGGACCTGACAATACAAGGAATAGGTATCTGGGAAACCGGGCTTGATTTGGCTTAGCATTCCGACATCGACACTCGTAGGTAGAAGCTGAGGTAGCGTGAAGCAAGACAGTGAAGGCTTGATCACCCTTTCCTAATCAATCACAACATAATTTTTGAGAATAAGGTGCCTTCCACATCGATAAGGTGCCTTCCTTATGAAGAAGGCACCTCACCAGAAGAAGGTGCCTTCCTTATGAAGAAGGTGCCCCACCAGAAGAAGGCGCCTTCCTTATAAAGAAGGCACCCATCTAGGAGTTCTATATATATATATATATATATATATATATATATATATATATATATATATATATATATATATATATATATATAGGTGCCTTCCATGGCTGGAAGGCGCCATACAAAAAAAAAAATCTGAGGCACCTTCCACATCGAGAAGGTGCATACATACGAGGCGCCTTCCACATCGGGAAGGCGCATGCAGATGGAGGTGCCTTCCACATCGGGAAGGCACATACAGACCGAGGCACCTTCCACATTGGGAAAGCTCATGCAAGCCGAGGCACCTTCCACATTGGGAATGTGCATCCATTCAAAATAACCTTTCATAGTAGGAAGGTGCCATCATTGAAAAGGTGCCTTCCACCATTGGAAGGTGCATCCAATCAGAGGCACCTTCCACCACCGAAAGGTATATCCAATAAAAAATGTGCCTTCCACCATCATAAGGTGCATCCATTCAGATAGCATCGACAACATCAGGAAGGCACCATATAAGCGCCTTCCACATTGCGAAGGTGCCACATCAGTGTTTTCCACATGGGGAAGGTATCAAAGAGCACCTTCTGCGTACAACTAGCACTTACGTCTCCCAGATGCCTCAATCAAAACAAAACCACCACTATAACGAGCGACATCAAATGACCATACCCCTCCCCCATTTTAGAAATCAACGAATTAGTGCCCTTCAGGATGCTTGAAACACTGAATAAGGTACGCACATGCTAATTCAATTTTTTATATAATTATTTATAAGATATGCAGTACCAAAAAAAATACCGCCATCATAAAAATCATATCCCCCCATAGTTGGAGTTGCGTGCCAATAAAATGGCTCGAAAGGTGTACCCTAGAAATAAATGCTAAGCTTAGGCACCTTCCCTATAATAAGGCACCTTCTTGAAGAAGGAAGGACAAAAAAAAACCCATAGTAGTAAGGGAAGGTGCCATGGGAGGAAGGTCGAAGAATCACGTAATGAAGAAAAATTAACCGAGTGATACAAAAGGAATTAGGGGGGTGGTGAAGACACAGTTCGAGGCCGAGGGATGGCTCGAATACTATACCCTGGTCAGTTAGGTCCAAGATATGGAGGCAACCAAGGAGTTCGTTGCCTCCTTGAGGGGCGACGTAGCTCAGGTGCGAGGGGTAGAAATTCCAATCACCCCCAAATACATCTCACAGGCAACTGGATTGCCCCTCATAGGGGAATGCATATACAAGGGTGGACTATTAAAGCTGTACGCAGAAGTGCTGCTACTAGGGGAAAATGTGTAGATAGACAAGGAGGGGCTACCCAAAAACAACCTTCCCATTAATATACAAAATATATTCGAGCATGCTCGATTCTTTACATGCATCAAGAAATATACCCTTCTACACACTAACCATGTGTAGTTTCTCAATCACCTGGTGCATGGAAGGAAGTTGAACGTGCCCTTATACCTGGTGAATGCTCTGAAGGATGAAGTGGCTCGGTACCAGAAGAGAGCACCGTCCACCTTAGCCCACCATGGACTGATATCGATACTGGTCTGCCATGCAGAAGCACATAGTCAAAACCTCAATGTAGAGGGAGATGGCGACCAAGGAAGGCAACATGATGTTATCGCTGAAATAGGGCAAGAAGAGGGAAGCCCTATAGAGGAAATGGTGAGTATTAGGTAATTGGCATTACCCCATTTCATATAAGAAAGAGGGCATTCACCAATTCCTGAAAGCACATAGGAAAGAGGGCATTCTCCAGTGCCCGAGCATGAGGAGAAAGGAGCACCACTTATTAGTGATGAGGTTAAGTTTCGGCCGATAGAACCTGTCCCTAGGAGGAAACACCTGCGATGACTTCTCCTCTCGGTAGAAGAAGAACAGAGCAACCTGAAAGTTGGTGTTGCAACTCAAACCCTTTGATAATTGACAAACTAGAGCCCACAAGATACAAGGACTTCCAGGAGCAATGATCAGGTTGACGTGGCCTTGGAGTAAGTGCTGGAATGGCAAACCAATTTTTGGATGGCCCAACAAATTCTAGAGGACTACCAGAACAAGCATAGAGGGGAGTTGAAAGAATGAGATGGCTGGATCGCCCAGCTTGATCAACTGGTCCAAAAATTATGGGAGGAAAACTAGCTACTCCAGGACAAGGTAACAAAAGAAAGGGATGAGTCGACCCAAACTGACTGGGCAAAAGAAGTCCTGATAAATTCTCCCACATCTGCTGAACGAGTATTCTCTTTGGGAGAAATTCGATCGGACACCCGACAAAGTAGCCCATAAGCAGGGGAGAATTCCTCTATTTTTTGGAGTGAAGGGGAAATAAGTCCCACAACACCCCATGTCATCATCCTGAGTGATACAGAGCAGGATGAGGGCCTCCAATAGTAGACAAGACCAGATGATAAGGAGGAACTCCTTGGACCTGACAAAGGAAGAGAAGAACCTGAGGGGTCAACACAGGATAGACAAGGGGACAAAGGATCACCCCTAGGGATGGCAGCACAGAGTGAAGAGAATGCTCTAGGGACCACAGAGCAGGCCCCTCGAAGTGAGAAAATGTCCATCAGGGAGAAAGGGAAAACCCCTATTTTAGCCACCGCATTTTTTGTAGAGGCCAGAGGAAAAGGGCCTAGGACGACTCGAAAGAAGGTGAAGGTGACCTTTGCCAAGCTAGAAGAGCATGAGTGGGATATGTAGCCATTCACAGAGAGGAGAAAACAATTCAAACGACTACTCAAGTAGATGATAGTAGCAAAGGAAACCAAGAAGGCAACCTCGAGGATGTAGGGGAACTCTAGTATCTGCATCAATATGGCATAGGATAGCCAGTTCTAGGATATTTAAGAGTCATCCCAGGGATGGCCCTACATTATAAGGAGGTATTTTGAACGATGGGGGATATATGGCCCCGAATTGGAGGCCATGAGGCCATGACCATTGCAAGGGAGAACACAGGGCTTACTCCTGAAGTAGACATATTATACAAAGCCCAAGTAGTTCATTCCAGGAGGGATAATTCAGATATCCCTATGGCAGAAGTCAGACCTCTGGACGCTGACCTCTGGCAAGCTACAGAAGCTACATTCTAGTCAACAGATATGACGTTGGCTAGATCACCGTCGATAGCGACCAAAATGAGGAAAGGACAACCGACAGCTACACCCTCAACTTCACATAGGAAAAGAAGAGCCACACCGTCAAATGCCAACATGCAGAAGAGGTAGACTCAGGCCGTAGGTACAACCGAATCCTCCAAGAAACATTAATGGTGATGGGTCAACAGGGTTACCTACAATTTTTATGCCATGAGGGCATGGCATATGTTAGGCATGGGGGGTTATGAGCATCAAAAATGCTCATATTTTGTATACATTTTCTTGATCATTATGCGGCTGTATAATAAGGATTGCATACTTTTATGAATGATTATATAAATATTTGATGAAATTATGCATGTTATCTAATTCATGTGTTTTTAGTGTGTTTTTGTGGAATTGCAGTTGATTTAGTTAGATTTCGATCAGTCGAGGTATTTTTATGGACCTGGCACTTTGTTTCTTTCGAGATCAATGCAAAAAATATAGGCACATTCCTCTTCCAGGAAGGTGCCAAACTTAAGTAGGCACCTTCCTCTTCTAGGAAGGCACCAAGCATAAGTAGGCACCTTCCTCTTCCAGGAAGGCACCAAGGAAATACAAGCGCCTTCCTCTCCTAGGAAGGTGCCAATAGAAGGCCAGCGCATTCCTCTTCCAGGAAGGTGCCAAAGGAAAATAAATGCCTTTCTCTCGTAAGGCAGGCACCAACGGGAAGACGCCACTAGAAGGCAAGAACCTTTCGCTCATAAGGAAGACACCACTAGAAGGCAAGTGCCTTCCTCTCATAAATAAGGCACCACTAGAAGGCAAGCATCTTCCTCTCATAAGGAAGGCACTGATAGGAAGGCACTACTAGAAGGCAAAGTGCATTCCTCTCACAGGAAGGCGCCAACAGAAGATAAGTGCCTTCCTCTTCTAGGAAGGCACCCACGGTAGTAAGGCACCTTTTGCATAGAGAAGGCACCCGATATACTTAGGCACCTTCCTCATAGGAAAGGCACCCCTGTTCTTCAGCCGTTGACTAGACAAGCACGACGTGGAAAATAGTGACTGGTGCAGTTCCAACTCTATGTCATGTAGAGCTAAATTTGGGATTGCACCAATGTATGAGAACGTCCTACCAATGCCATGTGAAGCACAAGCCAATCAGTGAACATGCCATCTTTAGAACCAAATGCAATTTTTAGTAGACATCGATCACATTTACCAGACTATCTTAGTTTAGTCTAGAATGAATCGACCGTTATAACTCCTTTGTAATAGAAGTTCTACGGGTGTGCTATATAAACACACGTAGACCTCTCTGAATATATATAGATATAGACATAGATATATAGAGAGAGGAGATAAAATATTTTGATAGTAATTGTAATACGTTGATAATTATAATATAGTTCTAAGATTTTCTAAGTGTGTGTTCAGCTGGGAGGAAGCTACTGGAGCTTGGGCCCACTCCAAGCCAGTATTTCTTCCCCTATTTTTCTTGTGTTTTCTATATTAGTTTACCGCTTTTATAAGATTGTTTATCGCATTGATATTTCCAGTATTTGTAGTAGGTTCATTTCCAGGAATGTGGGATTATTTCCTTTCTATAGATTTAATTGTTTTTACGTAAATTATAGAGGAGTGCATGAATGATTGACAAATGTTTGAAACACCCCCCAATAGTAGAATTAGTGGACTAATCTCAAGTGGTATTGTAAGCAATCTTATTCAGACCCTTCGCAAGTTTACGAAGCTCCCTAGGTTGATAAATTAAATGCACGGGCATGTGACAAAAGTATGAAAGAAATTAACCTTGTTGGCCCGCAACAGTGTCATTCAAGGATTTGACAAATATTCTTCAACAATATGAAATTAAAAATAAATTGAAAATTGAGTCATCTAATAAGGCTCTTGTATTATAAAAATGATCTTACACTTCATCACAAAATAAAAATAGAATAAGTATTTTTATATTTGTGAAAAATGACGACATAATAAAAAATCTTGTAAGTATAATGCATTGACTAGGAAGGGTCAAGACCAAGAATATTCTAAAGGGAATTAGAGAGATCAGAGTAATCAACAAGGGTATGTTGCACAATAAAAATGTGTATATAGGAATATTATGGTAAACCACATATGTTATTTATCAAGTAATGAAGAATCCAATAAGGACTTGGAACCTATGATAGTAAATGTACATTATGACACAAAAATAAAATATATAAATAATAGATTAGATAATTTGAGTATAGTTCATTATTTTTCAGAAAATGCTTGTCATAATCGATGATGATAGAGATTTAAATGACGACAGGGATAGTGATTCTTAAATTTGTGTTGATGTTGATAGGGATTAGTTTGATGATAATTTTGGTTATTTTGAAAGTCATATTAAAGGAATCAGCTCAAAATTGTTTAAAGAAATGGGATACAAAGCTACAATTTTGAGAAAACATGGACAAAAAATAAATATTCAATTGTACCAAAAATAAGACCAAAATATGAAGTTCTTGGATATACAAGATAAATGAGCATTAATGAATTAAGAACTAAATTAGTGACTGGAAATAGTGACATCAGACTAGTGATAAAGATTGTTCAAATTTGTAACAATGAAGAATAAAATAACAAAATAAATTTTGTAATAGGGAACATATGTAATCATTGTGGTAGATATGGACATAATATAGGGAAATAATGGAATCTTCATTGTTGTGAAACTTGTGGAGGACATAATCATTATCAAAAGTCTTGTCTACATAAAGAGTAGGAAAATAAAAAAAATAAAAAATGAGTTGTAGATGGATAACAATGAATTAATGGAATAAGATGAAAGGAATATTTTATGATTTCCACAAAAGGAAATCAAGTATGATAAAAATTTAAAGTTTACTAAATGATAAAAATGATATTGGTCTTACCATGAAGAAATGTAAAATAAATAATTTTGACCCAAGCACAACTTGGAAGGTGACCTATAGTGAAAGCACTTGTAGTGATTATTATACAAAAATGATGGTCTTATGATTGTTCTAGTGAATGACCCAAAGATGATGATCCATAGGTGACCAAGAGGTAGAAATGAAAAGGCAATGATCTAGAGATAGATACCCAAAGGTAGTGTCCTAGATGAAGATATCCATAAGTGACTTAAATACATTGATAAAAAGGCATACCCAATGAACATTGCATATATCTAGCCATGCCAAAATTAGAGCTAAATAATGAAGAGAAAGAAGAATCAAAGAAAGAAGACAAAATTTGTAATGACCCAAAAACACACAAACAAAAAAATGCAAAAATAGAAATGTTTTTTTTTTTTACTGATATAGGTACATGAACCCTTCATGAACCCCTAGTCCACTAGCAAAACCCTAAGTTTAATTCTCCTAAGTTTCCTTGGAAATTACATCTCACAAATTACCCTAGCACAAATCCATCTGTGTAGGCGTATAATATGTTACTACGGATAAGTCCATATGTGTCATCATACTTGATGAACTAGAATTATCACACTCCATCCATTGAAGGTGTACACACATCTCCATACCATACACAAATCCTTTTGTGTAGGTATGCTATGAGTACCGTGAGTTAAGCTATCTATCTCGTCTCCACGACAAGCTATATTAACTCATATGTAATATTTTCCTACTTAGTCATCTATCTCCCTAAGGGGGTCTCAATTCTCTTAGGTCCTCCTATGTTCACCCTAAGGGGGTATCAATTCCCTTAGTTCACCTTTGAGTTCACCCTAGAACTCTACACTATATTCCATAACACCAAGCAATCAAATGATAATGCATCTATTCTACCACATCATAAAACAAATAAACAATAATAGAGAAAATGAAGCAAGATCAAATTTAACATAGAATATAATACATGACATAATCAAATATAGAAATACAGTAAAATTACTTTCAATAACTCAACAATGAATACTTCACTTGCATAATAACCATTCCTACCCAAAGGTATCACATCAACTGCATAAGGGATATCTCCCCACAATTCTAATCTATGGAACATAAGTAAATCAGTATAATATGCCATACCTATTCTTTGTTTTCCATTTGATTCCTTGCTTATCCTTGCTTCCCATTTGTTCTTTGAGGGTATTAGGGGATCATGATACTCATGGTTTAGGATAGACATACCTTTAAATGCATCTATTTATCTACAGTGTGAAATTACAAGTATACAATAATCCATTAAGTCTCTAACCATCTAATGCATAATGGACATCATAAAAGAAACCTTACTTTTATTTTCACCTCTCACAAATCCCCTTGGAGAGTCATCCAAACATGGTATCTCTTAGATTAGAGTCTAACTTAATTTCATTTCATTCATGTCCCAAAGAATTAAAGTCCCATACCCTTAACCTTTAGAATAAATCATCCCTTATTCCCTAAACCAAAGCCCCATAACTTTAGCTTAAAGATTAAATCCACATCACATTCCAAACAATTAAGATAATCAACATTAATCCAAGGGTTATTTTAATTAAACCTTTCACATATTTCCTTAAGATTCAAGGTTTCATTTCAATAAGAACCTAACATTTAAATATCCCATATAAATAAAAGGTCCATTTAATTAAAACCTACTATATGCTTCACATATAAATCAAAGGTCCATTTAAGTGAACCTAACATATGATTTACATATAAATCAAAGTTCCATTTAATTAAATCCCAATATAAATCAAAGGTCCTATCCCACATAATCAAAGGTCCATTTAATTGAATCCTAAAAAAATATTTACATATAAATCAAAGTCTCATTTAATTAAAATCCCAATGTATGTTTATATATAATTCAAGGGCCATTAAAAAAATCCATATAAATCAAAGGTCCTAATATATATTCCTCACATATAATCAAAGGTCCATTTAATTAAATCATAACATATGATTCACATACAAATCAAAGTTTCGTTTAATTAAATCCCAATATATATTTATATATAATTGAAGGTCCATTAAATTAAATCCATATAAATCAAAGGTCCTAATATATATTCCTCACATATAATCAAAGGTCCATTTAATTAAATCCTAACATATGATTTACATATAAATCAAAGTTGCATTTACTTAAATCCCAATATATGTTTATATATAAGCAAAGGTCCTAATATATGTCTTATATATATAATCCAAGGTCCATTTACATATATCTCACATATAATCAAAGGTCCATTTAGCTAACCTAATATATGTTTTATATAAATAATCCAAGGTCCATTTACATATATCTCACATATAATCAAAGGTCCATTTAGCTAACCTAATATATATTTTATATATATAATTCAAGGTCCATTTACATAATCTAAAACTGTGCCTTAAAGCCTTTCATAGACCATGGTTGGTTTTTATTTTCTTTTACGTAGCACCACTACAACTAGCGATACACCTTACAAGGCACACCAACCTCTATGGCCAACCTGGTTTCCCAACCTGCATTCCCTAACTTAGGGTTGCTTTCTTCCAGACACTACATTTTCTCCACATAGCTCTCGGGTAAACATAGTATGAACAACTTTCTCTCCCTCGATCTATGACTCGAGTGATCTCCAATGGCATCAAGGGGTCTCTAAATCGGATAAAAATGTAGAGTGGCTTCATCAATGGCACACTTCTCCCATGGTATGGAGGTTCCCTAAGAAAGTACAGCGTACAACATTTTCCAAGCCAATATGGCGACTCAAAATACCCTATTCTCTCTGTATGGTACACAACGTTGTACAAGCAATGATGACAACTTTAAACACAGAGTGTCTTCATCTACAGAGCACAATGCTATCAACAAGAAACACTAGAAATTTTAAACATAGTGTATTCCTCTACAGAGCACACCACTCTCAACAAGCAACACTGGAAACTTTAAACACACAATATCTTCCTCTATAGAGCACAACACTCTCAACAAGCAACATTGGCAACTTTAAACATGTAATGCCTTTCTCTACAGAGCACAACACTCTCAAAAAGCAACACTGGTGGCTTTAATCACATAGTGCCTTTCTCTATAGATCACAACGCTCTCAAAAAACAACGCTATAGACTTTAAGCACATAGTTATTTTATCTACAGAGCACAACACTCTCAACAAACAATGCTGGTGACTTTAAGCACACAGTGCCTTTCTCTAAAGAGCACAATTCTCTACAAAAAATATGGTGGCTTTAAAACACTCTCGGTTTTCCCATAGCACACTGTGCTCTCAATAAATATGGTGGCTTTAAAACACTCTAGGTTTTACCATAGTGCACAACGCCCTCAACAAAGATGAAAACTTAAATGTTTTACATTACCTTATAGTGCACAATGCTCTCAAGCTAAAATATAGCTTAAAAATTATAATTTAATAATGCCAACATAGCTTAGAATAACCCAACCTGAGTTCTTTTCTTATATGTACGCTTGCAAAGCTTGTTGTCTCCATTCGCCTTTGGTGCGATTCCCATTTTCTCCTTGCTTCCTCCTTACGTTGCCTTCCTTCCTTTTTGTTCTCTCCCTTCCTTTCATCTCCTTCCTCCTTATGTCCATTCGTTGCCCTCTCAAAGATAGGTTCACCGCCCTTCTTCAATGGTCGCACCCCATCCCTTTCATCTTACTCCCATGTTTTCCACCTTTGGAAAGTTTTAGCATCTTAGCCCCTTACCTTAGCTTGCACCAAGTAGGGATGTGGGATCACAATATTTTCTTTTTTTTTTAAATAATAAATATATTATTATTATAATTTAAGATTTATAATATATATTTTTTATAATATCTCCATTATCATTCTATTAAATTGAAAGGTCCTCTTTTCAATTTTATTCATAATTAATTAAATCTTTTTTAATGAATTTTATCTTATCACTGAAATAATCGTCTTTAATTAATCTCAAATGAATTATGCCTACCATTAATTAAAATATCTATTTTTAACTAATTAAAATGAAAACTCCTTAATTAATTACAAATGAAGTTTACCAATGAGCTCTAACGAGCTAATCATCATTTTTTAAAACTCCATTAATTAATTTGAAAGCATCTAAATTTAGAATATAATTTAATTTATTATCTTTCTCATGTAGGATGCTTTGTTTTCATTTTAAATATGACAATTAACCTTATACATCAATAATCATCTTGCAGTGGTTTTTATATAGGAGCTAAATCGTCAAACTACTCATGTTATGATGCAATAGAAAGCAAACACGTTTATACAATTAACCTAAGAGGGAGTCTTTCCATCAATTCAATCACCCATATTAGCCAAATATTTTACGATAGCTACTAGGTTATCAACTAAATCTCCAGGTGATCAACTACTGATGATTATTCCTTCCATCAATGCATGCCTATATGAAGGTATCTATCCATGTTATCTTTGGGTACCTTAATCATCATTTCTCTTGATATTTGGCACCCTCATTTTTTTGTGGGTAATTATGCATGTTCTACCTATGAGTGTACTTGATCCTGCACACTTGGAAACATGTTAGAAATAGCATGCCCTTATAAATCAACTAAACATCACATAGCTGGTTCAAATATTCAAACTAAGTATCACTACATCATCGGTCCATACATTGTTTTATTTTTTCTTAAAGTCAACTAGGGAGGGTCATGACATCCTCCCCCACTAGGATTAAACATCATCCTTGGTTTTTCGAGTTTTCCTTTTTGTGGTTTAGCAGAAAATAAAATTATTACATCGTATAATCTTCAAACAAAAAGAGAAAATGTTTTCGCATAACCTTCACTTTCTCCCAAGTGGCATTCTTCTCAAATAACTGGTCCCACTAGACCTTACATTGATCGAGAGTCTGATTTCATAGAGATTTCGATCGAAACTCAAGAATATTCATCGACAATACTTAAATGGCCTCCAAATTTGCCATATGCAATTTAGAAACATCCCACACATGTTCAGGATCAGCAACATATTTCCTAAGCAAGGATATGTGGAAGGTGTTTATGGATTTTTGACATATTAGGTGGTAATGCAAGTCGGTATGCAACCAGACTAATATTTTATATGATCTCAAAGGGTCCCACAAAACGTGAATCTAGATTTGTGGATTTGATAGCAATTTTATTTGGCTTAATGCTTATGAATAATTTATCTCATACAGAATACTCTTTAGGAGTCATTTTTATATTTGCATAACTCTTTTGTCTATCCATAGCTTCTTTAAGCCTTTACCTAATTTCCTTTAGCTGCTATTCCATTACCTTGATCATATTTGGTCCAATCACAACTTGATCCTCTATATTATCTCATGTTAATGGTGTTCTACACTTTCTCCCATACAAGGCATAGAAAGGTGTCATTCCTAGCGAGGAGTGATATCCATTATTGTAGGTAAATTCTACCAAATGTAGACAATATTCCTGCTGGAATTTATGATCCATGCAATACATGTAGAGCATATCTTCTAAAACTTGTTTTACTTGCTCAGTTTGTCCATCAGTCTCAATATGGTTTGTTGAACTCATATTCAATTTAGTACCAACTGCATTATGAAGGGATTTCCAAAATTTAGAAGTAAATTTGGAGTCTCTATCTGAGATGATTACCTCTAGAAACCCATGCAATCGGAATACCTCTTTAACAAATCTACTAGCTACTACTTGAGCATCATCCTTGGTATTTCCTAGTATGAAGTGGATAACCTTAGTCAACTTGTCGACCACTACAAATATGGCATCATGTTGGTACCGAGTCTTGGGAAATCCCACAATAAAATCCATGGGTATGACCTACCATTTTTGCATAGGTACCTCATGTGGATGAAGTTTTCCTGCAGGATGCTAACGTGCTGCCTTAACCTTCTAACATTCGAGGCATCGAGAAATAAAATTTATGATATCCTTCTTCATTCCTACCCAAAAGAAGACTATTTTCATGTTTTCTCACTCCAAATCATGCGTAGCATAATTAAATCCATGCTTCTTAAGTTTCCTTGAAGTATATGCCACTACTAAATCTTCTTGTGAGTTTACCCCAACTAACCCGTCTATTGATGCATCTGTGCACACTAAAAATTCCCCTTGAGAATCATGAACCTTTAGTACTGATGCAGTAGTAATATTATGCTTTAATAGCTCAAAGGTAGTTTCACACTTCTATGACAACTTGAATTCCTTCCCTTTATTCGGAATATTCATTATGGGTCCAAAAATATTAGACTAGTCCTTTATATAATGTCTATAATAGCCTGTTAACCCCATAAAAATCCACACTTCAGTAACATTAGTCAGGGGTGGCCAATTCAGAATATCCTCTATCTTTTTTGGATCCACAACAATACCTTTTTTTGATATAACATGTTTGAGGTATCTTACCTCTAGAACATAGAATTCACTCTTAGTCAAAATTTCCATAAGGTTGATTCTCTCTCAACAATTACAACACGATTCTAAGATGCTTATCGTGCTCTTATTTATCTCGAGATTATATAGGGATATCATCAAGGAATACTAGAAAAAATTGGTCCAAATGTCTCTGGAACACGTTCATTAGGTTCATGAAATCGGTTGGGGCATTAGTCAATCCAAAGGGTAGAACCATAAACTCATAATGCCCATACCTAGTATTAAATGTTGTTTTGTGAGTATCTTTCTCACAAATTCTCAACTGGTGATACCCTGACCTTAGATCAATTTTTGTAAACACGTTGGCATATTTCAGTTGATCTAATAAATATTCGATCCTAGGTAAAGGATATCAATTCTTTGTTGTAGTCTTACTTAGCATTTTGTAATCAATACACAATCTTAGTGAACCATTCTTCTTTTTCATGAACAACCGATGTACCCCATGGTGACAAACTTGGTTTTATCAAACCCTTCTTCAATAATCCTTGAAATTGAACCTTCATTTCATGAATTTTAGTAGGATTAATTCTATATAGGGATCTATAAATAGGTTCAGTTCTTGTCATAAGCTCAATTGTAAAATTGAATTCTTGTACAAGAGGTAATCCAGGTAGGTCCTCTAAAAATACATCCTAAAAATCCTATAGGATTGGATGTCGTCCTAGTATTTCTTCTTTCTCATGGTCTTCCACCTCATTTATTTTTACCACATACACTATTCCTCCTCTCTTGAAGGCCTTTTTCACTTGCATAACAAAAAACATTTGGGGCTCAAAAGCCTCTTGATTGCTATGAACTCTTAGTATTTCTATGTCTTTCTCTGAATAATCAATCCAATGGTATTGGAAATTGACTAAGGCTTTATGAGTCTATATCCAATCCATCCCAAGAATCACATCAAAGGCATCTAAGGGAGCTACATATAAACAACAAGTTGTAGTCTATTCAGATAGAGTAACTTATACCATAGGGTAAAATTGGTTTACCGAGTAGGTTTACCCAGAACCATACTCCACCTTCCACCCTTGAGCCAAATATCCATGTCTTTCCAACATAGTCCTTGCTAGACTAGATGAAATAAAACTATCAGTGGCTCCACTATCTATTAAAATGTTTACTTGCTTATTGAAAACCTTACCTTTCACAAGTAATGGGGTGGCTTTTCCTTCTAGCTTCTGCTTCCTAATTGTGGCATAGATCTAATATTCTGGTTTCTTATACTTTTCAACCGTCGAGCTAGTCCCTACTCGATATGGACATTGATTATAGTAATGAGGTCATCGGCAATTGTAGCACCCTTCCTTGGGTCCTTATTGTTTCTTAGACTTCTCATTCCCATTCTTAGCTACTGGAGTTGGAGTATGTGACTTCTGTGGTTGAGGTTTCATATTACTAGGCTTGTTATCCTTATTTAAAAATTTCTTCTTGAACTTATTCCGATTCCCATAGGGTTTCTTCTCAGGATTTTAGGGATTCTTGGATTTTTTCTCTTGCTCAGCCTCCCATTTTACAAACCCATTACTATTCCTCTTCTTAATTTCTTGTCGTGCTTGCTCGGGTAGAGCATCATACTTATAATAGAAGTGTGACTTTGCTTTATTTGCTAGGTCATATACCTTTTGCAATGATTTGGGCTCCTGCATCTCCACATCATGCCTTAACCTAGATTACAGTCCAAGGATGAACTTATGAACTCACATTTTCTCATTATAAATAGGCACATATTTGAATAGTCTTACCAGCTTCTTATAGTACACTTCCACTATGCTAGTCCCTTGTCTAAGACTTGCAAATTCTTCAAATTTTTGGGCATAGAAATGCTTCGTTAGAAATATTTTTTTGAAGATGTTTATAAATTCTTCCCATGGAGCATCAATGGGTTCAATCTTGGTTTCCTCATAGTGGGTTTCCCACCATTCCAGAGTAGCTCCTTCTAGGTTAATCATAGCCCATAGTGTTTGGGTTCCATATGAGTAACCTTTTACAATAAAATGAACCTCTACCTCTCTCAGCCATGCTTCTACTACATCCCCATCACCTTCTCCATAAAAATTTAATATGCTAATGTTTTTTAGTCCCTATTTTTTTCCTATTATTCTAAGGCTCTGGATTGTACTTGTTCTACAGTTAATCCACTATCTAGGCCAACCTCTGAGCCTCAAACTTATGAATTCTGATTTGCAACCATCTCAAGCAACTGTCTTATCTGATATTGCATAGCAGCGATCGTAGTGGTGAGGTCTTCCACCTCCTCATTGGGGTTGTTTGGTTCCTCATATTTATTTTCTTCTTCTCCCTCACTTTGTCGAGTTTTTCTAGGTGTAGGCCTCCCTCTTCTGGTCTTAGGTGGTATCTTAACCTGATTCCATCCAAGCAAGGGGATTAGATTATAGTTTCATCTTAAGTTGTATCTCTAATCAAGCCATAATACATAGTTCTCTTGTTATATGCATCATAAACCTAACTAGGGCAATACCCTAAATTGGGATGCATCACTGATTCCAAAGCCCATACTAAGGCATCCTAACACTTCATGCTTCCTTGGGCTAATTCTCATTAGATTCTAGCAATCTGGGTATCCTAGGCCATCCTAAATTTATCCTATGCCATAAGTGAGCCTTCATTGGATGCATCTAATTTCCCTTTGGCACACATAGAAGCTCTATACCCTCGTACCTAGAGCTATGATACCAAATGTAATGACCCAAAAACACACAAAAAAAATACAAAAATAGAAAAGTTTTTTTTTTTTACTAAGGAGAGAGGTACATGAACCCTTCATGAATCCCTAATCCACTAGCAAAACCCTAAGTTTCATTCTCCTAAGTTTCCCTGGAAGTTACATCTCATAAATTACCCTAGCACAAATCCATTTGTGTAGGTGTATAATGTGTTACTACGGATAAGTCCATTTATTTCATCATCCTTTATGAACTAGACTTATCACGCTTTATCCATTGAAGGTGTACACGCATCTCCATACCATACACAAATCCTTTTGTGTAGGTATGCTATGAGTACCATGAGTTAAGCTATCCATCTCATCTCCACGATGAGCTATCTTAACTCAAATGTAATCTCTTCCTACTTAGTCCTCTATCTCCCTAAGGGGGTCTCAATTCCCTTAGGTCCTCCTATGTTCACCCTAAGGGGGTCTCAATTCCCTTAGGTCACCTCTGAGTTCACCCTAGAACTCTACACTAGATTCCCTAACACCAAGCAATCAAATGATAATGCATCTATGCTACCACATCATAAAACAAACAAACAATAATAGAGAAAATGAAGCAAGATCAACTTTAACATAGAATCTAATACATGGCATAATCAAATGCAAAATATAGTAAAATTACTTTCAATAACTCAACAATGAATACTTCACTTGCATAATAACCATTCCTACCCAAAGGTATCACATCAACTACATAAGGTATATCTCCCCACAATTCTAATCTATGGAACATAAGTAAATCAGTATAAGATGCCATACCTATTCTTTGTTTCCCATTCGATTCCTTGCTTCTCCTTGCTTCCCTTTTGTTCTTTGAGGGTAGTAGGGGATCAGGATACTCATGGTTTAGGATAGGCATGCCTTTAAATGCATCTATTTATCTACTATGCCAAATTGCAACTATACAATAATCCATTAAGTCTCTAACCATCTAATGCATAATGGACATCATAAAAGAAACCTTAATTTTATTTTCACCTCTCAAAATCCCCTTGGAGAGTCATCCAAACATGCTATCACTTAGATTAGAGTCTAACTTAATTTCATTTCATTCATGTCCCAAAGCATTAAAGTCCCATACCCTTAACCTTTAGATCAATCATTCCTTATTCCCTAAACCAAAGCCCCATAACTTTAGCTTAAAGAATAAATTCACATCACATTCCATTTAAAAACTCCTAAGATAATCAAAATTAATCCAAGGGTTATTTTAATTAAACCTTTCACATCTTTCCTTAAGATTCAAGGTTTCATTTCAATCAGAACCTAACATTTAAATATCCCATATAAATCAAAGGTCCATTTAATTAAAACCTACTATATGCTTCACATATAAATCAAAGGTCCTTTTAATTAAAACCTAACATACGATTTACATATAAATCAAAGGTCCATTTAATTAAATCCCAATATGAATCAAAGGTCCTATTATATATATCCCACATAATCAAAGGTCCATTTAATTAAATCCTCACATAATATTTACATATAAACCAAAGTCCCATTTAATTAAAATCCCAATGTATGTTTATATAACTCAATATCCCTTAAATTAACTCCATATAAATCAAAGGTCCTAATATATATTCCTCACATATAATCAAAGGTCCATTTAATTAAATCCTAACATATGATTTACATATAAATCAAAGTTCCATTTAATTAAATCCCAATATATGTTTATATATAATTCAAGGTCCATTAAATTAAATCCATATAAATCAAAGGTCCTAATATATATTCCTCACATATAATCAAAGGTCCATTTAATTAAATCCTAACATATGATTTACATATAAATCAAAGGTTCATTTAATTAAATCCCAATATATGTTTATATATAAGCAAAGGTCCTAATATATATTCTTCACATATAATCAAAGGTCCTTTATTAAATCCACATATGATTTAATATAAATCAAATTTCCTTTAATGCAGTCTAATATATGTTTTTTATATATAATCCAAGGTCCATTTACATATATCTCACATATAATAAAAAGCCCATTTAGCTAACCTAATATATGTTTTATATAAATAATCCAAGGTCCATTTACATATATCTCACATATAATAAAAGGTCCATTTTATTAATCTAATATATGTTTTATAAAAATAATCCAAGTCCATTTACATTATCTCCAATAATAAAAGGTCCATTTAACTAACCTAATATATGTTTTATATAAATAATCCAAGGTCCATTTACATATTCCTCACATATAATCAAAGGTCCATTTAATTAAATCAAGTCTTTTTATCCCATTTTTTATATATTTGAAGGTCCCTTAAATTAACTCCATATAAATCAAAGTTCCTAATATATATTCCTCACATATAATCAAAGGTCTATTTAATTAAATCCTAACATATGATTTACATATATATCAAATTTCCATTTAATTAAATCCCAATATATGTTTATATACAAGGTCCTAATATATGTTTTATATAAATAATCCAAGGTCCATTTACATATATCTCACATATAATCAAAGGTCCATTTAACTAACCTAATATGTTTTATATATATAATCCAAGGTCCATTTACATATATCTCACATATAATCAAAGGTCCATTTAGCTAACCTAATATATGTTTTATATAAATAATCCAAGGCCCATTTACATATATCTCACATATAATCAAATGTCCATTTAGCTAACCTAATATATGTTTTATATAAATAATCCAAGGTCCATCTACATAATCTAAAACTGTGCCTTAAATTCTTTCTAAAACTGTGCCTTAAATTCTTTCACAGACCATGGCTATTTTTTTTTCTTTTATGTAACACCACTACAACGAGTGATACGCCTTACAAGGCACACCAACCTCTATGGCCAACCTAGTTTCCCAACCTGCATTCCCTAACTCAAGGTTTCTTTCTGCTAGACACTACATTTTCTCCATGCAGCTCCTAGGTAAACAGAGTATGAACAACTCTCTCTGCCTTGGTCTCTGACTCGAGTGCTCTCCAATGGTGTCAGGGGGTCTCTGACTCTCATAAAAATGTAGAGTGGCCTCATCAAAGGTACACTTCTCCCATGGTATGGAGGTTCCCTAAGTGAGTACAACGTACAACACTTTCCAAGCCAATATGGTAACTCAAAATACCCTATGCTCTCCCTATGGTGCACAATGCTCTAAATATAGCAATGCTGACAACTTTAAACACATGATGTCTTCCTCTACAGAGCATAGCGCTCTCAACAAGCAACACTGGAAACTTTAAACACATAGTGTCTTCCTCTACAGAGCACAACGCTCTCAACAAGCAACACTGGAAACTTTAAACACATGGTGTCTTCCTCTATAGAGCACAATGCTCTCAACAAGCAACACTGGCAACTTTAAACACATAGTGCCTTTCTCTACAGAGCACAGTGCTCTCAACAAGCAATTCTAGCAACTTTAAGTACACATTGCCTTTCTCTACATAGCACAATGCTCTCAACAAGCAACTTTGGAGACTTTAAACACATAGTGCCTTTCTCTATACAGCACATTGCTCTACAAAAAATATGGTGACTTTAAAACACTTTGGGTTTTCCCATAGTGCACAACGCTCTCAACAAATATGGTGGCTTTAAAACACTCTGGGTTTTCCCATAGCGCACAGCACCCTCAAAAAATATGACAACTTAAATATTTTACATTACCCTACAGTGCACAATGCTCTCAAGCTAAAATACAACTTAAAAATTATACTTTAATAATGCCAACATAGCTTAGAATAACCCAACCTGAGTTCTTTTACCGAGATGTATGCCTGCAAAGCTTGTTGTCTCCCTTCGCCTCTGGTGCGCTTACCATTTTCTCCCTGCTTCCTCCTTACGTTGCTCTCCTTATTTCTTGTTCTCTTCCTTCCTTTTGTCTCCTTCCTCCTTACATCCATCCACCACCCTCTCGAAGCAAGCACCACCGCCTTCCTTCAATGCTCGTCCCCCATCCCTTTCACCTTACTCCCATATTTTCCTCCTTTGGCAAGTTTTAGCATCGTAGCCCATACCTTAGGTTGCACCAAGTAGGGATGTGGGATCACGATATTTTCTTTTTTTTAAATAATAAAGATATTCATATTATAATTTAAGATTTATAATATATATTTTTTATAATATCTCCATTATCCTTCTATTAAATTGAAAGGTCCTCTTTTCAATTTTATTCATAATTAATTAAATATTTTTTAATGAATTTTCTCTTATCACTAAAATAATCATCTTTAATTAATCTCAAATGAATTATGCCCACCATTAATTAAAATATCTATTTTTAATTAATTAAAATGAAAACTCCTTAATTAATTACAAATGAAGTTTACCAATGAGCTCTAACGAGCTAATCATCATTTTTTTAAAACTCCATTAATTAATTTGAAAGCATCTAAATTCAGCATATAACTTAATTTATTCTCTTTCTCAAGGAGGATGCTTTGTTTTCATTTTAAATACGACAATTAACCTCATACATCAATAATCATCTTGTAGTGGTTTCTATATAGGAGCTAAATCATCAAACTACTCAAGTTATGATGTAGTAGAAAGCAAACACATTTATACAATTAACCTAAGAGGGAGTCTTTCCATCAATTCAATCACCCATCTTAGCCAGATATTTTATGATAGCTACTAGGCTATCAACTAAAGCTCCAGGTGATCGACTATTGATGATTATCCCTTCCATAAATGCATGCCTATATGAAGGTATCTATCCATGTTACCTTTGAGTACCTTAATCATCATTTCCCCTGATCTTTGGCACCCTCATTTTCTGGTGGGTAACTCTGCCTGTTCCACCTACGAGTGTACCTGATCCTGCACACTTGGCAACATGTTAGCAATAACATGCCCTTATAAATCAACTAAACATCACATAGCTGGTTCAAATGTTCAAACTAAGTATCACCACATCATCGGTCCATACATTGTTTTCTTGTATCTTAAAGTCAGCTAGGGAGGGTCATGACATCCTCCCCCACTAGGATTAAACATCATCCTCAGTGTTTCCAGTTTTCCTTTTTTGGGTTCTGCAGAAAATAAAATTATTACATCATATTCACTTCAAACAAAAATGGAAAATATTTTTGCATAACCTCCACTTTCTCCCAAGCAGTATTCTTCTCAGATAACTGGTCCCACTGGACCTTACATTGATCAAGAGTCTGATTTCCTAGATATTTGGATCGAAACTCAAGAATATTCATCGTATTCAATGGCCTTCGAGATTTGCCATCTGTAATTTAGAAACATCCCACACATGTTTAGGGTCAACAACATATTTCCTAAGCAAGGATATGTGGAAGGTGTCATGGATTTTGGATAGATTAGGTGGTAATGCAAGTCGGTATGCAACCAAACTGATATTTTTTGTGATCTCAAAGGGCCCCACAAAACATGGATCCAAATTCATGGATTTGATAGCACTTTTCTTTGGCTTAACCCTTAAGAACACTTTATCTCCTACATAATACTCTCTGGGAGTCCTTTTTAGATCTGCATAACTCTTTTATCTATCCACAGCTTCCTTAAGCCTTTGCCTAATTTCCTTTAGCTTCTCTTCCATTACCCTAACCATATCTGGTCCAATCACAACTCGATCCTCTAGGTTATCCCATGACAATGGTGTTCTACACTTTCTCCCATACAAGGCATAGAAAGGTGCCATTCCTAGCGAGGAGTGATATCCATTATTGTAGGAAAATTCTACCAAAGGTAGATAATCTTCCCACTGGGATTTATGATCCATGCAGTACATGTGGAGCATGTCTTCTAAAACTTGGTTTACTCACTCTTTTTTTCCATCAATCTCGGGATGGTATGCTGAACTCATATTCAATTTCATACCAACTACACTATGAAGGGATTTCCAAAATTTAGAAGTGAATTTGGAGTCTCTATCTAAGATGATTACCTCTAGAAACCCATGCAATCAGAATACCTCTTTGACGAATCTACTAGCTACTACCTGAGCATCATCCTTGGTATTTCTTGGTATGAAGTGGGTAACCTTAGTCAACTTGTCGACCACTACAAATATGGCATCATGTTGGTACCGAGTCTTGGGTAATCCCACAATAAAATCCATGGATATGACCTACCATTTTTGCATAGGTACCTCATGCGAATGAATTTTTCCTACAGGATGCTGGAATTCTGCCTTAACCTTCTGACATTCGAGGCATCGAGCAACAAAATATGTGATATCCTTCTTCATTCCTACCCAAAAGAAGGCTCTTTTCATTTTTTCTCGCATTTTGGCTCCTCCTAGATGAGGAGAATAAGGATATCTATGAGCTTCCCGCATGATTAAGTTCCTCAAATCACCCATATTTGGTATAATGACCCTTCCCTTATAGCACAGAA
Source organism: Wollemia nobilis (assembly GCA_028583015.1). Taxonomy (NCBI): domain Eukaryota; kingdom Viridiplantae; phylum Streptophyta; class Pinopsida; order Araucariales; family Araucariaceae; genus Wollemia; species Wollemia nobilis. The sequence continues at coordinate 802,811 of JAQPPZ010016887.1, read as the reverse complement.
GGTCATATTTCATACTAAAATCCTTATTTTCTTCAGGATCTCTATCCATATTGACTCAAATCCCTTGGCAATACTCATCCTGATATTTCCTCTATCTCACTTGGTCCATTAAATCCATGTGAGCTCTAGTGATGGCTTCTATGTATCTCCTTCTACTTAAAGCATCAACCACTTTATTCTCCTTTCCTTTTATGTACTCAATCTCAAAATCATACTCAACGAGGAATTCTACCCATCTTCTCTACCTTGCATTAAGTATTGGTTGGGTGAATATATACCATAGACTTTGATGGTCTATTTTTAGTTCAAAGGGCCTTCCCACTAAGTAGTGGTGCCAAACCTTTAGAGTGTGCACCACTGCAGCTAGCTCCAAATCATGCATAGCATAATTAACTTCATGCTTCTTAAGTTTCCTTGAATTATATGCCACTACTGAATCCTCTTGTGAGAGTACCCCACCCAACCCATCTATTGATGCATCTGTGCACACTGAAAATTCCCCTTGAGGATCGAGAACCTTTAGTATCGGTGTAGTAGTAAGATTATGCTTTAATAGCTCAAAGGTAGTTTCACACTTCTCTGACCACTTGAATTCCTTCCCTTTCTTCTGAAGGTTCGTTATGGGTCCAACAATATTAGAGTATTCCTTTATATAACATCTATAATAGCCCGTTAACCCCATGAAACTCCGCACTTCAATAACATTAGTCGGGGTTGGCCAATTCAAGATAGCCTCTATCTTTTTTGGATCCACAACAATACCTTTTGATGATATAACGTGTCTGAGGTATCTTACCTCTAGAACATAGAATTCACTCTTAGCTAGATTTCCATAAAGCTGATTCTCTCTCAAAAATTCCAACATGATCCTAAGATGCTTATCATGCTCTTATTTATCTCGAGAGTATATAAGGATATCATCCAGGAATACTAGAACAAATTGGTACAAATTTATCTGAAACACGCTATTCATTAGGTTCATGAAAGCGGTTGGGGCATTAGTCAGTCCAAAGGGTAGAACCATAAACTCATAATGCCCATACCTAGTCTTAAATGTTGTTTTGTGAGTATCTTCCTCACGAATTCTCAACTGGTGATACCTTGACTATAGATCAATTTTGGTAAACACCTTGGCATATTTTAGTTGATCGAATAAATATTTGATCCTAGGTAATGGATATCAATTCTTGATTGTAGCCTTATTTAGCATTATGTAATCAATACACAATATTAGTGAACCATCCTTCATTTTCATGAACAGAACTGGTGCACCCCATGGTGACACACTTGGTTTTATCAAACCCTTATCCAATAATCCTTGCAATTGAACCTTCAGTTCAAACATTTTAGTAGGATTCATTCTATACAGGGATATATGAATAGGTTCAGTTCCTATAATAAGCTCAATTGTAAAATCAAATTCTCGTACGAGAGGTAATCCAAGTAGGTCCTCTAGAAATACATCCTGAAAATCCTGTAGGATTGGATGTCATCCTAGTATTTCTCCTTTCTCTTGGTCTCCCACCTCATTGAGTTTTACCACATACACTATTCCTCCTCTCTTGAGGGCCTTTTTCACTTGCATAGTGGACAACATTTGGGGCTCAAAAGCCTCTTGATCGCTATGAACTCTTAGTATTTCTCTACCTTTCTCTGAATACTCAATCCAATGATCTTGGAAATTGACTAAGGCTTTATGATTTTGTAGCCAATCCATCCCAAGAATCACATCAAATGCATGTAGGGGAGCTACATATAAACAACAATCTATAGTCCCTTCAGATAGAGTAACTTCTACCATAGGGTAACATTGGTTTACCAAGTAGGTTTACCCAAAACCATACTCCACCTTCCACCCTTGAGCCAAATACCCATGGCTTTATGACACAGTCCTTGCTAGACTAGACGAAATAAAATTGTAAGTGGTTTTTCCTTCTAGCTTCTACTTCCCTATTGCATCATAGATTTGATGTTCCAGTTCCTTTCTATTTGCACCCGTCGAGCTAGTCCCTGCTCGATATGGACATTGATTATAGTAATGAGGTCCTCAAAAATTGTAGCACCCTTATTTTGGTCCTTGCTATTTCTCAAAATTCTCATTCCCATTCTTAGCTGTTGGAGTTGGAGTATGTGACTTCTGTGGCTGAGGTTTCGTATTACTGGGCTTGTTATCCTTCTTTCAAAAGTTCTTCTTGAACTTATTCTGATTCCCATAGGGTTTCTTCTCAAGATTTTGGGGATTCTTGGCTTTTTGTTCTTGCTCAACCTCCCATTTTACAAACCCATTACTATTCCTCTTCTTAATTTCTTGTCGTGCTTGCTCGGGTAGAGCGTCATACTTATAATAGAAGTGTGACTTCACTTTTTTTTCTAGGTCATATACCTTTTGTAATGATTTGGGCTCCTACATCTCCACATCGTTCCTTAACCTAGATTCAAGTCCAAGGATGAACTTATGAACTCATATTTTCTCATTATAAATAGGCACATATTTGAATAGTCTTACTAGATTCTTATAGTACACTTCTACTATGCTGGTCCCTTTTCTAAGACAAGCAAATTCTTCAAATTTTTGGCCATAGAAATGCTCCGTTAAAAGTATCTTTTTGAAGATGTTTATAAATTCTTCCCATGGAGTATTAATGGGTTCAATATTGTTTTCCTCATAGTGGGTTTCCCACCATTCCAAAGCACTTCCTTCTAGGTTAATCGTAGCCCATAGTGTTTGGGTTCCATATGAGTAACCTTTTACAATAAAATGAACCTCTACCTCTCTCAGCCATGCTTCCACTGCATCCCCATCACCTTCTCCATAAAAAATTGAGATGTTGATGTTTTTCATGTCCCTAGCTATTTCCTCTTCTGCTAAGGCTTTTGCTTGTACTTTTTCTGTAGTTAATCCACTATCTAGGCCAACCTATAAGCCTCAAAATTTCAAATTCTGATTTGCAGCCATATTAAGCAACTATCTTATATGATCCTGCATAGCAGCAATCATAGCAGTCAGGTCTTCCACCTCCCGATTTGGGTTGGTTGGTTCCTCATCTTGGTTTTCTTCTTCCCCCTCACTATTTTTAGTTTTTCTAGGTGTAGGCCTCCCTCTTCTGGTTTGAGGTGGAATCTTAACCTGATTCCATCCAAGCAAGGGTATTAGATTACAATTTCATCTTAAGTTGTATCTCTAATAAATACATAATACAGATTTCTCTTGCTATATGCATCATCAACCTAACTAGGGCAATACCTTGGGTTGGGATGCATCACCGATACCAAAACCCATACTAAGGCATCCTGACACTCCACGCTCCCTTGGGCTAATTCCCATTAGATTCTAGCAATTGGGGTATCCTAGATCATCCTAGATTTAGCCTATGCCATAAGCAAGCCTTCATTGGATGCATCTAATTTCCCTTTAGCACACATAGAAGCTCTATACCCTCGTACCTATAGCTCTGATACCAAATGTAATGACCCAAAAACACAAACAAAAAAAGACAAAAATAGAAATTTTTTTCTTTTTTACTAAGGAGGGAGGTACATGAAACCTTCATGAACCCCTAGTCCACTAGCAAAACCCTAAGTTTCCTTCTCCTAATTTTACCTGGAAGTTACATCTCACAAATTACCCTAGCACAAATCCATCTGTGTAGGCATATAATATGAAACTGGGGATAAGTCTATCTATTTCATCATCCTTGATGAACTAGACTTATCATCCTTTGTCCATCGAAGGTGTACACGCATCTGCATACCATACAAAAATCCTTTTGTGTAGGTATGCTATGAGTACCATGAGTTAAGCTATCCATCTTATCTCCACGATGAGCTATCTTAACTCAGATGTAATATCTTCCTACTTAGTCCTCTATCTCCCTAAGGGGGTCTCAATTCCCTTAGGTCCTCCTATGTTCACCCTAAGGGGGTCTCAATTCCCTTAGGTCACCTCTGAGTTCACCCTATAACTCTACACTAGATTCCCTAACACCAAGCAATAAAATGATAATGCATCTATGCTACCACATCATAAAACAAACAAAAAATAATAGAGAAAATGAAGCAAGATCAACTCTAACATAGAATCTAATACATGGCATAATCAAATACAAAAATATAGTAAAATTGCTTCAATAACTCAATAATGAATACTTCACTTGCATAATAACCATTCCTACCCAAAGGTATCACATCAACTACATAAGGGATATCTCCCCATAATTCTAATCTATGGAACATAAGTAAATCAATATAAGATGCCATACCTATTCTTTGTTTCCCATTCGATTCCTTGCTTCTCCTTGCTTCCCTTTTATTCTTTGAGGGTAGTAGTGGATTAGGATACTCATGGTTCAGGATAGGCATGCCTTTAAATGCATCTATTTATCTACTATTCCAAATTGCAACTATACATATAATCCATTAAGTCTCTAACCATCTAATGCATAATGGACATCATAAAAGAAACCTTACTTTTATTTTCACCTCTCACAAATCCCCTTGGAGAGTCATCCAAACATGCTATCGCTTAGATTAGAGTCTAACTTAATTTCATTTCATTCATATCCCAAAGCATTGAAGTCCCATACCCTTAACCTTTATACCAATCATTCCTTATTCCCTAAACCAAAGCCCCATAACTTTAGCTTAAAGAATAAATCCACATCACATTCCATTTAAAAACTCCTAAGATAATCAACATTAATCCAAGGGTTCTTTTAATTAAACCTTTCACATCTTTCCCTAAGATTCAAGGTTTCATTTCAATCAGAACCTAACATTTACATATCCCATATAAATCAAAGGTCCATTTAATTAAAACCTACTATATGCTTCACATATAAATCAAAGGTCCATTTAATTAAACCCTAACATATGATTTACATATAAATCAAAGTTCCATTTAATTAAATCCCAATATATGTTTATATATAAACAAAGGTCCTAATATATGTTATATATATATAATCCGAGGTCCATTAACATATATCTCACATATAATCAAATGTCCATTTAGCTAACCGAATATATGTTTTATATAAATGATCCAAGGTCCATTTACATATATCTCGCATATAATCAAAGGTCCATTTAGCTAACCTAATAAATGTTTTATATAAATAATCCAAGGTTCATTTACATATATCTCACATATAATAAAAGGTCCATTTAGCTAACCTAATACATATTTTATATAAATAATCCAAGGTCCATTTATATATATCTCACATATAATCAAATTTCCATTTAGATAACCTAATATATGATTCATATAAATAATCCAAGGTCCATTTACATAATTTAAAACTATTCCTTAAATCCTTTCACAAACCATGGCTTGATTTTTTTTTCTTTTACTTAGCACCACTACAACTAGTGATACGCCTTACAAGGCACACCAACCCCTATGACCAACCTAGTTTCCCAACTTGCATTCCCTAACTCAGGGTTGCTTTCTGCCAGACACTACATTTTATCCATGTAGATCTCGGGTAAACAGAGTATGCACAACTCTCTCTGCCTTGATATTTGACTCGAGTGCTCTACAATGGTGTCAGGGGTCTCTGACTTAGATAAAAATATAAAGTGGCTTCATCAAAGACACACTTCTCCCATGGTATGGAGGTTCCCTAAGTGAGTACAATGTACAACGCTTTCCAAGACAATATGGCAACTCAAAATACCCTATGCTCTCCCTATGGCACACAGTGCTCTATAAGAAATTATGGAAGCTTTAAACATAGGGCGTCTTCCTCTATAGAGCACAATGCTCTCAACAAGCAATACTAGTAACTTTAAACAAACAGTGTCTTCCTCTACAGAGCACAACACTCTCAACAAGCAACACTGGCAAATTTAAACATACAATGTCTTCCTCTATAGAGCACAACGCTCTCAACAAGCAACATTGGCAACTTTAAACACATAGTACCTTTCTCTATTGAGCAGAACACTCTCAACAAGCAACACTGGAGACTTTAAGCACATAGTGCCTTTCTCTACAGAGCACAGTGCTCTAAAAAAACAACATTGGTGACTTTAAGCACATAGTACATTTCTCTATAGAGCACAATGCTTTCAACAAATAATGTTGGTGACTTTAAGCACACAGTGCATTTCTCTATAGAGCACAACACTCTAAAAAAAATATGGTGTCTTTAAAACACTATGGGTTTTCCCATAGCGCATAGTTCTCTAAAAAAATATGGTGGCTTTAAAACACTTTGGGTTTTCCCATAGTGTAAAATACCCTCAATAAATATGACAACTTAAACATTTTACATTACCCTACAGTGCACAATACTCTCAAGCTACAATATAGCTTAAATATTATACTTTAATAATTCCAACATAGATTAGAATAACCCAACTTGAGTTATTTTCTGATATGTACACCTACAAAGCTTGCTATCTCCCTTCACCTCTGGTGCGCTTGCCTTTTTCTCCTTGCTTCCTCCTTATGTTTCCCTCTTTAATTGTTTTTCTCTCTCTTCCTTTTGTCTCCTTCCTCCTTACATTCGTATTCCGCCCTCTCGAAGCTAGCGCCATCGCATTCCTTCAATGCTCATCCCCCATCCCTTTTGCCTTACTCCCACATTTTCCTCCTTTGGCAAGTTTTAGCATCGTAGCCCCTTACCTTAGGCTGCACCAAGTAGGGATGTGCGATCACGATATTTTCTTTTTTTTTTAAATAATAAAGATATTCATATTATAATTTAAGATTTATAATATATTTTTTAATTAATCTCAAATGAATTATGTCCACCATTAATTAAAATATCTATTTTTAATTAATTAAAATGAAAACTCCTTAAGTAATTACAAATGATGTTTACCAATGAGCTCTAACGAGCTAATCATCATTTTTTTTAAACTCCATTAATTAATTTGAAAGCATCTAAATTCAATATATAACTTAATTTATTCTCTTTCTCAAGTAGGATGCTTTGTTTTCATTTTAAATATGACAATTAACCTCACACATATTAATCATCTTGTAGTGGTTTCTATATAGGAGCTAAATCATAAAACTACTCAATTTATGATGTAGTAGAAAGAAATTACATTTATACAATTAACCTAAGAGGGAGTTTTTCCATTAATTCAATCATCTATATTAACCAGATATTTAATGATAGCTACTAGGCTATAAACTAAAGCTCTGAGTGATCGACTATTGATGACTATCCCTTTCATCAATGCATACCTATATGAAGCTATCTATCCATGTTATCTTTGAGTACCTTAATCATCATTTCCCCTAATCTTTGGCACCCTCATTTTCTGGTGGGTGACTCTACTTGTTCCACCTACGAGTGTACCAGATCCTTCACACTTGGAAACATGCTAGCAATAACATGCCCTTATAAATCAACTAAACATAACATAGCTGGTTCAAATGTTCAAACTAAGTATCACAACATCATCGGTCCATACATTGTTTCCTTGTGTCTTAAAGTCATATAGGGAGGGTCATGACAAAATCCTTCTTACCAAATAATATAATATGTGGAAGTGTTGTAAGTATAACATTATTTGACCCCCTTGTAAATATTAGTTTGTTAGAATGATTAATATTTTATAGCTTTTTAATTGGTTGCTACTTTATAAACGGGTACTCACATGGGAGCAACCTATGAAGAAAGTACTTAACGGACCTTTTCAATGTGTAATGTTCTAGGATAACAATGAAATACTAAATCATTTGTTTAGAGAATTTCCCATAGCTTCTAAATTATGGAAGATGATATATTCTCTTCTTAATTTAAGATGGTCCATTAAACAATCCACATAACAAAAATGGAGATATCAGAGTAAACAAGAAGGAAAAAATTGGTATATGAACCAAACTTTTTGACAAGAATGACTATTCTTCCTTTGAACTTTTCGAAGGAGTGAAACAAGTGAATCTTTCAGCAAGAGATTGGGGACATCCACTATGTTTGGCTAAAGACCATAGAAAATATGATAGATACTGTTTAACATTTATTAACTCATCCACATAATTCAAATTAACTAAGGGAACAATTAGCCATGTATTAGCCCAAAATAGAAGGAAAAAAGTTGCAAGTCAAATGATGGATAGAAAAAAACAATGGCAGCCTCCACCAAATAATTTTTAAAGAATCAATACGGATGGAACATCTAGACGAAATCTTGGAAGAGCTAGTATAGGAGAGATATGAATATTGGAGGATGGTACTCCAATTTTTACTTTTACAGAAAATTTAGGAATCATATCCAATAACTTAGAAAAAGGGTAAGGTATTTTAGAAGGTTTATAGGAGGTATTGAAGTTATTTAGGAAAATTATGATAGTAGAGTCAAAATATCAAATTATGTTCAATTACATAAAATCAACTTCGAGGCCTGAGAAGGTAGACTAGATAATTCAAAGGATCATAGATAATGTTAGGTTAATAGCAACAATTTTCAAGAGGTTGTTTTCAATCATGTGCCTAGAGAATATAATAGAGTGGAAGGTGCTATGGTAAATTGGGCTCTTGGCAAAGGAGATATTAGTTGCTATAGTTGCCCTCCTAGGTGGTGGTGAAACGAAACTAGGACCTATCTTCTCCTTGTTTAGTATCTTAATGGCAATGCCTAAAACTATGACTAACTTCATAAGAAATGCAAGGATTTATTCATGACTTGATCTCAATATTTCAAAAAGAGCAGAATTCGATAACTAAAGACTTGATGCTCCCCTATGGATTTTTAGATCCTCAATGTGGTTGTGAAGTTTTAACAAAATATTTTGAAATTCTTAGTGTAGAATGCTCTTTTCTGTTTTAATATAGATCATAAATTCTTAGAATGATAGAGGACATTAGAGGGTATTGTCTCAATAGTCAAAAGCTCCAATGGCAAGATGGATGGTTTGTTGGGTAGGCATAATAGTTTGATTTTGTAGTTATAATTGGACTACATCTTGGCTAGCAGCCAAAAGGCTAGAGTTTATTAGATTTGTAATATATTCTTGAGTCTCTCTTAATATATATACATTTTTTAAACTATATATATATATATATATATATATATATTCCAATGCCAAGATGGATGGTTTGTTGGGTAGGCATAATAGTTTGATTTTGTAGTTATAATTGGACTACATCTTGGCTAGCAGCCAAAAGGCTAGAGTTTATTAGATTTGTAATATATTCTTGAGTCTCTCTTAATATATATACATTTTTTAAACTATATATATATATATATATATATATATATATATATATATATATATATATATATATATATATATATATATATATATATATATATATGTATGTATGTATGTATGTATATTAGGATTTATATGCAAGGTGTCAAGAGAGAGAATGAAGGGTCACATTGATATGTGGTAAGATGAGAGTTTTGTCTTAATATGAGGAATATGAAAGGATGCATATCCTAGATTTTTGAGGAGATTAATATTCAAAGTACTAAAAGTCATGTAAAATTATGTATTGGAGATAAAGCTCCATGCAATGTAATTACGTTGAATCATTCTTGTAATATTTTGATATTGAATATATTTTTTGAGATATATTGATAAGATATTGTTGTTATTATAGAAGTGAGATTCATTGTTATTTTATTAGTTCCATTTATATAATTTATACTTTACCTTAGATAAATGTTTATATGAGCTAATATAGTTAGAATGCTCTTAGTATTTTGCAGCTAATGTGGTAGATGTCAATTGTAACAGTGAGATTCTCAGCTTGACCGCTTGTCTCCCATATGGCTGAGGTGAAGATCCTGACACCTCATCAAAATAATGTTGTGATTCCTTTGCTTCACTCATCAATATATATGCCATATATCTATGCCAAATGTTAACTTACAACTTAATTAACCAAACCAGTATCTTACCCTTCCTTGGGAATGCAACATCACCACTCCATATCTCAATGAGTGTCCATTAGGTAACTATATTCATTTTAAGCTTAAATATAGATGTCATCCATTTTATATCCAATTCTCATATTTCATTTTTGTTTTAATGGGATTATTTTTAGTTGCTACATATGTATCAATCTTTGACACTAGCGGTGATCCAACATGTATGTTTTCCAATGATTTCTTAATTTTTTATTTTCCTCCATTTATTAATGATTTCATCAATTTAATATAAGAACATTTTCATTCTTTGTATTTTATTATTTAATATTGTTACATCTAACAACAATTGTCATACCTAGAATTATGTCTAGTGTTGTCGATGCCCCTGCTATTGTAATGTTGCATAAGAATTCCAAAGAGTTTTACTTATTTATTTTTGTAAATTTAGTTGGACAATGTGTTATATTTCCAAATAAGCAAATTGGTTAGTTTTATATATTCTTATATGTCATGACATCGTGTAGCTTCTAAATCGATAGAACTAGGCTTGATGTATTCCATAGGGCCATCACCAAGTTCACTTTCAACAATGATTTTTTGTTGAGATTATTGGACTCTACAATATTTTTCATGGCCTTAGGCTCCTTCTAATTAACAATAGTTTGGAAGATAGTGGATAACATTTTATGCATGCTATGGTTAAATCATGCATACTACTCAAAGATATATATGTTAAAAAGTTTATATATAGGTTAAATAATTTGAAAACCTATTATTATTAAATTATTATAATTTAAGGTTATATTTTATAATTTCAATGAGCATACAAATATATGATGTTTAACTACTTGTTCCTCTTCCTAATTCTATATTTCAAACTTAAGAAACTAACTAAACTAAATTTTCACATAGTTAGAGAGATCAAATTGCTCCTCTCTTTTAATGTTATATTCCCTACTCTATGACCTAATTTTCATATGATTAAAGAAGAAATTTCAACAATGAAGATAAGTTCCATATAAAAAAATTATGTTGATGAATAATTGTATCTTTTCAACTTCTTCATGGGAATTCAAAGGTCATATGAAACAAAATTTATGACATCAAGTTTTCTATGTACATTTTTTACGTTTTCTTAGTGTCCTTTATATGCATTAAAATAATAACATTAATATGGACATCTCTTGGTGTTGGACATAGAACCATAACACATATTTAAGCCATATGAGTTTATTAATAAGAAATTCTATGTCAATATCAAATTTTCAAGCAATAGTTTATCATATTCCTTTTGATAAATTTTGAAGAATAAGTATTGGAGTCTCATAAATTTCATGTGACCAAATTCACACCATTAGATGTCCAAGATGATAACATTATTATATTTAATTTCTTTTATCATTCTCTTTCTACTATTTATTTATTGAATGGTTCTACCTATTTACCATATTCACTTCTTTTGTTGTTCATATATTTTATACAATCACTGTATCCATTGTCTTAGCTAGCTTAGATAGTTGGACCTCCATTTCAGGTAGTCTACAAACTATTGAATAATCATATTTTGCCTTCCCTATATCTATAGTACCAATTAATAGTCCTAGATATCTCCTTATGAATACACGTATGATGATGATAATATTTTGACCAACAATATTGGTTCCTATCATGACCATAGATGATTGACCAACAAGAATAGTATACCATAAGGATGCAGGGAAATATGACTAGGTAACAATAGATTTAGTCTTGATAGGGTAAGATCTTAATATTTTATATCACTAATTATGTATCTCCCTCCATTCAAAAATGTCAAAGGAAGATCTATTTTTATTTTTATAAATGTGTACCTATGGAATGAGTTTTATGAATAAGTGAAGGATAACTGGAAAAATGGAGGTTGGTTGTTGATTTTACCATGATAATAGGTATACCAAAACATTGCATGCAACTTTTATTCTATCAAAGTAGCACAATTCATGTTGTAAAATAACACTTGGATAATTTCAAACAAACACATTCTCCTTAGCACTAGATATTTATCCTCTATCTAGAGGATCCCATTTAATATTAATACTCCATATGGGTCCAATTTCCATTTCTTAACCTTGAGTTTGGATCATGTTGAAGAAAATGATTAGTTTGTTAAGGAATGCATCTTGGTGCAATATTGAAAAGAAAATGTTATCCAATTTCTATATATTACCCGAGGCCTATGTCTCAATGGACCTTCCTTATCCCTTACATGACACCATTCACTTGGTTAATCTTGGATTTAAATGCACTCAACATATTGTTTACAAAAAAAAAACCTAATGTTATTTTTATTGTCATAACAAGGGACATTTCATTTGATATTTCCTAAATAGTAACAAAGTTTCACTAGGGTCTAGGAGAATGTTGTTAACCCTTAAGTTTCAAAGTCTTATAGCAACATCCCGTCTAAAATCTAATCATCCCTATTGTATCAATATTATTCCTATAAAATAAGATGCATGGACAAAGAAGTAGCATTTCTCCTTCCATTATTTGTAATGCATCAATGAGATCCTTGACATAGCTATAAAAATATATGGTCATATCTTTCATAGTGGAGCCCTATTAAACTTGTATTTTTCCTTCATTAAGTCACCTGTGGAAATGGAAGTTAATAATCAAAGATATATTGGTGATAATTAAGCCAAATTGGTCATGGCTTGTCCTCTTTCCATTTTTATATCTCTATAGTGATGATTCCTATAATTCCTTTCTCTAGATACACCTATAGTTCCTTTCAATAGTAGATGAAAAACTAATTCTTAATGTGCAAGAGACTATTTCTTTAATAATAGCATACATTAAGTAAATAAATGAGAGAAAATTATTCATGTTCCTTCTTCCTCATAATGTTAAGTCAAAACATATTCTCAATGTATTACTGTATATGGAGGTGACAATGGTATAATGGATGTTTTTTCTCAATAATTTTATACTAAAAATATCATTGACATAATACATTCTTGTTCTCTTAAAGGGAGAAGTATCCTTTCATTACAACTTGGTGTCTTTCCAATAATAAATAGATATGCAACCCTTAGAAAAAATAATCTAATATTGACAAACAAGAATGGAGGTCATGATAATGTCTGATAATGTGTGTGAACTCACTATAACAAAAAATAAGCATAAGCCTATAGAATTTATTTTTTGTTTGAATCCCAATATCATCATGTTAGAGGAGGTTAAGTGTGGTGGGATACATCTCATGCAACTGCTTCAAACAACTAGAAAAATGATTTTAGTTTTATCTTAATCAAAATGAGGGTAGTGGTATTTATCCCTTTGATTGACATATTAGCTGAAGACTCTTCTCATAAATGATTACTTAAAATTATTTTTTAATATTAGGTACATTGAGTATTGGATATTTTATATATTTTCATTTAACAATTAAAATTCCTTCTCACTCTATCTAGTCCAAACATTATCCTTTTCTTTTCTATGTAGTGAGGTGATTGTATGAGATATCCTAGATAATTACTCAACAAAAATTCTATACTGGATGGCTTATTCTATAAAATTTTAGATGCCACGGTCATTTTAATGTTAGCTATTTTATTATGTATTTTATACTTATTGTGTCACTTGTGATACGATTTATTGAGATGATATGCTCTAGATGGTGCACCCTTTTTTTGAAAACCTTGCACTTGAAAATATTTCTATAAAATGCATGCTACCTCAATATCTAAATAACCATACTTATATGCTCAAAATGTGCCCTCTAATTGTGAATATAAATCAATATGTCATCCAAAAATATGAATGAAAATTTACCTAATAATTCCTTAACACATTGTTCATGAGGTTCATGAATGCTATTAAAACATTTGTGAGTCCAAAGGGACCACAATGAATACATAGTGCTTGTAATGAGTTCTAATTTTTTTTAAATTTAAACTTGATCAATTTACATTTGTAATTTTTGTTTATTTTTATATAAAAACTTAAGTTAAACAACTACCATCTTAGCATCCTATTGTTACCCTATGTCTTGTCTCACCTTTTCAGGATCCTCTTGTTGAGAAACCTCCAGAGTGTAAATCTACATTAGAGGAATGGAAATCACATATATTACCTCCACCCTCCAAGAATTTGTATAGTCCATCTTGGAATGGCTTGCCATCATTGAGGGGAGGTCATGAGGCTAAGAACTATCCTTCAACTATTGGTGATATTTTTCACCCTTCTTAGACCTCTTTGTTTAATAGTTTCTCAATGTTGGCTACTAATGTGGCTAGTCCTTTGGGATATGGATCCTTGGATATTCTTCCTCCATGAATTTCCTTTCATGGAATATTTAAGGACTTACAAAATCCTCCAGAATTTTTTTTTTAAAATCTACTCTACTAAGTATTGACCACATTGATATTATTTTCTTACAAGAAGTTAAAATCTATGGTTTTTTTTTAGGTGTTTCTCTCAATTGTATTGTAGGATCATTTGTGCACTTCACTACTCACCATGAAGATGGTCAAAGTGGTACTTCTATCTCATTATTATCCAAATTTAAGAATTATTTGCTATGGTTTGGAAAGGATCCCTCCCATAATGTGATCTAGATTTTTTTGATTATTAATGGGAACATTTATGAGAATATTTTGCTATGGTTTGGCGAAAATTTATGCACCTAATGATGGGCCCAATCATTTTCCCCTTTGGTGGTACTTGTATTATCACTTTCCAATGACATATTGGCTTATTTATGGTGATTTTAACATGGTTGAGCAGGTTGAATACAAATTTGGCCACCTCTTGATGTGTTGGTGCATCGATGAGCATGAAGCCTAATTTTTCTTAAGTGCAAATGGGATCTTTTTTATCCCTTTTTTTTTTAATGCAAATCCATACCTCTACCTTGGTTCACATAGTGCAATTTATATGTTGGTAATGGAAAATTATGTAAGCACCTTAATCGAGTTATGATGTCAGAGCAATGAATTGTTTCCTCAAATAATAATATTATGATGATCTAGGATCAGTTCTTTCTACTGAATCATTTCTCGATTTCCTTCCATATTGAGTGGAGTGGCTACCAATTCAAATCAATCTATTCAAATATTTATTTATTACAATGCCTTGGCATGATTTCCATGATTGAAAGAATCTATAATTTATTACCTTGTCCTCCTCATTCTGTTAGTTGTCTTTCTTGGTGGAATTAGGTGATTATCCATACTACCTATTTTGGAAAATATGTGGAACGTGTCAAAAAACATGCTCATATAGCTATCATGAAGGAGTACCAACAAAATTTATCTTTGTTGCAAAATGATCTATATAACTAGCAATTTCAACCAAGGTTGTTGTTTGCACCACCAACTTATGCTTCATGAACAATATGAAGCCAAGGGGGCTCAGCTTTAGGCTCATCCATATTGCCTAAGGGTGGGTGATCATCTATCCAAAGCCTTTTTCAAATATCTTCATTCTAGGTAGGCTAGAATACAGATGAAGGCTATTCAATTATCTCATGATAGATTGACTTCTCTTACTGATATAATATTAACCTTTGTGGATCATTATAAGCTTGTATTTCAAGTGCAATAGGATTCTATGGAACGTTAGATGGAACTCCAATAGTATCTTATTGTTATTCCTACTAAGTTGCCTATTTATAATAGGCATATATGTGAGGCTCATATTTTGTATGATGAGCTCCATAATGATCTTATGACTATGTTGGATGATAAGTTCCCTAGTCTTGATGACTTCCTCTATGGGATTTATAAAGCCACTTGGAATTTTACTAGACCTGATCTACTCAATGTCTATAATGAAGTGCTAGCCAATATCTCTTTGGGTAGTATTATCAATCATGGAATATTAAGTTCATTCCTAAAGCGAGCAATCCTAAGCTTATCACCAGTTGGAGACCTATTAATACACTTAATATTTTTTAAAATATCTCAGTCAAGGCTTTAGATCTTCATATTCAAAATATTCTTCCTATGATTATTAGACCGAAGTAGATAGGTTTTATTAAAAGGTATTATATCTTGGATAATCTTATTGTTTTCTGGGAAAGTTTAGAACAAGCACATCTCTAGACAAAAGTTGCTTCTCCTTAAGCTCAAATTTGAGAAAGTGTATGATTGTATTAAGTGGCATTTTATTCTCACCATGCTCAAAGCTCTCAAGTTAGGACCCTTTTTAGTAAAGTCATCAATATGTTATTTGCTAATGCTTCCACCTATCTTACTAATAATGGATATAATTTATATGATTATGGTTTGTTGTTCTATTTTCTAGGGTTATACTTTGGCCCACTCACTTTATTTCCTTGTGGCTAAATCTTTTGGTCATCTTCTTTCTAGTCAAGCATCTAAGTAGTCAATCAAAGACATTATTTGACTTGATATGTCTAATCAAATTATGAATGGGAATTTTATGGATGATTCTTTTCTCACTATTAATGAGGATGTGGATTTTATTTCAACTACTTTGTCTTGTCTAGAAAATTTATGTAAGGCCTCCAGTTCAAACATCCAATGGTCTACATATTTTTATTTTTTCCTTGCTTCTTCTACTCTACTTGCTTGGATTCGATATTTCTCATGGCATTGGCTTTAGAGATGATCATTTTAAGTTCTTAGGAATTCCTTTTGCTTTTGACTACTCACTCTCTAAACTTTGGTAATATTTTATTGATAGAATTAAAAAGAATATTTATCTTTGAGCCTCACATCCTCTTTCTCATTTTGGTAAATTTTAGGTTTGCACTAATATTCTTGTTGCCACCATGTTTACTATTCCTCCTGTTGGAGCCCTTTTAATAATTATTATAATAAGCTGGTCAAAATCCTTAGATATTTTCTTTGGGAAAAGGGGAAGAATTTGCATGGTTTTCATTGGATTTATTTTTTGCACACCTACTAATAACGGTGGGATGGGTATCATTAACATTTATAGGTAAAGCATTCCTTTGTGTTTCAAGTGGGTGTTGTAGAGTGAAAAAACGGTACACCTCGCAAAGGAAAATGAATTGCATCTATTATTATATTTAAGCATTCAAAAGCAACATTAATATAAGCATGATGAAAATATAAGTGAAAGAAATGGGGGTTCTCTTTATATTAATCCATTTTCCAAATACACGGTTACAAAACATCCCCTTGAGGGCTCTTAATTGAAACAATTCATTATAGAAGTTCAAAGGATCTAATCCTGTTAGAAACTCAAGGTGTGCTTTTCGTGTCTTCCTCGCACTCAAGAATTGAAGAGAAGGTTTTTGGCACCACTATGATGATATATCCATAGTCGAACTGGTAGCTCCTTATTTACATTTTGAAGTACCTAGATTTACACATAAAGAAATAAGTTTTTTTAATAACATGTACAGATTAACATGAAATCAAAAATATGCATGCAATATTGAATATAAAAGGTGAAATAGGTAATGCAAAACTATTCCAAATTGTACCAAAAATTAGTATAATGCATATTATCTATTTTAGAAATGATCTATGCAAAAAAAAAAGGAAATTATATGTAGAATCCATGGTCATCCCTAGGTGTTCCAATTGGTACTGTTAGAATAAAAACTTAATTGAAGGGCTAAAACTCCTTCAAATTGCACCAAATTCTAGTAGGATGTATATAAATTACTATAGAAATTATTTATGCTGAAATTGAAACACAATTATATGTATATTCATGGCCATCCTTGGGTGTTCCAATTGTGACTTTTAACCATCCTAGGTGGGGACAACCACTAAACCTGGTGGTTTTTGCCACCAATACCTCTAGGATGTGGTTCAAACTACTCCTAGGGGTGTTTTCATCTAATTTGGTGATCTAATTCATAGAAATGGGTGGATTTTGTAATGGATTTGCATATTTTGGATGACTTGGAAACCTCCTTTGATTGATGAATATTCCAAGTGAAAACACATAGTGAAGGGGGAGAGTGAATCTTGGTAGCACTTAGTTGCAAAATATTGCAAATACCTCCCTCTTTAATTTGGGTGGAATAACTCCAATTTATAGCCCAAGAGGACCATAGGGTCAAATGGATAAGTTAAGGCATGTAAGGTAGGTGCCATAATTTTTCAAAACCCTTACCATGTTTTGGGTGGGAGAAGTCTCCAAATTGGCCCTCCCATTTGTAGGTTTTGATGGATTTGACATGCCCTCAATCTGTCATAAATCATTAGGGAGGATAAATTATAGAATTTGATTATCATTTGTCCCACCCTTGAATTTTTGAGGGGCCTAGAACATGGCCATCCCACCCAGGGAAGGTTGTTGGTGGCCATCCCTGGGTGGGACGACCATGGCTACATGGCCCAAAACTTCCCAAAAGTTGTTAGGACCACTATTTAACCCTTGAGGGTTGCCTAAGGGGGCCATATGGTGTTGATAAGAGTGTGTCATTGCAGTCTACTTATATTGGTGCAATTTTAGTGTCTAAAGATACCCCTTTGTTTGATGTGTTGTGTGAAAAGGAGTGCGAAGCAAAAATAGATGAAAACACTATCAAATTATTAAGTTTATTCTGTAACCTGACCAAATCTATATGCCTTTATCATGGAAGGAGTGTAAATTATTAGAATACTTGATTTTAACATATTTGAAGTATTTGATTTTGGTATACCTTTTAGTCGCACTGTAATTGTAGGTTTTGGGGCTTAGGGCATACTTGGTCTTGGTGCCTTATTTGGATTATAATCCTATTCTGGGATATGTGTCCCAAGTATTAAAGGACATCAATACTTTGTTTTATTGAACCTAATTAGTGATAATATTTATTATATTGTGCCTTAATTTTTTGTTTTCTTTGCAATTTTATTGTATTTGTTTGTGTTTTTATGAGATTTTTTGCCTTTTTTTGGTAGCCAAGAAGGCCATTTTTGAGCATTTTTGGGGTTCATCCCTGGGTGGGATGGGTTCCAATCTGGGATCCTTCCTTGGGTGGGAAAACCATGAATTTGGGAGAAAAAAGGTCCATTTTTTGAGCTATTCTTTTTGTTTTTGTGCAATTTTATTTTATTTTTTTGAGCTTGCTTTCTTCTGCCAGGTGATTAAGAGATGATATCGATTTTTGATTCTATTTCAGATTACTAGGGTCTTATTGATAGAGGATGATTGGAAATGGCTTGATGCAATTGATATCAAAAAAATGACATGGTTAGAGCCAATGCTAGGAGATAGATCTTACCTAACAACTTTGATAGATCTATGGGGTCCTCGCACTAACACCTTCCAATTACCGACTGGGGAGATGATAGTGATGTTAGAGGATGTCTATCTGATTTTACGTATTGCAATAGAGGGGCATATAATAATGTCTACTCATAGATATCTTAGAGATATGATTTTGCAGAGATACTTTGGAGAGGACTGGTGTGAGGTAGTACGAGACTTGCCTAGCGAAGGTATCCTAGTGGAGCTATGTTATGAGGAGGAGGATTTGACTATGAGATATGCATTATTGATGATGCTTATCTCCAACATGATGCTACTAGAATTGTTAGGATGCAGGTTCCCATGGAACCTTTTGGAGTTGGAATTTTCACTAATGGAGTGCACCATAGAGAGGTCGTTAGTGATGGCATGGGGCACTACATTGCTGGTATAGCTTTATGATGAACTGTACGAGATCTATCGTCACTGGTAGAAAGTATTGGGGTGCAAATTTCTGCAACAGGTGTGGGGATGGTAGCACATTGTTGTGGATTGATCATAGGAACTACCTTGGATGATGTGGGCATAGCTTGTGGATGTGGAGATAGGCTATGGAATCCTATGGTAGCAATACCAATATAGGGGTCAGAGTTTTCCCTATGCAGGTACAATTGATCACTATACATAGTCATTTACATAGCTTAGGGTATAGGATATTATCTAGATAACATATAGGGATTGTCCAACATGGCATGAGGTTGAGGTGCAACTTCATCGGGTATGCCAAGGGAGATGGTTAGTTGGTCGACACAAGATCGAGCGAGAGTATTTACCATATGCTCGAGTGATGTGGAAGTTTAGGCTATGCCATGGGTTGCCTAGCGAGCCAATAATCTATCAAATTTGTTGGGATGAGAGGACACTTACTTGGTATATAGTGGAGGTATTTGGAGAGAAGGCAAATCCTATGGAGGAAATATCTGAGGAGGGACCACTAGGAGGTGGTACAGATGTAGTGATAGAGGAGGCTCATGAGGAGGCTACAAATGAGGGATATGATGAGGCTCTAGATGAGGAGAAGCCAAAATTAGGTTAGCAACAAGTGCATCACAAAAACTATGATGAGTGGATGGATAGCATGGATATGGAGGGTTAGTAGTATGAGTATGATGAGGACGATTTTGATGAGTAGGAAGTGTAGGCATAATTGGTAGCATAGGATGCCACAATTATTGAGCTACAAGGCAAGTTCATCAAATGGAGATAGGAGTGGATGGAGTATGCAGAGGAGAGGACTCTCCTACAAGCATAGGTGTAGAATACACAGTTATATATTTATAGATAGACATTAGTGATTGAGAGGTAGACGATAGAGTTAGCTACTTTTCAATCATAGGTTAGATCAGGGAGCTCAAGCCATGGGGCACCTAGCAGTGGTAAGGTAGCTAGGCTATGAGAAGAGGTGACACAGCTCTAGGTCTTACTAAGTGACTGCCAAGCTCATAACTAAGAGGATATGGAATACACATAAGATTTGGAGGATGAGGTAGTGCACCTTAGAGGGTGCTTACCAGTTCATCCTTCTACTATTGGGTCCTAGCAGAGTAGGAGGATTCATATAGGGGACTCATCTATGAGGACGGGGGATCCTAGATACATGAGAATATCGTATAGGACTAGGGGGAACATATATGAGAGCTCTCGATGAGCGATGATCGAGGGTGGCAGTGAGAGTCATGGTTTTGGTCCTATGTGACCATGGATTTTGAGACTATGATTATTTTTGGGATTTTTGGGAGCATGAGGCTTGAGGACCCACTTGATTGTAGCCTATGGGTAGTTTTTGAATTATGATGTATATTTTTACCCCATACACACACACACATATATATATACATGAGTTTTTCTATTATCATCATGTGTTTCCTTACTGCTTTATTAGATGTATGCAATGTTTATGTTTACTTTATTGATGTTTTTATGGATACTGATCATGGATGTATGTATTGTAATATGATTTTGGTTTATGATATGTACATGTGTGTATGCATAATGAAATGGATGATTTTTTAATCTGTATGATGAATTATAAATACTATTTGACACACTAGCTGCTAGCACCATAGACTGTATAAAATTAATCGATTCATTTACAACATTATCATAAGACTATGTGATGGATTGTGGAAATGTAAAATGGAAAACATGTGATAAAATGGTATGGAATGGAATGACTAGTAAGATGTTATATAATGTCCTTGAGGTTTTCATGAGACTCAAACACTGTAGTGATCTAGTCAAAAGTTATATATTAACTATGCAAGACTTTTTGGCAAGGTATAAATCTACTAGGATGACCAATATATTCAATATCCCTATGTGTGCATGTGATTTCATTGTTATGATAACACATAAAATTATCCCAGTGCCAAACATGATTTATGCAACCCATCTATACTGAAGATCACCCTATGAGTATCATGATCCTAATTTTTATACATAGTTGGATTATACCATAGGTAATACAGACTACAAAAAGCTAGCTCATTTGTAAGCAAACATTGGTCTATACAAAATAAGTTCGCTAATATGATAGACATATCATCATGCATAAGGATACCATCATTTCCAGGCAGGCTTGATGCCACCCAACCTATAATTAGCATCACCTTATGGTTTTCAAATGCTAAGAATTCTAGGGATTCAAGTTTAGTATTCCCTTCTCTTATTTTATTTTTGAATTGCTTTAGGTATTTTCACATTTTTATTTTGGTGAGCCAGGGATTTTGGTAGTGGTGAGAACCACTGTTTATTTTAATTTTTACTTTTTTCTTTTTATTGGTTGCTCTTTGGATACTTGCCCATATTTGGCATGGGGTAAGATATTTTTATTGCTTTGGGTAGGGAGGATCTTTGTCCTTTTGTCAATTCTTAGGGGGATATGCAAGGTAAACTTTTTTCTTAAGGTAACAAGGAACACATTATAGGTTTTATCTTTCCTTGTGCAAAACTTGGATTTATTAATGTGAAAATATGTTTGGATTTTGACGTATACAAGGTATAATCAAATATAGACTCTACCTTCTAAAAATCGGTATAGCTTTCTATAAAATCTAAAAAGAAGACTAGAGATGGTTGAGTGATCAAAAATCCTAATGACGCCTTATAAAAAATGACTAAGTGAAGGGAAAAAGACACAAATACGAAAGGTGGGGAATGTGTATGGAAATGATAATTGTAATGTAGACGGGTGTTAATAATAAATCTTGAAAAAGTTGATTTTGAAGGATGGCTAGTGTATAGAACTACTGCTAGACATGTATGAGAAACTCTAGAATGCAAAGTGCAATGATGGGTTTGCTTAATGCAAGTGATTGTATAACGCAGTGATATGAAATGTAATGCAATATTTTTGTATTTTTGTTATTTTAATGATGTGTTTGGATTTTGATTAATATATCTATATCTATATATATATATGTATATATATATATATATATATGTATATATATATATATATATATATATATATATATGTATATATATATATATGTATATATATATATATATATATATATATATATATATATATATATATATATATATATATATATATATATATATACATTTGACCAATGGGCTTAGTGGATGCCATTGGAACTTTTTGGTTGACCAAAGGGTTTATGGGTACCTTTGGGGCTTTTTGGGTGACCAAAGGATTTATGGGTACCTTTGGGGCTTTTTGGGTGACCAAAGTGTTTATAGATACCTTTGGGGCTTTTTGGGTGACCAAAGAGTTTATAGATACCTTTGGGGTATTTTGTGTGACCAAAGGGTTTATGGATACCCCTAGGGCTTTTTGGGTGACCAAAGTATTTATGAGTACCTTTGGGGCTTTTTGGGTGACCAAAGGTTTATTGGCACCTTTGGGAATTTTTGGGTGACCAAAGGGTTTATGGGTACCTTTGGAGTTTTTGGATGACCAAAGCATTTATGGGTACCTTTTGGGCTTTTTGGGAGACTAAAGTATTTATGGGTACCTTTTGGGCTGTTTGGTTGACCAAAGTATTTATGGGTAACTTTGCGGCTTTTTGGGTGACCAAAGGATTTATGGGTACCTTTGGGGCTGTTTGGTTGACCAAATGCTTTATTGATACCTTTGGGTCTTTTTGGGTGACCAAAGGATTTATGGGTACCTTTGGGGATTTTTAGTTGACCAAAGGATTTATGGGTACCTTTGGGGCTTTTTTGATGACCAAAGGGTTTATGGGTATCTTTGGGATTTTTTGGGTGACCAAAGGGTTTATGGATACCTTTAGATGGATGGATGATCTCCATTGAATGGGTGATTGGGTCTATTGACAAGAGGTTGTTACAAGACTTATGAGGGTGGTTGTGGTGGAGGTGGAATGACCAAAGGTGGTTGATGTGGAAGGGGGTGAGCTTGCTCCTCAAGTGGTAAAAGTTGTTGTCAGGTGGGATGTTGTAATGGGAACATATTTAGATAGAAATCTTCTTCATCATCCAATGGGATGATATACTCGTATTTCTCATCTAAATTAGGGGAGTTACTAGGTGTGATGTCGTAATTTGATTCATCATTAGTTGTCAATTCATAGGGGGAGCCTTGATCCTTTTCCTCATTTTTAGATGGAAGAGTATGCAAACCTTCACCTTATTCATAAGATCGGGTGAAATCGTGAGATATCCCTTGATCTATCATATTTATGGAAAATAATCCCCCAAAGAGTGGACATGATTAGGATTAGTGTAAGGATCATGTGCAAGATCATCCCTATAGTTCAAACCTAGGAGCTCTAAACATTTTGTGAGGATGTCGATATTCATAGGCTTGTTGTGTCCTAAGACAAATCTATCATATGGCAATTAATATTGTGGTTGGAAAGGAACATGAGTACCTTATTCGTATAACCCCAAACCATAGCCATGACAATGGTAGTGATGGAGATATTGCATGGCATAGTTATAATTGGACATATAATTAATGTCCTCAGAGAAGGGTTCTTCATACTCTTCTTGTTGAGGAGATGATTCTGTGTCATATTCAATACCCCATATATGAATTTTATTTGATTGGGAGGTATGCCTAGAGGTACGATGGTACCTATGGGAATATGAGGTCATCCTATATTCTGTATTGTATCAATGGTTGGAACTATTGTAATATTTCTCACTAGGATGGACTATGACCTGCGATGGTGAGGATGAAGGATATGAAAGTGAGGCTCGAGATGACTCAATGCTTACCTCATGAGGTGGTTTCTTATCTGCTATACTAGGAATATCCTTCATGGAAATGGTAGAGATGATTGGAGGGATCTCATCAATAGACCTCTTCAACATATTCCTTTGTGGGGGATTTGATGATTACGAAGGTATATCTAAATGTGCCAATGATGATGATGGTATAGAAGAATATGGTAATGGATCAATGGAAGGCAATGGTGAAGGAGTCAAACCTTGAATGGATGTATTTGGTTTAAATTCCAAATGAGTTTATGGTAAGGTCAATTCGAGGATATGTTGCACCAAGTTTTAGTATTTGAAGGGTTCAAGATCGACAAAGACAACATGTACTTGCTCTTCATGAGTGTACTGCAAACATTGGTGAGCTATGGATGACACACACTTCATGTCCCTAATCCAAGGTCTACCTAGTAATATATTATAATCCATTTCACCATCTAATACGTGACACAACGTTGGTATGGTTTTGCATTCCACATGTATAGGTAAGGCTATAGTTCCAATAGTTGAGCATAGAGTATCATTGAATTCTTGAAGGGTATATGTGGATGCAACAATATGGGATGCTAGAAGACCTAGATTTTGGAGAGCATTTGTGGTGATGATATTGCTTGAAGAACCAATGTCAATTAGAATATTTTTGTAAGGTGTTCCATTTACACATGCAATGATGTGTAAGGGAGGATCAACCGCATCATTCAATATTGGTTTGAGTTCATGTTGATGAAATGTAATTACTAGATCTTTGCAATCTTGAACATGTCCCAAAAAATTAATAAAGGATTTAGAATCCTAGGGCTATAGTTCAATTGAATTAAGGATCTCCATAAGAATTTCTTGATGAGGTGGATAATTTTGGATAAGCTCATACATAGATATTTGTGTTGATGTTGTTCGTAAGCTTTGAGCAAGCTTACTTTTTATGGTGACCACTAGATGAGGTGGAGGGCTTTGCACTAGAGCTGGTGGAGGTTGTTACGTGGAGGAAATATCGTTTGAAGCTATAGGTGGTGCAACTTGATTTGGATAACACCTATTCCTTTTAATGATGCTAACCATCCTGATGAACCCTTGGTGAGGGGTTGTCATATGGAACTCATTTACCTATTTTTCTTGATTTACTTGCATATCATGAGTGGGAAATGGATCTTTAAATACATCAATTTATTGATTATTTATTGCAAGAGGGTTATCCACTTGAATATCATTCCTCTCAATCATGTCTTATACTAGGTGTTTGAAATTTTAGCATGTTTGCATGTCATGCCCATTTTGCCTATGGTACTTACAATATAGGTCTTCATGACATCCCATGGACTTTGGTTTACCCATACTCGGATCTATAGGCTAGTTATTAGGTAGAGTAATTGCTTTGGATATGCATAGATGATCAAATAGGGAATCCATAGACTTAGTGAAGGGCATAAATTATCGTGGAGGGTGATGTTGCTGGTTTTGCCCTTGATTAGACTAAGTGTTGTTATTGTAACTTGTATAAGGAGGTTGGGCATACTAGTTTACCTTCTAAGGTGGTATTGGTTGTAGAGACCCTGGAATGCTAATGGCAACTTGATTAACTATTGTTGGCTTTGGTTGTGTTGGATTACCTTTTGTGTTCTTATTCCACTTATTTTTACAAGGTTTTGTAATCTCCCCCTCTTGAATTTTGATTTCTTCGATTGTTCTAGCCTACGTCAAAGCATCTTCAAGCGTTTGGTATTGTTGGAGTTGTATAAATAATGAAATTAGATTTAAAAAACTCTTGGAAAATATGTGATTTAACTCAGACACTAATATTAGGTATGGTAGCTTAGCGAGAAGCATTTTCCACCTGTTACCATAATATGTGATTGACTCATCATCATATTGCTTCAACCTTGTGAGGTCTATTAAAATCACTTTCACATTGTGTTAAAAGTGAAACATTATAGGAATGCATCCATAATTTGTTCAAATATATGGGCATTATGCCTTTGGAGATGATTGTACCACTCTACGGTTGGGCCAAAGAGGGTAGATAGAAATATTATTAAAAGTAAGACATCATTATCATGGATACTAAAGCATTGGTTCATGAACCTAGTAACATGCTCCTGTGCATCTTCCTCTCCTTTGAATCTATCCATATTTGGCATTTTGAAATGCTATGGGTATGGAGAGGATGGTATTGATGGGTGAAGCGGTTGACTGCAAAGCTGATGCAAAGTGGGCTTTTGAAGCCCAAACCTAAAGGTCTTGTTTTCTATTGTTTCCATGTATTAAAGCAATGATTTATACACACCAAAGGATTTGATCTCCTCTTCTTTCCTTTGACCACACGGGGGAGGGTGAGGAATGTCAAGAATATTATGTGGTGGTTTATTGTCATCAACCATGCCTCCATAAGGTGCTTCCATATATTTCTATTCTGGTTCAAGATCATTGTAGGTTTTGTAAGGTGTGTTTTGAATTGGCCTATAAGGAGGAAAAAACACCTGTAGAAGGTGATCTATGTTTGTCCTAGGAGGAAAGTCCTGATTAGGCCTAGGAGGTCAAGGAGGCAATGTTTAGTTAGGCCTAGGAAGTCCATTTTGATTAAACATAGATTATCTCTGATGAACCCCCTATCTATGAGTACTTGGGGTAGGGATCCCATTATGTAAGGTCTCTAGGAACAACTCATAGGTTTGTTTTTCAATTATTTGCTTTTCTAAATAATGTCGGTGGTCAAAGCATTGTTTATCCAATTGAATTTGATTGAATTGAGCTTGGTAATAAATAAATATTTTAACAAATTGGTTTATCTGATCAATCATGTGAGGTATTTTAGCCCTAGAAATATTTCCATGATGCCTATCTTGTTTAGGAGGATCTGAAAGATCAACAACTAGCTTCCCTAAATCAATAAAGGTTGCATTCACTTGAGGCTCGATCCTAAACAAACATTCCTTATACTCACCTTATGCATGAGATCGAGGATAATCAAGATTCTCCTTGGTTTTTATTCATAAATGAGGAAGGGAAGGGATAAATTTTCTCTCCCAATGTGATGATTATCATACTCATCTTGGTACTTATATTGTTGATACCTATTAGGGTGATTTACGAGTGTATTTTGATCATTTGGACCTATCCATGGTGAATAATATTGATCTTGCACGTAGGTGTGTGAGGTAGACCGAGCAAGCATGCAGATGTGTGGTATTACTCTATTTGTTTGCACCTCAATGCATGGTTGCCATTATTGAAATAATGCAGGGAAAGTATGTTTCCTAATAAGGACCAAAACTTATAGGGGTGTCCCGTGTAAGGGTCCCTTGTAGGTTAGGTTCCTAATTTTATATTCTAAGACTTGGGTGAGTAGGAGGCCACCAAGGAGGTATAATCATATCCTTAGGGTAAAATTAGATATGGTCTATTTCTCCTAGCGTACTTTCCACAACATCAGCCCTTGAATGGTTTTGGATGCGGGTGCATACCATAGCTACTTTTTCCAAACCCTATGTGATTATCTCTTTTACAAATTTTAATGAAGCAACACACAAGAATGGAAACACACAATAATACTAGTATTTATCTTTTTTAAAGATTTTAGATGTGTTTCCTAAAACTATTTGGTTTGTTTTTTATTTATTGTTTGTAAAGAGATCTATTTTCATGTGTTTGAAGATGGTTTATGTAATTCTCAATTTTCTTAAAGGATTTCACCTATATACTCATAGCTCAACAATCGGTAATGAAGTTTGGTCATGTAAAACAACCAAAGTATGGAGATGAAGCTCATACCCAGTTAGGGAGCACAAGGTCTACCAGTACTCACCCATATTGATCATGGGAAGAGATATACCCTTTGAAGAGGAATGTGTGCTATTTTCCATGGCTAATATGGTTCTTGGAGCTAACTTTGGACAAAACATAGGTTTCATATCATGCAAGCCAACAAGTGGAGATGAAGCCCGTCGTCATTGGTCTCTATTAGTCGTTGGAGATGAAATTTCAACTCACTAATATTAAAATATGATGTGGTGTGTGCGGTTCCTTTTATACTTAAATAAATTAAAACAAAAGAGTACTCAACAAACCTTCACTAAATGTAAAATAACGTTTCACTTTCAAAAGTATTTAATACATAATGGAACCTATAAAATGCATACCCTATATGGCAACCTGACCGTTAGGTAGGTTGCAATAATAAAATAATGCAAATGCATGCTTAAGTTGTTATTTTCTGATTTTTATTTTCATTTTGTTATTTTTAATAAAAAGCAAAATCTAATTTTCAACAAACAAGGAAAATACATAAAAAAAACTAAATCTGACCTTCTCTAAATAGTAATAATACAAAGTAAAGGTCTATATAATCATATTGAAAGCCTAAGATGCTACCATTTCTGTCAATTTGAGTTATAGAATCCCTATTTTGTGGCCATCCCAGGGTGGGACAACTACAAATTTGGGGGCCGTCCCTAGGTGGGATGGTTGTTGTGGTTGTCTCTAGGTGTTCCAGTTAGGAAATCAGGGGTTGTTTCAGGCTAGAAAAACCAAAACCTACAAAATTTTAGAGACAAAAACAAAGTTAAAACTTGCCTAAATGAAATGGAATAGGGTTCCCATCATGATCGCCACTATAGAATAGAAAAAATTGTGCACCTAGCAAAGGAAAATGAATTGCATCTATTGTTCTATTTAAGCCTTTAAAAGCGACATTAATGTAAGCATGATGAAAATATAAGTGAAATAAATGAGGGTTCTCTTTCTATGAATCCATTTTACAAATACACAGTTACAACACATCCCATTGAGGGTTCTTAATTGATAAAATTTATTATAGAAGTTCAAAGTATCTAATCCTTTCAGAAACTCAAAGTGCGCTTTCAGTGTCTTCTTCACACTCACAAATTGAACATCAAGTTTTTGATACCAATACGATGATCTATCCATAGTCAAACTTGTAGTTCCTTCCTTGTGCACTAAAATACCTGTATCTACATACAAAGAAATCAGATTTTTTAATAGCATGTGTGGATTAACATGAAATTAGAAAGATGCATACAATATTGAATATAAAAGGTGAAATAGGCAGTGCAAAACTATTCCAAATTGTACCAAAACTTAGTATAATGCATATTATCTACTTTAGAAATGATCTATGCAAAAATATAAAGGAAATTGTATGCAGAATCCATGGCCATCCCTAGGTGTTCCAATTGGGACTGTTAGAATGAAAAACCTAATTGAAGGTCTAAAACTCCTTCAAATTGCACCAAATTCTAGTATGATGTATATAAACTACTATAGAAATTATTTATGCTAAAATTGAACCAAAATTATATGCATATTCATGGTCATACCTAGGTGTTCCAATTGTGACTGTTAACCATCCCAAGTGGGGACGACCACCAAACTTGGTGGTTTTTGCCACCAATTCCTCTAGGATATGGTTCAAACTACTCCTAGGGGATTTTTCATCAAATTTGGTGATCTAATTGATAGAAATGGATAGGTTTTGTAATGGATTTGTGTATTTTTAGGTGACTTGGAAACCTCCTTCGATTGATAGATATTTTGAGTGAAAACACGCGATGAAATGGGAGAGTGAATCTCGGTAGCACTTCATTGAAAAATATTGCAAAGACCTACCTCTTTAATTTTTTTGTGGAATAACTCCAATTTATATCCCAAGAGGGCCATACGGTAAAATGGGCAACTTAGGGCATGTACGACAAGTATCACCATTTGTCAAAATCCTTGCCATACGTTGGGTGGGAGAAGTCACCAAATTGGGCTTCCCATTTGTCAATTTTTATGGATTTGACAGGTCCTTAGTATTTCATAAATCATTGGGTGGGATAAATTGTAGAATTTGATTGCCATTTATCCCACCCTTGACTATTTGACGGGCCTAGGCCATGGCCTTCCCATCTAGGGATGGTTGCTGGTGGTCATCCCTGGTTGGGATGGCCACGAACTATAGTCGTCTTGGGGTGGGATGATCATGGCTACATGGCCCAAAAATTCCCAAAAGTGGGGTAGAACTTCCCAAAAGTGGTTAGGACCACTATTTAACCCCTAAGGGTTTCCCAAGGGGGCCATATGGTGTTTATAAGAGTGTCATTATAGTCTAATCAGATTGACATAATTTAACTGTATACAAGTTCTTAAAGCTATCGAAGGCCTTAATTCCTTAAAGGTTTTAATTCACAATTACCTCTTTAGGGTTGCCTTATAGGTGTAAATATTAGGCTAATATTGGCCTTCATACTCTTATCATTACTTCTACCATGGTTAAGATTTAGGATTCCTTTGTTGTTAAGAGTATTTGGTGAGCTTTTGAGGTGGTGAAATCTCATCTTCACTAGATTGGTGATGGTTTTTGTAATGGTATTAATTCAATTTTAGAATATCTAGTGGTCTCCTATTTTGTGTATCTCTTGGATTCTACTTGCTAATATGCCAAGGGTTAAAGCTTTAAAGCAATTTCACAAAGGCATTTGCATCATTAAAAATTTAGTGCATACTTGAGATTAGATTCATTGGCCTAATGTCAAGCATACATTTAATCATAAAAACTTGGATCTTCCTTCTATTATTAATATGTATATGCTTATACGTGATGCGTTCAACCCTTGAGTTCCTAGTGGAGAGATTTACATTGGAATGTAAATACTCCTTTAAAGAACTACTCTTCTTCCTTTCTTTATCAACTTCTTTATCACTCTACCTCCTATACTTGGATTGCTCGTTTGAACTATATATAGTATTCTAATATTGAATCTAATATCATATTTTTTCCTTTTATCTCTTATTTATCATGGTCTTCCTATGGGAGAGAGGCTTAGTATGGTTAGTCTTCTTAATCCTAAGTTTCCTTCTTGTGATTATTTTGAAACATTAAAGCATATATTTTGGTTCTACCATCGTGAGAAGTATACATTGGCTTGGATTCACTCATTTTTTAAACCTTATCATATTGAGTTCTTCAGATGGTAGATTATTTTTTGGTGATAATAGTTGTTGGTGTGGTTATATTGCTACTTTATGGAATTTATTTCATGTGATTATTTTATTTTAGCTATGGAAATCTAGGAATGTTGCTATCTATTTTGGAGATTTAATTTCTTTATAATTTTCTATAAATGAAATATTATGGTGCTTTCAACTATTACCATTCAGATCTATTCATAGGATTTCAAGGTGGTATGTGAGTTTACATATTTGATTAATATTATCAAGTATTAGTATGAGGATTCATGCGCTATCAACAGGGTTCAACCTGACCTCCCTCCATATCAAGGGCCCTTAGTTTAATGTAGTAGGTTAAGGGTGGGATGTTCTTAGCCTCAAGCCATTCCACCAATGCTTAAAATAGGGATCTATCTCTTCCAAAATATCACAATATGCATCTTTCATGTTCACACTCTTTATAGTATGGTTGGAGTCTTTGCATCACTTTATTGATCATGTTATTGGTTGGAGCCTTGGACTATCTTCTTAGTTGATTAATTCTCCTTCTACTACTACTTATTTTTCTCCATTGTTTTCTTTGGCTTTGATTAATTCTACTCCCCTAGCTAGGGTATTATGGTTTCTTTGATGAACATTGTTGCTCTTGTAACTCTTGATCTATAGATCCACTTGTAGATAATCCTCATGGTTTGGTTTCTTTTGGGATAAATAATTATCCTCCTCCTCTAATAGTGGATCCTTGTGCATAGTTATTCTATGTGTTCACCATGTTAAGGGTTGGTTTTGTATTTGGACTCGATCCTCATATTCTAGTTTCTCTAGCTATTCTCAAACTTTGGTTTTGGTGCCCTATTTAGGGTTTTGATTGTGTGGGTGGCCTTGGGATCCAAGATGTGTTCTCTCTAGTTCCTTTTTATTGTAACCTATTTTTTTTAATATAATAATTGGTTCCAATAAAAAAATTAAATTAAAATATAAAAATTTTAAATGTTCACCTAATTAAACGTAATGATAGACTAAAATCAAGACTACATTTATGCTTTATAGTGTAATAGTTATATGAATATAACATAAGTTTGATCTAATATATGAAATAAAATAAATTATATTCTAGGGTACATATACAATAGATAGCACTTGCAAACATAATGTGAAGGTAGGTACATTTTGTATATATATATGAAATGTATGTCATGATATTAAGTGAAAGGATAGGGAAATATTTTTTAAAGTTTAATGTTTTATAACATGAGAGACTATTAATGAATTTATGTTGTAGAAGCATGAGAATTGGGAGATTGTAGTTCCTTCAGGACCTACCAATGTAAGAATCATCCAAGAAAAGAGCAAAGATACTATTTAATCATTTTGTTGGTATGAGCATGGGAATGAGGATATCATAGCTCCTTCAAATGTTTCCCATGTAGGAATCCCAAGCAGACTTACATTTTATCTATGGTACTCCTCAAAATGTTGAAGCATGATAGAGTTTATGTGTCCATTAAAATGAGGGTTTTTATGCTTGATGACTTCATTGATGACTACATATTCTATATTGTAGATAAATTCATTAGGTCCTAGTGTGACACAAACATTAAAATTAAATCTAAAAATTGGGTCTTGCAATCCAACTTATTGTATATGCCCAAATAGAATTAGGATTTCAATGTTGGTGGGATGGTATTAGTGGAACCTAAGTTTGTGCCTCTCTTTCCTAGGTGGTGGCCATGGTAGTTAACCTCCTAAAGTTCATGGAGAAAAGGATCTTCATCTACAAAAGTCAAAATTATTTACTAACATGGTTGTATATGCATAAAGAACTTTATTAACCAAAAGTATTTATAAATTTAAATACCAAGAAGATAGGTTATGTGTTTCTCCTTTACTTCAAAGGAACCTATTAGTGGAGTCTCTAAAAAAAAGTATAGCTTTTGTTGCATTTGGTTATCCCTCCACCAACACAAATATCACATGAAAATGCAAAATTTGAATAACCATCTACTTGAAAAAATGATTGAGATATTTGATCATATTTTAAATTTACTTGTAAATAATTTGTAAGAAAATATATATAGATATGATAAGAGGATAGTGATATGCCATAAATATAATGAAAGTATATATATTATCAATATATAGATATATAATTTGTTAGACAATATATAGATATATAATTTGATAGATATATAGACATCATAAAATGATAGTGATATGCCATCAATAGAATGAAAGTATGCTTGCTCTAAGAAAAATATTTATATAGTTATCATACATATAAGACTATTTTTTTTTGTTTAGAACTTTTGTTAGATTTCTTTCTTTTCATGAGACATGAGTAGTTAAATATGGTCTAAATATAGATAGAAATATAGATAATATTAGAATCCTATGAATGTTCATAAGTAGTCAATACCCAAATATAAAATATTTAGTGAAAATTATAAATTATGGTTAGATATTTTTATATAAATAATAGGTTTCTAAATTTAATTTGAAAAATATATTTATTTATTTTAATGTTAAAATAAATTATATTTTTTTACTTAAACTTAAATAAATATTTATTTATAATTATTATTTTATTACAAGTTGAGATGATGCTCTTATTAACCTTAGTCAGCAAGAGCACTCATTTCCTCTTTTAAACTTTCCAAAAAAAATCTATGACTACAAATCCCAAGATCCTAAGAACTAACTACTTTCGGTTACAAAACTAAATGAAGATCTACATTGGAGCCATATATCCTAAACCAAGTGTCTACATTAGCTCTTTAAATCAACCAAATATTGGATTTAGTCACCAACCTATCCAATCCTCTCATCCTTAGTAGTTGTGTCACTATGACACTGAAACCCTACCTCCTTCTTGGTACTCATCTTGGATAGGAAGTTTGTCGTTGTATTTAGAGCTCTATCCACATAAATTGAGATCGCATAATTTGATTCCCTCCACAAATCCTTAATTTGGGTGATAAGAATTCTCAATCTCCATATCTCAAAAGCAAAGTTCTTTATGCAGTCAAGAGCTCCTACAAATATTTGAGAATATAATTTTTATGATTATTCTCCTATGACTGTGTCTTACCACCTAGATAGAAGCATATTTGATAGTTAATGCTCCTACTTCATTGTATATGGCATTGCCTAGGTCTTGTAGTTCCAAATAGAGTTATGTTTCAATTTTTTTTTCAGAAAACCATTCCAATTCCAACTCTTTTTAAATAGCATTTTGTAACTCCATAAATATAAATTTTAATCCAAAATTCTAAGGGTACCTTAAAACTAGATCTATCCAACCTTTCTTGTATTTCAACTTCCTTTTCCATCATACCTATATGAACATGAGTTTTATCTTTACCATACACTACCATAGTTTTTATGACTTTGTGATGTGGGAGCACCTATCATGTAGGAATAAAAAATAAAACTGGTTGGGGAAACCACTCAAGCAATCATCCAACTAGTAGGAAAGATAAATGAGGAATATAGAATGTGAAACAATAAGTAGGAAAAGTATAAAGTAAAAGAGGATATGTGAAAGAGATAAAACAAAACATCTAGGAAGATAAGATAAAATGATGAAAGAGAGGAAGCAAAATAGATTCCAAGAAGGGAAAAAATAAGAATAAGTAGAGATGTATTAGAGAAAAATATATTTGTAGCATGGTGCATATAAGAACTAGATGTTGAGAGCACCATTGTAACCAATATTTGGATTTCTCTAATGTGTACAACCTTTGAACATTGTTAATAATAAAATAATAATTCTTCATAGAGGATTTTTTGTATGATTATTTCACATCCTTAACGTTGTATACAAAAGTTTGGATTGTAGGTTTATAGGATTTTAGTATACGTAACTATGATATTGTCATTATTGTGACAAATAAGGTTATAAAAAATTATTTGAGGAGACATCAAATGAACCAGGAGGAAATATAAATGATTAAAATTATTATTGCGATGTTATTAGTTCTTGAGAAGTAAATGTATGGTTGCCATTAATATTTATCCATAAATAAAATATAAAAATTCAAGCACTGAATGATGTTCCCTTATCATACTAGAGCTGCCTTATTGTTCAATTCAACTATCATTTTATTGAAATATAAGGGATATTCAATAATAAAATCAATCAACTAGGGAAGTGCTTATCATTCCAATTAAGTTTTCATTTAAATAATTCCAATTACCATTTGTGTGAGTTTCCATTCAAAAAATTAGAGAATAATTTTTCCATTCGATTGTACAAAATCCTATCATACAAGATGAGTGGAGGTACCATTCCATAGGGGTGTATTGTTCAAAGGTTAAATATACCATTCAAATTATGTCATTGTTTATTAAGCACATTGAACAATGGTATGATATGATATAAGTATCATACAAATACTATGACCATACAAAGAATTTTTTTTTTTTACAACTTTGGTTTATACAATGATGGTCATCGTACAATATAAGATATCATCATACAAAGGGAAATTTATAGGTTGGTCATCTACATCATTTTGGTATTAAGAACAAAAAATCTTTGATAATTGTTATGTACCTAAGAAAATATGGCATAATGAGGAAGAGGAATATTTTGAGGCTCTCAAGCCACAAATGTAGCTAAGATTATTAGAGGAATCATCACCAAGTTAGATGCACTTGAAACTACCCAAAGAAGGGTCATTCAAGTTGAAGATATATGCAACAGTGAAGAGGAGAAAGAAAACCTTTGTAATGAATGATAAGGAAACATAGAAGAAATATAACTTATGGAAATTGCTAACATGCAAAGGAGTACTAAGTTAGAAACCCCATCATATAATAGAATTTTAACCCTAAAGAACTCACTGATTGGATTATGGATATGGAGAAACATTTTTATTTTAAATTAATAGAAGATCCAAAGAATGTGAAGTTCACTTGTATGAAGTTGAAGGGGAATGTATCCTTGTAGTGGGATCATGTCCAAACATGGAGGAAATAGAAAAAGAAGGATGAAATCAAATATTAGGATAGGTTTGTAATCAAATTGAAGTCTAATTTTTTGCCCATTGATCACTAAATAGGGTTGTTTACAAGACTCTAAAATATAAAGCAAAATAAGTTGGTAATAAATGAGTAGACAGAGGAATTCTATAAGTTGATAATAAGGGTTGTTCATATTGAAAATGATGATGAGAAGGTGGTAATATATATAAATGGACTAAGGTTATCCATATAATATGGCATTCATATGCTTCAAATTAGAACAATAAAAATGACATATTAATAAACACTCAACGTGAAAGAGAATTTGGCCCATAAACAACAAAACGGTTATAGAAAAATATAACAATCCTCTCAATAAAAATACTAGCCCAATAATGGTATAGGGTAGCATTTACAAGAACAAAATTCTAGTACTTCTCAACATGATTTTAGCCAAAGTACTTGGAAAAAAAGGTGAATCATCAAGAAGATGAGGTGGTTTTAGTAGAGGAAGCTATAGAGGATTTCCTAAAATGTTTTATATATGTGGGGATGTTGTGCATTTGGTATTTGAATACCCTCAACTGCAACAAAATACTAGACATACAAAGGAAGCTTACAACTAAGTTGTACAAGCAAATGAGGACAACATTGCTTCACCAAAGCACATGGAAGAACTAAAACAAGGATAATTTCTTATGATAGAAAGGGTATTATTGAAACCAATAAAAGAGATGTATGAGCCTAAGGAAAGAATAAGTTTGTTTAGAATAATTTATAAATTAGAAGGTAAATGCTACAAGATTATAGTGGACAATGTGAGTACGAACAATTGCGTGTATATGGATATGGTAGAAAATTTTGTGTTGAAGAGGATACAACATCCCAACCTATGAAATATCTCTTGGTTACAAAAGTGGTATCAAATTTTAGTAATTTAATAATGCATAGTGAAATTTAAAATTGGTTCTTAAAAGTTTGATATATGATGTGATGCTATGTCAATAGATGTTTGTCATGTCTTGTTGGGAAGATTGTGGTAGTTTGAAAGAAAGGTTATTTATGATGGTAGGGATAAAACCTATGTCATTTAGAAGTATAGCAATATTTAAAAATTAAATCTATTTAAGAACAATGGGAAGAAGTGGAAAACAATCCTATAGTGTGCTAGGGTACATAAAAATAATACGTAAAGGAAAATAAGGATAATAATTTTTTTTTAAATTTCATTACTGAACCCATAAGAAAGAAAATATTGTGAGAGGAAAAAAAATAATCCTCTCAAGGAAGAGACCAATCTAATAATGTTAAAGGGTAGCATTTGAAAGAACGAGAAGCTACTACTTCTCAAAGTAATTTTAGCCAAATACTTGGAAAAAAGGTGAATCATCAAGAGGATGAGATAGTTTTTGTAGATAAAAGGATAGAGGATTCCCCAAAAAGTGTTATATATGTGGAGAATTTGGACATCAGATATTTGAATACCCTAAACTACAATAAACTAACGAACATAGAAAGTAAGATTGTAATCAAGTTGTACAAGTAAATAAGGATAACATATCTTCATAAAAGCACATGAACCAGAACATGGATAATTCCTTGGAATAGAAAGGGTATTGTTGAAACCAATGAAAGATATGTATTATCTTGAGGAAAGAAGGAGCTTTTTTAGAAAAATTTACAACTACAAGATGATAGTGGAAAATGTGAGTACAAATAATATAGTATCTATGGAGATGGTAGAAAATCTTGGGTTGAAGAGGATATAACACCCTATTTTCTATAATATCTCTTGGTTGCAAAAGGAGTATCAGATTTTGGTAACTGAATAATGTATAGGGAACTTTTAAATTGGTTCTTAAAAGGATAATATATTATGCGAAGTTATGTTGATAGATGTTTATCATGTCTTGTTGAGAATACCATGGCAGTTTGATAGAAATATCATGCATTATGGCAGGGATAACATCCACACTATTGAGAAGTATGGCAAGAGTTATAAATTAAATTTATTGAAGTAAAATAAGAAAGAAATGCAAAATAATCCTATAATGTTCTAGGGTATAGTAAAATAATACTTAAAGGGAAATAATTAGAAGAGAACATGTTTTACTTTCATTGTTGAACCCATAGAAGAAGGGACTATGGACAAGATAAGTGAAATATTACATGAAGTGAAAGATATATTGGAAGAATATGTAAATATTATTTCATAGGATGGGTTATCACCGATAAGGGCATAGGTCATCACATATATTCCAATCTCAAATTAGGTTTACATGATAAGTTAACACCAATGGAGAGTGAGGGGAAAGAGATAGATATTGATATCAAAGGGAAGATGAAGATAATACAAATCACTAGTCATAAGAATTATGAAATCAATTTAAAAGGAGAGACACTAGTGTTAAAATAATTAATGAAAGAGGTGGAGGAAAGGTTGTGCGCATGCAAAAATATATGAATGTGAAAGAAGTTGATTGTGCCAGTCATAAATATAAGAGATAATGAAGATGATGGTGCAATAATTACCATTGTAGATAAGAATAAAGAGGAGGAAAGAATTGGTAAAGAGATCATAGGGGAATATGGATGCCATAATGTCATTATTGACCATAACAAAGGTCATATTGTTATATTTGATAGTGAAAATGGTACTTTAGAGTGTAGTATAGGATATTGTGATGATGACAAAAATAAAAGTGATGATGAATAATTTGTGTGCTTTGAAAAGCACAAAAAAGGCATTAGATCCAAGTTGATGAGAAGAAGAGGTACAATGGCAAAGGATTGGGAAGATATGGGTAAGTTGTGAAACTACCTATAATGCTAGAAATATGGTTATGCATAAGAGGTCAAACCCAAAATGCACTTGTAAAAAACTAGCGACTTCATTTCGAAACCCTAGCAAATCTTGGATAACCTTACGTTGGAGGAAATAATGAATTACCTTATTTTTCATAACAAATTATAAAAATTTGGTGAATTTGACTATTTTGGTCGGAATTGTTGGAAAACACAGTTTAGACTCATACCGAGTGCAAAACATGATCTAGACTCAGATCATGTACAAAACATGATCCAGGCTCAGATCGAGTGCAACACACAATCCGATCTTGAACTAGGTGAAAAATGGTCTAGCTAAAAAAATGCTCGGACTAGTTGGAAAAAGTACTAACTTTCGGTGTATGTTAATTTTGGTAACCATGTCATGTGCATAGAAAGGACCAGACGATGGATCGGGTGGAAGAAAGATCTGTTAAATGGACTAGGTGGATAACAAGATCCGACCAATAGACTGGGTGCAAGATAAGTTCCAGCTAATGGATTGGGTGTAATATAGATATGGTTAATAGATCAGGTGAAGTAAATATCTAGATAACTCATCGAGTGTATATAATGCTCGAGCCACGTACTAGGTGTAGTAAATGCTCCAGGCTCGTACCGAGTATAAAACAAAATTTGATTTCACCTTGCCATGAGTTACACTACCACATGGATGTCCACTAACATACTTCCACATGTCCACCCCAATCTATTTCATCTATAAAAAGACATCAGTAGTTGTTTTTGCAATTTTTGTTTTGCTACACAAGATCAGAGTGAAGTTGTGAATCCTTTCCTCCCCCAAGCAACCATTACACTACACCTTTCTAGAGCGATGGCTACCATGTCCATAACATCTCAAAAAAAATCATTCAAAAATCAAAGTTGTATCATATTTTTAGAGTACTTAACCACACTTGGGACAGACCATACATGGGTTTAGGATGCAGGTTTTGTTGCTTTGAATTCTATTCCCTAATTTAGAATAGATAAATTTGTTCTACACAATATCATAAAAGACTACAACAATGATATTGGGGTCATTACTCTATCTCTACATAATAGAAAAAATATATTTTACAATAAAAACCTTTGATATCTAGAGATTGACTGGTTTTCCATAGAAGGGTCATGCTCTAGTTTCATAGAAGTTAACTCTCTCGAAGAGTGATAAGTCTTACCAAGTGAGCAACTATGATATCTGTCCGAAAATGTTGTCAGGTATAATTCTCTTTAGCTGATTATATTAAATCTCATAATTTAAAATTTCTTATATCACCTAATTATTTTTTTGTAGCATCTATGACGAAGTCCAAGAGAGGGTTAACTAATAACTCAGTTTCCAACAATTATTTCAAGGCAATTCTTGAATTTTTCCAAGCAAGACTATTTTTTCTTGGAAGAACAAAGATTTCATTCTGGTCATTGGCTTATATAGTTTGTTGTCTAGAGTACCACAAAATATTTGACTGGTGTATATATATTTCATATTGAATTAAATCAGAGCTCTATACTATTAAAACAAAACAATCAGATAAACCTCACACGATCGCCTCAGTAAATTATATTTTAGCACTTTACTATAAAAAATTTCATAATATATAGGATATTGGTTCACCAACTGTAGAGCACATAAAATTACAAAGAATTGCTATGACTACTAAAGAGTTGAAGGTAATTATTCTATTTTTTACCATTAAACAATTTTTATATTTTAGCATTTTTTTATTTATTTTTTAACTTTTTTTTGCACCTAAATGTAGAGTAAAGCAACCATCACACAGATAAAAAAGGATGTTGGTATCAAAAGTCACATTCTAGAGGATGGTGCTGATTCAAAAGGTATAGTGTGTGAATTTTAACCACTACAGATACCTAATAAATGTCAGAAGCCAGCTTCTTCTCCTGTGTCTCGTCAACATGTGAAAGCAAATACCATGGAATGTGAATCCAGTTATGTCACACCAGTGATGGATAAGTTTACTATTTTAAGTTTTCTTGATTTATTACCATTATTATTTAGTTGAAATTATACTCATTTTTTCATTTTTTTGTATATTTTAGTTTTATGCTCCACCCCCAAGGCATTCACACCTAGTTGTCTCCATAGGCTGAAGGGCAAGTGTGTTTTTACTATTATGTACTAATTTTATTCACTTTATTTTTGTTTAATAGTATCTTGTTATAATGTATTTAGGTCCCTTCCAGCAATTTACTAAAATAAATAAGGAAATGATGCTGCCACCATGACCACTACCACCACCACCACCACTAGGACAACCTCAACAATGACAGTAATTAATGCAAGGTCAAGTTGGTTAAAAAAGACATGTTGGATCGAGATCATGTGGGAACCTACACAATCTAGGACATAAGATTCTACATTTCCATGCTTGTCATTTTCAATTGGTTGTTCGTTGAATGATGTTTCGAACTCCATATTAGATGTGCCAGGATTAGATCAAGATTAGCTTTTATATTGGAACATTGAAGGGTTTAAAGTGTCATATATGTTTCAAGGACTACAAGAACAAGAAATTTTTGTAGTTGAGCTAATTGCATTGTGCCTTATGACACATTCAATCCTGATCCTCAAACTGAGGACATACAAGTTACTTTTTCTAAAAATAATTTGGTTTCTACTAATTTTTATACACTGATCCAGGATGTTTTGGTTAAAATTTTGAAATAAATTAAGGATTGGGAACTTAATGCAAAGATCCTTATCAAGGAAATAAATGCCCACTATAAAAATTATGATAAAAGGGAATAAATTTTCTCCTTGGTTAAAAACTAATCTGAGAAGCTTATTGGGTTGTTACATCAAACTCAATCAAGATCGGTGAACCCTTCTGTGTCTTATGATTATCATATTTAAAATACTATGTTGAATATGTTAGAGAACCTAAATTCTAAATCCCAAACATATTACAACCTATGGGATTTTTTTTTTTTTTTGAATTTACTTGGTGGAATCGGTATCCGCCATGAATTCGGGCAGGTTGTCTAGCTTTTATGGCCGCCACAGTATTCTGCACTATCTGCCCTAGAAGCCGACACACAGATCTTCGTGCAGTCAGCACCTATAACCACCATGCCACAATCATTTTAAACCTTTTACTCCGTTGAAAGCACCAGGAAAGGGACAAGCGTTCAGTTTGGTGAGGCCCAAGATTTGAACCTTGGACCTCCGCCCCTTATGGGATTTGGATGAACCAATTGGTCTACACCTCGGACCTAAAACCTATGGGATTTTGATAAGAAGAAAATTTTATTGTTGATACTGCAAGAGATGCTACTGAGGTGAGACTTTAGATGCAATAACATATATCATTATCTTTTGTAATATAACTCTTGACTAACTAAGGTTTTCTTTAATTTTTTTGTAGGTAAATTTTTAAAATTTATAAAAAAAAATTGATTTCATGGTTGTTAATCTCGAGGTTGCAAAGAAATCAATCTTAAATGCAATAGCAATGAAGGATACCTTACAAGTCATGAAGGGGTTACACTACACAGTTGGTATTGGTGCTATTTATAAAGATAATGAATAGATCTCTATTCATATATTTATTTTGATACATTTCTGAGCAAAACAATCTCGAACAATTTATATTGAAGAGAGAGTATTACGTCCAATAGGATTTGAACCTATACCCGAGGTTTAGAAGACCTCTGTCTTACCCACTAGAGGATGGACGCTCTCTTTTTTTTTTCATTATTCTCTGGGATACTTTATCGAGGACAAATCCCCTTTTTATCCATCCAAAATGAGGTTAATGAAGTTCAGGAAAGAAATAATAAAAGATATGTTACATGGAAATCAAACATTCATTTTGAATGAAATATTGTCCATGAAAAATATTTTGAATAAGGAATGTGAGCGGGTAGCGGGAATCGAACCCGCATCGTTAGCTTGGAAGGCTATATATTTCCTTCCATACATAATTTATCATAACACTCATATTGTTATATATATAATTCTAAATTGGTATCAATTTGGTTGGACAATTGATCTTTTTCATTCTGATTGTATCTCATAAAGAAGAAAAATACAAGTAATTGCCTTAGAATATATGTATCAATCAAAATTTTTGAATATATTTATTTATTTATTTCAAATAAGTCGTATATTGCTTAAACCAATGAATAGGACTAAGGTTAAAATTAGCGAAGCCAACAAGAAACCGAAATAACTAATTATAGTAGGCATGGAAGGACTCAATAGAAAAAATCTGATTGATACATATCTTTCTAAGGCAATTACCTGTATTTTTCTTCTTTATGAGATACAATCAGAATGAAAAAGATCAATTGTCCAACAAAATTGATACCAATTCAGAATTCTATATCTAACAATATGAGTGTTATGAGCAAGTATGGATGGAAGGAAATATATAGCCTTCCAAGCTAACGATGCGGGTTCGATTCCCGCTACCCGCTCACATTCCTTATTCAAAATCTTTTTCGTGGACAATCTCTCATTCAAAATGAATGTTTGATTTCCATGTAACATATCTTCTATTCTTTCTTTCCTGAACTTCATTAACCTCATTTTGGATGGATAAAAAGGGGATTTGTCCTCGATAAAGTATCCCAGAGAATAATGGAAAAAAAAAGAAAGAGCGTCCATCGTCTAATGGATAGGACAGAGGTCTTCTAAACCTCCGGTATAGGTTCAAATCCTATTGGACGTAATACTCTCTCTTCAATATAAATTGTTCGAGATTGTTTTGCTCAGAAATGTAGCAAAAGAAATATATGAATAGAGCTCTATTCATTATCTTTATAAATAGCACCAATACCAACTGTGTAGTGTAACCCCTTCATGACTTGTGGAACGTAGATCCTAATATCTAAGGTAATGGATACGGATGAATTAATTTGGCAATTATTCTCATCGGATCATCTGGCATTATCTTTACCAGTTCGTTCAAAAGATTGGAACGGAAGAAACTTCTTGTACAGTCAAGGAGAGTAAAAGTTAATTTCTTACATTTAGGTGTAAAAATGAGAATATTCATGAATATTTTTAAAGATTATAGAAAAGCAATTACTATCTAATACAGCTATTTGCGCAAGTGTTTTACGATTTGGAAGCAACTGCCTTTTATACAAATATTGTATAAATTTGTTATAAGAGACTCCATTAGCACGGGATGCTGCATTGATTCGAGT
The DNA here is from genome assembly GCA_028583015.1 of Wollemia nobilis. Classification (NCBI taxonomy): domain Eukaryota; kingdom Viridiplantae; phylum Streptophyta; class Pinopsida; order Araucariales; family Araucariaceae; genus Wollemia; species Wollemia nobilis. Next base: position 758,627 of record JAQPPZ010016887.1, on the reverse strand, counting down.
AATCCACAAACGACGAAGATCTCTCTTTTGTTTACTTGTATCTCGGTGAGCGGAAACTAAGGCTCTAGTTTTCTGTTGGTTAGCAGTTCGAAAAAGTTTTGAATGGGCCCCTCGAGAGCCTGATACAAATGTAAGAATTTTTTTTCGACGTTTTCGAGCTATATACCCACGTTTAACTCTGGTCATTGAAGTTGATTCTCGTGAATGACTAATCTATTTTTTGATCAGTCATTCTTTTGTTTGGTTTATTTAAAATAAAACTAATTCTTCTAATGTAGAAAATACAGCTTCCAATGGCTTTTGCTACTGCAACCTTCCCAACCATAATTCCCTTCAGTTAGGCACCTTCTAGGTAGGCAAGGGATGGGACCTTGCACGAAGAAAAAATCATGGGTTTCATCGTTTCTATGGTTCTTTCTCTAACGGTAAGGTCCTCTCTATACGCCGGAGCCCTTTATTTCTAGGATATGAAATAACTATGTTATTGGTAACTTGTACAATTTACCACCTCCAGCTCTACTCCCAAATTATCAAGTAAAAAATATTCTCATGATAAGATTTATCCATACAGTGACGACATGTAATTATGAGAGTTGGCCAGGTAGCTAACCTTGTGGGTCCGTTCTCGCAGCAATAGAAGCATAATTTTCATTTGTGCTTCTTTCGATTTGCATGATTTCCTCGCTCAATGGATTGATGACCATTCGCTACCAATGAGGAATTGCTTTTCATCCCACATCAAGGTGATTGGATTTGCACCAATGGAAACCATAAATTTCATCCCCGGTAAGGTTAGATGATAGATCTGTACTTTGCCACAACAGAAAAGAACAGCTCTTCTGTTAGAAGAATCTCCTAGTCCATTTCAGCTTCTGATCCAAACGAGTCGCACATACACCCTAGCACATACTCCTCTACGCTGAGGACACCCTCGAAGAGCAGGGGATTTTGTTCTAGGATAATAATTATTTAAAAACAATTATCGTGGAGCACAAAATGGATCCAAATATCTTGCTTAAGAAGAATCTTAAACAAAATGAACATGTAGTCCTTGAGGATCCATCCAAAGAAGATAGATTTTTGATGGGGAGCTTATAGAAGGTAGAGGAAGGCCTCATCATAATAGGAGCACTAAAAGGGCCTGCACAGGTTATTGGAACAAAATATAAGGGAAAATAACTTATAACTTTAGAAGCATCTCAAACTCAAGGAGATGCATATATACAAGGAGTGACTGAATATCAAGCCCTAGGTGATCCATGTGCACAAGGAGTGATTGAATCTGCCCCTACTCACCCATGATAAAATTAATATATTGTAAAATATTTCATAGTTGAAAACAAGTTCTATTGTATTTTTGTAAACAATTTTGTACAATGTAAATTTTCTATGCAAATAATGAAAAAGGCTTTTATTAATTTGTCTTCTATCACTCAGAGGTTGTTTCCATTTATATTCTTGTGCAATTTTTAAATTTAGAATGATTCAACTATATTCACAATTACAATCTAAAATAATAAATGATTCAACTATATTCACCATTCAACTCAGTTGTGCCAATACATTAATATCAGTACACTAACAATACTATAACAAAAAACATATATTTTGAAAGACAATGTTGTAAATCGGTTATGAATGAACATAGTTTGGACACTCCGAAGACTACAACATAAAACATATAATTTGAAAGACAATGTTGTGTTATAAATCATAAAGTTACAATTCAGATAGATGAAACAATCTTGTGATGACAAATAAACACAAATTTATAGATGAAAATGATAACTAACAAATTCATATTGATCAATGTTGTAAAATCTTGTAAAAATTACAATTCAGGTAACTGAAACAAACAAATACTATGATATGAAGGCAATTAAAACTATTTCAAAAACAACAATGGGATATAAAACATTAAAATTTATGAATAATCAAATTTTGTGAAATCTAACAAATCTGAACCAATATTGTGAAATCTGATATCAAATGAATTCAAATTTATTAATGTTGTGAAATACTAGAAAAATCACAATTCAGGTAGCTGAAACAAACACTTCTCAGCTTGTCTAGAATCACTATTAAGCATAGCAGATATCTGTGTCTCCACCATATGATCACTGAAAGCATCATTATCCTCCTTATCATTCGTATTCCTGGTACCCCTTCTACCTGCAAGGGAATTCCAATATGCCAATGCTCTATCATAGGGAAATGTGTCCAATTGATACGATGACACATAAATTCTCAAACAATTTTCTAAATTTTTGTCTAGCCTATTGTGGAGTTTAGATTTAACAAAATATAGTGCACTGAAAACCCTCTCATCTTCCACAGATCCCAAAATAATTGTTTGACATAATTCATATAAACAAAAGTATTCACTAATAGTATCTTGTAAGACACTACTTGGATACAATTTTTGCCACAAATGTGCAATGGAACCAGTCTCATGGATGTTACTCAAAAGTGATGTTTGCTCAACCATTGTTCCACCAAAATGCGATGATTGTTGTTTTAAAAGATCTTTGTTGAGTATACCTTTGATTTCAACACCATTGACTTCCACACTTTTACTAAAATGCTTAATAAGTATGAGCATATATTTAATAAACAACTCATGTGTAGAATTGTATTCAGTACAAGGACCCCAAAACATGGGGTTAACCACACCCATGGCCTCAAGCAACTCATCTCTTTGAAACCATTCTCTTATCTCACTTGTCAATGATTCTGCTATTTTAAACAAATTTGTCTTAGTTTTGTGTAAAACAACTTCAAATCTATTGTGTGTTACAGGAACTTGTTCAACATCATCAACAACTATACTTGACTGCCTTTCAAAACAATACAAAGGTATCATCTTTCCATGAACATTAATACAAAGATGATCATTGATGTCAAACTTCAAAAAGATTTTTGGATCGTTCACGTTTGTCAATGTATTCCAACTATCAAACAAGGGATCTTTAAAATATACTTTGGACACATATAACCTATCAATAATCACACATATTTGCTTTCTCATCCTCATGAAATCAATGATATAGATGGATCTCTCTTGTGCAAGTTTAATCAATCTATTCATTTCATGTAACATTGGAAGAATACCACATAACGTTAAAAGGGTTTCAAAGTCAGTCAAAAGGAACAACAAATATTTTGCCTTATCAACTGCCCTACGATTTGCGTACATAAACCCCGTTAATGATTGATATTCTTTAAAAAATTTGTGTGTAGGTTGATACAATGAAATCCACCTTGTATCCACATATTTTAACAATTTTTTTCCTTCTATAACTCCTAGTGCAAACTGTTGAAACTCTACAAACCTTTTTGGACTGCAAGAAAAATAAGAATGTATTTCATGAATAAGGTCTTCCACTCTCACAACATTTTCAAAAGAGCTCATGATTTTATATGCTAGATTCACTCTATGAGCCATGCAATGAATGGGTATCATATATGGGGCAACTGAGGTTTGGAGATGAACACAAAGACCATTCATGTGCCCTTGCATTATAGCAACACCATCAACTCCAATGCATATTAACTTTGTGGCTATCTCTATATCATTCATTCCCGCAATATCCTTTAAACTACTCACAACAACATTATAGATGTTTTCTGCATTTGAACTTTCCACCATCTTATGTAATCCTAGCAAACTAGGTTACCTTACATGATTTTGAAATGTGTACACATGCATGCAAATCCATGATGTGTTATCCACAATCGTCACCTCATCAATAGAAAGTGATATGAATCTAGCAAGTTTTACTTTCTCCCTCAGGTCCTCCTTCTCAACTAATGATAGATATTTTACCATTTCCCAACCACTTCGATCTGACCAATGGGAACTAGGAAGGTTTTGCACATCAGCTATTTGAAATAGGTGCTTATAATCAATGAAATCGGATATGGGTCTACCCTTTTTGAGAATACTATATACAACAACAAACTACAAACTTTTTGAAGCTAAAGTGGTCTTATGAATTTTTTGAAATTGGGCTTTAATCGTTCCACATTTCCCAACAAGAGATTGTTGTTGCTTTAAGTGATTGTCATATTCTATTGCATATCTGACATGCATACATTCTGATGCATCCTTCCACCTAACTTCTTTATTAATTTTACCATCACTTCCTCGAACTTTTACATAAGCTTTGCCAACATGTTTTTCTATTGTATCTATCTTATTTTGCAGCCTATGATCCTTACCTAGTTTCCAACTACAAATTTTGCATCTACATTATTTTTTATCGACTTGGTTGTCCTCGGTCAGGATAGGCTCTATCCAAGGAATTTTTTCTACCCATTCATTCTTAAATGCCCTTCCAATAGCCCAGTTAGATGTCTTTCTCTTTTTAGTATTTTTGCTTGAAGATTCAAAAGAAGTTTGTAATGTATTTGATTTATCACTTTCATTTTCAACTGGCATGTCCTTTTGAGGAATATCTTCAAGTGTTTGTTGGATGTCATTGTTAAGAGAATTTTCATTAGAAGGCATCTCTTGGCAAGGAATATCTTCAAGTGGAGGCATATCAGGGTCAATAGGGTATTTTGCATAGTAGCATACAATAATATTCTTTATCATTTTTGGATTTAACAAAAAAACTTACAAACAGGAATATGATTCATATCATCATGCAATATGGATAGAGGCACATACTGTGAGTTAACTATTTGAGGAAGAAAGCATTATTTAAAATAATCACGGAATATACAACTAATTGTTTAGAAGTCAAAAATCATTTGTACCTTGAATTTGCTCGGATGTCGATGGCTCGTTGGATTTCGACATATGGCTAAAATAATTCAGGATACTCTTTTCAGCAGAAGATTTGGCCCCCTTCTTTGCATTGCTAGTAGGTGACATTTTACTTGTAAAGAAAATATTTTTCAATTTAGAAAAGTAATAAAATGTTGAAGAGATCTTAATTTTGTGAGGGCTCAAGATAATATAGTAATTAGAATAAATAGATGGTGGGTTGGTAGAAAATACATACCTATTTCCAGACATGCTTTATTGTGATTTTTTTGCCACTACACTATTTTCTAGAGATAGCACTTGTAACTAATAAGAGCATAAAACTAATCAATATACAAATTCAAATCAATGTAAGAAAAAAAACTTGTGTATGCGAAATATATAATTACAGATACAAATGTGGAAAAATATAAGATTCTAGTACAAAATGGACAAGAAGTAGAGAATCACAATATCTTTAGAGAAACAGAGCATCACAATGTCCTTAGAGAACCAAAGCATTTACCTACTCATAATATTGTAACAGAAAAGTAGATCTCAATAGAAACAGAGAATCAAAGAGTGTTAACAGAAAGAGAGAAAATAGGGAAAACATGGAGAATAGGGAAAAATAGAGAATAACATGGAAAACAGAGCATTGACTTATTTTTAATAAATGATAAAAAATAGCAAAAGAAAAACCTGCAATTAGATGATAGAAAAACATATCTTATTACTACAACTGCTTCAACTCATATTCTCTAAAAAATAAAAAAAAAACATAAGATCATAGATTCACAATGTTTTAAAAGAAATAGAGTACCTGGTGCAGAAAAATATTTGGAGGTAGGTCCAATTAAAAAAGGTTCAATAGTTAGTCTGGGGGAAGAACGGTGTCAAATATTGGTTCAATTTTAAAATAGTTTTGGATGTCAATCCGATTACAGATCTGTGTCAGGTCGTCCATAGTTTTTTTGCGTATAAAACTATATCAAGATGTCCAAATATTAGTTTAGATACAAATTAGTGTTTGAATGGTGATCCAAGTACAGAATAGAGCTCAAGTTTCAGTTTGGGTTCGGGTACAAAATTGTCTCAAGATATCTTGATGTCGATATGGATACAAAATTGTGTTAGGCCATCTAAATATTTGTCCAAGTATATATTAGTTTCCAAATGGTAGTTTGAGTACAAAACAAAGACAAAATATCTATCAGGATGTCGATCTTGGTGCAAAACTATGTCAGGTTGACAGATTTTGGTCTAGATGCATAACAATATCTGCATGTCTTTCTAGGTAAAGAATTGTGTATGACTATCATTTTGAATACAAAAAAATATCTGGATAGAAAATGACAACCGGATCTCTTCAGGTGTAGATATGGGTTTGATTTTGATCTTAGTAGAGTTTTGATCTAGATCAACTAGTTTTTGGACACAACTGAACTTTGGTGGAATTCTATAATATATTGAATGTACTTTTTACTGTGGCTACTCAATTTTCAAATAGTTTGAACATTTTAAGTTAAAAAGTATCACTAGCATGTTAGTTATATATAGTTTTATAGTTGGTACATTTGGTGGGGTAAATTAATTTTTTTATAAATGTAACATTAAAATACTCCATAGTTTAGGTGGGAGTGTTGGTGAATTTAAAAAAAAAAATGTAATACTATTATCAATGAATGGCAAACCGAAACCCAAGAAAAAATTCCCAAAAATTTTTGGGCGAAAGGGTCAACGTCCAGGGTCCTCCAAATTTACCAATTTGAATATTTTAAATGTAAATATTTTCCCAATTTGTGAATATTGCCACTATGTATAATCTGGATAGAAATAAGGCTAAGTAATGAAAGCCTTGGATATGCAAGTCCAAAAATATGTAGTGTTACCAAATTTGTGAGGAGAGGGAGTAATGCAAGGAATGAAGGTTTGAGAATAGGTTGTTGCAGTTAGTGAGGAAGATGTAGACATGTAGTAACTAGTTATTGGAATCTACATCCTTGTGGGAGTTTTGAAAGATGTAATTACTCAAAAGCAAGTGTTGATACTATGAAAAAGTCACCACTAAAGTGTATGTTAATTATAGTAGGATAGTTGTGTCCTAATGGGATAATTTGAAATGAATATTAATTGCATTCTATAAGAAGAGGTTTGATACTCAAAGTGGTGATAATAAGACAATGGATTTGACCTTGTGAAGACAACCAAGCTAAAGTGATGACAATGTGGGGAAATAATTCATGTTCATGAGTTGCATCTCATGAAATATTTTCTCTTACCTAGTGAATATGATATGGGAGCATCTGTCAAGTAGGTATAATAGATAAAATTAGTTGGAAAAACTACTCGAGCAATCATCGAACTAAGAAGAAAGATAAGTGAGGAATGTGGAAGGTGAACCGATGGATGAAAAAATAGAAGATGTAAAAGAGAGAAACTCAAATATCTAGGAAGAGAAAATTATGAAAGAGATAAAGTAGAATGGAAACCACATTGAAAAAATAGAAGAATAAATAGAGGACAAGAGAGAAAGAGAGAGCTATAGAGAGAAACATATCCATACCATGGTGAAAATAAGAACTAGATGTTGATAGTACCATTATAACCAATATTTTGATTTTTCTAATATTGACAACCTTCAAGAATTATTGAATAATATAATAAATTTTCATAGAAGATTTTGTGTATGAATGTTTCATATTATTAATGTTGTATACATAAGGTTGGATTGCAGGTTTACAATTCTATAGTATAAATAGCTCTAAAAATGAAAAGTGGTTATAACGATCCATTAATCGAAGGGGGTTTCATGTAGTTCATACGATTACTCGATGTTAATTAACTAGGTCTATGGATTGGTCCAGTCAAACCTCAAAAGGTTTATTTTATTAAATTTAGGAGTCATGCCTCTATTGTCTCCTGATTGCTAATTACTTTTCTTAATAAATATATTGGAGAAATCTATCCAATTAATTGTTTTCCCCTATAAGTGTTTGGGCTATTTTTAGCATACTCATCAAAAATTAGATTTTTAATCTTAAACACATAAATATCCTTATCCATTTTATCCAAATTATTCTAGAAGTCTTTTATCATGGTGGAGAGAGAAGATATTCAAATCTGAAAGTCAATTATGATATCCAATTCAGTGATTTGTTTGTCCATCATTTGTATTATAGCATCCAATACTTGATGATATGTCTCTAGTACCATTTACTAAAAATATAATCATTATTTTTTGTAGTTACTATTTTAGTAAGGGTCCCAAAAGTGTGTATGGGTACTATAGACCAAAATGATTATCTTGAAAAGATGATAAAAATGAGATATACCAAAAAGGTGACAAATTTTGGGTTCCTAAAAATAGTGTATGAGCATTAAATATAAAAAAGGTCAGCTTGAAAATATGATCAAAATGGGCTATATCCCAAAAGGATGATTTTTTTGGTACTCTTTTTTATATAGCCCTTTAGCCCTTTATACTTTGTAATTGAGCTCTATAGTCCTCTATACTCTATTTTTTTATTCTATGAGCGCTACCCTTGATAAGGAAAATATGAAATGGAGGTATTCTAGGTTAACATATGTGTAATCTTCATAGCCCTCTAATATACAACAACAACCGATAATATTTGGACTAGTTTTTTAGGCCATTACCTAAGGAGGATATAACCAATATCCTTCAGTGTGCTAACCACTTCTATGATCAGTATGAAAGGGTAATATTTCTAAGTGCTATGCTTGATACATTATGGATATTTCACGACTAAATATCTTCTTTTATATGGATGTTTTACTTAAGGTTCCTTAAAGCGGTGTCTCTATATACATAAGGTATGTGGGACGTAAAATCGATGTATGAGTGCTATCTAAGGTGTAGGTATTGGAGCCTAACCATTTCTCACTTTATCACATGCTTTAGGGGTAATCTAGCTTAGCTAATAATGATAGCTCAATGTTATTTTAAAATAGATGAAACATTATTTCTAACCTAAGAACTAAAGTCTAATTATGGCATGGTTCAATGGTGGAGACATATGGGTGGCATAGAGTACCCCAAGGTTCAAACCCTAACAATACTAAATAGGCTATATAAATTTATAATACTAAGTTGATCTAAAAGGGAAAGAGCAACCCTTTCAAAACACTACCTAAATAAATAAATAAGGGATATAAGGTTAAAAAAATATTTGCTCATAATATAAGCTTATCATACCTTGGTAAGAGCTCTAATACCACTCGCAAATAACCTCTCCTTATCATACAAATATTTCACCTTTAAATTGTTAGTTTTGAGTTGTATTGAGACAAAATATTTAGTTTCAAAAAAAATTGTAACTATGATTACAAAGAGTGTTGACAAAAACAACACTAATATCATATGCCCAATAAGATACGTATTTATTAAATGGAATACAAAAATGCAAAATAAAAATAATTGTAGGAATATGAGACAAGTTATCATTCACATCTTAAAGGGAATAACCTCCTTAAGAAATATAAAAATTATTCTCTAGCCCCATGAAGGTTACATCCTTCCCTTTTTTGTATATTTACAAGCATAATTAATAGAATTCTATGACAATATTCTATGATAATCTACAATAGTAATATTCTATGAAAATATTCCTAACTACATATTCTATGATAGTTATGTTTATTATTTCAAAGTGGTCAAATATATAATTTGATGACAAACACTCCTACCTATATCTAACTTAACACATGGTCTACTTCTAAGTTAATGTGTGGTCCAATTTACATACAATATCATATACCACTATTAGTTATAAATGTGGGTTACATAGAATTCTATAAATATTTTTCCTAATTTCTAGATTTTGATTGATGTTAGATCATGTTTTTCATACTTGCACTCATCAAACTTGATATTGTTTCATTATCTCTCACCTTGTGGTCAAACAAGAACAACTTCATCAAATACAATGGATTTGTCATTGTTAGATGTCTTAATTATTCTATTCTTTATTACAAGCATTGGATTCAATTACTTCTATTGTTATGAGGGATAATGAGAAATAATGTACCCCTTTGTATGTTTAGCTTATTGTGCCCCCTTGGGCATGTTGTGTCCATTTGTATAAGTGGGTATGCCTAGGTAGGGTAGTCCAATGTGCTGTCAAATTTAGTTTGTGTATACATGGTGTTGCTATCACTAAGAGATTCTCCTACACAACAAAACATAAAGAGTTGAGTATGAAAGAACTTAAAATTTATTAAAATAATTAATTTTTGAGTAACAAGTTAAAAAACACTATTTCTATATCTATGAAAATATTTAAAGAAACAATAATCTTAATAAAAAAAATTAGTTTTAAAAAAATAGTATAATTAAAATTATTTAATCTTTTACAATATTAACTATCTAAAAATAAATTTATAAAATTTTAATTATTCAACATCTAAATCCTCATTGTTCTCAAATAATATAATGGATAGTTGGAGATCAAGTGGGTAGTTAAAATTTATAAAATTTTAATTATTCAATATCTAAATCCGCTCATGTGGGGGACTTTGAGAGCAAGTGGATAGTTAAAATTTATAAAATTTTAATTATTCAATATCTAAATCGGCTAATGTGGAAGAGTTTGAGAGTAAGTGGATAGTTAAAACTCTCAAGTTGAAAAGCAAAGGCCCCAAAACTCTCAAGTTGAAAAAAGAAGGCCCCAAGTTCAAATCTCTTCCCCTCGTGGATATGTAAATGCAAAGTCTTGTTTCCAATATCCAATAATATTCTTTTAATTATCAACATCTAAAACCTCATTATTCTCAAATAATTTAAGTTTATATGGATTTGACCTCAATATCTCTTACTTAATCAGCTCATTGAAATAACCAAATGACAAGGACGAGACACACATATGGGGGAAATTTAGAATGGAATGTGGTAAGCGTTTGGATTTTCAATAGTAATTGTGATACTTTGCTTTATTGAAATATGCAGGAACAAGTGCTCTATGTTGACTTCAAAAAAATTATAGAGGAACGGTAACTTTACATGAAAGAATCCATTTCTATAGGATGATTCGAAGGGTCACCTACACTGAATTAACCGATGGTGCGGCGTGCTTGCTTATTATTACACAAATACTTAGTTACTACGCCATTGGTCATCCCTCATCCCTCACTCATTATATTTCGCCAAATCTACGCTTTCTAACCTGTTTGACGAATTCCAGCACTTTCTCGGACTGCGGAAGCGCCTTCTTCACACTCTCCCTCTCCCTACATTTCTTCATCCACCGGGCAATGCTGGGACACTTGTCCTCGAAAGGAATCGTGAAGTTCCCAACCGTCTCGTACGTCTCAAACCACGCCATGAGGGGTGCAACCGCAATGTCAACCAATCCGAATTCATCTCCTCCAAAATAATCTTTTCCATCGATCACCCCTTCCAATATAATTAGACTTTCCACAAGTTCGCTCTTCGCCGCTTCTTGATCCTCCCCTTTGCTTGCGAATATGCGTCCCCCCGCATTGTAGTAAACTTGCAAACACATAACACATATGAGGATTCAAAATCATTAAACAATCTTTGGCATAAAATCAGTTGGCTATAGTAGATCTGAGTAGAAATCACTATCAGCATGCTCACCTGTTGTAAACCTGAAAGACGAAACCAAAAAGAAATTAATTTAAACCCAGCATCAAACATGGAGTACAGTAGCATGAGAAGGTGTTATTTCGTAATTACCTTCTTGTCCACGAAATCTGCCCAGAATCGTGCAAGCGCTCGGTCATATGGATGAGAGGGTAGAAAATGAGGAGCATTAGGAGAGGTCCATGTCTCGTCCATGTATTGCAGGGCAATGAGAGACTCCGCCACACATAGTCCGTTGTGAACGAGAACGGGTACCTTTTTGTAGACGGGATTCATCTCCAACAAGAGAGATGTGTTGTCTTTAAAACTTTCTTCGACATACTCGTACTTGACGCCCTTTTCTTCCAGCCCAATCAATACTCTCATACAGTAGTGGCTGAACCATGCCGTCAGAACCTTAACATCCTCTTCGCTTGCCATTTTAACTTTCTCGTTTTAGTTTATCTTTCCTCCTGGTAGATGATTATTGCTACTAGTCAGGAGAGGAGGATACCTCTGGCTCCTAATAATGGTTGTGTTAAGAGAGCAACTGCTGCTGATATAGAACTTTCGATCGAGTCAACATTGTTAAGCAAACTTGGGAGGTGCACAAGGCAAATGTGTCGTTCCTGAATATTTTGCCTCTGATGACTGATGAGGTCAGAAATTGTATTAGGTGAACAAGAAAAACGCGAGGATAGCCGGCCTCATTGCGTCTCAACAATTGTGTTCTCCAATACCATAAACTAAAATATATGTTTAAAAATTTAAAACGTTATCTTCGTCCCAATATATGTTGGCTTATGCCTTTTACCATGAACGCCGAAAACCGCTTGAATCTCTTCTTGATGTTTACGATTGCTAAATCCAAATGATTATGCTTCTTCAAAACTAAGATACGAAGCTTCTTCGATATATATAACCGACCGCTTTCCAGAAGATGTTTAGTGACATAGTAATTATTGTCACTTCCTTGAAGAACTCGAATAGTCATTGTCGTTCACAACAAACATATGTTTCTTTTAGTTAATGTTTTGCGACCGGCTTTAGATTCTATTTGCCTATATTAAAGAAAAGTTTATGTATGTATTTCTATGTTTCCTCCGCCAAAGTTGTCCTATATTTATCAAATTATTCGAGTGGACATTGTTGTAAACTTTTAAAGCTATGAACTGATCAAAATTGGCCCTTCAAATTTTCTCACTCAATCGCATCGCCTACCAAAAATCTGTATTTCTCGAATATTCTTCCACTCATTTCGGCTTCATTAATAATTTATTTATTTAATTTTTTTTAATTTTGTTGTGTTATTGGTGTGGTTAGAAAGACGTGATTTTTTTAAGATATTCAGTATATATGGAATATGAGTTATAGTTTTTATGATTAAAATTTAAATTTTCTTCATCAAAATATTAAAAAATATGATCTTATTATTATGTATTATTGTTTTTAAATATATTTAATTAAACTATATATCTGAAGCTTCTAAAAATTAAAAGTTTTATATATTATTTAAAAATATTGTTCTCTTAAGCATGAAAAGAGTAGTCTCTCATTGGTATTAGTTAAAAATTCTTATTCTTTCAAACCTTGTAACTTTACGGTGCAGAGGTGAAAAGTATGAAAACCTAATTGCTGATTTCATTAATTTGTAAAGTTTATATGGTATTAACTTACCCAAAAAATATAACAAGTCACCTGAATCTCGTAACCATGCGCATGGATTGCCCTGGAGGAGAATAGGGAGGTAAGACAAATTCTAACCTATCTCTTGCTAACAATATGCTAACTAAATGCTACATGAGAAAGAGGCTCACGAGTTTTATTAACAATAATAATAATACCTAGGAATAAGAAAGAATCTAAACCTAGGTAATCCAAGTAGACACATGATACCCTCATCATACCTCCTCACTCAAGAAGCATTGGAATCTAATACTTTTATAAAAGGAGTGCAAGGTGGAGTCACCAAATGCTACAAAGAAGTCTCATAACTGTTGACAATTTTGTCATATTTCTTAAGGGGTAGAAAAAGAAAACAAATTTTGTATAGTGTTGTGTAAAGTTTTGCTTTGTTGTTTTTTTTATTTTGAAAAGTTGTAGAAATTTTGGCTTCCAATGCCATCCCCTTTGTATATAAAGTAGAAAAGAAAGAACTTCGCTGCCAAACAAGCTAGAGAAAAGAGCTTCGTCGAAGGAAAATGAAAAGAGCTTCGCACCTGAAGCATTTCCAGCACTACTTGGGTAAAAGTTTTGCGAAGTAGTTTTCGTCGAAGTAAAATGGAAGGAAAAGAGAATGAAACTACTTCACGCCCGAAGCGTTTCTAGCAGCTACTTCGGGCGAAAATTGAGCGAAGCGGCATTCAGAAGAAAAGAGAGCTTCGCACCCGAAGCATTCTCAACACTGCTTCGGGTGGAGTTTTTTGCGAAGTAGTATCACCGAAGTAAGATACAAGGATAGCAATAGAAGGAACTTCGGGCCCGAAGCGCTTCAAGTAATTACTTCGGGTGAAAGTTGAGCGAAGCGGCATTCAGGAGAAAGAGCTTCACACCCGAAGCATTTCCAGCATTGCTTCGGGTAGGGTTTTTTGCAAAGTAGTATTGCCGAAGAAGAATACAAAAGCAGCGTTCGAAAGAACAACTTCATTCAAAAGAACAACTTCACCGAAAAGCAAAGGCAAGAAATCTACTTCGGGCCCGAAGCATTTTCAGAAGCTACTTCAAGTAAGATTTCTACGAAGCGGTGTGCCAAAGTGAAATACAAATAAAAAGGGGTGAAACTACTTCGCACCCAAAGCATTTTCAGCAAATACTTCGGTTGGGAAATCAGCGAAGCGAAACTCAAGGAGCATTGAAAGTACTTCACCAGAAAGTTTCTGAAGTACTCACTTCGGGCCCCTCCATCAGCGAACCATTTTTACTTTGCCAAAAGCTCATTGCGAAGCATTTTCTTCAGATAATTTTTTGTGAAGTACTTATGCCCGAAGTGGAAGGATGCAATGTCTTTTGAAGACAATTTCTTCGGCCGAAATCTTCCCGAACCACAGTTTCGAAAGAGGATCATAGCGAAGCATTTATAGAGGGCGTCAGCAAAGTAATTTAGTCAGCAAAGTAGCAAATACAAAGAGACCCATTTTGCAAAGTGAATATGCTTCAACACTCCCCACCCCCGAATCAGTTTTGCGAAGCTCAATTTTGCAAAATACAGACTAAAGAGGAGTTTTTGCTTCGGCCCAGAACCATTGCGAAGCAAATTTGTGAATGAAAACTTAGCGAAGCGCTTCACGAGCATGCGTTCCAAGCTAGGTATTTTCTCGAGGCGATCAAGTGCCTCATAAATGCAATTTTTCATGCCTGGTAAGCTCACTGCTCATTTCTAACAATAAAAAGTGAAGTATCAAGCCATGATAGAGATCCCAGTGAGCATGGCGGCCACTCAAGCACCGCACCCAGAGATTAAGGACATCCATACCGCCCATCAATGCACCTTTCCATGGTGGACCCGGTCACGGTTGCCAGTTTTGGTAACAAATTTGAGAGCTCAATCACGAAAGCCTCAGGGAGATGAATTCTTAGGGCTCGAGGGCGTACTTCTCATTGCTATGTAATTATGACTCAGAGGCCCGGGTCCTCTATAAAAACCCAAGCATTGTAATAGAACAAAATGGGAAACTATCTGCTAGAAATTTGCTGTAACTTGATGTCCTATGATTATACTAAATAGATTTGGGCTCAATTTCTTTCTTGTATATTGCCTTTTGTGCTTGCTTCTTTTGTCTCTCTTCGCTTGCATACTGATATGTTGAACTCTACGTCCAGAGTGCGATCGGGGGGTTGTATCCTAAAACTCGTCTGAAGGATACATAGGAAGGGAAAATGTTGTACAGGTTTTCTTTTATGCTACCTTTTGCACTTACTTCTTTTGTCCCTCTTTGTTTACATATTGAGATGCTGAACTCTGTGTCCAGAGTGCGATCGGGGGCTATACCCTAAAATTCGCCTGAAGGATACATAGGAAGGTC
This sequence comes from Wollemia nobilis, assembly GCA_028583015.1. Lineage (NCBI taxonomy): Eukaryota > Viridiplantae > Streptophyta > Pinopsida > Araucariales > Araucariaceae > Wollemia > Wollemia nobilis. Next base: position 743,251 of record JAQPPZ010016887.1, on the reverse strand, counting down.
GATATTGCATTTCTTTTATTTATTCTTGGTGTTCCTTGCTTCCATTCAAGTTGTTTGTTGGCAATCTTGCTTCCTATTCTCTCCCATCCCAAATCACCGATCTCTCTTCCCTTACCCTTTCATCTCTTTCTCTAGCCCTACTCCTTTTATCTCTTTCTTGCACCCTTACCTCAAAACGCCCAAGTAGTTTAGCATAGGAGCTAGCCTTTCTTTGAATATTGGCTCGAGGGGCATCTCTTCCCTTCGGCCTTTCAATGTTGGTCTAGGTCTAGGGCGCATACACTCAACTCAAAATCCTTTCCTAGGCAGATTTGATGACCAATAGTTTCTGGCACGCCTGGTGGGATTGACTGTACTTGTCTCAGTAAGATCCATAACCAGTCAAGGTCCCATATTTTAATGCAAAACCCGTCTTTACCGAGGCCAATAGTTCTAACTAATAGTCTCACTTGACTAGTGGTAGTGAGGATCGATGCCCTCATTACTAAAAGACTCTTAGCATCTGGCGACTCTGTTTACCTAAGAATATTTAAGTCATAAAGACCAGTACCAAATGTTTGTGCCTTCATGCAAAAGAGATGGAGAGTTAAGAATAGAGGAGAGGAAACCAAGTTTTTTGAGCTAGATATTGATGCCTTTGGGGAGCAATCAAGGTTGGTCACCCCCGAGTCACTGTTACAAGGAACATTCTATGTTGGTAGACAAGGCCTAATTTTGGATAGTATAGCATCTAGTTTTCCTCCCAATCCTCCCAACTCATCGAAGCATCCTAATCCCTTCATTCCTATTAGTTGTCCTACTAGAAATCAAGGGGGAGCTTTGAGAATCCCTATTTATCAAAATCTAGGAGTAAGTATGGCATAGCAGCAACAACAACAACAGCAAATGTAGCAACCACTACCACCCAGGTTGTGCCCAGCATGGGATTCTTTGTCACCACTGAATCTAGTAGGACAAGGGCAAGTGCCGCCTACTGCCATAAAGAAGATCCCAACGTTCGATGGAACTGGGAAGACTACTCTAGAGCATATCTAGGACATAATATCTCTGGTGGCGATCCATGACATTATAGAAGAACAAATTATGGTAAAGCTTCTGGTTCTTTCCCTTAGAGGAAAACTCCTCTATTGGTATAGATCTCTACCACCCGGTAGTATTACGGGATGGGACCAGTTAGCTAGGAAAATTATGGGAAACTTCAACGAGTCTTCTGATCCTACTTCTATTCTACATCAGCTCACTTCGATCAAGAGACATCCACAAGAAGAAATCATAGATTTCAATGGTAGGTTCACTCAGACTTGGCAAAGGGTACCAGTTGGACTTCGGCCAACCGACGAAGCTGCGGCACTTTATTTCCTTTGGGATTTCAATCCTGATATTAGTCTCATGGTGAGATATTCTAATGTTAATACTTTTCTCGAGTTATATGAGTTAGCCAAGAGGGCAAAAATGGATTTGATAGCTATGGGTAAGCTTCCCCAAAGGATGTCGATGCCCATACTTCTCGAATTCCTTCAATTCCAGTACGCAAGTGCAGCCACTTTGCAAATCTCTACAACCCTAGCACTCCCGATTTCATCTTGGAACCCGAATCCTATCATGTCTCAAATCATCGCTCCACAAATCCACTTCCCTACATTTTCAACTCCACAGCCCACCATCTCTTCGACATTTCCTATACTTCCAGCACCACCTCAACATCCTGCCCTTCCTCCAATACCGACAATGACTTCATTTCCACTCATTTTGAAAGTCGATGATATACAAACTAAAATCCTACATGAGATGTTGTCTCTGAACTCTACAATTCAAATGTTATCCAATGACATGACCATTGTGAAGAAGCAAGCGCAACAGGAATTCCTATCGAGAAGATCTTATCCTACGTCTGCGCTTACCAAATACCAAGCAGTCCAGCAAGGGAAGGCTGTGGTGAGAAATGCTACAATTGATGAAGCTCCGAGCACTTTCGACTATGTATATTGGTGCTCTACATGCAATGATCCGCATGAAGAGAATACCTACACCCTACACCAACACTATGTACAAACACTAGAAAATAGTAGTCATAGCGGTCAAGTCAACATTATTAGGTAGACAAGTCAGAACCTAACAATTGGTGAGGAAGAGCCAGTTGCAATACTTACCCAAGGAGGAAAGAAGGCAATAGAAGTAGATGCTACTCAGTTGGCTCCTTCAAAAGAGCAAGTTCGACCCGAGAAAGGACAATCGTCTACTTTGGCATCGAGTGAAAGTCCTCCGCCTACACCAATCAAAGAAAAGGCTCAAAAGGCCTTTTTCGAACAGCCTTAGGCAGAAACTAAGGAACAGGCTAAAGAAAAGCTCAAGTTTCCTTCACTGACTAAGCGGCAAAGAGTTGAAGCTACGGAGTAGTATCGCACCAGATACGAACCTAGAAAGGAGCTCGAAGCGCTCAAATCCCTGGCGTACAACATTGTAGAGGAGTTGAAGAAAATTCTAGCCAATATCAACCTGTACGATGCACTACAACTACCTGGACAGGTGGACCTACTACAAGAATCATTGAAGACAATTAAAGTAAAAAAGGCGACAATGCCTGCTCTTGTGTAGACCCTATCCACATCCATCATGGGGAAGAATAGACCACCTCCATTCTACCTCTCCCTATAAATGGAAGGGTATGTGGTACATAATTGCATGATTGACTCTGGGGCCGTTACAATAGTAATGCCAAGAGCAGTCTACGAAGAGATAGGGATGGAGTATACGTGAAGCAGCCAAGGTGTACTCCAGTTGGATGGTACTCCAATGAAAATTATAGGGGTGATCAAGGACATTCCTATCCAACTACATAAGATGCCTCAAATCACGGTCATACAAGAGGTAGTGGTAGTCGACTTGAAGCCATATTTCAGTATGTGCTTGTCAAGGGAATTCATGGCAAAGCTATGCGAATATCTTTCTATGGATTACTCTCATCTAGAGATTCCATTTAAATGAAAGAAGGTGAAGATCTACAATGAAAAGCCTTCTTCCTTTCTTGTACAGAAGATGTTCGAAGAAGAAAGTAGCGAACCAGTGAATGCAATGGTGGAAGAGATAGAGCAGGTAGACCTGGTCAAAGAATCTCTTGCACAATTAAATTATGAATATGAGTTCTCATTGGTGGACTTTAATGCCATGGTAGAGACCAAGATAGGGTGCTATGCGATCGCCAATCCTAAAAAACACTCCCAACCAGAGAATAGAACAAGTGCCCAGGAAGGACTATGGAAGTTGTTCTTCGACGGCACCTAATGTAAAAATGGTGCTGGGGCAGGGATTCTTCTAATTTCACCCTCCAAAGAGCAAAAGGAATATTGCTACCAATTGAAATGGAGCTGCACTAACAATGCAGTAGAATATGAAGCATTGTGCCTAGGACTCAAGAAAGCTGACAAATTAGGCATAAAGCATCTCCAAATATTTGAAGATTCCAAACTGGTTTGCAACAAGGTCACAAATAAATGTACTTCAAAGAAGCATTATCTAAAATTATACTGCAATAGGGTATGGTACCTTTTCGACTAGTTCGAATCTCTCAATATGTAGTCAATTCCACGAGAAAAGAACCAACATGCCGATGTTCTGGCATCCATCGTAGCCAAGTACTCTCCAACAAAAGACATGGTGCACAAGCCCAAAGCTGTGAGGATGATCTACAAACCCTCTGTCCCAGAAAAAGATCTGCATTGGCAAGTATTTGATAACGACGAGCAGATTGTAAATTTCATGATCCAAGAAGCCACCACAGTCGAATACTGAAGCTCTGATGAAGAAGAATATGAAGGGTTGATTCAATTGAAGAATAACCACGTTCCCAAGGGACTAATCACCCTTGAAAGCCTCTTTGATCAGAATGACCGAGCTCTCTTTCACATGATCAAAATCAATGAAAAAAAGTATCAGGATTTAGAGCTTGAACCTGGAAAAGCAATAAAGGTTGGAACCGACTACACTTCAGAAGAGAAAGAACAGATACAAAATCTATGCAAAAAATTTTCCAACATAATTGCTTGGTCTTATCAAGATCTTTGGGGATACAATCAGCAGCTGGTTCAATGCACAATAAAATTGTAGGAGGGGGTCAAACCCTTCCAACAAAAGCAAATACCTGTTAATCCCAGGATCAAGGTCCTAATGAAGGCCGAACTCCTGAAGATGCTCGAGGCAAAGATCATATATCCCATCAATAACTCTTCATGGGTAGCAAACCTGGTCCTAGTTAGAAAAAAGAATGGAGATATCAGGTTATGTGTGGACTTTAACAACCTAAACCAGGAGTCCCTCAAGGACCACTATCCTCTCCCACAAATCGATCAAATCTTGCACTCAATGGCTGGAGCTCAATGCTTCTCTCTGCTCGATGGTTTTTTTGAATACAATCATATCTAGGTCAGGGACGAAGACCAGCATAAAACAACATTCACCACCAAGTGGGGAACATTTACTTACCAACGAATGCCATTCGGCCTATCGAATGCTGGTGCCACTTTTTAGAGAGCAATGTATCTTGCTTTTTGCGAGCTTCTAAATAAGGTTATCGTCATCTATCTAGATGACATGAATGTTTTCTCCTAAAAAAGGGAAGATCATCCCACACATATACAACAAGTTTTCAAAAAATGTCGAGAGTTCAACATTTCGATCAATCCAAAGAAGTCCATATTCGTAGTCAGCAAAGGGAAGTTGTTGGGACATGTGATATTAGAGAAAGGCCTTGTTGTAGATCCTGACAAACCCGAGGCTCTAATGAAGCTCCCACGTCGCACAGACAAGAAAGGACTTCAATCCTTCTTCGGCCAGATTAACTTCATGAGGAAGTTTGTCCCCGACTTCACCCAAGTCATCAAGCCAATGTCCCAACTCCTGAAGAAGGGTGTAGACACCAAAACAGCACCAATATGATTATGTGACTACAAACACTGATCGCTTTGACACACACAGCCCCCAGGGCAGCCCTCAGAGGTTAAAAAGTGGTCCTAACCACTTTTGTAGCAATTTTGTAAGGTCAAAATGCAATTTAGCACATCCAGGCACTTTTCTTAGAATCCGTCCCGCCCAGGGACGAATTCAAATTGGGATCCGTCTCACCCAAGGATGAATTCTAAATTCGTCCTGGGTCGGGATGAATTCTAGGTTCAATGGGCAAAAAGAAGAATGGCACCAAGTGGCAGCCGAAGACTGTCAATTTATGACTCTTGCCTTGCATGCGCGTGTAGGTGGGTAGATTGGCCGTTGGAGGACTATCACAAAGGCAGTCATGGAAGCCCAAGTCAGGGAGGAGTCTCCTCCCTCTTGGGAAGGCATGGCCGCCACATGGCATCCCTACATGCCCATCCAAAAGAGACCCCCTGGGTCTATAAAATGGTGGACTTTCCCACCCAAGAAGGACAAGTTGGAGGCATTTTCAAGCAATGAAGTGCTGCCAAATTGAACACCACATTGCACCCTTTTTGATTCACCTCTTCCACATCCTTGATCTCTTTCGCAAGAGAGGTTATTGGGTGGCTATTGGAAGTGTGAATTAGGACCCAAAAACCTGAAATTTGACCATAGTAATCTACCAATTTTCCGACAACCCATCACAAGATATTTTGGGCCCATCCCAAGTGGATTGGTGCCAAAATCAAGTTCTAACGGTGGGCGGCCCGCTTGGGCACCCCGCACTTTCTAAGTTTCATTTTAATTTTTTCTTCTATAATTTTTCTATATTCCATTCCATTCTATGTTATCTAGATAATTTATAACTTCGATTTCATAATGTTCTGATCGGATCTCATCACATTTTTGTCACTTTTGTTGTCCCACTAACTTGCAGGTAGTGACATCAAATTCTTGTTGATGGAGGTCAAATTGGGAGAATTCGACCATCTGGGTCGTCCCAAAATGCCCCCAATTAGCTAACCCCTATGTTTTTAGGTATTTTGGAGATCCCGAGACTTAACATTTGAGCAGCATCACCGCGATGCTTTGTCGCAGGCGAATTGGTCCTACCCGGGGATGAATTACGGTAGAATTCCTCCTGTCTAGGGATGAATTTCAGTTGAATGCAAATCAGCGGAGTTTCCCTAAATGTTTTGATGGCAGTGGCCCTCTGGTAATGTTTTTTGGTCTCTATCAAAATTGCAGGTTACTTAGAGTCATTTTATTCACTGATTTAGTTAATCTTATGCATGCATCCTTCATTGGTTTTTAAGATCAAACGCTTCATCCTTTTGTCACAGGTGCTACTAACGACTTGTTGTGTCTTTGAATGCAGGAAGAACAACAAGAATCAAGGATTCATCAATGCAAGTGGCAGCAACACTTTGGCCCACCCATTTCAAATGTGGGCACACGGAAGGAGGAATACCAAGTCATAATTGTAACCAAATTCATTTAACTCTCCTAGCCCCTGAAAATGGAGGAGGCGTCTTTGTAACCATGATTAATAGAGTTAAATAAAAGGGTTGTGCTTTCTAAACTTTCTGTTATCTCCTTTCAAAGTCGTATTTTTCATTTCATGTTTTTCACATTTTAGGACTTAAGCATTTGTTTGATTTTGGATGCATTATAATAGTTTCCTTTCAAAACTTCCGGAATCTCGTGCTTTCAGTGGCGATCACGGTGGGACCCTGTCCCCTGAGTTTGTTTTAAGATCAAGAAACTGATTAAAATTTTATGTTTTGTGCTCACAGGTGCCATTGTTCAAGCTCTGACTGTTATTCATCTCTACCTGTGGTGAATACCTGACTGCAATTCGTCTGACCCTGAGATGAATTCTAATTCATCTCAGAAAGGGACGAATTCTATTCTGTAATTTGTCTCACACAGGGACAAATTTCTATCTGTACATTTTTAGGGCCGAGGATCATAAATAGCAGGTCTAGACAGAGAAAAGGTAAGGATCCTAAACTGTTCCTATCATTTTTTGCTTTTTTTGTTTATGTTTTTGTCAATTTTGCCACTGAAAATTTTTGGAATCTCATGCTTTCAGTGGGGATCACGGTGGTACCCTATCCCCTAATTTTTTTTTAACATCAAGAAACTGATTAAAATTTTATGTTTTGTGCTCACAGGTACCATTGTTCGAGCTCTGACTATTATTCATCTCTGCTTGTGGTGAATACCTAACTATAATTCATCTAACCCGAATACGAATTCTAATTCGTCTCAGACAGGGATGAATTTTGTTTTGTAATTCGTCTCACACAGGGACGAATTTATGTCTGTACATTTTTAGGGCCGAGGATCAGAAACAGTAGGTCTAGGCAGAGAAAAGGTAAGGATCCTAAACTGTTCCTATCATTTTTTGCTTTTTTTGTTTCTATTTTTGTCAATTTTGCCACTAAAAATTTTTGGAATCTCGTGCTTTCAATGGGGATCACGGTGGGACCCTATCCCCTAATTTTTTTTTAAGAACAAGAAACTGATTAAAATTTTATGTTTTGTGCTCACAGGTACCATTGTTCGAGCTCTGACTATTATTCATATCTACCTGTGGTGAATACCTAACTGTAATTCGTCTAACCCGGAGATGAATTCTAATTCGTCTCAAACAAGGACGAATTCTGTTCTGTAATTCGTCTCACACATGGACAAATTTCTATCTATACATTTTTAGGGCCGAGGATCAAAAACAATAGGTCTAGGCAGAGAAAATGTAAGGATCCTAAACTGTTCCTATCATTTTTTGCTTTTTATATTTTTGTTTTTGTCAATTTTGCCTTCTTAAGGAAAGTAGTTACTTCTGCCTATTTCATTTTTTAATAAAAAGAACCACACACACATCACGTGGAATTTTTAAACCAAGGAGCTGGTCGTAAGACCCCAGCCCTTGATCAAGACCAACGGTGGGTTCATCACCACCTTGGATTGATTTTTGCATCCATTTACCCTGATTGTCACTGTTGTTGTAAATCCTAACGAAAGCTGACCGAGTGTCGCTGGGGTGATTCCTAGTGTGCGAGGATAAGTCTTCTATGGTAGGTGTCATTAACAGGACAATCCCCCTTCCATACCGCCTATGTACCACGTACCATCTGCTGTCATGTACCTATAGTTTCCCTCTCATAAGGGTGGGTATATAGAGAGGTTGGTATATCGGCCAAGCAATGGTATATTGAAGGGGCGACCATTTATGAGAGTCATATGAGACAACATTCTGCATTTAAACGTTCTTCAAAACTTTCAAAAACAAAACAAAATCATCTAAATGCACTAAAACCAGTCTAGGACACACCATTAATCTTTAAAATAGATAATCATCATTTGTGTATGTGTGTGTTCATTTCTGCTTAGTGTAACAAAAAAAAAAAATCATAAACAAAAGATAAAAATCTACGCGTTTTGTCACTCGCTCCAAAAGCTCCAAGGATTCCCGCAATCGCTTGGTCAATACAAAATGCCCCAAAGGTGTCCATGAACCCTTTGGTCAACCCAAAAGCACCCCAAATGTTCCCATAAATGATGCATGACCATCCAACAAAATATGTAAAATCTTATTTTGTTTTCCCTAAATTTTAGTGCATTTTGCAGGGGCCATAACTTCTCAATCGTAGCTCCGATTGACGTGAAATTTAACAGGGAGCTATTTGGGAGATTTATAAACAAATATAAATCCTTTGAGTTGTATTTTCCCAAAAAACTAGTTTTTAGGGCCAAATTCCATCTAGTGCCCCGAAATTAGGTTTTAAAATTGCTCACCTAATTTTTTGTGCTTTTTGAGCTATTCAAAGGTTAATCTCTCCTAATGTATTTAGGGTTAGGACTTGAAACTTTATTTATGGATTATCTATTGTAAGAGGGATCCGCACCCCAATTTTGGGCCCCATATGACTCATTTTCAACTTTAGGGTTTTTAGAGAGACATCGTCATGGTGCTCACCCGTAACCAAGCCCAATCACGGACCAATGTTGTGGGGAATATCCAAGGAGGCACAAGTCACCTCTAGTATAGCCCCAAGGATTTGGTCATACCACCTTGGCAGCCTAACACACAATGCAGTCCCCTTTATGCCCTGAAATAATGGTACTATAAGGGCACCCCTTCTAGGGGCACTCCCTGCCAGAGACAACACCCAGCACACACCCATTCAGGAGAGGTATACCCATGGGAGAACTCCCTTGGACACTCGCTATAAGTGGCCATTGTGTGATGAAGCACTAGAATGGCAGGGGGTCCATAAGGGGGGGCCACATGACTATGCCATCCCTCCTACACCTTGCATCATTGTTAGCAACAACCGGACAAATCCAGAGTACAAGGCTCTTCAGGCAGGGTGAGACAGCTCCGTCCATCTCTTTTTCACTTATGAAAGAGAGCACAAGGAAGACCCCTACCTTCCTCGAGAGCAATATATAGTGTGGAAGCAATACGCCTCTACACCTGCTATCTATCAGGACCACTCACTGAGGCCAAAGCCCCAAGGGAATGTCGCTACCCCCAACAGAGGGAGGCGGCCTATAGAGATCTTGGATCACCATGACCGAGATAGATATGTAGGAGAGGTGTCTAACCCTTCTAGACATGAGATGGCAAGACCAACTATCTTAGAATTTGTCGAGCATATCGCACACTGGATGCAACTCGCACTACTTGGTCTAGAATGACAACAGTTAGAGCAATGGTATCTTCTAAATAAAGAGCACCTTTAGCACCAGAAGGATGAGTTTTTCCAACACACTATGTGGGAGAAGACTCCAACCCCTCACACGCATAAGACAAAACATTATGAGAGGCACAACCCTTGGGTGCGAGACAAGTCTCCACAACCTTATCGAGCACCATCCCTAATGCCTCCTAGACATGAGCGGGAGGCTACTCCTATAACCAATGACGGGTGCCTTCCTCAGGAACCCACTCAGGTTTATGGGCCACCCTTAGAAATTCATCAAGAAGCCTCTAAGGAATCATAGCGAGAAGAAGAGCAGGATGAATTACCCTACCAAGGCATGGGGGGTGCTATCTAGCCACCCCTCCATAAGCCCCAAGTTCCTCAATAGGAACAAACCAAAGAGGAGGAGCTCAAATCTTTCGATACATGCAAAGCGCTAGAGCACTTAGAGTCGGTAGAGACCAAGATTTTAGATCTCCCAAGGCCCAACTTACATGAGGCTCCTTTCAAAGAGGATCAACCTTTGACCGTAAGGCTACCTGATGATGTAGTCCTCCATGTCTTAGAATCTCCAGATTATGATGAGCTATACTCACTAGTCGAAGGTGAGGATAAGACAGAGATAGCCCACAGAAATCACATGCAATAGCATCAACACCCCATGGATATTGATGATGCACTTCAATAGCTAAACATAAGGCCAGGGCATGAGTGGTGCATTAACCCAACGTAGTGGAACCAACTATTGAATCCACCACTTTGGGCACACAGAGATCAACTTTTGCCCAGAGACCCCATAGCAATATCAGTGCCGAGGGTAGACCCTGTATTCCTATCCGTGCATAGGGCCGATCCATTCATGCCAATACCTCTAGAGCTAGATTCGGAGCACAAATACCATCAAGTTGGGGGTACCTCTATCCCCTGAAGAACCATAGTCCAAACCTAAAAGCTCCAAGGATTATTGCAATCACTTGGTCACCCAAAAATGCTCCAAGGATTACCACAATCGCTTGGTCAAACCCAAAAGCTCCAAGGATTATCGCAATCGCTTGGTTAAAACCCAAAAAGCTCCAAGGATTATCACAATCACTTTGTCACCCCAAAAGCTCCAAGGATTATTGCAATCACTTGGTCACCCCAAAATCTCCAAGGATTATCACAATCGCTTGGTCAAAACCCAAAAATCTCAAAGGATTATCGTAATCACTTGGTCACCCCAAAAGCTCCAAGGATTATCGCAATCGCTTGGTCACCCCAAAAGCTCCAAGGATTATCGCAATCGCTTTGTCAAAACCCAAAAAGCTCCAAGGATTATCGCAATCGCTTGGTCACCCCAAAATCTCCAAGGATTATCGCAATCGCTTAGTCAAACCCAAAAATCTCTAAGGATTATCGCAATCACTTGGTCACCCCAAAAGCTCCAAGGATTATAGCAATCGCTTGGTCATCCCAAAAAGGCCCCAAAGGATTCTCGAAATCCCTTGGTCACCATCAAGAATATTCAAAAACAAAAAAAACCATCAAAATCTCAAAAAGAAATCTGCATCTCATTCTCATGCATACTTCATCAATCAAAGCACTACATGATAGCTACATTAACCATTGCATCCATATATCGCACATTTGTTCATCATAGAAGTCAAAGGCACCATGGACTGTCATTACTTAGCAAGCATACCATTTTTCACATTTTCCATACAATATCGCAAAAACAACACCATACATAGAGTCACCATATCATAAGTCAGGTTGTCATTTAATGTATCTAGAGTTTTCGTCATTTAGATGTCGTTAAATTTCTAGCCAAAATTGTGTGAAAGGTGAGTGATTACAGAAAAAGGAATTATTGCATTAACCTTCAAACTTAGGTTACATAGATTAAATAGGCGGTAAATAACCTATTCGAGAAAGAAAGGGAGAAAGGAGAAATTGGGGGAAAAGAAGGATGGAAGGAATTCTCTTGCCGCCCAAATGCTGCCGTCCACTGCCGTCCAGGTAAGGTAAAAGGTAAGTTACCTTTACCCCAGTTAAAATCAAATTTTTAACCTTTTACTAATGGTAATTTCCAACATTCTCCCCCTTAAAGTTGAGAGGACTAACTATATAGTCTCTCAGCTTTATAAATTGAGCTTTAGCCATGCCTTTGGTGAAGATGTCTGCTAGATTATCCAAAGTGCTACAATATTGAAGCTCAACTATCTGTTGTTCCACCATATCTCTTATGAAGTGATACTTCATATCAAAATGTTTTGACCTTTTGTGGTGGATCGGATTATATGCCAACTGTATGGCACTAATATTATCACAATTCAGTTTGGTTGGACCAATTTGTTTTTCGCCAATCTCTTCAAGGATTTTCCTCAACCGGAGGATCCGAGTACTGGCATGAGTAATGGCTATGTACTCGGCTTACGTAGATGATAATGCTACAGCAGATTGCTTCTTGGAACTCCAAGTTATTAGTCCCGAACCTAGACTAAAACAGGTTCCACGATGTAGATTTTTTGTCATCTATATTACTGCCCCAATCGTTGTCACTATAACCAAATAACTTCACAGAGTTAGACTTGTGGTAATGGATTCCAAAATCCAATGTACCTTTTACATATCGTAAAATTCGTTTGGTTGCTTGAAGATGCAGCTCGGATGGGCATGCCATATATCGTGATACAAGAGAAACAACATACTGTATATCTGGCCTAGTGTTGGTGAGAAACATTAAACTCCCAACCATGCTTATGTAATTGGTCAAGTCAACTTTTGGTGCTCCATCTTCTTTGCTTAGCTGGATTCCATGTCCAGTTGGTGTTGCAGCTGATTTGCACTGCTGCATAGCAAATTTCTTGATCATGTCATGAGCATATTTTTGTTGACATATGAAGATCCCATTCTTTGATTGATGTACTTCCATTCCTAGAAAGTATCTCATTAATCCGAGATCCTTCATCTCAAACCGATTCATCATGGAGTTTTTGAACTCCATATTCATTTTATCATTACTACCCATGAATATTAGATCATCCACATATAAACAAACTATGAGGATATCTACTCCATTTTTAGGTAGTATAATGTTGGTTCACTCTTGCTTTTTGTGAAACCATATTTGCTGAAATAGCCGTCAATTCGTGAGTACCATGCTCTTGGTGCTTGCTTGAGGCCATAAAGTGCTTTTTTCAATTTATAAACAAGGTTCTCTTTTCCTGGTTCTTGGAAACCTTGAGGTTGTTGAACATACACCTCTTCTGTCAGGTATCCATTTAAAAATGCACTTTTCACATCCATGTGTTGAATTTTCCATCCTTTATGGGCTGCCAAGGAAAGAACGGTTCTAATTGTTTCTTGTCGAGCAAGCTGGAGCAAAGGTTTCCTCATAATCTATTCCATATTTCTGAGTAAAACCTTTAGCTACTAATCTCGCCTTGTGCCTTTCAATGCTCCCATAGGCATTGAATTTGGTCTTATAGACCCATTTACATCCAACACATTTTTTTCCCTTGGGAAGCTTCACAAGCTCCCAAGTATCATTCTTTTTAATTGAGGATATTTCCTCTTCCATGGCATCTTGCCATATATTTTTGGTGCATGCTTTTTCATAGCTAGAAGGTTCTAGCTGTGCAGCAGCCAACAAAGCATAATTGACTACATCACCCCTTGGTTCATGAGACTCATCATCCCTTGACATTTGAAGATTTTCAAGTCTTGACAAAATGTCATCCATCTCACTAGCTTGACTCCTAGTGTATCTTTGTTGGAAATTCCTATCCAACATTTGAGTAGATGGATGACTCTGCAGTATGCGCTTTCCTCTATTTGTCTCTTTCCTTTGAGAAACTGAATCAATATCCATCGGGCTTGGAGCGCTTACAGATCTTTGAAATCATTTTGGAGAATTTGGGGGTGCCAACAAATTCCTTCTTGGACTTGGTGTACCACTTGATGTACTTGATGAAGTTTTCTGATGTGGAATTTGTGGAGGAGGACTTTTTACACTTCTTTTCTTGGGTTGTACCAATGTGGGAGGTACTAATGTAGAAGCTGTCCGAATTAGAGTCAAAATCAACAAATTTTTTATGACCCCATTCTCCCCCTTCATCAAAAATTACATCCCTGGAGATAATGATTTTATGTGTCGTGGGATTGTACAATCTATACCCTTTGGTTGAATCACAATACCCTACAAAAACACATGCTTGACTCTTTGGATCAAGCTTCTTTCTATTCTCCTTAGGAATGTGTGCATATGCTAAAGAACCAAATACTTCGAAATTTTTGACATTTGGTTTCTTACCGTACCATCCTTCATAAGGAGTGATACCATCTAAACTAGAAGTCGGACTTCTATTTAGAATATATGCACTTGTTCTCATTGCATCTGCCCAATAGCTGTTTGTGAGATGTTTTGCCTGAAGCATTGTTCGTGCCATTTCAACAAGGGTGCGGTTCTTTCTCTCAGCCACACCGTTCTGCTGTGGGGTGTAGGCAGTGGTGAACTGCCTTTTTATCCCATTTTGCTTACAATAATGAAGAAATTCATTTGAGGAGTACTCTCCTCCTTTATCAGTGCGAAGACATTTGACATAGTAGTCACTTTGCTTTTCTACATTATTTTTGAAGTCTATGAAGCAATCAAATGCTTCATCTTTGTGTTTCAGAAAATAAAGCCAACACATTCTAGAATAATCATCTATGAATGTTAGAAAATAAGAATTGTTTCCAAGGCTCTTTGTTTGCATTGGACCACAGATGTCCGAATGTACTAGCTGAAGAGGATAGCTTGCTCTCCACGCTCGGCCTCTTGGAAACTTCGTTCTGGAGTGCTTTCCCAAAGCACATGCTTCGCATACCTTTTTATGTTATGGAATTTTTGGTAGTCCTGTCACCATAGCTTGTGATGTTAACATTTTCAAGCTAGCGGAATTGAGGTGACCATATCTCAAGTGCCACAATTCACTTGGATTTGTAATAGCAATGTTTGCAAGTTGAGCTCCCCCTGGCTCACCAAATTTTAGAGGGAACAACCTATTCTTTGTCATAGGTACTTCGGTGATGACCCGGTTACAATTGTTTTTATCAAAGATTGTACATTTTCTTTCATCAAAAACTAATTTGTAATGCTTCTCCATCATTTGGCCAACACTTAACAAATTGTGTTGTGGCTGTGGAGTATAGTATATGTCATTCACATTTTTAAGGCCTTCTTTTGTTGGAACTTCCATAGCTCCTATGCCTTCAACTTGCAAGGATTTATTATCCCCTAACTTAACATGAGATTTGTAATTTGAATCTAATGTAGCAAAGAGATTTTCTTTGCCACTCATGTGGTTGGAGCAACCGGTATCTAAAATCCATGTATCATTTAGATTTTGATCCGGCTGTCCATAAGAGAGAAAAAGGTTTGGTGGACCTTCTTCTTCTCCGTAGAATGAGCCATATTGATTGCTTTGATCTTTTGTAGACTTTGACCAGCAGTCCCGAGCGAAGTGGCCTTGTTTCCCACAATTGAAACAAGTTGTTTTAGTCTTGTTACTTCCTCGTCCTTGATTTCCACGGCCTGCATTGCCGCTTTGGTTCTGATTGGCTCCTCTGTTTTGATTTCCACCTCTGTTTTGATTACCTCCTCTGTAGGAGTTGCTTTGGCCCTTGCCTCTTTGTTGTTGACCTCTGCCTCGGCCTCTTCCTTGTCCTCGTCTTGCACTTTCATTCGAAGTGAAGGCTTTGTCATCACCTCCATAGCTTGTTGAAGGTGCACCTTGAAGTCGCTCTTCATGTGATGTTAATGATCCAATCAAACTATCAAATGTAAGAGTAGAAAGATCTTTGGATTCTTCAATTATGATTGCAATGTGATTCCACTTAGGAAGAAGTGTTCTCAACACTTTCTTCACAATTGTTTCATTTTTTGTGTCTTCACCTAAAGTTTGCATCATATCAACTATTGCTTTAACTCGAACACAGTAGTCTCCAACTCTTTCATTTTCCTTCATTACGAGATTTTCAAAATCTCTTTTCAAAGTCTGAAGCCTGACTTGCTTTACTTTATCACTTCCTTGGAATCCTTCTTTCAAGGCATTCCATGCATCTGTTGCAGTTAAGAAAGATGCAATTCTCGGAAAGATACTTGGATCTAATGCTGATTGAAGATGGTATAAGGCAAATGAATTATTTTTCTGTGCATCTTTGTAGATCTTTTTATCATTTGCACTTAAGGTAGTCCAATCTGTTGGAGCAATGTAACCGTCTTCAATAATATCCCATAGTCCTTTTCCGATGAGTAATGTCCTCATCTTGATGGACCAGTACTCATAATTATCCCCTATGAATTCGGGAATTGGTAGATTATTATGTGATCCCATTTATCTACTAAAACAAGAAACCTCTCTTTTATAGTCTTATTGCAAAAAAGACTTTACAAACTATCAAGCCCTGCTTGATTTAAAATCATAAACAACTCAAACTTGTTCAGCCATTACAAAATTGTCAGCGACTTGTTCATCATCGTCACTGATCAATATTATTTCAGGAGAAGGAGGTTGTAGGATTTCAACTGAATTACTATAATGAGTATATTCTGATCCTTGTGGAGCAATTGCAAGCGTGTCAGATTGTTCAAACTTGCTGCCAAAGGAGTTATCTTCTGAATCTACTTCGTATCCTTGATCAGGATTTCTCTGGTGTGCAATAACCGCGTTTTGCAACTGTGAAAAAACTGTATTAAGTCCTAGTGTTTTCACGTGCCTATCAAAGTTTTCAGGAGTTGTTCTCAGTAACAACTTGCAGAGGGCATGATAACAACCTTCCGATCTTATCATTTAAGAAAATTTCCCAGAAATTTTCTTTTACAAAGATTTCCTCTTAGGAAATAGTAATAAAAAAAATTAACTTTCTAAGTTTTTTATAAAAAAAACTTTACAATTATTTCCTCTTAGGAAATTTCATTTAACTTTGAAAAAAAAAAAATTTTGAAAAAACTAATGAACAGAAATTTCCTCTTAGGAAATTACACACAAAAAAAATATTATATATATTTTTTTAAACTATTCATTAGTTTTTTTTTTTTTAAATTTAATTAAAAAAAATTTAACTATCTATCGACCCCGTCGAGAGTCGATCCTGCGACCTCGCGGGTGTCAGGGCTGAGGGTAGCCGCTGCGCTACCGGGCTGATCCGGGAGCAATGCGTGCTCCCCGCCCCTTGGCTTCCGCGTCGAGCGCGAAGCTAGTGTTGGCTTGCGCTCGGCGAAGCTTAAAAATTGTTGGGACTAATTGTCCCACATCGCCCGTAGGGCGATGTTTTAGTTATTTAAAAATAACTAAACACCTACTGTACTTTGACTGCCTATGGGCAGTCACGAACACGCAGGTTCCTTTTGCCACGTCACCACTCGGGCCGCGCGCCAGTGCCACGTCAGCGCACACTTTGCGGATCACCACGTCACCCTCCTCGGGCCGCGCACCAGTGCCACGTCACCACACCTCGGGCCGCGCGCCAGTCACACGTCGCCACGCATCGTGCCACGTCAGTCTCGTGCCTCGGGTCGCGTGCAGCAGATCGCCACGTCAACAGCGCCTCGGGAATCATGCGGATCTGCTGCTCCTACGGGCCGCCTCGTCCAGCTCCTCCAACGCCTCGAAAAGCATGTCGAACTGCTCCTACGGGCCGCCTCGGGATCCGTGCCGCCTCGGCTCCTACGGGCTGCCTCGGGATCCGTGTCGTCGCCTCGAACTACGGGCCCCACCGCCTCGGGAATCATGTCGCTCTGATACCAAATGTGAAAGGTGAGTGATTACGAAAAAAGGAATTATTGCATTAACCTTCAAACTTAGGTTACATAGATTAAATAGGCGGTAAATAACCTATTCGAGAAAGAAAGGGAGAAAGGAGAAATTGGGGGAAAAGAAGGATGGAAGGAATTCTCTTGCCGCCCAAATGCTTGCCGTCCACTGCCGTCCAGGTAAGGTAAAAGGTAAGTTACCTTTACCCCAGTTAAAATCAAATTTTTAACCTTTTACTAATGGTAATTTCCAACAAATGGTACACAGTCAGAAATATTTTACGAAGGTAGAGTCATAATTGAAATACGCCTTGTTACGTAACATCCCATCACAAGCTAAAACACATAAAACAATTCCCAATTTGTGTGAACGAAAGATGAAACCTACACAGTAATCCAGGTCACCATAAGCAAAACGATTATCTTGCTCATCCCCACAAGCTCCGAATGGTTCTAGAATGTCGAGAATTGATAAAAGGATGAGCTCTTCCCTATCCATTCACCTTAATAAACAATGGTTTTTACCACTACAAAATCCCAATCATAGTTGGTTCCCAAAGTTGTAAGGATTCGTACTACACGTCCCTACCAAGGATGGGTAGTCATCCCCAAGACCTAAAAGGATCAACACCATTCACAAACAAAATTCCAACAAACCATCATCCTACCCTTTCCATTCATCTTTGGTCTCCAAGTTGTAAGGATTCATACTATCCGCCCCTAACCGAGATGGGGAGACATCCCCAAGGCCTAAAATATCAATGCCCTTATTCCATAATCCCCATCATCCCCTTGGTTCCCAATGTCATAAGGATTCATACTACATGTCCCTGCACAAGATGGGTAGTCATCCCCAACGCCACTAAGATCAAGACCATTCACAAGCTCAAACTCACAACGATCAAAATACAAAATCAAGTAACAATGGTTATCACCACTATTCAAAATCCTTGCTCAAAAAGAAAAATAAAATAGAAAAATAAACAGTGATTTTCATCACTATATAGACGAGCAAGTCTCCCAAATAATTTCAGCCAACAAATAACCTGAACTTGAATCCTTGGAATTCTCAACATTCGAAAACCATCTAGGTGATCCTCATTACAGGTTTGGTTGACATCCTACCTGGCAATGGTGGTATACTACCCGCATGATGATATGTCTGTCACATTAGCTTTGCATGTGTGCAGACCAATATTTGCATGTGGATGAGCTAGCTTATGATATCCTAGATAGCACCGCAGATTAATCTGACTAAATACAATAAAGGAGTTAGTGGAGCTAATTAGGTGATCCTCAGTATAGGTTTGGTTGACAGCCTATCTGGCACTGGCGGTATCTTGACAAATACCACATAAATAAACTCAATTGCACACACAGGGATGTGAAATAGCTTGGTAAAAAACAAGTCCGATTCATACCTTGTTCAAAAGTCTTGTAAGATAAAGTATAGTCATGGCTAGTGAGTTAAAACCGTCTGAGTCTCAAAAAACCTTAGCTACATTTCTAAACCAATTGCACTACTTTTCATCCTTACAATACAATCAGAAATAATAAAAAAAACCACATGCATACATACAAAGTCATCTACCACAACAATCGCATAAAAACAAAATCACAAAGTCCTAAACAGTCTATGGTGCCCTAACCAAACAAAACAAATTCATTTCATCCATTACATTTTGCATATCACATATATATCAAAAACATTTGCATTTATCATACCATATACATCCATTACCATAAGCATGCATCCATCAACATCAATCATTGTGCATAACGTAAAATAATGACATATACACAAAGCAAGAAAATCAAAACAACAAAAACAACAAATATCCACAAACAATAGCAATAAAAATGCCGAACAAAGGCACCTTTGCGCCTGACATTCAATGGCATAGAAAACTGATGTCGGGGTCTACATTGTCGCTATCCTACTCCCTAAGAAGGCTACCATAGCCGGACCGCTCCACGGGAAGACAAATTTTTGACAATTTCACCCCCAAATGACGTCACAAAAGGGTCAAAACCCACTCAAAAACAACAAATAAATGCAACACAAACAAAAAGCAATAAACATTGCCAGACACAAGTGCTCTTGCACTTAACCTCTTGGCATAGCAAAACCGATGTCGGGGTTTACATTGTCACTATCCTACTCCCTAAGAAGGCTACCATAGCCGGACCGCTCCACGGGAAGACGGATTTTTGATAATTTCACCCCCAAATGACATCACAAAAGGGTCAAAACCCACTCAAAAACAACAAAAAATGCAACACAAACACATAGCAATAAACATTGCCAGACATAAGTGCTCTTGCACTTAACCTCTTGGCATAGCAAAACTAATGTCGGGGCTACATTGTCGCTATCCTACTCCCTAAGAAGGCTACCATAGCTGGACCGCTCCATGGGAAGATGGATTTTCGACAATTTCACCCCCAAACGATGTCACAAAAGGGTCAAAACCCACTCAAAAACAATAAAACAACAAACCACCAAAAACATCAAAAAATGAACAAAAATGCACTAAAAACAGACAATAAACTTGCCCGATAAGAGTGCTATCACACTTGACATCCCGGGCATACAAAAAAGATGTTGGGGTCACAAATTGTCACTATCCTACTCCCTAAGAAGGCTACCATAGCCGAACCGCTCCATGGGAAGACGGATTTTCATCAATTTCAGCTCCAAAAAGCATCACAAAAAGGGTTACCACCCACCAAAATTAGGTCTAAATGTCAGAAAAATTGCACATTCTTAATGCTAAACTATCTAAAGGCACCCTTGCACAAGTCATCTTGGGTCAAGCGACTGGTCACTTTTCTCGTGAAGGTCATTCCCTCATCGATTCGTCGCTTGAGGGGGTAGTCACACTTAGTCACCAATCAACAAACACACACCCAATTAAGGAAAACGGCATGCATTCAAATAATCATTGACAAAGAAAATTATGCTCCTGCTTGGGGCAGTAAACAAGCAATTATCACAAATTGATCAAACACTTGGCATTCCCGAAGCATGAACACAAGGTTCCCATGTGGACAAAAGGTTGTGCCCTTTGCCTAATCATGACTGATCAATGTCCAAGCTCAAGTCACACCTCACAAAAATAGGTTAACACTTGAAATAAAATTCCTTAGCTCGTCAGAAGCAAGGATTCAAGAATGCATGCCCTTTCCATACTTGGGGCATCAAAATTTGTTTAGGTTACCAATAACCCTAATCATTAGTGCTTTGGTTATCTATTTTTGCTCAACGCTGCACTATGCACAGCGCATCCCAAAAAGGGGCATCTGTAGACACCAAAACAACACCAATTCGATTATGTTACTGCAAACACTTATCACTTTGACACACACAGCCCCCAGGGCAGCCCTCAGAGGTTAAACAGTGGTCCTAACCACTTTTGTAGCAATTTTGTAAGGTCAGAAGGCAATTTAGCACATCTAGGCACTTTGCTTAGAATCTGTCCCGCCCAGGGATGAATTCAAATTGGGATCCGTCTCACCCAGGGATGAATTCTGAATTCATCCTGGGTCAGGACGAATTCCAAGTTCAACGGGCAAAAAGAAGAATGGCACCAAGTGGTAGCCGAAGACTATCAATTTATGACTCCTACCTTGCATGTGTGTGTAGGTGGGTAGATTGGCCGTTGGAGGACTATCACAAAGGCAGTCATGGAAGCCCAAGTCAGGGAGGAGTCTCCTCCCTCTTGGGAAGTCATGGTCGCCACATGGCATCCCTGCATGCCCATCCAAAAGAGACCCCCTGGGTCTATAAAATGGTGGATTTTCCCACCCAAGAAGGACAAGTTGGAGGCATTTTCAAGCAATGAAGTGCTGCCAAATTGAACACCACATTGCACCCTTTTTTATTCACCTCTTCCAAATCCTTGATATCTTTCGCAAGAGATGTTATTGGGTGGCTATTGGAAGTGTGAATCCGGACCCAAAAACCCAACATTTGACCATAATAATCTACCAATTTTTTGACAACCCATCATAAGAGATTTTGGACCCATCCCAAGTGGATTGGTGCCAAAATCAAGTTCTAACGGTGGGCGGCCCGCTTGGGCACCCCGCACTTTCTAAGTTTCATTTTAATTTGTTCTTCTATAATTTGTCTATATTCCATTCCATTCTATGCTGTCTAGATAATTTATAACTTCGATTTCATAATGTTCTGATCGGATCTCATCACGTTTTTGTCACTTTTGTTGTCCCACTAACTTGCAGGTAGCGACGTCAAATTCTCATTGATGGAGGTCAAATTGGGAGAATCCGACCATCTGGGTCATCCCAAAATGCCCCAAATTAGTTAACCCCTATGTTTGCAGGTATTTTGGAGATCCCAAGACTTGACATTTGAGCAGCATCACTGTAGCGCTTTGTCGTAAGCGAATTCATCCTACCCGAGTATGAATTATGGTAGAATTCGTCCTGCCCAGGGATGAATTTCAGTTGAATGCAAATCAGCAGAGTTTCCCTAAATTTTTTGATGGTAGTGGCCCTCTGGTAATGTTTTTTGGTCTCTGTCAAAATTGCAGGTTACATAGAGTCATTTTATTCACTGATTTAGTTAGTCTTATGCACGCATCCTTCATTGATTTTTAAGATCAAACGTTTCATCCTTTTGTCACAGGTGCTACTAACGACTTAATGTGTCTTTGAATGCAGGAAGAATAGCAAGAATCAAGGATTCATCAATGCAAGCGATGGCAACACTTTGGCCCACCCATTTCAAATGTGGGCATGCGAAAGGAGGAATACCAAGTCATAATTGTAACCAAATTCATTTAACGCTCCTAGCACCTGAAAAAGGAGGAGGCGTCTTTGTAACCGTGATTAAGAGAGTTAAATAAAATGGTTGTGCTTTCTACACTTTCTGTTATCTCCTTTCAAAGTCATATTTTTCATTTCATGTTTTTCACATTTTAGGACTTAAGCGTTTGTTTGATTTTGGATGCATTACAATAGTTTTCCTTTCAAAACTTCTGGAATCTCGTGCTTTCAAAGGGTGCCGAATTTAGCTGGATGGAGGAAATAAAGGAGGCGTTCAAATATATTAATGCCTGGATCGCTCAGGCACCGGTCCTAATTAATCCTGATTATAGTCAGGATTTTATCATGTATGCTATAGGAGAGCCCGAAAGCTATGCTGCTATCCTGACACAAAAGGGGGAAGATGGCAAGGAGTGCCCCATCACGTTTTTGAGCCAAGTGATAAATCCCCATGAAGAGAAATATAATTTCATAGAGTTCCAGGTGCATGTAGTAATGAAATCCCTCAAAAATTTTTGACAATTCATCTCTCAAATTCGGGTCATAGTCTTCATCATTCACCCCGACGTGCGCAATTTCATCATCCAAGGAGAATTGGGAAGCAAAAGAGCGTGTTGGGTGAACAAGATATAGGAGTTTGACATTGAGATCAAGCCCACCAAATTGGTTCACGGTCATGCATTATGTCAAGAATTAGCGAAGAGCGTAGCGGCCGAAGATACAAAATCTCAGTGGAATGACTTATCACCGAAGAATGCTTCACTAACTAGGAAGAAGGCGAAAAAGACTGGGTCAGTGAAATAGTTGAATACTTCCACACTAGAAGTTGTCCTTCGCATCTAAATACTTCACAATGAAGACAATTTAGGATGTAGTCCTCCCGATACACTCTATGCCTCAAAGGCCTATTTTTCAAGAATATTGATGGGGTCCTTCTCAGATGCATCAAAGACGATGATAAAAGAAAATTCCTATGAGAGTTCCATTCGGGACTATCTAGAGGTCACTTCGTAGGAAGAACAACGACACTAAAGATTATCAAAGCGGGTTATTATTGGCCCACACTCTTCGTTGATGCCTTCACCATTTGCCGCAAATGTGAGCAGTGTCTAAAGTTCACTGGCTAAAGCAAAAATGCTGCGATGCCCCTTCACCCGATATAGGTAGAAACTCCTTTTCAGCAATGGGGGTTGGATTTTATAGGGGTCGTATCATCGAACTCCTTCGCGGGACATAATTTCATCCTGATCGCAACTGACTACTTCACCAGGTGGGTCAAAGCGATTCCCACCAAGCATGTAGATCAAGAGACTGTAGTCACCTTCCTAGAAGTATTGATCACCAGGTTCAGCATCCTTGAAGCAATCATCATAGATAATGGCCCTAGCTTCACAGGTGCCAAAATTAATGAATTCTTCTACAGATATGGGATATACCATAAAGTATCCTCCAACTACTATCCACAAGGCAACGGTTTGGCAGAATCCACCAATAAGACTCTTTTGAGGATGCTAATAAAGCTCATAGATATGAACAAAAGGACTTGGCACCTCCTTTTAGATCGGGCCTTGTGGTCCGATCGAATTTCTGTCAAAAGGTCAATCAAAACTTTGCCTTATGCCCTGGTCTATAGCAAGGAGGCCATCTTACCCATCCATGTGGAGATCCCTGCACTGCAGCTATTAGAAGCAGAATATGGAGTTAGTCCGATGAAAAACAAGTTATATCAGCTACTGCGACTAGAAGAAGATCGCGAAGAAGCATACCAGAACTTCGTTAAGCATACTCAGGTCACCCGAGAATGGTTCAAGAAAAATTCATCCGATCGCACATTCAATGTGGGAGAACTGGTGTTAAATTGGGACTCTTGGAAGGCCAAGCCTGGGAATCATGACAAGATGGACGCATTTTGGGATGGGCCGTTTGAAATTTTGAAGGTGAACTCGGCCAATTCTTTCATCCTCAAAGATGCAGATGGTCAAGTCCTGTCGATCTCCATCAATGGTCTTCATCTAAAGACTCTGCTAAAATACAATCCAATTTCTTTTCTTTTTTTAATATATATATATATATATGTGTGTGTGTGTACTTTTGTATATAGTTTGCATTTGTGCATACATCCTCTTCCAAGATCACAAAAGCCAAGTACTACACTTCAAAATCTCCTTCGGAGACCTTTTACACGAAGGAGCAGTTGCAAGGAGGTTCACCGCGAAGCATGTTACCCGAAAGGAAGCTGAACCAAAATTCGAACAAAGGCATGAAAAGAGCTTCGCACCCGAAGTATTTTCAGTAGCTGCTTCAGGAAAAAATTCTACAAAGCAGTTTTCAAAAGGGGAAGCTTCGACAACCTTCGTAGGGCCGAACGACATCTTGGTGAAGGAAAAATACTTCGGGCACGAAGCATCAAAAGGCTACCCAAACAAAAGGTTCACCACGAAGCATTTTTTAGCATCATGTCCCACTTCGTTGAACCAACCACGCGTGAGGTGGAGAATTTGAAATGAGCCTCGAAGAACGTGTCGACAATAGCTTTGAAAGGAGTACAAAGAATATGAATTTAAGGCAAAAGGTGGTGGAGCACTTCTCGAGGTAACAAATTAGAAAATGGAGAGGAAAATCTCACACCAAGGTACGAGGTGGTAGCGGGTGGTGTCTCCAGTACCAAGTGTAATCATTGAAGCATGCAGCCCCGTGTACCACGTCGCTATAGAATCGGTTTAAGAATACGGCAATCTCTTCCATCCGAGGTGTAAATTTAATTTTGGTAGGTGCCATAAATTCAGGTGGTTGCCTTTTTTGGTTATAAAAGCAAATTCCTAGCTAGAGGGAAGTTATTTGTCCATCAGTTCAAGCTAGACTAAGAACCTCCAAATACTCTGCAACCCTTCTGTCCTTTGCATCTGGCCATTCGCATTAAAGCTCTCTGTATCAAGAACTCTGTCGTTGTCACTTGCAACATGGGAAAGAAAAACTCCAAGGAAAATGGGAAAGAGCCCGAAGTTGCAGGCCCCAAAAAAACAAAGAAGGGCAAGGAAGAAAAAAAGCGGACTCCGAAGAAGCTAAATCTTCCAAAAAGTAGCCAATGGAAGAGGGGGACGACTCGAAAGAAGAACAGCTTATGGAGCCACCAATTGATGGGTGGGAGAAGATCAGATACACACAGCTCTCTAAGGGTGTATCCGATCTTCAATGCACCATAAAGTTCATGACAAGCAGACTCACATCAAAAAATAAGAGAGCTGCTGCATATTACTCCCAGATTTATTGGTTTTTAACCCCGCCTGCTCACCATTATCCTGAGCTGATCTACGCTATCGCACATAATTACCAACCTACGTCTAGGCAAATTTTAGACGCTTCGGTTCAGAAACTATTTTCCATCCTGAAGGAAGATGTACAAGAAGCCTTCGCACCATAGCAGGGTCCGCCCAAGGGCTATTTTGTTCGCAATGTCATCCTAAGCGAAAAAATGGAGAGATTCACCTCCAACAACTACATATTGAAATTCTTGCATGAGAATCTCAAGAGCGGGCTACCTTCAAACAAGCTGCCCCAGATGCCCTTACCCTTGGAGGCCTTCAAAAACACTGATATTTTCTCCATTATAGCATGGGTGGTGGGCTTGTCAACAGATGCTTCAGTACAGCCCTGGCAGGTGTCTTTGGCCAAATGCATTTCAAGAGGGGAGTTTTATGCCCCTGACGCTTCAAGGCCAAACACCAACCCAATTTTCTTTGACTGGATGGAATGGGTGGCCCGAACCCTGCATACAAGGCTCACTAGCATGAAGAATTCAGCAATAGGCCAATACTTCCCACCCTGTTCTTTTCTTGTCTGGTTGTACTTCTACCAAGTTCATAAGCAGTTTCCCCATATTTCCATATCTCCAAGTGGCAAGGATGGAAATCCTCTGCCAGTGTATCAATGGACTCCCCTCTTATTGAAGGAAGAGTCCTATTATCCTTTTAATTAGCAATTTTTGGGACCCACCATGCATTTGTTGAAGGGCTCTTGTCCTCAGGTACCACTCAGTTTGAGATATAGAGTGGTGTTGGGAAAAATGGGGGATGTCTTCCAATTGACATAGGGATTGGTGATTCGTCTGTTCAGCTTCATATGAAAGCCCTTCCTGTTACCAGTCTACCCCTCTGAATATCAGTTCACATTAGAAGTCGCTCGGCAGAGCGACTCTACAAATGCAGTATACGGTCACGACCAAAAGTGGGCACATACTTGCAACTTCCCTTTCAAGATGGGTGTAATCGAAGTCTTTTCCCTAAAGCAGAACATTTTCATGGAGGAAAAGCTTGTCAATTTTGCCCTACTCCAGATTCCTCACCAATGGCTCTATGATCCTTTGGGCGTGATGAGGTATCATATAAAATTCAAGAACTTCCACATCTGCCCTCATCCCGAAGTTGTGGAACAAAGGAATAACCCCAATGGAGAAGATCTAGAGTGGCATTTGGAAAGAATGAGGACATTGCCTCCATGGCATGAATTCTATCCTATGGAGCTCGAATTTGATCCTGATCAGTACCCCCTCCCAACTCCAAGCTCCACTTTTTGGAAGAATGTAAGGGACAATTTGAAGGAGGAGGTAAAATACTGGAGTGAGGAAAAGCTTCGGGAATGGTGGATAATGAGAGTCCATCATCAAAAAGTGAATTCTTATGGACTATTATCATCAGATAAAGACTTCACGATTCTCTATGACACCAATGTCGAAACCTAGAAGTCTATATCCTTTGCGGATTTTGTTCCCCCGGCTACCCCAGGGTCAGGCGAAAGCCCAGGAGGTGCTAAGGATGCTTCGAAGAAAGAAAAGGAAGTAGGGGTCGAAGCTACGCCTGTAGCACTACCACAGAGGCCATCGAAAATCCATGATACAAGTGCAGAAGAAGCAAAGCAACCATTGGAGAGAAAGAAAATAAAAATGTAGGAGCAAATTCAAGTGCCTCCGAGCCACCCAAAGTGCCCTCGCATGAAGCCTTCAAGTACTCCTGTTGAATCACCTGCATCAGGCCCGGTTGAAGCAAATATTGAGGATACAGGGCCACCAAGTGCTGATACGGTCCCCAAAATAGATATCATTGATGTGGAGGAACTCCAACAAGAGAAATACCCTAGAGTAGAAGTTGTGGAGGTCAAGAGTGTTGAAGCCCAAAAGGACCAAGAGCCGATTACCCAAGATGTCACCACAGTCGGTTTGCTAGGAGGGCACACAGGTACACATTCTCTTCCCTTTGCCTTGGTCTTCGATGCATCCACAATAGTCCAGATTGGAGGTCCTCATCAATCTCTCCATCCCCTACAAGGTCAATCCCCCACTCAGATACCACCCATTGCCAGTCCAATCTTGCATAGCTCCATTCCTCCCGAGTCGTTTGACTAGGATAAGCCCGCTGAAACCACTTCGCCTACCCATGCCCCCATTCCTTCAATCCTAGGTCAAGGCAAAGGTAGTGACCCAACACCAAGACCCGTAACCCACTCTCCCATAGCTCAAAGCATAGTCCCACTTGCCAAAGCCCCTTCTACACCTGTCCCTGAGCCGTCAAGGGAATCCTTCCCCATTAGTTCTTTATATTTGTTCATACCTTTGCCTGAATATTTGGCCTTCTCTGAAATAGATTTATCTTTAATAAAAGAGTGCCCCCTGGACGAGAAGCTACTCCTAGATCAAAAAAATACGAATAAAATGTTGAAGGAGGCAAGAAAGAAAAGAGGGCGATCTCTGGCCCAAGTTGAAAAATGTGCGGTTTTTGACTTGAAGGGCGAAAAGTTGCATAAGGTTAGGAAGGTACCTAAGGTCTATAAGCCTCTGGATGAAATGACTCCAGCTAACTACGACTACTAGGAGAATACCAAGAACCTGGAGCATTTAAATATAGATGACGAATCTGTATCCATGCATGTCAGGGTTGAAACTTTCTGAGCACATGCAAATATTGCCAACCAGTGCATGTTTGAGGCAGAAAATGCCAACATCAAGTTGGAAGAAGAGCTGGCTAGGATCCGCTTCGAGCTGGAGGATTCATAGAAACAATGCAAGTTGCTCAAAAAGGAAACGCATGCCCTCAAATAGCAAATTCTACAATTGCAGTCTTCGACCGAGCAACAAGCACAAAAATAGGTCAAAAATGAGCTAAAATCCAAAGAGCTCGAGAACAAGATCTTGTAGGCCTAGTAGCAATTGTTTGAAAAGGCAAACTTGGAGCTGTTCGACAAAGGTAGAATCAAGGAGATCCACTCTCACCTACTCAAAGGTTTCAGATCTCGGACCTCCAGTGCCCTATCGATTTTAATTTATGTCATCGAAGCTCAGCATGCCATTGCTAAGAAGGGACCAATAGTAGATGAGGTGATCCAAAAAATCAAAAGGTGACTCAAGCATGCCTTTGAGGTTAAAATTATTAGATATCAAGACCTGCAAGTCGCTGCTATGAGTCGAACGGCTAGGGATTGGTCTACTACCCAATCCATTGTTCGCGCTTTCTTCTCCAAGGTGAAGAAAGCGCAAAAGATGAAAGACCTCATTGATATATTTGAGCAGGAGCAGCACAAATCAATGAGTTACTTCGAAGACCTTTCTTCTTTGGGTTTCCCAATTTTCACAGACGATGATGAGAACCTTCTCACCAGGGAATAACTTAAGCCGGTGTGGCTCCATTTCGAAAGTGACATCTCTAAAATTGATGAGTGGAAGAGCCAGTCACAGAGGGACAAGTCACTGACTTCATCCTAAGACATTCCAGAATCGTGACTTGCCTAAATTACCTAGGTGTAAGAATCAAACACGCCGACATAGGGCAGATTGATCTGTTCTATGTTCTGGTCAAGGCACTCGAAGACCAAGAACCATTTCAAAAAGGATTTTGGGCTCATGTTCGCTAAACCATGAAGAGAATCCATGACTGTCTTGTCCCATCACCATAGCAGGAGGCCACGCTAGCAGACGAAGGAGAAGAGGAGGAAGAAGAAGTAGAAGAAGGAGAACAAGAACCAGCTACAGAAGCACTCCAAGAAGAAGAATGAGGAGAAGTATCAGGAAAATACTCTGGCCCAATGGATCAAAATTAAAGGGTTCTCCCACCAAGACGAGCTCATTTCCCCGTGAGCCATCAAGAATGTTGACAATTTTGTCACATTTCTTAAGGGGTAGAAAAAGAAAACAAATTTTGTATAGTGTTGTGTAAAGTTTTGCTTTGTTGTTTTTTTTATTTTGAAAATTTGCAGCAATTTTGGCTTCCAATGCCATCCCATTTGTATATAAAGTAGAAAAGAAAGAACTTCGCTGCCAAACAAGCTAGAGAAAAGAGCTTCGCCAAAGGAAAATGAAAAGAGCTTTGCAACCGAAGCATTTCCTGCACTACTTCGGGTAAAATTTTTGTGAAGTAGTTTTCACCGAAGTAAAATAGAAGGAAAAGAGAATGAAACTACTTCATTCCCAAAGCATTTCCAACAGCTACTTAGGGCGAAAATTGAGCGAAGTGGCATTCAGAAGAAAAGAGAGCTTCGCACCCGAAGCATTCTCAACACTGCTTCGGGTGGAGTTTTTTGCAAAGTAGTATCATCGAAGTAAGATACAAGGATAGCAATAGAAGGAACTTCGGGCCTTTTGGTCCGGCTTTCATGCACACCCCGGGAAAGGATGAGGCAAGGAAAGCTCCGGAGACACCCACGGGACGGATCCCACTCATCTTTAGGATCTAGCTGGTTATCCAAGGTGCGAGTTACAGAGTTGGGTCGAATGGCAATTCACTCTTTTCCACTTCTGGAATAGATTTCAATATGGATCGCTCTCGTTACCTTACAGGGGGTTCTTGAACTTGTTCAGTAGTTGCAAAAGTTGTTGACAATCGGATTTAACTTGAATTCTTGATCTAGCTCTCATGGGTCAACAGATTTAAATAAAAGACAAACAAAGAAAATAAAAATGGATCATTCACCGATAAGCAAAGAGAGGGTAGGGTAGGGCGTAAAAGAGAAGCTTATCAAACATCAACTCGTAAAACCCTAAACTATCAATCTTATCTATGCTACTAGCTTCACAACAGAACAAATCAAAGAAGAAAGTGTCCATTCATCTAAGATCACTTTCAACTAAGAGCACAAGGCAGAGTGAAACGGATCTAGCAAAAAATTATAAATCCAAGGGCAGCTGGTTAAAATTGGTATCTTTCACCGGTAGCCTAGCTCACACAATGAAGACAGAGCAATTAGAACAAACTTACACCTGAAATCTGTAATTTCCCCTAGCAGACAAGAGAACAACTGAAGCCTAACAACATATTTAAACTTGATAATGTCGATTTACAAAGATATATCTAACAAACTTTAAATGGAACGGATAACAAAAGAAGATACACTTATCACACTCGCAAAATATTAGGCTCCCGGCCATGCTATCACAGAAAAGCTAAAGCACATCAACTCCAAGTCCAAAAACAAAGGATTTCACAAAATTTGCAAGAAATTGCTTATAAGCCTTTTATTTCTAAGTCTCCGCCTCCCGCGATTACATTTAGAATCTGTATTTATAGACTCAGGACAGACCTTGATCTTTTCAAAATATCTTCTTCAAACCCTAAATCTTATCGCACTTAAACCCTAGGACCCGGGTTTTACAATAAAAATCCATTTAAAATCAAAGTCCGGATAGAACTTAACCCTTCGGCAAATCTGTGTAGTTAATCGCCATAAATGGAGAAGATAAAATCTAAATGCCACTTGCATTCATCCGCAGCTGCAAATAAATGCCTCCATTAATTCTGTCGGTGAGCCGGATGAGTCACCACTTCTCTCGGATCCGATCTCCGTAAAGCCATCCCCGTGTTGAAATTGTCTTCATGCTATCAAGTCTGCAATAAATTTGCTATTGAATGCTTTACCGGCTTCTTCTCTTCTAGCATGGCGGTCCTTGACTAAATCCGCACTTTATCTTTGCCTTTATGGTCTTTCCCGGTTGTCCCGTAAGTGCCAGATGGAATCCTGCATGAAAGACAAAAAGATTATATTAGCACTTTAATAAACATTAAATCCAAGCTTAAAACATTAAAAACAGATTAAAAACCGCAAAATAAGCTTGCATGTCGGCTTCTGTTTGTCTCATTCACGCTTTGACACGT
This sequence comes from Wollemia nobilis, assembly GCA_028583015.1. Taxonomy (NCBI): domain Eukaryota; kingdom Viridiplantae; phylum Streptophyta; class Pinopsida; order Araucariales; family Araucariaceae; genus Wollemia; species Wollemia nobilis. Next base: position 711,926 of record JAQPPZ010016887.1, on the reverse strand, counting down.
GTCGCTACCCCAGGATGCCTTCTGTTTCAGCTGAAATGCACTTCTGGTCAACTTATGACTTTCTCTCTCCTACCGCGATTCTGCGACATGTCGCGATTTCGCGACATGTCGCGAAATCGCGACCCTGCCAACGCATCGGCAACTTCTTCCCTCGTCGGCCGCGAAAACGCGACATGTCACGATTTCGTGACATGTCGCGAAATCGCGACCCTTCCTGGCCTCCGTACACTTTCCCGATTTTCAGCCGCGATTCTAGAACACGTCGCGATATCGCGACAGTTCCTTACCTGCATGCGTTGACCGCGTTGACCGCGATTTTGGAACATGTTTGCGACTTAGCCGATTTTTCATTCTGCAGCCCACTTTCTCTCTCCTACCGCGAAAATGCGACATGTCACGATTTCGCGACATGTCGCAAAATCGCGCCCTTCCGTACAGCTTGCTTCTCTCTCCAAAATTGTCGCGATTTCGCGACATGTCGCGAAATCGCGACCTTTCTGGCACTTAGCCGATTTTCATGCATTTTCTCTCTCCTATCGTGATTCTGCGACATGTCACGATTTCGTGAAATCGCGACCTCCGTACGCTTTCTTTCTCTCTCCTCCGTCAAGCAGCGATTTTGCGACGATTTCCAAAAATGGAAACGTCGCGATATCGCGACACTTCCAAAATGGAAAGTGTCACGATTTCGCTACACTTTTCAGACTTAGCTGCATTTTGACTTACCTGTCGCGATATCGTGACATTTCCGAAAATGGAAGTGTCGCGATATCGCGACACTACCAAAAATGGAAAGTTTGATTTTTCATGAATTTATGCAACCGTTTTCTGGATTTTCTCGCACCGGTGCAAGATTTTGCTTGTGCATGAATGATTCTAGCATGTAAAAAGTGAATTCTTGGATAACACAAGCTAGAATGCAAGAAAAAGCACAACTTTAAAAAGGAGGCAAGCAAATTGGAATTTAAAACCTGAAAAGGATCAAGAGGGTCCCTGCTGCAAAAATGGAAGTTCAGAATTTTCAAGAGGATGGAATCTCATTTTTCAGTGGGGGTGTGTTGCTTCTCAACAAATGGCGATATCTGTGGGTAAAATAGTAGCACTATTTTAGAACCCAGGACTCTGGTTTCAAAACAAAAAGACCATGCATCATGCCTTGCCACAGACATTCTTCACAATAAATTGACTGCTAACTCGCCAAATCGTTAAAATTTCCCAAGGACATACTAGGCCGAATTACTTCAAGGAAGATTTCTGATGTGCAATTTCAAAGGGTATAAAACTTTCTTCAAGGATGACCGAATTGAATGATAACTTTGGACTGATCAACTTTTCTAGATTGTAAAAGGGGAAACCGAGTAGAGCTCTGTTTACTAGTTTAGCCTTTTACAGCCTAGACAGAGTTACCCTTTAGATTTACACGACCCAAATTTACAACTCGTAGGGCGTAATCTAATATTGGCTGCCTCTTTTAATATATAACTCTTTTTTTTCTCTTTTTTCTTCTTTTTTTTTTTATATCTCTCCCTCTGAAATATATCAATATCTGAAATGCTTTTAGGGAAATCACAATTTTCTTTTATCATTTGATCAATCTGGAACTGTTTCAGTCTAGGCATTGATAGCCTCTGGTGACACCCAAATAATTGCATGAACCATAGTCCCCTCTCATAACCAGCTTTTCTTGGATTCCCCGGGAGTTCCTCCAACAAAACAACATAGCAGCTTTTTCTATCATTAAAACAACTGTGGCAAGTAAGACACAAGATCCAATCATCTCTCTACCTTTGTCCCGAATAACAAAATAGCTCTACAGTTCAGTGCAAGCAGACTATCTCAATTAGAATGGTGAACAGCATGGGGCATTGGATGGAAACTGGATTGATCAGCTTAGAATAAACAATTTTCAGCAGGTTGACTTTTCATTGATTGCTCAAGCAAAGGTTAAAGGACAAAAAAATTTCAGAAGCCAAAGGACTTTGTACAGGCCTCCAAGGACAGACACAGGCTTTAAAGCAAAACAGAATAAAACCGCACGTACTAAAATAAATAAACTAAAAAAATGAGTATAGCAAAGGAATAAAACAAACTAAGGTAAAAAGGATGAAGGAAAATAGTAAAAGAAAAAAAGAAAGAATAAAAAAGAGAAAAAAAAAAGAAATAAAAAAAAGAAAGAAAGCTAAAGAAGAAAGATGAAATAAACTAAAGCAATCGAAATAAATTAAATCGTAAATCGTATAGATAAAAAAGAAAAAGAACTGCAAGGAAGAAAAGATTGTATGGACTAAAATAAAAGCAAGCTAAAATAAAAAGACAAAGAAAGGAAATAAAAAGCACTGATAAAAGAAATAAACTGTACAAGCTAAAACTAAAAAACAATTAAAGAAAAAAAAAAAGCTTAAAATTAAACCGAAACGATTAAACCGCACGTACATTAAAAAATAAAACTGCACTGACAAAGAAATAAAACTGAAAAACTTCAAAGCTTACTTACAATGCATACATATGTTACAACTTCCCTTCATACTCAAAAAATGCAGCAGTTGGGAAAGCAGAGAAATGGTGCCTTAAAAAATTTTGACCATGCAAGTAATTTAGAAAAATTACCTTTCAGGTCCTGTTGACGAAATGCACTCCGCACCGTGCTTCAAAAATTTGCTATCCGGGAAAGACTTGGGTTTATCGTCTTCCCCGTCCCATTTGAAAAATAAATCCGCAACTCCTTCAAATTAAACAAATCATATAATAACAAATCATATGATAACATGTTTATGCTTCTAATTGAAGGGTTTGCAGTAGTTCTTTCAAAAGGACCGAATGTAAAAACCCCCAGGATCAAATACCTTAAAATCTTGACAGACCTGCACCACCACATCTTCAAAATTATGTGACAACTGAAAGAAATCATGTTTTATCTGTATGCCCCGGTTCTTAACAACTTGAACATTTTGTGGTTGCTGCACTGCTTCAATATCCAGGACTTCAATTTTTATCCCTCTAGCAGAATGTTTACAATTTTCCTTTTCACCTGAGCCTTGCTTAGATTTAACCTCATCAATGTGCAATGTCCAAACATCATGGTTGTGATGGATTAGAGCTGTAACTGTTCCCACCTTCTCAGTTGCCAAATTATAAACTCCAATATCTGCATCAACACAGTTTATAGCCTTTTCTTTGATATTATGTTGAGAAGTTGCAAGCTTATGTTGAGACAGTTCATCAATTCCAAGTTGGCTGACCACATTCATATTTACCATCTTTTCCTCCTTTTCTTGAAATCCAACAGGTGGTCCAGAGTAAGCCTCAATCAAGTTAACCTTTTGTTCAACAATCTGAGGCAGTTCATAGAGGGTGATGTCAGCTTTAAGTTCCCTCATATCCTCAATGATGTTATCCTCCTCAGTTACTTCTGCATAGTGATATTGAATCTCACTTTCATCATCCTCTGATGAGGAAGGATCATTATTAAGTTCTGGACTCTGACATCTCAAGTCATAACTGTCCATTTTGAACTCGTTGAAAATCTTGCATTTCATCCACAGGAGTCCGTACAAGACTTTCTGTCTCTTCGAGAAAAGTGAAAGAATCGAAACCCCGGTTGTACTATTTTTGGGTGAACTAGAAATATCAATATTTCTTTGATCTCTAGGAAAATTTAACTCACCAGGAAAAACTTCAGATTTGGGTGGTGCCAGATCACAACTGTTCAGTTCAAGCACCTGCACTTTGAATTTGTCAAAACTTTTCTCTGTATTTTGCACATGCTGAGTGGATGTCACAGTTAACGGAGTCTCCTTGGGTAGAGCATGACATGTTGGCACTAACTCATGATGTGGAATGGGGTCTGGAATAGGCATGTTCTGTGTCACATAGGATATCAAAGGACTGCTCAGAATTTGAGGCCCTAACCGTCTTTCAAGAATTAAGGCTTCTTTATAAGCCCCTGCCAGGGTTGTGATATTGATGTCTCTCTTGAGGAAAATAGAGGTCACCGAATCCAATGCATTCTTGTAGATTTCTAAGGCCATATTTGCATTTGGGATGTAATGGCCAGTCATTCTACCGTAAGCTCTTTGGAACCTCATATTGAAAGACCTGACAGTTTCTCCCGACTCTCTCTTGATGCTGGAAAATTGTTGGTATAAAATGCTGGGATCTATCACTTCACCGAACTGTGATATAAAAGCTTTCTCTAGATCATCCCAGCTAGTAATGGAATTGCTGGTGAGGTTTAAAAACCAGTCATAAGCTCCCTCCTGGAGAGTGAACGGGAACAATCTACGAGCAACATCTTCATGTCGTATATTCAACAATCTTAAAGCATTTTTAAAAGCTAGCAGATGTTCTTCTTCAGTTCTTGTCCCATCATGTTTATACCTAGGGAGATATCTTTCTGGACTTCTGGGCAGGTCATGGGCTATACCCGGGATATTCAAAGTAGTGGGGCCCAACCAATTTGCCATTATTACTTGGCTGACAGTGATGTTCTGAGTTGTAATTGGATAACTGCAAGTGATGATAGAACTGTTCTTAACTTGAGGTCTTCTCTGGCAATTTTAAAATTGTACTGACAACTTATAAAACTGTACTGACAATTTAAAAACTGCACTGACAATTTAGAAAATCGAATTACAGAGAAATTTACAAAATTGTCCGGAGTTCACTGTGGGTCCTTCAAATGTTGTTGTTATGCCCTTACAATACTTGAACTGAGTTCATGCCCTCCTTCTAGCGCCAATTAGGTTGTTGGTCCGGCTTTCATGCACACCCCGAGAAAGGATGAGGCAAGGAAAGCTCCGGAGACACCCACGGGACGGATCCCACTCATCTTTAGGATCTAGCTGGTTATCCAAGGTGCGAGTTACAGAGTTGGGTCGAATGGCAATTCACTCTTTTCCACTTCTGGAATAGATTTCAATATGGACCGCTCTGTTACCTTACAGGGGGTTCTTGAACTTGTTCAGTAGTTGCAAAAGTTGTTGACAATCAGATTTAACTTGAATTCTTTGATCTAGCTCTCATGGGTCAGCAGATTTAAATAAAAGACAAACAAAGAAAATAAAAATGGATCATTCACGATAAGCAAAGAGAGGGTAGGGTAGGCGAAAAAGAGAAGCTTATCAAACATCAACTGTAAAACCCTAAACTATCAATCTTATCTATGCTACTAGCTTCACAACAGAACAAATCAAAGAAGAAAGTGTCCAATCAGTCTAAGATCACTTTCAACTAAGAGCACAAGGCAGAGTGAAACGGATCTAGCAAAAAATTATAAATCCAAGGGCAACTGGTTAAAATCGGTATCTTTCACCGACAGACCTAGCTCACACAAAGGAAGACAGAGCAATTAGAACAAACTTACACCTAAAATCTGTAATTTCCCCTAGCATACAAGAGAACAACTGAAGCCTAACAGCATATTTAAACTTGATAATGTCAGATTTACAACATATATCTAACAAACTTTAAATGGAACGGATAACAAAAGAAGATACACTTATCACACTCTACAAAAGATTAGGCTCCCGGCCATGCTATCACAGAAAAGCTAAAGCACATCAACTCCAAGTCCGGAAACAAAGGATTTCACAAAATTTGCAAGAAATTGCTTATAAGCCTTTTATTTCTAAGTCTCCGCCTCCCGCGATTACATTTAGAATCTGTATTTATAGACTCAGGACAGACCCTGATCTTTTCAAAATATCTTCTTCAAACCCTAAATCTTATCGCACTTAAACCCTAGGACCCGGGTTTTACAATAAAAATCCATTTAAAATCAAAGTCCGGATAGAACTTAACCCTTCGGCAAATCAGTGCAGTTAGCTGCCATAAATGGAGAAGATAAAATCTAAATGCCACTTGCATTCATCCGCAGCTGCAAATAAATGCCTCCATTAATTCTGCTGGTGAGCCGGATGAGTCACCACTTCTCTCAGATCTGATCTCCGTAAAGCCATCCCCGTGTTGAAATTGTCTTCATGCTATCAAGTCTGCAATAAATTTGCTATTGAATGCTTTACCGGCTTCTTCTCTTCTAGCATGGCGGTCCTTGACTAAATCCGCACTTTATCTTTGCCTTTATGGTCTTTCCCGGTTGTCCCGTAAGTGCCAGGTGGAATCCTGCATGAAAGACAAAAAGATGCATTAGATTAGCACTTTAATAAACATTAAATCCAAGCTTAAAACATTAAAAACAGATTAAAAACCGCAAAATAAGCTTGCATGTCGGCTTCTGTTTGTCTCATTCACGCTTTGACACGTGTCGCTACCCCAGGATGCCTTCTGTTTCCCGTCGAAATGCACTTTCAGGTCAACTTATGACTTTCTCTCTCCTACCGCGATTCTGCGACATGTCGCGATTTCGCGACATGTCGCGAAATCGCGACCCTGCCAGCGCATCGGCAACTTCTTCCCTCGTCGGCCGCGAAAACGTGACATGTCACGATTTCGCGACATGTCGCGAAATCGCGACCCTCCCTGGCCTCCGTACGCTTTCTTGATTTTCAGCCGCGATTCTAGAACACGTCGCGATATCGCGACAGTTCCCTTACCTGCATGCGTTGACCGCGTTGACCGCGATTTTGGAACATGTTTGCGACTTAGCCGATTTTTCATTCTGCAGCCCACTTTCTCTCTCCTACCGTGAAAATGCGACATGTCGCGATTTCGCGACATGTCGCAAAATCGCGCCCTTCCGTACAGCTTGCTTCTCTCTCCAAAAACTGTCGCGATTTCGCGACATGTCGCGAAATCGCGACCTTTCTGGCACTTAGCCGATTTTCATGCATTTTCTCTCTCCTCCGCGATTCTGCGACATGTCGCGATTTCGCGACATGTCGCGAAATCGCGACCTCCGTACGCTTTCTCTCTCTCTCCTCCGCAAGCACGATTTTGCGACGGTTTTCAAAAATGGAAACGTCGCGATATCGCGACACTTCCAAAAATGGAATGTATCGCGATTTCGCTACACTATTCCGACTTAGCTGCATTTTGAATTACCTGTCGCGATATCGCGACATTTCCAAAAATGGAAAGTTTGATTTTTCATGAATTTATGCAACTGTTTTCTGGATTTTCTCGGTACCGGTGCAAGATTTTGCTTGTGCATGAATGATTCTAGCATGTAAAAAGTGAATTCTTGGATAACACAGACTAGAATGCAAGAAAAAGCACAACTTTAAAAAGGAGGCAAGCAAATTGGAATTTAAAACCTGAAAAGGATCAAGAGGGTCCCTGCTGCAAAAATGGAATTTCAGAATTTTCAAAGGATGGAATCTCATTTTTCAGTGGGGGTGTGTTGCTTCTCAACAGGGCCCGAAGTGCTTCAAGTAATTACTTCGGGTGAAATTTGAGAGAAGCAACATTCAAGAGAAAGAGCTTTGCACCCGAAGCATTTCCAGCATTGCTTCGGGTAGGGTTTTTTGCGAAGTAGTATTGTCGAAGAAGAATACAAAAGCAGCATTCGAAAGAACAACTTCACCGAAAAGCAAAGGCAAGAAATTTACTTTGGGCCCGAAGCATTTTCTGAAGCTACTTCGGGTAATATTTCTACGAAGCGGTGTGCCGAAGTGAAATACAAAGAAAATGGGGTGAAACTACTTCGCACCCGAAGCATTTTCAGCAAATACTTCGATCGAGAAATCAGTGAAGCGAAACTCAAGGAGCATTCAAAGTACTTTTCCAGAAAGTTGCCGAAGTACTCACTTCGGGCCCCTCCATCAGCAAACCATTTTTACTTTGTCAAAATCTCATTGTGAAGCATTTGCTTCGGCTAATTTTGTGTGAAGTACTTCTCCCCAAAGTGAAAGGATGCAATCTCTTTTGAAGACAATTGCTTCGGTTGAAATCTTCCCAAACCATAGTTTCGAAAGAGGATCACAGTGAAGCATTTCTAGAGGGCGTCAGTGAAGTAATTTAGTCAGCAAAGTAGCAAATACGAAGATACCCATTTTGTGAAGTTAATATGCTTTGGCACTCCCCACCCCTGCAGTAGTTTTGCGAAGCTCAATTTTGTGAAATACAAACTAAAGAGGAGTTTTTGCTTCGGCCTAGAACCATTGCGAAGCGAAGTTGTGAATGAAAACTTACCAAAGTGCTTCATGGGCATGCGTTCCAAGCTGGGTATTTTCTAGAGGCGATCAAGTGCCTCATAAATGCAATTTTTCATGCCCGATAAGCTTGCTGCTCATTTTTGGCAATCAAAAACAAAGTATCAAGCCATGATAGAGAGCCCTCCGAGCATGGAGACCACTCGAGCACTGTGCCCAGAGATCAAGGACGTCCATACGGCCCATCAATGCACCTTTCCATGGTTGACCCAATCATAGTTGCTAGTTTTGGTAACAAATTTGAGAGCTCAATCACGATAGCCTCGAGGAGGTGAATTCTCAGGGCTTGAGGGTGTACTTCTCATTGCTATGTAATTATGAATCAAAGGCCCGGGTCCTCTATAAAAACATAGGCATTGTAATAGAAAAAAGGGGGAAAATATATGCTAGAAAGCTGTTGTAACTTGATGTCCTACGATTAATACTAAAGAGATTTGGGCTCAATTTATTTCTTTTATGTTGTCTTCTCTGCTTGCTTCTTTTGTCTCTCTTTGCTTGCATACTGAGATGTTGAACTCTGCATCCAAAGTGCGATTGGGGGGATATACCCTGAAACTCGTCTGAAGGATACATAGAAAGGGAAAATGTTGTACTGGTTTTATTTTATGTTGCCTTCTGCGCTTGCTTCTTTTGTCCCTCTTTGTTTACACATTGAGATGCTGAACTCTACATCCAGAGTGCGATTGGGGGTTGTACCCTGAAATTCTCCTGAAGGATACATAGGAAGGTCAATATTGTGTTTCTTTTGTTTATTCTTGGTGTTCCTTACTTCCATTCAAGTTGTCTATTGGGGATCGTGCTTCTTGTTCTCTCCCATCCCAAATCACCGATCTCTCTTCCATTACCCTTTTATTTCTTTCTCTAGCCCTACTCCTTTTATCTCTTTCCTGCACCCTTACCTCAAAACACCCAAGTAGTTTAGCATAGGATCTGACATTTCTTCGGATATTGGCTCGAGGGGCATCTCTTCCCTTTGGCCTTTCAATGTTGGTCTAGGTCCAGGGTGCATACACTCAACTCAAAATCCTTTCCTAGGCAGATTTGATGACCAACAGAGGAGGTAAGACAAATTCTAACCTATCTCTTGATAACAATATACTAACTAAATGCTACATGAGAAAGAGGCTCACAATTTTTATTAACAATATTAATAATAATACCTAGGAATAAGAAAGAATCTAAACCTAGGTAATCCAAGTAGACACATGATACCCTCATCATATCTCCCCACTCAAGAAGCATTGGAATCTAATACTTTTATAAAATGAGTGCAAGGTGGAGTCACCAAATGCTACAAAGAAGTATCATAACCAGGCAGAAGAACATCGTGGAAACCATACGATGTTGGTGTAGAGAAATAATGTTGAGAGAACTCCCTTTCCAAGTGAAGAACTAGGACAGGGAGTAATGAACTGCTACTAGATCTATGCAGGATGTTGAACATTTGGAACCTGTGGATATGATGTTAAAAGAGGTTACTATAATGCTTAAGGTGGAAGAACAGGAGGAGCAGTAGGAGCAACAAGAGGAGGTGCTAATGATAGAGGATGATTTACCTCCTTAGGAATAAAAGGATAAATATCTGTTGACCATGAGACTACAGAAATCCTTGGTGAAGATACCAAGAATTGTGTATCTGGAATATTATGAATAAGAAAGATCTTACTCTAATGATGCAAAGAATATATTTTGTGATAAGCATCATATGAATCTCACTTATCATATTGATAAAGATGATCGAGAATCATTCCACACAAGTCCATGGGAGTCACGTCACAAGTGACTCGATCCACATAGTGTGGACCAAGGAAAAATGATAAATTATAACATTTTGTGATTCCAAAGGTAGTTACCTCATATTTCCAACCAAGTGAATATGGGGAAGGATGGAGTTCGAATGGAAACTTGAGTCGATTGACCATGAATTAATAAATAATATTGGCCATGGAACCAATGTCGAAGATGTAGAAATTTGTGGATAAGATGTGCTCTTGTGAAGAACAAACTATCTTTATATTTTTGTCGATGTAGAAGGGTCACTTGGATTAGTTTACCCCAAAGTTCTAGATACATCATATCTTCTCCTATAGACTCAATGGGCCCATCTTGTGGGGTCTCCTTTTGAGGTTGTGCAAGTAAAATTTTCTTCTTTTTGAAGCACTCAACCTCAATGGGTACTCGTTTCTTATAATTATTACAAAACATTTTTTCATTATAAGAAGAGGAGGAAGAATAAGAATGAGTTTTTGAAGCATTATCGGACTTCTACTGCTATTGTGGTGGCCCTGGATTGGGTACCTTGGAGGAGGCTCCTGAATTCATAGTAATTTTCTCTTTCTCAAGTTGTATCTTATTATACACTTCATTCAAAGTGGCACAAGGTATATATTTCAACTCTCTAAAGAGTTGATCTTGCAAACCACTCTTAAAATTATTGATAAGTTTAGGAGTGTGATCTAGGATTCCATTGAGAATCTATAATTTTTTGAACTTCCCAATATAATATTGAACACTCATGTTGTATCCTTGCCTCAACCAAAGCCATTGGAAGTTTATATCTTCAGCAATATTGGAAGGATAGAATGTATCCTTCAATGCCTTGACCAAATCATCCTAAGTATCTATGATATCTTGAGTGCTTTTATGATACTATACCAAACCCTTAGCCATACTAGAAATTTTTAGTTTTGCAAAAGCAACTTTGTCGTATTTTTTAATTTTGTTGTACGTGAAGCATTTATCCATATTGAGAATCCATCTATTGAGAATGTCTAGATATCAAGAACCATTATAAATACTAACCTCACATTTCATTTGGGATTGATGAGGTTGAGGTTTAGGAGTTGGACTAGGTGGACTAGGCCCAGTCATGTTTTGAACCTTGTCAGCCAAGATGCTGAAAACTTCAACTATGGTTACCACTTGTTCCATAAAATTAGTAGCCATTTTACCTCTGGTTTAAGCTAGGAGGGCTACAAAAACTCTTCTAAAAAATATTTATAAAATTTACCTCATAGGGCAATTCAATAGTGCTATGATTTCTACGCAATTTCTATGAGTTGTAAAAGACTTACAATTTGTTGCCTTTTAGGCAATTTTCAAGAGTCTAAAATATTAGTCATCTAGGTTATTACAAGAAGCTTCATGAGCTTTTTCCAATTTATATGCAAAAAGGTTGCAAAATATTTAGCCATATAGGCTTACAATGATCTTGTACGGTGATAAAATTAAAAAAATAAAAATAATTAATGCAATGGATTTGTTAAATTTAAATAAAATTTTAGTTAAATTCACCTTTAGAAAAAATGTTTAGTTTGGGATAAATTAGCCCTATCAACATACCAACAATCATTAAATGAGAATAAATAATAGGTAAGTCAAGATATGTTGGTAAGTGATGTAGAAACCAATGCCTCCAACTGGATAGCAGGTGCACGGACTTGACACCAAAGGTGACCACCGAGAGGTGGTCACTTTAAATAGTATGTGGACATATTTTTAAAGGACATGTACCCACTATCATGGATGATTTGGTATATATTGCAATGATAAAATTATGAATAAACTTGCTATTGCTTCATTTATAAGGCTTCGAAACATGACATCCAAGAGTCTACGATACATGTAGGTGCTCTTGACTAGCATCCTGCAATACACGTAGGTAGACTCCTATGAGAGCATCCACGAAGGGATAGACAACATTTATGCGCACTAGTTTTGTTGAGAAGATTTTCAATATCTTGGTGAACTATACCCCTAGTGGAAGATTGATCTAATTGGATGATATCAACAACCACTCTAGGTTCAAACATAACCATTAAAAATAGATGAGGTATAGTCAAGAGTGGTCATGATATGGAATCATGAGAATACATATGTAACTAGCAATGATGCGATCAGTTGAGGAGTCAATCTCTACAGATACTTCAAAAATAGAAATAATCCACTAATACTAAAGGAAAGGACAAAGGGAGAAATCATTAGATATTATCATTTTTGTACCTATTTGTGGGAAGCAATTATCCCATATTCAAGACATTATGGGTGCTTCATATTTTAAAAGTAAAACTTTGCCCATTAAGGGTCAACCACCTTTGGGTGGTCAGTCCCCTCCCACGTGAGTCTCTTGTCCACCACGTCGTCGTATAGCCATCATACATTATCTTAGTTGCTTACCAAATATGATTGCTAACTATTAGTTTGATCGTCTTCCATTTGCTTACCACATTTAGTTCTCACTCTCAGCTTATATATGTTAGCCCAAGTTGGTGCATCTATCACTGTTTGTCAGACATCTATACAACTTGTTGTTCAGTCCATTCGCTAGACCTATAAACACCTCTGGCCAACTTGTTTTATCCATTCCAATCCATTGGATATTTTGTAGACCCCTCACTTATCCATTATAGTGGAGGAGGGTGTTTTCTAGACCCGTGACTTGTCCATCATAGTGGAGGAGGGCTGCCAACATTTAAACATTGGTCAAAATTTATTGAAAAATAAATTTTAAAAAATTATTGACAATGTCTACCAAAACTTGCTAATAAAATTTACCACCGAAAGCTTGTAAAAATTGTTGCTCAAACCAAAATTTCCCAACAAAATTGGAAACACCAACAATTGCAAAGCAAATTTGATAGAGACCAAAGTCAAATGGCACAAGCCATATGGGGTGATGAATTTCAATTGACATGTAAAATAACCAATAAGAGTAGGTCATCAATATCTTGCTCTAATACCAATGAAAAGGTATGAAAATATAATTTCTAAGTTCATTAATTTGTAAAGTTTATATAGGCATTAACACACCCAAAATAATCACCTGAATCTTGTAACCATATGCATATATCATGTTGGACGAGAAATAGGGAGGAAAGACAAATTCTAACCTATCTCTTGCTAATAATATGCTAACTAAATGCTACGTGAGAAAGAGGTTCATGAGATTTATTAACAATAATAATAATACCTAGGAATCTAAACCTAGGTAATCCAAGTAGACACACGATGCCCTCATCAAGAGAATGCTCCTTCTCAAACATTACTAATAAAAATAATAATATGAAATGTATGTCTTTGTAGCACAAGTGAAGAAGGTGAGCCTAGCCCTATTAAACATGAGGTCCATGATTTAAACCTCTGTGATGTAAAGAGGGACACAAAGTCTGTATTAAATTCCCCTATTGATAAACATAACTCTTGGTTTTACAAGGGGTTATGGTTGGGAGGAGTCTGCTCAACCCTGTGTGTTGGTCGTAGGGATTTCTCACACTAACCTAAACTTTTTAGGCACTCGATGACTAGGTGGATTGGTAAGTACTTGTCTGGCCAGGAATTTACAAAGAAGACACTAAAGCTCAAACCATAGGAGTAGCACTTTTGTAAAGGTAGTAGTCAGATTTGAATCCTCTAAGTGTGCCATATGAATGCTGATAGTATGAATCCTGAGTGTATCAATGGTCCCTTTCACATAGGGTCAACAATAACTTAGCACAATAGTTTTGGTGGAAGCATCCCATATGGTTTGAACCTTGCACTTGTTAGTTACTAAAAATAGTGTGGTTGTGATAAACTCTCATATGTATATGAAAGAATAATATGAAAATAAAAATAACACGACACATTTATTTCACGTATTGTGTTTATCATATTCTACTATCAATATTCATAATCTGAAAGGTGAAATATGCAAATATGACATAATTTTTCACCTACACATTTAGTTCAATTATATTTACCTTTTTTACCTCACAAGTTGCCTACGTTTGATTCAATAGAATGTTTTACAACTCAACGCCTCCTTTCTCAACACAATGATTGTAAATAGCCAAAGTTATCCTCTTCTGCTATCAATATTCAAAATCTAACTAGCCTATAAAGCTATTTAATAAGGCAATATATCTTAAGAATTGATATTAGGTTAATATCTAAAGAAATTATAACATATTTTATTTTTAGTATTAAAAATATATTTATAAAAATAAAATAATATTTTTTTTAAACAAATATTATTATATATAATAATTTTATATATTTATAAGTTTAATTTATTGATTAATTTATATACTTTAATTTAAGTAGTCTAATGGTGGTGGATTTGAAATTCTAAATAAGAGGTTCAATGTTTGAATCCTATGGGATATAGGATCCTACATCATTCTCCATTAAACAGACGATGACTCGATAACTATATATTGGGTAAAACAAGATTCTCTCATATGGCTTATGGTCTCACAGATATTAGAAACTAATTTAGCCTTTGTAGCATATGGGTGTAGTATTTTGGATTTTGAGGTGGTTTTTAAGGCTTAGAATGATCAAATTTTCTATTCCCAATTAATGCATCAAATCGTACAACCGTATAGTCTCTACAACTAGCAATGTGTGACAACTAAATAGTTTGTACGAAACCCAAATTATACCATTGTACGATCCCAAATCATACAGTGATGGATCTTGTATGATTTAAAACTTACCCAATCTCTTATATTTAGTTTTTCAAGCCACTATACATAGTTTTGTAACTAAATTGTTCGATTTACCAATGTTGCCAAATCGGGTAAATTCATTTCTATCGCATAAACTACCAAATAGGGTAATTGTCTTCTGTACAATTTGTATGAAATGAAGGTATAACCAAGTGAAAAATTAGATATTATCCTAGGCCAATATCTCTTATATATGTTTTGTAAGGATCTAATATGGCAATTAATGATAATTCTACCAATATACAAAGTACTTTATTAGGGTTGAGAAAGGTCTATATCCAATGGCAATGTCTGGAAATAATACAACATTGTTTAATACATCTTCCTTGATATCATCATCCTCAAAGATCATTCCTCAAAGACAAACTAGTATTTTTTTAATCCAATTCCTCCATGAAAATGCATAAAATAGTCATAACAACCAAAAGAAATACATGCAATAGATATAAGTTGTCAAGTATTATTCAACCATTCTAGGATCATACACTATGTAAAAGAAACCATGAACTATGCTCAAGATTTATTATTGTTCAACAATATGAATCAACAATTAGAGGTATGCAACAACACTTCACAACCAAAACTCATAGCATTAACTACTAGCCAGAATATCACTAGATCATAACCAAACTATCAAAATTGAAAATGGGACCTTATATAATGTTGCCCAAGTCATTCCAAAGTGGTTCCTAAGGTAATTTATTATTCAAAACTGCCCATGCATAATGAAATACATTAATTAAGACTTTTACTAATTCTAAAACCTTAATTATCAAATACATGTATAATTACAACTTAATTTGCATTTCCAATGCATTTCATTTTATTTCATTGCACATTGTATGGTTTACCTTCAAGTTGTATGGTTTGAACTTCTAATTATACAATTTAATCCTACTTGTATGATTTACGAACTTGTCAAAATTTTTAGACTTGGGAAAATCATTTTATCATTTCTTCTTCTTCTAGGAGGGGATTTGTTGCCTACATCTTCCCTCCCTTTACTTTGGTTGATGTCCTTTCCAACTCACCTTTTTGTTTTAGCAACACTTCATAATCTGTGACTTTAGCTTTCAAGTTTCCCACTTGGATTTAAATAATTACCCATTGGTTCTTCAACTTGGCTATGTAGTTACCCATTTCTACTACTTTACCCCATGAATATTGGCTTTCTCTTTTGTAGTCTTCAAGAGTTCCCTTAATTGCTTTTCACAATCAGTGGCACTCTTCTTCAAATTTTCCTACAAATATGCTTCTATTCGAGCTACTACTTATAATTATTCATTCTTATTTATAATGGTATATATATGGTGATGAATATCTGCCTCCAAAGCATGAGCAATATCCTCCATAACACTCAACTATGCTTGTTTATCCAAGACTATCTCATTATATATTTTATTGACCTATATGATATCTTCTATCTTCTTATACTATGTCACCAATTGCTCATATTTCTCTACCAACTACGTTTTTAGTTTTTCATCCTTTTCTCTGAGTTAAGATTCCAACTCCTTAATATTATCTTCTGACGTTTGCGAGACCTGTCACTTCTCTTCTAGTGAACTATTTTTGGCCTCATAATCAGCCCTAGTACTCAATAGTTCCTCTTCTAATTTCTTAAATTTCTCTTCTGCCATTTCATTAATCTTCTGCAATTCTTCCTTCATTTCAATCATTTCTTTTTTAGAGGCCTCAGTCTCCTTTTTTTGAGATTTCTTGAACTTATAGATCTGCTCTAATCCTATGCTCAACCAATCTATCTAGTGTGTTAGGAAGTTCAACATCCTCAAAGTGATAGCCAATCCTGTAGTATCCCTCTTATGTTCCAAATCTGGTGTATTAATGGGATAAGTTAGATAATTGGATCTATCCAGGTACACCCTCAGAAGTTCTCACTCCTTTTGATAAGTCTTCTCTTCCTAAAATTATGGTTACCTCTTCCCTGGGTAATTTCCATGGGTGTTGTACATGAATATTCACAATTCTCCTTGTACGCTCCTCATTGCTCACCCATTCTATTATCTTCTCCAATTCAAGAAACATTTGTTCCTCCCATAGCTTCAATTATCCAGTGCATCCAATACAAAATTGTAATTTGGTGCTAGCTATGGCATTGTCTATCTAACATAAGAAATGTTCCATATTATCTTCTACTCATTGCGCATACTCCCTAGTTTCAATGTTCAAGAATAGTGGTACCTTCATGAGATAAATTGTTTGCAACATCCGTAGTTCCTCCTCTATAGGAGTTCATTCTTCCTACTCCTTCATGTGGTAGCTAGAGCTTCCCCTAAGCTCTAATAGTTATCTCTCTATGTTTATCTTTTCCCTTGGTTGAGTTTGTTCCACAATCCTCTCCACCACCACATAATTTTCTACATTCACAATATCCTACTGATATTGCTACTGCTCTATCGATTCTTGGGCTTATTTTTGTTCAATTAAGCCCATTTTTTGTTCTTCTATTACCTTATCTTCTTTCTAATTCTGATGAGTTTCCATCGTTGTGACTTTTTCAACAATAGGTTCTTCTTGTTCATGTGATGCCTTCATCTCTTCCTATGCATCACTCTGATTATTTTAGTTTGAGCTTCCTCCCATCATGAATTTGAAATGAGGCTTCTTATTTTCTCTAGATTCTTCCTCTAAGGATTTCACTCTCACTTTAGATTTCTTATTTTCCTCCTGAGTAGTAGTTGCTACTTCCTATGCTATATACCTCACTTCTATATCCTCTAAAATTTTGAAGAGTCTAAAATTTCAAATTCATCATGCTGGAAACTCTATGGGTATTTCAACATCTCTTATGCTCTTGTTCAATTCCAGTCTCACAAATCTAGCTTCTCTAAGTCTGACTATTCTTCTTCTTTCTGGTTCTTTTGTACAATATCGACTTGTTTTTTTGGAATGATATTATTTCTCATTATTTCTTATTGCATCCTTGTTCTTATTTGTATTTGTCTAGATTACCTCCCCATAATTTCCTCTCTTCCCTGAACTGACTACTACTCCTACTACCATTGTTGAAGTGCTTGTTGTTCCAGTTTAGGTTCCAACTTCCTAGACCTTTTTCTTTGATGGTGCACATCCTCATCATCCAAGTGTTAGAAATATATTGAATATTTTCCATGTTATTATAGTGGGATTAACACTAAAAGGTACCAAATGTTGTGTACAATATACTCACCGGGGTTCGTATGTTATATTTAGATCCATATAGGATTTTAGCATTACTATATTTGAACCCTTGTTTTTTCATCCATGATATTGTAAAATTTGTGCATTTGCCTTTGTTATATATATCACACTTGTATTAGGGTTTGGAGTGAGATAGAAGGAGAATATTATTGTATTGGAGATGGTCAAGTTAATGCAATAATAAGATAATATTGTGCTAGTTTTTCCTAGTTGAGGGTTTCCAAGATAAATATTGTGTAATGTGTGAATATTCTATATTCTTCCTTTGATTCTAGAATTACTACTTTTCTAGTTTTATTTTATTGGGGCTCTTTATTTTTGTTCATTTGGTATCAGAGCTAGGTTTTAGCTTTGTTCGAGGAGTAAGGGTTTCAACCATGTGATAAATTAATTCTTGAGTGAGAGCCATACATGAAAGGATCTAGGCAAAGGAGAAATATGGGAAGCACATGAATAGAGATTGAAAAATTTAATGAAAATTTTTTTAAGTTGTGTAAACTCAAGATGGAGGATATGTTGGTTGATAGAGATTAGTGGATTGCAATCTCAAGAACAAAATCAACATTGATGATAGATAAATATTGGCTAAAAATCAATAGGAAGACAAGGAACTCTATTATATTGTGTTTATATGATTCAATATTATTGAATGTATCTATAGATACCATGGCAAAGTTGTTATGGGAGAAGTTGGGAATATTGTATCAGAAAAAGTCACTGGTAGATAAACTCTTTCTTTGAATGAAGTTGTATTCACTTTGGATGAACATTGGTGACTTTTTGGCTGAACATCTGAATGATTTTAACACTATGGTAAGTCAATTAACCTCTGTAGAAGTAAAAATATATGAAGAGGAAAAATATATTACTTTACTTTATTCATTACCTGATTCATGGGATAATATTGTTATGGCTATCACCAATACTACATCTACATTGAAATTAGAGGATATAGTAGGAACTTTGTTGTTTGAGGAGATGATATGAAAGTCTTCTGAGAATTATCATCAAAATGAATCCTTGATTGTGAGAGGTCATTCTCAAGAAAAAAATAAAAATAAATCAAGATAAAAGAAATCAAAATCTAGGGGTAAAATTGTTGCCCTAGAAAAGAGAAAATGTTGGAATTGTGGTAAAGGAGGGCATTATAAAAGAGACTACAAATATAAAAAGGTTGATAATAATAAATCATCTTATGAAATAAATTCTATAGAAATGAAGTCCACAAATGAAGATTCATTGGATTTATTCTTAGTTGCAACATGCTCAAGTGAATGTGATGACTCTGATTGACTCAGATGCTTCTTTTCATATGACTCCTCATAGGGAGGGGTTCTATGAATATGAAAATATAGATGGAGGTAAAGTCTTCTTGGGAGATAATTTGACATATAAAATAATAGGTCAAGGAAGAGTCAAGCTGATGCTAAAATATGGAAGAATTAAAACCCTTCTCGATGTGTTGCATATTCCAAGTTTGGCAAGGAATATGATATTTGTGAATAAGATGAATAATGCAAGTGTGAATGTGGTATTCAATAAGGATAGTTCCAATATGGTCCATGGATCCTTGGAATTGGCAAGAGGATTTTGTACAAGAAATTTGTTTAGACTTGGTGCTCTCACTGTAATTATTAATTGTAATAACTCTTCATTTATACAAGATAATAATACAGTTGAAATGGATCTGAGTATTCCTACAGTGAATACAATATTGTGGTATCAATGAATGGGACATATTGGTGAGAAAGGAATTTGAACATTGAAAATTAAAGGTATGGTTGAAGTACTTTCTGATTCCCCATTAAATTTTTATTTTTGTGAGCATTGTGTTTTTGGGAAACAAACTAGAGTCAAGTTTCTAAGTAGTGCTACAAGGTCTGAAGGAATTCTACATCTAGTTCACAGTGATGTATTTGGACCAGAAAAAGTACCATAATTAGTTAAATATATCTATTTTGTTATATTTATAGATGACTTCTCAAGAAATACAAGGGTATATTTTCTACGAAATAAATCTGAGGTTTTTAATAAATTTAAAGATTTTAAGGCTCTTGTAGAAAATCAGATAGAGAAAAATATAAAGCTTTTGAGAAGTGATAATGGTGGTGAGTATTGCTCTAATGAATTTGATCATTTTTACAAGGACTTTGGAAAATAAAGGTAGAGAACAACTCCATATACTCCACAACAAAATGGAGTTGCAGAATGGATGAACAGGATATTTATGTATAAGTCTAGAAGTATGCTAAGTGGTGTAGGGTTAGAAAAGAAGTTTTGGGTAGAATCTATATTAACAGCTTGTTATCTCATCAATAGATCTCATACCTCGGCTTTGGTGGATAAGACTCCATAGGAAGTATGGACTCATAAGAAACACTCTCTCAGACATAATTTTTTTTTATTGTGATGCTTATATATGTCCCAAAAGAGAAAAGGACTAAGCTAGACTATAAATATAAAAAATGCATATTTATGGGTTATAGTAATAGTGTTAAAGGATATAAGTTGGGGAACCCAAAAACACAAAAGGTTATTTATAGTCGTAATCTGATCTATAGAGAAACAAAAGGGATTTTAAAATAGGAAATGCAACCAAGCAAAGAACCAAAAATAGTGCATATAAAATTGAAATAGAAGGAAGAACCAGTGGTAGAACCTGAATTACAAAGAGAGTCTAAAGAGGAATATTAAGAGGAATAAGGTGAGGAGGAAGCTCAAGATGCATAACCTATAACTCTAATTTTGAGGAGATCAGATTGAGAGAGAAGACTTCCAGACATGTATAGTCCTTCAAATTTTTATTTTGCATTTAATTTATTAGTTACTGATGAAGAACCCAAGAATGTAAAGGAAGCACTTCAGTCAAGTGATAATAAGTCATGGAAAAGGCTATGGAAGAATAAATGGAGTCCTTGGATAAAAATAAGACATGGGACTTGGTGAAATTACCTCATGGTAGAAAACCTGTTGGTTGTAAGTGGTTATTCAAGAAGTACAATATAGAAGGAAAGTTTGAGAAGTACAAGGCTCACTTGGTAGCAAAAGGATTTTATCAAGTTGAGGGAATCGACTTTGGTGAGATTTTTTATCTTGTGAATAAACTAACTTCAATCAGATTTTTATTGGCTATTTCTATTGTGTTTTGATTTTGAAACACAATAGATGGATGTAAAGATAACTTTTATACATGGTGAACTTGATGAAGATATATATATATATATATCACAACCAGAATGCTTTAAGGTAAAAGGTAAGGAGGACTTGGTATGCAAGCTGAAGAAGTCTCTTTATGGGTTGAAGCAATCTCCAAGGATGTGGAACCAAACATTTGACAAGTTTGTCTTAACACTTGGGCTTGGAAAAAGGAAAACAGATCCATGTGTATATTTCAAAAAGGAAGGTGAAAATTTTGTTATCATTGTATTGTATGTGGATGACATGTTGTTAATTGATAACAATAAGAAGATGATAAAGTTACTCAAACCTCAGTTATCTTCTGAATTTGACAAGAAGGATTTGGGTGCTGCAAAATTTATTTTGGGTATGGAAATAATAAGGGATCATGCAAATAGAAATTTATGGTTAAATCAAAGAAAATATGTTGATTTGATACTACATAAGTTTAGAATGAATGATTGTAAACTACTATGTACTCCATATCCAGTTGGTCAAAAGTTATATGTTGAACAATGTCCCAAAACAGATGAGGAAATTGAAGAAATGTATCATGTTCCTTATGCTACTGTTGTGGGTAGTTTGATGTATGCAATGGTCTGTACTAGATCTGATATTACACATGCAGTGGGAGTAGTTAGCAGATATATGTCAAATCTAGGAAAGGAACATTGTATTGTTGTGAAGAGTATCTTTAGATACTTGCATGAAACTATAGATTATGCTATTTGTTTTGAAGGAAAATTTGAAGAAAATAACATTGTAAATCTACAAGGTTTTGTAGATGTTGACTGGGCTGGAGATATTGATAAGAGAAGATGTATGAGTGCTTATGTGTTCAGGCTATTTTGAGGGGTAGTAAGTTGGATGAGTAAAAAGTAATTAGTTGTTTATTTATCCACTACAAAAGGAGAGTACATTACAACAACTCATTCTAGTAAAAAAGCAGTGTGGCTAAAAAGGTTGTGTTCAATAGTTGGTATTAAAGAAAAGGCTTTGAGAATTAACAGTGATAGTAAAAGTGCAATATTTTTGGAAAATAATCTTGGTTTTCATTATTGGTCAAAATATATTGCTATAAAGTACCATTTTGTGAGACATATGGTTGAAGATAACCGAGTGATATTGGAGAAAGTTGATACATATAAAAATACTATTGATTTGTTAACAAAGGATGTACTTGCTCAAAAATGTTATTGGTATAGAAGATCTATGGTATGGTTGCCCTTGATAGTTGACAATAGCAATTGTTAGCCCCTATGGAAAGTATTAAAAAAGTGGGAGAATGTTAGAAATATTTTCCATGTTATTCTAGTGGGGTTAACAGTAAAAGGTATTAGATGTTGTGTACGATATACTGGACTCCAATTTTTTAGGGTTTTCTAAGTTATATTTAGATCCATATGGGCTTATATGGTTACTATATTTGAACCCTTGATTTTTTGCCCATGATATTGTAAAATTTGTGCATTTACCTTTGTTATATATATCACAATTGCATTAGGATTTGGAGTGAGACAGAAGGAGAATATTATTGTATTAGGGACGATCAATTTTATGTAATAGTAAGATAATATTGTGCTAGTTTTTCTCAGTTGAGGGTTTCCAGGATAAACATTGTGTAATGTGTGAATCTGCTATCTTATTCCTTTGATTCTGTAATTATTGCTTTTCTAGTTTTAGTTTATTGGGGCTCTTTATTTCTCTTCACCGAGGAAGTATCCTCTTGTACTACAATGGACTGTTGTTCTTTCTTTGTTTGTGACTTCTTTGGAGTCTCATTTTAAACTAGTACTAACTTTGCCCACCTCAAAATGGTTGGTTGTCCTTCCTTAATATCCCTAGGTTATGTCAAACCTGGAAAGTGGATTCACTTCTCCATAAAAACATTTAATAACAATCCAATGGCATGGAAATTCATCCTAATATTCTTCGATCTCCTTGTTAGTACTTCATGCATATTTTTCTCTAAATAGGTACCCCAATAATACTTTATTTCTTTGGTGATACCTTATACATACTGAGCAATCCATATTGGCATCTTTTTAGCCCGTGTATTTATTGAAAATTGAGCCATCATAGTATTCATAGAATATGGTCAATCTTTCCCTTTCAACTAGCTCTATTTAATTCCTTGATTCTCTACACCTAAGATCTTCGTATTAGTCAATTATTTTACATTGGTAAGTGAAGTGATGATGTAATGTGTCTTAATATAATCAATAAACCTCTTAAATACCTTTGTATTGTATGCTAGAAATACAAATATTTTCTTAAATGCCTCTGTTGTAATTTCTACTTTCATCGACCTCTTGCCCATATTGACATAGGCAATTTTGGTTGTAGGATTATACACTCGAACTATCTACAATAGATATTTGTAGAAGAAGGTAATCTGGTACAATGGCACTTACACTATTACAACTACACTAGCCTCAAACTATTTTCTCCAGGGGTGGTTCTAGTTTTCGTTGTTACTCCACCACTTCATCTATGTCTCTCCTCCATGTTGTACGAATGATATATTTGTTATCTCAACCTAAACCTCCTTAGGTTTGTTTCTAATATCCTCATAAAGATCTTGGTAGTGTACTTCACTCAATTTTATCCTTGGGATACTTTCTTGTGCCATCTCATCTTGGTATCTTGGTGGTGTCCTTCTTTGATC
This sequence comes from Wollemia nobilis, assembly GCA_028583015.1. Lineage (NCBI taxonomy): Eukaryota > Viridiplantae > Streptophyta > Pinopsida > Araucariales > Araucariaceae > Wollemia > Wollemia nobilis. The sequence goes on along the minus strand of JAQPPZ010016887.1, from coordinate 688,284 downwards.
AACCGTCCAATACCTCTGTCCTCTCCACGGCCTGTATCCTCCTATCCTTCAAAGATGAGTACCAAACCAACCACGGGATTGAAACTATCATCCTTGGTATTTCCATGGATGTGAATCTCTCTCGTGTAGGGGTCCTAGTGACTGCTCCACCCTATTGGATGCAATTCTTCTTAACTAGTATCTAAAATCTTTGATTAAAATCATTTTTTGACCATACCTTTGGTTATATTGATACTCAAACATCACCAATTATACAATTATAAGTGTTCTATAAATTGATCATTCTATTATAAATCATATAGTATACTTTCTCACTTACTCTTGTACATTTTCCTAATCAACACCCACCTCTAGATCGTACAACTATTCAATATTCAAATTGTTCAATATTCTAAAAATAGTACAACTACAACATGGAAATGTATAGGGTTGTACCACTCCAACAATATCTTTGTCTAGCTACTTCCCCTCACTGAATATATACACTTTTGTATGATTATGTATGATTTTCTCAAAATTGCTTAAAATAGCCCAAATATTATCTAAAATCATACAATATTTTTCCTAATATCATACAATATACTTCCAAATCATACAATACATCTCTTAAAACCATTTTTCACCAGAAAAATCATGTTTTCTACTTCTCCTCCATGATTTCTCTCTGAATCAGTTACCAAAATGCCTTGATCTATATTTTTAATGTATTTCAGGAACAATATTTCAACTTTTCAGCACTTGGTGTAATTTATCCCCAAAAATGAAATTTCCTAGCTATTTCATAGGGTTGTACGGTCTTCTCCTTCTTTCCCTCTATCATCTCCAATTTGTTTTTTGGAACTTTTACTAGATTAGGGTTTGTAATATTCTCTCTCCTATAATTCCTCTACTTTGGCTCCAGTATGCAACCTCCTTGAACCATGGTGTATGCTTTTCAACAACCTAGTTTGTAATTGGATGCCTTCTACTACAAACCCTCATTTCCCTCTGGCTAAACTCAAAATCTACTTTTAGTGGAGTCAAACCCTTGCTTTTCTCCTTTGGTTAAATTTTATCAAATGGAAAAAGTCTCACAGGTGCGAATTTAAAAATGGGTCATATAATCTTACAACTCACTAATGTATTTTAATGCCCATGCATTTGTCTTCATTCATTTGCATACTTTTTACCTTCATCCTCCTGACAATTTGAATTCCTCCTTATACGGTTTGAAAAATTACTATGGTGAGCCTTGTATTTAAATTTTCCTCAAACCCTAATCGCTCAAAATATAAAATTGTCCCACTTTGCATGTTTTTTTCATCTTCCTTCCCAAGATGATCGACAAATCATCATTTCTACATGTAATTTTAACTGTTTCCCATGCTTTTCCAACAACACATTTTTCCACACAAGTGAACATTAAATGCAATGGTTGAAAATTATACAATTGCACCCAAAACCATACATTGTATGATCCAAATTGTACAACATGCCTCCTTGTATGATTATGCATGTAATTTTTCCAATTTTGCTTCTATGATCTCTCACTTGTGCTTTTTAAATTTTAAATTTGACTTGTACGATCTATCACTTAGAGAATTTTTCTATTTTTCTCTCTTTCAAGAGGTCGTCATTTCTGATTTTCAACCCACTTCCTTATTAATTGTGTCTTGAGGGATTTTCACAACTAAGGCATTTTATTTAGTTATTTATTTTTCTCTTTTTTTTTATTTTCTAACCTATTTACACTTACTATCATGGAAATTGCAAAGTGAAATTCACTTGTACGATCCCATTTGATTCTTCTATAGGAGGTTCGATCGTGACATTCTAATTAATTGTGTCACCTAGTGCCACTCACTCTATAGGTCGATTAATATCCACTTGTAATGCTATCAAGTTCCATAGCCTTCTAGTACCATGTGTACAATTAGGAATTGTACAATTGCAAACTGGAGTATCTTCACCTGGTACCCCTTCTTCTTGTCGTATAGATGATTGATACCTTGGTTGTGGTGTCCTTACTACTCTAACATCATTCAAGTGACTTCTTTGCATATTCCCTTAGATCAATTCTTGCTCCAAACTTGGTGGTCGGATCCTTTGTTGTCCCTGGTTTCTTTCATCTGCAAAATGTACTCTTCCTCTACTATCAAGGCCTCTACCACGAAAGTGTCTTCCCCATCCTATTCCTCTTGACATCAGGCTTCTTTGCACCAGTGGTGATTCCTCCATTTCTTGGAGTATTCCTTTTCCCCCTACCACTCTTTGAGGTTCTCATAATATTAGTGGTGGTCATCCCAATGGATACTACCTTGTGGGGCTAGGCAATATCCCTCTCATCCATGGCAAACCTTGTAGATTTCTTATCCAATTAAAACAAGCTAAAGGTGTATATCTTGATAATCTAGGAATAGGGGATCAAAACCTTCCTTGTCCTCTTCCTATTATAATTGTAACATCACCTTGTCCTTGCTTATTTTGTAGTTGAATACATCCTCCCCTTCCTATATAAAGCCTTAGGGGTCCTTGTCTATGCCTTCCTCCCATTGCTTGGTTATCATGAGTTATCTCTACCAACTCAATGTTGGCTAATGGACTTCTAATTCATCTTGTACTTGGTGACAATTGTTGTCATGCTATGATTCTATGATATACACATGCTAAGCAACATATCCATCTTATTTTCTCAAAGAATCTTTGTGGGGATAAATTTACCAAGACTTCTCTATATGCATAAAAAAAATTAGTCTCAGAACTTGAGTCATTTTGATTATCTTCTCTCTATTCCATCCAATTTGTTGGGAAATTTATCATTCTATCTAATATCCATACTTATATCCTTTTTCTTCTCAACTTTTGATGGGCTATTATATATTATTGTGAATGAATATTATTTTGACATTCTTGTTATCTCCCTAGTTGTCGATGTGTTGTTGTACATGTTGGGAGGTCATGGTTATCCTAAGTATTTTAGGGACTCCTTGGGAAATTGTCATCATCACTTATTGCCATGCTAGGTTCTTGCACTAGTCAAGGTATTTCTTCATCATTGGAGTCACTCAAATATATTCATACATTACCTTGTGATTTAGGTGATGTGGTTGCTTCCTCAATGTCTCGCCAAAGAATTTTTGCATTTTCATTCGTCATTGGTGAATCACTTGGTGGTACTTGTGAACTTGTGATTGCATCATAATTTCTTGGACCACTCCTTGGAGTTATCCCCTCATTATCCATAGGTTCACCTTCTAGCTCCTATAGCCTAGTTGTTCTTTGTTCATCCAGTGTTCGTATTGTGCTATCCAATTCCTATATGGTTTGTTCTCTCAACCTTGCATTATGACCTCGCAACATCTGATATTCCTCCTACAATTGTTGAGTTTGTAGTTGCATTATCTGTTGTAATAGCCCTATCTAAGCTAATGGATTCAATCCAACCAATTATTCATCAATGGTATTATTCCTATTTTCTTTTGGAACTTTCATTTCAAAATTATCCACTCTATTCTCATATCATACTATTAACAATATCCTTCTTTGTTCTTCAACTTGTTGGGGTAGTTATGTCTGCTTCACCTGAGGATACATCACATTCTTGTTTAGTTAGGTTGCTTCTTATTTTCTTCTTCTATATCTTGGTAATAGTACTGAAAGCATGAGGATACGAAAGCAAAATAGAAGGGAAATGTAACGCTAAGTCCTACGAACGAGAATGCATGAAAAGAAGGAAAACAAACGAACTGAAATGAGATTTAAAGGAAGTGTAAAAGTGCGGTCATTTATTTTATTAATTTGCTCAAAATTGGGTTACAATATGTCTCCTCCCTTTTCAAGGGCTAGGAGTGTTGGACATAGTTTGGTTACACCATGAATGATACATTCCCCTTTGGGATCTTTCGCATGCCCACGTTGAAAATGGGTGGACCAAACATCATCGCCGCTTGCATGAATATTTATATAGTTCCTTGATACCCCTTTGATGTCGAGATACTTCATTCAGATAAATAGTAAATGTTTAGTAGCACCTACGGATGGAGAGAAACATGCAATCCCCAAGGCCTGCGATCAGTGTATACATAAAATAATTAAAACGATAAATAAAAGATATCAGAATGAGCTAAAAATTTGATATAAGTAATAAAAAATTACCAGGAACCAATTGCAAAAGGAACAGTCGAGAAATATACCACATATTTCTACTCACTCCGGGGTGGGACGATTAGGACTGTCATAAGCTATCAGAATGCAACCTCCTAAATGTCTGGTCCAGAGGCCTCCAAAACACCTACAAAGTTGGGGTTAGGATAAACGGGGTATTTTGGGATGATCCAAAAGGTTAGATTCTATAAATTCAACCTCGATTGCCCTGTATCTGATGATGCTCCTTGTATGTTAACAAACGTGATAAATGATAAAATCACAACCAAAACTTGTCAGAATCACATGAAACTTGAATAGCAGCATATGTAAATAACCTAAAATAAAATGCAAAATAAAAACTAGGGAAATCTACCACAAATTTATAATCATGGGGTGAGGTGATTAGAATTGCAGTAGTGTGAGGGGCACCCGGGGGCAGTCCACCCGCCGTTTGGGACTTGGTTTTAGCACCAATCCACTTGGGATGGGTCCAAAACCTCTTATGTGGTTGTGTCAGAAAATTTGGTGGGGTATTGTGGCCAAATTTTTGGGTTTGGGTCTGGATTGTGCTTCCAATAATCACCCAATAACCTCCCTTCCAAAAGAGAGATCAAGGATGTAAGAAGCACAAGCGATGGGTGAGGATGTAATTCAGCATCACTCCATTGCTCCAAATGCTTCTCCCTCTATCCTCATTTTGGGGTGAGAAGACTCACCATTTTATATACCTAGTGTCTCTCTGTTTGAATGCGCATGCAAGGGCATCACTTGACTTGCTTGTCCTATTTTGGGAGAAAAGATTCTTCCTTGATTTAGAGTCTCCTTACATGAGGCCTCCATAATCAAGGCATGCTTGACTGAAGTCTCTCTCTCTGATTTGAATTTGATCCTCACAATTGCATGCCCTGAAGGTGAAATTAAGTGGTAGACCTATCGAGGTTTTACTTTTTGCCTGTTAAACCTGCTAATCGTCTCACCCTGGGATGAATGTTGATAATCATCTTGGGGTGGGACGAATACCAGTTTGTAATAGTCCCAGGGTGGGACGAGTAGGGAGAAAAGTGCTGAAAAGGTGCCAAATTGACCTCTAACCTTCCAAACTATTGTGGGAGTGGTTAGGACCACTTTTTAACCTCTAGGGGCTGCCCTAGGGGCTATGTATATCAAATCGATTAGTGCTTGTAGTCGCATAATCGGATTGATGTTATTTTGGTGTCTACAGATGCCCCTTTTTGGGATTGCACTGTGCATGGTGTAGTGCTGAGAAAAAATAGATAACCAAAGCACTAATGATTAAGGTTTCTCAGTAACCTAACCAACTCTTGATGCCCCATGTATGGAAAGGGCACGCATTCTTGAATCCTTTCTTCTAACGAGATAAGGAGCTTAATTCAAGTGTTAACCCTTTTCAGTGAGGTGTTACTTGATCTTGGACATTGTTCAATCATGAATAGGCAAAGGGTGCAACCTTTTGTTTGTGGGAAACTTGAGTTCATGATTCAAGAATTCTAAGTGTTTGATTAGCTTGTGATAATTTCTTGTTTGCTATCCCAAGCAGGGGCATGATTGTCTTTGTCAATGATCCTTTGAATGCATGCCATTTCCTTGATTGGATGTGTATTTGTTGATTGGTAACTAAGTGTGACTACCTCCTCAAGCGACGAATCGATGAGGAAATGATCGACATGAGAAAAGCGACGAGTCACTTGACCCAAGATGACTTTTTTAAGGGTGCCTTCAGTTGTTTTTCGTTGAATACTTATGCAGTTTTCAAACATTTTGACCTATTTTTGGTGGGTTTGAACCCTCTTTGTGACTCATTTTAGGGCAGAAACTATCAAAAATCCTTCCTCCCGTGGAGCAGTCTGGCTATGGTAGCCTTATTAGGGAGTAGGATAGTGAAAATTTGACCTCAACATCTATTTTGGATGCCAATAATGTCAGGCGCAAAGGCGCCTTTGTTCGGCAATGTTATTGTTATGGTTGGGTGGGTTTGGACCCTTTTTGTGACGTCATTTGGGGATGAAATTATCAAAAATCTATCCTCCCATGGAGTGGTCCGGCTATGGTAGCCTTATTAGGGAGTATGATAGTGAGGATTTGTGACCCCAACATTGATTTTGCATGCCAAGAATCACAGGCGCAAAGGCCCCTTTGTTTGGCAAGTTTATTGTTATTTTTGGGTGGGTTTTGACCCTTTTTGTGACATCATTTGGGGATGAAATTCTCAAAAATCCATCCTCTTGTGGAGCATTCTGACTATGGTAGCCTTCTTAGGGAGTAGGATAGTGAGGATTTGTGACCCCAACATTAGTTTTGCATGCCAAGAATTTTAGGCGCAAAGGCCCCTTTGTTTGGCAAGTTTATGGCTATTTTTTGTGCATTTGGGTGCAATTTTTGTTGTTTTTGAAATTTTTTCTCTGTAATCGTCCTTGGGTAGGATTAATACCAATTTAGTAATCACCCCAAGGTGGTATGAGTTCTAACTAGAGCGCTCATCCCAATGTGGAATGATTATAGGCCTAAAATCCTATTTAAGGGCCAAAACTAGGTTTTGGGCTCATTTGCATTTATTTTTCTTGGCGTTTTGGAGTTGTGAGGAGGAGGAGGTCAAGTTTGTGTAGCGGAGTGCTGTCAAATTTTCTCGAACACTATGAGTTCATGGATTGGATCATCAAATGGTGGAGCCGAAGTGAGACTGGTGAGTGATCCTCCTATTTATTTTGCCTCTTTTAGTTTACAGTTTTAAAATCGCAACTTGTTTTCTTTTGTATTTTGTTTTGTGATTTAAACTAAAATAAAAACTCTAGTTTAAAAAGTTTTTTGTTGTTTTGTTTTTTTTTGTTTGTGTTTCTTTGTAGAAACTAACATGAATCCCTAGTTTTTCTAAAATTCGTGTTTATTTTGTTTTTGTTGTAAACTAAAAAGAAAACCCTAGTTTAAACTAATATTGAAACTTAGCTTAAAAAAAAATTGTTTTTATTGGGTTGTTTTTCTATTTACACTAAATGAAAATCCTAGGTTAAATTGTTTTGTGTTGTTTTGGTATTTTGTGTATGATGCGCTCTAAAAAAGTAAACCCTAGTTTAAATTTTTTTATTTTTGTTGTTTATTTAGAGTTAAAAACCCTAGAGTTGTTTGTTTTTGTTGTTTTTTTGTTTTAAAATAGAGTTAAAAACCCTAGGTTTGATTGTGATTTTTTTTTTGTAAACTAAGGTGAAAAAACCTAGTTTGAACGAAGGTCGAAAACTTAGATTTTTTTTTTTATTTTGTTTTCTATTTTTTATCAGTCTAGACTAAAGTTAAAAACCCTAAGGTGAGTACTGTGTTTTTATTTTGGTTTTGTTTTGTTTGTTTGTTTTTTAGTTTTAACTAAGGTTAAAAACCCTAGGGTAAAAACTATGTGTTTATTTTGTTTTTGTTTTATTTAACCTAAAGTTTAGAAACCCTAGATGGAATTTTTTTTTTATTTGATTTTTTTGGGTTCACACATAAGGTTAAAAACCCTAGGTGTTTTATTTTGTTTTATGGTTGTACAGTTTTATTTGACCGTGCTATACTTTTGTTGTACAGTTGTTTGTCTGTACTTTGTTGTACTTTGTTTGTTAAATGTTTTAGTTGTACATTGTTTTATTGTTTTAGTTGTACCTTGTTTTTGAAATGCTGTAGTTGTACAATTTTTTTTTTCTTTTGTTTTGTCAGTTCAAAGTAAGGTTAAAAACCCTAGGTAACTAAAAAAAAAATTGTTATTTATTTGTTTTTTTATTTATCAGTTTGAACGAAAGTTAAAAACCCTAGGTAACTGAAAAATGTTTATTGCGAATTTATTTATTTATTTTGTTTTTTGTTTTTCTGTATAATTGTTAAATGTTTTTATATGTATAATTTGTAGACAATGTGTATGGTTGTTTTAGTGCTGTACATTTGTTTTTTTGTTTTGTTTTGTTTTGTTTTGCATGTTGTGAAGAGTCGATATCATGTGCCAACGGTGTTCTCTGAAGCATGAGAGGCACTGACTGTGGCTGACTGGGAGTGGCTTGATGCCCTTGGGCTCAATAAGGTGACTCGGCTAGAGCCTGTGGTGGGGGATTGGGCCTATCTTATGGCTCTGATCAACCTATGGTATCCCCAAACCAATACCTTTCATATCCCAACAAGGGAGATGACAGTGACTCTTGAGGATGTCTATCAGATTCTATGAATTTTGATAGATGGGCTTCCTATTCGGACTACTCCACGAGACCAACGGATGATGATGCTAACATGGTGTTTTGGGCATGGGGTGGAGATGGGGCTGGATAGTCCTATGGAGAGGGCAAAGGGGGATTGCCTGAATTGGGCTAGAGAGGGGCGTGTTGGGGGTGAGGCATGCATTACTGATGACCCTCATCTCCAAAATGTTTCTTCCCGACTCCTCAGGCATGAGGTTCCCTTGGAACCTGCTAGAGGTAGTGTTCAAATTGGTCGAGTGTCCAACGGAGGCACCCTTTATTATGAGGTGGGTACAGACACTTCTGGCAAAGCTTTATGATGAGGTGTATGAGGTCCACTGTCGAAGGCAGAAGGGGATTGGGTGTACCTACCTATTGCAATGCTGGGGGTGGCAACACATAGCTATGGAGTGGCCACAGGGTCTTTCGTGGACCACTTGGGTAGAGATGGTTGATAGTGAGATAGGGTATGCAGCTCTGTGGCAGTGCTCTGAGGAGTAGGGGTAGATTTGGTGGTGGGCAGGTGTCGTAGGGCACTATGTTGATGCCTTCGCTCGGCTTGCCCAAGGGAGGTCTTCTGGTGCCCATACCAGGACTGTCCAGCTTGGCCTGAGGTTGGAGAGTGGCTTCGATGGGTTTGCAGGGGGAGATGGCTGATCGGGTGACATGGGACCGAGTAGGAGTACTTATCATACATTCGGGTGAAGAAACATTTTGGGGTGTGCCAGTGGTTACCTAGCGAACCCTTGATATATCAGCATCGAGGCGACAAGAGGACTCTGGCCTTGCCGATCATCGAGCCACTGGGTGAGGAGTCAAATCCTATGATCAATGTACCCAACATGGACAACGTCGAGGCAACCGCTAAGTATGACTAGTGGTGTACGTTGCGACGATGGCGAGGTGATGGGCCTCTAGGAGGGCCTGACGCAGTAGCATCAGGTGGGGAGGATGTGGAGGCATTAGGAGAGGGTTGTGGGACACCACTGGAGGATGAGGACATGGAGGTTGATGATTTTATAGGGGATGATTTTGGAGTTCCAAAGCAGCCGGACACATAGGACATCGTGAAGCAGTGGGTACTGGAGCAACCCATCATCTTGGATATGCCTACACCTCAGGAAGTCTTGGGGGATATGGGTGCTAGATATCACACTAAGATAGCATGATTGGAGGATATACTCTAGAGACGGGATGAGGAGCTTGGGGATGCTTTGTAGGAGATGGATCTCCTACGTACTCAGTTGGTGGAGCAGGAGAACGCATTAGCTATGTACCACCGATGGGATGGGGACATAGATGCTTCACGAGAGAGGCATATCCTATGAACTTAGTTGGTGTAGCGTGACGATGCATTGGCTATGTACCATCGATGGGAGATGGATTTGGTTTGGCACTAGATGGAGTTGGAGGCAGAGATTATCCACCTTGATGGGCGGTTACTTGAGCTCCCTGGAGGTGGATATTCGTGTCAAATGAGAGACAACGATACTGAGCAGTTAGCATCCTCTCACTGTAGGTGGCTAGATGAGGGGGGCGCTAGTGGTTGTGATGTGGGGGCTAGCAGTAGCCGCCCTAAGAGGTCCCATAGGAACCACACCACTAAGGGTAGTTCCCGTTGCACTGATCCTGCGTGATCATGGTTGCCGACGCCCTAGGCTTGGGGATTTTTGAGCTTTTGATTTTTTGGTGAGGTTCCAGGACCGTTTATTTTAGCCTGAGGGCCTTTTGATTATATATATACATGACGTTATTTTTGGTTATACACTTGTCATGATTTTTTTGTTTAGGTTGTATGCACATTTATTTTTACTTTGATGTATGCATGTGTTATTATGAATGCAATGTTTCTAATTATATGATGTATGCATATGGAATGAATGAAATGATTTGTTGATAACTTGTTGATGGCACCATAGACTATACAGGATGTACTGGCTTGTTGTACTATGTGATTGCTTTGTGGAATGACTTTGCATATGGTAATTTTGTTTTTGTATTTTTCATATTTTTTGATGGCGATGTAAGTAATAAAATGTACCAGTTTTTTTAAAATGTAGTTAAGCTTTTGCTGAGATTCAGATGTTTTAACTAACTAGCCAAGACTGTACATTTATCTCACAAGATTTTTGAACAAGGTACGAATTGGACTGGAGTTTGACCAAGTTATTTCACATCCCTGTGTGTGCAATTGAGTTCATTTATGTGGTATTTTTTAGGATACTGCTAGTGCCAGATAGGCTGTCAACCAAACTTGTATTGAGGATCACCTAATTAGCTCCACTAACTCCATTGTATTTAGTAATATTAATCCATGGGACAAACTATGGTACCATAAGCTAGCTCATCCACATGCAAACATTGGTCTTCTCACATGCAAAGCTAGTGTGATAGACATATCGTCATGTGTTTAGGATACCGCCATTGTCAGGTAGGCTGTCCACCAAACCCATAATGAGGATCACCTAGATGGTTATTTGAATGCTAAGAATTCCAAGGATTCAAGCTCAGGCGTCTTTCATTTGCTCAACTTGTTGGGATACTTTCTCGTATACATAGTGATGAAAATCATTTTTTATTTTTATATTTTATTTTTCTTTTTGAGCAAGGACTTTGAATAGTGGTAATAACCACTGTTGTTTGATTTTGTATTTTAGGTTTCAAAGTTGAGCTCGTAGGTTTTTGGCTTGTGCATGGCATTGATCCTTTTGGCCTTGGGGATGACTACCCATCCTGTTCAGGGACATGTAGTATGAATCCTTACGACTTTTGGGAATCAAAGGTGATTTGGGATGTTATTATGTAAGGGCATTGATCTTTCAAGCCTTGGGGATGACTACCCATCCTTGTCAGGGGTGTGTAGTATGAATCCTTACGAATTTGGGTACCAAAGGTGTTTTGGTATTTTGTGATGATGATTTTTTGGGATTGTGCTTTTGAATGGCATTGATCTCTTAGGCCTTAGGGATGACTACCCATCCTTGTCAGGGGCATATAGTATGAATCCTTACGACTTTGGGGATCAAAGGTGATCAGGATTTTTATTAGTGGTGAAGACCATTGTTTACCATGGGAAATTGGATGGGGAAGAGCTTGTACTTTTTTCAATTCTCAGCATTCTTGAACCATTCGCACAGGGGGATGAATAGGCTAATCTTTCACCTATGGTACCCTAGACTACTTTGTAGGTTTCTCTTGCATTCACACAACTTGGGAATTATTTTATGTGTTTTAACTTGTGTAGGGATGTTACGTAACGAAGTATGATCCAAGTAAAACTCTCCCTTTGTAAAATTTTTTTGACTTTGTATAGTTTTTGGCTAGAAATTTAAATACAGATGAATGACAAAAACCCTATATACATTAGGAGACAACTGACTATGCTAAAAATGTGGATGGTGTTATTCTGGATGGATGCATTTATAAAATGGATTGAAAGTGGAAAATGATGGTATTGCCGATTAATTACAGTCTATGGTTCTTGTGACATGTATGACCAGCAAATATGCCATGTATGGATGCGATGCCTAATGCAGTTTATTATATTTTTGTATTTTGTTTTTTACGAGTATGCATGGAATTGAGATGCAATTTTTTTGTTATTTTTTATTTATCTTGTGTTTTTGTTTATTTTTGAATATTTGTTTTTGACCAAGCGATTATGGAAACCCTTGAAGCTTTTGGTTTGACCAAAGGGTTTATGGACACCTTTGGGGCTTTTTAGGTTGACCAAGCGATTGTGGGAATCCTTGGAGCTTTTGGTTTGACCAAAGGGTTTATGGATACCTTTGGGGCATTTTAGGTTGACCAAGCGATTGTATGAATCCTTGGAGCTTTTGGTTTGACCAAAGGGTTTATGGATACCTTCGAGGCGTTTTAGGTTGACCAAGTGATTGTATGAATCCTTGGAGCTTCTGGTTTGACCAAAGGGTTTATTGATACCTTTGGGGTATTTTAGGTTGACCAAGTGATTGTATGAATCCTTGGATCTTTTGGGGTGGGCTATAGCTCTCTAAATGTGGAATGGCCTCAAATGACTGATGTTAAAGGGTTCTAGTTCCTTGATTCCTTCAAGAGAAGCGAGCCGATATGTTCCAGGTCCTATTTTACTGTCAATGACATAGGGACCTAACCAATTTGCCATGAACTTGTCCCTTAGATGGGGAAACAAGTTAGAATTTTGGTGGTTCTCTTTTAAGACCAAGTCACCAACTTGAAATTCCCTCAAGTGAACTTTCATGTTGTATGCTTTCTTAATTCACTCTTGAGAGATACGTAAATGGTCAAGAGCATTGACATGTCATTCATCGAGAAACGTAATTTGGTCTAACCGGGCCTGCCATGCAATGTCATCATTGATGAATTCTTGCATTGAGATGCGTAGGGAAGGTATTTCCAACTCGAGAGACATGACTGCCTCGGAGCCATACACCAACTAAAATGGAGTTGCCCCAATGGGAGTCTGAATGCTAGTGCGATAAGCCCATAGGGCAAGCAGGATTTGAATGTACCAATCCTTATGATTATCTATGACCATATTTTTGAGTATGGCAACTAACATTTTGTTTGATGCCTCTACTTGTCCATTTGCCTACGGTTAATAGGGTGTTGAAAAATTGTGCTAAATTTTGTACTTTTTTGTCAACGCATGCACATATTTATTCTTGAATGACATCCCATTATCCGATATGATCTTGGATGGAATACCAAAATGACATATGATGTTATGCAAAATAAACTCTACAATGCGGGGTCCAATCGTAGAGGTTAGTGAAATTGCTTCCACCCACTTGGTGAAGTACTCTATGGTCATTATGATAAACGTGTGATGACCCGACGATGCAGGGGAGATATTTTCGATTAGATCTAAACCCCACTATGAAAATGGCCAAGCTGATTGGATCGGTTGCAAGGCCTAAGATGGTATGTATCAAATTGGCATGGTGTTGACACTTCATGCACTTCTTTACATATGTGCAACAATATCGCTCTAAATATAGCCAATAATAGCCCATGCAGAGAATGTGCTTTGCGATGGCCATACCGCTGAAGTGGCCACCACATGTACCATCGTGCACTTGGATGATCGACCAAGTGGACTCTTGCTGGTCCAAGCAACAGAGGAGGATTCCTTCATAGCTCCGACAATACAAAATGTCTCCTAACAAGACAAGTTTTGCCACTTTCTGTTTAAATGATATTTTTGTGGCATACGTCAATCCAAGTGGGAGGTTACCTAACTTGAGGTAGTCTCTTATGGGTGTGTACCAATCCTATTGATAAGAAATATCGATGGCATGAATGGCCAATCCCTCTTGTAGTTCATCCCTAGAAAAATCTTAGTGGAAAAGAACTTGTAATAATAGCATTGTGTTGCTATTAAGAGGGGTTGGTGATAACAAATACCCCCAGTCAGCATGATTCAAACAATCATGGATTCAAGAGAACTTATCCTGAGATGGTTCAATCTGGATCAGGTGGATTCCTAGAGTTAAGTCAGAGCTTGCACGCTCCATCATGGACTATAATAGTTTTTTGACTTGAATGGTTGTCATATCACCAAAAATGTCTTACGGGATTAGTGACCCCAAGGAGGCCATAGTGTCCGCAAAATGATTTGATGATCGAGGGAGTGCCTCGATGTCGTACCATTCAATATTTTCCAGGAATTTGTCCACAAGGGCTTTGTAGGCCTAAAGAACTAGGCATTTACATTGGAATATCCCTTTTACTTGGTTTACAATTAACAACGAATCACCAAAAATGTTCAAGCGTTTGATGTTCATGGTGATTACTGTCTGAAGACCTATGAGCAAGGCTTCGTATTCAGTATTTTTGTTGGTGCACGAGAAATATATTTTAAATGATAGAGGCATTGGATCCCCTTATGGTGTGAATAATATGATTCCCACACCACCCCCTTGCTCACATTTAGAACCATTGAAGAATAAGGTTATGTCAGCCTATGATTCAAGCTCATCAAAATCTGGCGATTCTGAGACATGGAAGACCCCATCATCAAGTAGCTCTATAGTTAGAGGCTGATAATCTTCAATAGGAGCCTCTGCTAGTTTATTGGTGATGACTTGACCTTTTATGGACTTCTATCCAATGAATTTGATGTTAAAATCCATCAACAACATGATCCATTTCACCATGCGACTACTATGATAAGTATGACTCATCATGTACCGCAATGGATTATCCTTAGACACAACATATGTCATGTTTCTCAGCATGTAGTGGCATAGATTTTTGGTAGCAAACACCATTGCCAAGCATAGCTTCTCGACGTATGCATAGTTAAGTTTATATCTGACCAGGGTGCAGCTAAGATAGTAAGTAGCCTGTTCTTTGTGTAGTTCATTTTTCTGGGCTACCATGGTGCCCAGTGCCACCTCGATAGGTCGAGATGTATAAGTAGAATGACACTCCTGGTCTAGGTGGTGCCAATACTTCCAGTGAATCCAATTATTGTTTGATGTCATCAAAGGCTGACTGGCACTCGTCATCCCAGTGAAATGCTACCCCCTTGTGCAATAATTTATTCATGGGTCGGCACTTGTCAGATAGTTGTGCTATGAAGTGCTTGATTGACGTGACCTTTCCCTGTAGGATTTTGAGTTGCTTGATGGTTTTTGGGGGAAGCATTTCAAGTATTTCCTTGAATTTGTTTGGATCTACCTCAATTTCTCATTTTGAGACTATGAAACCCAGGAGTTTTCCAGATGTGACGCCAAATATGCACTTCTTGGGGTTTAGTCTGACTTTATATTCAATGAGGTGATCAAGGATCTTGCTTAGGTCATCAAGATGATCTGGGTACAAAAGAGATTTGGCCAAAAAATCATCCATATAATCTTCCAAAGTTTTATGCATGTGATCATGGAAGATGTATGCCATGGCACGTTGGTAGGTGGCGCCAGTATTTTTAAGGCCAAAGAGCATGACCTTATAAAAAAATGTCCCCCAAGGCATTGTGAATGCCATTTTTAGTTGGTCCTCAGGATTGATACGAATCTGATTGTATCCCAAGAAACCATCCATGAGGGATAGCATTTCATTGTCCACTGTAGCGTCTACCAATGCGTCGATGCTAGGCAAGGGGAAATCATCCTTGGGACTTGCTTTGTTTAGGTCTTGAAAATTGGTGCATATGCGAATCCTCCCTTCAAGCTTCTTGATGAGTACCATGTTGGACAGCCATGGTGGGTAATCCATGCAAATGACAAATTGTGCATCCAATAGCTTTTGTAGCTCATATTTGACCATTAAGGCTACTGTTGGGTGCATCTTATGTAGTTTTTCTTGACTGGCTTGACTATCGGATCAAGCATTAGATTATGTGTGACTAGCTATGGGTCTAGCCTCGACATGTCTTTGTAGGACCATGCAAAAACCTCCTTCTTCTATTTGAGAAGGGTAATGTAATCAACTTGCTCTTCGGGGGATAGACTTACCCCCAACTTGATGATTTGCGAATTCATTGGATCAAAGCCGATGTCTACATTAGTCGTCTCTTCAACTGACATGTGTGACCCGTCCTCCAACTAGTGTGGAGTTGGTATTAGGTGGATATGATTTTCTAAATTTAGATCTACGTTGGGAACGTAAGGTTCCTCTTTAGAATGGAAGACATCTTGAGTCTATTCTGGGGTAAAATGGAACATCCCATCGCAAGGCTAGTACTCTAATGGGGATGGTGGTGTGTCAGCAAGATCCCAGTCTATAGCATCTAATTCTAGATACAATGACCATGTTGGGTCAGCTGGTTTTATGGATGGGAGTGGTTAAGTCAATGGATATCATGTTGATGAAATGATTTTGGTCTCCATTACCGTAGGTGTGGTGACTCGGACATCCTAGGTGATCTTTATGCTTCAGATCTGGATATGTAGGCACTGGCATAAATGGATTGGCCCTATGTGTAGATAAAAGGACAAGGTCTACCCTTGGCACTGATGGATCTATAGGGTCTCTGGGTGGAATGCACTCTTTGTATTCCTGAAGTGGTAGGTGTAGTAATTGGTCCAATTGTTCCTAGTTTAGGTGCCACCTATGCCTTGGCCCTATGTGTAACTGTTCAAACATGTCATCAATGCCAATGGGGTATTGTTGTTGTCACATATGATTAAGATATGCCATCTCAGTCTCATCTTCATAATCACTATCAGAGATCCATAGGCCTTCTTTGGCTTTGATAGCTATTTGCGACATGCGAGGCTCATCTTGCTCGAGCAAATTAATCTGGTCCCATTGGGGTTGTTTCGCTCTCTACGAGAGGACCTGATTCTCTTGAGGTGGCATTTGATCGATTGGAGCATTCAAGGGGAACATTGTCATGAAGATCTCCTGATAATAATTTATGGGCATCACTTGCGAGTGATTGCTATCAAACTCGAAAGAATCCCAAGGCATTTCATACTTTGACTCGTCTTCTAAAGACCTTTCTTGGCCTTGTCTATATTCCTCTTGTAGGTGAGTCCTCAAACTTTCTCCTTTCTCGATCGAAGAGAAAGGGTTGTTAAGGTCAACAGGGTTGGTTGTTAGAAATTGGAGATAATCCCCCAATGTATAAGGTGTTAGGATTGGCATATGGATCTAATGCCAACCCATCCTTATTGCCTATCCCTAGGCCTTCCATGTTCTCTACCAATATGTCAAGGGGTAGGGGGTGGTTGAACCCTACTCCTGACTTGTCGTATGGCATCTGATATCTTGGTTGGAAAAGAATGTGCATTCCTTGCTCATACCTGCCCACCCCATATCCATGCCAATTACATTGGCCAAGATATCTTAAAGCAAAGTCTGGGTTGGAAAAATAGTTGACGTCCTCAGCAAAGGGCTCTTCATCTTATTCTTCTTGCATGTAAGGTTCAATGCCATTATCAAGGCCCACATACACAAAGTTTTTCTGATTTGGTGTGTAGCCTAGAGGAACCACAGTGCCGATGGGGAGGCAAGGTCTCCCCATGTCCTGCATGGACTCAAGTGCAGATGTTTCTACAATGTTCCACACTAGATACTACCCCAGGCCCGTATTGTCCATCTCAACAGTGATCATTGGTGGTGGAGGGTGAGGGAATGGGAGTTCTTCCTGGGTCCACTCCATGTAGGGTGAACTAGGCATCTCAACTTCCATTCAGCTAGGCATCTCTTTGGTAGAGATGGTTGAGACTAATGGTGGTGCCTCTTCTAGGGGTTTCTTCCCCTTGTACTTCGATATGGCCACCGTAGGTGGCATTGTTGGTGAAGGACCAGATGATGAAGATGGACTCAGTTGTTGGTTTGATGGACTTAATAGCGGGGATGCATGCAAAATCAGACCTTGTTTGGATGGATTCAATTGAAATTCCAAATATGTTGGTGGAAGGGTCGATTGCGGCATCAGTTGCACTATATTGCAATACTTGAAGGGCTCTAAGTCTACCGGGACTACATGCACCTACCCTTCGAATGTGTACTTTAGGCACTGATGAGCTATTTAAGGGACACACTTCATGTCCCTGATCCAAGGCTAGCCCATCAAGATATTATAGGCCATCTCACCTTCCAAGATGTGGCACAATGTAGGAATAGTCTT
Source organism: Wollemia nobilis (assembly GCA_028583015.1). NCBI lineage: Eukaryota > Viridiplantae > Streptophyta > Pinopsida > Araucariales > Araucariaceae > Wollemia > Wollemia nobilis. Next base: position 670,365 of record JAQPPZ010016887.1, on the reverse strand, counting down.
TTGTCCCACTTGGATGGGTAGGACAATTGTGCCAACCATCGAGCATATCGTATCATTGAATGCTTGAAGAGTATAGGTGGAGGATACGATGTGAGAAGTTGGCAACTTGAGGTGTTTCAATGTCACTATTGTAATTATATTACTGAACAAGCCAGTGTCCACCAACACCCTCTTATATGGAATCCCGTTGACCCATGCAATGATGTGCAGGGGTGGATCCGCCATATCACCAATCATCAATTTTAGTTTGTCTTCTCTAAAGGTGATGACTAGTTTTGTACATTGTTTTACATGTTCCACAAAGTTGTTGAAAGAGTTTGCTTCATGGGGCTACAGCTTGATGGCTTTTAATATCTCCATTAGAGCCTCCCGATGGGGCTATGATTATTGAATGAGCTCGTAGATGGAGAGCCTAACCGACATGGTCCTTAAAATTTGGGTAAGTCTAGTCCAAATCATGGCCACTGGTCTAGGTGGGGGAGGTTGCGTAGGGTGCTATTGAGGTTGTGACGTTGAAGAAACCTCTCATGTGGCTGCCATGGGTAGCTCCTGGGTACCTCTTATTTTGAGTCACTATGCTTATCATCCCTATATACCCCTGCATGGGGCAGTTCTATGTCACCTCATTGACTTGAAGGGTTTTTGCCTATGCATCATGTGCAGGCATGGGGTCTTTGAAGACTCCCATCTGTTGGTTGTTTGGCACTACGGGGTTGTCCACTGCCAGTGTCTTGTTATATATTAGGTCATGTATGAAGCTCTTGAACTTCCAACATGCGTAAAGGTCATGTCCTTTCTGCCTATGAAATCTATAGTACAAGTCTTCCCTATAGCCCTTAGGTTTTAGTGCATTGGGGTCTATGGGTCGACTTTCTGGTAGGTGTATCAAGTTTGTCATGGACAAACGATCAAACAAGGAGTCTTTGGACTCTGTGAAGGGTGTGAATTGTCGCCTAGGATGACGCTACTAATTTTTCTCTTGCCGATGATTCTCCTTATAATAGCTATCAAGAGGAATTACCTGAAAGTTAGCCTATGATGGTTGTGTTGCTTGTGCAAGCTTAGGCATGTTTATAGCAACCTGATTGACTACAGCGGGTTTCATTTGTGTGGTCCCTACTTTGGCATTTTTAGGCCACTCTTTCTTTTATGGTTTGGCAATCTCGTCATCCTATATCTTGATCTCCTCAATGATTCTAGCTTACATCAGGGCTTCCTCAAGAGTGGCATATTTTTGCAGCTTCAATATCACAGAGATCGATCTCAAACAACTTTTTGAGAACATTTGGGTTAGGTCAGCCATAGGAGGAAGGTAGGGCAGCTTTGAAACCAACGTCCTCCACCGATTTCCATAGGTCACCATGGTTTCTTCCTCATACTGCCTAAGGCTATCTATGTAACTTAACGATGCCTTCTTCTTGTTATTAAAGGCAAAACATTCGAGGAACATGTCCACTAGCTGGTCTAGGTTGCTGATGCTATGCTTTGGTAACTAGATAAACCAATATGAGGTAGGGCCTGTGAACGTGGTTATAAATGTTTTTAGCAGCAAAGCATCATTGTCTTGAATGCAAAAGCATTGGCTCAAGAATCTAGTCACGTGCTCTTGGGCATACTCCTCCCCTCTAAAGATTGCCAAATGAGGCAGTTTAAAGTTTTCAGGATATAGGGGTGCCAGCACTGACAGATGCACAGGGTGAATGTGGAGCTAGCGTAAAGTGGGATTTTGGGGCCCATAATTCTTGGTCTCCACAAACTCTAAGCACTCTAGCAGCGCTTTGTATGCATCAGAAGATTTAATTTCTTCCTCGGTTTGTTCCCATTGTGGGTTGCGAGGAACTTGAGGCCTATGGAGGAGTAGCCAAAAAGCATACCACCTACCTTGGTAGGGCATTTGAGCCCACTCTTCTTCTTGCTCATACTCCTCATAGGATTCTTAATGAGTTCATGGGAAAGACCTATAAACATGGGTGGGTGCCCACGGAGGGTGCCCATCATTGTTTTGGGGAGTGGCCTCCTGCTCAAGTCTAGGAGGTCTTGGAGGTAATATTTGATAAGGTTGCAGAGACCTGTCTCACACCAAGGGGTTTTTCCTCTCATATAACTCTATCTTATGCATGTGAGGGGTTGGGACCCTCTTAGGCACAGTGTTTTGGAGCAATTTTTTTGTCTGACATCGAATGCGCTCTTTGCTAAGGCGATACAGGTGCTCTAACTATTGTTGGTCTTGCTTAAGGTGGGCGGTATGTTTGGCAAAGGCCAAGTCAATTTGTTCTATCGTCTTGTGTTTAGGAAGCCTAGATGCCTCTCCTACATGTCTATCTTGGTCGTGGTGATCCGAGATATCTATGGGTCACTTTCCTCTATCGAGGTTAGTGGCATTCACCCGAGGCTCTAGCCTTAGTGGGTGATCTTGATACATAGCAGGTGTGGAGGCACATTTCTCCCACACTATGTATTGCTCTTGAGGAATGTAGTGGTATTCCTCGTTCTCCCTTTAATATATGTGAAAGGGGTGGGCAAAATTGGGTTGCCTTGTCTGAAGAGCCTTGTGCTCTAGATTTGGCCTATTTTTTTTATAGTAATAAGGGGTAAAGGAGGGATGACTTAATCATGTGGCCCCTCCTTATAGACCCTATGTTGTTCTAGCACTTCATTGCATGGTGGCCACTCATAACAAGCATCTAAGGGAGCCCTCCCATCTATGTTGATTGCCACGTGTATGGCCTCCTCTTGAAAGGGTCTATGCTGAGTGGAAGTGCCCCTCATAGGGGTGCCTCTATAGTACCATTCTATAATGGCATGATGTGGACTATCTTGTGGGTCAGGCCACCAAGGTGATATGACCAAGGTGGACTATGATGTGGACTTGTGCCCCTTTGTACACTTTCCATAGCTTCTACCAGTGATTGGTCTCGGCTATGGGTGTACACCATGGTGATGTTTCTCTAAAGATGTGTACATTTTTATCTTTATGATTTTTTATGCTACACTAAACAACAAGGGAAACACACAATCAAAGAAATGATTATCTTGTTTATGGATTAGAAGTGTGCCCTAAATATGGTTTAGTGTGTTTTGATTTTTGTTTTGAAAACCTTGTAAAGAAATTTTTGTTGTATATGTAATATGAGGGCTCTTATATCTCCAAAAAAGGTTTTCCCTTCAATATACCACTTCCAGGCCATTATACTGAACCTCTCTATATACCCACCCTTACGTGAGGGAGACTATTGGTACGTGAGAGAAGAATAGTATGTGGAACATAGGCGGTACGAAATGGGAATCGCTCTATTTTGACACCTACCATATAAAACTTATCATGATGCACTGGGAATCACCCTCACTACACTTGGTCAGTTTTCGTCAGGATTTATGTCTAGCAACAGTAGCAATCAGGGTTATGTATGCAAAAATTCAAGCCAAGGTGGTGATGAAATCCACTGTTGGTCTTGATCAAGGGTTGGGGTTTTATGACAAAATCCTTGGTGTTTAAATTACCATGTGGTGTGTGGGGTTCTTGTGCAAAGAAAGAAAAACATGCAGTAAAACTCTCCTATGCAAGCAAAGAAATAGGAAATAACAGAGACAAAAAATAGAAAATGACAGAGGATGCTCAGAACCCTTACCTCTTCTCTACCCAAACCGGATGCCTATGAGTTTCTATTCTAAAATTGCATAGAGAGCTAATCATCCCAGGGTGAAACAAATAATAGATTTGTATTCATCACAGGGTGAGACAAATTCCTATTCGTCCAAGGGTGACACAAATTCCAGCTTTGTATTCGCCACAGGGTGGAATACGTAGCAGTCCAGTGCTTGAAATATCGACACCTGCAAGAAAAAACACACAAATTTTGATCAAAAATTTGATCTTAAAATCAAGGGACAGGGGTCCCACCATGATTGCCACTGAAAGCATGAGGATACAAAAGCAAAACAGAAGGGAAATGTAATGCTAAGTCCTACGAACGAGAATGCATGAAAAGAATGAAAACAAACAAACTGAAACAATATTTAAAGCAAGTGTAAAAGTGTGGCCCTTTATTTTATTAATTTTCTCAAAATCGGGTTACAATACATCTCCTCCCTTTTCAGGGGCTAGGAGCGTCGGACATAGTTTGGTTACACCATGAATGATACATTCCCCTTTGGGATCTTCCGTGTGCCCACGTTGAAAATGGGTGGACGAAATGTCATTTCCGCTTGCATGAATGTGTCTATAGTTCCTTTCTGCAACTCTGGTGTCGAGATCCTATGTTCAGAGAAATAGTAAATGGTTAGTAGCACCTGCGGATGGAGATAAACATGCGATCCCTAAGGCCTGCGGTCAGTGCATACATAAAATAATTAAAATGATAACTGTAACATATCAAAATGAGTTAAATATTTGATAGAAGAAATAAAACATTACCAAGAACCCATTGCAAAAGGAACAGTCAAGAAATATGCCATATATTTCTACTCGCTCTGGGGTGGGACGATTAGGACTGTCATAAGCTATCATAATGTGACCTCCTAAATGTCCAGTCCAAAGGCCTCCAAAACACCTACAAATTTGGGGTTAGTCAAAACGGGGTATTTTGGGATGACCCAGAAGGTTAGATTCTACAAATTTGGCCTCTATTGCCCTATATCTAATGATGCTCCATGTATGTTAGCGAAAGTGAGAAATGATAAAATCATAGCCAAAACTTGTCAGAATCACATGAAACTTGAATAGAAGAATATGTCAATAACCTAAAATAAAATGCAAAATAAAAATTAGGGAAATTTTCCATAGATTTCTAATCTTTCTAGGGTGGGGCGATTAGAACTGCAGTAGTGCAGGGGGCACCCGGGGGCAGGACGCCCCCTGTTTGGGACTTGGTTTCAGTACCAATCCACTTGGGATGGGTCCAAAACCTCTTATGGGATTGTGTAAAAAAATTTGGTGGGGTATTATGGCCAAATTTTTGGGTTTGGGTCCGGATTACGCTTCAAATAATAACCCAATAACCTCCCTTCCAAAAGAGAGATCAAGGATGTAAGAAGCACAAGCGATGGGTGAGGATGTAATTCAAAAGAACTCCATTGCTCCAAATTATCCTCCCTCTATCCTCCTTTTGGGGTGAGAAGACTCACCATTTTATAGACCTAGGGTCTCTCTCTTTGAATGCGCATGCGAGGGCGCCACTTGACCTGCTTGTCCTTTTTTGGGAGAAAATATTCTTCCCTGATTTAGAGTCTCCTTGCATGAGGCCTCCATAATCAAGGTATGCTTGACTAAAGTCTCTCTCTCTGATTTGAAGCTGTTCCTCACAATTTCATGCCCTGAAGGCATAGTTAAGTGGTGGACCTATCGAGGTTTGACTTTTTTCTAGTCAAACCTACTAATCGTCTCACCTAGGACGAATGCTGATAATCATCCTAGGGTGGTACAAATACCAATTTGTAATCATCCTAGGGTGGGACGAGTAGGGAAAAAAGTTTTGAAAAGGTGCCAAATTGACCTCTGACCTTCCAAAATGCTGTGGGAGTTGTTAGGACCATTGTTTAACCTCTGGAGGCTGCCCTAGGGGCTATGTATGTCAATTCGATTAGTGCTTATAGTCGCATAATCGAATTGGTGTTGTTTTTGTGTCTACAAGTACTATCTCTTGATGTACTCTTTTATTTAGAGGAATTTATTCTTCATCTTCATTTGTTACACATTCGGTCCCATATGCAAATCTAACATGCACTCACAATCATCTTATTTCTCTAGGTCAAGGTGCCAAATTCTATTATTATATGGTTGGTCTTGTCTCCTCCTCTTCTATAAATAAGCATACAAGTCCCATGTTAGGCTCCTCCTATTATGGACCTTGCTCACCTTGAGTCCTTTGTTGAGATTCTGCTCATCTTTTTTGTTCGATCTCTTCTTAAGAAATGAATAAGTACTGTACTTTATAAGGCTTCAACTTTGAGCCATTTATAGTGTTGGGTACCTCCATCCCATTCAAATTTTGCAACTTGACTACTCCATTATTTATTACTTCAAACACTTTATAGGGACCAAGCCATAACGTCTTCAACTTACTATGATTGATTTCATGTTTTCCATTAAAATTTAGAACTAAGTCACCTATACTAAGTTCTAACATCCTAAAATGTTTGTCATGCCAATGGTTTCTTATTTTATGAGGTACCACAATCGACAATTATTCCATGACTCTTCTCTCATCCAACTTGATCATTTTTATCAGTCGCTCTTCCAAACTTTTTTGATCACCCAAGCTATGCTCCATCGTGACCCTTAAAATTGGTATCAATAATTCAACTGGCACAATTGCCTCCTATCCATACATCAACTGGAAAGATGCATGCTCTATTATTGGTTTAAAATTTGTTCTATATACCCATAAAATAGATGGTAGCCTTTCCTTATAATCCGCTCCTTCTATTCCACAATTTTTATACAAATTAGATACCAAGACTTTATTTGTTGCTTTTGCATGCCCATTTTCTCTAGGATAGTACGAACTAGAAAATGAGTGCAAAATACTAAATTTTTTTGTCAATATCTTTATGATTTCATTGACGAAATGTCCTCCTTGGTCACTCATGATCTATAGTAGAATACCAAATCTTGTAATTACCTACTCGTATAAGAATCTTGTTGTAATTTTTTTCTGAGTTATTAGATAATACTCTCACTTTGACCGATTTTATCAAGTATTTTTTTGCTACTACTATGTATCTACACTTTATTCTAAGAGATGTCTTCAATGATTTGATGAATTACAATATCCATATTTCAAATAGTTCTTAAGGTTGTGATGGATACAAAGTTATAAAGTCCCTCTTTATTGGATTTCCTACCCTTTGACAAGTATCACATGCTTTCACATACTCTTTTGCATCATTATACAGTGTGGGCCACCATAATCCTACTAGTAATATCTTCCTAGTGATCGCATCTGGTCCCATGTGCCCTCCTTCTAAGCCTTCATGAGCTTCCTTAAATACCACTTTAACATATTCTTCCATCACACATATTTGTAATATACCATCACTTCCCATTTTATACAGCAATCTTGCTATTAACTGTAAGGGAGATGACTTCATAATCACATTATTTTTCTCGGTTGTCATCATTTCCTGTGGCAAATCTCTTGTGGAAAGGTACTAGCCAATCAAATTATACCACGATGGAGAAACATTGATGGAAAATAACTACACATCAGGAAATTCATCTAGAATTCATGTTCCCATAGGCTCTCTTGATTGTATTTGAGATAGTTGGTCTATAATTACATACTTCTTATCAGGTCTCACTACTACTCAAAATACAAATTCCTGTAGGGTGAAAATCCACCTGCTAACCCATCCTTGTATCACCAATTTTTTATCAAGTACAAAAGGCTTGGTGATCTACATAGAAAGAAAAGGGATTCACCAGTATGTAATGCCTAAAATTCTAGACAACATATACCATTCCCAAAGCTTCTCTTTTTATTGTACTATAATTTCTCTCCACCCTTGACAAAAGGCGACTAGCAAAGAAAATAGGTTGCTCTATCCTGAACTGTCCATATTGTACCAAAGCACATCCGATTGCAAAATTTAAAGCATAAATATAGACATGGAATTCCCTATCCTAGTTTGGGAACACCAAAATCAGGCTACTCACAAGCTTGATCTTTAACTCCTCAAAGGCTCCTTGGTTCCCCTTTATCCATCTAAAAGAAACATTCTTCCTAGTAAATGAATCCAATGGATAAGATACATGTGTGTAATTATTGATAAATCTTCGATAGGACCCTATTTATCCAAGGAATATTTTTAGTGAACTCACATCATATGGTCTTTCCATGTGCAATATCACATAGATCTTATCAGGACTTGTTTTTAATCCTTCACTGCACACTATATATCCTAAAATTTTTCCATATGGTACCATTAGGTAGCACTTCCCATAGTTTAATGATATTTGTGCATTTCTGCACCTACTCATGCATTCACTAAGGGTAGGAAGATGCTCATTAATATTTACATAAATGGACCAATCATCCAAAATGCTTTTAAGTTCCCTATTTCCAAATGATCAAATATATATAGTATGATGCACTAAAATGTAGTTGGGGTATTACAGAGCTCAAATAACATTCAATTGTATGCATAGATGCCATTATCCACAATAAATGTGGTCTTCATCTTGTCCTCCTCAACTATACTTATTTGATTGTAACCCAAAAATCCATCCAAAAATAAATAGATCTCATGTCCTGCAACTTCCTCCAGGATAGAATCTATGAAGGGAATAGGGAAGGGATCCTTGATAGTTATTGAATTTAGACTCCTAAAGTCCACATATATTATGATTTTGTCTACTTCCTTATTCAAGGTGACCACTATAGGTGATACCCACTCATTGGTCGTAACCTTGAAGATGATTCCTCCCTCCAACATCTTCTCTATCTTTGTGTTCACCAATGTAGCATATTTTGAATTCATTCTATACAATCTTCTCCTTACATGTTGTGCTCTACGTATTAGTGTAATATTATGGACACATAAATCAAGTGGTACTCCCTTTAGGTCCTTGTATGTCCATGCAAATATATCCTTATATTCCAAGAATATCTTAAAAGATGTCACTTTCAATACAGGATTCCAATCATCACCACAGTGAATCATCCTAGGTTCATCCTCCATCCCTAGATTTATGTCCACTATTTGATGTCCTTCATATTTGATATTATCTGGCTCACTTGCTACTTTATCTACATTCTTTGGGTGTGTCAGTATTGCATCAATTTTCACATCTCCTACTGTATACTCTACAAAACTTTTTAGAAATATCCATTTCTCTTCTGCCTCCTTAGGTTCCTGGCTAACTTTTGGTTCGTCTTAATTTTCCTTGATCTCCTCTGAGTTAATACAGAGGCAGTTGGACTAAAAATATTTGTACTCCTTTATTTTCCAATGAAGAAGTCCACTATCAGATCTAGCTTTGTCTTCGCTACATTCATCCAGGTACAACATTCCTTCTCCATCTAGTTCATATCCTTCATTACTTGAGGAGTTTTTTGATTCGTTGGTCGTAGCGACATCCTCATTGGTATTTTGACTATTAAAATTAATCATATATTTGTGTTATCCCTTATTGAAAGTGATATTATTATTTTCCCAATTGTGATTAACTCTGGCTACTCGTAGCCATCCTCTTCCCAATAAAGCATCATAAGTAGGCTTCTAGATAGTTTTCACAATGAAATCCAAGACAAAATCTTGGTCAGCTATCACCACTTGTGTTGTCAAGACTCTCTTTGTCTCAATACCATACTGGTCAACATCATATAATTGGAAGCTCAGTGCCCATAGATATGGAGTACACATTTCTAGCTAGGTCATTTTAGGTAGCACATTGAAGCTGGATCCTCCATACACAATAACTTGTATCAATTTATGCCTTAGGATATCCATATGCACTAATGCAAGTTTCTTTCCCACATAAATCATCAATATAGCTGGATCCATGAATTGGTCTTTTTGTTCCTTTTCTTGAATCGGTTGAATTTGTACTTCCATCACCTTATGTGGTTGTATCTCTTCCACCATCACTTTTTGTAATGATGGAATAGTTTCCAATAGGTTTGCCTCTTTGATTTCTACTATGGTGTCCAAAATCTATGCTTCCAGACTCCATACAATCACCTTCTCTTCTGATGGCATTTTTGGTTCCTTTACTTCAGCTAGCTTCACTTGTTTAGCTTTTTATGCTTCATCCTATAGTATTTTATTTTCTACTTACCAACATTGATTTGCCTTTGTTGGCTTTGGATACTTATCATTTTTAGCCTGATTCCTTGTCACAGCTAAAAATTCCTAGGTTTCCTCCTTAACTTGAGTAACCTTAATATCTAAATAATTTACATTCTATGGGTTACTTGAACTCACCTGGTTGGGACAATTTGTTTCCTTTTGGATCCCTGGACCACACAACCTCCACATGTGTGTAGTGTTTGCTGGATGTGTCTTTTGTCTTTGAGGTGAAGGACAAATATTTATGAAATGTCCCCATTCTTGGCAATTGTGACATTATATTATTGGTCTCCCTTTCAAATAATACTGCAAATGACTCTATCCTCCTTGTCGATTGCCCTGGTTCTGCCTTCTACCTCACCGAATATTTCTATAACAACCACTTGTTGCTTGTTACCTCCTATTGGAAATTTTGAGTCCCTAAGATATAAATTTGTCATTGATATCAAAAGGACCTATGCAAGTAAGCACTATGGTTTTCTCCACAAATAGCTTCATGAGAAGCAAATGTTTTTATCAAAAATATGCATGGCATTTGGTTCCAAAAAGGAGCTTCAAGGGAATCTTAGCAAAGGGTTTTTTATTTAAAACCAAGTATGGCAGATTTGAAATGGGTTTTTCTTAAAACCCAAGTTGGATTTTTGTTTCATCGAAAAATGAGTCCCGGTGACAAAGTTATTTAACTTTGAAGTTTAAAGTTTAAATTTTTATATTTTAAAATTTAAATTTCCAAAGTGGAAATTCTTGCCGATGTTGTCAAATATGAGGGAGAAGACTATATAAAGGGGTGCCTAAGGTTTATTAACACCTATCCTTTCTTGTGCTATTTTTTTTGGCTAGTGTGTGCGAATCGAGCTTGTGCAAAAAATGTTTAAAGGCAGAGGAAGCAAAAAAATTGGGGTGTGGTTGAATCGCAAGACAATGTGGGTAGTGTGGCCTGTTGGCAACTCAAGCAACACAAAGATGTTGGGAGGCATGAGGTCATATGTTCAAGTTTTGGCAAATTCATTTTGGCAATTATGAAGTGGAGCACCCAAGGCGCATGGTGATTTGGCACACATGGGCAGTGAGGCAAAGAAAAGGCACATTGTGCCTTTCCCTTTGTGAATGAGCGGCTAGCTCGTGTGGTAACCTTAGACATGGCTAAGGCACTCACGGTGAGGGCAGGTTGAGGGGTTGAAACCCCTTGAGGAGGTATGAAATTTTTTGTTAATTGATTTTTATTGATGCCCTAAAGTTTGTAGTGATAAGGGTTAGAAAATATTTCATTTTTTAAAACCTTTATTGTGTTTAAAAGGTTAAATAATTATTTTGTTGGTGAAAGCCATAGATGATTATTTGAGCCTTATGGTATTGATTTGAATTTTTGAGAGCATTATTTTAGGAGAAATAAGAGTTTTGAATTTGAAGATTATAATAGTGACTTATTGATTATTATTTTAGAGGGTTTTTCTATAGATGGACTTTGGTGTATGTGATTATTGAGTTGGAGTGAAAAGGTGTAAATTGAGTTATACTTTATCTTGTGTTTATTATTTGAAGTCCACTAACCCTTGTTGAGATTGGAAAAATAAAGTGTGTTGAGTGTGGCATATTTTGTGGATAACTTCTTGGAATCAAAAAGGTATGGGTAATATTATCCATTAATTTGATTGGGTGGTTGATTTCTAAAAATATCATTGGAGTGAAAAGGATTGATTGTGGTTTTATTTTAAGATTTTTTGGAGTGAAAAGGATTGATTGTGGTTAAATATTTCAAGGATTTTTGGTTTTAGAGTTATGGTTAAAACATTATTTTATAAGCATTGTTGTTGAAGCCATTAGTTGTGTGAAAAACCTAAGTTAGGGTTTAAAAAGAACATGAGTATCATTGTTATGTGAAGAATTTTTTATAAGCATTATTGTTGAAGCCCATTGGTTGTGCAAATAACTCAAAATTGAGTTAGAGAAGAACATGAGTATCATTGTTATGTGAGATTTGTTGTTGAATATTATTGGAAACATTTTGCGTTGGTTGATTCATGTTTGGACTAGGGTTTGTGAGAAAGAGTTGCTCCTTATGGTGATTGGTTGAGTAGAGTTGTTTAAGCCCAGTCAAGTGATTGTGTGAAGTGGTTATTCAATTTCATAAAACAAACTATTCTATATTCTTATTTGAGTTGAGTTGATATTGAGATTTGAGTATAGAACATATTGAGTCTCTAACAATTCTCTTTATGCTTCTATGAGATTGCTGAGTTGAGATTGGGATTTGAGTATAGAACATATTGAGTCTCTAACAATTCTCTTTATGCTTCTATGAGATTGCTGAGTTGAGATTGATTTGAGTTGAGATTGAGATTTGAGTATAGAACATATTGAGTCTCTAATAATTCTCTTTATGATTCTATAAAATTGAGTTGAGATTTTATTGAGCTGATTTGAGGTAAGTCTTTGAGAATGCTTGTGGACTGATTTTGAGTAAGCTTTTGTGAAATCTTGATATGCAAATTTGAGCAAGTCCTAGAGAGGAATTATTAATTATATTTGGACAAGTTCTGAGTGAGACTTGTTGAGTAGATTTGGACAAGTTCTGAGTGAGCTTGTTGAGTAGATTTGATCAAGTTTTGAGTGATCCTATTGAGCAAATTTGAGTAGGTTCTGAGTGAGCCTATTGAACATATTTGAGCAGGTTTTGAGTGAGCCTATTGAGAAAATTTGAGCAGGTTTTGAGTGGACCTATTGAGTATATTTGAGAAGGTTTTGACTGAGCCTATTGATAGAGCTTTCGAGGTGACATAGTATAGAGGATAGAGTCTTAGTGGATAGATATCTAGCATCCAATACAATTAAATACATATATGAGTGAGGAGTATTCATGTAGAGAGAGATCCACAAGTCAGTGCAATAGAGAGACAGAGTCTTCTAGAAGATCACTAGCCAGAGCAGAAGGGGAAAGAGTTCTCCTGTGTAAGAGATCCATGAACTTGAGATTTAGGGGATCAACATATCCTTTGGACAGAGGTCCATAAACATTATAATTGGGAAGGATTCCTAAGAGATTGATTGAGAAAGTTTTAGCAAAATATTTTCTCTATGGAGTAGCCCGCATTGGGTGAAACACGTAAATTGTTGTCACTTTTGTGGATGGTGTTTTATGTATTGATTTGATTATTGCTATTGATACTACTATATATACACTGCATAATATTGAATTGAAAAGAAAAGTAAAAAGTGGTATTATACTGTTAACCCCCATCTTAGTATAAGCTTGTGTTCTTCAATTGGTATCAGAGTGGGTTCCTTCAGAAGAGTTTGATAAATTGAAGGAAAAGTGGTCTAAGAATAGAATGGATCATAAGGATCAAAAGTATGGGTCATTCAATAATGCAGTACCAGTTTTTGATGGAAGTAACTTCTTGTATTGGTGTATGCTGATGAGATTTTACCTTATGGCACTTGGAAATGAATTTTGGGATGGAGTGGAACTTGGATATGATTCAACAATAAATCCTCCTACAGATAAGGAATGTAAGCTTCTAATGAATGCAAATTTAAGAGCTATGAATGCAATTATAAAAGAATTGGGTAGATCAAAATCTATAAGGTTATAGATTGTAAAACAACAAAAGATATGTGGAATCTACTGCATGACATATATGAGGATGATAAAGGTGTTAGGAAAGCTAAGATCAGAAATCTCAAAGGAGAATTTGAGAACTTAAGAATGAGAGATTATGAAAATATTCGTTATTATCTCAGTAAGATTGATGATCTTGTACATGAGATGAGAGGTATTAGAATGAAGGTTGATGAATTTGATGCTTCTGATAAGATCTTGAGAAATCTTCCAAAAAGGTATAGTGAAAAGGTTTCTGCTATAGAAACATCAATTGATAGTGATTATTTGAAAAAGAATTATTTTATTGGCATGCTTACTAATTTTGAGATAAGAAGAAAATATCCTATTCCTCTGAAACAAGTTGCATTCAAAGTGGATAAAAATAAAAAGGGTAAAAAGACAAAATCAAGCAATGAGTCATCTAGTGATGAAGAAGCTAACTATGGTAGAAGAGATAAAGGTTCCAAAATATCCATAGATATAATATATCTTAAGTGTTTCAATTATAGAAATTATGGATACTATGCAACAGAGTGCAAAGAGCCAAAGTACAAAAGTGATGAAGAAAAACAAGATCACAGGTACAAGAAATCAGAAAGACACATGTATCGAAAGAAATGAAAGGATGAACAAAATAGACAAGGAAATAAGTTCTTAAAAAGGTAAAAGAAAATCTACTATGTAGATAATGCAAGTAAGTAATCAATTGATAGTGATACTAGTTTTTCATACAATGATAGAGATGAAGTCCTATTTATGGTTAGAGAGAAAAGGACTCCAATTATTCTCAAATATTTTAGATGTGGTAAATTTAGACATCTTGAATATGATTGCACTAGGGATGGCTATAGTTTTAGTGATGATGGATTTGAATATGCACTTGATAGACCAGATGAGAATCTTCTAATGGATCTAGAAGATGAAGTAAGTGATCTCATAGAAGACAAGCCAAAAGGAAGTAATGATAAGAACAAAGGTAAAAAAATATAGGATTACTTAATAAATAATGGTTATGATATCAAGGGAGAACTTATCTATGCCCTTGATACAATAAATAAGGTAAGAAAGCAACACTCTAAGCTTGAAAATCAGTTTCAATAATGTGATGAAGAAATATTATTGCTCATAGAGGATTTAGAGAAGTCAAAGTCTAAGGCAAGAAAGTTCAAGGATAAGTTAGAAGAAAATATTTTAGAATGTGAGAAGTTAGCACAAGAAGTGGCTACTCTAAAAGAAGACTTAAAGGACTCTAATATCAAGATTAAGAGTTTCAAAAATAGCTCTAAGAACTTGGATAAGTTAATATATGGAAAACAATGAACATCATGTTAAACATGTCTTGGCTTTGGAAAGGTTCAAAAGAAATAGGAAAAAGAATCTAATTCAAGTATTGATGAAGAAGAAACTTTAGAAGAAGATACATTAGAAGAAGATAGTTTAAGTAAAAGTGAGACATGATAGGCTGAGTTGGACAACAAAGAGTTCAACAAAGAGAGGAACAATGCATAAATAAGATACAGATAGAACAACAATCAGAACAGGAGACCAATGAGGTCTAAGTAAGGAAGCTTCAATGGGAGATGCTTCTCATATCATAGGTTTGGGCACATGGCTTCATAGTGCAGATCATATGAAAGACAAAAATATGGGAAAGGACAACCTTTCCATGGGTATTGCTACTCATGCAATGAGTATGGTCACAAAGCAATGAATTGCAGGGCTCATGGAAGAAGAGGATATGGCTTCACTAGAAGGTATCCTAAGATATCTGCACCTACAAGAAATAATAACATTAAGTGTTATAAGTGTAATAATTATGGACACACAACAAGATGGTGTAGAGAAAATATTCGAGAAGCAGGTATGAAAAGGAACAGGAACATGGATGAGAACATGGACATGAACAAGAATAGGAACAAGAACAGATACATGAACATGAACAAGAATAGGAACATGAATAGGAATATATACTCATAAAAGAACAAGAATAGGAACATAGATGAAAACAAGAGCACAAGCAAGAATAGAAATGATGATAGGAACATGGATGCTATATTGAAAAGAAACAGTGAGAGGATTCAAAAAACTAACAAAAGAAGAGAGAAAGATAAAAGCATAGATCTATGATTTCGGGGAGTAGAAATACTCCCACCCCAGAATTAACCACCTCATGTGGAGGTGGGGGAGGGGCTAAGCTAAGAGGCTCATTCTTAGCCCCGAGCCCCAAATGTGACCCTTTTTCATTGATGACAAAGGGGGAGAGATTTGTATATTGGGGAGAGTTTTTGATATGGGGAGAGATTTGATATTTGAGAGAGCATTGATACAGGGGGAGCAAAAAAGAAGGTCAGATTTCAGTAAATGAATATGGGTTACCACCAATGACAAAGGGGGATATTGTTGGAAATTTTGAATCCCTAAGCTAAAAAGTTGTCATTGATGTCAAAAGGACCTATGCAAGTAAGCACTATGATTTCCTCCACAAAGAGCTTCATGAGAAGCAATGTTTTTGATCAAAAGGATGCATGGCATCTAGTTCCAAAAAGGATCTTCAAGGGAAGCTTAGCAAAGGGTTTTTATTTAAAACCAAAAATGTCAAATTTGAAATGGGTTTTTCTTAAAACCCGATTTGGCTTTTCATTTCATCGAAAAATGAGTCCCAGTGACAAAGTTATTTAACTTCGAAATTTAAAGTTTAAATTTTAATATTTTAATTTAAAATTTAAATTAAAATTTCCAAAGTGGAAATTCCCGCTGATGTCATCAAATATGAGGGAGAAGACTATATAAAGGGGTGCCTAAGTTTTATTAACACCTATCCTTGCTCATGTTATTTTTTTTGGCTAGTGTATGCGAATCGAGCTCGTGTGAAAAACATTTGAAGGTAGAGGCAGCGAATAAATCAGGGTGTGGTCGAATCCCAAGACAACATGGGTAGTGTGGCCTATTGGCAACTCAAGCAACACAAAGACGTTGGGAGGCATGACGTTGTATGTTTGAGTTTTAGCAGAGTCATTTTGGTAATTACAAAGTGGAGCGGCCAAGGTGCATAGTGATTTGGTGCACGATGGCAGTGAGGCAAAAAAAAGGTATTTTATGCCTTTCCCTTTGCGAACAAGCAACTAGCTTATGTGGTAACCTTAGCCATGGCCAAGGCGCTTGCAGTGAGGGCAGGTTTGGGGGTCAAAACCCCTTGATGAGGTATGAAACTTTTTGTTAATTAATTTTTATTGATGCCCTAAAGTTTAGAGTAATACAGGTTAGAAAATATTTCATTTTGTAAAACCTTTGTTGTGTTTAAAAAGTTAAATAATTATTTTGTTGGTGAAAGCCATAGATGATTATTTGAGCCTTATGGTATTGATTTGAATTTTTGAGAGCATTATTTTAGGAGAAATAAGGATTTTGAATTTGAGGATTTTAATAGTGACTTATTGATTATTATTTTAGACAGTTTTTCTATAGATGGACTTTGGTGGATGTGATTATTGAGTTGAAGTAAAAAAGTGTAAATTGAGTTATACTTTATCTTGTGCTTATTATTTGAATTATACTAAGCCTTATTGAGATTGGAAAAAGAAAGTGTGTTGAGTGTGGCAAATTTTGTGGATAACTTCTTGGCATCAAAAAGGTATGGGCAATATTCTCCATTAATTTTATTGGGTGGTTGATTTCTGAAAATATCATTGGAGTGAAAAGGATTGATTGTGGTTTCCTTTTGAGAGTTGTTGGTTGAATGCTTCAAGGATTTCTAGTTTGAGATTTATGCTTAAAACCTTGTTTTACAAGCATTGTTGTTGAAACCATTAGTTGTGTAAAAAACCTAAGTTAGGGTTTGAGAAGAACATGAGTATCATTGTTATGTGAAGAATTTTTTATAAGAATTATTGTTGAAGCCCATTGGTTGTGCAAAGAACTTGAACTTGAGTTAGAGAAGAACATGAATATCATTGTTATGTGAGATTTGTTGCTGAACATTGTTGGAAACATTTTGAGTTGGTTGATTCCTGTTTGGACTAGGGTTTGTGAGAAAGAGTTGCTCTGTGTGGTGATTGGTTGAGTAGAGTTGTTTGAGCCTAGTCAAGTGATTGTGTGAAGTGGTTGTTCAAGTTCCATAAAACAAACTATTCTATATTCTAATTTGAGTTGAGTTTAGATTGGTATTTGAGTATAGAACATATTGAGTCTTTAACAATTCTCTTTATGCTTCTATGATACTGCTGAGTTGAGATTAATTTGAGTTGAGATTGGGATTTGAGTATAGAACATATTCAGTCTCTAACAATTATATTTATGCTTCTATGATATTTTTGAGTTGATATTAATTTGAGTTAAGATTGGGAATTGAGTATAGAACATATTGAGTCTCTAACAATTCTCCTTATGCTTCTATGAGATTGAGTTGAGATTTTGTTGAGCTGATTTGAGGCAAGTCTTTAAGAAGGCTTGTGGCTTGATTTTGAGTAAGCTTTTGTGAAAGATTGCTATGCATATTTGAGCAAGTCCTAGAGAGAACTTATTAAGTAGATTTGGACAAGTTCTGAGTGATCTTGTTGAGCAAATTTGGACAAGTTCTGAGTGAGCTTGTTGAGAAGATTTGGAAAAAAATTGAGTGAGCTTGTTGAACATATTTGAGCAGGTTTTGAGTGAGCCTATTGAGTAGATTTGAGCAGGTTCTGAGTGAACCTATTGAGCATATTTGAGTAGGTTTTGAGTGAGCCTATTGAGCATATTTGAGAAGGTTTTGAGTGAACCTATTGAGTAGATTTGAGAAGGTTTTGAGTGAGCCTATTGACAGATATTTGGATGTGACATAGTATAGAGGACAAAGTCTTAGTGGATAGAGATCTAGTGACCAGGACAATTGAAGACAGATCTAAGTTAGGAGTCTTTAACTGGAGAGATATCCACACGTCAGTGTAGCAGAGAGACAAAGTCTTCTAAAAGATCACTAGCCAAAGAAAAATGGGAAAATTTCTCTTGTGGAAGAGATCCACGAACTTGAGATTTAGGGGATCAACATCTCCTTTGGATAGAGGTCCATAAACATTGTAATTAGGAAGGATTCCTAGGATATTGATTGAGAAAGTTTTAGAAAAATATTTTCTCTATGGAGTAGCCCGCATTGAGTGAACCACATAAATTATTGTGTCACTTTTGTGGATGGTGTTTTGTGTATTTCTTTGATTGTTGCTATTGATACCACTATATATACACTACATAATATTGATTGAAAATAAAAGTAAAAAGTTGTCTTATACTATTCACCCCCCCTCTTAGTATAAGCTTGTGTTCTTTACCTGCTTCCTAGGATCTTTAGCTTCTCTTCCTACTCATGGATTGTTAGGATGTATGGATGTACTCTTACATTATATGGACATGGTATTACCTCATGTACCATAATATTTGTATGACCTTTAGGCTTACATTCTATGCACCAGATGTCATTTTTGTTAGGTTTGTTTCTTTGTTCTTCTATGATCTTATCAAAATCCTAATGGAATGATGCTAATGTCCTCTACATAGTGTCATCTTCTCCACTATCTAAATCATTGGGCATAGGATGAGATAAAATTCTTGTGTATGTCTGTTTCGATTCACTTTCAAAAAAATTTGTATGCTTTACAACTTCCTCAAATGTTTTTGATGGTATTGCCTTCATATTTTTCTTATATTTTGGTAGTAATCCATCTTTAAAACACTTCTTTACAAATACATTGCCAAAGGCATCTGAATCTTATCTAGTAACTATTTTAATTTTTGGTTTTATGATTTTACATCTTTGTCAAACTTTTGCTTCATCATACAAATTTTCATAACAATATCTCCATCATCCTTCAAAGGGTGAAATTCCTCAATGAATTTCTCCTTCACTTGATTCCAAGTCCAAAAATCTATTGTATTTTCCCTCTTTAGATACCAATCTATTGTCAATCCTCTTAAGGTAGCAAGAAATAAATTTACCCAATAATTTGGATGGTCTAAACAATTTTCCCTCCAAATGGTTATGTAGGTTCTAATATGTCTTCTCGGGTCTTCCTTACCATCACCTGTAAAATTTGGACATATCTGCTTGGATGCCTTGTTAACCATCTTCGAAGAATCGTCACTATCACTTGAGGTATCCCGTGGAATATCTATCTAATTTCTCATTGGGGGTGTCTTACTACAACAATCATCATAAGTTTCTATTCGAGGTATCGTATTATATCCCACCAATCATTGATCAAACTCATGTGTGTCTTCACTTCACGACTTTCTTCACAGATGTGAAGGAGAATTTTGGACATTTTGAGTAATAAGTTGTCATTGATGTCAAAAGTGAGTGGTCATTGATGTCAATATTTCAGCACCAGTCAGTGGTAGTTACAGATGGTAACATCTATTTCAGGTTCTCAAATAAATGCAAAAGGATAATTTAGTTTCAGTTTCAAGACATGGATCCAGGAAGTCAGATTTGGCTCAAAGTGCAAAAAGAAGCCCAAGTGAATAATATTATAATATTATTTTATAATATTATACAAAGGAATTTTAAAATTAATTTACTTAACTCATAAAGTTATTTAAATTAATTATTAATTATAAATTAATTTAAGCTAAGGTTAAATAACCCTAAGGTGAGTTATTAAATTTAAAATTTGAAATTCAATTTCGAATTACAAAGCGCCAAAGTGAGGACAAAATTAAATGTGTATATAATGGGGGAATACCCATCTTACCAAATATTTATCATGCCTTCGAATATTATTATGATCCTTACAAATTGTGCTACATCCAAAGCGGAGATAAATTATGCGAGTTTTATGGAAATTCAAACAATGGTAGAGGCATAAGAGGAAGGAAATATTCCTTCCTTCACGTGGGCATTAGTAGCCCACACGGTGGGCTCCCAAGCACTAAGGTGCTTAGGCTTGAGGAGACGGTGGATAAAATCTCACCGAAACCCCTTTTTGGGGAAGAAAGAGGTATGATTTAATCTTGGGTGCCAAAAATTTTAGGAATATCGTTTGAGCATTTAGAAAGCATATTATAATTGGTTTCTAAGGCAGAAAGGGGAGTTATAAGGGGTTTGAAAAATTATATTTTTAATATTATTTTCGCAAATTCTTGAAAGGATAGTAAGTGAAAGCACGAGGATACGGAAACAAAAAGGAATATGCCACAAGAACAAGAAATAACGTATGCAAATCGACTCAAGATAAAAGCAATAGAAATATGGTAATATATTTTATTGATATGCTTTACAAATTGTGTTACAATACATCTCCTTCCTTTTTATGGGATAGGAGAGTCAAATGTGTTTCTTGTCACAAGATCCATGGCTAACAATCCTTCTTCCGCGTGCCCACATGTAATATGAGCAGACCAAAACATTGCCGCCGATGTTGTATGTGATTATTTGCTCTTTCCTGCTCCTCTACTGTCGGAAACCTGCGTTCAAAGAAACAGAAAATATTAATAATACCTACAGACCAAATGAAACATGTATTTCCCACAACCTATTGTCAGTGTATGCTTGAAAATAATAAAATGACTATCAAATAAACTCTGATTGACCTGAAACTTTGACAGAAGCATAAAAATATCATCAAAAGACCATTGCAAAAAGAACAATCTGAAAATTCCTCACAGATCTTTACTCGCTCTAGGGTGGGACGAATAGGGCTATGAGAATTGGCCAAAAAAAGCACCCTGTTCAATGTCCTACTTAGGAAGCTCCAAAAGACTTGAAAATTTGGAGTTAGCTAATTTGGGGCATTTTGGGACGACCCAGATGCTCAGATTTCTCCAATTTTGCCTCTAGAACCCACATTTTGAATATGGCATCGATTGAAGCACTGTTTCGGCACCAATCCACTTGGGATGGGTCCAAAACTGGTTATGGGGTGTTGTCGATAAATTTGGTGGATAGTTGTGGTTAGAAATTGGGTTTTGGGTATGGAT
Source organism: Wollemia nobilis (assembly GCA_028583015.1). Taxonomy (NCBI): domain Eukaryota; kingdom Viridiplantae; phylum Streptophyta; class Pinopsida; order Araucariales; family Araucariaceae; genus Wollemia; species Wollemia nobilis. The sequence continues at coordinate 649,031 of JAQPPZ010016887.1, read as the reverse complement.
TTGTGCCTCCAATAGTCACCCAATAACCTCCCTTTCGAATGAGAGATTAAGGATGTAAAAGCACAAATCGCAGTTAGGTATGAAATTGGTAGCACTTCATCGCTCAAATGCTCCTTCTCTATATATCTTTTGGGTGGGAAAAATCCCAAATTTATAGACCTTAGGGTCTCCTTGTTTGAATTGCGGATGCGAGGGCGCCACTTGAGTTAACTGTCCTATTTTCAGAGAAAAGCTAACTCCTTGATAAAAAAGCTTCTTGCATGAGGTCTCTAAAATAAAGACATGCATGACATAAGTCTCTCCTCTTGAATAAAAGCTATTCCTCGCAATTGCATGGCCTGAAGCCTCAGTTAACTGGTGGAGTTGCCGAGGTTTGACTTTTTTCCAGTCAAACCTGCTATTCGTCCCACCCTGGAGTGATTGCTTAATCGTCCTAGGGTGGGACGAATACTAGTCTGAATTCGTCCCTAGGTGGGACGAGTAGAGAAAAAGGTGCCAAAAAGGTGCAAAATTGACTTTTGACACTCAAAAATGCTTTTGGGAGTGGTTAGGACCACTGTTTGACCTCTGGGGGCTGCCCTAGGGGTTGTTTGTGTCAATGCGATCAGTGCTTGTTGTCACATAATCGGATTGGTGTTGTTTCGGTGTCTACAGATGCCCCTTTTTGGGAAGCACTGTGCAAGGCGTAGCGTCGAGCAAAAATAGATAACCAAAGCACTAATGATTAGGGTTTCTCAGTAACCTAACCAAATATTGATGCCCCAAGTATGGAAAGGGCATGAATTCTTGAATCCTTGCTTCTGACGAGCTAAGGAACTAATGTCAAGTGTTAACCTTGTTCAGTGAGGTGTTACTTGAGCTTGGACATTGATCAGTCATGAATAGGCAAAGGGTGCAACCTTTTGTCTGTGGGAACCTTGAGTTCATGATTCACGAATGCCAAGTGTTTGATCAGTTTGTGATTGTTGCTTGTTTTCTGCCCCAAGCAGGGGTGTGATTGTCTTTGTCAATGATCCTTTGAATGCGTGTCATTTCTTTAATTGGGTACGTTGTTGTTGATTTGTGACTAAGTGTGACTACCCCCTCAAGCGAAAAATCGATGAGGGAATGACCGACATGAGAAAAGCGACGAGTCGCTTGACCCAAGATGACTTAAGTAAGGGTGCCTTCAGTTGTTTTACCATTGAATGTGAAAGCAGTTTTTGAACATTCTGACCTATTTTTGGTGGGTTTTAACCCTTTTTGGTGACGCCATTTGGGGATGAAATTCTTGAAAATCTGGCTTCTCGTGGAGCAGTCCGGCTATGATAGCCTTCTTAGGGAATAGGATAGTGAGGATTTGTGACCCCAACATCGGTTTTGCATGCCCGAAATGTCTAGTGCAAAAGCATTCTGATCGGACACTTTTAGGGCTTGTTTTGCTGCATTTTTGTGCATTTTTTATGGTTTGTTTTTATGTTTATGCACAATTATTTATGATGATGTATGCATGTGGGATTATGAATGTGATGTTTCTAATTATATGATGTATGAAAATGGAATGAATGAAATGATTTGTTGATAATTTTTCGATGGCACCATAGACTGTGCAATATTGACTAGCTTGCTGTACTTATGGGATGACGTTGCATGTGAAAACTTTGTTTTTGTATTTTACATTTTTTTTTATGGTGATGTACGGAATGAAATGTACCAGTTTTTTTAAAATGTAGTTAAGCTTTTCTAAGATTAAAATATTTTAACAAACTAGCCAAGACTGTATATTTATCTCACAAGAATTTTGAACAAGGTATAAATCTGACTTGGAGGTTAACCAAGTTATTTCACATCCCTGTGTGTGCAATTGAGTTCGTTTATGTGGTATTTTTCAAGATATCACTAGTGCCAAATAGGCTATCAACCAAACCTGTACTGAGGATCACCTAACTAGCTCCACTAACTCCGTTGTTGTATTTAGTAAGATTAATCCACGGGACAATCTAAGGTACCATAAGCTAGCTCATCCACATGCAAACATTGGTCTGCGCACACGCAAAGCTAATGTGACAGACATATCATCATGTGGGTAGGATACCGCCATTATCGGGTAGGTTGTCCACCAAACCCGTAATGAGGATCACCTAGATGGTTTTCGAATGCTGAGAATTCCAGGGATTCAAGTTCAGGTTGTTTGTTGGCTCAATGGTATAGGATACTTGCTCGTCTATATAGTGATGACAACCACTATTTATTTTTCTCTTTATTTTTATTTTGGAGCAAGGATTTTGAATAGTGGTGATAACCACTGTTATTTGATTTTGTATTTTGAGCTTTGTAAGTTTGAGCTTGTGAATGGCCTTGATCCTGTTGGCCTTGGGGATGACTACCCATCCTGTTCAAGGACGTGTAGTATGAATCCTTACGACTTTGGGAACAAAGGGGGATGATGGAGATTATGAAGTAAGGGCATTGATCTGTTAGGCCTTGGGGATGACTACCCATCCTTAGCAGGGATGTGTAGTACGAATCCTTACAACTTTGAGACCAAAGGTGAATGGATATGGGTGTGATGATGGTTTTTTGGAAGTGTGTTTTTGAATAGCGTTGATCCTTTTAGGTCTTGGGGATGACTACCCATCCTTGGCAGGGACGTGTAGTACAAATCCTTACAACTTTGGGGACCAACTATGATTGGGATTTGTGGAAGTGGTGAAAACCAATGTTTAGTATGTGGAATGGATAGGGAAGAGCTCGTCCTTTTGTCAATTCTCAGCATTCTAGAACCATTTACACAGGGGGATGAACAGGATAATATTTCACCTATGGTACCCTAGACTGCTTTGTAGGTTTCTCTTGCATTCACACAACTTAGGAATTATTTTATGTGTGTTAATTTGTGTTGGGATGCTACGTAACAAGGCGTGATCCAAGTAAAAATTTCCCATGTAAAATCTGTTTAACTGTGTACAGTTTTGGCTAGAAATTTAAAGACAGCTGAATGACAAAAACCCTATATACATTAGGAGACAACTGACTATGCTAAAAATGGTGGTGGTGTTATGTTGGATGTATGTGTTTATGAAAATGGATTTGATGTGAAAAATGATGGACTTGTCAAGTAATGACAGTCTATGGTGCTTTTGACTTGTATGACCTAGCAAATATATAATGTATGGATGTGATGCCTAATGCAACCTATATTTTTGTATTTTGATTTTTATGAGAATGCATGGAATTGAAATGTAATTTTTTTTTTTTTTTATGGGTATGCATGGAAGTGAAATGCAATTTTTTTTTTTTTTGTGATTTTTGATGATTGTATTGTTTTTGTTTGTTTTTGAATATTTATTTTGACCAAGCGGTTATGGTAACCCTTGGAGCATTTGGTTTGACCAAAGGATTTATGAACACCTTTGGGGCATTTTAGGTTTGACCAAGTGATTGTGATAATCCTTGGAGCTTTTTGGGATGACCAAGCGATTGTGATAATCCTTGGAGCTTTTGAGTGACCAAGAGATTGTGATAATCCTTGGAGATTGTAGGGTGACCAAGTGATTGCGATAATCCTTGGAGCTTTTAGGGTGACCAAGTGATTGCGATAATCCTTGGAGATTGTAGGGTGACCAAGTGATTGCGATAATCCTTGGAGCTTTTAGGGTGACCAAGTGATTGCGATAATCCTTGGAGCTTTTGGGTTGACCAAGTGATTGCGATAATCCTTGGAGCTTTTGGATTGACCAAAGGGTTTATGGACACCTTTGGAGAATTTGGTGTAATCCACTTGCTCTTCAAGGAATAGAGGTACCCCCAACTTGATGATATTTGTGCACCGAATCTGGCTCTAGAGGGATTGGCATGAATGGATCGACCCTATGCATGGATAAGAGGACAGGTTTGCCTTCGGAACTGATGTGGCTATGGGGTATCCAGGTGGAAGTTGCTCTTGGTCTATCCAAAGTGGTGGACTCAACATTTGATTCCAGTGCACTGGGTTAACGCGCCACTCATGCCCTAGCCTTGTACCTAGTTGTGCCATCAGTTCTTCATGGGTTACAGGGTGATTGTGTCGTCACGCATGATTGAGATATTCCATCTCAGTGTCGGCTTCGTAATCTCTGTCAAAAAACCAAAGGCCCTTGTTGGCCTCAAAAATTGCTTGTGACATGCTAGGCTCTTCTTGTTCGAGCAGACTGATGTGGTCCTCATGGAGTTGTTTTGCTCGTTGTGGTGGGACCTGATTTCTTTGATGTGGCGCTTGCTCGATTGGCGCCTCTAAGGGGAATATTTCCATTAAGCTCTCTGGCAATTTTGAGACATGGAAGACCTTGTCCTCGGGTAGCTCTACGATCAGAGGCTGATCCTCTTCAAGAAGAGCCTTGCATAAGTTGGGCTTTTGGGACCCCAAGATCTTGGGCTCTATCGACTCTAAGTGTTCTAATGCTTTGCATGTATCGGGGGATTTGGGCTCCTCCTCTTTGGTTGGTTCCTGTTGAGGAACGTGGGGCCTATGGAGGGGTATCCGGATAGCAGCCCCCCTACCTTGGTATTGTGTTTTAGTCCACTCTTTTTCTTGCTCAGATTCCTTAGAGGCTTCTTGAGGGATTTTTGAGGGTGGCCCATGAACCCGGGTGGGTGCTTGAGGAATCGGGCGAGTAGCCTCCCGCTCTTGTCTAGGAGGTGTTGGGGGTAGCACTTGATAAGGTCATGGTGACCTCTCTTGCATCGAGGGTTTGTGTCCCTCATAATGTTTTGTATTATGCGTGCGAAGGGTTGGAGTCCTCGCCTGCATAGTGTGCTGGAACAACTCATCGTTCTGGTGCTGAATGCACTCTTTATTTAGAAGATACCATTGATCCAACTGTTGTTGTTCTAGCTCAAGTAGCATGAGTTGCATCTGGCATGTGATATGCTTGGCAAATTCTAAGATAGTTGGTCCTACCGTCTCATGTGTAGAAGTCCTAGATGCCTCTCCTAAATATCTATCTTGGTCATGATGATCCGAGATATCTATAGGCCGCCTCCTTCTGTTGGGAATAGTGGCATTCCCTCGAGGCTTTGGCCTCAGTAGGTGATCCTGATAGCTAGCAGTTGCGAAGGTGTATTTCTCCCACGATGTATATTGCACTTGAGGAAGGTAAGGGTGTTCCTCGTGCTCTCTTTCATAAGTGAAAAAGGAACGGGCGAAGTTGGCTCGCCCCGCCTGAGGAGCCTTGTGCTCTGGATTTGTCCTTGTAGTCCTGACAACTAGAGGGGGTGAATGAGGGATAATGTAATCATGTGGTTCCTCCCGTCGAACCCTATGTTGACCTAGCACTTCATCATGCGGTGACCACTCATAACGAGCATCTAAGGGAGCTCTCCTACGGATGTACCCCTCATGGAAGGGTGTGTGTTGGGTGCTATGCTAAACAGGAGTGCCCCTAGAAGAGGTGCCCCTATAGTCCCTTTCCATTAAGGTGTGGAGGGGACTGCCTTGTGTGTCAGGTCGCCAAGGTGGTATGACCAAATCCTTGGGACTGTAATGGAGGCGACTCGTGCCTCCTTGGACATTCTTCGCAGCGTCTACCCGTGAGTGGGCTTGACTATGGGTGAATACCATGGTAATGACTCTCTACAAGCTACGTAGATTTTTATCTTTTGTTTATGATTTTATGATTTTTTTTTTGTTACACTAAGCAGAAAAGAACATACACACACAAAGCAATGATTATCTCTTTTAAAGATTAATGGTGTGTCCTAGACTAGTTTTAGTGTGTTTTTGATGATTTTTTTTTTGTTTTGTTTTGAAGATTTTTGTGAAGAATGTTTAAATGCAACATGAAGGCTCTTATGACTCCCAAAATGGTTGCCCCTTCAATATACCATTGCCCGACCGATATACCAACCTCTCTATATACCCACCCTTACGTGAGGGAGACTATAGGCATGTGAGAGCAGATGATACATGGAACATAGGTGGTACGAAAGGGGAATCGATCTGTTTATGACACCTACCATAGAAGACTTATCCTCATGCACTAGGAATCACCCTAGCTACACTTGGTCAGCTTTCATCAGGATTTACGTCTAGCAACAGTCACGATCGGGGTAATGGATGCAATATCTCAAGCCAAAGTGATAATGGAATCCACCTTTGGTCTTGCTCAAGGGTTGGGGTTTTACGACCAACGCCTTGGTTTAAATTACCACATGGTGTGTGGGGTTCATTTTAAGTTGCAAAAAAAATGAAATAGGCAAGCATCTAAACTCTCCTATGCAAGCAAATAAATAGAAAACACAAAGCAAAGAATTGACCAAAGGTGTTTAAGACCTCTACCTTTTCTCTGCCCAAGTCGGTTATCTCTGAATTTCTGCCTGAAACAGTCTAGCTTTTGAAAACTTGGTACCTGTAAGCAACAAAAAAAGCAAATCTAATATTTAAAAATCAAAGGACACAGGTCCCACCGTGATCGCCACTGAAAGCATGAGGATACGAAAACAAAAAGGAATACGCCACAAGAACAAGAAATAACATATGCAAATTGACTCAAGATAAAAGCAATAGAAATATGGTAATCTCTTTTATTGATACACTTTACAAATTGTGTTACAATACATCTCCTTCCTTTTTAGGGGATAGGAGAGTCAAATGTGTTTCTTGTCACAAGATCCATGGCTAACAATCCTTCTTTTGCGTGCCCACATGTAATATGGGCGGACAAAAATGTCGCCATCGCTATTGTATGTGATTCTTTGCTCTTTCCTGCTCCTCTGCTATCGAAAAACTGTGTTCAAATAAACATAAAATATTAATAATACCTACAAACCAAATGAAACATGTATTTCCCATAGCCTATTGTCAGTGTATGCTTGAAAATAATAAAACGACTATCAAAATTACTTTGATTTTCCTAAAACTTTGACAGAAGCATAAAAATATCATCAGAAGACCATTGCAAAAAGAACAGTCTAAAAATTCCTCACAGATCTTTACTCATTCCAGGGTGGGACGAATAGGACTGTGAGAATTGGCCAAAAAAAGCACCCTGTTCAATGTCCTACTTAGGAAGCTCCAAAAGACCTGCAAATTTGGGGTTAGCTAATTTGGGGCATTTTGGGACGACCCAAATGCTCAGATTTCTCCAATTTTGCCTCTAGAACCTATATTTTGAAGATATCATCGATTGAAGCATTGTTTCGGCACCAATCCACTTGGGATGGGTCCAAACCGGTTATGGGGTGTTGTCAACAAATTTGGTGGATAGTTGTGGTCAAAAATCAGGTTTTGGGTATGGATTTGTGCCTCCAATAGTCACCCAATAACCTCCCTTTTGAATGAGAGATTAAGGATGTAAAAGCACAAATCACAGTTAGGTATGAAATTGGCAGAACTTCGTTGCTCAAATTCTCCTTCTCTGTATATCTTTTGGGTGGGAAAACTCCCCAATTTATAGACCTTAGGGTCTCCTTGTTTGAATTGCGCATGCGAGGGCGCCACTCGAGTTAACTGTCCTATTTTTAGAGAAAAGCTAACTCCTTGATAAAAAATCTTCTTGCATGAGGTCTCTAAAATAAAGACATGCATGACAGAAGTCTCTCCTCTTAAATAAAAGCTATTCCTTGTAATTGCATGGCCTGAAGCCTCAATTAACTGGCGGAGTTGTTGAGGTTTGAATTTTTGCCAGTCAAACCTGCTATTCGTCCCACCCTGGAGCAATTGCTTAATCGTCCCAGGGTGGGACGAATACCAGTTCGAATTCATCCCTAGGTGGGACGAGTAGAGAAAAAGGTGCCAAAAAGGTGCAAAATTGACTTTTGACCCTCAAAATTGCTTTTGGGAGTGGTTAGGACCACTGTTTGACCTCTAGGGGCTGCCCTAGGGGTTGTTTGTGTTAATGCAATCAATGCTTGTTGTCACATAATCAGATTGGTGCTATTTCGGTGTCTACAGTAAGGGGTTTGGTTGATGTTTTATGGTGTTGGACATTATTTTGAGTTGGATTTTATAAGGTATACACAAGTAATTATTTCATGTATGTTATGATGAGTGTTATTTTTAAAGGGAGAAATAAGGTATAAATTGAGTTGTGATTATTTTGTGTCTAAGGAATATTTTTGAGAAAGTTTTGAAGTGATATTGTTGTGTTTAACCATTAGAATTGGAAAGAAGAAAATTGTGATTGAGACAGGTTTTTCCAAAGGCACTTTTACATCCAACAAAAGGTATGGGCATATTCTTCCTAGTGAGTGATTGTTGAAAGTTGTGTATGAAAAGTTGGAGTGAAAATGATTTTTTGGTTAGCATTGATGAGAGTGTTTTGATTTAATGCTTCAAGTTTTTCTGGAATAAAAGAGTTGTTGATAAAACCTTGTTTTATAAGCATTGTTGTTGAAGTGATTAAATTGAGTGAAGAAATTGAACTAGGGTTTGCAAAGAACATGAGTATAATTGTTATGTGAGATTGATTTATAAGCATTTTTGGAAACATTTGAGTGATTTTTCATGTGGTTGGACTAGGTTTTGTGAGCAAGGATTATTTAATTGAGTGATTGGTTGAGTAGAGTTGATTGAGCCTAGTCAAGTGAATGTGTTGAAGTGATTGTTCAAATTCTATGAAACACATTGATTTGAGAAAGAGGTTGAGTATTGAGGTGAAAGTGAAGCATATTGAGTCTCTAACAATTCTCTATATGTTTCTAAGAGAGTGATTGAAAGTGATTGAGTATTGAGGTGAATGTGAAGCAATTGAGTCTCTAACAATTCTCTATATGTTTCTAAAAGAGTGATTGAAAGTGATTAAGTATTGAGGTGAATGTGAAGCATATTGAGTCTCTAAAAATTCTCTATATATTTCTAAAAGAGTGATTGAAAGTGATTGAGCATTGTGATGAATGTGAAGCATATTGAGTCTCTAACAATTCTCTTTATGTTTCTATGATATTGGACAAGTTCTAGTGTGGAATTATTGAGAAGATTTGAGGTAAGTATTTGAGAAGACTTGTGGACATATTTATGTGTTTTTGGAAGCTTATAATATAGATTGAGAGCATATTTGGATAAGTTATAGTGAGGTCTTATTGAGAAAATTTGAATAAGTTCTAGTGAAGACTCATTGAGAAAATTTAGCAAGTTCTAGAGATAACTTGTGTACAAATTAATGTGAGCTTTTATGGAAGCTTACAAGGTAGATTTGAGACAAGTCTTTGAGAAGACATGAGAGCAAAGTTGATTGATTATTTTTTTAAACCTTGAGTTAATATTTGGGACACATATAGTAGAGTTGATTTGAGATTGAGTCAATATTTTTGTTAAGGCTTGAGTACAGATATTGAGGATAGATTTTTTCTAGACCGAAGGACTATGTTTAGTGTAGATTAGAGGATAGATACTGAGGATATATTTGTGCTAGACTGAAGGAATATGTTTAGTATAGATTTGAGGATAGATTTTGGTGCATATTTGAGGATAGGTTTGTGCTAGACCAGAGATATACATTCAATAGATTTGTGCTAGACCGAAGAGCTATATTTAGTGCATATTTTAGAAAAATATTTGGTTGTGACTGCGTATAGAAGACAATAGTATCCAATGGATAGATATCCATTAGCTAGGGTAGTGAAGATAGGTGTCTTCAGTGGATAGAGATTCACTATCCAGAGTCATGGGTGAAATAGTTCTTCTAGAAGATCACCAGTTAGAGCTAAGGAGAAAGGAGTTATCCTATGAATAGAGATCCACTAACTTGATTAGGGTATTGATGTCTCCTTTGGATAGATATCCATAAACATTGTAATAGGGAAAGGATTACCAAGATATTGATTGAAAAACTTTTAGTGAAATATTTTCTCTATGTAGGAGCTCACATTGGGTGAACCACATAAATATGGTGTCTATATTGTGTGTGGTGATTTGTGCATTGTTTTGATTACTACTATTGATATTTCTATCTATGCATTACATAATATTGATTTGGAAATGAAATTAAAAAGTGGTCTTGTACTTTTCACCTCCCTCCTCTCAATATAAGCTTGTGTTCTTCAATTGGTATCAGAGCGGGTTCCTTTGGAAGAGTTTAACATCTTGAAGGAAAATCTTTCAAGAACACAATGGATTTTAAGAATGTTTCCTTAGATAATTCAACACAAATATTTTATGGAAGTTATTATATATTGGAGTATGAGAATGAAGGTTCACCTGATGGCACTTGGCAATGAAATTTGAGAAATAGTTGAAAATGGATACATGCCACCAGCTAATCCACCTACATATAAGGAATGTAAGCTTTTACAAAATTACAATTCAAAATAAATGAATGCACTTTTGAGAGGTTTGCATAGAATAGAATAAATAAAAGTTATGCATTGTAAATATGCAAAAGAAATTTGGGATAAGTTGCAAAGCATATATGAAGGAGATAAAAGTTTCAAAAAGGCAAAGATATGAAATCTCAAAGGAAAATTTGAAGAATTAAGAATAAATAATGAGAAAAACATTAGTTCTTATCTACTTTGTGTATATGAGGTTGTTAATGCTATGTAAGGAATTGGACTTAATATGGATGAATCAGATGTTTGTGATAAGATATTAAAGTCTCTTCCAACAAGGTTTAGTGAAAAAAATAGCTATAGAAGAAGCAAAGGATGGTGATTCTTTGACAATATATATGTTGCTTGGTATTATTACAACTTTTGAGTTAATAACAAAAGAACATAATCCCTATAAGGAAACAATATTCAAAGCAATTAAGAAGACAAAGGGTAAGAAGTCAGAATCGATCAATGAGTCATCTAGTGATGAAGAAGCTAATTATGGTAGAAGGAAGAAGGATTCAAGAATATTCAAAGATGCAAAATCTATTAGATATTTTAATTGTGGAAAGTATGGTCACTATGCAATTGATTTTCAAGAAGCTAAAAATAACAATGATGAAGAAAAAATGGGATCACAGGAACAGGGAATCAGAAAAGTATAGGTACCAAAAGAAAGGCAAGTATGGACAAAGCAAACAAGGAAATAACTTCTTTGAAAGACAAAATAGGAGCTACTATGCAGATAAGGCAAGTGAGTACTCAAGTTATAGTGATAATAGTTTTTTAGATAATGTTAGAGATAAATTCCTATTTTTGATTGAATAAAAAGAAGTCAAGAAAAGGTCATAAATAATTCTCAAGTGTTTTAGATGTGGTAATTTTGGACATCTTGAAGATAGTTGTATAAGGAATGATTTTAGTTTCAGTGATGATGAATATGAGGATGCATTTGAAGGACCGGAAGAGAATTTTCTAATGGCACTAGAAGAAGAAGAAGGTGATCCCATAGAAGATAAGTTAAAATAAGATGAAGATGTTGACAAAGGTAAAAAAATAGAGGAAGAATCAAAAAAAGAAGAATTTGATCTTAAGGCAAAACTTATTTATGCTGTTGACACATTAAAGACGGTAAGAGAGAAGAAATATTATAGAGGATCTAAACATGTCAATCGCTAAGACAAAGAAGTTCAAGGATAAGTTAGAAGTAAACGTCTTAGAATGTGAAATTTTAGAATAAGAAGTATCTCTACTAAGGAAAGATTTAGAAAAATCCAAGGATAAGATACACAAGTTTGGAAAGAGTTCAAATATTATGGGTAAGACGATCAAGTTACAAAGAAGGTCAACAAATAAAATAGATCTTGGTTTTGAACATGCTCAAAATAAACAAGAAGAAGAGTCAACCTCAAGTTCTGAAGAGGAAGAAACTTCAAAAGAAGATAGTGTAAGATAAACTGAGACTTATGAGGATGATTTGGACAACAGAAAGTCCAAAAAGTAAAGGAACAATGCACAAAGAATAAATAGATGGAACAACAATCATAATAGGTTAAGAGAGACTAAGAGACCAATGAGGTCAAGACAAGGAAATTTCAATGGAATATGTTTCTCATGTCACAGGTTTGGGCACATGGGTTCACAGTGTAGGACACATGAAAGACAGGAAAATGAGAATTTAAAAAATAGGTAGTTTTTCCATGGGTATTGCTACTCATGTAATCAGTTTGGTCACAAGGCAATCGATTGCAGGGTTCATGATAGAAAAGGATATGACTTCACTAGGATAAATCCTAAGATATTTGCACCTCCAAGGAATAATAACATTAAGTGTTATAAGTGCAATAATAATGGACATACAACAAAGTGGTGTAGAGTAGACATTTCAGAACCAAGCATGAATATGAACAGGAAGAGGAATAGGAACAAGAATATGAATATGAATAGGATTAGGAACAAGAATAGGAATATGGATATTAACATGAAAATGAATAGGAATAGGAATAGTAATATGTATATGGACATGAACAAGAATAGAAATATGGATATGAACATAAACATAAATAGGAACATGAATAGAAATATGGATATGGACATGAACAAGAACAGGAATATGGACATGGATAGGAACAAGAACATGGACATGGAGGGAAACATTCAAAGGAATCATAAGGATAAGATGATAAGGAAAAAGGATAAATGTAAAGAGCAGTGCTTTATGGGAGTAGAAGTACTCCCACCCCAAAATTAACCACCTCAAGAGGAGGTGGGGGAGGGGCTAAGCTAAGAGATTTATTCTTAGCCTTGAGCCCAAAAGGTGACCCTTTTCCATTGATGTCAAAGGGGGATATATTTGAGTAAGGGGAGAGATTTGGTTTAAGGAGAAAGCATTGATTCAAAGGGAGAAGTTTCCCAAGGGGACAGAACAAGAAAAAAGTCAAGTTTTGTTAAAAATAATTGGGTTGCCATCAATGAAAAAGGGGGAGATTGTTGGACATTTTGAGTAATAAGTTGTCATTGATGTCAAGAGTGAGTGGTCATTGATGTCAAGCTTTCAGCACCAGTCTGTGGTAGTTTCAGATGGCAACATCCATTTCAGGTTCTCAAATAAATGCAAAAGGATAATTTAGTTTCAGTTTCAATACCTGGTTCTAGGAAGTCAGATTTAGCCCAAAGTACAAAAAGTAGCCCAAGTGAATAATATTATAATATTATACAAAGGAATTTTAAAATTAATTATAAATTAATTTATTAGTTAATTTACTTAACTTATAAATTTATATAAATTAATTATTAATTAATTTAATTATTAATTATAAATTAATTTAAGCTAAGGTTAAATAACCCTAAGGTGGGTTATTAAAATTAAAATTCGAAATTCGATTTTGAATTACAAAGCACCGATGTGAGGAGAAAATTAAAACATGTATATAAGGGGGGACTACCCACCTTACCAAATATTTACCATGCCTTTAAATATTATTGCGAGCCTTATGAATTGCGTTGCGTCCAAAGTGGAGCTAAAGTGTGAGAGTTTTATGGAAATTCAAACAACGACGAAGGCATAAGAGGAAGGGAATTTTCCTTCCTTCACGTGGGCATTAGTAGCCCATGCAGTGGGCTCCCAAGCACTAAGGCTCTTAGGCTTGAGGAGACGACATATCGAATCTCATGGAAACCCCTTTTTGGGGAAGAAATATGTATGATTTAATCTTGGTCACCAAAAATTTCAAGAATACAGTTTGAGCATTTAGAAATTAATTTTTGCATACTATAATTGTTTTCTAAGGTAGAAAGGGGACTTATAAGGGGTTTGCAAAATTAGGTTTTTAATATTATTTTCTCAAATGCTTGAAAGGATAGTAAGGGGTTTGGTTGATGTTTTATGGTGTTGGACATTATTTTGAGTTGGATTTTATAAGGTGTTGTTGGCATTTTTGCCACATTTATTTGATTGTTGTTTATTCATGCATAGGCTGTTGAAATTCTAACTCCTCTATAGGTTTTGAGGCAAAAAAAAGCTAAGTCCGAGAATGTAGTGAAATCATGACAAAAAAATAGCATGGAGAGCCAAAGTTGAAAACCGACACGATATCGCAACATGTCACGTTATCGCGGGTTTGCAGAGGAGAGAGAAAACAAACGCCAAATTGTTGCAATTTTGCGACGTGTCGAAAAATCACGATCAATGTAGTCAACGACAGCAGGGGGAAAAACCATCGTGATATCACGACGTGTTTGATTTTCGCGGTCAAAATGGTCAACAGAGGGCAGAGCGACAAAGTTGTCACGAAATCACGCAGCGTCTCATTTTCGTGACTTGCGACGGCCAGGAGGCATAAGGTGAGAAATTATCACGAACGTGACATAACTGAGCGATGGGCGATGAGGCTTGAAAAGGTAGCGAAATCGTGACACAATATGGCACACAACACATAAGGCGAAAGACGTCACGAAATCGTGACGCGTCGCATTTTCATGGTGTGAGTGGACAGAAAGGCTCAAGTTAAGAAGTGGTCACGATTTTGCGTCGGTTGTAGGATGAAGCCCAGCAAGGCGAAAGGTGTAGCGAAATCACTATATGTTCTGTTTTCACGGTTCAAGTGAGTGAAAATAGTCTAAGGTAGAAAATCATAGCAATATCATGACACTTTTGAAGAAAGAGTCCTAGCAAGAAGAAGACGTCACAAAATTGTGACAAAAAGTGGGAACAGTGAAGAAGGCAAGAAATGGTAGCGATTTCATGACACATTGTTGAAGAAAGACTAAGTGCAGAGAATTGTAGCGAAATCGCGCAGTGTTCCATTTTCACGGTTGGCGAACAACAAAGTCCAAGGAGGCAGAAGTTGTAGCGAAATCATGACATGGTGGAAGTCGAAGAAACACAAAGGCAAAAATGTCATGTTTTTGTGGCTTAGAAGTAGGACCGTACAACATGCAGAAAAGTGGTAGCGAAATCGTGCAATGTCATGTTTTCATGATTTGATGCAGTGAAGAGAACAAAGAGATGAAGGATGTAGTGATTTCGCATAGTGTCACATTTTTGTGGAAACAAAGCATAGGAGCATAATCGTACGGACATTGCGAAATCGCGTAGCGTCACATTTTCACGGTTCAGGGTTGCGAAGGAGATATGAAAGCTAAATACATCAAGATTTCACAACATGGAAGATTTTTGCAGGTTCAAAGTGCAAAAGCATATGGAGTAGAAAGACGTCGCGATTTCGTGACCTGTCACGTTTTCACGACCTGTTACAGTTTCACGCCAGAAAGCAGTTCAAACGGCCCAATGCAGTTTTGTGAGTTTCGATGATTAAAAGCGCTTCGAAATTAAATGTGTTGCTGCTTTCTGATGCAATCAAGGTAGAAGAACGTGCCCAAGCTGGCAGAATTAAAGATTTCCATTATTCGAAGCTGCTGTTCACGATTTTTCTAACGATTTCATGCATATTTCCAAGAACAACAATTTAATGAAGATGATTGACTCTTCCTTATGGCATTTAATTTTTGGTTTCTCCGATGCTGTTTAAGGATGTCATTGCCTTGTTTCTATTGCATAATTTGTAGATCTCGAGGAGGTCCATTTCATAGTTTTAATGCTACAAAGAGGCAAGCCCTCTATATAAATCAATGTAAATCTCAAGAACAAGTATCGGGAGTGAGAGATACTTTTGCTGAAAGCTTTCAAGTAATTTGCATGAATATAAGACATTCGGCTCTCTGGTTTCATAGGAAATTTTCTATGTATTTTCCCTTATGTATTCTGCATTCCTAATTTGTGCTCGCATTTCTTATTTGTTGCTTAGTTTTAATTTTGTATTGAGTTTTAACATTTGCTAGTAAGGGAGTGAGTTCTGGAATGTTATCTTGGAGGTCATCTACACAAGGTTGTGAGTGAATCACGTCACTATCTTCTATTATTTGCTATTTTACGTACTTAGAGTTATCTGCTATTGTTCTTTCCCGATCAAATAAATTCGACCTACGACCATATTTCCCATCTCTTTCTGTAATTTCCTATTTCTTTTTGCATCTTTACAATTCCTTTCCTGTAACTTCGATCTAAAAACAAGCTTAGAATAGTATGGGAACCAGCCCACTCTGGAGATTGGTCTGGGAGACATTTTTTTCTCCTAGCCTTTCAATTTTGGCCGGGTCTAGGGTGCATAGTTTTAGAAAATCCTTTCCTGTGGCAGATTCGTGACCAACATTTTTTGGCATGCCTAGTGGGACAGACTTCTTTTGTATCAGAAAGATCCCATAGTATTGAAGGTTTAATGTTCACCTTCATACTGTAAAGTTAGAGCATTTGGTGACTCTACTGTACTCTGAAATCTCTGAACGTGGATGTAGTGAAAGCTATACTTCATGATCACGAGATCACAGTCTAAAAAAGTTGGAGATCTTGTCAAGTTTTTTGAACTTGACAGCACAAGAAGTGGTGAGCAGCCTTGACCTTACAAGCGGAGAAAAGAATGTTCATCTGGCGACTCTGACTTAATGGCGATAGCTGTGATCTTATAGACCATTGCTATAATGGCGAGGGTTTTTCCTAGATGGGATGATCCTAGCCCTATAAATCTCCAAATCCGGCATGAGATTCCCAAAAGTGCCTTGAAGGCCCTAACAAAATATGATGGCACCGAGGGCATGGATCTGGAGCATGTTGAAGATGTTGCTGCTTTGTCGACCTTCCATGATATAGTTCACGAGGATGTCATGATCAGACTTCTGGTTCTATATTTGGAAGGAAGGGAATTGCAGTGGTACAAACTACTTAGGCGTCAAAGCATCAACTCATGAGATGATCTAGCGGGAGCACTAATTAGAAGATTTGATGAATATCCCTTCAACGGCTCTCAATATCCCTTTCAGCTTTTAATGTACATCACGAGAGCACCTCTAGAGAGCATCACAGACTTCAATGTCCGATTCTCAAGAAGTTGGAAGAGAATTCTAGAGAAGATCCGATCGACACCCACCCAAGCCCACCTCTTCTATGTTCAAGCTTTCCATCCAGATATAGGCCTCATCTTGCTGCAATCAGGTGAATGAAGGTTCCCTCAAATATTTGAGGAAGCAGTGTGAGCAGAGCAACTTTTGCTCCTATCAGGAAAATTATCGTGGGGAGAAACTCCATTACTTTCTCTGGTAGTTCCTATTCCAGTCTATCCTGCACAACATTTTTCACACCAGATCCCTTATACTGTGCAGAAACCTGAGATGCAGCTGTGTGGAATTCAAGAGGCAGCTTTCATCCAAGACCCACAATGGGCATATGCAAGCATTGTCCCAGCAAAAGATAATATGGTTGCTTGCAATTTTTATCAAGAGGAGATGAGCGAAGGAGAAGAAGAACAGGTTCAAGTGGTAGAACCTGAGCACAAAGAGGGCATAACCATGCACAACATGCAAGTGTTCAATCAGAGTCCAATAAACATGCCTCATCAAGAAGCTGAGCCTAAAGAGATCTTGGAGAAAGGACTATTGCTGGACAATTCTTGTTATCACATCAAGGAGTTGGAGGAACCTGTTATCAGTCCACAACCAGGGAACCCTTCAAGATGGTGGTATTGGCTTCAGTCATTACTACAATGGGTACCCACAGGAGCCATCCATGTGGCAAATTCTTTTGCTACATTATTTGTCGATTGTATGGGTATTGGCATGCAGGATAACTTGCCCATCTCTGCAACATGGAGAACTTTAGGAAGAGGTCATCCCAATTTCAAGGACCGACTCAAGTATGATCAGATCTGGTCGAGACACTGCAGATTTACTAGATAACCCCCTGAGACTGGGTTTCTGGTGACGACATGCCAATCATGTCATAAACTATTGTACATAGCAAAAAAAAAAAAAAAAAGAAAAGAAAAGAAAAAAAAAAACGTATTGTTTGTTTTCATTTGTCCACTTCGGCTCTGTTTGCATGCGAGCCGTAGGTTCCTATTTTTTTTTTCTTTTTCTTCTCCCTTCCTAGTAGTTAGTGGCTTTCTATCAATTTTTTCCTTCCCCTTCCCTTTTTCTTCCCTTCCCTTCTTCATTTTCCTCCTTCTTATACTTCTTTTTCTTCTGTAGTAAAAAAAAAAAAAGGCCACTGTTGTTGTTTCTTTTCCCCTTTCCTATTATTCCCGCTTCTTCTTATCCCTTTCTTCTAAGTTTTCTATCATTTTAGCATTTATCATAGTTTATCTACGGTTCACACCTTTCTCATAATTTATTCCACTTCCATTCCAGTAGTTCATTTACTTCCATTCCCCTTTCATCGCAGCTGGTAGCACAGAAGCTTTTTGTTATTGTCTACCGCATCACTCCTCTACTTCACCATTCCATCATATCACTATTCCATTTGCATTTCACCGCCTGTGCATCCGCAGGATCTCATTCCATTCATTTCTATTTTTGTATCCCTGGTGCTTCCATGGAGATTATTTTACATCACCTGATCAGTTGAGCCAAATGCAAATTCTTTAAGTTTCGTTCATGCAGCAAAAGTTGTTGCAACATTCCATCGAGATGAACCCCAACAGTCAGCTTTTTGTTCTAAGTTTTCATGACTCTGTTGCCCAATGGATTCAAGCCTAGGATTCTTGCATACAGCAGAACTGTATACCCCGCGAGCCGCCAAGAATGTTGGCATTTTTGCCACATTTATTTGATTGTTGTTTATTCATGCATAGGCTATTGAAATTCTAACTCCTCTATAGGTTTTGAGGCAAAAAAAAGCTAAGTCCGAGAATGTCACGAAATCACAACAAAAAAATAGCATGGAGAGCCAAAGTTGAAAACCATCGCGATATTGGGACATGTTGCGTTATCGCGGGTCTGTCCAGGAGAGAGAAAACAAATGCCAAATTGTCGCGATTTCACGACATGTCAAAAAATTGCGGTCAATGTAGTCAACGGCAGCAGGGGGCAAAACTGTTGTGTTATTGTGACGTGTTTGATTTTTGCGGTCAAAATGGTCAATGGAGGGCAGAGCGACAAAGTTGTCATGAAATCGCGTAGCGTCTGATTTTCGTGACTTGCGACGGCCAGGGAGCATAAGGTTAGAAATTGTCACGAAATTGCGACATAACTGAGCGATGGGCGATGAGGCTCGAAAAGGTAGTGAAATCGTGACACAATATGCCACACAGCACATAAGGAAAAAGACATCGCGAAATCATGACGCATCGCATTTTCACGGCGTGACTGGATAGAAAGGCTCAAGTTAAAAAATGGTCACGATTTCGTGCCAATTGTAGGATGAAGCCCAGCAAGGTAGAAGGTGTAGCAAAATCACTACGTGTTCTATTTTCACGGTTCAAGTGAGTGAAAAGAGTCTAAGGTAGAAAACCGTAGCGATATTGTGACACTTTTGAAGAAAGAGTCCTAGCAAGATGAAGACGTCACAAAATCATTATAGAAAGTGGGAACAGTGAAGAAGGCAAGAAATGGTAGTGATTTCGCAACACATTGTTGAAGAAAGACTAAGTGCAGAGAATTGTAGCGAAATCGTGCAGTGTTCCATTTTTGCGGTTGGCGAACAACAAAGTCCAAGAAGGTAGAAGTTGTAGTGAAATCACGACATGGTGGAAGTCAAAGAAACATAGAGGCAAAAACGTCACGTTTTCATGACTTAGAAGCAGGACCGTACAACATGCAAAAAAGTGGTAGCGAAATCGCGTAATGTCATGTTTTTATGATTTGATGTAGTGAAGAGAATAGAGAGATGAAGGATGTAGTGATTTCACACAGTGTCGCATTTTCACGAAAACAAAGCAGAGGAGCATAATTGTACGGACGTCGCGAAATCGCGCAGCGTCACTTTTTTGCGGTTTAGGGTTGTGAAAGAGATATGGAAGCCGAATACGTCACGATTTCGTGACATGGATGATTTTTGTAGGTTCAAAGTGCAAAAGCGTACGGAGCAGAAAGACGTCGCGATTTCATGACCTGTCACATTTTCGTGACCTGTTACAGTTTCGTGCCAGAAAGCAGTTCAAACGGCCCGATGCAGTTTTGTGAGTTCCGATGATTAAAAGCGCTCCAGAATTAAATGTGTTGCTGCTTTCCAATGCGGTCAAGGTAGAAGAACGTGCACAAGCTACCAGAATTGAAGATTTCCATTATTCAATAGCTGCTGTTCATGATTTTTCTAACGGTTTCATGTATATTTCCAAGAACAACAATTTAATGAAGATGACCGACTCTTCCTTATGGCATTTAATTTCTGGTTTCTCTGAGGCTGTTTAAGGATGTCATTGCCTTTTTTCTGTTGCATAATTTGTAGATCTCAAGGAGTTCCATTTCATAGTTTTAATGCTACAAAGAGGCAAGCCCTCTATATAAATCAATGTAAATCTCAAGAACAAGTATCAGGAGTGAGAGATACTTTTGCTGAAAGCTTTCAAGTACTTTGCATGAATATAAGACATTCGGCTCTCTGGTTTCGTAGGCAATTTTTTGTGTATTTTCCCTTCTATATTTTGCATTCCTAATTTGTGCTCGCATTTCTTATTTGCTGCTTAGTTTTAATTCTATATTGAGTTTTAACATTTTCTAGTAAGGGAGTGAGTTCTAGAATGTTATCTTGGAGGTCATCTGGGCAAGGTTTTGAGTGAATCACGTCACTGTCTTCTATTATTTGCTATTTTGCGTACTTAGAGTTATCTGCTATTGTTATTTCCCGATCAGATAAATTTGTCCTATGGCCATATTTCCCATCTCTTTCCATAATTTCCTGTTTCTTTCTGCATCTTTACAATTCCTTTCCTGTAACTTTGATCTAAAAACAAGCTTAGAATAGTAAGGGAACCAGCCCACTCTGGAGATTGGTCTGGGAGACATTTCTTTCTCCCAACATTTCAATGTTGGTCGGGTCTAGGGTGCGTAGTTTTAGAAAATCCTTTCCTGTGGCAGATTCGTGACCAACAGGTGTATACAAGTAATTATTTCATGTATGTTATGATGAGTGTTATTTTTAAAGGGAGCAATAAGGCATAAATTGAGTTGTGATTATTTTGTGTCTAAGGAATATTTTTGAGAAAGTGTTGAAGTGATATTGTTGTGTTTAACCATTGGAATTGGAAAGAAGGAAATTATGATTGAGACAGGTTTTTCCAAAGGCACTTTTACATCCAACAAAAGGTATGGGCATATTATTCCTAGTGAGTGATTGTTGAAAGTTGTGTATGAAAATTTGGAGTGAAAATGATTGTTTGGTTAGAATTGTTGAGAGTGTTTTGATTTAATGCTTCAAGGTTTTCTGGAATAAAAAGAGTTGTTGATAAAATCTATTTTATAAGCATAGTTGTTGAAGTGATTAAATTGAATGAAGAACTTAAACTAGGGTTTGCAAAGAACATGAGTATCATTTTTATGTGAGATTGATTGATAAGAATTGTTGGAAAACATTTGAGTGATTTTTCATGTGGTTGGAGTAGGGTTTGTGAGCAAGGATTATTTCATTGAGTGACTAGTTGAGTAGAGTTGATTGAGCCTACTCAAGTAAATTTTTTGAAGTGATTATTCAAGTTATGTGAAACAAATTATTATATATTCTAAATTTATTTGAGAAACAGGTTGAGTATTGAGGTGAAATTGAAGCATATTGAGTCTCTAACAATTCTCTATATGTTTCTAAGAGAGTGATTGAAAGTGACTTATTATTGAGGTGAAAGTGAAGCATATTGAGTCTGTAACAATTCTCTATATGTTTCTAAAAGAGTGATTGAAAGTGATTGAGTATTGAGGTGAATGTGAAGCATATTGACTCTCTAAAAATTCTCTATATGTTTCTAAAATAGTGATTGAAAGTGATTGAGCATTGTGATGAATGTGAAGCATATTGAGTCTCTAACAATTCTCTTTATGTTTCTATGAGATTGGACAAGTTCCAGTGTGGACTTGTTGAGTAGATTTGAGGCAAGTCTTTGAGAAGACTTGTGGACAAGTTTGTGTGAGCTTTTGTGGAAGCTTATAATACATATTGAGAGTAGATTTAAATAAGTTATAGTGAGGACTTATTGAGCATATTGGAAAAGTTCTAGAGAGAACTTGTGGATAGATTGGTGTGAGATTTTATGGAAGCTTACAAGATAGATTTCAGAAAAGTATTTGAGAAGACTTGAGAGTAGATTTGATTGATTTATTTATTCAAACCTTGAGTTAAGGTCTGGGGAAGATCTAGCAGAGTTTATTTGAGATTGAGTCAAGCTTTATGTTAAGGCTTGAGGATAGAGATTGAGGATATATTTGTGCTAGATCAAAGGATTGTGTTTAGTGCATATCATAGAAAATATATTGAGTATATATTTGTGCTAGATCGAAGGACTATGTTTAGTATAGATTTGAGGATAGATTTTAATGTAGATTTGAGGATAATTTTGTTCCAAACCAGAGATTGAGATTGAGCATATTTGTGCTAGATCAAAGGTCTGTGTTTAGTGCATATTTGACATAGAGATTTTGAGGTGATAGAGTATAGAATACAAAAGTCTCAAGTGGATAGAGATCCATTAGATAAGGTAGTGAGGATAGGTGTCTTCAGTGGATAAAGATCCATTAGCCAGAGTAGTGGGGCAATAGTTCTTCTAGAAGATCACCATTCAAAGCTAAGGAGAAAGGAGTTCTCATGTGGATAGAGATCCATGGACTTGATTAGGGGATTGGTATCTCCTTTGGATAGAGATCCATAAATATTGTAATAGGTAAAGGATTACCAAGAGATTGATTAAGAAAATTTTAGTGAAATATTTTCTCTATGGAGTAGCCCACATTGGGTGAACCACATAAATTTGGTATCTCTATTGTGTGTGGTGATTTGTACATTACTTTGATTATTGTTGTTGATATTACTGTCTATACATTGCATAATATTTATTGGGAAAGAAAACTAAAAATTGGTCTTATATTGTTCACCCCCTCCTCTCAGTATAAGCTTGTGTTCTTCAGAGATGGTCTTGGTCCTTCCTCTTAAGACCTTGCACCCTATTACTATGGTGCTTCAATCCTATACTTTTCACTTCCTTGTAACCCTTCTGTCACTTTCTTAGGTGTCACCATACACTCTTATTCCTTGTGCACTTCTTCTCTATCAACTTGTGCCTCTACACTAGGTGGTTATTGTACCTCATCTTCTATTTCTATCAATAATGCCTCAAAATATCCTTCTTCAGATGCCCAAAATTGCTCTATTTATGGTTCATGTGTACTATGGTCTGATTTACTTGCATTCTCTCTTTGATAAATACTTATTCTCCTTCTTACTATAATTTTATCTCATACTTTCCATATCCTATGTCTTTGCACACTGGTGTCTATCATTCACCTCCAATTTTGTAGTATTATTACTTATCAATTTGACTCGTTTTAACAAAAAATCTAGATTCGATAAAGCAACAATGCAGAATGTAGAATAGAGGTGTAGTATTCCCAATGGGGAGGTGGTTTCTAAGTCTTACAATAATAAATTTTCTATTCCCAATAAATGGACCAAATCGTACAACCATAGAGTCTCTACAACTAGCAATGTGTGACAACTAAACAACTTGTACAGAATCCAAATCGTACCATTGTATGATAGAAAATCATACAATGATAGATCTTGTATGATTTCACACTTGTCAATCTCTAAAATTTGGTTTTCCAATCCACTATACATAGATTTGTAGCTAGAATGTTCAATTTACCAATGCTACCAAATCAGGTAAATTCCTTTCTATTGCATAAACTGCCAAATTGGATAATTGTCTTCTGTACGATTTGTAATGGATTTGATGTACAATTTGTAATAAAATAAGGTACATCCAAGTGAAAAAATGGATGTTCTCCTAGACCAATCTCTCTCGGATAAGTTTTATAAGGATCTAATATGGAAATTAATCATAATTCTACCAATATGCATAGTACTTTATCAAGGTTTAGAAAGTTCTACATCCAATGGAGACATCCAAAAATCATACAATAGTGTTTAATATGTCTCCCTTGATATCATCATCCTCATATATAATTCCTTAAAGCCACTCAAGTGCTGGTTTAATCCAATTCCTCCATGACAATGCATAAAATAGTCATAACAACCAAAATAAATACATGCAATAGATATAAGCTATCAAATGCTATTCAACCATTCCAATATTGTACACTACATAAGAGAAACCATGAAATATGATAAATATTTATTATTTTTCAACAATATCAATAAAAAATCAGAGATATGCAACAACACAACCAAAACTCATAGCATTTTCTACTAACCAAAATATCACCAAATCATAACCAGACTATCAAAATTGAAAATGGGGCCTTATATAATATTTCCCAGGCCATTCCAAAGTGGTTCATGAGGCAATTCCTTATTCACAATTTCCCATGCATAACGAAATACATTAATTAAGACTTTTACTAATTCGAACGTCTTAATTACCAAATACATGTGCAATTACAACTTAATTTGCATCTCCAATGCATTTTATTTCATTTCATTGCACATTGTATGGTTTACCTTCAGGTTGTATTGTTTGACCTTCTGATTGTATGGTTTACTCCTACCTGTATGATTTACAAACTTGTCAAAATTGTCAGACTTGGGAAAATTCTTTTATCATTTCTTCTTCTTATGAGAGGTGGATTTTTTACCTACAACCTTTACCCTTTCAAGTGCTAGCATCTACGCCATTCATGGTTACATGGTATAGTATGGAGTGGATTAAGATGACTCTCATGCCAATATGAACCATTGGATGAATATTATATTTTATAGAAGAAAGGCCTTGTATATGAGACAAGGAATATGGAAATATGAATTAGTAAGAAAAACTACAAAAAGAAGCAAGATTTAAATATATGGAGTAAGAAAATTGGATGAAGGTATGAAGCGACTAAAAATATATAGCACAAAAAACATGAGATATGAAATGTGAAGGAACAAATAATATATTCCAATAGGTAGTCAAGTGAACCTCATACACAATAATATACTATGTTACACAAGGTGATTATAACAAATGGTTAACCATGTAGTCCAATATGTTAGAGAATATTAAATTATTTGATATATTGCAAGTATCTTGTATATATTTGACATTTAATAATCATTGGATTTTTGTATTTATTAGGGAGTCAATAAATATATTTCTCCTATGAGAAATATGGAGAGTCATAACTCATAGGATTTTGAAGAGATGAAGAGATAGTTGAAGATAAAATATTAATAGCCTCTTTGTAAAGGGCAATTGTAGAGTTAACATATGAGGTTATTTGTATTGAAAATTGTAATTCATATTATTTTACTATAATACTTTGCAATCTGGTCATCTTTGTGAATATAGTGTGTTCATTTTATTTTGATTTACGGGTTAATTATATGTGAGTTGTGCTCTATTATTCTATGAGAAATTATTCAACCTTTGTATTGAGAATTGATAGATAAATATAGAACATTTGATAATAGTGGTATTAGATCCATGGGAAAAGAGCCATAGAAAGATTGGATAAGAAGTAAACAAGAGAATTGGATCATAAGAAGTTATTGTTGTTTCTTCTAAGATAGTAATTTCCTTTTTTTTTTGTCTAGATTAATATAGTAGTGCTTATTTTTCTCTTTGATTATTGAGGTTAAATTTCCAAAATAGTGAGCTAATAAACCAAATAGTCTAAGGAGTTTACAACAATATGTAGATGTCTAAGTGTTTTATCCAGTTATAAGTGCACCCAAGTCTCTATTTTAACATTGTAAGATTAAACCCAAGTCATCAATACACCTACAAGAGGATATTTTTAAAGAGCACAAATGAAAGACATTGATTTATAGGAGAAAAAACAATGGTACGTGTAGTGCAACTAACATGAATATCTCTTGAATAGTAAGTGAATTTTTATATTTATAAATAAATCTTGAAGAAGAAACCAAATATAGGAATATTTAATATTTCCTTTTGATTCGACACTATAAACAAAGGAAACTTTACAATGTTTGGAAGATCCGAGGTAAACTGATTATTGAGAATGATGTAGATTATATACAATGTATTGGGTGGTTTGGCTGGTTGAACCACCTTAGTTGGTTGGAAAACTTACTAAATAGACAGTGCTAATGTGCTTCCTTTTACATGCCAAAAATGAAATAAATGCACCATAGTATTATGATATGCTAACTATAGCACCCTAAAATTGGCGCAGTAAAATTGGAATAATTACATTCACCTTAGTAAATAAATTTAAATTCAAATTTAACCTCCCAAACCGCCCGTTAACCGTCGAGAACCCGTTTCCTCCTTTTTCATGCCATTTTTAGCAGTTGTTTTGACCGTTTGACGATATCGTCTTCGATAAGATGATATCGCCCCAGATTTGACGATTTCGCCTGGACTAGAACGTCCAGACGATTTCATCGTAAAACTAAATTTGCATAGTTGGAATCTGTTCCAACGGGTCTCCAATCCGGGCAGAAGCCTGTCTGCGCCGTTGGGACCCTTCCCCCATTGGAGATCTCCCAAATTGGGATGATCTCCAACCTCCCAACAACTATCCTAAGCCTATTTAACTCTAAGACTTTTCCCTCCCCAACCCCTGGCTGAATTTTTATGTAAATCAACTCCCTATGTGCTAAAACACTTCAAATTTGCTCTTGCACTAGTCCTATATTAATTTTATTGCAGGTAAACCACTTTTTTTCAGCCGGAGCCAGCATCTATTGCAGTCGATGAACCTATCAAGATCGGAGGCGATCTCATCAAATTCGAGATGATCTCGTACTGATGCGAGATGATTTTGACTACAGCACACATCGAGGCAATCAGTGCCTGGAGTTTGCTCTTCTTTCTCTTTTCTCTGTCATTTCATGCTATAAATTAGATTTTTTATTCAGTTTTTATACTATATTGCATCTGGAGTTCACCCATGTTGTCTAGTTTGCATATTAAGATCATATTCTTCTATTTAAACACAGTGATTTGCATTTACTTTTGTTCTTGCATATTGTTCAATACTCATATTAATTTTTCATATAGTTTGCCCCTGTTTACAAAATAGAATTTCTTGTATTTCGCATCTGTTTGTTGTTTTGTAGGTCTCTGATGAATTCGTCTGACGAATTCGTCAGATTGCAGACGATCCTATCAGTTTAGATGATTTTATCAAATTAAAGGCGATCCTGTTGAATTGCAGACGATCCAGACTGCTACAAATAATCAAAAACTTTATCAGACTTCCGGATCAGGTAATCTTCATTGGCCTCCTACAAATTCTCTATTTCTGCTTTCTTTTCTGTTTGTTGTATTCATTTAAATTGCATTTTCATGTAGTTTAAGTTAGAATCATTCGGCCAAAACCTAGGATGAATGTTTAAAAATAAAACGAACTCATCAAAACTCATTCCCAAAACCTAGGCATGGAAACTACCGCCAAATTTTTCCTGGTGAAACCACCATCCGTCGAAAATTCACCAAAATGCACCTCCCTTGAGAGGCGGGACCTTCGCAAAGTCCTCTCGTCCGAGGTACCGCACCATCATTTTCCCATCCTCCTTCCGGTCGTGGATCCAATAGCCTGAAGGTAGGGATGCGAAAAATTTGGAGCGATACATTTTGGTGAACCCAACGTGAAATGCATCATAACCTTTTGAAAACAAAAGCAAAAGCAAACAAAAAAAAAAAAAATTAGAACAACTAAAACTTAGATGCATTTAAAAAAAAAACATTTAAG
The DNA here is from genome assembly GCA_028583015.1 of Wollemia nobilis. Taxonomy (NCBI): domain Eukaryota; kingdom Viridiplantae; phylum Streptophyta; class Pinopsida; order Araucariales; family Araucariaceae; genus Wollemia; species Wollemia nobilis. The sequence goes on along the minus strand of JAQPPZ010016887.1, from coordinate 621,575 downwards.
GTTCAAAATCATGTTTAGATGGTAGCTCCTAAAAAGAGGTTAGCAGTTACTATAAACGTAGTAAACCAATTAGCAACCATAGAAGTTAATTCTGTCCTTAGTATCCCTGAAACAAGTAGAAATCAATCCTTGTGGGACAAGCTTATCAGGAGACTTAGTATCATTTCATCTAGGTCCACACAACTTAAACAGATTAAGAGGCTAGTATTGGATAGAATCCTGGATCCTCATCAATTAGTGTTTTATCATGAACTTCAGAGAGCTTGCCATAGGTGGTTAGCCTATAGGAGAGCTTTAGTATCTTCAGAGTTGTTCAGCTTCGAGGAATACCTCGAGAATGTAGACATTGTACACCGATTCCTAGGCCTTGTAGAGGACCAAGAAGTTGTTCTCATAGATAGGGAAAGATGGAATAGAGTTCCGCGAGCTGTGCTATACAGAGAGTATTGCCATGAGCTTTACTTTTATCAACCAAAGATCTCGAAACAGACAATATCACCATAGCCCTTTTCATCAAATTCTTAAAAGAAAACTTTCAATTTGAAGAAGAACATTTCATGACCCCTGAACAGCTTGAACCTATTAAAGATATTCATAAGTTATTCATAGAAGATTAGTTCATCTACTTTAAAACTTATTATTATTGTGTGCATTTATTGTTTCATTTGTTGTCTTTATTATATTGTTTCAAAGAAAAACTAAAAAACTAAAAAAAAAAAAAAAAATCAAAGAACATAGTAAAAAACTTAAACATTTCATTTACAATATTGCATTAGGTATATATAAATATATACCTTTTAATTTGTTGCATATATATATATATATATATTTGCTGAAATCAAAACTTAGCACCATGACTAAACTTAGGAATGGTAAAGAAATTTTAGGAGAAGGAGAAGATTGGCTACAAAATACAACTGAAAACCCAAATGTCCTTCTTGGAGATACAAATCCGGAAGGTGAAACTCTAGGTCAATCAGATGAAGACTTAGGTGAAGATAAGGAATAAGAAGGAAGTGTTAAAGAATCTTCGTCCCCTAGAATAGCTCCAAACGGAGGCATCACTTTTGACAACGTGGAACATTTTAAAAAATTTCTTAATCAACATATCGACATCCTTAATGTGGCAGTCCGTATTGATAAAGGGGAAATTAGTGATGCTCAAGCAGCCTTAGAACGGGAACTTGATATGCAAACTAATCCCTTGTCTTTCATTAATCAAGAAAGTGATAAGGGTGGACCATCTAATGCGAATATGGTCACTATAGCCCAAGCCATGACCAAACAACAGGTCACCCAACCTCCTAAGCAACCTGTTACTCAACCTAAAATCACTACCACACAAAAGAAAATTCCCTTCACTACTTCCTTCCTCCAAACTATTGAGCAAAATGCTTTAAATAGACAAAAATCTAAAACAAAGCCAAATACAAACTTTCAACAATCTACAATACAACACAATCCAACTTCAAAACTCCTCCATAATATTTTTCCTACCAATGTTTTACACAATAGTAACATGGCATCTAATCTGCATGTTCCTCCATCCTACGCCCATAACACTTATGGCAATGCCCCACCGAATCAATATGGGGGAAAACTAGTAGTTTGGAAGCTATGGTGAAGCAATTGGCTTCACGTATGGACCAGATAGATCCCTACCGTCCCTCGTATAATTATCGAGAGATTTGTAGCCAACCATTGGATCCCATAGTGGTATCTCAACCATACCCTAAACATTTTCCCATGCCCGTCCTGCCTATCTATAAAGGAACCGAAGATCCCATAGAACATCTTCGCATGTTTAGGATAGCATGTCACGACATATCGCATGACGACTTGCTATTACTAAAAATGTTCCCCAAAAGTTTAGGTGGAATGGTGTTAGAGAGGTATTATCAATTGCCCACTCATTCCTTAAGAAAATTTGAAGAAACAGCTGAGTCATTTGTTCATCAATTTAGTGCCTACATCGAGAGGCATGTAACTATTAAAAACCTATACAATTTAAAACAAGATAAAGACAAATGTTTTGCTGATTTCTTAGCAATATGGAGAAAATTGACAGGAAAACTGCACTTTGTGCTACCCTATAGGGAAATGTTAGACATTTTCATTAACAATTTACAAGAACAACTTTCTTATGAACTATCAACAGCTACTTTGACTACCTTCGATCAAGCTATAGATTTAGCTCGAAGAGTAGAAGATGCCCTCATTAGGAGAGGCCAACTTAGAAAGAAGGATGATGAGAAAACATCTAGAAATCAATATAAAAACAAACAGGTTGTCGGTGATGGAGTCACTGACAACAGAAATGTTGCTAATGTCAATGCAACAAAAACAACAGAAAAATTCATCTTGAAACCTCCTGATAATCCTCCTCGAGAGTTCACTAGATTAAACCAACCTTTATCAACTATTTTACCTCAACTTATTGAAAGATGTTTAATCCAACTGCCAACTATCCGAGAACCTGACCCAAGCATACCCGGATATAGAGCTGATTTGCACTGTGATTTTCATAGAGGTCCTGGACATTCTACCAATGCTTGTAAGAGATTAAAACATAAAATACAAGATTTAATTGACAATAATGAAATGGAAGTGCAAGACTTCCAACCTAAACAAAACCCTCCTAATAATACTCAAAAGACTGTTCCCCAAAATCAAAATCAGAATGCCAATCAAACTTTAGACATATTTCAACACCCTTTACCAAGACATGGTAAAGAGGTAGCTAATCAAATTGAACATCATAATGTTCCCCCTCCTACCCGATATGTAGGAACCATTAGCGGGCAATTACCTATTCAGGACTCTCACACATTCGACACAACCTTATCCCTGGTTACAACCAGGCCCTTACATAATTTTCAAACTTCTGATTCTAGTGATATAGAGTCAGATAGTGAAAGTGAAGTAGACACCATTCAATCGAATAGTTCTGAAAATGAATTAGATCCTATTCAACCTATCACAGATGCTAATGTTCCGGAAGAACCATTTCCCGGAAGAGTCACTACTCGACCTTCTTCTAATGAAGTCCTTCCTTATGAACAAGCCATAAACTCTCAACCGATACCGTTTCAACATCATCACTATAACATTGTAGGTACCATCGGAGTCGTCACCCGACAACAAGCTCAAAATCCCCAACAAGAACCAAACCAGAACGATGGATCAGTTCCATTTGTTCTAAAAAATCCTAATAAAGGAAATAATGCTCCTATTGTTCAACTTAAACCCCCTTACAACATTAATGAACAGTTGTCTAATACCACCGCCAGAATCTCCCTTTTAGATTTATTAAGATCCTCCCCCACCCATAGGGATGAATTGATGCTTACTTTGAGCCAGATGATGGTACCTCAAAACATCCAACCTGAAGCTATGGCCAATACTATCATCACACGAGAGATTGATTGTATTGACTTTCGGGATAAAGATATCCCACAACACAGTTTACACAAGGATAATCCCTTGTATATTACAACTTTAATTGGGGATGTAGCTGTCAAACGAGTCCTGATTGATAATGGCTCATCTCTAAACATTTGCACCTTTGACTTCTACCAACGATTTGGTTTTAGAAGTGATGAAATGAAGAAGACTAATATGATTATCAAAGCCTTTAATGACGAAACACAAGAAACGTGTGGAGTCATTACCCTCCCATTGCAAGTTGGTCCTAGAACCCTTGAGACAACTGTGTTTATTGTACATTGCCCAGCATCATACAATATACTTTTGGGTCGCCCTTGGATTAACGCCATGCGAGCAGTCCCATCAACTTTACACCAATGTGTTAAGTTTGAGTTTAAAAATCAGTTGGTCACTATTCATGGTGACCCTAGACCTTTTGATATGTGCGCATTGGTAGAACCAGTTGGAGTGCAATTTTGCCCTGCTCTGTCATCCACATATCCTAGTTATTCTTCATCTAAAACTATGAAATATAAACCCATAATTTCATATATTCCTCCTCCATTAACTTCATCTTCCCATATAGATCAACCACCTTCTAAACAAATTACTGTAGAACATCAAAAAGTTCTTAAAACTACAACCAATTCTTCAAGTCCTAATCCCATAAATTCAAAACCTTTAGACACATCTATCATACCTTCCACATCTCAAGACATAGGTAATAATCCTTCTACATCTTATGCCCTTTCTGATGATATTTTACCAGATTTATCTACAACCTTAATATCAGAAAAAATGAATGCTTTCATGCAAGATTCAAACCTTTTAAATCAATTGCTGCCATCTCCTCATACTTTGGGCCTCCCACAACCTATGGGAAGTACTTACCAAGTTGGGAGTTGTGCCTTCATTTACAAAGGATATGACTGGGGAAGAATCCCTCAGAATATCAAAACCCATCATGATGGATATGCTCGGTGCTATTTTACCAACGATTATATTAAAGCTAAACCCATGATGCTTAAAATGGGATATAAATGGAAAGGCTTAGGACATTTCCAAAATGGCATGAAAGAACCTTTCAAGGTAGAACCATGGCCTGCCCGATGTGGTGTGGGCCTATTACCTAGTAAAGGTCAACCCTTTCCTTTTGAGGAGGATGATCATCTCATATGCTATCAAGACTATTTGGATAGACATGTTGATTTGCCTCTTAAAAATCCATCATTTTCATGCAACATGCTATCCATAGCATACCTTGAAATGATTGTTGACCCCGATGAAGATTTGGAAGGAGATATCTTCCATGATGTCTCTGTTGAAGAGATGTTGTACAATGGGTTTTATTTTGATGGTTCTATACCAACCATAGCTCAACTTGAGGCCACTGACCCTCAGAACAAATTATCTAAATTAACTTTACAAGAATTACAAGAGTTGGGCGTTTCACCCACCCCACCTAATTTTGAAAGAGATCTACACTTGGAGGTAGAAAATGTCATTAAAATTAATATTGGAACTGAGGACAACCCTCACATAATCAACATTGGAGCAGAACTAAGTCAAGAAAAACAAAAACAATACATAACATTTCTTAAAGAGTATGAAGATGTCTTCACTTGGACATATGAAGATATGCCAGGTTTAGACCCTTCTGTAGTCATGCACCATCTAGTGGTCCATCCGGATGCTAAACCTGTTAAACAAAAACTTAGAAAAATGCATCCCAAAGTGGCTCTGCTATTCAAAGGGGAGTTAGAAAAACTCCTGAATGTTATCTTCATACAAGCTATTGATTATGCTGAATGGATCTCCAATGTAGTACCAGTCACCAAGAAAGAAGCCACCAAAGTTAGGGTTTGCACAGACTTCAGAGATATTAACGCTGCATGCCCTAAAGACGACTTTCCTCTTCCAAATATGGATCAAATTATTGAATTCACTGCTGGGAGTGGGATGATGTCCTTAATGGATGGATTCTTCGGCTATAATCAGATCATGATAGCTCCTGAAGACCAGGCGAAAATAGCCTTTATTACCCCCTGGGGTACCTTTTGCTGGAAAGTGATGCCCTTTGGCCTAAAGAATGTCGGGGAAACTTATCAATGGGCTATGACCTACATTTTTCATGATATGATGCATGATATCCTACATGATTATGTAGATGATATTATAGCTCGCTCTCTTATTAAAGATCATCATTTAGACGATTTAAGAAAAGTTTTTAATCGATTACGAGAATATCTCATTCGATTAAATCCAGAAAAATGTATATTCAGAGTTAAATCCGGCAAGTTATTAGGGGTTTTAGTTTCTTTACGTGGTATCGAAATTGACCCTCTCAAAATTGCGGCTATCACTGATATGCCCGCACCCACTAATATATTTGAATTACGAAGTTTACAAGGTAAACTTCAAGCTATCCGTCGCTTCATTGATAAGCTGGCGGACAAAACTGGTCCCTTTCTTAAACTCCTTAAGAAGGACGTCCCCTTTAATTGGGACACAGAATGTAGAGAAGCTTTTGAAATTCTCAAGCAATATCTCCTTAACCCTCCGGTGCTTTCATCGCCTAAATCTGATTGCCCATTTCTTCTATATATTTATGCTTCAGATTCTGCCTTAGGAGCTATGTTAGCTCAACTTGATGATGAAAAATGAGAACGAGCTAATTATTACATTAGCCGCACCTTCATCAGTTATGAAACCCGCTATACAGCGTTAGAGAAGTTATGTCTCGCAGTCGTGTTTGCTACGCAAAAATTATGACATTACATGCTTAGCCAAAAAACGTATGTCATTGCCAAATATGATCCTTTAAGATATCTCATGAGTCAACCTTATTTATCGGGTCACATAGCCAAGTGGGTTCTTGCTCTAAGCGAGTTTGATCTCACCTTAATAGGACATAAGTATATTAAGGGTCAAATCATAGCAGATCAATTAGCTGTTGCACCCTTAGAGTCTACTCATCCCCTCATTATTGAGTTTCCTGATGAATGCCTTCAATTAGAGGCAGACCTTGTTGAACAATGGTCCTTATACTTTGATGGAGCCCGATGCATGAGTGGGGCTGGTGTGGGTATTATTTTAATATCTTTGCAAAAACATCTTATTCCTCTGTCCTTCAAACTAACCTTTGCTTGCACCAAAAATACTGTTGAGTATGAAACTCTAATCCTTGGATTACGAGCTGCTTTAGCGCTTAAAATTAAAAACCTCTTAGTTTTTGGGGATTCCCAATTGGTTATAAACCAAATTAATGAAGTTTATCAGACCAGAGATGATAAACTTCGCCCATCTAAGGCCTATGTTTTACAACTAATGGCCTTGTTTGATCAAGTTATCTTGGAAGCCATTCGTCGAACTAGCAACCGTGCAGCTAATGCTATGGCCGCCGCTGCATCTCTCTTATCGTTGGAGTTAGACGACGAATATGCTACTATCATCATTCGTCGATTCCAAGAATCCGCTTCACATAAGTCATGCTTAGAGCCTTTGGATGTGTTTCTAATCAAGGAAACTACTCCTGAACTCTGGTATACAGACATATTTTATTTCCTCCAAAATGGGACTTTCCCTGCTAATTCTAATCGTAACCAGCGTCGGTTATTACGTCGACGAGCAAGTAGATTTGTAATCATTGGCAATACTTTATATAGGAGATCTTTTGAAGGTATCCTATTAAGATGTCTAAATTTAGAAGAGTCTAAATCAGCCTTGAATGAAGCCCACGATGGATCTTGTGGTGGACACTTTAGTGGTAGCGTCATTGCTAAATAGCTCCTTCGAATAGGATACTTTTGGCCTACCATGGAAACGGATGCACATGAATATGTGCGCCATTGCGACAAGTGTCAAAAACATGCTGACCTTGTCCATGCGCCTGCACAAGAGCTGCAGACTATTTCTTCTCCTTGGCCCTTTTCTAAATGGGGCTTGGATATTATTGGTAAAATTAATCCGGTGTCTTCTGATGGACATAAGTTCATCATAACTACCACTGAGTATTTCACGAAGTGGGTTGAATCTATGCCTTTAGCTTCCTGCACTGGTTCACAGGTCTCTAAATTCATTTTTAATCAAATCATCTGCAGGTTCAGAATTCCTGCAAATCTCATCTCTGACAATGGAAATCCGTTCAAAAATAAAGATGTTAAAAAATTATGTCAAAAATATAAGATTCAACATCGCTGGTCTACTCCTTATTATCCTTAGGGTAATGGTCAAGCAGAAGCTTCTAACAAAACCCTAATCAAAATTTTCAAAAGACTAGTCAATAAAACTGGTCGTGACTGGCATATTCAATTATATCCAGCCTTGTGGGCTTATCGAACTAGTGTTCGAACCCCCACGGGCACTTCACCATTTGTTTTGGTATATGGTGCCGAAGCAGTTTTTCCATTTGAATTGGAAGTTCCTTCTTTGGCTTTGCTACTTCAATACACCGAAGTAGGAGATGAATATCGCGCTGGTAGACTCAGTCAGCTGGAACTCCTAGATGAAAAACACATCAATGCTTTAGAGCATCTCTGGGCATACCAAAACAAGATTAAAAGAGCATATAATAAGAAAGTTCGTCATCGATCCTTTGAGATTGGCGACCTTGTTCTAAAAGAAAATAAAAAAAATACAAATGCAACCAAAGAACTTAAAGGTAAATTTGAGCACAACTGGCTCGGACCGTACATCATTACTCGCAAAATTTGAATCGGAGCGTATAAATTATCTACCTTAGATGGTAAAGAACTTAAAGAACCCATGAATATTTTACATCTCAAACGTTATTATGCATAAATTTGGTCATTTCATCCATGTATATATTTTTTCAAAATCATTATCATGTATTTCTTTCAATTTATTCAAAAAACCTCAAAAACATTCATAAAATCTTCAAAAATATTAAAAAACTATCTATTGCATTTATTTAAAGCACTTGAAAAGTTCCTTTTGCTCCAAAAAAAAAATCAACATAAAAATCCAAAAACAGCTATATGCTTGACTCTTTCGAAACCAAAACAATATACAGAATAAAGAGAGAGTCAACATTCTCAAAACTTTCTCAAAATCATTATTTTCCTACAATTGTTGCAGATTATATGTTTCAACTTATTTTGGACAAAACTAGCATTTATTTGGCATCCCTCACTTGCACACTCACACAATAAATATCTTGATTTTATCTGGCATGATTACTAATCTCTCTTATATCAAAGTTCACAAAATTCAATTAAATAAAGTTTGAGCATAGAGAATTGATCTTGTTATTTACTTAAACCAAGCACATCTTTTCACAATAAAATGATTATATTTGTAATTTCCATGTTTTGTTACATAGTAGAACCGATTTCTTGAGTGAAAAGTTTCCCCTGCTATCCTATCATGCACATGGTCTAGAATATTTGAGAATTGGAAAAAGGACAAGCTCACCCCTACCCAGAATAAAAATCCCTTGCTCTACAGCTAATCTGAGCAAGTATCCCTAGAAAAAGAAAAAGAAAAGAAAAATTCAAGAAAAAGAGAAAAGAAAAATGTTATGTCAAGCAATATTCCAAGCATTATCAAGCAAAAGAAATACAAAAAGAAAAATAAGCAAAGTTCAAAAGAAAGCAAGAAAAGCAATAAAATCCCTTTCCCTACCCTTTGAAAAGAAAAGAAGGGTGAATGAGCTTGAATCCCTGGAATTCTCAATTATTCGAAACTATGAGGTAAGCCCCATAACAGGTGGTTTGTGCCCAACCTGCTTGGCCTTGGGTAACTCCTAGCGTGGCGATATGTCTGTCACATTAGCGACCTTCTTTTGTACGAGACCTATGTCTGCTTATGGATTAGCTAGCTCTTGATAATACGATCTACATAGTAGCCTATTATGGTTATATGCATCTACATCATGGTTAATGAACACTTATTTGGTTTCTTCAAATCACTTGTATCATAGTATCTTGCTCAAAACTGGTAAATGAACAATGCAATTGCACACACATTTGTATTTGAGAGATTTTGTCTATCATTATGATAAATCAAGATTGGCAATGAATTCACTTATGCACATGGGATTCCTTATAAATTTAACTTTTGTCTTCAAAAATACTTTGAAATATTATTTTTGCAACTTGTTTGGAATAATCAAGTACAATTGTTTACCACAAAGACAACTATATAATAGAAGAAATCAAAAATTTCAATCAAAACATATCATATATATCTTATCGACTTTCGCAACGATGGTATAGTTTCAAAACCAAAATTGGAATTTTATGCTTAGCGCAAGTCCTCATTTTCATCTTTTCTGTGCATCAAAAATCAATCATGCAATAAAACTATCCTTTATTTGATCTTCGCGATGATGGTATAAGTCTATACCTACATATTCTATGCCTAGCGCAAACCATTGTAACAATTTTATTTCCTGATTTATCAAAAATCATACAAAACATATGACTTCATTTTACACCAATTATGCTTTTCAAAAAGCAAACACATTTTGATCATTTCATGTCATCATGTCAACCTTTGCATTTTGCAATGATGGTATAATTCTTAAGAAATTATTCAACAATTTTTATCACACTTAGGAATTTATGCCTAGCAAAATTCATTTTAAAAATATTTCATGCATAATATTTTCATGGAAATCTGAAAACAAATCATTATCATCACCATCATTTTTCATCATTGCACTAAAGTCTTAAGACAGTCTCTTAAGCACTCTTTTTACTTTTAACAATATTTCTATCCTGGGACTAGCTTGACGACCGAGTGAGCAGCGACTCCATGAAATGGTCTATAATAGCGACAATGTCCTTTGAAATTATTGTTAGAAATCTCTTTTTATTTTTATCACATTTCATTACAACCAATCAATTTGTTACATCAGATTATTTCATTTAAAATATTTAAAGCATGACATCCAAGTTCTAATATTTTCCAAAATGACATAATTACATGAATCATCAATAAAATCATTACATCAATCAACTCAATCAATCAATCAAACATAAAAAGCATCATAAACATCACATAAGACAAGTCATATGATCAAAAATATCTCATCTATATATATCAACAGAATATATACATCATCAAAACTGGATTGGTATGCCACAATCTATACCTCGGCATACTCAATCCTCTATCAATACAAGTATAATACAATATCAGTGGCAGTATCCCGCCCTCTAGCCTCGAGAGCCTCTAGAGCTCTCAACCTCATCTCCTCCCCCGCCATGCGGAGGGCGAGGTGGTCCCATCGCAGTATGTGTGGTACTGCGAGTCCTCGTCGTCGACCGGGATGAGCTCCTCGTCGACCCTGTCCTGATAGGATCTGCTATGGCAGGTGGTAGCTGTACCCTCTGGCCCTCTAGCACCGCCTAGTAGTATAGCGCCTGATAGAATGCGGTCTAAGAAACCAACCACAACAGCTCCTGAGTGCTTACCCCTCCGCATTGTGCCCTGAGATGAGAATTCTTGTCTCGTAGCTGCGACACCTCAACCTAGTGTTGTGCAACTGCATCCTGTAACATTTGCACCTGAGCTCGCAGACGATCTCTCTTTGCCCAGAGAGTAGCCATCTCGCTACTCTCTCCAATGTCCACACCCTTGCCCTTATCAGGCGATGGTGGCCTCTGTGGAGATGGGGGTCTCGCCTCCCTCCTCTCCCTCTCCCTCTGCCGTGGCCTCTCCTATGCCTGTGGCCTCCTCCGCTCTCCTCTACCACGACCCTGGGCTGCCTCTACCACCGCTTGGCATCGCCTCCCTATCCGATGCACAACTGCGTGGATCGGTCCTTGTGCCCTTGTAATATGAGGAGGGCGGATGCCTGCGTACCAGGCATCATAGCCATCAGCTACCCCTGCATCATCCCCATCCACTGGCTGAATGGGGGCATCAACTGTGTCCTGACTCCAGAATTGCTGCATAGCTGAAGCCCCGCTAACTATGGTGTTATCCCGGACAGTCCGAGAAAACTCATAATCCCTGAGAGATGGGATCCCCTGTTGTAGACCGAACTGTCGCAAAACCGGGTCATAGCGGTGGAGCTCCACCTCTCCCCTCTCCATCCGTAGCCAGCAGACTCGCCTGATGCGAGCCAGCTCCTGTGCATCCTCTGCCCACCCTGGATGCTACCTCCATGACCTCTAGGTGATCTGGTCTGGGACCAAGTCATACAGTAGTCTCCGGGACACCGGCAGGTCGATCCGTCGCTGTACCCCTCTTCGGAGCCACCAGTAGAAGACTCGAGGCCTCTCCCCGTCAACCCCTATCAGTGGAAGCCCTACCGGCCTCCGCACCACAATGTGCTCCCAGCACCAAACCTGTAGGAGCGATGTCATGACCAGACATCGCCCGCCTTTGTACACGACCCCGTAAAGGATCCTGTACAGCCGACATAGAACAAAGCTGCCCCAAGAAAATTTATAGCCATGGTCGCGCATGTTGCAGATCACATCTGCCAGCATCCATGGTACCCTGCATCCACTCTGGTGGCACAGCAGAAGTCCACCAACCACTCCAGCCAAAACTCGTGTTAGTGTAGATGCCCCAGGCATCTGGCGTAGTGCCTCGATGTTCACTCTGCCCTTCTCCAGGGCGAAGCTCGGGTCACCGTAGAGTCGTCCCATTGTGTGGCCCTGATTGGCCGTAGGTGTGATCATCCTCCCTTGTATGGGGATTCTAAGAATCCTCCATACATCCTCTAGTGTGGGAGTCATCTCCCCTGTCGGTAACCGAAAGCATGAAGAGCCCAGGTACCACCTCTCTGCTAGGGCCATCAGTAGCCCCATGTCTGTAGATACTTGTGGCATCTCTACCACATGTAGTAAGCCGGCCTATGCCAGCTGATATCACTTTGCCTGTGTCAGAGTGGACAAGTCATCTCTCAATCCTCCATATTTCCACTCTCTACTCTTTAGTAATCCTCTCTACAAGCATAAACAACCAAAACAACAAACAATCATTAATAACAATTTTAGCAATCAATAATGCAACTTAAAGATCAAATTTTTTGCAATAGATGATATCGCCCACTATTGGTCGATATCGTCTGAAATTTGAGCAAAATCGTCTTCGATTTCGCATGTCGAAATCGTCTTTAATTTAACGAAATCGTCCATTTTTCGCCGATTTCGCCCTTGGGCGAAATTGACGAACTTGAGACGATTTCGTCCAACTAGGGACGATTTCGTCCGGACGATGTCGATGGCCAAAAATGGCCGCGATGCTCAAAATTCATCCTAAAATTCATTTACAAAGCATGTAAATTCAAATTAAATCAATCTAAACTAAGTTTAAACCCTTACCCGTAGACCGCGGCGGACATATACAGATCTGTGCGCTGTCTCTACTATTTTTTGCTCCAGAGCTCTAAAAATAGTAAAATGAACAGTAACAATGAATTAGGGTTTTACCCTTTTTCTTAATTTTATTCAAAATAATTCAACAATAATTTTTGCTTTTCCGTGTTTTTACCGCAAACGTTCGATTTGGGTAAAAACACGGAGGGGGCACCATAGTAAGCTGTCGTACGATTCGACCAAGAATCGTCGCCTAAAAATGGGAATAATTTTTTGCTTTCTTGTAGATCGAGAAGAACTCATCTTTAACGCATTTTCTTCGGAAAATTCGCTAAAGAGGGGGCAAAATGTAGCACCCTAAAATTGATGCAGTAAAATTGGAATAATTACATTCACCTTAGTAAATAAATTTAAATTCAAATTTAACCTCCCAAACCGCCCGTTAACCGTCGAGAAACCCGTTTCCTCCTTTTCCGCACCATTTTTAGCAGTTGTTTTGACCGTTTGATGATATCGTCTCCGATCAGACGATATCGCCCCAGATTTGACGATTTCGTCTGGACTAGAATGTCCAGACGATTTCGTTGCAAAACTGAATTTGCATAGTTGGAATCCGTTCCAACGGGTCTCCAATCTGGGCAGAAGCGTGTCCGCACCGTTGGGACCCTTCCCCCGTTGGAGATCTCCCAAATTGGGATGATCTCCAACCTCCCAACAACTATCTTATGCCTATTTAACTCTAAGACTTTTCCCTCCGCAACCCCTGGCTGAATTTTTATGTAAATCAACTCCCTATGCGCTAAAACACTTCAAATTTGCTCTTGCACTAGTCCTATATTAATTTTATTGTAGGTACACCACTGGTTTTCAGCCGGAGCCAGCATCTATCGCAGCCGACGAACCTATCAAGATCGGAGGCGATCTCATCAAATTCGAGATGATCTCGTACTGATGCAAGACGATTTCGACTGTAGCACACATCAAGGCAATCAGTGCCTGGAGTTTGCTCTTCTTTCTCTTTTCTCTGTCATTTCATGCTATAAATTAGATTTTTTATTCAGTTTTTATACTATATTGCATCTAGAGTTCACCCATGTTGTCTAGTTTGCATATTAAGATCATATTCTGCTATTTAAACATAGTGATTTGCATTTACTTTTGTTCTTGCATATTGTTCAATACTCATATTACTTTTTCATATAGTTTGCCCCTGTTTCCAAAATAGAATTTCTTGTATTTCGCATCTGTTTGTTGTTTTGTAGGTCTCTGATGAATTCGTTTGACGAATTCGTCAGATTGCAGACGATCCTTTCAGTTTAGACGATTTTATCAAATTGAAGGCGATCCTGTTGAATTGCAGATGATCCAGACTGCTACAAATAATCAAAAACTTCATCAGACTTTCGGATTAGGTAATCTTCATTGGCCTCCTGCAAATTCTCTATTTCTGCTTTCTTTTCTATTTGCTGTATTCATTTAAATTGCATTTTCATGTAGTTTAATTTAGAATCATTCGACCAAAACCTAGGATGAATGTTTAAAAATAAAACGAACTCATAAAAACTCATTCCCAAAACCTAGGCATGGAAACTGCTGCCAAATGTTTCCTGGTGAACCCACCATCCGTCGAAAATTCACCAAAATGCACCTCCCTTGAGAGGCGGGACCTTCGCAAAGTCCTCTCATCCGAGGTACCGCACCATCCTTTTCCCATCCTCCTTTCGGGCGCGGATCCAATAGCCTGAAGGTAGGGATGCGAAAAATTTGGAGCGATACACTAACATCCTCCCTTATTAAATTATTGGAAAATACTAAGAGTATTATGAAATAATTCAAATATGATACGTGCAAGTGCCTTGATGAAGATATCTGCAACTTGCACACTAGTGGAAATGTACTGGAGCTGTATTTTGTGCTTTGGAACTTCATCACAAATGAAATGACAATGAGTTTCAATGTGTTTGATGCAATCATGAAAAATTGGATTCTTGACAAGGTTCAAAACACCTTGATTGTCCCAAAACAAATGCAGTGGAAGATTATTTGGAAGACCCATATTTGAAATAATGTGACATAGCCATATTATCTCGTAGACTGCTCCACTAGCTACGCAATATTCTACCTCTATGGAAGAAATTGCAACCACCTACTATTTTTTTCTATGCAAAGAGACAGGACCAAAACCAAGATGAAAGATATATCCAAAAGTTGATTTTTGATCATCAATGGATCCAACATAGTCATAGTTCGTGTATCCTTATAGATAAAACTTGTTATTCTTGTATTCCAAGCCAAAATCTGTTGTACCACAGACATAATGCATAACTCTTTTTGCTACTTTCCAATGACTTACCTTGGGTTCCTACATGAACCGCGTAATATATCCCACAAAAAACTGAGGTCAGGCCTGGTATTAGTTAGGTATAAAAGACTCCTAATCAATTGATGATAGAGAGTACCATCTACCTTTGGAGATTGATAATATCTAGATAACTTAAGTCCTGCTTCCATTGGAGTAGTTTTTAACTTACAGTCAGTAATGCGATATTTATCAATCAAAGTCTTGGCATATTTCTTCTATTTAACTCTAATATGATGTTTCTTTTGAGTTACTTCTAAACCAAGACAATAGTGCAGAAGTCCCAAATCTGTCATTTCAAAAGATTCCTTTAGATCATTTTTTATTGTATCAATCATACTATCTGAACTACCTGTTATGATCAAATCATCTGTGTATAACACCAGAATAACTATATCAGAACCATTTTTCTTTATATAGAGATTCATATCTAACAAACTTTGTTGGAATCCATGTTGCAATAGGTGACTATCAATTTTTATGTACCAATATCAAGGATATTTTTTTAGCCCATACAAGGATTTAATCAACTTGTAAACTTTTTGTTCTTGCCATTTAACAATAAATCCTTTAGGTTGGGTCATGTATACTTCTTCTTGTAGATCACCGTTAAGTAAGGCACTTTTTACATCCATCTGATGTAACTTCCACCCAAACTAGGCTCCCATGGCACACAATACTCGAATGGTAGTTATTTTTACAATAGGCGTAAAAGTCTCTTCATAATCAATGCCTTATTTTTGAGCATAGCCCTTTGCAAACAAATGAGCTTTATGTTTATCAATCATACCATATGCCTTATACTTTACTTTGAATACCCATTTGCAACCAATGGGTTTATTTCTTGAAGGCAGATTTACTAACTTCCATGTGTAAGACTTGTGGACAAGTTTGTGTGAGCTTTTGTGGAAGCTTATAATACATATTGAGAGTAGATTTGAATAAGTTCTAGTGAGGACTTATTGAGCATATTGGAAAAGTTCTAGAGAGAACTTGTGGATAGATTGGTGTGAGATTTTATGGAAGCTTACAAGATAGATTTCAGAAAAGTCTTTGAGAAGACTTGAGAGTAGATTTGATTGATTTATTTATTCAAACCTTGAGTTAAGGTCTGGGGAAGATCTAGCAGAGTTTATTTGAGATTGAGTCAAGCTTTATGTTAAGGCTTGAGGATAGATTTGTGCTAGATCAAAGGATTGTGTTTAGTGCATATCATAGAAAATATATTGAGTATATATTTGTGCTAGATCGAAGGACTATGTTTAGTATAGATTTGAGGATAGATTTTAATGTAGATTTGAGGATAGTTTTGCTCCAAACCAGAGATTGAGATTGAGCATATTTGTGCTAGATCAAAGGTCTGTGTTTAGTGCATATTTAAAAAAGATATTTGGAGGTGATAGAGTATAGAATACAAAAGTCTCAAGTGGATAGAGATCCATTAGATAAGGCAGTGAGGATAGGTGTCTTCAGTGGATAGAGATCCATTAGCCAGAGTAGTGGGGCAATAGTTCTTCTAGAAGATCACCAGTCAAAGTTAAGGAGAAAGGAGTTCTCATGTGGATAGAGATCCATGAACTTGATTAGGGGATTGGTATCTCCTTTGGATAGAGATCCATAAAAATTGTAATAGGTAAAGGATTACCAAGAGATTGATTAAGAAAATTTTAGTGAAATATTTTCTCTATGGAGTAGCCCACATTGGGTGAACCACATAAATTTGGTATCTCTATTGTGTGTGGTGATTTGTAAATTACTTTGATTATTGTTGTTGATATTACTGTCTATACATTGCATAATATTTATTGGGAAAGAAAAGTAAAAATTGGTCTTATATTGTTCACCCCCTCCTCTCAGTATAAGCTTGTGTTCTTCAGAGATGGTCTTGGTCCTTCCTCTTAAGACCTTGCACCCTATTACTATGGTGCTTGAATCCTATGCTTTTCACTCCCTTGTAACCCTTCTGTCACTTTCTTAGGTGTCACCATACACTCTTCTTCCTTGTGCACTTCTTCTCTATCAACTTGTGCCTCTACACTAGGTGGTTATTGTACCTCATCTTCTATTTCTATCAATAATGCCTCAAAATATCCTTCTTCAGATGCCCAAAATTGCTCTATTTATGGTTCATGTGTACTATGGTCTGAGTTACTTGCATTCTCTTTTTGATAAATACTTATTCTCCTTCTTACTATAATTTTCTCTCATACTTTCCATATCCTATGTCTTTGCACACTGGTGTCTATCATTCACCTCCAATTTTGTAGTATTATTACTTATCAATTTGACTCGTTTTAACAAAAAATCTAGATTCGATAAGGCAACAATGCGAAATGTAGAATAGAGGTGTAGTATTCCCAATGGGGAGGTGGTTTCTAAGTCTTACAATAATAAATTTTCTATTCCCAATAAATGGACCAAATCGTACAACCATAGAGTCTCTACAACTAGCAATGTGTGACAACTAAACAAATTGTACATAATCCAAATCGTACCATTGTATGATAGAAAATCATACAATGATAGATCTTGTATGATTTCACACTTGTCAATCTCTAAAATTTGGTTTTCCAATCCACTATACATAGATTTGTAGCTAGAATGTTCAATTTACCAATGCTACCAAATCAGGTAAATTCCTTTCTATTGCATAAACTGCCAAATCGGATAATTGTCTTCTGTACGATTTGTAATGGATTTGATGTACAATTTGTAATAAAATAAGGTACATCCAAGTGAAAAAATGGATGTTCTCCTAGACCAATCTCTCTGGGATAAGTTTTATAAGGATCTAATATGGCAATTAATCATAATTTTACCAATATGCATAGTACTTTATCAAGGTTTAGAAAGTTCTACATCCAATGGAGACATCCAGAAATCATACAATAGTGTTTAATATGTCTCCCTTGATATCATCATCCTCATATATAATTCCTTAAAGCCACTCAAGTGCTGGTTTAATCCAATTCCTCCATGACAATGCATAAAATAGTCATAACAACCAAAATAAATACATGCAATAGATATAAGCTATCAAATGCTATTCAACCATTCCAATATTGTACACTACATAAGAGAAACCATGAACTATGATAAAGCTTTATTATTTTTCAACAATATCAATAAAAAATCAGAGATATGCAACAACACAACCAAAACTCATAGCATTTTATACTAACCAAAATATCACCAAATCATAACCAGACTATCAAAATTGAAAATGGGGCCTTATATAATATTTCCTAGGCCATTCCAAAGTGGTTCATGAGGCAATTCCTTATTCACAATTTCCCATGCATAACGAAATACATTAATTAAGACTTTTACTAATTCGAACGTCTTAATTACCAAATACATGTGCAATTACAACTTAATTTGCATCTCCAATGCATTTTATTTCATTTCATTGCACATTGTATGGTTTACCTTCAGGTTGTATAGTTTGACCTTATGATTGTATGGTTTACTCCTACCTGTATGATTTACAAACTTGTCAAAATTGTCAGACTTGGGCAAATTCTTTTATCATTTCTTCTTCTTATGGGAGGTGGAATTTTTACCTACAACCTTTACCCTTTCAAGTGCTAGCATCTACGCCATTCATGGTTATATGGTATAGTATGGAGTGGATCAAGATGACTCTCATGCCAATATGAACCATTGGATGAATATTATATTTTATAGAAGAAAGGCCTTGTATATGAGACAAGGAATATGGAATATGAATTAGTAAGAAAAACTACAAAAAGAAGCAAGATTTAAATATATGGAGTAAGAAAATTGGATGAAGGTATGAAGCGACTAAAAATATATAGCACAACAAACATGAGATATGAAATGTGAAGGAACAAATAATATATTCCAATAGGTAGTCAAGTGAACCTCATACACAAGAATATACTATGTTACACAAGGTGATTATAACAAATGGTTAACCATGTAGTCCAATATGTTAGAGAATATTAAATTATTTGATATATTGCAAGTATCTTGTATATATTTGACATTTAATAATCATTGGATTTTTGTATTTATTAGGGAGTCAATAAATATATTTCTCCTATGAGAAATATGGAGAGTCATAACTCATAGGATTTTGAAGAGATGAAGAGATAGTTGAAGATAAAATATTAATAGCCTCTTTGTAAAGGGTAATTGTAGAGTTAACATATGAGGTTATTTGTATTGAAAATTGTAATTCATATTATTTTACTATAATACTTTGCAATCTGGTCATCTTTGTGAATATAGTGTGTTCATTTTATTTTGATTTACGGGTTAATTATATGTGAGTTGTGCTCTATTATTCTATGAGAAATTATTCAACCTTTGTATTGAGAATTGATAGATAAATATAGAACATTTGATAATAGTGGTATTAGATCCATGGGAAAAGAGCCATAGAAAGATTGAATAAGAAGTAAACAAGAGAATTGGATCATAAGAAGTTATTGTTGTTTCTTCTAAGATAGTAATTTCATTTTTTTTTTGTCTAGATTAATATAGTAGTGCTTATTTTTCTCTTTGATTTATTGAGGTTAAATTTCCAAAATAGTGAGCTAATAAACCAAATAGTCTAAGGAGTTTACAACAATATGTAGATGTCTAAGTGTTTTATCCAGTTATAAGAGCACCCAAGTCTCTATTTTAACATTGTAAGATTAAACCCAAGTCATCAATACACCGTACAAGAGGATATTTTTAAAGAGCACAAATGAAAGACATTGATTTATAGGAGAAAGAACAATGGTACGTGTAGTGCAACTAACATGAATATCTCTTGAATAGTAAGTGAATTTTTATATTTATAAATAAATCTTGAAGAAGAAATCAAATATAGGAATCTTTAATATTTCCTTTTGATTCGAAACTATAAACAAAGGAAACTTTACAATGATTGGAAGATCCGAGGTAAACTGATTATTGAGAATAATGCAGATTATATACAATGTATTGGGTGGTTTGGCTGGTTGAACCACCTTAGTTGGTTGGAAAACTTACTAAATAGACAGTGCTAATGTGCTTCCTTTTACATGCCAAAAATGAAATAAATGCACCATAGTATTATGATATGCTAACTGTAGCACCCTAAAATTGGCGCAGTAAAATTGGAATAATTACATTCACCTTAGTAAATAAATTTAAATTCAAATTTAACCTCCCAAACCACCCGTTAACCGCCGAGAAACCCGTTTCCTCCTTTTTTGCACCATTTTTAGTAGTTGTTTTGACCGTTTGACGATATCGTCTCCGATCAGACGATATCGCCCCAGATTTGATGATTTCGTCTGGACTAGAACATCTAGACGATTTCGTCACAAAACTGAATTTGCATAGTTGGAATCTGTTCCAATGGGTCTCCAATCCGGGTAGAAGCGTGTCTGCGCCGTTGGGACCCTTCCCCCATTGGAGATCTCCCAAATTGGGATGATCTCCAACCTCCCAACAACTATCCTATGCCTATTTAACTCTAAGACTTTTCCCTCCCCAACCCCTGGCTGAATTTTTATGTAAATCAACTCCCTATGCGCTAAAACACTTCAAATTTTCTCTTGCACTAGTCCTATATTAATTTTATTATAGGTACACCACTGGTTTTCAGCCGGAGCCAGCGTCTATCGCAGTCGACGAACCTGTCAAGATCGGAGGCGATCTCATCAAATTCGAGACGATCTCGTACTAATGCGAGACGATTTCGACTGTAGCACACATCGAGGCAATCAGTGCCTGGAGTTTGCTCTTCTTTCTCTTTTCTCTGTCATTTCATGCTATAAATTAGATTTTTTATTCAGTTTTTATACTATATTGCATCTGGAGTTCACCCATGTTGTCTAGTTTGCATATTAAGATCATATTCTGCTATTTAAACATAGTGATTTGCATTTACTTTTGTTCTTGCATATTTTTCAATACTCATATTACTTTTTCATATAGTTTGCCCCTGTTTCCAAAATAGAATTTCTTGTATTTCACATCTGTTTGTTGTTTTGCAGGTCTCTGATGATTTCGTCTGACGAATTCGTCAGATTGCAGACGATCCTGTCAGTTTAGATGATTTTATCAAATTAAAGGTGATCCTGTTGAATTGCAGATGATCCATACTGCTAAAAATAATCAGAAACTTCATCAGACTTCCGGATCAGGTAATCTTCATTGGCCTCCTACAAATTCTCTATTTTTGCTTTCTTTTCTGTTTGCTGTATTCATTTAAATTGCATTTTCATGTAGTTTAAGTTAGAATCATTCGGAAAAACCTAGGATGAATGTTTAAAAATAAAATGAACTCATCAAAACTCATTCCCAAAACCTAGGCATGGAAACTACCGCCAAATGTTTCCTGGTGAACCCACCATCCGTCGAAAAATCACCAAAATGCACCTCCCTTGAGAGGCGGGACCTTCGCAAAGTCCTCTCGTCCGAGGTACCGCACCATCATTTTCCCATCCTCCTTTCGGGCGTGGATCCAATAGCCTGAAGGTAGGGATGCAAAAAATTTGGAGCGATACATTTTGGTGAACCCGACGTGAAATGCATCATAACCTTTTGAAAACAAAAGCAAAAGCAAACAAAAAAAAAAAAAAAATTAGAACAACTAAAACTTAGATGCATTTAAAAAAAAAAACATTTAAGGTTCAAAATAATGTTTAGATGGTAGCTCCTAAAAAGAGGTTAGCAGTTACTATAAACGTAGTAAACCAATTAGCAGCCATAGAAGTTAATTTTGTCCTTAGTATCCCTGAAACAAGTAGAAATCAATCCTTGTGGGACAAGCTTATCAGGAGACTTTGTATCATTTCATCTAGGTCCACACAACTTAAACAGATTAAGAGGCTAGTATTGGATAGAATCCTGGATCCTCATCAATTAGTGTTTTATCATGAACTTCAGAGAGCTTTCCATAGGTGGTTAGACTATAGGAGAGCTTTAGTATCTTCAGAGTTGTTCAGCTTCGAGGAATACCTCGAGAATGTAGACATTGTACACCGATTCCTAGGCCTTGTAGAGGACCAAGAAGTTGTTCTCATAGATAGGGAAATATGGAATAGAGTTTCGTGAGCTATGCTATATCGAGAGTATTGCCATGAGCTTTACTTTTATCAACCAGCATCTGAAACAGACAATATCACCATAGCCCTTTTCATCAAATTCTTAAAAGAAAACTTTCAATTTGAAGAAGAACATTTCATGACCCCTGAATAGCTTGAACATATTAAAGATATTCATAAGTTATTCATAGAAGATTAGTTCATCTACTTTCAGCCTTATTATTATTGTGTGCATTTATTGTTTCATTTGCTGTCTTTATTATATTGTTTCAAAGAAAAACTAAAAAACTAAAAAAAAAAAAAAAAAAATCAAAGAACATAGTAAAAAACTTAAACATTTCATTTACAATATTGCATTAGGTATATATAAATATATACCTTTTAATTTGTTGCATATATATATATATATATATATATATATATATATATATTTGCTGAAATCAAAACTTAGCACCATGACTAAACTTAGGAATGGTAAAGAAATTTTAGGAGAAGGAGAAGATTGGCTACAAAATATAACTGAAAACCCAAATGTCCTTCTTGGAGATACAAATCCGGAAGGTGAAACTCTAGGTCAATCAGATGAAGACTTAGGTGAAGATAAGGAACAAGAAGGAAGTGTTAAAGAATCTTCGTCCCCTAGAATAGCTCCAAACGGAGGCATCACTTTTGACAACGCGGAACATTTTCAAAAATTTCTTAATCAACATATTGACATCCTTAATGTGGCAGTCCGTATTGATAAAGGGGAAATTAGTGATGCTCAAGCAGCCTTAGAACGGGCACTTGATATGCAAACTAATCCCTTGTCTTTCATTGATCAAGAAAGTGATAAGGGTGGACCATCTAATGCGAATATGGTCACTATAGCCCAAGCCATGACCAAACAACAGGTCACCCAACCTCCTAAGCAACATGTTACTCAACCTAAAATAACTCCCGCACAAAATAAAATTCCCTTCACTACTTCCTTCCTCCAAACTATTGAGCAAAATGCTTTAAATAGACAAAAATCTAAAACAAAGCCAAATACAAACTTTCAACAATCTACAATACAACACAATCCAACTTCAAAACTCCTCCATGATATTTTTCCTACCAATGTTTTACACAATAGTAACATGGCATCTAATCTGCATGTTCCTCCATCCTACACCCATAACACTTATGGCAATGCCCCACCGAATCAATATGGGGGGAAAACTAGTAGTTTGGAAGCTATGGTGAAGCAATTGGCTTCACGTATGGACCAGATAGATCCCTACCATCCCTCGTATAATTATCGAGAGATTTGTAGCCAACCATTGGATCCCATAGTGGTAGCTCAACCATACCCTAAACATTTTCCCATGCCCGTCTTGCCTATCTATAAAGGAACCGAAGATCCCATAGAACATCTTCGCATGTTTAGGATAGCATGTCATGACATATCGCATGATGACTTGCTATTACTAAAAATGTTCCCCAAAAGTTTAGGTGGAATGGCGTTAGAGTGGTATTATCAATTGCCCACTCATTCCTTAAGAAACTTTGAAGAAACAAATTGAGTCATTTGTTCATCAATTTAGTGCCTACATCGAGAGGCATGTAACTATTAAAAACCTATACAATTTAAAACAAGATAAAGACGAATGTTTTGCTGATTTCTTAGCAAGATGGAGAAAATTGACAGGAAAACTGCACTTTGTGCTACCCTATAGGGAAATGTTAGACATTTTCATTAACAATTTACAAGAACAACTTTCTTATGAACTATCAACAACTACTTTGACTACCTTCGATCAAGCTATAGACTTAGCTCGAAGAGTAGAAGATGCCCTCATTAGGAGAGGCCAACTTAGAAAGAAGGATGATGAGAAAACATCTAGAAATCAATATAAAAACAAACAGGTTGTCGGCAATGGAGTCACTGACAGCAGAAATGTTGCTAATGTCAATGCAACAAAAACAACAGAAAAATTAATCTTGAAACCTCCTGATAAGCCTCCTTGAGAGTTCACTAGATTAAACCAACATTTATCAACTATTTTACCTCAACTTCTTGAAAGAGGTTTAATCCAACTGCCAGCTATCCGAGAACCTGACCCAAGCATACCCGGATATAGAGCTGATTTGCACTGTGATTTTCATAGAGGTCCTGGACATTCTACCAATGCTTGTAAGAGATTAAAACATAAAATACAAGATTTAATTGACAATAATGAAATGGAAGTGCAAGAATTCCAACCTAAACAAAACCCTCCTAATAATACTCAAAAGACTGTTCCCCAAAATCAAAATCAGAATGCCAATCAAACTTTAGACATATTTCAACACCCTTTACCAAGACATTGTAAAGAGGTAGCTAATCAAATTGAACATCATAATGTTCCCCCTCCTACCCGATATGTAGGAACCATTAGCGGGCAATTACCTGTTTAGGACTCACACATTCGACACAACCTTATCCCTGGTTACAACCAGGCCCTTACATAATTTTCAAACTTCTGATTCTAGCGATATAGAGTCAGATAGTGAAAGTGAAGTAGACACCATTCAATCGAATAGTTCTAAAAATGAATCAGATCCTATTCAACCTATCACGAGATGCTAATGTTCCAGAAGAACCATTTCCCAGAAAAGTCACTACTCGACCTTCTTCTAATGAAGTCCTTCCTTATGAACAAGCCATAAAATCTCAACTGAGACCGTTTCAACGTCGTCACTATAACATTGTAGGTACCATCGGAGTCGTCACCCGACAATAAGCTCAAAATACCCAACAAGAACCAAACCAGAATGATGGATCAGCTCCATTTGTTCTAAAAAATCCTAATAAAGGAAATAATGCTCCTATTGTTCAACCTAAACCCCCTTACAGCATTAATGAACAGTTGTCTAATACCACCGCCAGAATCTCCCTTTTAGATTTATTAAGATCCTCCCCCACCCATAGGGATGAATTGATGCTTACTTTGAGCCAGATGATGGTACCTCAAAACATCCAACTCTGAAGCTATGGCCAATACTATCATCACGCGAGAGATTGATTGTATTGACTTTCGGGATAAAGATATCCCACAACACGGTTTACACAAGGATAATCCCTTGTATATTACGACTTTAATTGGGGATGTAGTCATCAAACGAGTCCTGATTGATAATGGCTCATCTCTAAACATCTGCACCTTTGACTTCTACCAACGATTTGGTTTTAGAAGTGATGAAATGAAGAAGACTGATATGATTATCAAAGCCTTTAATGACGAAACACAAGAAACATGTGGAGTCATTACCCTCCCATTGCAAGTTGGTCCTAGAACCCTTGAGACAACTGTGTTTATTGTACATTGCCCAGCATCGTACAATATACTTTTGGGTCGCATTTGGATTAACGCAATGCGAGCAGTCCCATCAACTTTACACCAATGTGTTAAGTTTGAGTTTAAAAATCAGTTGGTCACTATTAATGGTGACCCTAGACCTTTTGATATGTGCGCATTGGCAGAACCAGTTGGAGTGAAATTTTGCCCTGCTCTGTAATCCACATATCCTAGTTCTTCTTCATCTAAAACTATGAAATATAAACCCATAATTTCATGTATTCCTCCTCCATTAACTTCATCTTCCCATATAGATCAACCACCTTCTAAACAAATTACTGTAGAACATCAAAAAGTTCTTAAAACTACAACCAATTCTTCAAGTCCTAATCCCATAAATTCAAAACCTTTAGACACATCTATCATACCTTCCACATCTCAAGACATAGGTAATAAGCCTTCTACATCTTATGCCCTTTCTGATGATCTTTTACCAGATTTATCTACAACCTTAATATTAGAAAAAATGAATGCTTTCATGCAAGATTCAAACATTTTAAATCAATTGCCGCCATCTCCTCGTACTTTGGGCCTCCCACAACCTATGGGAAGTACTTACCAAGTTGGGAGTTGCGCCTTCATTTACAAAGGATATGACTAGGGAAGAATCCCTCAGAATATCAAAACCCATCATGATGGATATGCTCGGTGCTATTTTACCAATGATTATATTAAAGCTAAACCCATGATTCTTAAAATGGGATATAAAGGGAAAGGCTTAGGACCTTTCCAAAATGGCATGAAAGAACCTTTCGAGGTAGAACCATGTCCTGCCCGATGTGGTGTGGGCCTATTACCTAGTAAAGGTCAACCCTTTCCTTTTGAGGAGGATGATCATATCATATGCTATCAATACTATTTGGATAGACATGTTGATTTGCCTCTTAAAATCCGTCATTTTCATTCAACATGCTATCCATAGCATATCCTGAAATGATTGCTGACCCCGATGAAGAGTTGGAAGGAGATATCTTCCATGATGTCTCTGTTGAAGAGATGTTGTACAATGGGTTTTATTTTGATGGTTCTATACCAACCATAGCTCAACTTGAGGCCACTGACCCTCAGAACGAATTATCTAAATTAACTTTACAAGAATTACAAGAGTTGGGCGTTTCACCCGCCCCACCAAATTTTGAAAGAGATCTACACTTGGAGGTAGAAAATGTCATTAAAATTAATATTGGAACTGAGGACAACCCTCACATAATCAAAATTGGAGCAAAAATAAGTCAAGAAAAACAAAAACAATACATAACATTTCTTAAAGAGTATGAAGATGTCTTCGCTTGGACATATGAAGATATGCCAGGTTTAGACCCTTCTGTAGTCATGCACCATCTAGTGGTCCATCCGGATGCTAAACCTGTTAAACAAAAACTTAGAAAAATGCATCCCAAAGTGGCTCTGCTAGTCAAAGGGGAGTTAGAAAAACTCCCGAATGTTATCTTCATACAAGCTATTGATTATGTCTGAATGGATCTCCAATGTAGTTCCAGTCACCAAGAAAGAAGCCACCAAAGTTAGGGTTTGCACAGATTTTAGAGATATTAACGCTGCATGCCCTAAAGACGACTTTCCTCTTCCAAATATGGATCAAATTATTGACTTCACTGTTGGGAGTGGGATTATGTCCTTAATGGACAGATTCTCCGACTATAATCAGATCAGGATAGCTCCTGAAGACCAGGAAAAAATAGCCTTTATTACCCCCTGGGGTACCTTTTGCTGGAAAGTGATGCCCTTTGGCATAAAGAATGCCGGGGCAACTTATCAACGGGCTATGACCTACATTTTTCATGATATGATGCATGATATCCTACATGATTATGTAGATGATATTATAGCTCGCTCTCTTATTGAAGATCATCATTTAGACGATTTAAGAAAAGTTTTTAATCGATTACGAGAATATCTCATTCGATTAAATCCAACAAAATGTATATTCGGAGTTAAATCGGCAAGTTATTAGGGGTTTTAGTTTCTTTACGTGGTATCGAAATTGACCCTCTCAAAATTGCGGCTATCACTGATATGCCTGCACCCACTAATATATCTGCATTACAAAGTTTACAAGGTAAACTTCAAGCTATCCGTCGCTTCATTGATAAGCTGGCGGACAAAACTGGTCCCTTTCTTAAACTCCTTAAGAAGGACGTCCCATTTAATTGGGACACAGAATGTAGAGAAGCTTTTGAAATTCTCAAGCAATATCTCCTTAACCCTCCGGTGCTTTCACCGCCTAAATCTGATCGCCCATTTCTTCTATATATTTTTGCTTCAGATTCTGCCTTAGGAGCTATGTTAGCTCAGCTTGATGATGAAAAATGAGAACGAGCTAATTATTACATTAGCCGCACCTTCATCAGTTATGAAACCCGCTATACAGCGTTAGAGAAGTTATGTCTCGCAGTCGTGTTTGCTACGCAAAAATTACGACATTACATGCTTAGCCAAAAAACATATGTCATTGCCAAATATGATCCTTTAATATATCTCATGAGTCGACCTTATTTATCGGGTCGCACAGCCAAGTGGGTTCTTGCTCTAAGCGAGTTTGATCTCACCTTCGTAGGACAAAAGTCTGTTAAGGGTCAAATCATAGCAGATCAATTAGCTGCTGCACCCTTAGAGTCTACTCATCCCCTCATTATTGAGTTTCTTGATGAATGCCTTCAATTAGAGGCAGACCTTGTTGAACAATGGTCCTTATACTTTGATGGAGCCCGATGCATGAGTGGGGCTGGTGTGGGTATTATTTTAATATCTCTGCAAAAACATCTTATTCCTCTGTCCTTCAAACTAACCTTTGCTTGCACCAACAATATTGTTGAGTATGAAGCTCTAATCCTTGGATTACGAGCTGCTTTAGCACTTAAAATTAAAAACCTCTTAGTTTTTTGGGATTCCCAATTGGTTATAAACCAAATTAATGAAGTTTATCAGACCAGAGATGATAAACTTCACCCATATAAGGCCTATGTTTTACAACTAATGGCCTTGTTTGATCAAGTTACTTTGGAAGCCATTCCTCGAACTAGCAACCGTGCAGCTGATGCTATGGCCGCCGCTGCATCTCTCTTACCCTTGGAGTTAGACGACGAATATGCTACTATCATCATTCGTCAACTCCAGGAACCCGCTTCACATAAGTCATGCTTAGAGCCTTTGGATGTGTTTCTAATCAAGGAAACTACTCCTGAACTCTGGTATACAGACATATTTGATTTCCTCCAAAATGGGACTTTCCCTGCTAATTCTAATCGTAACCAGTGTCGGTTATTACGTCGACGAGCAAGTCGATTTGTAATCATTGGCAATACTTTATGTAGGATATCTTTTGAAGGTATCCTATTAAGATGTCTAAATCTAGAAGAGTCTAAATCAGCCTTGAGTGAAGCCCACGATGGATCTTGTGGTGGACACTTTAGTGGTAGCGTCATTGCTAAAGAGCTCCTTCGAATAGGATACTTTTGGCCTACCATGGAAACGGATGCACATGAATATGTGCGCCATTGCGACAAGTGTCAAAAACATGCTGACCTTGTCCATGCGCCTGCACAAGAGCTACAGGCTATTTCTTCTCCTTGGCCCTTTTCTAAATGGGGCTTGGATATTATTGGTAAAATTAATCTGGTGTCTTCTGATGGACATAAGTTCATCATAACTGCCACTGAGTATTTCACAAAGTGGGTTGAAGCTATGCCTTTAGCTTCCTGCACTGGTTCACAGGTCTCTAAATTCATTTTTAATCAAATCATCTGCAGGTTTGGAATTCCTGCAAATCTCATCTCTGACAATGGAACTCCGTTCAAAAATAAATATGTTAAAAAATTATGTCAAAAATATAAGATTCAACATCGCTGGTCTACTCCCTATTATCCTCAGGGTAAAGGTCAAGCAGAAGCTTCTAACAAAACCCTAATCAAAATTCTCAAAAAACTAGTCAATAAAACTGGATGTGACTGGCATATTCAATTATATCTAGCCTTGTGGGCTTATCGAACTAGTGTTCGAACCCCCATGGGCACTTCACCATTTGTTTTGGTATATGGTGCCGAAGCAGTTTTTCCATTTGAATTGGAAGTTCCTTCTTTGGCTCTGCTACTTCAAGACACCAAAGTAGGATATGAATATCGCGCTGGCAGACTCAGTCAGCTGGAACTCCTAGATGAAAAACGCATCAATGCTTTAGAGCATCTCCGGGCATACCAAAACAAGCTTAAAAGAGCATATAATAAGAAAGTTCGTCATCGATCCTTTGAGATTGGCGACCTTGTTCTAAAAGAAAATAAAAAAAATACAAATGCAACCAAAGAACTTAAAGGTAAATTTGAGCCCAACTGGCTCGGACCGTACATCATTACTACAAAATTTGAATCAGGAGCGTATAAATTATCTACCTTAGATGGTAAAGAACTTAAAGAACCCATGAATATTTTACATCTCAAACGTTATTATGCATAAATTTGGTCATTTCATCCATGTATATATTTTTTCAAAATCATTATCATGTATTTCTTTCAATTTATTCAAAAAACCTCAAAAACATTCATAAAATCTTCAAAAATATTCAAAAACTATCTATTGCATTTATTTAAAGCACTTGTAAAGTTCCTTTTGCTCCAAAACAAAAATCAACATAAAAATCCAAAAACAGCTATATGCTTGACTCTTTCGAAACCAAAACAATATACAGAATAAAGAGAGAGTCAACATTCTCAAAACTTTCTCAAAATCATTATTTTCCTACAATTATTGCAGTTATATGTTTCAACTTATTTTGGACAAAACTAGCATTTATTTGGCATCCCTCACTTGCACACTCACACAATAAATATCTTGATTTTATCTGGCATGATTACTAATCTCTCTTATATCAAAGTTCACAAAATTCAATTAAATAAAGTTTGAGCATAGAGAATTGATCTTGTTATTTACTTAAACCAAGCACATCTTTTCACAATAAAATGATTATATTTGTAATTTCCATGTTTTGTTACATAGTAGAACTGATTTCTTGAGTGAAAAGTTTCCCCTGCTATCCTATCATGCACATGGTCTAGAATATTTGAGAATTGGCAAAAGGACAAGCTCACCCCTACCCAGAATAAAAATCCCTTGCTCTACAGCTAATCTGAGCAAGTATCCCTAGAAAAAGAAAAAGAAAAGAAAAATTCAAGAAAAAAAGAAAAGAAAAATGTTATGTCAGCAATGTTCCAAGCATTATCAAGCAAAAGAAATACAAAAAGAAAAATAAGCAAAGTTCAAAAGAAAGCAAGAAAAGCAATAAAATCCATTTCCCTACCCTTTGAAAAGAAAAGAAGGGTGAATGAGCTTGAATCCCTGGAATTCTCAATTATTCGAAAACTGTGAGGTAAGCCCCATAACAGGTGGTTTGTGCCCAACCTGCTTGGCCTTGGGTAACTCCTAGCGTGGCGATATGTCTATCACATTAGCGACCTTATTTTGTACAGACCTATGTCTGCTTATGGATTAGCTAGCTCTTGATAATCCGATCTACATAGTAGCCTAGTATGGTTATATGCATCTACATCATGGTTAATGAACACTTATTTGGTTTCTTCAAATCACTTGTATCATAGTATCTTGCTCAAAACTGGTAAATGAACAATGCAATTGCACACACATTTGTATTTGAGAGATTTTGTCTATCATTATGATAAATCAAGATTGGCAATGAATTCACTTATGCACATGGGATTCCTTATAAATTTAATTTTTGCCTTCAAAAATACTTTGAAATATTATTTTTGCAACTTTTTTGGAATAATCAAGTACAATTATTTACCACAAAGACAACTATATAATAGAAGAAATCAAAAATTTCAATCAAAACATATCATATATATCTTATCGACTTTCGCAACGATGGTATAGTTTCAAAACCAAAATTGGAATTTTATGCTTAGCGCAAGTCCTCATTTTCATCTTTTCTGTGCATCAAAAATCAATCATGCAATAAAACTATCCTTTCTTTGATCTTCGCGATGATGGTATAAGTCTATACCTACATATTCTATGCCTAGCGCAAACCATTGTAACAATTTTATTTCTTGATTTATCAAAGATCATACAAAACATATGACTTCATTTTACACCAATTATGCTTTTCAAAAAGCAAACACATTTTGATCATTTCATGTCATCATGTCAACCTTTGCATTTTGCAATGATGGTATAATTATTAAGGAATTATTCAACAATTTTTATCACACTTAGGAATTTATGCCTAACAAAATTCATTTTAAAAATATTTCATGCATAATATTTTCATGGAAATCTGAAAACAAATCATTATCATCACCATCATTTTTCATCATTGCACTAAAGTCTTAAGACAGTCTCTTAAGCACTCTTTTTACTTTTAACAATATTTCTATAAATGGGACTAGCTTGACGACCGAGTGAGCAGCGACTCCATGAAATGGTCTATAATAGCGACAATGTCCTTTGAAATTATTGTTAGAAATCTCTTTTTATTTTTATCACATTTCATTACAACCAATCAATTTGTTACATCAGATTATTTCATTTAAAATATTTAAAGCATGACATCCAAGTTCTAATATTTTCCAAAACGACATAATTACATGAATCATCAATAAAATCATTACATCAATCAACTCAATCAATCAATCAAACATAAAAAGCATCATAAACATCACATAAGACAAGTCATATGATCAAAAATATCTCATCTATATATATCAATAGAATATATACATCATCAAAACTGGATTGGTATGCCACAATCTATACCTCGGCATACTCAATCCTCTATCAATACAAGTATAATACAATATCAGTGGCAGTATCCCGCCCTATAGCCTCGAGAGCCTCTAGAGCTCTCGACCTCATCTCCTCCCCCGCCATGCGGAGGGCGAGGTGGTCCCATCACAGTATGTGTGGTACTGCGAGTCCTCGTCGTCGACCGAGATGGGCTCCTCTTCGACCCTGTCCTGATAGGATCTGCTATGGCAGGTGGAAGCTATACCCTCTGGCCCTCTGGCACCGCCTAGTAGTATAGTGCCTGATAGAATGCAGTCTGAGAAACTGACCGTAGCAGCTCCTGAGTGCTTACCCCTCCGCCTTGTGCCATGAGACGAGCATTCTCGTATCATAGCTGTGACACCTCAACCTGGTGTTGTGCAGCTGCATCTTGTAACCTTTGCACCTGAGCTCGTAGACGATCTCTCTCTGCCCTGATAGTATCCATATCGTTACTCTCTCCAATGTCCACACCCTTGCCCTTATCAGGCGATGGTGGCCTCTGTGGAGATGGGGGTCTCGCCTCCCTCCTCTCCCTCTCCCTCTATTGCGACCTCTCCTATGCCTATGGCCTCCTCCGCTCTCCTCTGTCGTGACCCCGAGCTGCCTCTACCATCACTTGGCATCGCCTCCCTATCCGATGCACAACTACGTGGATCGGTCCTTGTGCCCTCGTCATCCGAGGAGGGCGAATGCCTACGTACCAGGCATCATAGCCATCGGCTACCCCCGTGTCGTCCCCATCCACTGGCTTAATGGGGGCATCATCTACATCCTGACTCCAAAATTGCTACATAGCTGGAGCCCCGCTAACTGTGGTGTTATCCCAGATAGTCTGAGAAAACTCATAATCCCTGAGAGATGGGATACCCTGTTGTAGACCAAACTATCGCAAAACCCAGTCATAGCGATGGAGCTCCACATCTCCCCTCTCCATCCGCAGCCAGCAGACTCGACTGATGCGAGCCAGCTCCTGTGCATCCTCTGCCCACCCTCGATGCTGCCTCCACGACCTCCAGGTGATCTGGTCTGGGACCAAGTCATCCAGTAGTCTTCGGGACACCGGCAGGTCGATCAATCGCTGTGCCCCTCTTCAGAGCCACCAGTAGAAGACTCGAGGCCTCTCCCCGTCAACCCCTATCAGTGGAAGCCCTACCGACCTCCGCACCGTAATGTGCTCCCAGCACCAAACCTGTAGGAGCGATGTCATGACCAGACATCACCCGCATTTGTACACGACCCCGTAAAGGATCCTGTACAGCCGACATAGAACAAAGTTGCCCCAAGAAAATCTATAGCCATGGTCGCGCATGTCGTAGATCACATCTTCCAGCATCCATGGTACCCTGCATCCGCTTTGGTGGCACAGCAGAAGTCCACCAACCACTCCAGCCAAAACTCGTGTCAGTGTAGATGCCCCAGGCATCTGGTGTAGTGCCTCGATGTTCACTCCGCCCTTCTCCAGGGCGAAGCTCGGGTCACCGTAGAGTCGTCCCATTGTGTGGCCCTGATTGGCCGTAGGTGTGATCATCCTCCCTTGTATGGGGATTCTAAGAATCCTCCATACATCCTCTAGTGTGGGAGTCATCTCCCCTGTCGGTAACCGAAAGCATGAAGAGCCCAGGTACCACCTCTCTGCTAGGGCCGTCAGTAGCCCCATGTCTGTAGATACTTGTGGCATCTCTACCACATGTAGTAAGCCGGCCTATGCCAGCTGATATCGCTTTGCCTGTGTCAGAGTGGACAAGTCATCTCTCAATCCTCCATATTTCCACTCTCTACTCTTTAGTAATCCTCTCTACAAGCATAAACAACCAAAACAACAAACAATCATTAATAACAATTTTAGCAATCAATAATGCAACTTAAAGATCAAATTTTTTGCAATAGATGATATCGCCCACTATTGGCTGATATCGTCCGAAATTTGAGCAAAATCGTCTTCGATTTTGCATGTCGAAATCGTCTCTAATTTGACGAAATCGTCCATTTTTCGCCGATTTCGCCCTTGGGCGAAATTGACGAACTTGAGACGATTTCATCCAACTAGGGACAATTTCGTCCGGACGATGTCGATGGCCAAAAACGGCCGCGATGCTCAAAATTCATCCTAAAATTCATTTACAAAGCATGTAAATTCAAATTAAATCAATCTAAACTAAGTTTAAACCCTTACCCGTAGACCGCGGCGGACCTCTGCAGATCTGTGCGCTGTCTCTACCATTTTTTGCTCCAGAGCTCTAAAAACAATAAAATGAACAGTAATAATGAATTAGGGTTTTACCCTATTTTTCTTAATTTTATTCAAAATAATTCAACAATAATTTTTGCTTTTTCGTGTTTTTACCGCAAACGTTCGATTTGGGTAAAAACACGGAGGGGGCACCATAGTAAGCTGTCATACGATTCGACCAAGAATCGTCGCCTAAAAATGGGAATAATTTTTTTCTTTCTCGTAGATCGAGAAGAACTCATATTTAATGCATTTTCTTCGAAAAATTCTCTAAAGAGGGGGCAAAATGTAGCACCCTAAAATTGGTGCAGTAAAATTGGAATAATTACATTCACCTTAGTAAATAAATTTAAATTCAAATTTAACCTCCCAAACCGCCCGTTAATCGCCGAGAAACCCGTTTCCTTCTTTTCCGCACCATTTTTAGCAGTTGTTTTGACCGTTTGACGATTTCGTCTCTGATCAGACGATATCGCCCTGCATTTGACGATTTCGTCCGGACTAGAACGTCCAGACGATTTCGTCGCAAAACTGAATTTGCATAGTTGGAATCCGTTCCAATGGGTCTCCAATCCGGGCAGAAGCGTGTCTGCGTCGTTGGGACCCTTCCCCCGTTGGAGATCTCCCAAATTGGGATGATCTCCAACCTCCCAACAACTATCTTATGCCTATTTACCTTTAATACTTTTCCCTCCCCAACCCCTGGCTGAATTTTTATGTAAATCAACTCCCTATGCGCTAAAACACTTCAAATTTGCTCTTGCACTAGTCCTATATTAATTTTATTGTAGGTACACAACTGGTTTTCAGCCGGAGCCAACATCTATTGCAGCCGACGAACCTGTCAAGATCGGAGACGATCTCATCAAATTCGAGACGATCTCGTACTGATGCGAGACGATTTCAACTGCAGCACACATCGAGGCAATCAGTGCCTGGAGTTTGCTCTTCTTTCTCTTTTCTCTGTCATTTCATGCTATAAATTAGATTTTTTATTCAGTTTTTATACTATATTGCATCTAGAGTTCACCCATGTTGTCTAGTTTGCATATTAAGATCATATTCTGCTATTTAAACACAATGATTTGCATTTACTTTTGTTCTTGCATATTTTTCAATACTCATATTACTTTTTCATATAGTTTGCCCCTGTTTCCAAAATAGAATTTCTTGTATTTCACATCTGTTTGTTGTTTTGCAGGTCTCTGATGAATTCGTCTGACGAATTTGTCAGATTGCAGACGATCCTATCAGTTTAGACGATTTTATCAAATTGAAGGCAATCTTGTTGAATTGCAGACGATCCAGACTGCTACAAATAATCAGAAACTTCATCAGACTTCCGGATCAGGTAATCTTCATTGGCCTCCTGCAAATTCTCTGTTTCTGCTTTCTTTTCTGTTTGCTGTATTCATTTAAATTGTATTTTCATGTAGTTTAAGTTAGAATCATTCAGCAAAAACCTAGGATGAATGTTTAAAAATAAAACGAACTCATCAAAACTCATTCCCAAAACCTAGACGTGGAAACTGTCGCCAAATGTTTCCTGGTGAACCCACCATCCGTCGAAAATTCACCAAAATGCACCTCCCTTGAGAGGCGGGATCTTCGCAAAGTCCTCTCGTTCGAGGTACCGCACCATCCTTTTCCCATCCTATTTTCAGGCGCGGATCCAATAGCCTGAAGGTAGGGATGTGAAAAATTTGGAGCGATACACTAACATCCTCCCTTATTAAATTATTGGAAAATACCAAGAGTATTGTGAAATAATTCAAATTTGATACGTGCAAGTGCCTTGGTGAAGATATATGCAACTTGCACATTAGTGGGAATGTACTAGAGTTGTATTTTGTGCTTTGGAACTTCATCACAAATGAAATGACAATGAGTGTCAATGTGTTTGGTGCGATCATGAAAAATTGGATTCTTGACAAGGTTCAAAACACCTTGATTGTCGCAAAACAAATGCAATGGAAGATTATTTGGAAGACCCATATTTGAAAGAATGCGACATAGCCATATTATCTCGTAGATTGCTCCACTAGCTACGCGATATTCTGCCTATATGGAAGAAATTGCAACCACCTACTATTTTTTGCTATGCCAAGAGACAGGACCAGAGCCAAGATGAAAGATATATCCAAAAGTTGATTTTTGATCATCAATGGATCCAACATAGTCGAAGTCCGTGTATCCTTGTAGATAAAACTTGTTATTCTTCTTGTATTCCAAGCCAAAATCTGTTGTACCATGGACATAATGTAGAACTCTTTTTGCTGCTTTCCAATGACTTACCTTGGGTTCCTGCATGAACCGTGAAAGATATCCCACAACAAAACTGAGATCAGGCCTGGTATTGGTTAGGTATAAAAGACTCCCAATCAATTGATGATAGAGAGTGCCATCTACCTTTGGAGATTGATCATATCTAGATAACTTAAGTCCTACTTCCATTGGAGTAGTTTTTGACTTACAATCAGTCATGCGATATTTATCAATCAAAGTCTTGGCATATTTCTTCTATGTAACTCTAATATGATGTTTCTTTTGAGTTACTTCTAAACCAAGACAATAGTGCAGAAGTCCCAGATCTATCATTTCAAAAGATGCCTTTAGATCATTTTTCATTGTATCAATCATACTATCTGAACTACTTGTTATGATCAAATCATCTATGTATAGCACCAGAATCACTATATCAGAACCATTGTTCTTTATATAGAGATTCACATCTAACGGACTTCGTTGGAATCCATGTTGCAATAGGTGACTATCAATTTTTATGTACCAATATCGAGGAGCTTGTTTTAGCCCATACAAGGATTTGATCAACTTACAAACTTTCTGTTCTTGCCCTTTAACAACAAATCCTTTAGGTTGGGTCATGTATACTTCTTCTTGTAGATCACCGTTAAGGAAGGCACTTTTTACATCCATCTAATGTAACTTCCACCCAAACTGGGCTCCCATGGCACACAATACTCGAATGGTAGTCATTTTTGCAATAGGGGTAAAAGTCTCTTCATAATCAATGCCTTATTTTTGAGCATAGCCCTTTGCAACCAAATGAGCTTTATGTTTATCAATCATACCATCTGCCTTATACTTTACTTTGAATACCCATTTGCAACCAATGGGTTTCTTTCTTGAAGGCAGATTTACTAACTTCCATGTGTAATTTTTCATGAGAGATGTATGCTCTGCTTCCATAGAAACCTTCCATTGAGGCTCACTAAGTGCATCTTGAACTATTACAGGCTCATTTTCATCCAATGTTGTCATATAAACCTATTCATTATCCATATTTGTGTCTCTGTCTTCCTCTGCATCTATAGATAGATCATCAAACTATTGGCAAAGCTCATCAACCTCTAAAGATGATGCCTCTACTCTTCTCTGTTGTGTCATACTCCGAGTGCATGGTCGATCTTGAGTTAGATATGGAAGTGTATTCAGTTTTGAATCTCTCAATGTACTCGTATACCATTTTGGAACCTTTTTCTTTGGAGATGAACTTTCTTTCTTAGGTTCTTCTTCTTCTTCAAGGTATACATTTGTAGATGTGATATCTGATGTGGAAGCTTCATCAAATACTACATCTCTACTTATATGTGTTTTCTTGGTTAGCGGATCTATCAAGCGATATCCCTTTGAAAACTCATCATAACCAAGAAAAATACATTGTAGGGTCTTCTCATCTAACTTCTTCCTTTTCTATTTTGGAATGTGCATGAATGCTTTACATCCAAAAACCCTTAGATGAGAAATGGAGGGTTTCTTACCACTCCAAGCTCCTTGTGGTGTTTTTCCTTGTAGAGCTCTAGTGGGTGCTCTATTTAGGAGGTATGATGTTGTGTTTACTGCTTCTACCCAATACTAATCCTCAAGATGTGCTCCCTTTAGCATACATCAAACCATTTCCACAATGGAATGATTTCTCCTCTCTACAACTCCATTCTGCTGAGGTGTATAGGTTGTAGTTAGTTGTCTCTTAATCCCATGTTCTTTCAAAAATGATGAAAATTCTTTAGAGGTGTATTCCCCCCTCGATCTGAGTGGAGGGTTTTGATGAAACATCTCGACTCCTTCTCAACAAGTTTATTGAATTGTTGAAAGTATAAAAAAGCCTTTGATTTCAATTGAAGGAAGAAAACCCACATATTTCGTGAGTAATCATCAAAAAACAATTGAAAATACTTCTTTCCACCATAGCTGGTTAGCATGGGACCACACAGATAAATGTGTACCAACTCTAAAGGTTTCTTAGCTCTGGAAGAGCTAGCTTCAAAAGGTACTCGGTGTTGCTTCTCTGTTAAGCAATCCGAGCAAACTGGTAAGACAAAGGAGAGGTGAGGAAGTCCTTTCACCATCTCATATTTGTGCAATTCAAGAAAATATCCTGAACTTAGATGCCCATAACATCTATGCCAGAGAGAAGTGGCCTCCTTTGTAGTTGCAGCTAGAGCAACATGAGGCATTGAAATAGCATCTAGAATGAACAAGCCATGCTTGTAGGATCCGGTTGTTACATGTTTACCTCTGTGGGTTATAAAAAATCTCTTCTTACCTTTCACAACTCGGAACACAACATCCATATTTCTATCCAACATTTGTGGAATAGACAATAGATTATTGGCTAATCCAGGAACATAGAGGACCTTCTCTATCTGACATTTACCATCTGGAAGAGAGACAGAAACATCCCCTTCACCCTTCACTTGGTAGATTTGATTGTCAGCAATTGTGACTGGTTTACCTTCTTTCTCTTCAAAAGTGTCAAACCATGATTTGTCCCCAGTCATGTGCTTACTAGCTCCTGAATCAATATACCATACAACATCTATCTGAGAAGATGAAGTATGGGTCATGAGCACCTTGTGTGCTCTTTCAAAGTCAGAATCTGAATCGGACCCAGGGAATCTGAGTCTGAGTTGGAGTCAACATAAGCAACATGGCCCTTAGGTTGCTTATGTTTCTTTTTATATTTTTGTTTATATTTGCCTTTCTTCTTAGGAGATTGGTCATTTTGTTGCTTGTTTTTGAACCAAAACCTGTTGGTGTCATGGTTATTCATATCATAGATCTTGCAATATTGTTTATCTTTCTGCTGATTTTGCTTCCCTTTTCCCTTGGAAGAAGAACCCCCTTTTTGAAATTGACCTTGTTTCTTACCCCTTTGTTGGGTGGAAAGGGCATTATCTGGCACCTCATATTTCTGAACCTGATTTGCCTCCTCAGTCTGAAGCAAATTTACCAGCTCCACGAATGTTACTTGTCTACCAAAAATGTTGAGGGAAGTGATCAACATCTTGTAGGAATCTAGCAATGCTCTTAAGATGACAAAATTCAAGATATCATCATCCACTGGTTTTCCCATAACATTCAATTTGGCTTTCAAGTCTGCCACTGTATAGAGAAATAGATCGTATCCCCAGAATTCATACTAAGGGTATGTAGTAGAGTTTGAAGGTGTAGAATCATGGATTGATTCTTTCCTTCATACATGGTAATCAAAGCATCCCAAGCTTCCTTACTGGTTTTTGCATCACAAATATGAGGTTGCACCTCATCTATAGTAGCAAGCAAGATAAACACGAGACCTCTTTTGTCCTTCTTATCCCAAGCATCTTGATTTTTTCCTGCTGTTTGAGGGCGTTTTATAGTGCCAATCACTATATCCCATAAATCTTCCATCTGAAGAATGGCTCTCATCTTTGTCTTCCATGGAACAAAGTTAGGACCTTTCAGCAACTATGAATCTGAGAGATACTTGTGAACAAATGACATTGTGAAGATTTATTATAA
Organism: Wollemia nobilis; assembly: GCA_028583015.1. Classification (NCBI taxonomy): domain Eukaryota; kingdom Viridiplantae; phylum Streptophyta; class Pinopsida; order Araucariales; family Araucariaceae; genus Wollemia; species Wollemia nobilis. The sequence continues at coordinate 581,253 of JAQPPZ010016887.1, read as the reverse complement.
CAAATTTTCTTCCCCCTGTATTGTGGGTTTTGCAACAAGGAATACTAAAGATCCCCCTTCTGTGTGTGCAAAAAAAAATAGAAAAAAATTGTCTGTGGTGTTCTCCAAACCTCAAAAAAAAACTTATCCCTCCAAAAAAATGGTGAGAGAAAAAAATATATGTTTTGCTATATATTTTTCTTAAAAAGTCTCTTTCTTCTTGAGTGAAGAAAAAAAATGTCTTGCTTTGAAAAAATTGTCAAGTTTTTATGTCAAAATATTGTGGCAAAAAAAATTGCATCATACTTTTTTCTTGTCAATTGTTTACTAACAAAAAATTGGCGCCCATGGGATTTGAACCCAAAAACAACACTGGATTAAGAACGACACATACCGATTGGTATAGTGAGCGGACAAGAGTAAAAGGAGAACCTCCATTTTAAATATGTGCTGCCCCCTGTTTAGAAAAATAAAACAAATTGAATGACACCCATGAGATTGGACCTTGCAACCTGCGTTAGGCTAAGGACAATGTAGACCACTCTGTCTATTTGGGTGGATGAGAGTAAAGCAGGATAACATCCTATTTAACCATGCTCTACCTACTTGTTTGCAAAAAAAAAATTGGATGGCACCCATGGGATTTGACCCCGTAACCTGCGTTGGGCTAATGACAATGCAGACCACTCTGTTTGTTTGGGTAAATGGGAGCAAAACAGGAGAATCTCCTTTTCAGGATGTTGGATTCCTACAAAAACAAATGAATCCCGTGGGCTTATTTATCCCACATTGGTCATGTAGGAGAAAATCGGTGCTTTATTAGAATCAAAGAACAGAGGTAACACTGATTGCCTACAAGTAATCAATTAGTTTGTCCAACTTTTTTCAAACTTCCACATCACCTACCCCATCCATGTAATCTATCTGCGTGTCCTTTGCCATGTCACCTACTTGGTTCACCTCCACATCATCGATCTTGTCCATCACCATGTAGGCATCCAGTTGCCATGTGGTCTGCCTTGATATTCATGTTGCAAGTGGTTAGGATCCGCCTCGGTCTGCATGTTGCACGTGCTTAGCCTTGGGGTACGTGCACCTAGGGTCTACCTCAGTCTGCTGCATCACCTATCAAAAAAATTTGTCCTCTCAAGCCCTCTTATGTTAGGCTTCTAGCATAGCATCCAACGAGCTCCATCTCGTATTTCGAGCCCCGTCAGGCATCTAGCGATCTCACCTATTTTCTGATACCATATAAATAGAGGAAACTTTGCAATATTTTGAATATCTAAGGTAAACTAATTATTGAGAATGATGCAAATTATATACAATGTATTGGGTGGTTTGGGTGGTTGAACCACCTTAGTTGGTTGGCAAACCAACTTACTAAATAGATAGCGCTAATGTGCTTCCTTTTACATGCCAAAAATGAAATAAATGCACCATACTATTATGATATGCTAACAAACACAACAAATAAAGTATTAATTGTACAGGGAACAATGAAACACTTATGAGGGACTGGAGAAAAATCTTACATTGAAGTTGCTTAATGGATTGGAAAATATTTAATGTCAAAAAAAATTAATGTAAAGTCAAAAATTAATCTGTAGAAATGTTGGATAGCTAAAGAAAAATGAAGACCAAGGGAATAAATTACTGCTCAAGACGGATAATCAAAGGGAATCTAAAATATGACCAAGTTGGAAATTATCTTCTAAGGAGTCAAACTTAGTGCGACTATACAAAATGAAACTTGTACAAATTTTGGAGGATTGGCACAATTTCTAATGTTTAGAGGAAATACCTGGAGGTAAAATCTAAGTGCACATAAAGGTACATTGTTTTTAGTGCCTTAGGTTTAATTTAAAAGGGGTATAGTGGTTTGATTTATTAAAGAAAAATATTAAGAGAGGCATATTTTAAAGTAAAGAAAGCAATATTTTAAAGCAAAATAATAAAATAATAGGAAGTGAAATATTTGAGAAAAAAATAAGGAAGAAAATAAAATATTGAAATAGAAAAATTGATTTATGCAAAGAAGATAAAAGGAAAATGAATATTGAATTGAAAAATATCTGATAATAAAAATGTTTCTAAAAAAATATAAATCATAAAGAACAAAATAAAAATGATACATTATTGAAATAATATTGGCTTGAATTTTGAGAAGGATAAATTCATTCAATTTTTTTTGTAAAAATTGAAGTGCACTTGATTTTATAAAGTTTATTTTATTTGAAAAGGATGTTTATAAAGGAAAATTTTGAAAGGTAGATTGTCAAAGGAATAATTTTAAAGCAAAGGCATTAAAGGTAATTTCAAAGACAAGCATAGATTATTGAGTAAGCTCCATAAGGTATGAAATATTTTTATTTTAGGTTGCATTCTCCAAATGTCATTGAAACATTAAAAGAAGCTTACTTAGTAAGTCAAAAGGTTTTCTACTTAGGCATTAAAATAAAGTTTCTTTTAAGTTGAATCTCCCATCATGAAAATAATAGATAAAGTATTAGTGACTCAAACATTAAAAAAATCAAAATTAAATTATTGGTGTATTGACTCAAAGACAAGTAGCATATGATTGGAAATAAACAATGGTTTAAGTTTTTCAAAAAAAGGAAATGGGAAACCTGTTATAGTTACAAATGATAAAACTTATGAGGTCAAGGGCATAGGATTTATTTTAATCAATCTACTTGATGAAAATGCACAATTGAAAATGTATTTTATGTGTTTAGGGTAGCTAATAATATACTATTAGTTTCTCAAATGTTAGATCAATATATGATGGTTGAATTTAGAATTGTTGATAAAAAAAAGAAAATTTTATAACCATTAGTTTCTTTGAAAATGGTTTATTTACTCTTGATATCATGTCATTACCAAATGTTGCTTCATTTATCACACATAAAAAAATGTTATTGTTAAGTACCCAATATAAGTATTTAATATTATAATATTGTAATGTTAGGTACCCAAGATAAGTATTTAATATTATAATATTGTATAAATTTTATAATATTATATTAGATATAATTTTCCCACATGCATTGATAATTGGGAGTGATGAGTAGTTAGGCATTATAAATAGAGGAAAAGAATCATGGAGAGGATATGAATTGAATTATATTATAATTTATCTTAAGTTGGGATATTGTAAAGAGTGGATTCCTTACAATAAGTAGCAATGTACAATGTTGTCCTACCTCAAGGGTTTGAAATATAAACTGAGAAAATTTGAGCAATTTAGATTGATTATGTTGATTTATTATTCATTGTGGTTATTTTTATAAATTACAATATTTTATATGGGTGAGAAAGGAGGAGTTATATCTGAATGTTGTTATTTTAGTAAATGTGAATAATGTTTCAGGAGTAAAAAATTAGGTTCTTAAAGTGGTATCAGAGCACTTTCTAGGGCCATATTTTGTTGTAGAAGTTTAAGTACCAGAGGACATTCCAGGGCCCGTGTTTCATTCCATAAGCATCAATATCAAAGCACTTTCCAAGGTCATGTTTCACTATAGAAGCTTGAGTACCAAAGGAAATTACAGGGTCGATTTCAATTGCAAAATTTTTGATGCTTAATTAGAACCTACATTAGGCTAATAACCTCTTGTAGGATTAGGTGTAAGTCCCAACCACTTAATTGAGGGAAGTACTTGGGTTATTAATTTCCCTAAGACTCATTATGAGGAGTAACCTAAGAACCCCAAGAGTAACTGGTTTGAGTGTGTATCTTGTGAAAAGGGTCAACGGCCCCACACATTTGTTAGTAGTATTTTTACCCTATGAGAGTATATAAAAAGCTATCATTTAGAGGTAAAATCATGGTTGGTTTCTTATAAAATATCCTTAGAGAAATATTAGTAGAAATCATAGAGTAGTACTCGCATAGACATACTTTGTGCCTAGTGATATTTATCTTAAGCCACTCGAAAGCCAAAATTTGGGGTCTAGTCCATTACTAGAATTTTCATAGAAGTGACATACAACTATTAGCAATAACTTCAACAAGAGTCTATAGTTCCACAACTTTAGTAGAGCAAACAATTTGTAGTATATCAACAATTTGAAAGCAATAATTGTTTAAAAAATAGAGAGAAGTTTGTAGTTTAATCACAATAAAATAAATTATTCATAGAGGAAGTTGTTCTCAGTGTTAAAAAAATAAAGGGGTCTGCAATGTAGCAATTTATAGTTTTGTAGCATTCCATGGAGTAGTAGTTGTAGTTTGGTAGCAATGCCAAAATACTCAATTCACAATCTGGTGGTAGTTCAAGAAAGGGGGGGTTTGTAGTTTGGTAATAGTTAAAAAAATAATCTGTAATTTTAAATCAATCTAAAAGTGATATTTTGTTTTAAAAATGGAGATAAATCCATAGTTTGGTCATAGTCCAAAAAAAATTGCAATTTGAAAGTTGTTTGTTTAAAAAAAAATCAAGTTTTGAATTTTTTATTTGAGGTCATGGATTTTCCAGTATTCACTGGAAGGAATGATGATGCTAAGGGGTGGTGGAGAATTTTCAAATAATTAAATAATTTTGAATGGAAATATAAGATATATGATTCTTTCGATGGGATAGCTACATCATGGTTTACAAAATTTCAATTTACCTATTAGTATAAGTATACACAGGAGGAATTTGAAGATACATTCTTAATTAGATGGGTGTTTGAAAAAATGGTAGTTAAAACCCTAGTTGAAAAAATGGAACTAAATAAAGAGTTAAAATTTTTAAGTTATTAGAAAGAAAAAGGTAAGGTTGATAGATTAAAGGAAGCACAACTTGGATGTCAGATAAGTTGAATAGTGTTAAAAATGTTTGTGTTTACAAAAATATGCAAAAGAAATAAAAATAAATAAACAAGCAGACCAAACACTATTTAGAAAAAATAAACAAGCAAATAATTTTCAAAAACAAAGCAAATGAAAAAACAAAAGTATGATAGTATATAGATTGAAGAAAACACCAAATGTTGTATGGAAAATTTGGAAATTATGAAGTCAACAGAAGAGGTAAAGAGGCTTCAAAAGGAATTGAAAAAAAAATGAATAAATATGGTGAAAGAAAAAATCCAGATGACAACATGTAAGTTGAAAGAACCACATTGTTGGTGTTATATAAGTCAAAGAGTGGTTAGAGGAAATATTTTAATTTTAAAAATTCTATTTTATAGGTTCATGGTTGCATCTAGAAGGAAAATGTGATTATTTCTATAAACCCTAGAAAATGATACAATGTTATTAATATATCTTTGGCTAATAGGTTGCATGTTCAAACAAAGAAAATAAAAGACATATAACTTGAGGGTACAAATGTTCAATTTTTTGGAAATTTGAAAATCACTATAGACAAATATATTTTACTCTCAAATTTTTATGCTATTGAGATGGATGATGCAAATATTGTTCTTGGTTATACTTGGTTAAATTATTTGGGTACTTTTAACATTAATATACAAAAGAAGGTCATGAAATTTTGGTACAGGAAAATGAAAATAATAGTACATGATATTTCTTAGTATAAAAGGAAAGAATCCAAGAAAAAAAAAAGTAGTTATAATAAGGGAACACGTTGAAAAATAAATAAAAGAATCAAAATTTGAATCTAAAAAACAAATAATAGCCTTGAAAAAATAACAAAGTTCCAATAAACTACATCAAATATCAAAGAAACTCTAAAAAAAATCGAAGAAGAAGCAAAAGAACCTAAAATAAAGGTAAATGAGGAGTAGAAATAAAAGAAGTAAAAGTAGAGTTTGAGGATAAACTGAAATATGATAGCATGATAGAGGAGCATAAAGGAAAATAACAACATATTAAACAATAAAATATAAAAAAACACCAGGTTAAGGTTGCAGCATATCACCGCCCACACCACTAGGAGTCGTAATAATCTTGGAGGAACGGCTTTGGAAAATAATATTATTATTCTACATGGAATTAGAAGGGTAAAAATGATGGCAATTTTTGGAAAAGAAAGCATGGTTACTTTATTTTTTAGAGTGATGCAATAGCATCAAGGAACAAATGGACCCATAATTTAAGTTACCATAGTAGGGTAGCAAAAGCATGGAACCAACAAAGCAGTCTTGAATACTCAAGTGGCAAATGCAAATAAGTATGGATGAAAAATAATGATATTTATTAGTAGTAGAAAGATGCTTCCAACACATGGAACCAAAGGATTACTTCTAAAAATTAAAATGAAAGAAGGGCATATCAACATCAAAAAATACCACCACCAATAAAATATTTACTAGTATGGATGGATGATCAAGATTGGTACCAGTTCACAGCAAAGCTCGAAATATAATATTTTTTAGTATCTTCTAATGTTTTGAGGAAAAAACATTTTGTAATGGGGATGGAATTTTAAGTACCAAATATAAGTATTTAATACTATAATATTGTAATGTTAGGTACCCAAGATAAGTATTTAGTATTACAATATTGTATTAATATTATAATATTATATTAGATGTAATTATCCCTCATGCATTGATAAGTGGGAGTGATGGGTAGTTAGGAATTATAAATAGAGGCAAAGAATCATGGAAAGGATATGAAGAGAATTATATTATAATTTATCTCAAATTGAGATATTGTAAGGAGTGGCTTCCTTTCAATAAGGAGCATTATACAGTGTTGCCCTACCTCAAGGGTTTGAAATATAAATTAAGAACATTTGAAAATTTTGCATTGATTGTGTTGATTTATTCTTTCATTGTGGTTGTTTTTATAAATTGTAATAATTTATATGGGTGAACAAGGAGGAGTTGTATCTGAATGTTGTTATTTCAATAATAAAAAATTAGGTTCATAAACACTATCTTTGGAATAATATATTTGGACATGTACATTATTAACCCTTAAATAAATTAAACAGATATTAAATGATTATAGGGTTACCTAACATGGCATACCACAACTTGTTCAAAATTATTAATAGAAATACAATATAAAACACCTCTCAAACTCAACTTATATATATTTAGAGAACCATTACAAGTGATACACACAAATTTATTTGGACCAATATTAGTCAATATCAATAGACACAAATAATTTTATATATTTTTTGGTGATTACTTATGAAAGTTTTGTGTATATTTTCTAACAATTAAATCATATGCCTTTACATGCTTCAAACATTTCAAAAAACTTATGAAAATTAAGACTAGTCATTCAATTAAAATTCTTCATTCATATAAAGGAGGAGAATATACATATAATGATTTTGAAACATTCCTAATTTTTTTTTTAATAAAATTACAACTTACTATAGCTTATACACCACAATATAATGGTATTGTAGAAAGAATAAAATGATCTATTATGGAAATGACTCACTATATGATCAAAGAAGCAAATATTTATAAATTGATATGGATGTAAGTTCACGTCACTAATGATATTTTGATGTAAATTGTATATGCAAATTCTAAAATAAAAAATATTATTTGGATGTGAAGCATATATTCAAATTCTAGGAAAAAATGATAAAGTTAGATGCCAAAACTATTAGCTTTTGAAGCTTTAAACTTGAAGGAAATACAACCACAATTTTGGATATAAGCATGCAATGTTATAAATATGATAATGGTTAACTAATAAGAATGTAAATATAATAGAAAACTTGATACAACACTCAAGAAATTATCATATAAGAAAGTTCATGAAAAAATACAATGCTCTCCAATGGAGGTCACAACCTCTTCATATTTACAAAATGGATCTATATTGTATCTACTACTACTCAACCTATGCACTCCAAAATCCTCTATTTTCTATCCTATGAAGGTCTAAATATAATGAGATGTAACCCTTTGCCTTCAATATTCCTGTGATACATCACTATTCTATTCTAAGGACTTATGTACATGTGGACTACATGCATATTTACATCATTGCACATTCTAACACTTGTGTATTTATTACATTGCTTTAATAAAGTACTTAAGTCCTAATAAAATCCTAAAATAAATATTTACCCATGATGGTACATTAGTAAAGAACCAAATAATGTACGATATTTCAACACCCTCTTGTATTACATTGTTTGGTTTTTAGAGACTTTAGGCTTTAATATGGATCTTCATATTTCAGATATTCTTTATCTTTATCACATCCTTCTTCTTATTCTTTAGTTTGTAGATGGCCAAGTAATGCATAGTTTTGTTGACCTCTCATCCTCTTTATTTTGAACCTTCTAGTTCTTTATCTGTCTTTATGATATGTTGGATCTTCATTTTCTACAATTTGTTTCTCAAAAAAGATATTAGCATTGTTTTGGAATACAACTTCTTGTGAGGTTCCAATTGTATCTAGTGCATATATGTTTATGTGGATTGATCCAATGACTTCTATTTCATAATGATTCATGATGAGACACCTATTGATTCTATTTGTGCATCTAAAATCAATTATCTTTTTTCTCTCTACTAGCTTTGCAACTGAAATAAGATTAGTTGATAATATAGGAACATATATTATATTATGTGGCAAATACTTTGGAAATTATTTACTAGGACTTACACATCCATATCCATGTATATGATAGAACTTACCATTTGTAGTTTTCAATATGTAATTATTAGTGACTTCAACACAATCAAACCATTATAAGTTTCCTATCATATGATGGCTTGCACCAAAATCAATATACCAAATATTATTTTTATTTTGACTTGTGAAACTATTTTGGTTTGAAGTGAATTTGGATCTTTGATATGGTATATTGAATGGATTCAGATATTGATTCCTTGTATAGTGAGTATTATGATAAATTGTCCCTTTTTTCAATCTATCCATATTAACAAAAATTATAGTATTTATTTTATCAACATGATCAAACTTTAATTAGTATTTATTTTGTCTCTAAAGAATATTCAGGTTTATAACCTTGGAATTTTCCAACCTTATGACTCCCTAGTGTTTGATAATATGACTAATTAATATCTTTCAATTTGTAGAGTCAATCTTGAGAATGTATTTGATAGAACCTTTGTAGTAGTATTCCTTATATCTCCCTAGTAATATGATTAAAGGTGCTTCTTTAATTTGCAACTACTTTTATTGAATAATGAATCTTGTTAATATGCTCAGTTTTCTACATTTGAGTTGAATTCCTTATGGCTCCCTAGTAACTTATAGGAAAAATAATTTTCAACTACTATCACTTGCAATCAACTATTAGATTTTCTTGTAGAAATATTATAAATGCAATTTCAGAGAGTAAACTTTCAATGTCTTTAGTTGGATTGTTTATGTCTCTTTTCCTTAAGTATGAGACTAGTAAGTTCACTTTTCCAACTAGTATTAATGTAAGCAATAATCTTCAACTATGAATCAATGCTATGATAAAATTATGTACTTCTATGATATTAGTTTGATGTAGGATTCCTTGTGTCTCCCAAGTTAGAAGTTTTAGAAAGATTATATATTTACAAATTACATTCTACTATCCTTATAACTCCTTGAATTAAGGTTTGCAAATATTGGAAGCAATAATAATAAATATTTTAATGCTTCTATTTTCTACTTCCTTCTCAAGGTAATCAAAATGATTTTCTAGAGATTTAACACCTTATTACTCCTACCATTCAATTTCTCTAGATTATAAGGTTTAGCTAATTTCAACTTTAATAAATATTTTAATATAACTCTTACCTTTCCAATACTGAGCTTGGTATTGAAAGTTGTTTGTGATCAACTCAAAATCTACATATTGATAACAATTGACTCCTTGTCAACCTTGAGATGCTATGCAGACTTTTCCTTCGTTCTGTATCACTGAACTATGTGCCTTTACCAATGTTCACTTTGCTGCTCTTTATTATCTTCTTTAGTCAATGTAATAACTCCTCTTTGACATATTTAGTGCTAAGTTGTACTCTTCAAATCTACTGATGAGCTTTCCCTTTAACGTCATTATTTTTTCTTGTGCTTTTCCTCTCCAATAGTAAAATTAGATGGATTTACCAATCCTTGAACCTTGTGTGCACTAAACACTTTAATGCTACCTTGGTTTTTCTTTGAATTATCTTTGAGTTGACATCCTCCTGAGTGTTACTCCAGTTATTCATTTTGAAGTGTGCTCTCTATAGGATTAGAGCACGATGTAGGAAATATTATGCCAAGTGGCACTTGGTTCACCTAACTCCTTTGAACTGAATGGTTATCTATTGCCTTCAACACCTATGACCTAACACTTCTTACAAGGGCATTATAATAATGGTCCATGTGAAGATATGCTTCTTTCATTGTGTGCTTAATCTACCTTCGATGTAGTGTTGACTATCCATGGTGTGCATGAGATGTTGTCTTCCACATGGTGCAATATCTTCACTACTTTTATCTAAATCCTTTGGGCTATTCAAACACTTTCTTCTTGCTCTCTTAATGCTCATTCTCTATAGACTATTATGATAATCCAATACTTCAACAATTGATATTCTCCAATACTTCACAAGATCTATGGTGCAAGAATATGCTATTGAGTATCAAGGCTATGCTAGTCATTGGATATCTTATCTATTGTTGGCACTCATTAAACATCCAAAGCAAGAAAGTAAGGGTCATTAAATCCCATGGGATATTTATTTGATATTTGATAATTCATGCTTCCTTTCTTAGTGGAAGTTAATACAAAAGGAAGGGCTCCATCATAGTAAAGATATGGACAAATGGTATCTATTTATGGATGGAAAGGATGAGTGTAGAGAAGAAATCAAAGAAAGTTTATTATTGGCCAAAAGAAATTACTTATGTGGATGGTTCCATTGTAGTCACCTGCATAGCTATTTATTTGACCATCCACCACATGGGTAATCTACCCTACAAACCTACACTCTTCACAAGTAGAAGTGCTTCTTTCTATACAAGTGGAGGAGACAATACTAGCTATTTTAGTTGGTAAGACATTCTATAAAATTGAGCAAGGACCAATAATAGCACTGATGCCTAAAACCTTAAACCATGAAATAATTAATTGCATAAAAACACTTCACACAAAATCCAAATGGAATACCTAGTAGAAGTTATGGGTGATGACAACAACAACTACAAATTTAATGGCTTGAAAGCTTTCAATATTAATAGCCTTGGATCTAGAGACCTCAAGGTAGCAAAATTTAAATACAAAAGTATTAGTTACCTAAGTATATATATGTGGGGATATAATACAATATTGTATTAAGACATGGATCACACATAAAAATATAATATTATATAACATAGTTTGATATTTTAATATTATACACTTCGTAACTCATAGAAGGTGAACCATCACATTATTGTATAAAGATATATGTACCCCTGATTGTACAAGTCATATCAAGTATTCTTTGTAGTAGCCTTGGCTTGAAGAGTGATTCCTTCCTTAAGGAGTATTTTTGGTGTTGCCCTAACTCAAGGATGTTATCTATCTCTATTGTATTGTGTATATTATTACTGTGGAATTTATTTGTGGATTCGTGTTGTATATTTATACATATTAGTAAATTATTTATTATTAATTTCAAGAGAGATTCATAACAAGAAGTATCTAGACCATATATTAGAGATAGAACTCGAGGTATTTTGACTAGAGTTTTGGAGGGAAAAGTCTGTCAATTTTTTCTATAAATAGATATGAAAAATTTATTGTAAGGTATTCATATTTGATTGCTCATGTCTAATACCTAGAATTGTATGCTCTTACTTTCATACCTTCTCAATTGTATAAGTCTAATACCTAGCCTTGTATGCTCTTACTTTCATACCTTCTCAATTGTATAAGCGGGACATGAATCTTGAGTTGTTGTCTAATGAGCATCAAGTCTCTTTTGACTATATGCCTATGTAAATTTTGATACATATAAAAGTTATGACTATTTTTTCTCTATACTATTTATATTATGTGTTTTTAAATGCTTGGGTATGAACTAGAACTATGTTCAATTTGTAGCTATTAATGATGTAGAAGCCTATCTTTCGGAGGGCATAACTTTTGATCCGATTGTTGGATCAACTTGAAATTTTATGAGGAGCTATATATCAAGGAGGAAAATTTCATGGCTAGGACACTTAGTGGCTTAGATGATTTTATTAGGATTGTATAGGGCCCTCATTCCTTCATCTAGTGCCTTAAAAATGGAATTTAGTATTTGTTTAGAAAAGTGGAAGAAAGAATATTTGGAATATAATAACTTCTTAGACATGGGTAGGTGATATGATGATGTATATTAATTTAGAGGGCTATCCAAGATTTTTGGTGAATCCTAAACATGGTAGTTTGTGGTTAAAAATGATAATTTACCCAAAAAATAATAATTTCTTATCTTTAGGGTTTTAAGATTTAGAGTTTCACTTTAGGTTTTATTTTGGGATATATATTACTTTAGTATTGCATTGTAAAAGGGTGGAATATAGGAATATAAATAAAATATTTACCTCTTTATTTCTATTTATCATAGTTTTATGTGATTAAAGGTTTTTTTTTTACCTCTTGTAGGTGGATTTAAATTATTTTGGTATTAGATCAAGTTGGATCTTGTTGATGGAGAGAAGGTAATCTTGTCGATTACATTTATTCTTCTATTTAATTTTTCTATTTGGAATAACATAGAATAAATTATCATGAAGAGAGGAAGAGGAGGTTATGCCCAGGTTAACAGGTGTATATAGGGGTTGCAGGACAAGTTGCTTAGTTTATTGGAATGATGGCTTGTATGAGGGAAAGAGATCCAATGGAATTTGCATATTTATATTATGATAATGAGACTGTGGAAGGAGATAAACGGTCAAAGGTTCATATAGAGGAATAACTAGAGGAGAATCTTGAGGAGTATCATTTTTAGGATAGGCTAATTAGGGACTTGAAAGAAAATGGAGATGGGATCAAGGTTGATGTCTTTGAGTATGCAGGAGGGTTGAAACTAGAAGAGTTGATAGATTGTTTGAATGACATGGTGAATTTATTTGAGTGGATAGGCCTTTTAGAGGAAATAAAAGTAAATCTTTCATGCATAAAGTTAAAAGGACATGCGTTGATATCGTGGGATCATCTATAGAAGGAGAGATAGAGAAAAGGAAAGGAAAATATTAAGATCTAGTGTAAAATGGAGAAAGAGCTAAAGGAGAAATTTTTACCTATAGATTATGCCCAAACATTATTCCATAGATTTCAAAATCTTAGATAAAATAATCATAGCACTGAGGACTACACCAAAAAATTGCACAAGTTATCAATTAGAGCAGAGCTTGAAGAGTTTGAAGACCAAAATTTTGCATGGTATGTAAATGGATTAAGTTATGACATACAAGATGAGTTGAGTATGCTTCGTACTCATAGTGTAGAATATGCATATCATTTAGCATTGAATATTGAAAAGAAACATAAGAGGAGTGAAGAAAGGGCTACCGTCACCTCTAGTCAAAGGACATGGTGGATTTAATTCTCTAAAATTATAATATTCTAATGTAGGAAAGCAAGGAAAGACTAGAAAAGATCATAGCAACCCCTAGAAAGGTAGAGAATATCAAAAACGGGGCTATGGTGGAGGAAAAAATTAGAATGGCCTACAGATGCAATATACCTACTATAGATATAGAAAGGAAGGGTATAAAGCTTTTCGGTGTCCATACACTATCCTGCACAAGAAAGAAGGTAGGGAGAACAAGCTAGAGTCAATCTAGTTGAGGCAAAACAACAAATTGAGATAAAAGTTGTTGTAGAAATGGAGTAAAATATTATTATAAGGAGGATTATGATCATCCCAAGGAAGAAGAAAGTGTAGGAAAATGATGGTGATGATTCTTGGCTATGTACAAATACCTTTTGAACAATAAGCACATCTAGAGGAAAGGTATGTAAGGTAATTATTGATAGTGGTAGTTGTGAAAATATAGTTTCAGATGAAATGGATGAGAAACTTAATCTAAAATATGAAAAATATTCATATCCCTATTGCATATCATGGTTCAATAAAGGGAATGAGGTGACTATAAATAAGAGTTGTCTAGTTAAGTTTTCAATTGGGAATACCTGCAAGGATAAATTATGGTGCGATGTCAATCTGATGGATGCATATCACATATTATTGAGGAGGCATTGGAAATATAATAGGAAGGCTACCCATGATGGGGGAAGGAATACTTACACATTCTAGAAGGATGGAGTAAAAGTGGTCTTATTACAACATGAGAAAGAAGGGTAGAGTGAAATTCTATTTATGATTAAGGAATTTACCATGGGGATGGAAGAAGTTGGGTTTTATTATGTGTTGACAACAAAGAAGGTCGATACTAAGGATGTGGATATACTGCCTACAACAACAAAGTTCTTTGTTTCTTTTAACAATTGATTCCTATGAACTGTGGTGACCTTTGTTATTTGATGCTACAAATAGATTTTCTTTACCTCTATTTTAAGAGTGGAATATCATCACTCTACTCCATATTTTACCATATCCTTCTTTCTCTTGTTCAATTATTGTTAATTTGTAATCTATGACTTTTGAGATAATGAAGTACAATATTTTTGTGACTGGCTTGCTAATACAATATTTTCATGTAATTCTAAACTAGCTATAAATTATTAAACTATATCCAGTATATCATCCTTGTTAAAAAAACACTCATAAAATAGGTAACTATTCTAATGTTTAAAAGTATTTAATCATAATATAAGATGTTAAAATGATATTTTTTTGAAAATTTTATAATTATTTTAAAAGAATGTAAAATTTTATTTTGCTTATATAATATTTATTACATAGTTGAAGTCTTTTCACTCTAGTTAGGTAAGTTTATGATTTTCTATTGTTGTTTTAGAGGGTTTAATGATAAATGTTTGATAACTTATTAAAACAAATTCAAGGTTTACATAAAATATAAATAAACTTATATACTATATTGGATTTCTAAAATATTAGTAGATAAATAAATTTTAAAAATAACTGATATTAATTAAAGTGTTTTTTCCTCAAATATTTAAATTTCAATATTGCTAAATAATATATTTATAATAATATAAGTGTTATTTATATAATAAAACTATGTAATATTAACTCATTTTAATAATTTTTTTTTTTTTAAATAAATAACTTTGAACAATCTTGAAAGTAGGATTTACATAAATTATGTAAAAGTACGACAACATATGCACCTTAAAGCAAGGACAATGGAATTCAAACATAACATCATCTAAATTATGAATATTTTTCTTATCAACATATCAAATTGAAAAATGTTAGAGAGTTCATGTCTCTCCTATGTTTAATTCCTGGGATTTATTTAATAAATAGTATTATTAGTTTGAGTAGTATATTTAAATTGTTGCACAATAATATGTCCATTTTCAATCTTAAAAAATAATAAAACTTATTTTAATATAAAATAAATATATTTCAATCCCTAACCAATTTTAAAAAATTAATAAAAGCTATTTTAATTTTAACCTAAAAAAATAAACACCAAAATATTATAATATATAATAGATCAACAAAATAAAATAAAACAAAAAAAACTAGTTATTAAATTGAAGATAATTTTTTACTGCAGAAAGAAAAACATAGAAAATAATTTTCCACTAAAAAGTGTCCAGAAGCCTTAAACATTCACCATGTAAGTAAATAAAAAATATTTGCAAAAAAAAAAAGAATACCAACGAGAAGGCTGGTGTCAAACACATAGCTTACCATGCTGATACTTAAATAACTTGTATTTGCAAAAAAAACAAAAGAATACCAACGAAAGGCTGGATTCAAACACATAGCAACGAAAGGCTGGATTCAAACACATAGCTTACCATGCTGATACTTCTTAGATTAAATAACTTGTCTTCGAATTCGACTGCAACAACAACATCCAAAGTAAAAAAGAGTTAGACTGCCTCAAATTTAGTATTTTCTTTAATTCTCGAGCATATTAGTGTTGATCGTGAAAAAGATAACGTTGGTTATCTCCACCATTAGAAGCCAAGTGGAGAAAGCAACGATAGTAAAAATAACTGAAAATGTTAAAGCTTCTGTAAACGAAAGAGAGGAAAAGAAGAGAGAAAAATGAAAGCATACCTCTCCTAGAAGAAACGCGAGAGGGAGCTGTCTGACAATGAGCCTCATCTATTCCACTCGCATAAATAGGCAACCAAACTCACAAAATATTCTCCGTTGGGCGCGCAAAATATTCGTGGTTATCTTCAATGTCAGAAAGTTGCAGGCCATGACACCAAGGTAAAAATATTTGCTGTAAAATTCCAACACGTTGCAGGTTATCTTCAAAGTTAGAATGTTGGAGCCTGTGACATCAAGGTAAATATATTCGCTGTAAAATTCCAAAGCTTAAATGATGGTTTCGTTCATTCACCGTGCCCCTTGCCACCGCTGCCGTTGTGATTGGCCTTGACATCAAGGTAAATATATATGCTATAAAACTGCAAAGCTTAAGGGATGGTTTCGTTCATTCACCGTGCCCCTTGCCACCGCTGCCGTTGTGATTTGTGCGTTTAACTCTTCTAGGCTATCAGGAGTTCACGTGAATCACGTGAGTAGCTGAGCTTTGGCGATTGGCTAAGGGGGACTGTTTGAACTCTGCAAATTGGGGAAGTGAGAAAGACACGATTGGCTGCTGGGGGTACAAAGTGGTGTCCTACTGAACTTGCAATCTGGAAAAGTTGTTGGTTTAAAGAAGAAGAGAAGAAGTAGAAGAAAAAATGCACAACACATAGTATTAAAAAAATAATAATCCAGCAAAACACGTAATTTTGTTTATTTATTTATAGGTTTAATAGAAAGTTTATCAATGTAGTAAAATTTTGGATATATTTTATATGCAATCTTGTTAATATAATAATATTATTATTTTAATTATTTCAATAAAGTATTTAAAAAGTATAGTTTTTGTTTATAATTTTTACCACCAACTGTTTTTACTATGGAATATGTTATTTAACATTTTTTTAGTTTATGCATGTCAGCAATACTCTAACTTTTCATATTGTCAGAAATACTCTTTTGCTTTTCCTATTGTCATTCCTTGAATTGAGTATATCTTTAAACCATTTTGGTTCTTTGAATCTTGTATACTTAATAAGTTCTTCCATTTTTCTTCTAAGTTAAATCTTTGTTGTAACTTTTTAGTTATGATATAAATAGTCTCAACTTTGAGGTTGGCTACCTTATGCCTCTTTAGTTTTGACTATATGATTAAGTTTGATATAATCTTTTTAATTTTCATTTTTTTTTAGAATATCGTGTATTTATTAAATATTTTGAATATAATATAGAATTCACAAAATAGTTAGCTTTCTTGATTTGCTTTGAGTTGAATCCCTTTTATCTCCCTAATGTTCATCTTCAAGACAAGCATTTTAATTTTCTCTATAAAAATCTAAAGATAATTCTCATGCACTTTTAATTTTTATAAGGTTCTCTATATTTAATACCTTTAAGTTGATTCCTTATGTCTCATTACTTTGAGTAAAAGACTAACATCAAATGTAATTTTCAACTTTTCAACAAATCTATGTTGTGCTTCAATTTTCAATAATAAGATTTCTAATTTTCAAAAACCTAAATTGGTGTTGAATTCCTTATAAATCCCTAGTTATAAATTTAAAAAATATAGGTATTTTAAATTTTAATATTTCAATTTTGATGTATAAAATATTATTCCTCCAAGTTAAATTATTTGCAAATATTTCTATTCTTGAATTTTAAATAATGTAATTTCAAAACGTTTTCAAGTTAAATCCTCTTGCTCAATAATCTTTCAAATCAATCATTAGATTATTTAAGGTTATAATTCTTTATATATCCACTCATTTAATTGATCTTAAGTATAATAAATTAACTAAACTTAGCCTTAGCATTGATAAACGTTATATCTTCTTGACCTTTACGAAATGCAAACAGATTGAATATTAATATACCTTATTGGAGATGAAGTGCTACATAATGTTCAACTACTTCTTTGGTTGTAAATTGCACTCTAATTGTGGTGTTGTTCTCCTTTCAGTCTTCAATGCTTTACATGATGTCCTTTCACTACATTTATTGATCTACCTTGTATATGGTGCTATTTTAGACTTTGACTATCCTCCTTGTATTTTCTATATGTGCTCTAATCCATAAATTTTTTTATTATGCATGTTGTAGATTCATTGAGCTTCTCCAACCTATCTATATTCTTCTTTTTTATGTACCACACGAAACTCAACAGTTTCTTTAGGCATTTTATTTGCTATGTTACTTCTGCCTAGTTTGGTGATGCTATGATATCATGTGCATTATCTTTGACAATTATTTATCTTCCTCAAATGTGATCTTAATTGGCTTGAAGCATTTTCTTCTCTAAATGTGTGTTAGAACTTCCTTTCCTCTATGCTAAGTGGCATTAAAATTATTATAGGTTCTCGATCGAAGTGCAAAATGGTGACTACTCTCCTCTCAACCCTTGCATTTGATTATGTAATATCTTTGGTGCTCAAACTTGCTTGCCCTTCCTTAATGCTCACAATATCTTTTGCTACTTGATATTTTTAACTTCCAATATATGTACTTTGTAACTCTTCAACACTTTTTGGCCCTTCTTTACTTCTAATTCTTGGTGGTTGCTCCTCTTCTATAGTGGTGGCTCCTCTTGTGGTGGCACTTTCATCCCTAGATTCTCAATATTGTTCAACCAAATATCCAAGATTCTTCACTTGCATAAAATATTTGCATTTACCTCCTAAAATATGCATCATTATCCTTGCTTTGGCTCTAACTTTTCCATCACTTTGTCTTTTCTATGTATATCCCTTCAATGTCTCAATTACCTTTGTTTAAAATTGTACTAATGGTTCACTTTCCATTATCCTCTGTGAAGCTTGGTTTTAGGTGTTAATCATAGCACAAGTCACTTCCTTGTACATGGATCATAGACTTATTCTTACTCAACTTTTATATGTAAATGATACTCTTTGTTTCTATGTTTTACTTGGCCTTGTAAATGGTGCTCTTATGGGTGCTTAAATTCAAGATGGATTCATGTTATTTTTTTATCACATCTTGTTTTCTTAACATTGCACTATGGTGCCTTCCTTTATATTTGTAATAGCCCTTTCTCCTTTTTTACGGTGTTATCTCCTTTGGATGGTGTTTTCTCCCTTTTGCAATGTTGCTTTTAATTACAGGTTACGGAGTATAACATTTGATATATTCCTTGCACTTTAAATGAGCAATAACACTCTTAATTAGCTTTGAGATCCATATTTGTGTTGCACCAATTTTTTCTTCTATTCATTGGCCAAATAGAGATGCTTCTCAAAATAGTAGCATTTCTTTTCTATGTTATTTTTGTTGAAATAGATTTTATATTCTAATGCTTCTATTTCTCTATTTAGCATTCACTATGTTATATCTCCTTATCACTCCTTTCAAGCAATACTTTTAACTCAACTTAAATATGTTTGTGTTTTCTAGGTTCCAAGATAATAATAATGTCTCATTTTTTGGCTTGGAGGTACTCAACGTAAACTAGATTTTGCTCCTTAAATAACTCTAATATGATGCTCTCAAAAAATTTATAATAATACTTAAATATAAACTTTCATAGCACCACTTTTATGCATATTTTGATCTCCTTTGTATCTAGTCTTCTTGGTGATTTGGTTCACCTATTTGCTACCCTAAATTTGTGAAATTTATATCTCTTCCTTTTTATTCAATTGTTGCTTTAAAATTATAAACTTTGTAGCTTCAATTACTTTTTATTTGCTACCCTAATTACCTATAATATGTAGCTTCCAATGCTATCCTTATTTAAAATTTTGTATCTTAAATTGTTGCCTTCAACTTCTAAAATTTGTAACACCATTCTTTGACCAAATGTCATCCAATGCTCCTTGCAAATATACCTTGAATTATCCATAATGTAACTATTTTTATCCTTTTAATGTTACCCATTATTGTAGTCCAAATATCTTGATTTTTTGCTCTCAAAATTTTGATTTCTTCTCCTTATCTTACTATCCAAGAATCTCTTATAACTTCTTAAAATTGTTATCTTATTTGTCTATCAATTCTTCCTTCAATTGATTGTTCAAGGGCTCTTCAAAATCTACTTAATTCTTCTTCAAATTATATCTATTAGTCAAATTTAATTTACTATTAAATGACCCTTTAATTTCTACTTTAAAATCAGCAATATTCTCTTTCTCAAATCAGCCTTCAAACTTTTAATAGTAGTCTTCAAATTTCTCAAATATGGTGGCCTCTTATAGGTCATTTCTACTTCAAACCTCTTGTAAAATTCTAAATTGATATCTAGCCTCTTTCATTGTCCTCTTTCTCAAGAATCTAAATTTCATGATGTCTTCAAAAATCCTTTCCAAAATTTAATAAACTTCTTACCAAATCCTTCTTATTTTTTATCTTATTGTTGGATGGCAATAATTGTCCCAATTTATTTTTTCTAGTAGTTATTCCTTATTGCAATATTCTAAATTAACCTTTCTTCAAATATTCTCTAATGGCCACTTCTTTAACTTTTTCAATAGATATTATTCTAGCCTTCTTCTTCTTTCTCCTTACAAGTTTACTTGAGACCTTTTTTTTGGATCTTCATATTCTACACCTTCAAAATTTCAATAGGAATTATCCTATTCCTTCTCTATATTCTATCTTCCAAATCTAGAAGTTCTTCAATGGAACCTCTTTTTTGGGTTCTCTCCCTCTAAAGTTGCTTTCTTATTTCTTCAATCTACAATATGTAGTCTTCAATATTCTATGGAGACCTCCTTCTTGGGACTCCTTGATCTCCAATATTTTATAGGGATCCTTTACCCTGTTCCTCTCTTCTCAATATTCAATCTTCAGTTATGTGAATTTTGTAATGGGATATATTTTCTTAGACCTTCAAATTATTCAATATTTGACTTGTTGTTGCAAGTATTGTATTAATTATAAAGAAGATATTCTTCCCATATCTTGTAAAAAAGCTTCCCAATTTTTTTTGAATCAACTCTTCTCTACAATAAAATATTAGAAGATAATAATACAAATTATTTAAATCTAAAAATAATAAACTTGACAAGTTAATTTTTCAAACTAGTGGAATCAATGATGAGTTCTAGTATTCACAAATTTTTTTGCATCTCTGTAGAAATACTCTAGATAAAAAATAACTTCAAAATTTCTAAAAATTAGATCTTCCTATCTCCTCTTAATATATCTTCTGGCTCTCTCTATCTCCTATCAATCTACCTTGTGCTTTGATACCATTGTTATCTTTTGATGCTTAATACTTAATGAGTGATCAACCATAAGGATTAAAATGAACATGTAATATTAAATATATGATAAAGGAAATACTCTAAACATGTAGCTTATTTAAAAAAATATTTTAAGCATGTAAAAATCATGAGAAACTTATATAAACATTAATGAAAGCTCACAAAAATATTACATTGATAAAAATGGAGTTCTCAAAATCTCCATATTTCTTATATGATCTACATTGTATATACTACTCTACTCAATGCTCTCTACCTTCTCTCTATCACTCTTAAAATCCTCATACAAAGGCTAATATATAATGGATATGAATCTCGGTCTTATATATTCCATGACTCTTCATCTTCTTGTTCTATAAAATTGTGTACATATGGACAACATGCACATTTACATCATTGCACATTCTAATAATACTTGTGCATTTATTACATTGCATAAAGTAACTACTCAAATCCTAATCTAGGATTCTCTCCTAATATAAGGATGTACCCATGGTGGTACATTAGAATATACCAAATAATGTAATATATTTGAATAATAATTCTTCATTTTACTTTTTATAAAGTACAATCTTCATATTTTTTAAATTGTTAAGTTTTTGCAATCAAATGGATATCATATAGTTCATTAAGAGTGTTAGAATTCCTAAGAGTAGAACTACAAAGCATTACAATATTTGAAGTAACAAAATAGAACTGGTTGATTTATTATAGGGGTCAACTTTGTATAAATAGCAAAGTTCATCATTGAGAGTCGTTGGATTACAAGTCATCAAGATTGATGAAGACACCACTAAGAGTTCATTTGATGCATGGAGTAGTGGAAACTCAAGTGTGTCTATCCTAGTAGAACTTAAGAGAATATTCACTTATTCTAACACCCCCCCTTAAGTTATACTATGGATTGTTTGTGTACATGAGTCCTAGCAACAAGGCCTAATAAGGTACTCATGTACAATGAATATTTTCTGAGGAGATGGTAAAAACCCAATGGGAAAAGCCATAAATAAAAAAAATATAAGGAAGAGGCTTTTCTTCAGATGGTGAATATTTTCCTCTTAAAATAATAAAATGATGAGTCCCAACAACATGGCCTGATGAGGTACTCAATTACAATATATATATGGTGAAAAAACCATTAGGGAAAAACCATTTGTTATAAGAAAAATATCCAAGATAGATGTATGTCTTCGGATGGTGAAGATTATCCTCTCAACACAAAAAAATAATGAGTCCCAACAACTTGGCCTGATTAGGTACTCATGAAAAATATATACTTTTGGAGATATGATGAAAAAACACAAGGGAAAAAACCATCCTCCAAAGAATACAATAGTAAAAGGAGAGATGGAAGACCTCTATGTCAATGCAGTTGTATTACTCCAAGTTTCTCTCGTAACTATATGTAACGTAGAGAAGGAAATAACTTGGTGAAGATGTCTGCAATTTTCTCCTCAATTGGAATATAATCCAAGTATATGTCTCTATTCTAAATGTGTTGTCGAATAAAATCCATACGTATCTCAAGGTGCTTGGTGCACTGATGGTCAACTGGATTTTATGCAATGTTAATTGTGCTTTGATTATCACACCAAAGAGTTCAATTTTTTTCAACTAGATTTTATGCAATGTTAATTGTGCTTTGATTATCACACCAAAGAGTTCAATTTTTTTCATGGGATAAACCAAATTCCCTTAGAATTTGACAAAGCCAAAGAGCTTCCTAACTTGCTAAAACTGCTGCCATGTATTCTGCCTCTGGAGATGATAAGGCTACTACTTGTTGTTGTTGATGAGAGAAACCTTTGGCTACTAGGCGAGCTTTGTGTTTGTCAATTTCTCCATTAGGACCATACTTTGTTCTATAAATCCATTTACAACAAACTAATTTTTGTCCTTTAGGAAAGGGAACTAAATCCTAAGTTTTATTTTTGATTAAGAAAGAGAATTCATATTCCATGGCATCATATCATTATTTAATACCAGTTGCTTCTTTGAAGGACTAAGGATCAGAGGAAATAGACTAACAAACAATACCAGTATCTATGGAGTTGGTTGATCTGGATTACAAAATATTTTTGATGTAAGGAGTAGCTTCTTTAACAATGGTGCGGGACCATTTTGGTATAGTGGAATGAGTAGGAGTGTAAAGACATTGATTTGGAGTTACAGGTTCCTCATCTTGATTATAAATTTTTAAGTTAACCTCTAGAGTTGGTTCTTCATAATATTGAGGTTCTATTATAGGAGAAGGCTCAATGGAGGAAGAGGAGAGTTGAGGATATTTCTGAGGGAATGTTTCATCAAATTAGACATTCCTATGAAAAAATACCTCATGAGTTGAGGGATCAAAGATCATGTATCCTTTCATTTCATCACAATAACCAACAAAGATGAACTTTCTACTTTTCTTATCTAGAGCCTTCATTTTCTTCTTTGGGATGTGTGCCCAAGCAGTACATCCAAAAATATTGAATAAGGAAACATCTGGTTTTGAATTAGTTCATTCTTATTCAGGAGTTATGAGGTGTGCGTTTTTTAATATAATTGGTATAGTTAATATATTCTACCCAAAAAACTTTTGGAAGATCTCTTGAATGGAGTATACAATTTTCCATTTCCTTTAATGTTCAGTTTTTTCTTTCTGTAATGCCATTTTGCTAAAGATTATGGGAGACAAAATGTTGATTAAAGATGCCATGATTTGATAGAAATATGGAGAACTCATTAATGTAGTATTCCCCCCTATTATATGTGCAAATTTGTTTGATATTGCGAGAGGCCTGATTTTCAACTAAGGCTTTGAAGTTTTCGAAGTAGGATAGAACATCACTTTTATATTTTTGGAAGTAGACCCAAGTTCTTCTAGAAAAGTCATCAATAAAGGTTAGAGTATATTTTACCCCTTATAAATAAGGTTCTAGAAAATCAAGTCACTATGGATTAATTCTAGAGGAGATGAAGTTTTTAGAGAACTACTTGGGTGGAATGGATCTTGATGTTGCTTTCCAAGAGCACATCCAAGAAAAAATCCATAAATAAAAGAGACTTGAGGTAAACCTATTACCATTTTTGTTGGAATATTTTCAACATTGCCTCCTTAGTCCTAAGTATTAAGTCCTAGTATTTAGTTTTAGTTTAATGTTTTGATTTACATATTTCTAGTTAATTTGATTAGCATACGTTGAGGTTTTGGCTTGGTTGATCAATGTTTGACCATAGTCCAAGATTAGCATGTTGTTAGGATAAGAGCTATCTTTAAGTTAGTTTGTTGTAATAAGTTTAAGAGGATTTCTCTCAACCACCATGTCTATTTTTAGTTCTTTCAAGAACTATAAAACTATGTAATGCATTGTTGATCAATAGAACAATTTCACCATTGTTTCTCATTTGGTATCAGAGCAGGTTTTCTCAAATGGATCAAAACCTGTGGAGAGTGGTGTGAAGAGATCTGAAGCACACACTTTGTCAGAGAAACTCAAGTGGCCAGCACTCAACAGATTTGCAAGGAAGAGCTCGAGTAAATCATTAATATCTCATGAATCCTGAGGTATTTTATTATGAAATTTTGAGGGTTGTTAGATAATTGTATCAAGAGGATGCTGTCAAAATTTTAGGTGATTTGGAGCTAATTTACGGATTTTATTAGCATTTTGAGTTTTTCAATAAAATGGTTGTATAAGGTGGAATACAGGGTATTTGCTTTTCAAATTTTGGGAGCAATATTATTTAGATAAAATCATAATTCAGACAAAATTTCAGGTCATTTGGATCTGTATTGATTAATGTATGTGAATATTTATTTTTCCTTCAACAATCCTAGATCCGAAATTGTGATAGAAAGGGCAAAAGTAAATTGATCACATATTTCTCATTTGTGTGAATTTGGATCTGAAATTTAGTGGATTTTCAGATAAGTATATCAGAAGTCTAAAGGAAAAATTTTAGTTTGTTTCAATCAGTATTGGCCGATTTATGATAAATTGGGTGCTTGAGACTTTGGTAAATAAAAGGAAGCCATGTATGCAGACTTGGTTGTACCAAAATTTGATGGAGATAATTATGCTATTTGGAGCATAATGATGAAGACCTTCTTGAAGGCTCAAGACTTATGGGATATAGTTCAAGAAGGCTATGAGGAACCCACTTGGAGCAAGCTACAAGGTGAGGAGAGAAAAGAGAAGAAGGAGCAACAATATGCAAATTGCTTAGCTCTTATGGATTTGAGGAGAGGAATGGAAAAGAATGTTTTTCCTCTCATAGCCAATTGTAGATCAGCTACAATGGCATGGCAAGTGTTAAAGGATGCTTATGGGTTTGATGAGGATACCCATAAAGCCATGAGTGACAATCATGAAGATTGTTTAAGCAAGGAGGAGCCTTGCTTCCTTGAAGCAGTTTCTGAATTAGATCCTTTTGAAGGAGTTTTTGAAGAGTCTTGTAAAGACTCATATGAAGCCATGCTTTGTAATGGAGAATTATTTCTTGCAGAGGAAGGCATGTATGTAGAAAACCAACAAGATGAAGAATGCTTCATGGAGGAAGCATATGTTGCTGAATTTTGTGATGAAAAGATAAGAAGAGGTGTGTATTCCTCAAGAGGACGAGGAGGAAGAAGAGGATTTGTTGTTGATAGAAGAAAAAGTGATAAAAAATATCTCATGGAGGAGATAAATGAAGAGTGTATTATGGATAATGCACCTAAAATTCTCATGGGAGAGAATAAAGAAGATAATAGGATCAACCAAAATTGTTGGCATGTTGATGGAGAAGCAATGTTTATGGAAGACCATTGTCTTGAAGACCATTCACTTGGAATGGATGTATGCTCTCTTGACAGAGAAAATGAAGATCTCCTACAAGGAGAAGATAAAATTGTTAGAGTTCCTCTAAAAGGGGAGAAGAATGTGAAAAATGAGATAGAAACAGAAAATGGAAATGAGATTGCTGATTTTCTTATCGTAATGGCAAAGGAAACATCACTCATGGATGAAGATCACTCACTTGGAGTGACTACATTGCAGAAAGAGAGTTGTCTTGAAAAGGCAACTATGTATGATTGCTTGAATGAATGGTGTTTCAACACACCAACATGGATTGAACAAAGGAGGAGAACTATTAGTGAAGAGTTGATGGTTGATCTTGAAGCACCATACAATGAAGGAGAACTGCTACAAAATAGCTTTATGGGAAGCACCAAATCTACTCATACTAAAGGTAATGTTTTTATGATTAATGATTTGTTTTTTGTGAGCAGGAATGAAAAGAAAGGTGATTGTCTCATTGAGACAACTTTGATGAAGAGTCTTCTTGGAGAGAATACAGTGATGGAGAACTTGGGTCACATGGATCAAAATGATGTGTTCAAAATTCCTTGGGAGAAGGATTCTTGTAAAGTCATTGTTGTGAGAGAATATTTGTGTGAGGAGCAACTTTATGTTGCATATGTAGTTGGTCATTATATGGCCATATTTGTTGTGATATTTTGTGTGAAAATATGTGAAAGAGTTGTATGGTATAATCATCTATGTGAGATGATTAATTGTAAATACTCATGTGGAGTATTGTTTAGTGTTGAAGATGTAAAAGAAGATCAAAATGTGAGAGCATGGTTTAAAGACCATAATGATAAAGATGTAAGAGAGTGGTTGCTGAAAACCACAAGAGGAGATACTTTTGTTGAAGGGGGAGCTAATCAACAAAAGAAGGCACTCAAGCATTTGCAGGAAATTCCACATGAAGAGTGGAAGGAGTGCCACCATAAGTATTTTGTAAATTCTGATTTCTTGATTCAAGATTGGAGGAAACGTAAGAGAAAAATTTTCTTCCAACTCTGTGATGCTTAAAGAACTCTTGCATGAGTGTCTTTAGCATCAAGGGGGAGAATGTTGGAATATTTTCAACATTGCCTCCTTAGTCCTAAGTATTAAGTCCTAGTATTTAGTTTTAGTTTAATGTTTTGATTTACATATTTCTAGTTAATTTGATTAGCATACGTTGAGGTTTTGGCTTGGTTGATCAATGTTTGACCATAGTCCAAGATTAGCATGTTGTTAGGATAAGAGCTATCTTTAAGTTAGTTTGTTGTAATAAGTTTAAGAGGATTTCTCTCAACCACCATGTCTATTTTTAGTTCTTTCAAGAACTATAAAACTATGTAATGCATTGTTGATCAATAGAACAATTTCACCATTGTTTCTCAATTTCATGGGTGCTCAATTCCTTTAGGTAGTTGTAACTGAGATGGCCAAACCTTTAATGCCAAATTTTGCTTTCAAAATCTCCATGAGCCACAAAACAAGAGGTCCCTTCTGGATTTTTGAATCCTTTGAAGTGAAATAGGCAATTTTTATGATCAATATCTCCTTTGGCTATGAGAGAATGGAGATCTTGAAAGTCTATTATCTCAACTCCTATTGGAGAGAAGAGAACATTTTCCCCATTTCCAGATGGAGAGGAGATTTGTGGAAATTTTTAGAACATAGAGAACATTATTGATAGAGCCACCATCAATGGTTATATCACCCTTTAATTGGACTAGAATGAAGAAAGAGTCATCAACTTCTATGCTACAGATTGAACTTGAGGAGATACAAGAGAATGACTCATCTGAAGCAGTCATGTGATGAGTTGCTCTGAAATCTAGGACTCAGTGATTAGAAGAATAATTGGAGGTTTTCCCTTGAACATTAAGGACTTTTCCTATTTTCTTTTTATTATCTATATTTTGATCCTTCATAGCTACCTCTAGTTGTTGTAATATTTTCCAGCATTTGTTTACAGAGTGACCATTATTTTTGCAGTGAGTACAAGTTATGGGATTCTTTTCCTTTTTTTTGAATTTTTATTTAGAAGAGGTGGAGGATACTAAGGCTTTTGAGGAAGAGGAATAAAAAGAGATTTCATATCTTGCAAGTTTTGTTTCTTCCCTAGTTAGTATATCACAAATTTTTTCTAAAGATGGTATTTTAAAGGTTCCACCAAGAGCATCTTTGGTAGATAGAAAGGTGGTAGCAAAGCTTTGAAATACACCATTTAGTTTAGAAAGTATTATATAAATGCATTTGTCTTCAGTCTTAGTCTTCCCACTGCCTTTGTATTGAGTGAGGACTTCTTTGAATTTGGTGAGGAAGTCAATAATATTGTTGAAGTCCTCAGGAGATAGAGTTATTATTTTTGCTTCTAGTTGCATTGATATTATTTGATCTACTTTCCCAATCAAGGTATTTAGTTTCTCATAACTTTCATAAGGAGTTTTACAATCTTCAATGTGAAACCACAATCTTTCATGCATAATAGAGCTTATAATACCCATTGTTTCATTCAGTTTTCCTTTGTGAACAAATATTTCATATTCTTTATCGAACTTAGGTTGTTTTTCTTCTAATAAGAGTGTGAGCCCTTTCTAAAAAATGAGATTTAAAATTTTGGGTTTCCATGTATGGAAGTTGTGAGGATTGAGAGGATCAATTGTATTCATTGAATTAATTTTTAGGTTAACTCAAAGGTCCCCCCTTTAAATTTAATTTAGAGAATGCAATGGATATTAGTCAATAGAATCCTGTAGAAAATACCAAATTGCTCAAAAATACCCATCCTAATGAGAGGAAAACTATAAGTAATTATGAGGTTATTTGATATTTAATGAGGATAATGAGATAAATATACCAAATATTTTAGGAAACACCAAATAACTCAATAAATACCTACCCTAACGAGAGGAAAACTATAAGTATTTTGAGTAAATCTGATATTTTTTATGGTTAAGAGAACAAATATGCCAGGCCTATATATCTTTTCTTCTCAAATACCCATCCTGACTAGAGGGAAATTATAAGTATTGGATTAGATATGATACTTGGAACATAGGGGAATATCAACCAGACCTGTATTGGTTACCAAATAACTCACCCTTAATTGAGGGAAACTATAAGTTAAATAGTATTTCTAATAAGGTGAGTGGTGATATGAATTATGTGTTCTTCTTAGGAAGATTAGAATGAGAAATAATGCTTTTAAAGAGATAATTAAAAAATACTCTTTTTCAACAATAATAAATTGAACACATATATATTTTTAATTTCTTAATGAAATAATAAATAAATAATAGATATATTTTATTTATTCTTTATTATGTAAGGATTGGATTGAATACCCTTTTATTTCATTTAAGTTGACTATATGTAACAAAGTGATTCCAAAAAAGTTAATTAATATAGAGACTATTTTTAAAGGAAAGTTTTTTCATTCACTAAAATATCTCTATAAAATATTAAATACGTTTGTAAAATAGAGAATTTAAGTTGTTAATATAAATTTTTGCTTAATGAAATAAATAAATATTAAAAAAATATTTTAGTAATTTCTTTAATTAAGGATTGAAGATTTAATCAACAATTTTAATATTAAGTAAGATATATAAACAAAATTAATATTACCAACTTAAGAACGAAAGTAAAGAAGGAAAAATAAGGAAAAAAGTGATGCAATGACACTCCCCCAAACTTAGTATAGGTGCAAAAGGCACCTATAAACCCCCCACAAAAAATATTTTATTAAAATTTTTACAATTCTCCTTTGATTTTCGGGCAAAGAAAAAGCTGGAAAGGAAAGGGAATGAAATGCTTTTTTTTTCTTGCTATAATATATATATATATATATATATATATATATATATATATATATATATATATATATATATATATATAGATGTTATAGCTTAAATTAAAGAGGTTGACATCAGACAGAGGATGCAACAAAAAAATATCTTGAAAGGCAACGAGTAAGGGTCCATGAAGTGCCTTTCAATGAACAATCAATAAGGAAGGGTGGCATCTACGTTTGCTTCTCCAATGGTGGTATCCAGGAAAAATAAGACTCCTTCTATATCTACACTATATATAAGGAAGAATGACATCTATGTTCACCTCACCAATTGCAGCGTCTAGGAAAAATGAGACTCCTTCTATATCTGCACTGGATAAGAAAAATGTTATTTTTAAAAAAGCATATAACACCTTACCATATGATGCATTCAAGAGGTATTGAGAGGAGTGAAACCAAAGCAAAGAGTCTCCCTTAGCAACTGTGTCACATACCAACTTTAAAATATGAATCAGAGATGTTCAGAGTAAGGCAACGAAGAGAGGATGTGGTGACCTGAGTGTTTCTAAATTTTTCACTTGCAGAATAGATTATCTCACCACACACTAACTTGAATAAAAAACACTTGCATATATTTATAGGGAACAATGTAAAATGGGCCCAAAGAAATATCAATCTAAGCTTTACCGAAGAAAATATTAGGAATACAAAAGAGTTATGATTTTAAGCTTAGAAATATGTTTATATAACAAGAGGAAAGAAGATCCTCTTGAGAACCGAAGGACAAATAGATATGATGAACTTCGAGTAGAACACTTCCTAAAATCTTAATATCTTTAAAGAATATAAAAAATTAATGATGGAAATGTCCTTTGAGAGATGCAGTCTCAAGGCACACCACAACAAAATGCTGGCCAAATACCATGTTCGGAAAAATAATTTATGAACCTTGGTCTAGGTAGGTATACCAAGAGTCATTAATTGGTGACATCGAGAGTCATCCTTAAATTAATTAAAATTTACAAAGACAAAACGATTTGAGATTGTAAGATAAAAAAAATTAAATGCCCACCAAAAGTAAGGGCCTATGATTTTTTCCTTTCCTCCACGTTAGAAGATATGCAGCGAGAGTGAAAGGACACTAAATGCTAATCCTTCTACGTTATGAAATAAGTAGCAAAGGCTAGTGAAATTTGAACGAGCTGGCATTTAAGAAAAAAAAATAAACGTAGGCGAAGTAGGAGGACAAATAAAAATAGAGGGCCTCCAAAAAAATGTTTGATTTATATTAGTTTCCTTCTTGAGTGAAACGCAGTGATGGCTACATTCGAGAGGGAAAGAAATAATATAAATTAAAAAACACCTAGAATGGGATGCAATGTTGCTTTAATTGTTTTAAATTAAGTTGTTTTCGTTAAGAAGTATTTTTATAGAAAAAAAAAAAATCAATCTGCATACACAGTGTAGTGAATAAAGAAATTTTGAAATATTTGCATCAATGATAAAAAGAAATTATGTAAACCAGTAGATATTACCATAAGAAAATATATTTTAAAAAAAATTGCATATATAAGCATACTACAATATGAAAAAAAAACCCTTTCTTTAAAAAAAGCAATGAATAAGAGATTAAGAACCAGTTCGAGAAACCTCCTTCAAAAGAGAATTCTAGCAGAAAATATCCTGCTTTGGTACCATATTAGAATTCCCAAGAGTAGAACTATAAAACATTACAAGATTTGAAGAAACAAAATAGAACTGATTGATTTATTCCAGGGATCAACTTTGTATAAATAGCAAAGTTGATCATTGAGATTCGTTGGATTACAACAACTCATAAAATATGGTGAAGACACTAATGAGAGTTCACCTGACACATGGAGGAGTGTAAACTCAAGTGTGTCTATCCTAGTAGAACTTAAGATAATATTCATTTATTCTAACAAATAGTATGCCAAATTTTAAAAATTTCAAGAAGAAGACCAACAATGCTAATCCTTAATATATTTGTTAACCACTTAAATTTACTTTTTTATGATAAATATGGTAGCTATAACAACATATTAATTCCTTAAGCAATCTTATATATCCCCTTAATATTATGATATATCATTGTCAACATCACTTTTTAATTTTATTTATGCACTCAACCTTTATTTCTTCTTAACATTTGTGATATTTTTATTTCCTTGTCAATATCATACCTTATAGTTTCCTTTACATTTTGTCTAAGCTAGATGGGTCTTTCTCTTTTTATTTTTTTCCTTCCCACAAACACTTCCATATTCATTATTTTCATATTGTTCATAGTGAGAATTATTTTTTTAACATAAAGGGAATCAGTAACATCCTTTCATCTCTAGAAACTAGGCATGGGGTTTAGACAATCTCCCCGAGGTTTTTGCCTCCAAACATAGGTTAAATCATTGATGTTGTCTCTATAACCCCTGCCTCACCTCGATAAACATAGATTGGAGTGAGGGATATCCATGATAGCTTAGGGTTGGTACCACCATTGTCAAGTTGGTTTGCATTCAGTGAACTCAAGTCAAAATACTACCTTCACCCTTTATTGGTCATACCACTAAGGCTTTGAACCTAGGTCTCCTCTTGGTAAGTGCCCAATTTCATAGTGAGACCTATAATATATAAGTTTGTCTTGCTTTAAAATGTAAGAAGTATAAGGAATAAACTTAAAAGCACTCTTCTTTATTTTGTCCTGGAAAACCTAGAGTGAATGAATATTTTTTAGTGATTACATTTTTTTTGCTATCTTAAAAACCTTATTGAAATCTTATTCTATCCCACCAATGAAATAATACCAACAATAAGCTATTTGTCACTATAAAATAGTCTATAAAGTAAAAGGGATAACTTTTACTCTACTTCATTTCTATTATAAGGAGATAATTGTATGCTACTTGAGATAAATGAAGGTGATTTATCATGAAAAAAATTGAACTCTTTTGTCTCCTTTGTTTTAAGTTTTTTTCTCTACATATTTTTTTGCACCTTTAATTCCTTTAAATTTTGAATGTTATATTTTAATTCCTTATCACTTGTATTCTTCTTTGTTTCTTTTAATAATTGATTCTTGACATTTGTTATTTGATGCTACTAACATATTTTCTTTACCTCTATTTTAAGAGTGGAATATCATTGCTCTACTCCAAATTTTACCATAACCTTCTTTCTCCTATTCAATTACTATTAATTTGTAATATCATGATATTACAAATAGTGAAGTACAATATTTTTGTGACTGGATTGCTAATACAACATTTTCATGTAATTCTAAACTAGCTATAAATTATTAAACTATACCAAGTATATCATCCTTTATTCTTATTTTATTGGTGGTGGCCACAAGGGGTAAACAGGCTGTACAAGGGAACCATTACATAACATATCCGCAACATGTGAGGCGAGAGATTTGAACTTGGGCCTCTCAGCAACTAGAGAGGTTTAACTACCCACTTGCTCTCCAACTCCTCTACATGGGCGGATATTCTTTGCATATATTCTTAGTTTTAAAAACAAAAACTCATAAAATAGGTGACTATTCCAATGGTTAAAAGTATTTAATTATAATATAAGATGTTTTTGAAAATTTTATAATTATTTTAAAAGAATTTAAAATTTTATTTTGCTTATATAATCTTTATTACATAGTTGAAGTCTTTTCACTCTAGTTAGGTAAGTTTATGATTTTCTATTGTTATTTGAGAGGGTTTAGTGATAAAGGTTTGATAACTTATTAAAATAAATTCAAGGTTTACATAAAATATAAATAGACTTATATACTATATTGGGTTACTAAAATATTATTATATAAATAAATTTTAGAAATAATTGATATTAATTAAAGTGTTTAATTCCTCAACTTTAAAGAAAATATTTAAAATTCAATCTTGCTAAATAACATTTTTATAATAATATAAGTGTTATTCATGTAATAACACTATGTAATAAACTCATTTTAATAAAAAAAATTTAAAAATAAATAATTTTCAAAAATCTTGAAAGTAGGATTTACAAAAATTGTATGTACTACAATATACTTAAAAGATAACATATGCACCTTAAAGCAAGGACAATCCAATTCAAACATAACATCAACATTTTTCCTATCAATATATCATCCCTATGATTTATTTAATAAATAGTATTATTAGTTTGAGTAGTTATACTCTTCAATTTAAATGTTTTATATTTATCAATATTATAAAATTATGTTATAATATAAAGAAAATTTGTTTCAATCTTTAAAAAATAATAAAACTTATTTTAATACAAAATAAATATATTTCAATCCATAACCAATTCTAAAAAATTAATAAAAAGTTATTTCAATTTTAATCTAAAAAAATAAGCACCAAACATTATCAAAATATTATAATATATAAGAGATCAACAAAATAAAATAACACAGAAAAATAGATATTAAATTGAAAATAATATTTTACTCCAAAAAGAAAAACATAAAAAATAATTTTATATTACACAACTACATAGACGTCAACAGGACACACATGGCCATAGCCATTCTTGTTTTATTTAGTGGATATGTTAACATAGACATAGGGAAAGATAACACAGACACGCCTGACTATAGCCATACTCGTTTTGTTTTCAAGGAAATGTTTCTAAAAGTGGTATGTGTAAACTCCAATTCGATCCAACATAGCTGCCGATCCTCCAAAGAAACCAACAATCTTTCTACCAGAAGTGGATTGAAAAGTATATTCGCGTTCCATTGTTTAGTGTCCTGAAGCCTTAAACATTCACCATAAAAGTAAATAAAAAATATTTGAACTAGATGTCTTGATTGTGAGAAACTACACTACCACCCATTATTCATCAAAGTCTTTGTTGGTATGAATGGATGTCCTAGCTTAGGATACCAATGTACTTTATACACAAGTTTGAGATTTGAATCTATTATCCTTGAAAAGGGTCAAAATAATGTATTGTATTCTCGAAAGGAGGAACCTCAAGGTTGGTGGCCTACGCTAGATAAAAAATGGTTCTTCTTTTTTGCTTTTTCTATTGTCATTTCTTTAATTGAGTATATTTTTAACCCATTTTGGTTTTTTGAATCTTGTATACTTAATAAGTTCTTCCATTTTTCTTGTAAGGTATATCTTTGTTGTAACTTCTTAGTTATGATATAAATAGTTTGCAACTTTGAGGTTGACTACCTTATGAGTCCTTAGTTTTGACTAATCAAGTTTAATATAATCGTTTTAATTCTCAAATTTTGTAGAATATCTTGTATCTATTAAATGTTTTGAATATAATATGGAATTGATAAAATACTTAGCTTTCTTGATTTGCTTTGAGTTGAATTCATTTTATATTCCTAATGTTCAACTTCAAGACAAACATTTTAATTTTCTCTATAAAAATCTAAAGATAATTTTGATGCACTTTTAATTTTGATAAGGTTCTCTATTTTTAATACCTTTAAGTTGGACTCCTTATGTCTTATTACTTTGATTAAGAGACTAATATCAAATGTAATTTTCAACTTTTAAAGAAATCTATGTTGTGCTTCAATTTTCAATAATAAGATTTCTAAATTTCAAAAACCTAAATTGGTGTTGAATTCCTTATAAATCCCTAGTTAGAAATTTTAAAAATATAGGTATTTTAAATTTTAATATTTCAATTTTGATGTAGAAAATCTTATTCCTCCAAGTTAAATTATTTGCAAATATCTCTACTCTTGAATTTCAAATAATGACATTTCAAAAAGTTTTCAAGTTAAATTCTCTTGCTCAATAGTCTTTCAAATCAATCATTAAATTATCTAAGGTTATAATTTACCAATTCATTTCCTTATATCTCTACTCACTTAATTGATCTTAAGCATAATAGATAATTCATATCATTATATCTCCACTCACTTAATTGATCTTAAGCATAATAGATTAACTAAACTTAGCCTTAGCATTGATAAACCTTATATTTCCTTGACCTTTATGAAATGTAAATAGATTGAAATATTAATATACCTTATTGGAGATGAAGTCCTGTGTAATGTTCTGCTACTTCTTTGACTGTGAATTGCACTCTAATTGTGGTGTTCTCCTTTCAGTATTCAATGTTTTACACGATGTTCTTTCACTACATTTATTTATCTACCTTGTATATGGTGCTATTTTAGACTTTGACTATCCTCATTGTATTTTCTATATGTACTCTAATCCATAAATGTTATTATTATGCATGTTTTAGATTGTTTGGGCTTCTCCAACCTATCTATATTCCTCTTTTTTATATTTGAACTCAACATCTTCTTTAGGCATTTTATTTGCTATGCTACGTCTACCTAGTTTTGTGATGCTATGATATCATGTGTGTTATCTTTGACAATTATCTTTCTTCCTAAAATGTAATCTTAATTGGCTTGAAGGATTTTCTTCTCTGAATGTGTGTTAGCACTTTATTTCCTCTATGATAAGTGGCTTCAACTTCCTCTAGGTTCTCAATCAAAGTTCCAAATGGTGAATACTCTCCTCTCAACCATTCTATTTTATTTTGTAATATCTTTGGTGCTCAAAATTACATACCCTCCCTTAATGCTCACAATATATTTTGCTACTTGATAGTTTTAACTTCCAATGTATATAATTTGTAACTCTTCAACATTTTTTTGTTCTTATTTACTTCTAATGCTTGGTGGTTGCTCCTCTTCTATAGTGGTGGCTCCTCTTGTGGTGGCACTTTCATCTCTAGCTTCTTAATATTGTTGAACAAAATATCCAATCTTCTTCACTTGCATAAAATATTTATCTTTACCTCCTAAAATGTGCACCATTATCCTTTATTTGGCTCTAACATTTCCAGCACTTTGTCTTTTCTATGTATATCCCTTCAATATCTCATTTACCTTTGGTTGAAATTACATTGATGGTTCACTTTCCATTATCCTTTGTGAAGCTTGGTTTTAGGTGTTAAGCATGGCACACTTCGCTTCCCTGTATGTGGCTCGTAGACTTCTTATTAATCAACCTGTCTATGTAAATTATACTCTTTCTCCATTTTGCAATGTTGCTTTTAATTACAGGTTATGGAGTATAACATTTGATATATTACTTGCACCTTAAATGAGCAATAACATTCTCAATTAGCTCTAAAAACCATATTTGTGTTGCATCAAACTTTCCTTCTTTTCATTGGCCAAATAGAGATGCTTCTCAACAATTTTTATAGGAAGGAATAAAAGGAGAGAGTAAATGCGCCTTAGTAGGTTGGGATAAAGTAGGCCAACTCAAGGTAAAAAGAGGTTTGGGATTGACAAGATCAAAGTTAAATAATAATTATTTGGCTAGAAAGCTTTACTGGAGGTGGATTTCCCAACCAAATTCTTTATTTAGTAGAATCTTAATTAGTAAATATTTGGGATAGGTAAACCCAAATGAGGTAGGTCATTTTTCTTTGGATGGTAATGGATCCTTAGTGTGGCAGGCTCTCAAGTTAGGATCTCAGGTAGTAAAATATGAATTATTTTGGAAAGTGGAAAGAGGCCAGAAGGCACATTTTGAATAGATTCATGGGATCAATACCCACCTATCATTTTTGAATTTCTTAAAATATAATGAATAAAAAAAACCATGAAAACTAGGGGTTGGGTCCAAATTGAAAGTTATTTCAACACTAGTCAACTGGGGGATTATAAGTTTAAGTAGTTTAAGAAGTTGGATGAGTGGCCAATTTCAATCCCTCTAGATTTGAAACCCATCATGACTAAATATTAGCAAAATTATTTCTCACAGGTAGATATGAGGAGGACAAATTAGATTGGGGCTATGGGAGCCTTGGTGTCTACAACGTGAAGTATGGATATGATAAGATCCTTCCAGTGTATCCTCCTCATACATATGAGGTTGAGGATTGGAGAAATATTTGGTAGTCCAAGGCTTGGCTGAAAGTAAACTTTTTTGTCTGGCAGTTCATGCATAATGGAATTCTTATTTTTGATAATATTAGATTTATGGGAATCATTGGTCTATATCAATGTTTTTTATGCTACAAGAGTGAGGAAAAAACTGATCACTTGATGTTTGAGTACCCATTCACGCACCAGGTATGGGAGAGATGGTTTTTATATTATAAAATTCAAGTTAATGGTGATTTGAATCGGATTAATATTTGGGAAGTATGGAAGAGGGGTAGATTTAAATCTAAATCTCTGTGTATTGGTTGAAATCTTGTATTAAATTTTATTTTATGGCAAGTGTGGTTGGAGATAAATGCCAAACATTTTAGAGAAACTTTTTATTCTTTAGATGAAGTTTGGCAAGTCATTTGGAGAAAAGTCACAAAAATTGTGGTAGTCTATGCTAAAGAGGAAACTCGGGTTGTTATTGGGGAAATGGAGAAGGAATTTGAAGTGCAAGAGGGGTAGGACAAAGCTAGTTGGAAACCACCCCCAAAAGTTTGGATTAAAATTAATATTTATGGATCTACAAAAGGCAATTTGGGTAGAGCTGGAATTAGAGTGGTTTGCCAGAATCATGTTGGAACAGTTCTCTATTGGGAACTGCAAGTCTTGGGAAGAGCCACAAACAATGAATTAGAAGCCTTGGAGAATCAAATATGCTTCTATTTGGGCAGTACAACAAGGTTACAAGAGGATAATCCTAGAATTAGATTCTCAAATAATAGTTGAATATCTAGATTGCATGAGGAACTTTGCTTTGAAAACATGGAGGTTGAGGATTCTTGTCACTCAAATTAATAAATTATGGAGGGAATTAGATGATGTGATTCTAGTTTATGTGATTAGAGATCTAATGAAGTGGCAAACTTCTTGGCTAAGATGGGCACTGAGAAGGAGGTAGGGGTTCAGTGGCACAGTGACATGGCTATTGAGCATGATATGTTTAGGCATGTTGGTGAGAAAATCTAGTGCTTAGCTAAGTTGGATAACCATTCCAAAAATATTATTTAGGATATTTTTGCTTCAATATAGATCTTATTTTATAATTGTAAATAGGTGAACAATCATTATAGAAAAATTGTTTAAGAGATTTTGCTCCAATGCAAATCTTCTTTTACTATTGTAAACATGTGTTCTCTTTGGATAAGGCTGGGAAAAGTCTCATCCCAACTTGTAAATGATATTTGTTTTAATACAATTTTTATCAAATTATTTTTCAAAATAATATTGTAGTCCAAATATCTTGATTTTATGCTCTAATAATTTTGATTTATTCTCCTTATATTACCATCCAAGAATCTCTTCTAACTTCTCCAAATTGTTATCTTCTTTTTCTATCAAGTCTTCCTTCAATTGGTGTCTCCTTTAGATAGAGGTCCAAAAATATTGTAATAGGGAAGTATTTCCAAGAGATGTATAGAGAAAATTTTAGTCAAATATTTTCTTCATCGAGTAGCCCACATTGGGTGAACCATGTTAAATTGGTGTCTCTATTGTGTGTGGTGATTTGTACATTGCTTTGATTACTATTTTTGGCATTGCATTGATATATTGGATAAAATTGTCTGAGTAAATAAAAGTAAAAAGTGGTCTTATAATGTTCACCCCCCTCATTATAAGTTTGTATTCTTTAATTGGTGTCAGAGTGGGTTTCTTAGAAAAATTTTAATAGCTTGAATAAAAATCTCATAAGAACACAAATGTATTCTCATAATCGATCTTTAGGGAATTTGGCACCATTTTTTGATGGGAATAATTATGTACTTTGTATTATGAGGATGAAGATTCACCTAATGACACTTGGAAATGAAATATGGGAAGCAATTGAGAATGGATACATACCACCAGCTACTCCACCTATAGATAAATATGGTAAGCTTCTACATTTGAATAATTCAAAGGCAATGAATGGAATTTTAAAGGGTTTAAGAGAAACATAGTTTATAAAGGTTATGCATTACATATCAGCAAAGGAATCTAGGATAAATTGAAAGGTATCTATGAGGGAGATAAAAAGGTCAAAAAATCAAAGTTGTAAAATTACAAGAGAACATTTTAAGACCTAAATATGAAGGAAGAGGAAAACATTGCTGCATATATACTTCATTTTTATGAGGTTGTTAACTTCATGCAAGGACTTGGGCTTAAATTTGAAGAAACAGATGTTTGTGATAATATTTTAAGGTCACTCCCAAAAAGGTATAGTGAAAAAATTTCAGCTATAGAGGACTTAAAAGATATTGAAATTTTGACAAGAGATGAATTACATGGAATTTTCACAAATTTTGAAATGAGAATAAAAGAGGAACCTATTCCCTAGAAATAAGAATCCTTCAAATCTACTAATAATACAAAGGGTAAGAAGCTAAATTCAATCAATGAGTCATCCAATGATGAAGAAGTAAATTATGGTAGAAGGAACAAGGAATCAAGAAAGTATAAAGGTATGAAATCAATTAGATGTTTCAATTGTGGAAAATATGGTCATTATGCATCTAATTTTTCAAAGGTTGGAAATATCAATGTTGAAGAAAAATAGGCTTAAGAATAGGGAAATAGAACAACACAAATACCAAAAGAAAAGCAGGGATGGCCAAGGCCAAGGCTAGCAAGGAAAGAAATTTTTCCAAAGGTATAAAAAAAGTTTCTATGCAGACAAGGTAGGTAAGAGTTCAAGTGATAGTGATGAAAGTTCCTCAAATAATGATGAAGATGAAATTCTATTTTTGGCAGAAGAAAAAGAAGTGGTTATAAATAGGTCACCAATAATTCTTAAGTGTTTTAGATGTGGTAACTTTGTTCATATTGAAGATAGTTGTACAAAGAACTGTTTCAGTTTCAGTGTTGATGAATATGAAGATACACTTGAAGGTCCATAAGAGGAAAGTCTTCTTATGGAAATAGAAGAAGAAATAAGTGCTTCTAGTGGAAATAAATCAGAAAAGAATGAATATGATTTCAAAGGCAAAAAAATAGAGGAAGAACCAGAGAAAGAAGAAGTTGATATTGAGGGTGAGCTTATTTTTGCTCTCGATTAATTAAGAGAGGTAAGAAAGTAAAATTCAAAACTCAAGATTTAATTTCAAGAATGTGATAAAGAGAAAGGAAGGCTTATAAAAGAACTCAATGCCTTGAAATATAAATTTGAAATGAGAAAAGGAATTGAAAAGGACATTATTGAACAGTTAAAGATAAAAGAGCAAGAATGTGATGTTCTAAATAAAGGACTTGAAAATTTTAATAACAAGATGTATCAGTTCAGGAAAAGATCAAAATATTTGGATGATATTATCAAATCACATAGATATCCATTTATGAGGATAGGACTTGGTTTTGAACAAGCACAAAGAGAATAATGAAAGGAACCAATATCAAGCTTCAAAGAAGAAGCTTTAGAAGAGGAGAGTGTAAGAGAAAGTGATACTTCAGAGGATGAGTTGGACAATAGAAAGTTCAACAAGGAAAGGAACAATGCACAAATGAGGAACAAATGGAACATGAAGCAACATAGGGTAAAAGAGGCTAAGATACCAATGGGGTCAAGGTAGAATAATTTCAATGGATGATGTTTCTCATATCACAGGTTTGGGTACAAGGCTACATAGTGTAGGACACATGAAATATAGAAATATGGGAACTGCATAAACATACATTTTTTTCAAGGGTATTACTACTCTAGTAATCAATTTGGTCACAAGGCTAGTAAATTGCAAGATTCATGGTAGGAATGGATATGGATTCACCAGGAGAAACCCTAAGATATTTGCACCTTTAAGGAATAACAACATTAAGTGTTATAAGTATAATAATTATGGGCATACAGGAAAGTGGTGTAGAGAAAAAATTCCAAAGACAAGTAGGAACATGAATATTCAAAGGAATCAAAAGGATCAATTGAGGAAGAAAGTGGACAAAGGTAAATATCAGTGTATGTTGAGAGTAAATATACTCCCACACCAAAATTAACCACCTCAAAAGGAGGTGGGGAGGGGCTAATCTAATAGTCT
Source organism: Wollemia nobilis (assembly GCA_028583015.1). Lineage (NCBI taxonomy): Eukaryota > Viridiplantae > Streptophyta > Pinopsida > Araucariales > Araucariaceae > Wollemia > Wollemia nobilis. Next base: position 539,452 of record JAQPPZ010016887.1, on the reverse strand, counting down.
CATTCTTAGCACCAAGCGCCAAAGGCAGCCCTTTTCCAAGGGGGAGAGATTTTAGTTAGGGGGAGAGCATTCATTCAAGGGGAGCAATTTTGAAAGAAGAAAAAGGTTTGGTCAAAAAAGAGGGTTTCCATCAATGACAAAGTAGGAGATTGTTGAAAATTTTGAGTTAGTTGTGTTGTCATTGATGTCAAGAGTTAGTGTCAGGAATCAGTGTAGGACTTGGCAAAAGAAGGGTTAAAATATTTATATTTTAAGCCCAAGTGATTTGGTTAAGAGCTCCACATGATTGGTCAAAAGGACGGTTAAATACCCTGAAGCAAAGGCCTAAAAGGGACAATATTATAATATTCATTATTATAATATTAAATGTGGTCAAAAAAGGTCTAAATGTGAAAGAGGAAAACACCTAGGCCCAATGGAAATAATATTATAATATTTCATTATAATATTAAAAGTTTAATTATGCCTAAGGTAGTTTATAAATAATTTATAATATTTATATTATAAATTTATTTATAAAATAATATTTTTTATAACCCAAAGTTGGGTTGGGCACCAAAAATAATTTAATTTTTATAATCTCTACTAACGTGGGAGAGAGGGAGGCATATGGTATAAATACCATAGCACTTCCCCCCAAAAGGACAAGTCTTCGAATTTATTAATGCATGCGAGTTTGGAGTGAATGCAAAATATATTCGTGAGCAAGCAAAGGACAAAGGATATAAATTTTATGTGCCCCCAAAATTTGTGGAAGTCAAATTTATTAAGGTAGAAAGGCTAAAAACCAACCAGCGGTTGGGCTAGCAGTGAATCCAAGGTGTATGAAGATTTTGGAACGTAGAGGTGCTACGTTCGATTTTTGCCAACGATGTGGGACAAATCCTTTTTGAATTTTGGTGGGCAAGGAGAAGTCAAAGCGCCCTAGGAACCTTTGAATCCCATGTGAGCACTTAGCTCACACAACAAGGGAGCCACGACTAATGCACTTCAGGTGCTTCAACCAAGGATAAAATCCTACGAGGAGCGCGTAAGGAGGTATTTAATTTTTTTTATTAAATTTCGCATTATCTAAGGTCTTTGGTGGCACTCAAAGCACATAGTTTATTTTTGCACTTGGACTATAGTGTGAAGAGGAAAATTATTAGCATGTGGGTCATTTGGATTTTGTCAAAGTGCTTAGGGAGTTAAAAGGGTAAGGTAATTAATTTTTACCTTAGAGAAAGTGAGAAATATTTTATTTAAGATTAAAAATATATTGCATTGTTTTATAAATTTAATTATTTGAAAAATGCAATATTGAGTAGGGAGACATAAGTAGTGTTTGGATTGTTTCATGCATTAAATTTCTAAAAGGGGTTATTGTGAAATTGAATGGGTGAAATATTTATTTGATAGATTTGGAGATTATAAGGTGTAATTCAGAGACACAAGTTTGAGGTAAACATCGATATTCAAGGTGATGAAAGTTCAAAAAATACAGGAAACCCTCGGGGCTCTGCGAGGATGGCAGCAGTTTCTGGAGGAGGTATGAAAAACTAGAGGAATGTAGTGATGGCATCATGTCCGTCACAGAGCATGCATTCTAGTGCTGGTATTTCATTTAAAAATGATTGGAAGGAATAGGATTTCCCATTGCATGCCAAGAATCGCTTGTTAAAGAACAATGGATGTTTGGAACGATGTGAAGCCAGGCCGGTTCTAGTGGTTCAACCAGACTCGTGGTGGCAGAAGATGTGGAGTATTTAACCAAACATGCGCTTATTGGTAAATTTATGGGAATCTGAATTTCTCTTCCCTTTGTGGAGGCTTGGGTTAGGAATACTTGGAACCCTGAAGGTGATGTGGAGGTGATGCTGAGTGCAAACAGCTATTTTATGGTGGTTTTTTCTTGTCTTGCGGATCGTAAGAAAGCATTTGAAGGAGGTCACTATTTCTATAACCAAGCGGGACTCTTTCTTAAACCATGGAATGTGGGTTTCAACCCATCAGAGGAGCGGCCGTCATGGGTTCCGGTGTGGGTTTGGCTTTCGTGGCTCCCATTGGAATTTTGGAGAAATGACATCTTGCATATGATTGCCCTTCTACTTGGGAATCCGGTTGGACCGTCACAACAGACGTTGGATAAAAAGGTAATCTTTGTTGCCCGTATCTGTGTTGAAATTGATTTAAACAATCATATTCCAGATTCTATTGAAATACAGTTCGGATCAACCACATGGGTTCAAAAACTTGACTATGAAGCTCTTCCATTTCATTGCCGGATTTGCCATGAATATGGCCACTTACAAAGAAAATGCCCTAATTTTGTCTTGTCTGTGGCTTCAAATCCTGGGCCCTCTCGAGCTGTACAAAATATGGATAAAGAAAAATCCTCGATAAAGGAGGGGGATCAGGATAAGGAAGGCTTTGTTACGGTAAAACCTCAAAACAAAGGAAGAAAGGTAAAAAGAGACATTAAGGATAACCAGACCGGATGCTCGACTCAACCGTTTTGAAATTCTAGAGAACCTTGATCAGTGCGTGGAGATACCTGAAACATCGCTACATATTATAGATATAACAGGACCAAATCAGTTGTCTCTTCATGAGGTGGAACCAAGGGAATCAGATATAGGGGGTTTAAATGAAGAATAGAGGGCTTTGGTTCCGAGTATAGGTGATATGGTTGGCCCTAGCCCTGGAAGTGAAGTTATCTTAGAAAATGGCAGAGATTTAGATATGCCCTCTCCTACCCAGACACTAATGCAATCATCCATGGACTGTAAAACTCCTATGGTGTTGGGATTGCAGCATAAAATAATTAAAAAAAATGCTTCAGATAAGAATATGAAGGTGGGTTGGAAGAAATAACAGGATAAAATTAAGTTAATGGGGGAGACTTTGGTAGAGTCAGGTTTGGTGAGAACATTTGACTCCCATTTTTATAACCCCCAAAAATGATTATACTTTCATGGAATGTAAGGGGGTTGAACAGCATCCCCAGACAAAAATGTGTTCGTGATTTGATTTGTGTTCATTCTCCGGATGTGGTTTTTATTCAGGAGACTAAATTAGCTATTGATAGTTTGTTCAATATTGCTCCCAAGTTATGGAGAAAGGGGCAATGTCAGTGTATTGGTGCATGTGGATATGCTGGTGGCCTTGCTTGCTTATGGGATCCAGTTAAGATCTCTCCTCTTACCTGGATTTCCAGCAGGTGGTCTATTTTGATGATCATGCATGATAATGAATCTGGTGAGACCATCCTACTTACAAACATGTATGCTCCTACTGATTACAATGGTAAAGTGAATTTATGGGAGCACATTGGCTTTGTGAGAAGTCTAGCTCCCCTGTACCCATGGATTTTGGTTGGAGACTTCAATTCTATCACTTGTCTGGAGGAAAAACGTGGTGGGATTGATCGTCTTGAGCATTTTTCTTCTATCTTCAATGCTCATATCTGGGCCTTGAAATTGGTTGACATCAAGCCAAATAATGGGATATTTACCTGGCATAATAGAAGATGTGGGGAATATTCCATTTCAGAGAGACTTGATAGGTTTCTGATCTCTAGTTTTTGGATTGGCAATAATAGAAGCGCTAGTTCTGTGATTCTAGAGGGTAGAGGATCTGATCATTGGCCTATCAAACTCTCTACTCTAGAGTTAGGGCTAAAAAAGAATCCCTCATTTAAGTTTCAACTTATGTGGCTGCGAGATCCTAAGCTTCATGATTTCATGCGAGGCTGGTGGACTAATGGCAAACCTCCTCATGGCACCGCTATGTACTCCTTTATGAAGCGACTACAATTTGTTAAGCATAAATTGAAGAGATGGAATAGACTAAATTTTGGGAACATTTCCTTGGCTAAGCTGGCAGCTCTTAGGAGGGTGGAAGAAGCTTCAAGGAAGATTAGAGATCAGGGAATCACAGAGGAGCTTCTTGTTGAGGAATATGAGGCTATAAAAGACCTTGCTGAATGGGAACTGAGGGAAGAATTTTTTTGGAAATAAAAAGCTTGAGTAGATTGTCTTCAGGAAGGGGATAGGAACACAGCCTTATTTTATAACTCTATTAAGGCTCGTTGTAAGGGTAACCTGATTACCTCTCTTGTTAATTCTCAGGGTGCCCTATTTTCTTGTTTTAGGGATATTTCAGAAGAGACTAAGAGGTATTTTTCCTCTCTCTTCAAGGAGGATGCCCTATCAGATGATGAGGAAGAAAAACTTATTCTAAACTGTATTCCCTCGATTGTTTCTAGAGAGATGAATGAGCACTTGATGGGTCCAATTTCCCTTGAGGAGTTGAAAAGTGTTGTATTCAAGATGAAAAAGGGGAAAGCCCCAGGTCTGGATGGATTCTCGATTGAGTTTTATCAAGAGTTTCGGGAGTTAATCAAATTTGACCTTTTGGAGGTGGTTCGTGAGTCCCAAAAGAACAAACAAATGCTAAGGGCCCTAAATGCTACCTTTGTGGTGCTTATTACAAAGAAAGAGGGAGAGAATTCCCTGGATATGTTCAGGCCTATTGCTCTCTGTAATGTTGTATATAATATCATCACAAAAATTATTGCTAAGAGGCTGAAGATATGGTTGAGAAAAATCATATCTGAGGAGCAAGGTGGGTTTGTTGCTGGCCGACAAATCATGGATGGGGTTGTTATTGCTACAAAATCTATTCACTCAATGGAAACTTCTAAGGATAAAACTATGTTCATTAAGTTGGACATGGCAAAAGCCTATGACAGAGTTAGATGGTCCTTTCTTCAAAAATTTCTTGCTGCTTTTGGCTTTGAGGAGGAATGGATTAGATGGGTGATGAGTTGTATTTCTTCTTCCTCATTCTCTGTTCTTGTTAATAACAAGACATCGAAGCTGTTTGAGGCCTCAAGGGGATTGAGGCAAGGAGATCCTCTATCTCCTTATTTGTTTATCATTATGGTAGAAGGGTTGGGCAGATTACTCAAGTCTCAGGTCAGGCATGGTCTCATTTAGGGGTGGAAGTGGGATAACAGTTTGCCACCTCTTTCCCACCTTCAATTTGTTGATGATACTGCTTTGTTGGGAGTTGCTACTATCAAGGAAGCTGGAAACATTAGACAGTCTCTTGACATATATCTTGGTGCTTCTAGACAGGTGATTAATGAGGACAAGTCCTTTATTTTATTATTCAATACCCCCCCTCTTATTCAAGCCAGGATTGCTCGCATTCTAAGATTCCAGATCTGGACTCCTCCTTCATTTATCTTGGGATTCTGATTTCATCTCATCCTCTGCCTAGATCTTCTTGGCAGTCTATACTTGATAAGTTTAGAAGGAAGGTAAATCACTGGACTATCATATGGCTATCCTCTGTAGGTAGAGTATTGCTTTTAAAATTTGTTATTCAAGCCTTACCCATTTACAGATGTTTTGTGCAAACGGATCCTTCTCGTTTCATCAAGGATATGGATGCTTTTTCAAGATAGTTTTTGTGGTCTAGCAAACTTGATCAATATAAATGCAGTTTGGTTAGATGGGATCCCATTTGTAGGCCAGTTCAAGAGGGAGGCCTTGGGTTGCGACAGGAAACTCTTTCTGGGTAGGCTTTGGCTACGAAACTTTATTGGAGATGGTGTACCTCTCAAGATCAGATTTGGGCTAAAATATTATCTTATAAATACTTGAGAGGTATTTTTGAGGCAGATATCCCTAGAGCCAGTTTGGTTGGGAAAGGCTCTGTTATCTGGGACACTCTGAAAAGAGGAGCTAATTTAATTAAGCAGGGTTTGTTCTGGATTTGCAATCGGGGATCAGATGTTCTTTTTGGGAGGATTCTTGGGATGGCCACCCTCCTATCTTGACTCAATATCCCAGGTTACATTCCCTAAGCATTTGTTTCTTGGAAGCAAGATGGTATCATGTGGAGGACTTTAAAAAAATCCATTATTTTGGAAATATGGAGATGTACAGATGGAAATATCCACAGGAATGGACCCAAGGGGGATTGACCAAGGATAGAGATGTGCTTGCTCTTATTCTTGCGGGGAGGTACTATTCTTCATTGAGGGATAAAGACATTCTGGATTGGAACCCTAATCCCAAGGGAACCTACTTTGTAGCCTATGGTTATCAAGTTCTTGATAAGCAAAAGTTTGGAAGTATCCCTGTCACATGGTGGAAAAAGGTGTGGAATAGATTTGCTTGGCCGAAATGTAACTTTTTTCTCTGGCTGGTAGCTCGTAATAAATGCCTCACTTGGGATAACTTGAGGAAGAGGGGATTTTAGGGTCCCTCTTTATGTGTCCTTTGTGGTAAGAATGAGGATGACTCTTCTCATTTATTTTTCCAATGCTCCCTTGCTAGAGACATTTGGCACTGTTGGTGGAGTGCCTGGAACCATCCTTGTTTTCATGTGCTCTCCCTGGTGGAGTTTTGGAGTAGTCTGGGCAGACCTCCAGCTAAGGCCCCCTTCCTCAAAGTGGCTTGGAATTTGGGCCCTTCCTGCATCATCTGGAAAATTTGGCTCGAACAAAATCGTCGCATTTTTTAGGGAAGTCATTTGGCTGTTCAACAGATCTGGCAAAGGATCCTATGTATGGTTCAAGAAACTATCCATAGTAAATGTGATGTGGACCCCCATTTGGACTCTAGGGAGAAGAATGTATGACAGGCCCTTGGTTTGTTTGGGGTTGGTGTGAATTCTTCTAGCCCTAGTAGGATTCCTCAGCTTAGCAAGAAGGTTAGGAGAGAGGGTAGATGGAGATTTCCTCCTAGAGGAGTTTTAAAAATTAATACTGATGGGTTGTCCAGGGGCAATCCTGGACATGCTGGAATTGGTGGTGTTCGGAGAGATTCTGCTGGCGTGGTTAGTTTTTTCTTTTCCATTTATAAATGTGTTCACTCCAACAATCTTATGGAAGCTCTGGAAATACTTGAGGCCTTGCAAAGGGGGTTTTCTCTTTGCTGGCACAGGATTCTTTCCGAGTCTGACTCTCAAATTTTGGTTAATATTTTAAACAACAAAAGAGTGGAGGATTTTAATTGGCAGTTGGCCTCTGTGACCATTCAGATTCTAAGAATGAGTGAAGAGTTTGAATTTATATCCTTTGTGCACATTCCATGGGAATGGAATGGGGTTGTTGATTACCTGGCCAAAAGGGCTTCTGAGCTATTGGATACTCAGAGTATTGATAACTGGGAGAGTCTCCCGTCTGGGTATTCTCAACACCTACGGGAGTTGATCCATAAGGATGTTCAGACTTAATCTGGTTTGTTTTTTTTTTTGGTTTTCTTTGGGAGTTGACCTTTTCTGGTGATTTAGCCTATCTTGTTGCTTATTTGAGTCTTGGTTGGGGGCTTAGATGTACTTTGTAATTTACAATTTTTATCAATAAATTTTTACCCCTTTATTTAAAAAAAAAGGTGTAATTCAGAATTAATAATTTGTGTATGGTAAAATATTTGAAGGAAATAATTGAGGGTAGATTTTTTATATTCTAACCATTGATATTGGCAAAGAGGTTGGTTGTGTTGAGACAAATTTCGAGGTTATTTCTCCATCAAGAAAAAGGTATAGGCATATCTTCCTTGTGAGTGAATGATTGTTAGATTGAATTTTATAAATGCTAAGTTGGAGTGAAAAGGTTTGTTCGATAGGTATTGTTGAGTAAGCTTTCATGTGCATGATTGGTGAATGTTTGTGAGAACATTTGAGTGAGAGATTGTGAACTATATTGAACTAGGTTTTATGAAATATCATGAGTATCATTGTTATGTGAAGTTGTTTTATAAGCATTGTTGGAAATATTTGAGTAAACCTTCATGTGCATGATTAGGGTTTGTGAAAATAACATGAGTATCATTGTTATGTGAATGAGGAAACATCTTGAGTCAAGGATTGAGTTGTTGAAAGCATTGCAAAACACTTGGTTAGGGTTTATAAGCAAGTTGTGCTTCATTGAGTGATTTTTTGAGTGGATTTGTTTGAGCATAGTTGATTGAGAGTGTTGGAGTGATAGTTCAAGTTCTGTGAAACAAATTATTCTTTATTCTTAATTTATTTTAAGATAGTTTGGAAGTGATTGAGTGTTGTGTGAGAGTGAAACATATTGAGTCTCTAACCATTCTCTATATATTTTTATGGTAAAACAAGAGATATTGAAAGTGATTGAGCATTTTTAAGAGTGTGAAGCATATTGAGTCTCTAACCATTCTCTATATGTTTCTATAAGATTAACAAGATTCTGAGTGAAACTTGCTTGTGTGATTGAAGAGATTTTTGTCATAGATTGAGTTTATTTGAACAAGCTTTTATGGGAACTAGTGAGAATATTTGAGCAAGTCCTAGAGTGGACTTAAGGACATATTTGTGTGAGATTTTGTAGAAGCTTACTGTATGGACCCAGAGACGCATGCACTGCTTTACTCTACTTGCAATATTATATCCAAAATAAAATGAAAGACCATGAAAAATATATAACATGGAAAGTAACAAAGATAGATATCTTTACTTGTATTAAAACCTAGTTACATGTCAGTCCCTCTTAGAGATACCCATTTTGATACAATGAATTACAAATGAGGAAGATGTCCCCTAGCAATGGGTGGTGCGCTTTCACAGGATTCCCAGTTCTACACATGGAAATGTATGAGGTTTTACAGATGCCTCATTCTCTAGGTTTGATTTCTAGAGGGATCCTCTTGCTCTTGTATGTTGTGGATTTGCTCGATGAACCTGTAGCCCTATAAACAATGAAACAACACACGCTTAGATGTCTGATATTACCTCCTTAGATGAGGTTGTTAGCAATAAATGAACTTAATGAAAAATATGATGAAACTATGCTATGAAATCATGTAAATCTATGCTAATGATATGAAGACGTGAAGAAAGCAAAATAAAATAATCTAATGTCTAAACCTTAAGCTAGGCCTACGGGCCACTATCCAGGACAACGGCCGCTAAAGTGAAACTTGCCTTCTTTGCTCCAAGGCTATGGAACAAAGCTTGTATCCAATGTTGAAATGGTGGTCGATTTTTTCATGTTAAACCCTTGATCGGCTAGCACCTTGTTGCTCCTCAATGATGCTCCAATATGCTCTCCAATTTGGTAGGGCTTCACTATAATGGTAGTCTCCAAGGGAAGCTCTCCAAGTCTCGAAAGCTCTCCTCAATGACCTTTCCTGATAAATTCAATATACTTGGTGCTCTTAGGATTGCACCTTTTAAAGTATGTGAAACCCAAAACCCTAGGATTGAATTCATCATGCGTAGTGAATGTTAGCATGAGAAGCTTTTATCTTTTCTATTTTTAAAGACCAGTTAATCAAATTCTAAATTCAGACTCAAGTCCTCCATGTGAACTGGTCATGAAGAAGAATGCAAAGTTACTCTCGCTCACCTTTATTGCATGCAGACTACCACTTTCACCCATGATTAGGCTTGTTTGTTGGCAAAACGCCTTTTATGGCTTAGCTAATGTCATCTATAGTAGCTAAGTCTTGGTCGCTCTAGGCTACAGCGGCTAAGGTTTGGCCACTATAGGCTACAACAACTAAGGTTTGGCCACTCTAGGCTATAGCGGCTAGAATTTGGCCACTCTAGGCTACAACGACTAGGATCTAGCTGCCCTGGTTTACAACAGCCAAGCTTGGATGGGCTTAGAATGCCCCAGATGAGTGGTGAGAACCACTTTTGATACTTGTAAAGTCCAAGGTTTAGTCATATGGTCTAGGAATGTGCCTATGTGGGTAGTTCTCCTAAACATGACATGTTTTAGGTGTCTACACTTACAACCATATTTAAGTTAAGTTTTAGTGAAGACTTACTGAGAAAATTGGACAAGTTCTAGTGAGAAATTATTAAGCATATTTGAGGTAAATCTTGGTGAAGACTTGTGGACAGGTTAGTGTAAGCTTTTGTGGATTCTTACAATGCATAATTGAGGCAAGTATTTGAGAATAATTGATATCAAATTTGAATGATTAATTTGTTCAAACCTTGAGTTAAGGTTTGGGTTAGATGTAGCAGAGTAGATTTATGATTGGATCAAGCTTTTTGTTAAGGCTTGAAGATAGATTTGAGGATAGAGTTTGGTGTAGGTTTAAGGACAAGTTTGTGCTAGACCAGAGAAAAATATTGAGTATATTTGTGCTATAAGGACTGTGTTTAGTGTAGATTTGAGACAAATATTGAGTAGATTTATGCTAGACCAAAGGACTATGTTTAGTATAAATTAAAGATAGAGATTGACCAAATTTGTGCTATACCAAAGGACAGTGTTTAGTACAAATTTGATACAGAGCAGAGAAAACTTTGGAGGTGACGGAGCAGAGGATGGTAGTATCTAGTGGATAGAGATCCATTAGCTAAGGTAGTGAGGATAGAGATCTTCTATGTGAGGATAGATTCTTCTGTGAAGAGAGATCCATAATCCAAAGTAGTGGAGGCAATAGTATTCTATAGTATCACAAGACAAAGCAAAGGAGAAGTAATTCTCCTATGGATAAAGATCCATAAAATAGCTAAGAAGATTGGTGTCTCCTATGGTTTGGTTCCCACAAACTAGATTAGAATATTGGTGTCTCCCTTGGACAGAGGTCCATAAACATTGTAATAGGGAAGGATTCCCAAGATATTTATTGAGAAAATTTTAGTGAGATATTTTCTTCATGGAGTAGCCCACATTGGTTGAACCAGGTTAAATTGGTTTCTATATTGTGTGTGGCGATTTGTGCATTGCTTTTATTATTTTTATTGACATTGCATTGATATTGTATACATAAAAACACAACACCATTGCAATAAAAATGACACAATTTATTAAATTTAGGAAAATCCCTTTTGATACACTTTGACCCGTTTAGGGTGCATTTTACAAAGAGATGTGCCAAAGGGGAATCCCTTTTACAGATCAAATATGGTGTCTTCATCTCTTCATGCTACAACAATGTGAGAGGTGGGTTTGTCGTGACCACCGTGATGAGCTTTGAGCTTGTTGAATCTAGAACCTGTAATCTACACACATGTAAATAAACAAATGTTTAGTAGCACCTATCACAATGAATATGATAAATGTAAATGTAAAATGACTAATGTAAATGAATATGAATAGAAGAAAACAAACAATGAGTATGGCTTCCACAACACAATCCGGGTAGCATAACATTAGCATTTCCTTCTCCCCCTTTTTCTTGGACATGTGATGGTTCCTTTATAGGCCTTTGAGGGTTTTGGAGGGAAGGATAGGTGGCAATCCAGAACTGCCAAGTGGCAAGGACTGGGTAGCCACCTATCCTAGATAGTTGTAGTGAGTCACTAGAAGTGTCTCACTTAACTGGGGATATGTGGCAAGTGGGTAGGTGCAAGTGGAGTGATGTGTGGAGTGAGGTGTGAGATGTGGCAGGTGGGTAAGTGCAAGTGGAGTGAAATGTGGAGTGAGATGTGAGATGTGGCAAGTGTGTAGGTGCAAGTGGAGTGATGTGTGGAGTGAGGTGTGAGATGTGGTAGGTGGGTAAGTGCAAGTGGAGTGATGTGTGGAGTGAGGCGTGAGATGTGGCAGGTGGGTAAGTGCAAGTGGAGTGAAATGTGGAGTGAGATGTGAGATGTGGCAAGTGTGTAGGTGCAAGTGGAGTGATGTGTGGAGTGAGGTGTGAGATGTGGCAGGTGGGTAAGTGCAAGTGGAGTGAAATGTGGAGTGAGATGTGAGATGTGGCAAGTGTGTAGGTGCAAGTGGAGTGAAATGTGGAGGGTTGCCCCATGTGAAGGGACAAAGGGAACAATGGTGTATGAGAGGTGGCAAAGGAGTGATGGTGATGTGGCCAGGACACATGTCAAGTGAGGAGAGAGGGTATCCTAGGAGGATATTTTCCAGATTTAATAAAATCTAGAAAATATAATTATGTGCAGGATTTTATGCCTAAGTCAAAACTTAGGCACATAATGTTATGTAGAACTGAAATGTGCAATGTGGATGAATAATGTGTAGGAATTATATGCCTAAGTTTAGATTTAGGCATATATTATTATGCAAAATTGTGATGTGTAATGCCAATGAATAACGTGCAAGGATTATATGCCTAAGTTTAGACCTAGACATATATTATTATGCATAATTGTGATGTGTAATGCAAGTGCCTAGATTTTAGTGTCTATAGATGCCCCTTTTTGTACCGCATTGTGTGAAACACAATGTGGTGCAAAAATAAAAGACACGTGGTTTTATTTGATGGAGGAATGGACTCAAATATTTTTGATGCAAAGAATGAATGACGTTTTTTTGAAAATTTTGATTTGTTTGCTTACCCCCTCAATTGGCGAATGGGTAAAGGATGAAACCCATGAGCCAATTGACTAAATGTGGATGATGAAAGGAGGTGGTGTATTGAATGATGTGGATGTAATGAAAATGTATGTCATTTTGATCAACTTGATGCCCCAAGTTTGGGATTGTTTGTATTTTTGCAAATTTACCTTTGGTTTTGATGGTGCACAAAGTGTTGTAAAATCTTCGACCACGTTTAGAGTTCTTGTTCCACTATGACTTTAGCAATTCCTTCCAAATGATGGGTTCAAGGAACCAGTCATTCAGGAATTTGATACTCGAGTGATTTTTGATTATTACCAAATTGTGTTTGGTTGTTTTTCGCTTTTGACCCAACGAAAGGGGTTGAAGGATAACCTTGTGCAAATTTGTTTTGAATACGATCAAGCTCAAATATCGAGGGACATAGTTGATGTAATGCCATAGTGATTTGAAATGTTTGTTTGAATGAGTGTCCTTATGGTGAGCTACCCATCCGACCGGATTGCATGGATTGCTAGTCACTGCAACCGCTAGGTGTATAGGGTAATCCACTAGATACAAGGTTCACTAAATGATGTGATGATGATGATGATGATTATTATTTGGAGGTTTTTGCAATGTTTTTGTAGCCATTTGCATTTGAAGGGGAGTTGTGTAATATGGTCACAAATAAAATTCAACTTGTGTTGCCCCAATCATGGAAAAGATGCTCATTTTAATGAGCATAATTTGCATGATTAAGTGTTTTGAGTGTTGACTTTGATTATGTAACTGTATTTGTTGATTTTGTCTTCCTCTTCAAGCGATTATTCAATGGAGAAGATATGAAATGATGTAAACGATGAAACAATTGATAATGGTTGGATGGAATGGATGTTTTATTTTTGTTTCAACTGTGATTTTGACCATTGTTGATAATTGTGCACTTCTATCCCTTGGAGCAGTCCAGCCATATGGCTTTCTTAGGGAATCGAGATGATAACAATTCATTTCTTGCATGAGGTGAATCACTTTTCAAGGGCCTTATGGTAACCTATCCATCCTACCAGATTGCATGGATTGCCAGTTGTTGCAACCACCAGGTATATAGGATAAGTTACTGTATACAAGGATTACTTGAGGCTAAGTGGAAGAAGGAAATGTACACCTCTATCCCATGGAGCAGTCCAACCTCATGGCCTTCTTAGGGAATTGAGATGAGAACACTTCTATTCTTTCAAGAGCTTGTTGAATTTGTTTTTGACCAAAGGAATTGATATATCTTTGGATTTTTCTTTTTTTGTTTGTTTTTTTTTTTTTTAGAATGCATGTTTTTTTTTTTTGTATGACAAAAGATGCATGGAAATATTTTTGGTGTTTTTTCATTTTTTTATGACAAAATATGCATGGAAATGTTTTTTGTTTTATGTTTTTGTATGACAAAAGATGCATGGAAATATTTTGGCTATTTTTTTTTTGATGTTTTTGAAATGGAAAGAAAGCACAAGATGTTTTGTTTTTTTGTTTTTGTGTTTTTATGTTTTGATGATTGACTTTTTTTTTTTTTTTTGACCAAAGGAATTTGAGAACCTTTAGAGCATTTTGGATTTATTTGACCAAAGGGGTTTATGCCTTTGGGGCTTTTTGAATTGTGTTAATGATAATTGTCCTTATGGTAATCTACTCCTCCTACCAGATTGTATGGATAGCCAATCGCTACAACCGCTAGGGTGCTAGAGTAAATCACTAGATACAAGGATCACTTAAGGCCGAGTGAAAGAAGGAAATGTGCATCTCTATCCCATGGAGCAGTCTAGCCGCATGGATTTATTAGGGAGTTGAGATTATAACATTTCAATTTTTGAAAGCCTTGTTGAGATTGAATTTGACCAAAGAATTTGTGTTACCTTTGGAGTTTTTTTTTTTGAATTGAATATGACCAAAGGGTATGATTCCATTGGAGCTTTTTGAATTTGATTATTTGAAATGTTAATGTTTAATGTGATTTTTGGGGTAGGTGTGAGACTTTGAATCCTCCCAAGTTGTTTGATTGATTGTTTGATGTGATTGATGGGGAAGGTGTGAGACCTTGAACCCCCCAAGTTGTTTTGTAATTGTTTATGTATATGTGCAATGATTGATTGTTCAAATTGATTTTTTTTTTTTGTACATGTTATGAAATGTATATGTTATGAATGAATGCAAATGAATGAAGGGTGTTGCTTTATTAATCATGGCTCAAAGATATTTTGAACCATTTGAATGAATGGTGTTGCTTTATTGATCATTGTTCAAAGATATTTTTGAACCATTATGTAGCAAACTTTGCCTTTATTGCTTAATCGGGGGCACCAATATGATACTACTAGTATGACCACCTAGATGAAATGGATTATGATATTTATGACTATGTGATGGTGGTACGGAATGGAGGCTTGCTTATGAATTTATTGTCTTTAGGGATAAAATATCTAGAGTTGTTTTGCAAAGACTCAAACATCCTAGTGTATCAAACACACTCACTAATTCTACCTAATTCTTCTAGGACCAAATGTGTGTGTAGTGAGTTCATTTACCGAATCAAGAGCATGGTAATGACCCGAGACAATCAAGAACCAATGTGTGTGCAATTGAGTTCATTAACTCATATTGAGTAAATTGGGTAAACCTATTATGGATGAAAACCAAGAAGCTAGCTTGTTCGTATGTGCGGTCAGAGGTCTCTTTAAAATAGGCATGTCGCCTCGCATGAGCGTACTCCACTACCAGTCAAGCATCTATAGCCCCGATGGAGGCTAACTCCATAGTCCATGATTTATGTTTTTGATTTCTTGAATTTTGGGGATGACTACTTAACCGTCTGACTGGAAATGTAGTACGATCCTTACAACCCAATTAATTAGTGGTGTGTGATGTAAAGGAATTAGAGCTTTGGGGAATTGGATTCTCAACCTAAGTGTGATGAGAATTGTACCCTATCCTTGCTACTCTATTTTTTTGAATTTGAAGCACCTGTGATAGTAGTGAAAACCACTGTTGTCATGGACTATGTTGCATAATGGGACAAGCAAGGATGACCCTTTTCACCTCAAGGTTTCCACCAAGTATGGTGTTATCCCTATTTGACACAAGATGTTTTTAATTTGTGAAATTGTGTTTGGTTCTGAATGTTTTTGAGATCAATTTCCAATACTCAAGATTTGCTTAGTGTATATATGTGCAATGGTCCTAAAATAATTTGACATATGTTTCGGAGGTTGCTTAAGACACTAGCAGTGGCCGAGTGATTGAAAGCACCTAGGATTTGGCTTAGGAAGCAATGTATTATTATGACTGATGGTTTTGGTGATGTTTGATGTGAGGTGCCCCTGATTTAAGGCAACAAGACATAGTGCACTATCAATTATTCTTGACTTTAATGAATACGAATGGTATGAATGTGCAAATACTATGAAAGTTGTAATGTGCAAATGCAATGGAAGAAGGATTGTGAACATGATTTATTAAAAATGCAATGTGTATGAAAATATTTTTGTGTTTTATATTTATTGTTGTTTTTTTTTTTTGTCTTTTGATGTTTTTGAGATGAAATATGACCAAAGGGGTTTGGTTCCTTTGGAGCTTTTGAATTTCATGTGACCAAAGGAGTGTTGGTTCTCTTGGAGCCTTTTGAATGAAAATTGACCAAAGGAGTGCCTCCCTTGGAGCATTTTGAAATGAGATTTGACCAAAGGGGTTAGGTTCCTTTGGGACCTTTTGAATTGATTTGACCAAAGGGGTGCCCCCTTTGGAGTTTGTTTTTGATTGATTTGACCAAAGGGGTGTCCCCTTTGGAGCCTTTTTGATTTATTTGACCAAAGGGGTGTCTCCTTTGGAGCATTTTGAATTGAATTGACCAAAGGGGTGTCTCCCCTTGGAGCATTTTGATTTGAATTGACCAATTGATATGATTTGACCAAAGGGGTGTCCCTTTTGGAGCATTTTTGAATTGAATTGACCAAAGGGATTAGGTTCCTTTGGGACCTTTTGAATTGATTTGACCAAAGGGGTGCCCCATTTGGAGTTTGTTTTTGATTGATTTGACCAAAGGGGTGTCCCCTTTGGAGTGTTTTGAATTGTATTGACCAAAGGGTATTCCCCCTTGGAGTATTTTGATTGATTTGACCAAAGGGGTGTCCCCTTTGGAGCCTTTTGATTTGAATTGACCAAAGGGATTTGGTTCCTTTGGAGCCTTTTGAATTGATCAAAGGGGTTTGGTTCCTTTTGAGCCTTTTGATTTGATTTGACCAAAGGGGTTTGTTCCTTTGGAGCCTTTTGATTTGATTTTACCAAAGGGATTTGGTTCCTTTGGAACCTTTTGATTTGATTTGACCAAAGGGATTTGGGTCCTTTGGAGCCTTTTGAATTGACCAAAGGGGTTTGGTTCCTTTGGAGTCTTTTGATTTGATTTGACCAAAGGGGTTTTGTTCCTTTGGAGCCTTTTGATTTGATTTGACCAAAGGGGTGTCCCTTGTGGAGCGTTTTGAATTGTATTGACCAAAGGGTATCCCCCTTGGAGTATTTTGATTGATTTGACCAAAGGGGTGTCCCCTTTGGAGCCTTTTGATTTGAATTGACCAAAGGGGTTTTATTCCTTTGGAGCCTTTTGATTTGATTTTTTTTTTGAATTTTGATATGAATGTGGAAGGTGGTTTAGGTGAAATGAGGTGGCGAATGTGAAGGTATGTGTGTGAAAATGTGATGGAAATACAAATGAATAACACACAAATAAAATAAACAAACAATGTTTTCTAAGTTTTTTTTCAAGTTTTGTTTTCGATGTTTGATTTTTTTGATTGTTTTTGTTCTTTTATTTTTGTTTTGAATTTCAGTGAGTTTTGATGTTGTTGGAATTTTGAAGAAGTTTTTTTTTTTTTTGGGATAAGAATAAAGGAGCTCGATTAATATGGTGATTAGGAACACTAGTTCCAAGCATGATTTCTCAAAAGAGTCTAGGGTACACCGCTTAAATCCCAGTGGGGGGTTTGCCTAGCTCTTCCACTCTGATTCAACAATCGTTCCAACAATGGGAGATAGCTTGTACACAAGTGACCTATACCAACTTAAGGACTTCCCTATTCTGTTTAAGGCATCTAGGGGGCAAGTCGGTGGAAGGAGATGAATTCCAACGTCACCGGTCTAAATTGGAGGTTGGTGATTAAATCCAACCTACCAATGTTATTGTGAAACGTGCAAGTGTGTGAAGGTTTTGTTTTCTATTGTGTGATGCAAAGTAGTATGCAATTCCATTTATTGCCTATGAATGTGAAAATAAAAACATACAAGGGCAAACAATATTTACACAAGTAAGCAAAAATGTTGTGCAAAATTGAATTTTTTTTTTTTTTTTTTAAGTTTGTGATTTTTTTTTTGTTTTAATTTTTGTTAAGTGTGATTGATTTGTTTGAACAATTTTGTTTTATTGACAAGATAAAAACTGAAAAGGAAAATAAGTTGATTTTTTTTTTTTTTGTATAATGCAAAATGAACGCTAAAGATGCAAAGTGTCGTGCAAACGAATATGATGCCTAAAATATTTTCAAGATGAAAAATGCAATATAGTTTTAAAATATTTTTCTATTGCATTTTTATTTTTTTGATTTTATATAAAAAAAAAAAATATTATTATTATTTTTTTTTTTTTTTTTCAAATGTTTATAATAATTTATTTATTTTTAAAGTTTAAAATTTTTATTTTTTAATGTTTTTATTTTTATTTTTTTTATTTTATTAATAATTAAAAAAAAAATTGCGGTGCGATTCTACACGATTAATCGCACAATGCATGCAGATCTTGCATGGTTAACTATGTAGTTAATCTGTGCAGTGAACTCCACAGACTATGTAGTTAACTGTGCACAGTCTGGGCAGTTATTGTGTAGTACTGAACAGTTAACTGTGTAGTTAACTTCATAATCTGTGTAGCTAACTGTACAGTTAACTGAGTAGTTAACTGCACAAACTATGTAGTTAACTATGTAGTTAGTGCAGTTAACTGCACAACACAGTTCTGCATAGTCAACTGTGTAGTTAACTACATAGTTGACTGTGCAGAACTGCGCAGTTAATGTGCATTTATTTAAAAATAAATAAATAAATAAATGAAAATAAAGATTTTTTTTTAATTGTATAATGAAATTAAAATAGATAGAAGTTTTAAAAACACAATACAATATTTTTTTTTAAATAAAAAAAAATTAAAGGATTTTTTTTCTAGAAACTAAAGAACACTTATCTAGATTTCCTGCTCTTGAGGAGGTTTCTATTATGAAATTCAGACCTTTTATTGCTCCTTATGAAGATGCACTATGGATTGGTAAACCCTGCAATTACACAAAGAGATACAAAGTTAATATTCTAAATAAAAAAATAAGAGGGAAAAGGGGTAAGAAGACCGTGATCGCCAATTTGTATACATAAAAACACAACACCATTGCAATAAAAATGACACAATTTATTAAATTCGGGAAAGTCCCTTTTGATACACTTTGACCCTTTTAGGGTGCATTTTACAAAGAGATGTGCCAAAGGGGAATCCCTTTTACAGATCAAGGATGGTGTCTTCGTCTCTTCATGCTACAACAATGTGAGAGGTGGGTTTGTCATGACCACCATGATGAGCTTTGAGCTTTTTGAATCTAGAACCTGTAATCTGCACACATGTAAATAAACAAAGGTTTAGTAGCACCTATCACAATGATAATGATAAATGTAAATAAAAATGACTAATGTAAATGAATATTGATAGAAGAAAACAAACAATGAGTATGGCTTACACAACACAATCCGGGCAGTATAACATTAGCATTTTCTCCTCCCTTTTCTTGGACATGTGATGGTTCCTTTATAGGCCTTTGAGGGTTTTGGATGGAAGGATAGGTGGCAATCCAGAACTGCCAAGTGGCAAGGACTTGGTAGCCACCTATCCTAGATAGTTACAGTGTGTCACTAAAAGTGTCTCACTTAACTGGGCATATGTGGCAAGTGGGTAGGTGTGAGTGGAGTGATGTGTGGAGTGAGGTGTGAGATGTGGTAGGTGGGTAAGTGCAAGTGAAGTGAAATGTGGAGTGAGATGTGAGATGTGGCAAGTGTTTAGGTGCAAATGGAGTGATGTGTGGAGTGAGGTGTGAGATGTGGCAGGTGGGTAAGTGCAAGTGGAGTGAGGTGTGAGATGTGGCAGGTGGGTAAGTGCAAGTGGAGTGAAATGTGGAGTGAGATGTGAGATGTGGCAAGTGTGTAGGTGCAAGTGGAGTGATGTGTGGAGTGAGGTGTGAGATGTGGCAAGTGGGTAAGTGCAAGTGGAGTGAGATGTGAGATGTGGCAAGTGTGTAGGTGCAAGTGGAGTGAAATATGGAGGCTTGCCCCATGTGAAGGGACAAAGGGAACAATGGTGTATGAGAGGTGGCAAAGGAGTGATGGTGATGTGGCCAGGACACATGTCAAGTGAGGAGAGAGGGTATCCTAGGAGGATATTTTCCATATTTAATAAAATCTAGAAAATATAATTATGTGCAGGATTTTATGCCTAAGTCAAAACTTAGGCACATAATGTTATGTAGAACTGAAATGTGCAATGTGGATGAATAATGTGCAGGAATTATATGCCTAAGTTTAGATTTAGGCATATATTATTATGAAAAATTGTGATGTGTAATGCCAATGAATAACGTGCAAGGATTATATGCCTAATTTTAGACCTAGACATATATTATTATGCATAATTGTGATTTGTAATGCAAGTGCCTAGATTTTAGTGTCTACAAATATATTAGATAATATTCTTTTATTAAAGAAGAGTAAAAAGTGGTATTATATTGTTCACCTCCCCACTCTCAGTATAAGCTTGTGTTATTCATAAATATTATACAATATGAATCACAATAAATAAAAACTTTACAACATGCACTATACACTACTCTATATTCTACTCTAGTTTATGATAAAGCAACTATATGTTAAAGTTTGCTCTATCCAAAAATAGCTCTAATCCAAGAGCAAATATATGATGAGTAGTAGATTTTTTATCATAAATTAATCCTACCTAGTCTACATTAGTATGTCTAACCAATTGAAATTCATTAGATTTTTAGTAAAATAGGCCAAAGTTAAGGGTAACTTTGATGTATGTAATAATATATTTTACAACTTACCAATGCTATATTTGGGTATTTGACATGAAAAATATAAATAACTCACTACAAAAAATAAATTTCATTTAGTGGTCATAAGATAAATCAAGTTTCCTACTAACTAAAAATATACTGACTCATTGACCAAAGATGAATCAGAGTTGGATGAAAATTTTAGTCCAACTTTCATAGTTGTAGAGATCAAATTGTAAATTTCCATCCAAAATATTTCTAAAATTATTTTGGCATTTTGATTTCTTATATAAAATATTTAATATGATCAACTTACCATAATTCTATTTGGGAAGGAATGAATGAGATTTAAATTTTTTGTATCAAAAACTATATGTACATCCAATTTTACTTGTTAAATTATAAGTGCTTTACAACTAATAATAACAAGAACATGTTTTAAAATATGATAGATTGATGTGGATGGGGACGCAGATGGGTCCTATTAGGTTAAATCTACCTACGTTGCTCTTAGATCAGTGGAGGAAGACTTTTTTTCCTACAAATCAAAATTGGTTAAAAAATTTAACGTCGAAGATGCCTTATTAGATGGATGTTAAGAATGCCTTCTTGAATTAAAATCTAGAAGTTGATGCCTTTATGGTGCATCCATAAGGGTTTTAAGTGCTAGAAAAAGAACATCTAATTTTTAGACTAAGTCCCTATATAAACTTAAATAGACTCTCTAAGATTAATATATCAAAAGGAATCAATATCTTAGATATTTGGGATTCAATCAAAGATTTTTTATCCTAATATTTTTATAATCTCCACTCTTTTTGTAAAAGTAAACAAGTGGTGCAATCACTAACATATTTAAGGAGCCTCTATGCACAACACCATCCCTAACATCTTCCATGTGTGCCAAAACCTAAATTCTTTGATAGCATATGGTATTTTGGTACGCCTCCCTGTCATATTTAATAGTAGCTAAAATTGTGGTGCACCTCTCTAACATATTTCATGTGCACCAAACCCCTATGAGTTTTAAGCCTTTGAAGGCTTTCAAATATTCCTTGTTGTCCCTTGATGTCTCTTCTAAAGTCTCTCATTAAATCAGGTATAAATTTTAATATTTTTTTCTGGTTTTGAGCTAATCATTCCTTGGTACAGCGAAGTTCATAGCCTTTGAAGGATTTAAAATCTTACCTCGTTGCCTCTTCTCTCATGACATCTCTTTTCTAAAATCCTTGGTAAATAATGTTATATTTACTTTAAGTTTCAAAACTTAGGGTTTCAAATTATTTTTTATTGAGTGAGAATAATACTTTTGCTCATTGTATAAATTTGTAACCCTCTAAAAATGCTTATATCATTTTATTTTAGTGCCTTTCCTTGGCCACTATAAGAAATCAAAAGGATAAAATTGTAATCTCAATAAAAAAATATTTTTTTGGGGGGGGTTTAGGTGCAATATTTAGCACCTATTCTAAAATATTCATAGGGGGGTTTGTTGTTGTTTTGGTCATTGCCTCTATAATTTTTATTTTGATCTTATTCCTATTACTATGTTATTTAATAGAATTATATTAAAATCAAATTCCTTTTATTTTGATATAATTACTAGTTAAGTTAAATATTGATGAGCAAATTCAAAGGATCCTTTTATTAAGAAAATATTCATTTTTTAATTAAGAGGATATTTATTTTAAGTTAAATTTTTAATAAAAAAATTTAATCCTTCAATATTGTTACTTAATAACATTTTTAATAACCTTAAAAAGATCATTAAAAATTTATTAATCACCCATCTTCCTAGTATTGGACTTCTAATAACTTACAGTTTCCCTCACATAAGGGCGGGTTATTACAAACCCGATATTAAGATCTGGATGATTAAAAACCTATATTCCAAGTATCAACTCTCCTCTTTACTTATACTTTCCCTCATTTAAGGCCGAGTAATTGAGAAGAAAATATATATAGACCTGGCAATATACAATTGGTCTATTTAGGTTTATCAAAACTCCTCATTTACTTATAGTTTCCCTCTCGTTAGGGTGGGTACTTTGAGGAACTTGGTATTTCTTAAAGGTTTTTTTTTCCTTATTTATAAGATCCATTGCATTCTCTAAATAATATAATTGAAGTTAAAGGGAAGAATTATTGGTTCACTTCAATTTTCTTTGGAAAAATGAATACAATGAATACAATTGATCCACTCACCCCTCACAACTATCATACATGGAAACCTAAAATATTAAATCTCATTTTTCAAAAAGGTCTCACACACCTTCTAGAAGAGAAGCAACCTAAATTTGAAAAAGAATATGAAATTTTTGTTCATAAAGGGAATATGTATGAAAAAATGGGTATTATAAGCACCAATATAAATGAAATCTTATGGTTTCACATTATGGATTGTAAAAATCCATATAAAATTTAGAAAAAACTAAAGAACTTATTTGGAAAAGTAGATCAAATAAGGTCAATGCAGCTAGATGGAGAATTAACAACGTTATCTCTTGAAGACTTCAGCAATATTGTTGACTTTATCACCAAATTTAAAGAATACCTCACTCAATACAAAGGCAGTGGCAAGAAAAAAATAGAAGAAGAATGCATCTATCTAATTCTTTCTTAATTAAATGGTGTATTTCAAATTTTTACAACCACATTTTTATCTACAAAAGATGCTCTTGGTGCAATTTTTAAAATGCCCTCCTTAGAGTAATTTTGTGATAGGCTAACTAGAGAAGAAACCAAACTTGCAAAGTATGAGATATCTTCCTCTTCCTCAAAATCCTTAGTAGCATCCACTAAAGAAAAATTCAAAAAGAAATAAAGGAATCCCATAAATTGTACTCACTACAAAAATAATGGTCATTTTGTAAACAAATGTTGGAAAATATTACAACAACTAGAGGCAGAAATGAAGGATAAAAATATAGACACTAAGAAGCAGATAGGAAAAACTCTAAATGTTCAAGGAAATACCACAAACACGTCATAAAAATATTGGTTTCTTGATTCAGGAGCAACTCATCACATGATTGCCTTAGATGAGTAATTCACTTCAATATCCTCAAGTTCAACATGTAGCATAGAAGTTGGTGACTCATCCTTTATCTCAGTCAAAGAAAAATGTGACATATCTATTTATGGTGGTTCTATCATTAATGTTCTCTATGTTCCAAACATTGCAACAAATCTCCTCTTCATCTATAATATTTGTACTCTTGGAAATGGGAAAACAATTTTCTTCTCACCAACAAGAGTTGAGATAAGAGACTTTCAAGATCCCAACTCTCTCATAGCCAAAGGATATATGATTACAACACTCACCTATTTCACTTCAAATGATTCAAAAATCCAGAAGGGGCCTCCTATTTTTTTGCACATGGAGATCTTGAAAGCAAAATTTGGCATGAAAGGTTTGGTCATCTCAGTTATAACTACCTAAAGGAATTGAACACCCATGAAATGGTAACATGATTACCTCAAGTCTCTTCTATTTATGGAGTATGTCTTGGATGTGCTCTTGGAAATAAATATCAAGATCCTTTCCACCCAAGTGGTTCTCTAAAAGCCTCATCCCTTCTATATTTAATTCATAGTGACTTGATGGTCTTCCTAGAGTCTTCTTTCAAAGGAGCAAAATATGCTCTAACATTCATTAATGATTTTTCCAGAATAACTTGGGTCTACTTCCTAAAATGCAAAAGTTATGTTCTATCCCACTTCAAAATATTTAAAGCCTTACCTTAAAATCAAGCCTCTTGCAAAATAAAGAAAATTCGTATAGATAATGGAGGGGAATACTTCAGTAATGAGTTCTCAATTTTTTTATCAAGTCATGGAATAATTCATCAAAATTTTGTCTCCCATAATCCACAAAAAAATGGCATTGCAGAGAGGAAAAATATAACTCTAAAGGAAATGGCAAATTGTATGCTCCACTCAAGAGATCTTCCAAAAAAAAATTGGGCAGAAGCAAGTAAATATGCAAACTATATTCAAAACCATACACCTCATAATTCTCTTTGCCATTTGACTCTCGAGGAAGCATGTACTGGCTAAAAATTTGATGTCTCTTTCTTCAATATTTTTGGGTTTACTGCTTGGGCATATATCCCAAATAATAAAAGGAAGGCTCTAAATAATAAAATCAAAAATCTCATATTTGTTGGTTATTGTAAGGAAATGAAAGCATACAGGCTCCTTGATCCCACAACTCATGAGGTATTTTTTCATAGGAATGTCCAATTTGATGAAACATTCCCTCATAAATATCCTCAACCATCCTCTTCCACCATTGATTCTCTTGAGCCTTCTCCAATGTTATAGCCTCAATGTAATGAAGAACCAATTTTAGAGATTAATTTAGAGTTCAATGATAAATATAAGGAAATGAAAATCCTGCCACTCCTACTACTCCTTCCACTATGCCAAAATGGGCCCGCACCATTGTTAAAGAAGCTACTCCTTACATCCAAAATCTCCCATCATTCATATTAGGCAACTCCGTAGGCACTGGTCTTGTCTATCAGTCCATTTCCATAGATCCTTAATCCTTAAAAGAAGCAACTGGTATTAAATAATGGTATGATGCCATGGAGAATGAATTTTCTTCCTTAATAAAAAATAAAACTTAGGATTTAGTTTCCCTACTTAAAGGAAGGAAATTAGTTCACTGTAAATGGATTTACATAATGAAATATGGACCTAATGGATAAATTGATAAACACAAAGCCCACCTGGTAGCCAAAGGTTTTTCTCAAATTGAATGGATTGATTATTCTAAAAATTTTGCACCAATTTCCAAAATGGAGTTTGTTAGACTGGATCTTGCTCTAGTTTCTTCTCAAAAGTGGCATGTCTTTCAAATGGATGTAAAAAGTGTTTTCTTACATAGGGTCTTAAAGGAAGAGATATTCATGGAAAAACCTACCAATTTCACTCAAGACTCCTCCCTTGTTTGTAGGCTAAGAAAGTCTTTCTATGGCATCAAACAAGCTCCTTCTTTCCTCAAGTTTTTTTCATTGTGATTCTGATGCCACAATCTACATTTAGAGATATGAAGAAAAAATCACCATACTTGTTCTCTATGTTGATGACCTACTACTCACTGGTAGTGACATCGCTCACATTTAGACTATCAAGGACTCCCTTTCTAAAAAAATTGAAATGGTTGATTTGGGTTTAATTCATCACTTCCTTGGAATTCAAATAAATCAAATAGATGCAATAATTTTATTATGTCAACAAAAATACACTCTAGACCTTATTCAAAGGTTTAAGATGACAGATTTCAAACCTTCTCCTACACGTTTTTAGTCTAGATTCACTCTAAGTACTTCCTGCACATCCCCTCTATGTGATGCAACTCTATACCGTCAGCTTGTAGGGAGTCTGTTATACCTTACTCATACTCACCCAAATATATCATATGTTGTTGGCTTGATATCCAGATTCTCACATCAACCTCATTTCAATCATTGGCAAGTAGCAAAAAGAATCCTCCACTACTTGCAATGAACTCCTAACTTTGGGCTCTTATATGAAGTAAAATCCATGGATATCATTGGTTACATGTATTTTTATTGGGTAGGTTTAGTAGAAGATAAATGTTCAACTTCTAGCTATGTCTTTTGTCTTGGTTCTTCACCAATTGCTTGGTTATGAAATAAACAACAGGCAGTGGCCTTATCATCTATAGATGTAGAATACATGGCAATAGTTTTGGCAATTTAGGAAGCTCTTTGGCTTCATCAGATACTAATATAATTTGGTCTTTCACATGACAAACCTGTTACTCTTTGGTACAAAAATTAGAGCACAATTCATATTACACGTAATCCAGTTGAGCATCAGCACACCAAGCACATTGAGATTCACATGCACTTCATTCGGTAGCATATTCAGATAGGGGAAATATACTTGGACTATATTCCCACTAAAATTCCAATTGTAGACATCTTCACGAAGTTATTTCCTTCTTCGCATTACATTCAATTGTAAGACAAACTTGGAGTAAAACAGTTGCATTAAAACAACAAAGGTCTTTCACCTCTCCTTTCTTCTTATTATTGTATCCTTTGGAGGATGGTTTTTCCCATATGGTTTTTTTATCATATATCCTAAAGTATAAAATTTTCATGAGTACCTTAGGAGGCCAAGTTGTTGGGACTCATTATTTTTTTTCATGAGGACAATCTTCGTCATCTAAAGACATGCCTCTATCATTATTTTTCTGATAGATGGTTTTTCCCAAGAGGTTTTTCACCATCTATATATTGTAAATGAGTACCTCATCAGGCCAAGTTGTTGAGACTCATTATTATTTTTTTTCATGAGGATAATATTCACCATCCGAACACATACCTCTATCTTTATTTTTATGACAGATGATTTTTTCCAAGAGGTTTTTTCACCATCTATATATTGTAAATGAGTACCTCATCAGGCCCTATTTTTGGGACTCATTTGTATCATACACCCCTAGTATCACTTAAGGGGGGGTGTTAGAATAAGTAATTATTCTCTTAAGTTATACTAGGATAGACATACTTGAGTTTCCACTCCTCCATGAGTCAAGTGAACTCTCAGTATAGTCTAGATCAGATTTTATGAGTTGTAATCCAATGTCTCTCAATGATCAACTTTGCTATTTATACAAAGTTCATCCATGGAATAAATCAATTAGTTATATTTTGTTCCTTCAAATATTGTAATTCTTTGTAGTTCTACTCTTGGTAAATTCTAATAGGCAAACCTAATAAAATAATGGCAATTATATCCTCATCATTGACTATATTTTGATTAGTAGCCAACAAATCATCTAGATCTTTCATATGCTTGGTGTACTTAGAAATAAATATTTCTTCTTGAAATCAAGAATAACAAATAATATTATTTAAATGCAAAGCACACCCTAATTTATATGTCTAATACTTATTTTGGAACTATATCTCTAATGTTGTATGAACATTAGCATTACCAAATTTAAGCATCAAAACATCTACCATATACAATTTGAGAAGCATAAAATATTCTCTATCACTTATTGAAATTATAAAAATCATCTTTTACTTTGATTTCTTTCTTAAGAAATATATTTATAGTCATAAATTTTAAGTATATTGTATCTTCATACATTATAGCTTTTTCTAGCTATAAATTTGGAAGAATTGGAGTTTGAATATTTGTTATTTTTCCACTAATTGTGATCCCAAACAACAAACACTAAACACAAAACAAGTCTTTAATACTAGAATCATAATAGCATATGCCAAGCACTACACATTACCACATTCAAGATCAAAACTTTCTATTCTTCTATAATTACATCCTTGAATATCAAACAATGAACACAAAAATCAGCCTTGAATATTAGACTTTGAGTAGCAAATGTCAAACATTGCACTTTATTCCACATAATCTCAAAACTTAACCAAAATACAATTTGTGCTTTACCATAGCCTAAAACGCTCTAAAAAACATAAGTAATAACTTTATCAAGTGAGGAAAAAACCATCAAATATCAAATATTAAAATACAAAACACCACATAACAAATTTAGTGGATCTAGGCACAATATAGGAGAAAACCTCCATTGATAATGCATAAACACCAAAACCAACTATAGATTAATAATTTGTAGAGGCACTAAGTGCTAAAGACAAAAAAAATATGACTTGGTAGCAAAGAATGATATGAGACAAATTTTTCCTTTATCCACTCTATGGCTTTCATACCACAAAACAATGTACCTCTAGTTGCTCAATTTACATTTTTGAGCTCCTATTTATAGTGATTTATAATTTTGCAATTGATTGATCCTAATAAAACCAAACCCTAAAAAACCTATAAATTTATCTATAAAAGTATGTAATAATAAACAATGCAATAGTAGAAATCCACATCATGACTATTAATAGACTTTATTATAACAAAATGGTTAAAGTACATATCCATGTAGATTACATGATGGTTAAACCTTTAAAGTATAAACATGATAGCTTAAAAAAAGGTAATATTTTTTTTAGGGAAAAAATAAAAATAATTATAAAGGAGGATCAATCTATAAAATATTTACTTGCTATATGTAATTTTATAATGCGATCTTTGTCAAGATTGATTACACATTTGAAGTTAATGGTTATTCTTGCATGTCCTTTTAATGTCAATTATGGAAATATCAATTTTCATTTAAAAGGGGGTAAAATCATCTTGACCATTGCAAGAATTATCTTTTAGTATGGTATGTAGAAATAGAGAATGAACCATATCTTTAGAATGATTAGATATTATGATGAATTTTGAAATTGGTTTACATTTAACTTTTAATAAAATTTATTTTATTATATTTGGATAAGTTGAGACAAGGTTAGAAGAGAAATAAGAGCTTAGTTTTTAAAGTAGGAATTTCTAGTTGAGAGTCTAATTAATTTAATTTGTTATTATTTTACAAAATGCAATTTTGGTAATGGTGAATAAAACTATATTTAAGAAAAATGATGAATTAACTTGTGCATTAACTTATTAATTTTGGTATTCTCGAACTAGTTTTTTTGACATCTTTGGAGGCTGTCGAGGGTGCTTGTTTTTGGTAAGTATGTGGTACAATGGAAAAGGTGGTTGTGATTTTTTTCCCACCAAGTCCGATGAGGGGTAACTTTTGGGTTCTGGCCCTCTCAACAACTTGGGTTCTCCCTCTTCCTGGGTCCCAGGAAAATTAAGCAATATGGACGGGGTAAATATTGGGCCCAAGATTTCATTTGCAAAAGTTGTTGCTGGTTGTGGAGCTTGAGATAATTTGGAGCCCTATTCTATGGAGACAAAGTCCTTCCAAATTTTTATTCTCAATTCCATCATGAATTCTCTTCTGGAGAAGGGATATTTTGACTTTGTGGGAAATTTCTTGAGAGGTAGACTAGACCTTGAGGTCCTCAAGCATTGGTCATTGTTGCAGTGGAAGCCCAGTGGTTCTCTTGCATTGGCTTCCCTAACTCATAATTTCTTCTTTATTTGGCTCACCTTTGAAGCTGATTCCCAAAAAATTCTTGATGGGGGTCCATGGTTCTTTAGCAAGAGTGGCATATTGCATTTTTGGGGCTCTGATTTTAATCTTGCCTCACAAAATTTCAATATTTTTTCCATTTGGATGCAACTCCCAGAATTTCCAACCTTCCTCTGGCATGAGAATGTGTTCAAAGTGGTGGTTTCTGCTTTAGGAGACTTCATATCTTTGACACTTTCTCTGTCAGTGAATAGATGCCAATTTGTTCGTATGTGTATAATGGTGGATTTGGAGAAGGATCTCCCTAATTCGGTTGAATTAGTTTCCCACTTGGGTTGTTGGTTTCAACCAATGGTCTATGAGAAAAAACCTATCCCCTACAAGAAATGTGGTCAAAGTGGTCATATTCAAAAATATTGTCCTTTGTCTCAACCTCAGAAGCCCTCTGCAATTGATTCTAATTGTCTAGCTTCTCAAGGGGATTTTTTGGGCCCAGGACCAACTATTAAGAAATGGAAGGTTTGGTGTAAGAAGGCTTTAAGCCCTTCTAATGATAAACCAATGATGTCTTCGAGCGGGTCAAAACCCTTTGGAAGGGACCAAGTTGATCTGGTAAGACCTACTATTGTCTCCCCCTCATTGAAAGCTACTGCTCCCACTTCTCACCTGGAGGTAGTTATGTAGCTTGAAAATGCAGTGTCGCATTTACCTCTAGTTAACTCATTTGGCTATATCAAATAAAAGGCCACGGAGGCTCTGGACATGATGATGGAGAATGTGGTTTCTACTCCCAAGGTGATTTGCACTTCCCCTAAGGATTCCTTCCCGATGCTTTCGAGTGGTCTAGGTATCCCAATGGGCTATCCTAAAGTAATTTTTGAAAAGGGCTCCCCAAGCCCAAAGACAAGAAGTCAACGTAAGAAGGGTTTGGACCTTGGCTTGTCCAAATGTCTGGGTAGGACCCCTAGTAAATTTGGTAGAAATAAAAAGATGGAGGAGGATTTTTCCAATTATGGGTAAACAAGTCTTGTTGTTGAAGAGGAGAATATATATAAGCATTTAAAGCTTGATAGCATTAAATCTTCACTTTCTGGAGGGTCGAGCAAGAAACTCTCCTTTTGATCTCAATGAAGTTGTGCTTGTGGAACGTGATAGGGCTAAATAGTTCCTCCAAAAAGTGTGTATTGGTTTCACTTAGGAAAGAAAAATCCCCTAATTTTTGGTTCATACAAGAGTTCAAACTTGATTCTTCTTTATGGTATTTGGTTCATAATGTAGTTTGGAAACACTCTGGCTTTGCGACGAGTGAGGATTCTAGTTCTACCAATGGTATTTTATTTTTTTGAGACCCTTCTAAGTTTGATGGCCACGTGGTTTCCTCCTCTTAAAGGGCAATAAATTTTTTTTTTTTATGTAAGACAACCCACATAATATGGGCCATCTCTAATATCTATGCATCAAATTCCCCTACTGATAGAAGGATATTTTGGCATATTCTACTCAATATGAGAGCCTCCTTTTAGGATGAGGTGTGGGTGGTTTTGGGGGATTTCAACACCCTTATTTTTCCTTTGGAAAGATGAGGTGGCAATGAAGTGGATTCTAAAAGCCTAAATTATTTCACATATTTTTTTAATATCGTAGGTTTAATATATTTAGACTTAAAGCTCTCAAAGTTCACATGGAGTAATAGGAGGGCAGGGGCCAATTTGAATCTCAATAGATTAGACAAAGTTTTTGTGTTCAAATATTGTTTCCATATCTTTGGTGCGGGCATTTTTTCCACTCTTCCTTGAATTGGTTTAGACCATAACCCTTTGTGGTTGGACGTCCCCAACGATCAACATTTTTTCCCATCCATTTTGTTTTAAAATTATGTGGTGCTCGCATCCTAGTTTTGATGCCCCTTTGTGGGACTGGTGGTCGGAGGAGGTTAATGGTGTGGGTATGGAAATACTATCCAATAATCTTAAAAGGCTAAGGTCCAATATTAAGGTTTGGAATAAGTTTTCATTTGGTAATATTTTCATATAGAAAGAAAGTATTGGTGGGCAGCTTTCGAAGATTGAATCCAAATTGGAAATGCAATGAGGTTCTACAGAGCTTCTCTTGGAGGAGCGATATTTTCTTGTAGACCTTCATAATATTCAAGCCAAATAAGAGACCCACTAGAAGCAAAAATCTTGGGAAATCTAGCTTAAGGAAGGGGACCATAATTCTCTATTTTTTCACACCACCCTTTGTCAAAGGAGCCACAATTGCATAAAGGAAATTAAGATTAGTGATGGCAGCTCGACTTCAGATATCTTCCAAATAGTGGAGGAGGATGTGGAGTTATTCTCCTCCCTTTTGTGCTCAACCTTGAGAATGGAAATCGATGATGAGAATTCATTCTAGAGGTAATCCCATACCTGGTAATAAAGGAGATGAATGAGGAGCTAGTTACTCCTTTTTTAGACGAATAAATTTTTAATGCATTAAATTCTATGAGCCCTCTTAAGGTGCCTGGTCCTAATGGTTTCCCTTTCAGGTTCTTCCATAAGTATTAGTATATCTGTGGCTCGGACATTTGTGCAGTGGTTCGAGACTCTCAAGCTTGGACAATCATCCCTAAATTAGTGAATTTGATGCTATTGGCCCTTGTGCTAAAGAAAAACAATGTGTCGTCTTTCAACGACTTTTAGCCCATAATTTTGTGCAACATTATCTATAATATTCTTTCTAAATCCTTAGCCAAAATGTTGAAATTTATCCTACCTCTTCTCGTGGATAGTGTCCAATGTGCATTTGTCCTTGGTAGATAAATTTTAGACAAGGCGATTGTGGTACACAAACTCCACTCAATTAAAAAGGGTGGGTGGGTAGCATTCTTTCTCATAAATGCTTACAATAGGATCTCATGGAAATTTTTATTCCGCATCCTAAGGAATTTTGGTTTTAGTGAAAGATGGGTGGGTCTCATAGAGGCTTGTGTTTCTTCTACCTGCTTATCTATCCTGGTTAATGACTCTCTAGAAGGGTTATTTCAGTTGTGTCATGGTCTACACCAGGATGACCCTCTATCCCCATTCCTTTTCATTCTCATGGTGGAGGTGCTTGGTCATTTTATTTCCCACTGGAGCTTTGATTTTGGTCTAAGGTTGGCTCTCCCCTACCTACCGATCTCTCACCAGTAGTTTTCTAATGACTCCCTCATCTCTTGTAAGGTGTCTTTGTTCCATGCAAGGGATGTGAAGTCCATTTTGGTAAGCTACAATAATGCTTCTAGGTAGTAGATACATTTTGAAAAAAGGCTTAATTTATTCTATTAATACTCTAGAGACCCAGCAAAGGAGAATAGCTAAGATTTTAAATTATCACATTTCTTCTCTCTTGACCACTTACTTGAGGCTCCTCCTTTTTTTTGGCCACTTTAAGGATGATTATTGGACCCCAATTATTGAAAGAGTCCAACGGAAATTAGCGTCTTGGAAAGGGATGTTACTTAGTCAAGCGGGGAAGGTGGTGCTGGTCCAAAGCACCTTGTAGAGCATCCCCATATATTTTTTATCTCTCTTTCATTTACCCTCTAAGGTGGCCATCAAACTAGATAGCATCTGCAAATCCTTCCTATGGGTGGGCCTTGAGTTGAAAGGAAAATTCCACCTTGTCTCTTGGGAGTAGATTTGTAAGAGGAAGAGGCAAGGGGGTCTCAATCTAAGATATAGTTGAGATGAACAAAGCTCTTGTGGTGAAACTTGGGTGGAAATTTGCTACAAATTCTAACATTCTTTGGTGTAATATCCTTAAGGCTAAATATAAATTTGATTATTTTTAGCATATTTCCTTCCCAGTGGAGGGTCGGCCTTCTGGAACAACCTCATCAAATCTCGTAGGTTCCTCAAGTCTTGTTGTAGTTGGATTATTGGAAGTGGTGAGGCGGTTAATTTTTGGGACAACATTTAGGCCAAGGAAATTCCCTTAGGGGATAATCCATGGTACGCCTCCTTTGTTGATCATTCTAGAACCCACGGGCTTGAAAATATGGCAGACTTTATTACTGTCCAATATGGATGTAGATATTGATCTCCCTCCCTTGTAGAGTTGGCCACTGATGTAGATGTCATATTGCAGTGCACTTTATTGGTGGAGATAAGGCTTATTGTGGTTTGTAAATTTTTAACAGATGATATATTGATGTGGATGGGAGACCCAGATGGGTCATATTCGGTTAAATCTAACTACATTGCTCTTAGCTCAGTGGAGGAAGATTTTTTTCCTACAAATCAAATTTGGTTAAAAAATCTAATGTCGAAGATTAATATTTTCTATTGGTTGGCTATGCAAAATAAAATCCTCTCGATCAATAATATTCTCAATAGGTGGATGTGCCTAGTCAATAGGTGCTATTTATGCAAGAATTATTGGGAATCGAAGACTCATATTTTGCTCAATTGTCATAATGCACAGAATATTCTGACTTCCATTCTCTCTTGGTTGTACATTGCATGGGTGTTTCATAATTCCTTAATGAATTATGTCATCCAATGGAAGTCACCCTTTCTTTCTTCTCGGATTAAATATTTTTGGAAATTTCTCCTCCCACACTCCTTCTGGGGAGTGTGGAAGGAAAGGAACTCAAGGTCATTCAAATAAGTGGAAAACAATATCGCCCAAATCAGCCTTAAGATTCTATGGAAGGTGTTAGAAAATATGTCTTTGGATCTCAGCAATTTGAACCCTTCCAAATTAATTCTGGAACTCTCCCCAAGCGAGTGGTTGTTGGAATAATGGCTTGGTTTTTTTGTCATTAGCCCACCTCTCTCCTGATCCTATCTTGAAGAGGGAGGTTCATTGATCTCCACCACCCATTGGGTGGTTCAAACTTAACTTTGGTAGTGCCTCTAAAGGCAACCCTTGCTTAGCTAGCATCGGCGGTGCAATAAGGGACAGTAATGGTGACCTTACTTTGGCTTATGCGGTCTACCTTGGAGTCTAATATTCCATGGTGGTTGAAGCTAGAACGACCTTCATTGGCTTAGAGTAGCTTAAGAACATTAGAATTAGAAATGCAATTATTGAATGGGATTCCCTATCCATCATCAACATGCTTTTTGGTGTTTCTTGTCTGGGATGGAAAATAACTAATTTAATTGATGAAGCAACTTGGCTTGCTCGTTCCTTTTCTAGCATGGAGTTCTCCTATGTTTTTAGAGAAGGCAATTTAGTGGCTAATATCTTAGAAAAATTTTGAGTTCATTCTCAAGGCTTATCTATCTGGTAGTGGGATTTTCCCACTAATATTGTACTTCATGTCAGGGAGAAAGCTCCTGAACTCTTGTCATATTTTAGTTCCTTTCAGAGATCTGGGTGATCTGGTTGGTACTTGCAGGTTTAAGTGCTTTATGGTGTGTACTAGAATTTATTATACCATCCCCTAAATATGTTACCGCCTTCCCTAATTGTCCCTTTTGGTTCCCTGGTGACGTCGCCCCTTCTTATGCCCAGGTTTGTCAAAAATTGCATCCTGTTGTGACTTTCAAATTTCAAACAATGCATTTATTCAGGTTGGTAGTTTTTGGCCCCCCATGTTGTCCTGCTATTCTTTAGGGTCGAGTTGTTTGGGTTTTTCTCCCTAGATTACCTTCGTTGGGATGGTGTGAACTCCCTCGGTTCCCCTTCACTAGGGGTGCTTGCCTCGGTTTGTAATACCTTGATGTCCTTTTGGGTGGGCCTCCCTTATGGAGGTCATCTTGTGCTTTAATTAGCCTATGGGATTCCTTTTTGTATAAGTTTTTGGGGCTCCTTTCAAAACATTCTTTTAATATTAATACTAAAAAGAAAAACTTATTAATTTTGGTATTATGTTGGTGCTATGAAGACAGAACCATATACTCATTTAAAAGAAATAAGTCTCTCTCTCTCTCTCTCTATATATATATATATATATATGTATGTATGTATGTATGTATGTATGTAGAGAGAGAGAGAAACATCATAAAACTAGAAATAATACAATCTATATGATGTAAATATGACACAGATAAAGTGACACATTATGAAGGTATTTCTTAAAACTGATAAGATTACTTAAATATATGTTTCATTCAAAAACATCTATAAATTATAAATTCTCAATGATTGTCAAATAATTTGTGCTTAGGGAAATATGGCTTCTATTCAATATAATCTGCTCTCCCTCCTCCATGTATTCTCTTCTTAGGAGAAGAAGGCCTTTTTCTGTGTCATTCCCATATTTGAGCCTTTGGGATCCACTTGGAGTCTCCCAGGTTGGTTTTCCCATCTTGACTGACTTTGCAACTATTTGGATCATCTCGATGAATCTGACCTAATACCCATTGGTGCTAGTTGGTTTCTGGTTATCTTAGTTGGGGGATTTATCTTCCAAAAGAGGGCTTGGCTCCCAATTACCCATTTCAATTGCTCATGATCCCTATTTACATTTTTCTTGGTCTTTAAGGGGACCACGTGCTTAGAGACTATAGATGGGATTTCTTTTTGGCTTTTGTTCAAGTTTATGTGGGGTCTCTAGGATCTCTTTCTAGATCCAATGCATGTTCGCTCTTGGTTATCCATTGGGCCTTTTACTTCAGTCTATCTTGTGGTCTTGGTATGGGACCCTGTACTTTTTTATGCAACTATGGCATGGGCTCCAATGGGTTTTCCTTAGAAAAATTTAGTGGGATTGAAGGTAGATTTGACTCAAGTGATTTTCTATTAATTCAAAATTATAGTTTCTTTTAGATCTTGGGTGGGGACCTTGTGCTTTCTCATGTGTTGCAGTTATTGAATCCCTTATGGTAGTCCTTGAGTTTGCTTTTCACTTCAATCATGAGTTATCATGTTGTATTGTTTATCCAAATATTTCTCCTTGTATTTTGCATTTTTAATCTCCTTCACAAGGAGATGTCATGGCTTGTCAAGATTTTTGGTTACTACTTATATGCTTCTCAGGCTATGTTTTAGTTCTGGATGTTCTTGAAGGTGTGAGTTAAATTTTTTTTGGTAGGATATTCAACTTTATTTTGAGTGGTATGAGATTTTTAATCATTTTTCGATTTCCCTAGCCCATTTTGGGCAAGTTTGTGGTCTTCTCGAGCCTTTTTGGACATGATTTTCCCTTGTTGTAGGTGAGTTCTCATATTTTCCCGTAGGTGCTTTCTCTAATGGGCAATCCTCTTTTCTGGTTTTTGTTGCATTTCTCAAGCTCCCACTAGTCAAGTTGTTCATTTTTGGATGGGTTTCCAATTTCTCCCTGGTGGGATTTAGGATTCCGGTATCTTTCCTACCGGGCAGTTTTCTTAGGATGGGATTGTTGGGTAGTTTTCTCTAGATGAGATTGTTGGGAAATTTTCTCAATATGGGATTGTTGGGTAGTCTTCTTTGGATGGGATTGTTGGGCTAGTTTGGGGCGGGATCTCCTTTTTTTAATTTTTTGTAGGTTTCTCCTATCCCAAGCCCCTTGGGCGGGATTCTTCATCTTAAATCTTGGGCTTATTGGGCAGGTTTTTTTTTTTTTTTTTAATTATGTTTCATCTAGTATTATACCACATACTTGCCTAAAGATGGTCCCTCTAGGACTATGTTCATGTGCACCTTTATTTTTAAAATTTAAAAGGCCCACATTTTGTTGTGTTGTTTGGTCTATTGACCTGGTTTCCTCTTTCTTCAATTCTAAAATATTTTGGAACCCCTTTCAAAACCCACTTTTTAATATAATTTACCAAAAAAAATCATTTGTTCTTGATAAAAATAAAAATTGACCATCATTTCAATCATTAGCAAATATTTTAATTCTTATGAAAAATTTTGAGCATTAATTTTGATTAGCAATTGAAAGCACGAGGATACGGAAACAAAAAGGAATATGTTGAATACGATGAGTCTAGAACCAAACTTAACGCTAAAAGCCTATGTATTGAAAAATGCATAAAAAGGAAAGAACATGAGTGAATCGACACAAGATAAAAGCAATATGGAATAAGGTCATTTTTATTGATGTGCTTTCAAAGTCGTGTTACAATACGTCTCCTTCCTTTTTAGGGGATAGGAGCGTTAAATATGTTTTTGATCACATCCATGATAGCAATCCTTCTTCCGCATGCCCACATGTAAGATGGGTGGACCAAAACATCATAGCCACTTGTGTATATGATTTTTCACTCCTTCCTGCTCTTCTAATGTTGAAAACCTACATTCAAAGAAATAGAAAATATTAGTAGAATCTGTAGATAGAATAAAGCATGTATTTCCCAAGGGCTACTATCAGTGTATGCATGAAAATATTAAAACGATTATCAAATGACCTCGAATTGACCTAAAATTTTTACAAAAGTAGAAATATGTTATCAGAAGACCACTGCAAAAAGAATAGTTTGGAAATTCCTCACATATTTATATTCGCTCCAGGGTGGGACGAATAAGCCTGCAATAATTTGTCAGAAAGCACCCTCTTAAATGTCCTATTTAGGAAGCTCCAAATGACCTACAAAGTTGGGGTTAGCTAATTGGGGGTGTTTTGGGAAGACCCAGATGGTCATATTTCTCCAATTTGGCCTCTAGCACCCATATTTTGATGATGGCATCTGCAAGTTAGTAAATGCGAGAAATGACAAAAACCTCGTCAAAATTGCTCAGAATGAAATGAAATTTAAAATGTAACCTATTTAACATATCTAGAATAAAATGAAAAAGAAAAACCATAGAAATCTATCATAGATTTCTAATCATCCCGGGGTGGGGCGAATAGGTCTATGATAGTTTAGGAAGCGCCCAGGGGCAGGACGCCCACCGTTTGGGACACTGTTTCAGCACCAATCCACTTGGGATGGGTCCAAAACTCATTATGGGGTGTTGTCAACAAATTTTGTGGATTTTTGTGGCCAAAAATCAGGTTTTGGGTCTGGATTTGTGCTTCCATAACCCAATAACCTTCCTTTCGAATGAGGGATTAAGGATGTGAAGGCAGAAATCGCAAGTAGGTATGTAAATTGGTATCACTTCATTGCTCAAATGCTCCTTCTCTGTATATTTTTTTGGGTGAGAAAAATCACCAGTTAATAGACCTTAGGATCTCTCTGTTTAAATTATGCATGTGAGGGCACCACTTGAGTTGACTGTCCTATTTTTAGATAAAAGCTAGTTCCTTGATTTAGAATCTCCTTACATGAGGTCTCTAAAATAAAGACATGAATGACTGAAGTCTCTCTTCTTGAATAAAAGCTATTCCACACAATTGCATGGCCTGAAGCCTTAGTTAACTGGCAGAGTTGCCGAGGTTTGACTTTTTATCATTCAAACTTGCTATTCGCCTCACCTTGGGATGAATGTTGCTATTCGTCCCTGGGTAGGACGAATTCTAGTTTGTATTTGTCCCTGGGTGGGAAGAGCAGAGAGCAAGGTGCCAAAAAGGTGCCAAATTGACCTCTGACCTCTAAAACTGCTTTTGGGAGTGGTTAGGACCATTGTTTAACCTCTGGGGGCTGCCCTAGGGGCTGTGTGTATCAATGCGATCAGTGCTTGTCATCACATAATCATATTGGTGCTATTTTGGTGTCTACAAATTCCCCTTTTTGGGAAGCACTGTGCAAGGCATAGCACCAAGCAAAAATAGATAACCAAAGCACTAATGATTAGGGTTTCTCAGTAACCTAACCAACTCTTGATGCCCCAAGTATGGAAAGGGCACACATTCTTGAATCCTTGCTTTTGACGAGCTAAGGAACTTAATTCAAGTGTTAACCTTGTTCAATGAGGTGTTACTTGAACTTGGACATTGATCTGTCAAGAATAGGCAAAGGGCGCAACCTTTTGGCTGTGGGAACATTGATTTCATGATTCATGAATGCCAAGTGTTTGATCAGCTTGTGATAATTGCTTGTTTACTGCCCCAAGAAAGGGCACGATTGTCTTTGTCAATGATCCTTTGAATGCGTGTCATTTCCATGATTGGGTATGTTGTTGTTGATTGATGACTAAGTGTGACTACCCCCTCAAGCGACGAATCGATGAGGGAATGGCCAACATGAGAAAAGCAACTAGTCGCTTGACCCAATATGACTTAGGTAAGGATGCCTTCAGTTTTTTACCATTGAATGTGAAGCATTTTTTGAACATTCTGACCTATTTTTGGTGGGTTTTAACCCTTTTTGTGACACGTTTTGGAGCGGAAATTGACAAAAATTCATCCTCCCATGGAGTGGTCCAGCTATGATAACCTTATTAGGGAGTAGGATAGTGAAAATTTGTAACCCCAACGTCTATTTTGGATGCCAAGAATTTCAGGCACAAAAGCGCCTTCGTTTGGCAATGTTATTGCTATTTTTGGATGGGTTTTGACCTTTTTTGGTGATGTTGTTTGGGGATGAAATTCTCAAAAATTCGTCTTCCCGGGGAGCGTTCCAGCTATGGTAGCCTTCTTAGGAAGTATGATAGTGAATATTTATGACCCCGAAATCTATTTTGCATGCCCGGAATGTCAAGTGCAAAAGCACTCTTATCGGACACTTTTAGGGCTTGTTTTGGTGCATTTTTTTGTTGTTTTTGAATTTTTTGCTCTGTATTCGTCCCTAGGTGGGACGAATTCCTATCTAGTATTCATCCCAGGGTAGGATGAGCACTAACTAGAGTGCTCATCCCAGGGGGAACGAGTACAGGCTGAAAAATCCTATTTAAATGCCAAAACTAAGTTTTGGGCTCATTTACATTTGTTTTTCTTGGCGATTTGGAGATCTCAGGAGGAGGTCAATTCTGTGAAGCGAAGCACTGCCAAAATGTTCTTGCGACCATGAGTTCACACACCGAATCGAGCGACGGAGCCGAAGCGATACCAGTGAGTGCCCATCCTCTTTATTATTTTGTGTTGCAATTTGAAAACCATAAGTTGTGCTTATTTCTTGTGTTTTTTTATTTTTCTGGTTTTTCCAATTGTAAAAAATGAAACCCTAGTCTATGAAAACTTAGCTAAAAACTTAATTTAACCCTATTTAAACACAGATCAAAAGTTTAGTTGAAAAATGAGCTAGAAACTTAGTTTAGAACATAACTTAAAAACTTCGTTGAACCTGAATTGAACCAAGATCAAAACTTAGGTTAAAAATGTAGGGTAAAACTAAGCGGAAAGCGTAGCTTGAACCCTAGTTATCTGTTGTTTTTGTGTTTTTAATTTTCCAGTTTAAAGTTAAAAACCCTAGGTCTAAAAAATTATTTTGTGACTGTTTTTGTTTGTTTTTTAAGTGAGCAGTTTGAGTTAAAAATCCTAGAACTGACCAATGATATTTTTGAATGAATATATATATATATATATTGTTAATTTATCAGTTAGAGTTAAAAACCCTAGATCTAAAAAAATACGTTTTTCAATGTTCTTTTTTAATTTATCAGTTAAATTTAAAACCCTAAAACTGACAAATGATTTTTTTTTGTTTTGTAATTATTTTTGTTGTTAATTAATTAGTTAGAGTTAAAAACCCTAGATCTGACAAATTAATTTTGAATTTTGTTATTACTATTTTGTTTTTGTGCTGTACATTTTGCTGCATTGCTATATATTCAGTGTTAGTGTTGTACATTTTTTTCATTTTTTTAATGTTTTTATGTTGTTTTCTTTTATAGGTTGTGAAGAGCTGGTACCGAGTGCCCAATATTTTTATTGAAGCACGTGCAACGCTGACTTTGGATGACTGGGACTGGCTTGACACCCTTGGGCTCAAGCAAGTGACATGACTGGAGCTAGTGGTCGGGGATCGGGCCTATCTGATGGCCCTAATCAATCTATGGGATCCCCGGACCAACACCTTCCATATCCCAATAGGGGAGATGACGGTGACCTTGGAGGATGTCTATCGGATTCTTCGAATTCCAATAGATAGACTGCCGATCTGAACGACACCATGGGATTAGAGGATAGCAGTACTAATACACTATTTTAGGCATGGGGAGGAGTTGGGTGTGGATAGCCCAGTGGAGAGGGCAGAGAGTGACTGCCATATTGGTGGCATACTAGTTCGATGGTGGCTAGAGAGGGGTGTGTTGGGAGTGAGGCACGCATTACTCATGGTCATCATTTCCAACATGCTGCTCCCCAAATATTTGGGTGCAATATTCCTATTGAACCTGCTAGAGGTGGTGTTTCGATTAGTGGAGTGCCTGACAGATGCACCAATGATTATGAGATGGGGACAGACTCTACTGGCACAACTCTATGATGATCTATACGATGTTCACTATCAAAAGCATAAGGGGATTAGTTGTAGCATCTTGTTGCAGTGCTGGGCTTGGCAACACATAGCAATGGAGAGGCCAACGGGGCTACCCTGGATGATACGGATGGAGATGACAGATCAAGAGATCAGATATGGGGTACTGTGGCAGAGGTCAGAGGAATAGGGTCAGATTCGAAGATAGGTAGGTGCAGTAGGGCACTATGCCAATGCCTTTGCTTGGCTTACTCTAGGGGAGGTGTTTTGGTGCCCCTATTAGGACTGTCTAGCTTGGCATGAGGCTAGAGAGTGGCTTCGATAGGTACGGAGAGGGCAGGAGTTGATTGGGTGACATGGGACTGAGCAGGAGTTCTTCCCATATGGTCGGGTGACTCGATAGTTTGGGGTGCACTAGGGGTTTCCTGGTGAGCCCATGGTCTATCGACATCAGGGGGATGAGAGGACTCTGGATTGGCCAGTCATTGAGCCACTTGGCAAGGATTCAGATACGGCTATTGATGTCCTAGATGTGGATGATGTCGAGGTTACTACTGAGTATGAGCAGTGGTGGACTCTGCGATGATGGTGAGGTGAGGGGCGTCTAGGTGGTGCAGAGGTGGTAGCAGTAGGGGATGAGGGTACAGAGGCACCAGATGAGGGTTGGGGTGTTCTGTGTGATGATGCAAACATGGTATAGGTTAAGGATGGTGAAGGGGAGTTTGGGGTGCCAGATCATCCAGAGATGCAGGACGTCCAGGAGCAATGGGAGCCATAGTAGGCTGCTATCCTAGATTTGTTGAGGCCTCAGGCAGGTTCAGAGGATGTAGAGGCAAGACATGGCATTGAGATAGTGCGATTGGAGGACCTACTATGAATATGATATGGGGATCTGGGAGAGGATTTGTAGGAGAGATATCTCTTGTGGACTCAGTTAGTGGAGCAGGAGAATGCATGGGCTACGTCTCGTCGGTAGGAGGGGGATACCGATGCTGCACGAGAGAGGTATCTCCTACGAACGTAGCTAGCATAGTGTGATGATGTAGTAGCTTACTACCATTGATGGGAGATAGAGTGGGTTCGGTGGGAGGCATAGTGGGATCAATAGGAGGCAGAGTGGCATCGACAAGAGGCATATTGGCATCGGCATCGGATGGATATGGAGGGAGAGATTATCCGCCTTGGTGGGAAAATTCTTGAGCCCCCTGGAGGTGGCTCTTCACATCGGATGAGAGACAATGATACTGATTAGTCAACATCATCCCGTCGTAGGTGGCTAGACAAGGGGGGAACTAGTGGGCATGATGTAG
Organism: Wollemia nobilis; assembly: GCA_028583015.1. Lineage (NCBI taxonomy): Eukaryota > Viridiplantae > Streptophyta > Pinopsida > Araucariales > Araucariaceae > Wollemia > Wollemia nobilis. The sequence continues at coordinate 496,553 of JAQPPZ010016887.1, read as the reverse complement.
GGGCGAGCAGCAGTCACCATGAGAGGTCCCACAGGACCCACACTGCGGGGGTAGTTCCCATCGCATCGATCCTACATGATCATGGTGGTCGACACCCTAGGCTTGGGGGTTTTTGAGTTTTTGGCTTGTTGTTGCGGGGTCAGAGGACCGGTTCATTGTAGCCTGTGGGCATTTTTGATGATATATATATATATATATATATATATATATATATATATATATATATATATATATATAGATGACTCTTTTTTTGTGTTTATGCACTTTTCATGGTTTGTTTTTATGTACATGTATTTACATTGATGTATGCATATGCTATTATGAATGCAATGTTTCTAATTTATATGATGTATGCAGATGGAATGCATAAAATGAGTTGTTTGATAACTTGTCGATGGCACCATAGACTGTACAATATTTGACTGACTTGCTGTACTAATGGGATGACTTTGTGGAATGACTTTGCATGTGAAAACTTTGTTTTTGTATTTTGCATATTTTCTGATGGTGATGTAAGGAATGAAATGTGCCAGATGTTTTAAAATGTAGTTAAGCTTTTCTGAGATTCAAATATTTTAACTAACTAGCCAAGACTGTACATTTATCTCGCAAGACTTTTGAACAAGGTATAAATCCGACTTGAATTTAAACCAAGTTATTTCACATCCCTGTGTGTGCAATTGAGTTCATTTATGTGGTATTTTTCAGGATACTACCAGTGCCAGATAGGCTATCAACAAAAATTGTACTGAGAATCACCTAATTAGCTCCACTAACTTTGTTTTTGTATTTAGTAAGATTAATCCATGGGACAATCTAAGGTACCATAAGCTGGATCATCCACATGCAAACATTGGACTGCGCACATGCAAATCTAATGTGATAGACATATCGTCATGTGTTTAGGGTACCAACATTGCCAGGTAGGCTATCCACCAAACCTGTAATGAGGATCACCTAGATGGTTTTTGAATGCTAAGAATTCTAGGGATTCAAGTTTAGGCTTGTTATTTGCTCAATGGTTTTGGATAGTTGCTCGTATACATAGTGATAAAAATCACTATTTATTTTTCTTCTTGTTTTTCTTTTTGAGCAATGATTTTGAATAGTGGTGATAACCACTATTATTTGATTTTGTATTTTGAGCTTTGTAAGGTTGAGCTTGTAATTTTGTGGCTTATGAATGGCCTTGATCCTTTTAGGCCTTGGGGATGACTACCCATCCTTGGCAGGGACGTGTAGTATGAATCCTTACGACTTTGGGAACCAAGGGGATGATGGATATTATGAAGTAAGGGCATTGATTCTTTAATCCTTGGGGATGACTACCCATCCTATTCAGGGATGTGTAGTACGAATCCTTACAAATTTAAGACCAAAGGTGAGTGGAGATGGTTGTGATGATGGTTTGTTGGAATTTTGTTTTTGAATGGCGTTGATCTTTTTAGGTCTTGGGGATGACTACCCATCCTTGGCAGGGACGTGTAGTACAAATCCTTACAACTTTAAGGACCAAAGGTGAGTGGGATTTGGGTAGTAGTGAAGACCACTGTTTATTATGGGGAATGGATAGGGAAAAGCTCATCCTTTTTTCAATTCTCAACATTCTTAAACCATTCGCATAGGGGGATGAATAGACTAATCTTTCACCTATGGTACCCTAGATTGCTTTGTAGGTTTCTCTTGCGTTCACACAACTTAGGAATTATTTTATGTGTGTTAAATTGTGTAGGGATGCTACGTAACAAGGCGTGATCCAAGTAAAACTTTCCTGTGTAAAATCTATTTAACTATGTACAATTTTGGCTAGAAATTTAAAGACAACTGAATTATGAAAACCCTATATACATTAGGAGACAACTGACTATGCTAAAAATGGGGATGGTGTTATTCTGGATGTATGCGTTTAGAAAATGGATTTGATGTGGAAAATGATGGAATTGCCAAGTAATGACAGTCTATGGTGTTGTTGACTGGTATGACCTAGCAAATATGCAATGTATGGATGCGATGCCTAATGCAACTTATATTTTTGTATTTTGATTTTTATGAGTATGCATGAAATTAAAATGCAATTTGTTTTTGTTATTTTTGATGATTTTATTGTTTTTAGTTGTTTTTGAATATTTATTTTGACCAAGTAGTTATGGTAACGCTTGGAGCTTTTGGGGTTGACCAAAGGGTTCATGGACCCCTTTGGGGCATTTTGGGGTTTGATCAAGTGATTTTGGTCTAGCCCCAACATTTCTTTGTAGGACCATGCAAAAAAAAACTTTCTTCTCTCTGAGAAGGGCAATGTAGTCGGCTTGCTCTTTGGGGGATAGACTTACCCCCAACTTGATGATTTGCAAAGTCACTGGATCTGAGTTGATGTCTACGTCAGTCGTCTCCTTGACTGACATGTGGGATCCATCCTCCAGTTGGTGTGGAGTTGAGATCAAGTGGATATCATTTGATGAATTTAGATCATTGTTTGGAATGCCAGGTTCCTCTTTGGAATGGAAGACATCTTGAGTCTATCCTAGGATAAAATGAAACATCCCACCACAAGGCCAGTACTCTGATGGGGATGGCAATGTGTTAGTGCAATCCCAATCAATAGCATCTAGGTCTAGATACAATGACCGTGTTGGGTCAGCTAGATCATGGATGGGGGCGGTTAAATCAATGGAGATCATGTTGATGAAATGATTATGGTCTCCATTACCACGAGTGTGACTGCTCGAACATCCTAGACAATCTATGTGCTACGAATCTGGCTTTGTGGGAACTGGCACAAATGGATCAGCTCTGTGTGCGGACACACAAACACGGTCTGCCCTAGGCACTGATGGTTTGATAGGGTATCCAGGCAGATGATGCTCTCTATGTACCTGGAGTGGCAGGTGCAGTAATTGCTATAACTATGCCAGGTTGAGGTGCCACCTATGCCTTGGCCCTATGTGCATGTGTTCAAACATGTCATCTATGTCTAAGGGATACTATTGTTGCATCTGTCACATGTGGTTGAGGTAGGCTATCTCGATTTCATATTTGTAATCACTGTCAAATATCAAAAGGTCTTCACTGGCTCCAATAGCGGTTTGTGACATATGAGGCTCATCTTGTTTGAGCAAATTAATGTGGTCCCATCGAGGTTGTTTCGCTCTTTATGGGGGGACCTGATTCTCTTGAGGTGGCATATGCTCAAATGGAGCATCCAATGGGAACATTTTCAGGAAGCTTTCCTAATCATCATTCATGGGATATACTTGCGAATGATTGCTATCAGACTCGAAAGGATCCCAAGGGGCTACCTCGTACTCCGACTCATCCTCTGAAGACCCTTCTTGATCTTTTCCATATCCTGCTTATGGGTGAGTCCTTGAATTTTCTCCCTGTTCGACCGAAGGAAAAGGGTTGTTATGGTCAACAAGGTTGGTTGTTAGCAATGGGAGATAGTCTTCCAATGTATAGTTTGTGTTAGGATTGGCAGATGGATCTGATGCCAACCCATCCTTGTTGCCTATCCCTAGGCCTTGCATATTTTCCACCAATATGTATAGGGGCAAGGGGTGGTTGAACCCTACTCCTGACTTGTCATATGGCATTTGATATCTTGATTGGAAAAGAACACACACTCCTTGCTCATACCTACCCAACCCATATCCATGGCAATTGCAATGGCCTAGATATCTTAAAACAAAATCAAGGTTGGATAGATAGTTGACATCTTCTGCAAAGGGCTCTTCATATTCATGTTCTTGCAGATAAGTTTCAACACCATTATCCAGGCCCCCATAAACAAAGTTTGTCTGATTGGGTGGGTAGCCTAAAGGAATCACTAAGCTGATGGGGATTCGAGGCCTCCCCATGTCTACATGGACTCAAGTGTGGGCTTTGCTATAATGTTCCTCACTATATACTCCCCTAGGCCAGTGTTGGCCATTTCAATGGTGACCGTTGGTGGTTGAGGGGGAGCGAATGGAAGTCCTTCCTGAGTCCACTCCATGTGGGTTGAACTAGGTGTATCGACTTCCATTCTACTAGGAATCTCTTCTGTTGAGATGGTTGAGACTAGAGGTGGTTCCTCTTCTAGGGGTTTCTTTCCATTGTCCTTGGATGTGGCCACCGTAGGTGGCATCATTGTTGATGGACTAGTGGAGGAAGATGGACCCGACTGAGTACTCGATGAATTAATCACTGGAGATGCCTACGGAATCGGACCCTGTTGAGATGGATTCAACTAAAAATCCAAATGTGTTGATGGAAGGGTTGATTGAGGCATGAATTGCATTGTATTGCAGTATTTGAAGGGCTCCAAGTCCACCAGGACTACATGCACCTGTCCTTCAAATGTATAATTTAGGCACTGATGAGCGATTGAAGGGACACACTTCATGTCCCTAATCCAAGGCTGACCCAAAAAGATATTATAAGTCATCTCACATTCCAAGATGTGGCACAATGTATGAATAGTCTTTTGTCCGACTTGGATAGGTAGGACAATTATGCCAACTATCAAGCAGATTGCATCGTTGAATGCTTGTAGTGTATAAGTGGAGGCCATGATGTGAGATGCTAGCAACTTCAAATGTTTTAGTGCTGCTGTAGTGATGATATTACTGGATGAGCCAGTGTCCACCAACACCCTCTTATACGAAATCCCGTTGACCCATGCAATAACGTGCAGGGGTGGATCCATCACATCACCAGTCACTATTTTCAATTCATCTTCTCTAAAGGTGATGACTGTTCTGTACATTGTTTTACATGCCCCAAAAAATTATTGAAAGAGTTCGCTTCGTGGGGCTATAGCTCGATGGCCTTTAAAATCTCTATTAGAGCTTCTCGATGGGGCACTAATTGTTGAATTAGCTCGTATGTGGAGAGCCTAGCCGACGTGGTCCTTAGAATTAAGGTAAGTCTAGTTAGAATCGTGGCCATTGGTCTAGGTGGGGGAAGTTGTGGAGGGTGTTGTTGAGTTTGTGACATCGATGGAACCTCTCTTGTGGCTACTGCGGGCGTAGCTCCTGGGTACTTCTTGTTCCTAGTCACTATGCTTATCATCCCCACATATCCTTGCATAGGACAATTCTGTTGCACCTCATTGAATTGAAGAGGTTTTTCCTGTGCCTCGTGGGCAGGCAAGGGGTCTCTGAATACTCCCATATGTTGGTTTTTTGGCGCTACGGGGTTATACACTACCAATGTATTGTTGTCAATGAGATCTTGTACCAAACCTTTGAACTTCCAACATGCATTAAGATCATGTCCCTTACGCTTGTGAAACCTACAGTACAAGTCCTCTTAGTACCCCTTAGGATTCGGTGCATTGGGATCTATAGTTTGAATCTCTAGAAGGTTGATCAAGTTCACTGCTGACAAGTGATCAAATAGAGAGTCCTTGGACTCTATGTAAGGATTAAATTGTCGTCTAGGGTGATGCTGCTGATTTTGCTCCTGCCTTTGGTTTTCTCTCTCATAGTTGTGTTGTGGCTGATCCACAACACACCCCAAAATTTGGGACCCACCTTTTTTGCATGCTTTCAAAGAAAACTATAGTAGCCCAGATGCTAAAAAATCAAGAAAAAAAGCAAAAATTTCACTAAGTAGAAAAAGTGTCACGAAATCAAGACATGTTGCTCCGTCGCGGCCAAAAATGAAAAAGTGTCACGAAATCACGACATGTTGCTTCGTCGCGGCCGAAAATGAAAAAGTGTTGCGATATCGCTACATGTCGCTCTGTTGGGCCAAAAATCAAAAAGTGTCGCGATATCACGACATGTTGCTCCATCGTGGTAAAAATGAAAAAGTGTCGCGATATCGCGACATGTCGCATTTTTGCGGCCCAGGCAAGCAGGAAGAGGCTTTGATCAAAAATTGTCGCGATTTCGCTACGTGTTGTGAAATCGCGGTCCAGAGAGGAGAGAGAAAGATAGAATGGAAAATTGTCACGAAATCACGACATGTCACAAAATCACGGTCAAACCAGTCAAAAGGGGCACGAAGCAGAAAAGCGTCGCGATTTCGTGATAGGAAGCAGCAAAGGGGCACAAAGCAGGAAAGCGTCGCGATTTCGCGATAGGAAGCAACGAAGTGGTATGCAAGTAAAATAAGTCACGATTTCATGACATGTCACGTTTTCGTAGCCAAATGCAGCAAGATAGCCCGAAACAAAAAAGTGTCACGATTTTGTGACAGGTTTGCATCTGCATAGCCTGAAACAAAAAAGTGTCGCAATTTCATGACAGGTTTGCATCTGCATAGCCTGGAAGAGAAAAGCGTCGTGATTTTGCGACAGGTTGCAACGAAATGGTATGAAACAGAAAAGTGTCACGATTTCATGATAGAAAGCAACAAGACAGCCCAAAAGAGAAAAGCATTGTTATTTCGTGACAGGTTGCATCCATACGGCCCGAAGCAGAAAAATGTCGCGATATTGCGACATGTATCATTTTCGCGATGCATAAGGAGAAACAAAGCTGCTGACAAAAAAACATCGCGATATCACGACATGTCTCATTTTCACTGTGCATGAAGGCAAACAAGGCTGTTGGTCGGAAAGTGTCACGATATCACGACATGTCGCGTTTTCATGATGAAAGTGAAGGAGCAGAGCTACATGCTATTTTTGGTCACGATTTACATGGGGCCATTACAGAACATGCAGAAAAGTGCGGAACACATGGCGTACATGTGTAAGGGCTGCAGAGGCATTACAATTCATAGAGAAGATCTCGAGCACAAAATCAAAAGCAATGGAAAGGCTAGGAAGGTGAAACGAAGCAGTCTAGAAGACGAAACAAACCGTCATGGAAGGAGAAGCAGTTTGCCAGCAAGTATAAAATGCAGAGGCACAGATTGATTCAGAGGTGGGAAACCGCTATGAGCGGGTTGCAGAGTTGAGGGTGTTAGCCATTCTGAGCCTGTTGTGGAGTGCTTTTCTTCCACTTTTACTGGTTTTGGAGAAAAACCAGAGATTTTGCTATTGTAACAGGACATATTTTTAATGCAGAATTGTTCAAAAATTTGCATTTTATGGGCAAGAAAGGATGAGAAATTTTTTGCATGCTTCATTTTAACTATTCTATTTTTCTCCTTTTAGATTTCAGATTTATAAATGAAATTCATGCCATTGTTTTGGGTTATTTCATGTGAATGTCTGCAATCTAAAAATTATTTTAAACCCTAGGAGATAGCACCTAGTTTACTTTGATTGTGTTTATTTTGCAGGTCAAATAGGCTAGGTTGCATGTACGAAACTCTCACATATTCGATTTTTTCGGAATAGGATAGCATCAGACTAGACGTGTTCAATTTTTTATTTTCTGCATTTCTTTTCATTTTATATTTATTTTTCCAAAAGGTTCAATTCATTTAAAATGAACAAATAAAAATTACAAAATCTAAAAAAAAATAAAATAATGAACAATCACTAAATTTCATGGTGAAATAAACCAACATTGCCCCTTGTTTACAGTTACTTGCAATCACTAAGGTGTTCCAAGCATTTAAATTGATTATCTTCATTTGAGATTACTAATGCACAGCTGCAAATGCTAATATAGTGGAGACCTTGGATAAGTTGGTTGTTTAACTTCTTTGCAAGATGGGATTTGGAATCCAAATCTTAAGGAAGAGTGTAATTTCACAAGTGTGTGAAAATATCACTCAACATTTTGGCGCTAGAAGGAGGGCCTGAGCCGGTTTATTTTAGATTGATTTAAATGCTATAGGGATTTAAATTTTGAATATTTCATGCCCTATTAATTGAAGAGAATTTACAGAAACATATTCTAGATATAATGCAGAAATAATAACTAAGGAAATAATGACACCATTCAATGCACATATAACACACAAGATTTACCCTGGTTCACCCAATTTGGGCTACTCCAGCAAACAAGAGTCTATCCTCCTTGATATATTATTCTCTCTCCTCTACCTCAAATGGGGCATTACAATAATTATATAAGGAAACTCATACAACCCTAAACCACCAAGTGGTATTAGGGTACCGTGGATACACCACCGTGGGCTAAACCACCCACACCCACTAACCACCCACCAACCGTGGGAATCTCGGGGGCTGCTCCAAAAGTAGCGATAAAATTAGGTGAAAAAATTTATCGTCGGCTCCGTCGGCTATTCTATTCTGGTCTTCGCCAGCATCATTCACTTTCACCGTATCCGAGGGCGTCCCCCTACGCACCCCAAGCCATCACCTATTACGTAATCACCTTTACCGTAGCCGGGGGTCCGGCAAAGAATGAGACATATCCAACATTCTCCCACTTGTTGAATACTTTGCCAGACCCATTTCAATTGAATAGAATCTAAACTTTTCAGTGCTTACAGCCTTGGTTAAAGCATCTGCAACATTTTCCTTGGTGTCTACCTTTTCCAGCAACACTTTCCTCTGTTCAAGCATGTCCCTAAAGAAATGGAACTTTGTATCAATGTGCTTTGTTCTTGAATGGTAAGCAGGGTTCTTTGCCAAAAATATGGCACTCTGACTGTCACAGTTTATTTTCACAGCTCCTTGAAAGAACCCAATTTTAGCGCATAGTCTTTGCAACCATACAACTTCCTTACTTGCATCAGTGGATGCCATATACTTAGCTTCAGTAGTTGAAAGAGCAACAATAGTCTACCTCTTGCTCATCCAACTAATGGCCCCTCCGAACAAATTGAATACATAAGCACTAGTAGATCTTCTCCTGTCCAGATCTCCAGCCCAATCTGCATCAACAAACCCTTCTATATCCAATTGTCTATTTTCTTTACCTGTACCCTCATAGCAGATTGTAAAATCAGAGGTGCCACGCAAATATCTAAACACCCTTTTCACAGCAGTCCAATGCTCTTTACCAGGTTTAGACATATATCTACTCAAGACTCCCACTGCATGGGCAATGTCTGCTCTAGTACAAACCATGGCATACATTAAACTACCTACAACATTTGCATAAGGAATATGTGACATTTCCTCTACCTCTTCTTCTATTTTTGGACATTGTTCAACAGACAATTTTTCACCTAAAGAAATAGGTACCTTCACCGGTTTGCAATCCTGCATATTGAACCTTTTCAACACTGTCTCAACATACTTTTTCTGATCCAGCCACAACTTTCTGTTAGAGCGATCTCTTTTTATTTGCATACCCAATATAAAATTTGCAAGGCCAAGATCCTTCATGTCAAATTGTGATGCCAACTGAGACTTTACTTCCCTGACCAGCTTCTTGCTATTTCCAATTAGTAACATGTCATCAACATAAAGAACTATAATGACAATTACATTACCAATTTTCTTTGAATACACACAGTGATCAGCATTGCTATGAACAAAACCAATTCCTAAAACATAAGTATCAAATTTTTGGTACCACATTCTAGGTGATTGTTTCAGTCCATACAATGATTTCTTTAACTTACATACCAGATCCTCCTTTCCTGCAATAGTGAAACCTTTAGGCTGCCTCATATAGATTTCTTCCTCCAAATCTCCATGAAGGAATGCAATTTTCACATCCATCTGTTCTATTTCAAGATCAAATGCAGTAGCCACAACTAACATAAATCTAATTGATGTTAGCTTTGCAACGAGAGAAAAAACTTCACCATAATCAATTCCTTCAACCTGAGAAAAACCTTTAGCAACTAGGCGAGCTTTATATTTCTCCACTTTACCTTCAACATTCTGCTTCTTTTTAAAGATCCACTTGCAACCTATTGCTTTCCTACCACTTGGTAATTTCACTAAATCCCATGTTCTGTTCTTTTTTAGGGACATCATTTCCTCATCCATGGCCTCTTCCCAATGGTTTGCCTCTCCAGAATTAACAGCTTCTCTAACTGTTCTAGGATCTTCATCAATAACAGATAGTACAAAAGAAGTAGGAAAAGCAGATGGACTGTACCTTTCAGGTTGCCTCCTTTCCCGTGTTGATCTCCTTACCATAGGTGTATGAACCTCTTCTTCATCCTCTTCCAGATCCTCACCTGTATGCTCCTCTTCCATATCCTCATCTGTATGCTCCTCTTCCATATCCTCTACTGTCTGATAGTTGTCCATGAGATCAAATTGGACCGTTCTAGGTTCCTCTTCTGTAACTACCTTCCTAGAATCACTGATCATCTCCCTAAACACCACATCTCTACTATACACTGTACTTTTAGTTTTTGGATTCCAAAGCTTATATCCTTTAACACCATCTTTATAACCAATAAAGATACATTTAACAACCTTATTATCTAGCTTACTTCTTTTCTCCTTTGGAATATGCATGTATGCATCATAGCCAAAAACTCTGAGATGTGAAATAGATGGTTTCTTACCAAATAGAGCTTCAAATGGAGTTTGATCTAGCAATGCTGATGTAGGTGACCGATTTTGCAAGTAACATGCTGCACTCACTACTTCTGCCTGCAATTCTCGTGCCAAACCTGCACCACTGAGCATACTTCTAGCCTTCTCCATCAGTGATCTTTTCAACCTCTCTGCAACTCCATTCTGTTGAGGTGTATATGAAGTAGTCTTCTGTCTTGCAATACCACATTGCTTACAAAATTTCTCAAATATATTAGAACAATATTCCCCTCCATTATCAGACCTCAACACCTTAATCCTTTTATCGCTTTGATTCTCAACAAGTGCTTTAAATTCCTTAAATTTTTCAAACACTTCATCTTTGCTCTTAAGAAAGTAAATCCATGCATATCTTGAAAAATCATCAACAAAGGAAGCATAATACCGTGATTTTCCAAGAGACGACATAGGAACAGGACCAAAAATATCACTATGGATCAAATCTAGTACCCCACTAGATCTTGTGGCATTAGATGGAAAACTTACCCGATTCTATTTACCATAAATACAATGTTCACAGAACTCAAAAGTCATTGAGTAATTAGGGATACCATGAACCATACCTTTTGTGTACAAGGTACGCAATCCCTTTTCTCCAATATGTCCCATCCTTTGATGCCAGAGTGTTGAGCTTTTATCATATCAACCTCAGGAACAATTGAGCTATTGCACTCATTTGTCATAGTGCTTCCCAATAGCTTATACAATGTTCCAATCCGAACTCCCCTTGCCAACACCATTGATCCACGAACCATTTTGCATGAATCCTTGCCAAAACCGACATTCACTCGTCGCATCGGCCATTTTGCTTACCGAAATCAAATTTCTAGCAAGTCCCGGAATATGCATCACACTTGGTAGGGTCTTAACCCTACCATCCTGCAGCAAAATTTTCACTCTTCCACGACCCATGATTCTGAGTGGTGAATCATCTCCCAATAGTACCTCCCCTCCATCATATCTTTCATATTCACTGAACCACCCTCTATGAGGAGTCATATGAAAAGAGGCACCAGTATCAATCAACCAATCATTTTTATCTGATCATGTGGAGCACGATGAGCAGGATGCCAGATATACATCCCCTGCTTCATCAATGGATTTATTCATCTCTGTGGAAGTCGATTCATCAGAATTTTTTCTAGACTCAGCTTTCTTTGATCTGCAATCCTTCTTCATATGACCAGGCTTGCCACAATTCCAGCATTTTCTCTCAAACTTCCCCCGAGACTTGGATCTACCTTTAGACTTAGACCTATCACCATATCTAGATTTGTCCTTCTCCTTGGCACGCCCTCTCACTGTTAGGGCTTCCTTAGATGTGCCCTCCATGGCTTTTCTCCTCATATCCTCGGATAATAGAGATGCCACTATATCTTCAAACTTCAATGTGGATGAAGTTGTACTACCAATTGCTACTACTAAGTTATCCCATGAATCGGTAAAGAGCATAACAAAGTAATGCATTTATCTTCCTCACTCAACTTAATTTCTACTAGATGTTAGTTGACTTACCACCGTATTGAATGCATTCGGATGATCTCGCAATCGAATCCCCATCATGCATCCTAAGATTGTACAGCTTTCTTTCTGAGGAATAATTTGTTCACTAGGGACTTCGATTGATACAAAGCCCCTAACCTCTCCCAGAGATCCTTCGCTGTAGCTTCTCCCGAAACATTGATGAGCACCGAATCTGCAAGACACAGTCGAATCAGACTCCTTGCTTTTCGATTCATCTTCTCCCAATATTCATCGGAAGTACCCGTAGGTTTTGTTGTTTCTAAAATAGCAGCCCACTGATCTCTATCCACGAGCATATCTTCCATCTTTAACTTCCATAGCTCAAAACTTTTGCCGTCAAATTTCTCGATCTCTATCCTTGAATGATTTCCTGACATTTTTTCCTTCAAACTCCTTCTGCGTAACTCCCACTCCATAATAGGTTTCCTCTCACTCCTAGAAACCCTAGATCTTCTTCAAACGGATTTAAACCCTAGCAATAAAGGCGTCCCCCTATGGCTAATGACTTGGCTCTGATACCAAATGAAGAGAATTTACAGAAACATATTCTAGATATAATGCAGAAATAATAACTAAGGAAATAATGACACCATTCAATGCACATATAACACACAAGATTTACCCTGGTTCACCCAATTTGGGCTACTCCAGCAAACAAGAGTCTATCCTCCTTGATATATTATTCTCTCTCCTCTACCTCAAATGGGGCATTACAATAATTATATAAGGAAACTCATACAACCCTAAACCACCAAGTGGTATTAGGGTACCGTGGATACACCACCGTGGGCTAAACCACCCACACCCACTAACCACCCACCAACCGTGGGAATCCCGGGGGCCGCTCCAAAAGTAGCGATAAAAGTAGGTGAAAAGTAGTGATAAAAGTAGGTGAAAAAATTTATCGCCGGCTCCGTCGGCTATTCTATGCTGGTCTTCGCCAGCATCATTCACTTTCACCGTATCCGAGGGCGTCCCCCTACGCACCCCAAGCCATCACCTATTACGTAATCACCTTTACCGTAGCCGGGGGTCCGGCAAAGAATGAGACATATCCAACATTAATTATTATCTTTAGCCCTATTTTAACAATACAACTTTGTAATATTAAAAGGAGGACATGAATTGCTATGCATTGTTCTAACGCTTTGATTGTTCATACATGAATAATGTGATTTAATTTAATTTAAAAATAAAAAATAAAAAATAAATAAAAATAAATAAATAAATAAATAAATATTTTGATATTAAAGTTATACTCTTTAAGATACACTAATGGCTATGTTTTCACCATGGATGATAGGTAGCCCATTGAACATACCAGGAGTTCAACATTATTTTCTCGTGGGTGTCGAGGGATGTCTTCCTCATTTTTTGTCTAATGGGACAAATACAGCAGGAGAACACATTCAAGCATTCAAATTTGTTGTGAATCACTTAACAATTTGGCATGATGATGTTGTTTGTAAAATGTTCCCTTACACCTTGGAAAAAGTGGCATTTGATTCATTTACAAGCCTTCCCTTAGGGTCTATCACTTCTTGGGCTCAACTAGAGGCAGCATTTCTTAATCAATTCAACAAAAAGCAAGTTGACCCAATATGCATGTATGAGCAGTTTTTCACTATTAAAAAAGGACCAGGTGAAAATGTGAAGTCATTTTCTGAAAAGTTATTTGGATTATATACTCAATTAGTGAAATTTTATGCTCTTCAAGAAGAAATGGATCTCCAAATATATGTAAATGCTCTTGACCCACTCATTTCCACATATTTGCAAGGGATGCCTCAAATCACATCTTTGACACAAGCCTATACTCAAGCAATGGCAATTGAGCAACAATTGAGTTGTCAAAATTATGGTGGGGGTTTTGGATCGTATAATCTTCAATCATTTAATACATCCTTTACCCATCCAATGATTTATCCACCTCAACCAAATTCAATTATAAATCAATTTCAGAATCAACAATCATTCCCAAGCTTCAATCAATTTCAAAATCCTCAACCTACTATGCAAGATCAACCATATTTCTTATGTATGAATCAACTTCAAAATACTCATCTTGATTCAAAGGATATTTCTAAAATCAATTTTAATGATTTTCATAAGAATATGATTTTAGGCAAGGGAGGAGTACTAGATCCAACTAGTATTGAAACATGTGACAAATTGGAAACCCTTGACTCACCAAAAGATGAATTCTATGAGGATGAATCTGTTTTGGATGACATTGTTGAAAATGATGGCCAAGAAAATCCACACCTTCCAAATTGTGATAAAATTGAATCATGGGTTACAAATTTGGATTATGATAGCCTTATCAATTTGAATACAAGCAATAACCCAATTTTGGAAGTAATTGAACCATCTAAGGAAGGTGAAGGTAAATTTGATGAGAAACATGTTGATGAATTAAAATATGATGAAGAAATAATTGAGCATCACAATTTGACTTTGAAAGATGATCATTATGATTCTTGGGAAGAGTATGCTCACTCCAAACCTTTTGATGAAATTTGTGTGCCTATTGATATGCAGGATAATACAATTGCCCTTTCATATGAGGATATTACAAGTCCTGTACAATATGAGAATGTTTTGGAAGAAGGGTTGGAATCTCATCAAATTTTGGGGAAGGATAATGATTCTACTACCATGGATGAAGAAGGAGAATCAATTATTTTTGTTCCCCTTGAGGGGCAAGGAATTAAAAATCTTGATCCACCTATTGTTTCTACAATGTCTATGCCATCTCAAAATGATGAAATTACAAAGCCTAAGTGGCGTGGGTTTGATACTATTGATGATCCTAATGAAAATATGAATTTTGAGGCAACTCAAGCCATTGATCATGGAAAGGTGTCACGTGACACATATCTTGAAAAACTAGGCTCTTGTTTTGAAAAATATGGATGCATGTTTGATTGGGTGCCTAACTTTGGTGTTTTTGAACAGGTGTTGGATGATGAAGAAGACAATGAAGAAAAAGAAAAAGCTACTAACACTCATCAAGTTATGATAAATTCTAATCATGATGGGTTGAGTATGGGTGACAAAGTGAAATATTTACCTTTGGTAGTAGCCACAAAAATTTTAAGTGATGGGTTACATGATATCCCTTTGGATGCTAATGTCATTGATGATGAAATGTCAAATCTTGGTGATGTTTGTCAAGTCTTGATTGATTTTGATTGTTTTAAAATTTTGAAAAATAATTTGAATTCAAGACTTTTAGAAATAGGCTCTTGTTTGCAATATCTCACATTTGAAAAGGAAAGCCTACTTCTAAATCATGAATGGAATGATGAAACTTGCACTTTACAGAATAGACAAAATAAAATTGAATACCAACCATTGTCTAATCAATTTGATTTGAATCTCACCTATGATGTTGCTAATAGAACTAAATCAAATTGGTATGGTGAGCATGGCAAGTTGAAATTTGTTGCATTGCTTGGTTTGATCTTATTATTGTTGGATGCCTACAACATTTGGCATGTGTATTGTGACATATATATTTTGAAATGTTCTAATCATGTTTGGGATCCAGGAAAGTAATAGTCCAAGCTTGGGATCATCTTGTACTATATTGTATATAGATTTTGGTTTTGGTTTGGGTTTGTGTTTTCAAGTTTCACTTTGGGATTACTATTTGGATTAGGATTTAAGTTGTGTGTTTGATTTCATTTGACATGTTTGGTTTGTTTTGATTAAAAAAAAAAAAAAGAAGAAAACAAAAAAGAGAAGAAAATTTGAGATGTCAACTTATGCCTAAAATCAAGAGAATATGAAACATTGGAATTATGTTGTAGAAAGCTCCACAAGTAGCACAAACATTTAAATATTATCGTTTGGATCTTGTGATGCATGAAGTAGTCAGTTTTCCACATTATGGTAAATTAGATGATATATTCCAAAAGAAGTAGTGCATTCATATCTCGTGTCATATTCCACATTGCATATACATGTCATCTCAGTTACATTTTCATTCCATGGGCAATTATTGAGAAGGTGTTGAATCCTCTTAGGATTATTACATAACATATATTAAAAGGATCCTAAGGTTGGGAACTGTTGCCCAAGCTATATTGAACCAAGCACATTCCACGCACATAAAAAGGAATCTTGAGCAAAATGGTCAAAAACATACTTGGATGAAATGGTGAGGTGAAAATAATATTTCATGTTTGTCCTATCATGCAACATAATCCTTGAAACAGTGGTGTTTACCACTCTCATAAAAGCTTAAAGCCTAAAATAAAAGTAGTAAGGATAGGGTTAAATCCTCATCGAAATTAGGTTGAGGATCCAACTCCCCAAAGCTCTGATTTGACCTACATGGAGTAGTAAGGATAGGACTTAATTCTCATATCGCTTAGGTTGAGAATCTAATTCCCCAAAGATTCCATTTTTTTCCCATTTCATCATAAAACTTGGATTGGAAGGATCATACTACATGTCCTCTACAAAGGATGGGTAGTCATCCCAAAGGTCCAAGCAATAAAAGTAAAACTAATTTTTCCCATTTCATATCAATCTTGGAGTGAAAGGATTGTACTACGTGTCCTCTGCAAAGGATGGGTAGTCATCCCCAAGGTCCAAGAGATAAAATATAATATTTTCCATTTCATCTTAATATTGGATTGGAGGGATCATACTACATGTCCCTAGCAAGGATGGGTAGTCATCCCAAAGGTCCAAAGAAAAAAGAGAGAGAAAAGAATGAATGAAATCCAAGTCATGGATTAGGGGGTTGAGTATGCTCATGCGTGGCAACATGTCTTATCTAAAAGCAAGACAACTGATTGCTCATTTGGATAGACTAGCCTGACAATTTCATCCATAACAGGTTAAATTATTTTGTTCAAGATGAGGTAATGAACTCCAAATCAGAATAGTAAGGATAGGGTTAAATTCCCATCTCGCTTAGGTTGGGAATGCTATTCCCCAAAGTTTTGATTTCACTCACACTTTCACATGGGTTCAAGATGGTAGTGATACATAACCAACTTTGGGATCTAGTAAATTTAATTTAGTATACATATATTTGGTCCTAAGAGGGTTTGACATCTTTAATATGTTTGTCCATGATAGGGTTTGAGCATTTATAAAGCAAGTTGTTACATCTCTAGCATCTTCATCATGCATCAAATCCTGCAAAAATCATTCATAGCCTTGCATACAAATCATAAGTGAAACTGACAATGGAATTTTGAACAAGTTCAAATGATAGGGAATGAAATACATTGCATACACTGAGCTGATACTTAATGATTCTGATGTTTCATTAAACACATTGCATACACTAAGCATACATTGTGTAGGCTTAGGGACGTTGATGGCAACCTGATTAACCACAGCGGGCTTCTGTTGCATGGTCCCTATTTTAGTGTTCTTTGTCCATTATTTCTTCTTAGGTTTGGAAATATCACCATCCTGTATATTAATCTCCTCAATGACTTTGGCTTGTGCCAGAGATTCCTCTAAACTGGCATATTTTTGCAGCTGCAATAGCACGGAGATAGATATCAAACAACTTTTTGAGAACATTTGGGTTAGGTCTAACATGGGAGGGAGGTAAGGTAGCTTTGAAAGCAATGTCCTCCATCGGTTCCCGTATGCCACCATGGTCTCTTCCTCATACTACCTGAGGCTAGATAGGTCACTTAATGATGCCTTTTTCTTAGTGTTGAAGGTGAAGCATTCGAGGAACACGTCCACTAACTGATCCAAGTTACTGATGCTATGTTTCGGTAATTGGGTGAACCAATCCAAGGTAGGGCCTACGAATGTGGTTATAAATGTTCTAAGTAACAAAGCATTGTTGTCCTGAATACCAAAGCACTAGCTCAGGAATCTGGTCACATGCTCTTGGGCGTCCTCCTCCCCTCTAAAGAGTGCCAACTGGGGCAACTTAAAGTGTTTCGGGTATGGAGGTACCGGCACTAACGGATGCACAAGATGACTACGAAGTTTGCATAAAGTGGGATTTTGGGGCCCAAAAGTCTTGATCTTCATAGACTCTAAGCACTCTAGCAACGCTTTATATGCATCAAAGGATTTAATTTCTTCCTCCTTAGTTTGCTCCTATTGTGGGTTGTGGGGAACTTGAGGCCTATTGAGAGGTAGCTGGATGGCACCCCCTCTGCCCTAGTAGAGCGTTTTAGCCCGCTCTTCTTCTTGTTCATACTCCTCATAAGCTTCTTGAGGAGTTCTTAGCCGAGACCTATACACATGGGTGGGTGCCCATGGCGGGTGCCAATCGTTGTTTCGGGGAGTGGCCTCCCACTCAGGTCTAGGAGGTCTCGAAGGCAATACTTGATAAGGTCGCGTGGACCTGTATCATACCAAGGGGTTATGCCTCTCATACACTTCTACTTTATGTGCACGAGGGATTGGAACCTTCGCAGGCACATTGTTATGAAGCAATTCGGTTGTCTGACGCTGAATGCGCTCTTTGTTAAGCCGACAAAGATGCTCTAACTATTCTTGATATTGCCTAAGCTACGTGATTTGTGCTTGGAAGGTGGCATGTCTAGCAAATTCCAAGTCACTTTGTTCTGTCGTATCTTGTTTAGGAAGCCTAGATGCCTCTCCTACATGTCTATCTCGACCGTGGTGATCCAAGATCTCTATGGGTTGCTTTCCTTTGTCGATGTTAGCTGCATTAACACAAGGCTGTAGCCTCGATGGATGATCCTGATACATGCCAAGCATAGAGGTACATCACTCCCACACTGTGTACTACTCTTGAGGAACATGGTAATCTTCCTCATCCTCTATTTCATATGCGTGCAATGTGCAGGCATAATTATCTTGCCTTGTCTAAAAAGCTTGATACTCTAGATTTTGTCTAGTGTTTCTAATAGCAATCTAGGGTAGAGGAGGGATGAATAAATCATGTGGCCCCTCCTTCTAGACCCTCTATTGTTCTAACACTTCATCACTAGGCCATTCATAACAAGCATCTAAGGGAGGTCTCCTGTCTATGTCGAGTGCTACGTGTAGGTTCTCTTCTTGAAAGGACTTATGCTGAGTAGGGGTGCCCCTTAAAGAGGTGCCTCTATAGTTATGTTCTGTTATGGTGTGATGTGGACTATCTTGTGTGTCAGGCCACCAAGGCGGGATGACTAAGTCATCAAGACTATATCGGAGGCAACTTTCCCCCCTTGGTGCACTTTCTACAACACTTGCCCGTGATTGGGCTCGACTACAAGTGAACACCATGGTGATGTGCTCCTAAAGACGAGTAGATTTTTATCTCTTTTAGGATTTTTTTATGCTACACTTAAATAGAAAGGAAACACACAATTAATGCATTAGTTATCTCATTTAAATATTTAAAAGTGTGCCCTAAAATCTGGTTTGGTGTGTTTTGATGTTGTTTTGAAATCTTGTGAAAGAACGTTTAAATGCAAAATGATGACTCTTATGACTCCCAAAAAAAATGGTCACCCCTTCAATATACCGTTGCTAGATCGATATACCAACCTCTATATATACCTGCCCTTACGTGAGGGAAACTATTGGTACGTGAGGGCAGATGGTATGTGGAACATAGGCGGTACTGAAGGGGGATCGCTCTATTTATGACACCTACCATAGAATACTTATCCTCATGCGTTGGGAATCACCCCAACTACACTTGGTTAGCTTTCATCAGGATTTACGTCTAGCAATAGTCATGATCGAGATAATGTATGCAGTATCTCAAGCCAAAGTGATAATGGAATCCACCTTTGGTCTTGCTCAAGGGTTGGGGTTTTATGACCAACTCCTTGTTGTTTCAATTACCACGTGGTGTGTGGGGTTATTTTTAAGTTGCATAAATGAAGCAAATAAGAATTCAAACTCTCCTATGCAAAAAAATAATCAGAGAACAAATAGAAATTTTTTGATAAAAGGTGTTTAAGACCTCTACCTCTTCTTTGCCCAAATCGGATGTCTTTGAATTTCTGCTCTGAAACAGTCCAACGTTTGAAACTTGGTACCTGTAAGCAACAGAACAAGCAACTTTAATCAAAAATTTAATCTTTAAAATCAAGGTACATAGGTCCCACCGTGATCACCACTGAAAGCATGAGGATACGGAAACAAAAAGGAATATGCTGAATACGATGAGTCTAGAACCAAACTTAACGCTAAAAGCCTATGTATTGAAAAATGCATAAAAAGGAAAGAACATGAGCGAATCGACACAAGATAAAAGCAATATAGAATAACATCCTTTTTATTGATGTGCTTTCAAAGTCGTTTTACAATATGTCTCCTTCCTTTTTAGGGGATAGGAGCATTGAATATGTTTTTGATCACATCCATGATAGCAATCCTTCTTCCGCGTGCCCACATGTAATATGGGCAGACCAAAATGTCACCAAAACTTGTGTATATTATTGTTCACTCCTTCCTTATATTATTATGTCAAAAACCTGCATTCAAAGAAACATAAAATATTAGTAGCACCTACAGATAGAATAAAGCATGTTTTTCCCAAGGGCTACTGTCAGTGTATGCATGAAAATATTAAAAAGATTATCAAATGACCTCGGATTGACCTAAAATTCTGACAGAAGCATAAATATGTTATCAAAATACCACTTCAAAAATAACAGTCTAGAAATTCCTCACAAATTTGTATTCACACCAGGGTGGGACGAATAAGCCTGCAACAATTTGTCAGAAAGCACCCTCTTCAATGTACTGCTTAGGAAGCTCCAAATGACCTGAAAAGTTGATTTTAGGTAATTGGGTGTGTTTTGGGAAGACCCATATGGTCATATTTCTCCAATTTTTCCTCTAGCATCCATATTTTTATGATGGCATCTGCAAGTTAGTAAGTGCGGGAAATGACAAAAACCTGGTCAAAATTGCTCAGAATGAAATGAAATTTAAAATGTAAACTATTTAACATATCTAGAATAAAATAAAAAATAAAAAATAGAGAAATATATCACATATTTCTAATCTTCCTGGGGTGGGGCGAATAGGACTGTGACAGTTTGGGAAGCACCCGGGGGTAGGATGCCCACTATTTTGGACATTGTTTTAGAAAAAATCCACTTGGGATGGGTCCAAAACTCCTTATGGGGTGTTGTAGACAAATTTTGTGGATTTTTATGGCCAAAAATTGGGTTTTGGGTCCGGATTCGTGCTTCCAATAGTCACCCAATAACCTCCCTTTCGAATGAGAGATTAAGGATGTGAAGGCACAAATCACAAGTAGGTATGTAAATTGGCAGCACTTAGTTTCTCAAATGCTCCTTCTCTGTATATTTTTTTGGGTGAGAAAACTCACAAATTTATAGACCTTAGGGTCTCTCTGTTTGAATTGCGCATGTGAGGGTGCCACTTGAGTTGACTGTCCTATTTTCAGAGAAAAGCTAGTTCCCTTATTTAGAATCTCCTTGCACGAGGTCTCTAAAATAAATACATGCATGACTGAAGTCTCTCTTCTTCAATAAAATCTATTCCTCACAATTGCATGGCCTGAAGCCTTAGTTAACTGGCGGAGTTGCCGAGGTTTGACTTTTTGTTAGTCAAACTTGCTATTCGCCTCACCCTAGGGTGAATGTTGCTATTCATCCCTAGGTGGGATGAATTCCAGTTTGTATTCATCCCTGGGTGGGACGAGTAGAGAGCAAGGTGCCAAAAAGGTGCCAAATTGACCTCTGACCTCTAAAACTACTTTTGGGAGTGGTTAGGACCACTGTTTAACCTCTAGGGGATGCCCTAGAGTTTGTGTGTATCAATGCAATCAGCGCTTGTCGTCACATAATCGGATTGGTGCTATTTTGGTGTCTACAGCAATGACATAATAGTATAAAGTTATGTAATCATTAAAAAGTTTATGACTTGTTGAAAGGTGAAAAATATTATCACTTACTAACATTACTCCTCAAACTATCCTCTATAATATCTTCTCATGATAAATACAAATCATCATGGGAAGCTAAAATATATTGTTATGATGTATGATAAAGCTTCTTAATTTGAATGAATATTTATGCTATGATATCAATATTAGAATGTGGAACACGAAAATATGTAGTGTATAAGGAAGTGAATATTAGTAGAATTATATAATAAATATATAATAAGGAGCAAGAATAGTATTATTGAAATAATATATAAAATAGAATAATGCTTAAGTTAATTTGTATCAAATCAATAAGATCAAATGGTTAAAAATACAAAATTTCAATGTAGAGATCAAGGTTTAAATCATGTGAGGTGATATGCATAATTATTAAATATTGTTATGTGGATTATTGAGATACCAGGGTAACATGCCTATAATGTAATACAACTAAAAAAAATTTTAGTTCCACATAACTTGTTAAAAAAGTCAAGTTGATAATAATATAGGCTCCCAATATTTAGATCTATATTTAAATATTGTCATAACACGATTTTATGATTCCTTGATATATTGTAACATCATGATCATGATGTAATACAAGTGAAATTATGATTATTGAAATGGGTCTCACATGTATTACAAAATATCACATAATGATTCTCTAAATTCATTATATAGGATTGAAACAAGTCCCACCTATCACATCATGACTACTTAGTGGTACTCAAAACCTTTAGCAATTATGAATGTATCACTTTACAATATTAGAACCTAGGCCTCTTCAAATTTGAGTAATTTAATTGGTTGAGCTCGTGTCATTTGATAATCACATAGTGTCCACTATAATTGTTTTGGTAGTTATGTATATATTTCATGTAAGATTCAAACCTTGAAAATTATGCATGTATCACTTAGCAATATTTGAATTTTTCTCTCCTTATCAAATGTTGATATAATTAATGAGTGGAGCTCATGAAATTTGATAAAATGTTAAAATTTACCTATAAGGTTGGAACTTTAATTTTTTACATTAAAGTATTCACTCCTTACAACTTATATAAATAAAACATTATTATTATTTAATATATAAAATAAGATAATATATATAAAAAAATAACATTATATCAAAAATAATTTTTTAATTTCTAGTTATTTAATCTCATTCAAATAAGTAAAAAACATGTTTAGATCCATTAATTTCCTACACAAATTCTTCTAGCCCTTAATAGAAATGAAATCACAAATAACAACATCATGCAAATCTAAAAATATCATGTGTTTTGCAAATCCCTTTAGGATCTTGTAGGTCTATATATATTTTATGTTTATTAGGAAGCTTTGGCAAATGGATTTCTTGCACAAAAACTTAACAAGGGTAATATTGAAGAACACAAGCTTATACTGAGAGGGGGGTGAGCAGTATAAGACCACTTTTAACTTTTCTTTCCCAAATAGTATTAATCAATTTAATCAATGGAAATATTATTATCAATAACCGAAGCAATGAACAAATCATCACACATAATAGAGACACCAATTTAACGTGTTTCACCCAATGTGGGCTACTCCACGAAGAAAATATTTCACTAAATTTTTCTCAATCAATATCTTGGGAATCCTTTCTCTATTACAATGTTTATGGACCTTTTTACAAATGAGATACCAATACCATAAATCAATTTTGTGTATCTCTATCCATAGGAGAAATCCTTTATCCTAAGCTTTGACTAGTGATATTCTAGAAGAGTTGATGCCTCCACTCCACTGGCTAATGGATATCTATCCACTGGAGACTCTTGTCCTCACTCATAATACATATCATCATTGACTTGGCTGATGGATTTCTATTCACTAGAGACTATCGTCCTATATACTCTATCACCTCCAAATCTTGCACTCAGCTCTATCTCAAATTTGTACTAAACACAGTCCTTCAGTCTAGCACAAATATAATCAATATATGTCTCTAGTCTTACACAAACCTATCCTCAAATATGAACCAAAATATATCCTTAAATATGCTCAAAAAGTTCACACAGAACTTGTTCAAATATGCTTAACAAGTCCACACAGAACTTGCTCAAATATGCTCAAGAAGTCCACATAGAACTTGCTCAAATATGCTCAATAAGTCCACACAAACTTTATGTAATATTCTCAACAAGTCCACACAGAACTTGCCAAATCTTCTCAATAAGTCCACATAGAACTTGCTCAAATATTCTCAACAAGTCCACACAAAAGTTGTCCAATATGCTCAACAAGTCCACACATAACTTGTTCAAATTTGCTCAACAAGTCCACATAGAACTTGTCTAGTCTGCTCAACAAGTCCAGACATAACTTGCTCAAATATGTTCAATAATTATACATATAACTTTTCCAATATGATCAAAAAGTCCACATAGAACTTGTCCAATATGCTCAATAAGTCCTCTCAAGAACTTAACCAAATCTGCTCAAAATCTGTATTGTAAGCTTTCACAAAAGCTTACCCAAATCTGTCCACAAGTCTTCTCAAAGACTTACCTCTAAACTGCTCAACAAGTCCATGCTAGAACTTGTCCAATCTCATAGAAACCTAAAGATAATTGTTAGAGTCTCAATATGCTCCATACTCATCACAATGCTAAATCACTTTCAATAACTCTTTTAGAAACATAAGGAGAATTGTTAAAGACTCAATATTCTTCTTATTCACCTTAATTCTCAATCACTTTCTCAACTCAATTCAGAATATAGAATAGTTTGTTTTATAGAACTTGAACAATCACTTCACACACCCACTTGACTAGGCTCAACCAACTCTACTCAACCAATCACTCAATGAAATAATCCTTGCTCACAAACCCTAGTCCAAGCATATAAACATCAAATCAAAATATTTCCAACAATGCTCAACAACAAATCTCACATAACAATGATACTCATGATCTTTGAAAACCCTAGTTCAAGTTCTTCACTCAATAACTCACTTCAAAAACAATGCTTATAAAAACAACTCTCACATAACAATGATACTCATGATCTTTGCAAACCCTAGTTCAAGTTCTTCACTCAATAACTCACTTCAACAACAATGCTTATAAAAACAACTCTCACATAACAATGATACTCATGTTCTCTTCAAACCCTAGTTCAAATTCTTTTCTCAACAACTTACTTAAAAAATAATTCTTATAAAACAATCTTCCCATAGAAATGATACTCAAACCCTAATTCAAATTCTTCTCACAACCAATGGCTTCAACAACAATGCTTATCAAACAAGGTTTTAACAACAATTATTTATTCCAAAAAACCTTGAAGCATTTACTCAACACACTCAATAGGAAACCCTAATCAAGTCCTTTTCACTCCAAACTTATTTTTCAAAAAAACAATCAATCAACTCAACTATGGAAGAATGTGCTCATACATTTTTCTTGATGATGAAGGGATCTCATAAATTTTCCACAACCACAATCACTTCTATGCCAAGCTCAAAGAGGTTAGAAGATAAATATTTCTCACATTGTAATGTAAAAAGTCAATAGCACCTTATCACTCCATCTCAATAACAATATTTGAAAATAATATCTTCACAAAAATTTCCTTTTCAAAACACACCTTCAATTTCTCAATTTCACAAAATTGATATTCCAACTTAATTTCTATCTCCTACGGTAAAATAATATTTACCTTAATAAAACACCTATTTACCACTTAGGTAAATAAATTAATATCACCTTATAACTCCCTAACCATAGCACAATTAATCTAATTACACAAAAACCCGTAAAACCTTAGCACAATGATCAAATATCACAAATATTCCCTTATGCCTCCTAAACCTTAGTATTATGCAACAATTAAAAATTAAATCATAAAAAGCTTTGGTGAATCCCTTTCGCATTTTTTGGTTTTTTGACCTTGCACCTTTTAACTCGACTCGCACCTTAGTTACGGCTAGCTAACCATGTGAGCTAAGCGCTCCACATGCTTATCTTTAAGTCCTAAGGTTGCTTAAGCTTTTTCCTCCAAGGCTTTAAAGGCTTTGGCCTTCTTCCATATCTAGCACCAAGCTAGATCATAAGCGCTACTCCCTTTGCATTTTTCCTCGCTCGAACATAATGCACTGCCTCGATCATGATGTGTTACCTTGATCATGATGCATTGGCGTGCTTATGATGTATTACCCTGCTTTGACAATACACCACTCCACAAATTTTGGAGGTTTCAATTTTTTTGCTATATACAAATTTGAATTGCCATATTCCCTAAGGTTTGTCTTAGGGTTTAAATACCCTTCATTTTCTTTGCATACAATGTCGGTGGATGATTCGACTTGATGATGTCAGCTTGTATAAATTATAATTTATAATTAATTTAAATTCAAAAGAATTTAAATATTATAAATTTAATTTATAAACTTTAGAATTTAATAAAAAATTAAATCCCTCTTTGAGTTAATATCAAAACTATCATTTGCACTTCACTGGGTTGATGAAAAATAATTTTGCCACCTTGGTTTTAATAAAAACCTTAATTATGCCATCACAATGTTAGAAAACTAGCATTATGGTTTTAATAAAAAACTTTTTAATGTGCCACCATGGTTTTAACAAAAACCCTTATAAACTCATATTTGGATAACTTTTCTCAATCTCTTTGCATTGTTCATGGTGTTAGTAATGGTGTACTCCATGGTATTAGTGATAGCTTCATGTATTCACTTTGGCATCAATTATTACTTCTCACCTTGACATCAATGACAACTAAATAAGCTCAAAATATCCAAAAATATCCCCCTTTGTCATTGATGGCAACCCAACTTCTTTTTACCAATAACTTGACCTTTCCTTTGTTCTACTCCCCCTGGGACATTGCTCCCCTGGTTCAATGCTTTCTCTTATTTTATCAAATATAAAATATCTTCCCCTTACTCAAATCTCTCCCCCTTTAACATCAATGGCAAAGGGTCATATTTGGGGTTCAGGGCTAAGAATGAGCCTCTTAGCTTAGCCCCTTCCCCACCTCCTCTTGAGGTGGTTAATTCTGGGGTGGGAGTATTTCTACTCCTAGAAAGTATTGTTCTTTACCTTTATCCTCTTTCTTTATTATCTGATCCTTATGATTCCTTTGACTATTTCTTTCCATGTCCATGTTCTTATCCATCTCTACATTTTTTTTCTTCTTCCTATTCATGTTTATATCCATGTTCCTATTTCTGTTCTTATTCCTATTCCTGTTCATCTCCATGTTCCTGTTCATATCCATGTTCCTATTCTTGTTCCTGTTCATGTCCATGTTCCTATTTTTGTTCAAACTTGTTTCTAGAATGTTTTCTCTACACCACTTTGATGTGTGACCATTATTATTGCACTTATAACAATGTTATTATTTTTGGAGGTGCAAATATGTTAGGATTTCTCCTAGTGAAGCCATATTATCTTCTGTCATGAACCCTACAATTCATTACCTTGTGACCAAATTGATTACATCAGTAGAAATACCCATGGAAAAGTTGTTTATTCCCATATTCCTATATTTCATGTGTCCTACACTGTGAAGCCATGTACCCAAACTTGTGACATGAAAAAAATATTCTATTGAAGCTTCCTTGTCTTGACCTCATTGGTCTCTTGGTCTCTCTTGACCTATTCTGATTGTTGTTCCATATGTATCTTCTTTGTGCATTGTTCCTATTTTTGTTGAACTTTCTATTGTCCATATTATCCTTATAAGTCTCACTCTCTCTTTTACTTACTTATTTTGATGCTTCTTATTTTATGGTGTTTGATCTTGACTCTCCTTTTTTTTCTTCCTGTTTCCCTTGTTCTTCTTTAGAACTAAGTCTTGTTATGATGACTAATGACCTTTGTGCATTTATAATCATATCCAAAGTCTTTTAATTTTACTCAAAATTGTGTAGCTTGTCCTTAGAATATTTTACTTCCATCCTTAGTGAAACTATGTCATGCTCTAATATTTCACACTCTAGATCTTTTACCTTTAATTTTTCATCCATACCTTCTTCAATATTTCTTGCCTCTTCAACCTGATTTTCTAAAGTTGGTGAGTTCCTGTAGAAACTTTGCTTTTGCTTTCTCATATTCTTGAGCTTGAGATCTCAATCCTGAGTTCTCCATTTTTAATTCTTCAAGAGTAACCATAAGTCATTCACATTATATCTTTTTTACATTTGATATTTTAATCATATCTTCTTCAAATCTTCTTGACTTTTCAACCTTATCTCTCAAGTCAGAGAGATATTGTAAAAGCTTTGTCTTACATTTCTCATCTTCTTGTATTTGAGACTTCAATTCTAACTTCTCTCTTTTCAATTCAACAAGTTCTTTAAGAGTGGCTTCCTCCTTTTCTTATTCTAAATTTCTATCTTTTATTTGGTTTTCAATAGGAGTATTTTGTTTTAACACTGAAAGTAGAGTTTTTTCTTCATACTTGTTTTGATTTTCCCTGTTATCCTTTCTTGAACCAACCTCTAGGATTTCATTTCCAAGAATATAATCTTCACCACTGTTGAACCCATGACAACATCTTTCATCATGACCGATTTGACCCCAAACAAAACATTCTTCACCTTCTTGTGGAAAATAAGCTGCATGGTGACCTGTATTCCTACATCTGGTACAAAAATTTATCAACCTAGTTATTTCTCTATTACTTGATTCATCTCTTGAATCTATTTCCATTCTTCCTTCCAACACAACAACATTTAATTCATCTTCCTTTTATTTCATGTCCATGTGTGTTCTTTTCTTATCATGTCTCATGGATTTGCATTTACATTTCTTTGCCATTTGTGTTCTTGTAAGATCTTCCTTAAAGTTGTTAAACCTTTTTCAAATGAACCAGATCTAATACCAATTGAAGAACACAAGATTATACTGAGAGGGGGGGTGAGTAGTATAAGACCACTTTTAACTTTACTTTCTCAAACAATATTAATCAATATAATCAATGGTAATAATAATATCAATAACCAAAGCAATGCATAAATCATCACACACAATAGAGACACCAATTTAACATGGTTCACCCAATGTGGGATACTCCATGGAGAAAATATTTCACTAAAATTTTCTTAATCAATATCTTGGGAATCCTTTCCCTATTACAATGTTTATGGACCTTTGTCAAAAGGAGATACCAATCCCCTAAATAAAGTTCATGTATCTCTATCCATAGGATAACTCCTTTAGCCTAAGCTCTAACTGGTGATCTTCTAGAAGAGCTACTACCTCCACTCCAATAGCTAATGGATCTCTATCCACTGAAGACTCTTGTACTCACTTAGAAGACCTATCCTCACTACCCTGGCTGATAGATATCTATTCATTGGAGGTTGTCATCCTCTATACTCTGTCACCTCCAAAGCTTGCACTTAGCTCTGTATCAAATCTGTACTAATCATAGTCCTTTGGTCTAGCACAAATTTTCTCAATCTCTGTATCTAGTTTTGCACAAAGTTATTCTCAAATATGCACCAAACTCTATCTTCAAATCTGCTCAATAAGTTCACACAAAAATTTCTCAAATCTTCTCAACAAGTCCATACAAAACTTTCTCAAATATTCTCAACGAGTCCACACAGAACTTGCTCAAATATGCTCAACAAGTCCACACACAACTTGTCCAATCTGCTCAACAATTCCACATAGAACTTGTCCAGTTTGATCAACAATTCCACACAAAGCTTGCTCAAATCTGCTCAACAAGTCCAAACAGAACTTGTCCAATCTTCTCAACAAGTCCACACAAAACTTGCTCAAATCTTCTCAACAAGTCCACACATAGCTTGTCTAATTTGCTCAAAAAGTCCACATATAATTTGCTCAAATTTTCTTAATAATTCCACACAGAACATGTCCAATATGCTCAACAATTCCACACAAAACTTTTCCAATATTCTCAATAAATTGTCTTAAGACCTTAATAAAATCTGCCCAAAATCTGTATTGTAAGCTTTCACAAAAGCTTACCCAAATCTGTCCACAAGTATTCTCAAAGACTTACCTCTAAATTTCTCAACAAATCCACACTAGAACTTGTCCAATATCATAGAAACATAAATATAATTGTTAGAGACTCAATATGCTCCATACTCATCACAATGCTCAATCACTCTTTTAGAAACATAATGAGAATTGTTAGACTCAAATGCTTCTTATTCACTTCAATGCTCAATCACTTTCTCAACTCAATTCAGAATATAGAATATTTTGTTTTGTGGGACTTGAACAATCACTTCACACACCCACTTGACTAGGCTCAACCAACTCTACTCAACCAATCACTCAATGAAATAATCCTTGCTCACAAACCCTAGTCCAAACATATAAACATAAAATCAAAATTTTTCCAACAATACTCAACAAAAAATCTCACATAACAATGATACTCATGATCTTTGCAAACCTTAGCTCAAGTTCTTCACTCAATAACTCACTTCAAAAACAATGCTTATAAAAACAACTCTCACATAACAATGATAATCATGATCTTTGCAAACCCTACCTCAAGTTATTCTCTCAGTAACTCACTTCAACAAAAGTACTTATAAAAACAACTCTTACATAACAATGATACTCATGTTCTATTCAAAACCTAGTTCAAGTTCTTTGCTCAACAAATCACTTCAACAAAAATACTTATAAAACAATCTTCCATAGAAATGATACTCAAACCCTAATTCAAGTTCTTCTCACAACCAATGGCTTCAACAACAATGCTTATCAAACAAGATTTTAACAACAATTATTTATTCCAAAAAACCTTGAAGCATTCACTCAACACACTCAATAGGAAACCCTAATCAAGTCCTTTTCACTCCAAACTTATTTTTTAGAAAAATAATCAATCAACTCAACTATCGAGTAATGTGCTCATACTTTTTTCTTGATGATGAAGGGATCTCATAAATCTACGACAACCACAATAACTTCTATTTCAAGCTCAAAGAGGTTAGAAGATAAATATTTCTCACAATGTAATGTAAAAACTCAATTAGCTAATAAAGCACACCTTCAATTTCTCAATTTCACAAAATCAATATTCCAACTTAATTTCTATCTCCTAAGGTAAAATAATATTTACATTAATAAAGCACATATTTACCACTTAGGTAAATAAATTAATATCACCTTATAACTCCCTAACCATAGCATAATTAATCAAATTCCACCTAACCATAGCATAATTAATCAAATTCCACAAAAACCCCTAAAAACTTAGCACAATGATCAAATATCACAAATATTCCCTTATGCCTCATAAACATTAGTACTATGCAACAATCAAAAATTAAATCATAAAAACCTTTGATGAATCCCTTCCATGTTTTTCAGGGTTTCAACCCTACACCTTCCCCCTCGGCTAGTGCCTTAGCTGTAGCTAGCTAGTCATGTGAGTTAAGCACTCCACATGCTTAACTTTAAGCCCTAAGGTTGCTTAAGCATTTTCTCCAAGGATTTAAAGTATTTGGCCTTCTTCCATGTCTAGCACCAAGCTAGACCACGAGCGCTACTCCCTCTGCCTTGTTCCTCACTTGAACACAATGTGTTGCCTCGATCACGATGTGTTGCCTTGATCATGATGCGTTGCCCTACTTCGACAATACACCACTCCATAAATTTTGGAGGCTCTAGATTTTTTGTTGTATACAAATTTGAATTGTCATCTTCCATAAGGTTTGTCTTAGGGTTTAAATACCCTTCATTTGCTTTACATACAAATTTGGTGGATTATTCGACTTGATGACATCGACTTGTATAAATTATAATTTATAATTATTTTAAATTCAAAAGAATTTAAATATTATAAATTTAATTTATAAACTTTAGAATTTAATAAAAAAATTAAAGCCCTCTTTGAGTTAATATCAAAACTGTCATTTGTACTAAACTGGGTTGATGAAAAATAATTCTGCCACCTTGGTTTTAATAAAAACCTTAATTCTTCCATCACAATGTTAAAAAACTATCATTATGGTTTTAATAAAAAATATTTTAATGTGCCACCATGGTTTTAACAAAAACCCTTATAAAATCATATTTGGAAAACTTTTCTCAAACTCTTTGCATTGCTCTTGGTGTTAGTAATGGTGTACTCTATGGTATTAATGATAGCTTCATGTGTTCACTTTGTAATCAATGAAAACTTCTCACCTTGACATCAATGACAACTAAATGAGCTCAAAATTTCCAACAAATATCATAATATCCCTAAGGCTAGAGACCCTGAGTTGATCACCAATTAGTGTTCGATCATACTTCTCAATGTTTCCTCCAAGATCATAACCAAAGCCTTAGCCTTGCATCTACGCCATTTGCTTCTTGCCATCATTAGACCAAAGAAAAAAGTTTCATCAAAAGTAGATATATTTTAGATAATGTCTTGGTTGTCTGGGAGGGAATGGAATGGACCAAAACATCCAACCAACTAGTCATTTTTTAAAAATTGACTTTGAGAAATTATATGATTGCATTGAGTGGTATTTCATGTTTTTCATGCTCAAAATATTAGGTTTTGAAAATGATTTCATCTCTATAGTCAAGATGATCTTTGTATATGCCTATATTGTATTCACTATCTATAGAACTAAATCAAAGGCTATTGGATTTTTTTACTCAATAAAAAAAGGTTTCCCTTATGCCCTCTATCTCTATGTCATTGCAACTAAAAGTTTCAATTCTCTTGTATCATCAAGTCAATTTAGACCTTGTTAAAGGTATTTATATTCTCAATAGTCAATCCCAAATTATCAATGGAGTATTTTCATATTACTCTTTCCTCACGTTAGCTAAGGATGAAGAATGCTTTACTTAGGCCATTCACTACTAGGATAATTTTTATCTTGCCTCTAGCTCCAACATCCAATGGTAGAAAACATGTATTTTTTATAATCTACATCTCCTCTCCTAGCTTGGTTGACTCAATTTTAGTGGATATGGATACATAATGGTAAAGTGTTTTAGTTCTTGGGTATCCCCTTTGCCTTCTATAGTTTCCCTTCAAAAATCTTGAAAATTTTCATACATAAAATTGAAGCCAAGCTTTCCTATTGGACCACTAAAACTTTATCCCTTTGCTAATAAGTTCTAAATCTACTTTGAGATATTGGATGCTACCCATGTGTATAACTCCCCATGTTGGGTCCCATACAAGGCTTGTTATTACAAGTTGAAGAAGTTGCTTAAATATTTTCTCTAGGCAAGTTCTACCTACAACTTTATTTTCCATAAAGTAATTTAGGAATTGTTTGTTTACCTAAGAAAAATAGGGGAATGACTCTTCTTGACTACGAATGTTAAAGCATGCCCATATGTTGCAAATGGATAATCATATCCATTAAATATGAGGATGCCTAAAAAGTGTTGGTTTGACATTGTATTACCTCAATTTCTCCCTATGGGCATAAAGGATGGAGAGGTATATATTTTCATTCCCTTATTTTTGCCCCACTTTCCATTAAACATTAAGGTTATTTTATCATATATAGCATTTGGTAAGCTTTGGATACCATAAAACCATGGATATTATGGAAAGTTAATGGTCTTTGAGAAGTGCTATTCATAGATTCTATGAACTTTTGCGGTCCCCTATCTTGACTATCTAGGAATTCCCTTTTGTCTAAATCCCCTGGATGCATGCATGAAAATTCTATAAAAAGGGTATCTCTATAGTGGCCAACTTGTTTGCCTAATCAACTTGGGATTGACATCCTTGGGATTACATTAATTTCAAGTCCAGAATTAACTCCATCAATAAGAAAATATTTAAGGTAGTTAAAGCAAATACACATAATTCTATGCTTCACAAGATCACAATGCACTCTCAATGTCCTTGGTGGAAGGAATGACAATGGTATTCAAAGACACCCCTCCTTAATTATAAAGCCAAATTGGGTTATGAATGGCTATCGCCATGCTCACCCATTGTTGACAAACTAAAAGCTACTTGGTTCATCTCTTCATCTTAGTATATTTGAGCCCGTCGTTTTTCCACAACCTAGTCTACTTGTCTCGAACCCAAACAAGCTATATTTACCTAAATTTTAACTCACCAAGGCCTCCCACTTGGTAAATGATATATCTACATGGATATTCTCAACCTACTATATCCATTTTGTCATGAAGTTCAATATCCTTATCACCTCTTTTAGAGATATCATAAGGTTCAAGACACTTGGAAGTGGATTTTTTCTTTTTTTCCAAATTGTTCTCCCATATTGGTTCACATGGAAATATATTATCCTTGGATACCTTGCTCTCCTCCCTTTGTTGTTTCTATAAGTTTGGTATTTATTTATAATTGTGATGTCAACATCCTCGCGGTAGGGGAAATGACATGATTTAAAAAGTGCAAACTACAGGAATACAAAATTATCAGACAACATGATGTATATAAAAATATAGTGTGTGGTTACAAAGGGGGGGGATTTATTTTTTCTTTGTCTTTCCTAATATATAAATAGGAAGAGAAACCATATAGAATAGGTTGCATATTGAAGGCCATCACCTCACCAAAATTGTAACTTGCATTTGATAGAAAGACATAAAATTCAAACCTCCATTATTTGATTTGGTATACTCTGTTATCAATTTGTGAATGATAAATTATGAGATGCTAATAAACTAAGGTTTCATTGGAGATATTGGTGTAATTTTTTTAGGTTTGTGTATAGTCACTAGACAGCCAAGAAGACATCAATGACCGTATTAATATTTCATGAAACTATGTAGAGTTCGAGTGTATTCATTGAAAGAATTATGGAGAAGTCATCAATAGGTTTGGTGCAATTAGATGTCTAGAGAAGAATCTTACCATCATGTGAAATTATATGTCTAGAGGAGAATATTACCATCACATGAAATCAAATGTCTAAAGGAGAAGATTATCATCAAATGCAATCAGACATATAGAGGAGAAGTTTACCATCACATGCAATCAGATGTCTAGAGGAGAAG
Organism: Wollemia nobilis; assembly: GCA_028583015.1. Classification (NCBI taxonomy): domain Eukaryota; kingdom Viridiplantae; phylum Streptophyta; class Pinopsida; order Araucariales; family Araucariaceae; genus Wollemia; species Wollemia nobilis. Next base: position 461,842 of record JAQPPZ010016887.1, on the reverse strand, counting down.
CTTACCATCATAGGGAGAATACCATCTCACGGCCATTGCAACCATGTGTCTTGGAATTTAGTATTTAAAACCTTCATTACTATCCAAAATAGACATCTTGTGCCACCCAAACTAGATGTCTTGTTGAATCTATCTATAGACATCTCACCGTCACCCGTTGTCACTGCAATTTCTTGTGCCATCCGAGTTAAATGTATTATTGAATATACCCATAGATGTCTAGCCTTCGCTCATTTTTGTTGCATCATTATAGACAACTTGTGCCACCTAGAACGGATGTCTTGTTGTGTCCATATGTAGACGCCTAGGTGTTGAATCTAGGTATTGGTTTAGGAGTGCTGCATCATTTGGTATCAAAGCAAGTTGATCCTTGATGTGGAATACATGTAGAAGGAATTATGATACAATGGGAAGAAGAATACCATGAGGCTCTCGAGTTTTAGATATTACCAATATGCTGATGGGAATTACCACTTGACTAGAGGTAATCAAAACTACTCAATGAAGAGGTGTTCATCTTGAGGATATTAGTGACGACAAAAAAGAAGAGTTTGGCCACATAAAATTTTGAGAGGAAGAACAAGGGGAAGAAGTAGAAGCATTACTGATTCAAACAATCCCCAATATGGGACAAAATCCAAAGATAGAAACCTCATTATACAATGGGAGTCTAAATCCAAAATAGCTCATGGACTGGATTACCAAAATGGAGAAGTACTTCAATTTTTAATCAATAGAAGACCCAAAAATGGTCAAGTTTGTCTTCACAAAATTGAAGGGGTATGCATCCTTGTGGTGGGACCATACAAGCTGAAAGGTAAAGAAAAGGAAAGGAAAGGATCAAGACATGGGAGAAAATGGTAACCAAATTCCTTCCGTCTGACTATCATTTGAGTCTTTTTAGGAAATAGCAAAACCTAAGATAAAAGGATATTAGAATGAAGGAATACACAGAGGAATTCTCTAGACTTACTATTTGAGTCGGTCATGTGGAAGACAATGAAGAGAAAGTGTCAAAGTGCATTAATGGATTATGGATGACTATACAAGATGAAATTAGTATGATGATGATAAGGACAGTAGAGAAGGCATACTAGTATGCCTTAAAGGAATAAGAGAAGTTTTATGGAAGCAATAAAATAACCATAGAGGAGGGGGATGATCCTCATGAGAACATGGACAAACAAGTAGTGGAAGAGGACAACAAAGACAAGAAGGAGAGACTAGTACTTTGCATAGTGATTCTAGCCATAATAACAGAAGAGATGGATATTTTCCATGAGGAAGAGGTGGTCTTGGTAAAGGAAGTGGTAGAGTATTCCATGGAAGATGTTTTAGGTGTGGTGAAAATGGTCATCGAGCATTTGAATGTCCAAACGCCCAACAAAGTAGCAATAAGGGAAAGAAGATTAAGAACCATGTTGCACAAGTTGAAGATGAAAGTATTACTTCCCTAAGGTATATGGATGAACCTGAGAAAGGAGAATCCTTCATTATAAAGAGAGTACTTTTGAATCTAGAAAAGGAGTGTGCACTTGTATAAAGGAGAAATATTTTCAAAATTATATGTAAAGTTAGTGGAAAATGTTGTAAGATTATCATAGATAATGGAAGCATATATAATTTGGTATTTTTTGATATGGTAGAGAAGTTGGGTTTGAATAAGGAAGAACACCCTAACCCATACAAGGTCTCTTGGTTGCAAAAGGGACACCAAATTCTAGTAAGTGAACAATGTAAGGTAAATTTTTAGATAGGGGCATATAAGGATGAGGTCATATGAGACGTTATGCCCATGGATGCTTGCTATGTGTTGTTTGGAAGACCTTAGAAATTCTATAGGAATGTAGTACATAATGGTAGGGAGAACACCTACACCATTATGAAGGATTATAAAAAGTTTGTATTGGGCCCATTAAATGACACAAACGCCATTGGGGAACACTGGTCCTAAAATATGTTTAGTTTCAAGAAAGCAGTTTTTGAAGGGAATAACAAGGGTAACATCACAGGTAAGGAGGGGATTTCAAGTGAGGTGAAAGATTTGCTAGATAATTATACAAAGAATTTGTTAGAAGCATTGCCATATGGATTACCGTCAATAAGAATTATTAGCCATCACATTGATTTCAAACCTAGGTTAAATTTATCCAATAAAGCAGCATACAAGTTAATGTCGATGAAGAATGAGAAAATTAATAGGAAAATTCAAGAGTTTTTGGGTAAAGGACTAGTTCGGGAGAGCTTGATTCCATATGCGGTACCAATTGTGCTTGCACCAAAGAAGGGTGGAGAATGACACATGTGTACAAATTTTAGGGCTATCAATAAGATAAATATCAAGTATCGATTCCCATTGCCACACATGGATGATTTAATGGATTTCTTGACTAGAGCAAATTCCTTTACAAAAATAAATTTGAAGAGTGGATATCATCAGATTTGAATTTGGGAAGAAGATGAGTGGAAGACCGCATTCAAGATGAAGTACAGATTATATGAGTGGCTAGTAATGTCATTCGGATTAAAAAATACACCAAGTACCTTTATGCAATTGATGAATGTGATACTGAAGGAAGAAAACTTTCTAGTCAACTTGAAAAATGCAGTTTTATGAAGGAGGAATTGGTATATTTGGGATTTGTGATTTCCCATGAATGGCTACAAATGCACCTTGAGAAGGTTAAGGTCATTGTAAGTTAACCATCACCTAGAAGTATGTTTAAGGCTAGGAGCTTCCATGAACTTGCAAGTTTTTATAAGAAGTTCATCAAGGACATCAATGGAATTTGTGCCCCAATCATAGAAACAATGAAAGGAGGAAGGCATGAATTTGAGTGGATGACTACATAAAAAAGGATTTTTTAACTGCTGAAAGAAAATATAATAGGAAAACTCGTTCTAGTATTACCAGACTTCAAAAAGGTCTTTCAGGTATATTGTGATGCAAGTGGTAAAGTAATTGGAGTAGTCTTGAGTCAGGAAGGCAAACCTATTTCCTTTTTAAGCAAAAAGCTAAATGAGGCAAAGAGGAAATACTCAGTCTATGACTAGGATTTTTATGCCATAGTTCAAGATTTGAAGAAATTGAGGTATTATTTGCTACCAAAGGAATTTGTCTTGTTTACAGATAACCATGTTCTACAATTCATCAACAACCAAACTAAACTAAATCGAAGACATATGAAGTGGGTGGAATTATTGTATGGATATTCATTTGTCTTAAAGCATAGAATTGGTCGATAAAATCATGTAGTTGATGCTTTAAGTAGAAGGAATCTATTTTTAAATACAATGTGGGTTGAAGTCATGGGTTTTGATGCTATAAAAGAAATTTATGCTAAGGGCATGGACTTAAGGGAAGCATGAACAACGTGTAAAAATCCTAAAATAAGGGATAGAACAACATGTTTGGAATACTTCATCCAAGAAGGAATATTGTTCAAGGGACAAAAATTATGCATACCACGAGGTTCGATGAGGGAAAACGTGATAAGAGAAAAACATAGCAGAGAACCAGCAACACATTTTGGGGTAGATAAAACGATGGAATAACTTTTTTCCAGTTATTATTGGCTTGGAATGAATTTTGGTGTTAGGAATTTTGTATAAGGTTGTTGAGTTTACCAGCATGCAAAGGGTAGGAGTCAAAATAATGAGTTGTATCAACCATTACCAAGACCAGAGAGGCCATGGGAGGATGTGAGCATGGATTTTATCCTCAATTTTCCAAGGACACAAAGGGGAAATGGCTATATTTTTGTGGTTGTAGACAAATTCTCAAATATGGCACATTTCATACCTTGTAAGAAAACAAACGATGCTACTCATATTGCTGATTTGTTCTTTCATGAAGTGGTGAGATTGCATGGTCTGCCAAAGATTATTGTGTCAAATAGAGATATGATGTTTGTGGGTCACTTTTGGCATACCCTATGGAATAAATTGGGTACTAAACTAAGATTTAGTTCGGCCTATCACCCTCATATGGATGGAAAAATTGTAGTGAATAGGAGCCTTGGAAATTTACTACGATGTCTAGTTGGTAAGAGGCCTAATTTGTGGGATGTTGTGATAGCACAAGCAAAATTTACATACAACAATTCAATAAATATGAGCACAAAAAGAAGTACCTTCCAAATTGTGTATGGAATGCAACCTCGGGGAGTGGATGAGTTGCGGAGTATATTTGAATTACAGAAACCCAGTGTCATGGCTGAGGATTTTGCTAAATAAAAGCAAGGGTTACATCATGAAGTGAAGGTTGATTTACAAAGGAATGCTAACAAATACAAGCAACATGCTGACCTCGAATACAAGAATTCTAAGTTGGATATTTTATTCTAGCATATTTTTGGAAGGAAAGGTTTCCTAAGGGTACATGCAACAAAATGAATTTGAAGAAAATAGGACCTTACAAGATCCTGAATAAGTTTGCCATAAATGCATATGAAATTGAGCTTCCAGAGGGTATTGACATTTCCCCAATATTTAATGTCATTGATCTATATATGTACTTTGATCCACTTAAGGAAATGGAGATAAACTAGACAGTGGATGTTCTAACAAAACAATAGATAGCATAGATGCCAAAAAATGAACAAGACAACATTGAAGCAATCATAGACATGTAAATATCGAAGAAAATGAGGGACAGTGTCTATTATGAGTAATTGGTCAAGTGGAAGAAAAAACTAGTTGAAGGGGAACATGGATGAGTTCCTCTGAAATAGCTAAACATAGAATCATAGTTGTGGATTTAAAAATGTTCATGAGCTTCGCTCAACTTTACTCTTGAAACATTTTCTCTACTCGATGAGTATGATGCGAACACCATCGCAGTAGGGGAAATGACATGATTTAAAAAGCGTAAATTGTAGTAAGATGAAATGATTAGACATCATGAAGTATATAAAAACATAGTGTGTGGGTACAAAGGGGGGATTTTTTTTTTGTTTTATCTTTCCTAATAGATAAATGGGAAGAGAAACCAGTTAGAATAGGTTACATATTGGAGGCCATCGCCTCACCAACATTGTAACTTGCATTTGATAGAAAGACATAAAACTCAAAACTCCATTATTTGATTTGATATACTCTGTTATCAATTTGTGAATGAAAAATTATGCGATGCTAATAAACTAAGGTTTCGTTGGAGATATTGGTGTAATTTTTGTAAGTTTGTGGACCGTCACCAAACATCCGAGAAGACATTAATCACCATCCAAAGATTTGATGAAACTGTATAGATTTCAGGTGTATTCGTCTAAAGAATTGTGAAGATGTCGTCAATCTACTTGGTGCAATCAGACGTCTAGAGAAGAAGTTTGTTGTCACATCCAATTAGACGTCTAGAGGAGAAGCTTGTCATCACATGTAATCAGACGTCTAAAGGAGGAGCTTGTCGTCACATGCAATCAAATGTCTAGAGGAGAATCTTGTCATCACATGCAATCATACGTCTAGAGGAGAAGCTTATCGTCATAAGGAGAATACCATTTCACGGCCATTGCAGCCACGTGTCTTGGAATACGGTATCTAAAACCTTCATCACTATTCAAAATAGACGTCTTGTGTTGCCTAGACTAGATTTCTCGCTGAATCTGTCCATAGACGTCTCATTGTCGCCCGTTGTTGCTGCGACATCTTGTGTTGTCCGAGTTGGACATTTTGTTGAATATGCCCATAGACGTCTAGACATCGCTCATCTTAGGTGCATCATCATAGACGTATTGTGTCATCCAAAACAAACGTCTTGTTGTGCCCATATGTAGATGTCTAGGTGTTGAATCTAGGTGTCGGTTTGGGAGCACTGCATCAAATTGGTAATTGTTTTATTTATGGAAAGCCAAAATTGATTTCTCGTTATCTTAGGCTTCTATTGTTTCATTCTATAGTGTTAGTTACAGGGCTAATGTTGTTTCTTTTATGTTACTGTCGACTTCAATGCAAGCCAACAAAATGACAATGAAGTTGGTCCATTTAAAAGAATTGATTGAACACTAGGGGAATGCTTCCTACATTGTTTTCTTAAACTGGTCATTTCTCTAGCCATATACAAAAAGCTTGAGATAAAATGTGGTACGTCCGACCATTGAGGTGTATCATCCTTTGTACTAGGTTGAAACGCATGTTACAATTGGGAAGTGATGACTAGGAGTAATATAACAAAGACAAGCCTCCATAGTCTTGGTAGATATTGTAAAAATAGTTAATGGTTTAAGGTATATTTGACCTCTATTTTTTATGGATAGTTAATCTCCCATTTGTAGGTATTAGTTGAGGACCGAGGAATGCTCCTGGAACTATTTTCTTACATTGGTCATTTCAATGACCAAAAAAAGCTTGAGACTAAATGTAGTAGTTTTGGTTGTTGAGGTGTATCATCCTCTACGTCGGGCCTGAACAAACGTTGCAAGGTTGAAGTGATGACTAAAAGCAATCTATCAAAAACGAGCCTCCATAGTCTTAATAAATATTATAAAATCAATTAGTAATCTGGAACATTTTTAACCTTCATCTCTTATAAATAACTAATGACTATTTAAAATATCTTTATACTTTTTTCCTAAAATTATTTAATTAATATAATGATCTTTATTAAAAAAGTGTATAAACAAAAACAAAATTCCTTACCGTTAAATGATTATGAACTCCGAAATTCTTACTATTTAATTGTATAAAATATTAAAATCTAAGCATTTATCTACTCCCAAAAAAAATTCGTGCCACTTACTATCGTGGGATTAGTCGTAGGAATGTGTGTAATATTTCTAGCCACTCTCAGCCAACTAATTGGCTACCCACAGGCTGAAAACTCCATTAGAATGGGTTTGATGCCACATAGATAGGTCACCAACTTTGGCATTTATAAGGTTAAGGTTTGTACCGTGATCCTCATTTGCATGAGCAACCCATTGCCCTCCATGGAGTTCAAATCCCAATGGATGTCAAAATATGTTTTAAAACACTCTTCTTATCCATAATTTTTAATTATAAAATAAAATAAACATTTTATATTTTAATATTATTTATTTAAAATAAATTGTGTTGAATGTTAGATTAATTTAATTGTAAAATATTAAAAATTCAATCCCTTCTCTTCTTGGGTGGGATTATTTACGGTTGTGAAACGTGAGGATTACCTATTTTAATATTATTTATTTAAAATAAATTGTGTTGAATGTTAAATTAATTTAATTGTAAAATATTAAAAATTCAATCACTTCTCTTCTTGGGTGGGATTCTTTGCAGGTTGTGAAACGTGAGGATTACTTACCGCTGGTACCATCACGTTGTGGTATGTAAGTGGAAGGTGGTTGTAAATATTAATAGGTCTAAAATTTATGGTTTATTGTGTGATAAGAATAGTATAGTGTTTAAGATTTTAGTTTTTATTGGAAGAGGTTTAGGGTTTTAGTCATTGTGTATCTAGAAAGATATAGGTTGGATGATAACTGTCAAATATTTATCGGTAAAATATTATTTAACCAGAAATACCATAACCTGGGCCCTTTCAACAACTAAAGGATAAACTTATTATTAGGAGTGATATTCCCTAATCCAAGTTCAAGCCGAGTCTAAGGAGACTGAAGCCTTTCAACAACCAAAGGATAAGCCCATTAGTAGGAGTGCTATTCCCTTAAGCCCATTAGTAGGAGTGCTATTCCCTGAACCAAGTTCAAATTCGGGAACAAGGAGACTGGCCCTTTCAACGGCCAAATGATAGACCCTTTAGTAAGAGTGCTATTTTCTGAAAAGTTAAGGTTTCCTCTTTACCTTTTAAACTAGGGATTATAAAAGTTAAATAATAAAAAATAATATATTTTTTTAACAGAATTCACAGGCACATACATCATGCTTCACAATGATTTGAACTTGAATCTCTTAAAGAAAACCCAGACCCCTAATCACATGGGTTACACATACCTCACGGTAGTTTGAACTTGGATCTTCTTAAAAAAAACCCAAAATCCTAACTACATAGATATCCCAAAGATACAATATTAATCATTTAAATACATATTCTTAGAATTGCCACGTATCACGTATTAGGATTGCTTTTGCTTTCCCGAGGGTCTGGTGTTCTTTCATGGTGTGCGGAGACGCTCCTTCCAATCACCACTAATAAATAATAATAAGAAAACAACACAACGACAGTAACACCTATATTAAACTAAGCTATTGTTGATTGCGTCCTTGGAAAAAAAACAAGTTGCAACTTACAGACGTGCTTTTTCACTGTCGACCCACGCCATTAATAATCTCCTCCGCTACAACGGAATATGCCTAACGTGCTTAAGTAAAAAACGAATTATAAAGTATAATTCTGGATTGTTTTGCTTTCCGATGATCTGGTCATCCTAATAAATAATAATAAGAAAACAACACGACGACGATAACACCTATATTAAACTAAGCTATCGTTGATTGCATCCTTGGAGAAAAACCAAGTGATGTCTACCCGCATAATTCATGACCTCTTCCGCTACATGGAACCAGGCCTGGAATTTGATTATAGAATTTACAATTTTTTATATTAATTTTAAATATAATTTTAAATATAAATTTTATAACTTGATATTAATTTTTAATTCTCTGAATGTAACCATATTAATTTTTTTAATATTAATTTTTAATTATATAATCAAACTAAAGTCGTTAATGACTGCTATGGAGCTTTTAATTATATATAGTCAAACTAAAGTTGTTAATGACTGCTCTGGAGCTTGACATGGTCAAGCCAGACTAGCAATACGGACATAGCAGCGCTGTTTTTTTTTAGATAAATTTTTGAGTTATACATTTAAAATTGATTTAGTTGTTTTATTATTATAAATTATTTTCAAAAATTTTAAAAAATAATAATTACTATTAGTAAATGAAAATAAGAATAATTTGATTAAAAATTTATAATAAAAAACCATAGTAAAATTTTTAATTATTACATAAATATTTTAAAGATTCTTATTGATTTAAAGATCATGAACTAACACATTTAAAACCAAATAAATTGAAAATTTTAAACCATAAAATAAAACTCAATAAAAAAAATTTAACCTTGGTGATTGTATTTTTATTTTAATTCCAACGCAGAAGATGCCTGTTTGCGCATGCAATGACGTACGTACGGACCTAGCTCACTCAAATGTATTTCCCCTCTCCTATTCCTCGTAATTCTGCACCTCGCAAGTTACCTAACAAGTTTGAGTCATAGAAGGCTTTTCTTAACACCTACGCAAGCTACCTAACACAAACCACTATAAGTAGACAGAGGGATCCTCTTCTCCTGTCTAGTAACCATAACGACCTACTAAGAGGAAAGATACAATAAAATACAACAAAAAGAGAGTCTAAAATGGCAAGCGGAGAAGATGTTAAGGTTCTGACGCAATGGCCGAGCCATTACTGCATGAGAGTCCTGATTGGGCTGGAAGAAAAGGGCGTCAAGTACGAGTCTGTGGAGCAAAATCTTCCTGCTGAGAAGAGCCCTCTCTTGTTGGAGATGAATCCCGTCTACAAGAAGATACCCGTTCTCATTCACAACGGCAAACCAGTGGCGGATTCTCTCATTGCCCTGGAATACATGGACGAGACATGGACCTCTCCTAATGCTCCTCATTTTCTACCCTCTCATCCATATGACCGAGCGCTTGCACGATTCTGGGCAGATTTCGTCAACAAGAAGGTAATTACGAAATAACACCTCCTCATGCTTCTGTACGCCTTCACGTTTGATGCTGGATTTAAATTATTTTCTTTTCCGTTTCGTCTTTCAGGTTTACGATGCGGGGGCGCGTATATTCGCAGGCAAAGGGGAGGAACAACAAGCGGCGAACCGCGATTTTTTGGAAAGTCTAGTGATATTGGAAGGGGTGATCGATGGAAAAGATTATTTTGGAGGAGATGTATTTGGATTGGTGGACATTATGTTAGCACCCCTCATCGCGTGGTTTCAGACGTACGAGGCGCTGGGGAAATTCACGATTCCTTTCGAGGACAAGTGTCCCTCTATTGCCCGGTGGATCGAAAAATGTAAGGAGAGGGAGAGTGTGAAGAAGGTGGTTCTGCAGTCCGATGGAGTGCTGGAACGCGCTAAACAGCTTAGAAATCTTTTTTTGGGCGACGAAGCATGATGAATGAGTGGTGAGGGATGACCGCTATATAGTAACTAAATATTAGAGTAATAATAAGCAACACGCCGCAGCAGCAGTTAATTCGGTGTAGGTGACTCCTCGAGTCATTTTGCCCACTATACACATGGATTCCTTCCTCAACCACCGTTTCTGTTACTCAATTTATATTATAGTCATTTTCAACTATTGCAGGGAGCCAAGAGCTGTGTTTGTATGTTGATTAAGCCACGATGTGGATATTTGTGGTGCTTTCCCCGAAAAATTGGAATCTTTTGGAAGATTGGCATGAAGGAAATCTATCGTAGATAGATGATAAGGGGATAGAAATTGGGTGGCGTGAATGGCCTGGCATCTAAATCGATTAGATGCCACGATGTAGATATTTGTGTTGCATTCCCGGAAATTTTGGAATCTTTTGGAAGACTGGCATGCACGATATTCTATAGTCCTAAAACCACCGTTTCTGTTACTCAATTTATTTATAGAGTCGTTTTCAACTATTGCAACGAGCCGACAACTGTGTTTGTATGTTGGTTAACATTTAGATAAATTGCACCTAATCTTATATGTGAACAATATTAGAATTGCCCCTAATTAGGATTGCCGCTAACATTTATTTTTATGAATTAAAATTTGGTTAAAAAGTAGTTGATGTGTGCTTTGCCTCACTAAGAGTGTGGGCATGTAAAACTTAATAGTATATATATTATGTATGTTTGTTTATTTTAAAGAAAAATCATATTTGAAAGTTGTAATGGGAAGTGAGGATGTCTTACTTGGAAGTATGAAGGTTCAAGTTAGAGATAAGTAAAAGAGCGAATACATGGAAAGTTTGATCTAGGTAACATATGTTACATTAGAGGTGAGTATTAAGGATTAGATGATTGAGCATGATATAATAGTTTTTAAAAGTAGAGGTTTAATATGTAAGTTCCATAGATCATGGTCAAGGTTTTTGGAAATTCAAAAGTAGAGGTTTAATATTTTACTCTGAAAGAAGAGGTAAAGAAAGCCTATATACAATATCCTTTGGCATGTTCAAAAGGAATTATAGGCACAAAAGAATATGTGGAGAAAAATCCTAAAATAAAGACAACAAAAGAGGTCAAGTTTATTCCATGTAAATCATCTTCATTTTTCTCAAGTAATATATAATCCTCTCCAGGTAATAAGAGTGGAAGGGATGCATATGTTATCCCTTGCACTTCAAGGTTTCAAGAGTAGTATAATAAAGAATGGTAATGGAGGAAACCCATAAAAATTTAGGTTTTCTATAGCAGAATAAGAAGCTAATTACTACTAAAGAGCATCCTTGCACTTTAGGGTTTCTAGGGAAACATAAAGAAGATTATTCTTTTGAGGTTATTCCTTGCTCTTTAGATCCTTTAGAACGAGGAAAATCTAAAGATAATATGTCTTACTATGAGTAGTATGAGAAGATTGAAGACATTCATGAAGGTAAAAGTATTGCTAGAAATGAAAAAAGAGAGGAAACCCCAAGAAGCAAAAACAAATAGAGAAATCCATTCAGGACAGGCAATTTACATTTTGAAAGCCACTAAGGACAAGCAATTCACAATCAAGTTTTTATTTCTTAGTTGAGGGCTTTAGAGAGAAATGGTTTCCTACCAATATCATTTGGCTTAAATATATTATCCCTAAGATTGGCTTTTTTCTTGCTTGTTGTTCAAGATAAAATTCTTACCATTGATAACCTGTTAACCAGAGTAATGGTGATTCCCAACCATTGTTATATTTGTCTTTATAACTTGGAGTCATCCCACCACCTCTTTATTGAATTTCTATTTTCCTTAAAGGTCCTCCATTTTATTTTTTAGTATTACCTAGACCCATCCCAAATCCATTTTAGACCTTTGTCTCTAGTGGCCTAATCCTTTCTGTGGATCCTATATCAAGTCTATTCGGGCCTTCTACCTTCCTCGCTATCTCTACCAAACTTGAATTAAGAAAAATTCTTGAGCCTTTTCCAATGCTTCCAAAGACCCTCTCTCAGTCACTAATTGAATACTTGTTACTATTGAAAATTCCAAACTAGTCCCTTCTCAAGAGTTTCTTGACTTAACATTTGAGATTAATATTGCTACTTTTTGGAACCTTTCTTTATCTCCCTCCCTTCCTTCTCAACTCCTTGTTGATAGGTCTACAATTCACTAGATTCATCCATCAATTGGTTGGATCAAGCTCAATTTTCATGGCACTGTTAAGGGGAACCCAGGGATTACTTGAGCTAGTGGTATCTTTAAATATGATCGTGGAAATATTATCCTTGCCTACGTAAAAAATTTAGGAATTCAAACCACTCATGTTGCCAAAGCAAGAGCACTCTATCAAGGTTTGCATTCCTTGTACTAAACTCATTATAGAGTGGGATTCACTTAATACTATAAATTATCTTAAGGGATATCGAATCCCATCATGGAATGTTCAAAATCTCATCATGGAGTCAAATAAAGCATTAACAAATCTCAATAGAAATGTTCTCAACATGTATACATGGAAGGCAACAAGGTAGTGGACATTCTTGCCAACCTAGGCCTTTCTCAAGAGTCTCTTCACATGTGGCATGATAATTTTTACAATGAAATATATAATTTTAGTATGTTGGATGGTACTACTTTCCTTTAATGTCATTGTGTGGGATGCTACTTTATTAGATAGGATTGGTTTTTTTATGGGATACCTATATTCCTCTAGCCTATTACAAAATGGTTCAAGTTCACTATTGTACTGGGATTTCTTGGTTTCAAAGACTATTTTTCAGAAAAGGTCATCTCCAAGACCTCAAAGGCCTACACAACTCCATTTACAGAGCTACCAATATGACCACATCTTTACTTCAGCAAGATTTAATCACTTAGGATGATCTAAAAAATTAGTAGGAAGGTTCTAATCATGTCAACGAAGGTGATCATGCAACCCCTAGAGATGTTGCCTAAGTCTCTTCAACTTCCTTTTTGGGGTCTGTGTCTTGGTTTGTTCTACAATTTTATTTATAAAACCATTACTGGTTTTTGGTGCTTCAAGATGTACTTGGGTTTTAATTTGGTGGGTTTTCTTAGCTCTAGGGTGTGTCTTCTTGATGTTTAATCCTAGAGACTCTCTACCCTCCTTGTGTTGGTTTATGGTTTGTCCTATATGGACCGTCTTATTTTATTTCTGATAATATAAAAAGGTTTGAGGACCCTTATGAAACCCCTTCCACTAACTAATAAAAAAAATAAAGAGAAAAATAAACTCAAAGAGCTATTGATATGGGAAAATAAAAGTAAATATCACAAGTGCTAACAAAAAGTGGGGCTAAACCCGCAAATAAAATAAATAAATAAATAAATAAAAGTAATATCTTAGAATATTAGTGGAATGGATAAGAACTCTAAAAAAAGGTATTAAAAAATTGTGAGGTTGTTATAGATAAGATATTTAGACATATAGAAGTTGAGCAATAAATATTTTAGCCATTAGCGGTGTTGAATTTCATTTTGGTAAAATTAAAATTTTAGAAGGTATTTGATATAAAAGGAGTTGATTGTGGAAACTTAGTAGTTTGAGTAATATGGAAAATATATTTGATAGTGAGGGAAATGAAGAATATCTTTGATCGAAAGGCCATGTTGGATATGCTTTAATTAACTTGTTAGAAATGTAATATTTTGTTTTTGTAATGGGAGTAGCCCCTAATAGAAGCCACACATAGCTTATCATAAAAATAAAATAAGAAGAGTGTTTTCACTTCAACATGGCTGCTAAAATTATATTCAATGATTGAAATCCATTGTGATTTGAACTCCATGGAGGGCGATGGGTTGCTCATGCACATGAGGATCACAGTATAAACCTTAACCTTATCATTCCTAAAATAAATCCTAAAGTAAGTTGTTGACCTATATACCTGGCATCAAACCCATTCTAACGAAGTTTTCTAGCCAATGTGGGTAGCCAATTAGCTGTCTGAGATGACATTTGAGTGGAAACTTAAATGATATATCTGAGATGATAAAATTTTAGAAGGTATTTGATATAAAAGGAGTTGATTGTGGAAACTTAGTATTTTAAGGAATATGGAAAATATATTTGATAGTAAGGGAAATGAATAATATCTTTTGATCGAAAGGCAATGTTGGATATGCTTTAATTAACTTGTTAGAAATGTAATATTTTGTTTTTGTAATGGGAGTAGCCCCTAATAGAAGCCACACATAGCTTATCATAAAAATAAAATAAGAGGAGTGTTTTCACTTCAACATGGCTACTAAAAGTATATTCAATGATTGAAATCCATTGTGATTTGAACTCCATGGAGGGCAATGGGTTTCTCATGCACATGAAGATCACAGTATAAACCTTAACCTTATTGTTCCTAAAATAAATCCTAAAGTAAGTTTTTGACCAATATACCTGGCATCAAACCCATTCTAATGGAGTTTTCTAGCCAATGTAGGTAGCCAATTAGTTGTCTGAGATGACATTTGAGTGGCTACAAATATTACACACATTCATATGACTAATTCCAAGATAGTAAGTGGAAAGAAAATATTTGTGAGAGTAAAATAAATGCTTAATATTTTAATATTTTATACATTTTGTTTTTTGAATTTACATGGTGGAATCCGTAGACGCCGTGAATTTAGGCAGGTTCTCAAACTTTTTATGGTCATCACAGTATTTTGCGTTGTCCACCTCGAAAGCTACCATATAGTTCTTCACGCAGTCCATCCCTATAACGACCATGCTACAAGCATTTTAAACCTTTTATTCCATTGAAAGCACCATGATAGGGACAAAATATTTTATACTTTTTAATGTATTAAATAATGAGAATTTTAGGAGTTCACAATCATTTTGTGGTTAGAATTTTTTTATTTGTTTAGACACATGATGTTTTTTTAAAGCATTATTTTAATTAAATGTAATAATTTTACAAGAAAAAAATGTATATACATATTTCTAAATAGCCATTACCTATTCATAAAAAATGGAGGTCAAAAATATCTTAGATATTAATTGATTTTATGATAAATATCAAGACTATGGAAATATATCTTTGATAGATTGCTCTTAGTCATCACTTCAACATAATTGGACTTTCATATTTTATAATTAGATTAGTTTAACATTCAACATAATTTATTTTAAATAAGTAATATTAAAATTTAAAATATTTAAACATAAAAATTATTTATTTTACTTTTTAAATAAAAGTTATTGTTAAAAATAGTGTTTTCACTTCATATGGCTACTAAGAGTATTTTCAATAACACCCATTGTGATTTGAATAATGATAACGATATAAACCTTAACCTTCCTAAAAGCACGAGATTCCGGTCAAAAGAAACACCAAGTGTGATTGCATTCAAAATTAAGTACGCTTAAGTCCTAGAAATGTAAATTGCATGAAACGGAAAAGAGATACATTGGAAGAGACACAATCAGATAAAGAAAACACAGCCCTTTCATTAATTTCCTTTGATCTCCGTTACAATGATGCCTCCTCCCTTTTCAGGGGCTAGGAGCGCAAATAGAGTTTGATTACAATCGCTAAATGATTCCTCCTTCCGCGTGCCCACGATTGCAATGGGCGGGCCAAGATGATGCCATCGTTGATGTCGATGAGTTCTTCGCCTCTGCTTGCTTCTCCTGCGAACAAATAAATGACCAAGGCGTCAGTAGCACTGCTTGCAAATGAAAAGCATTCTCTCTCTAAAACCAACGAAATATGCATATGAATATTTGCCTAAAACAGTGAATACAGTGACACCAAATTGCTTCAAAACTTGACAGAAGGTAAGAGAAGTTACCAGAAGGCCACTGCCACTGAGGCAGCTGGCCAATCCACCTTAAACTGGAATTCGTCCCTGGGCAGGACGAATTCTGACTGTAATTCGTCCCTGGGTGGGACGAATTCTTCTGAGTTGGAGAAACCGACCTGCTGCTGCTCCAATGTCGGATCCCGGGTCCTGCAAAACGCCTGCAGACAGGGGGGTTAGGTAATTGGGGCCATTTTGGGATGACCCAGATGGTCGGATTTTCCCAATTTGGCCTCCACCCTCGGGATTTTGACTTTGACACCTGCAAGTTAGCGAAACGACAAAGCAATACAAAACATCCTAAAATCTGCCCAAAAGTTACAAAATTGCAATTATGGACTAATCAGACCTAGTAACATAGAATGCAATCTAAAAAATAATCTAAAGTGCTCAAAAACTAAAATTAGGACTTGGGAGGTGCGGGGGTGCCCAAATGGGCCTCCCACCGTTGGCCCTCGATTTTGGAGCCAATCCAACGGGGATGGGCCCAAAACCTTTTAGGATTGGGGGGTCGGCGAATTGGTAGGTTCAGATGTCCATGCATCGGATTTGAGTAAGGTTCGAGCTTCCAAAGGCCACCCAACAACCTCCCTTGCAAAAGAGATTGGTGGATGTAGGAAGGTGAACAAAGGGGGATGCAAGTGAGTCTTCAATTTGGCAGCACTTCGTTGCTTGAACACTCCTTCAACCTGTATATTTTGGGTGAGAAAAGTCCCACCTTTTATAGACCCAAGGGGTCTCTTTTGGGAGGGAAGCACAAAAGCCAAGTGTTGGCCATAGGCACCATGTGGCACTCTTGTCTTCCCATGAGGGAGGGGAGTCTTCCATTGACTTGAACTTTGATAAATGCTTTTTGTAACGAGTCCTCTAACGGCCCCTCTCGTCCACTTACACATGCGTGCAAGGTAGGAGCCCTTAACTGACTATTCTGGGCTGCCACTTGGCACCATTTGCCTTTTTGCCCGTTAAGCTTAGAATTCGTCCCACCCAGGGACGGATTCAGAATTCGTCCTGGGGTGGGACGGATTCTATTTTGAATTCATCCCGGGGTGAGACGAGTACTGGGCAAAGTGTCCAAGTGTGCCAAATTGCTTCTTGACCTTACAAAATTGCTATGAAAGTGGTTAGGACCACTGTTTAACCTCTGAGGGCTGCCCTGGGGGCTGTGTTTGCCAAAGCGATCAGTGTTTGCAGTCACATAATCGGATTGGTGCTGTTTTGGTGTCTACAGATGCCCCTTTTTGGGAAGCGCTACGGGTGATGCGATCGTTGAGAAAAAATAGATAACCAAAGCACTAATGATTAGGGTTTCTTGGTAACCTAACCAACTTTTGATGCCCCAAGTATGGAAAGGGCATGCATTCTTGAATCCTTGCTTCTGACGAGCTAAGGAATTTGATTTCAAGTATTAACCTATTTTGGTGAGGTGTGACTTGAACTCAGACATTGATCAGTCATGAACAAGTGAAGGGCATTTTTATCCTCAGGGGGAACCTTGTGTTCATGATTCACGAAATGCCAAGTGTTTGATTGATTTGATTGTTGCTTGTTTATCGCCCAAGCAGGAGTGTGATTGTCTTTGTCAATGATTCTTTGAATGCATGTCGTTTTCCTTAATTGGGTGTGTGATTGTTGATTGGTGACTAAGTGTGACTACCCCCTCAAGCGACGAATCGATGAGGGAATGACCTTCGTGAGAGAAGCGACGAGTCGCTTGACCCAAGATGACTTGTGCAAGTGTGCCTTTAGAGGGTTTACCGTTAAGCGTGTGCAATTTTTCCAACATATGGACCTATTTTTGGTGGGTGTTAACCCTTTTGGTGATGTCATAACGAGGTGAAATCATCGAAAACCTATTTCCCGTGGAGCGGTCCGGCTATGATAGCCTTCTTGGGGAATTAGGAGAGCGATAATTTGGACCTCGACATCGATTTTCTTTGCCTAGAGGCTAAGTGCGAGAGCACTTGTGTCCGACATTATTTTTGTTGTGTTTTTGTTGAATTTTGTACTATTTTTGTTGTTTTTGTGACATCATTTGGTGATTGAATTGTCGGCAATCCGTCCTCCCGTGGAGCGGTCCGGCTATGGTAGCCTTCTTCGGGAGTAGGATAGTGACAATTAAAACCCCGACATCAATTTTGCTATGCCAAGAGTTTAAGTGCAAGAGTACTTTTGTCTGGCAATGTTTATTGCTTGTTTTGTGTTGCATTTTTTTTTTTGTTTGGGGGTGGGGGGTTTGGCTTTTTAGTCAATTTTTTTGATTTTTTTTGTGTCTGGCTTCGAATTCGTCCCGGGTGGGACGAATTCCAGCTGGAGAATTCGTCCCCGGGTGGTACGAGCGCTGATCGGAGCGCTCGTCCCGATCAAGGACGAATTCCGATGCAAAGGGCTTATTTAAGGGCCAAAACTTGATTTTGGGCTCATTTGTGTCATTTTTTCTTGTGATTTTGGAGCTCTGGGAGGAGGAGGTAATTCTGCGAAGTGAAGCGCTGCTGGAATTCTCTCTGCCATCATGAGTGCACAAAATTGTTCGAGCGGCGGAGCCGAGGCGAGACCTGTAAGTGACCCTAGGGTTTATTTTGCTTTAATTTAATGCATTGTTTTTGTGTTGCGCTTTTCAAAACTTTAAGATTTTTTGTGATGTTTTTGTTTATCAACTAAGGTTAGAAACCCTAGAACTGAAAATTTTCTCTTTTTCATTTATTTATCTATTTATTTATTTTTTTTTGCTTGCAGGTTGTTAGGAGCCGGTACCGTGTACCCGCTGCATTTACTGAGGCGCGATTGGCATTGACTGATGATGACTGGGAATGGCTTGATGCCCTTGGGCTCAAGCAGGTGGCTCGATTGGAGCCTGTGGTTTCAGATCAGGCCTATCTGATGGCCCTGATCAAGCTTTGGGATCCGTAGACCAATACTTTCCATCTCCCAACAGGGGAGATGACCGTGACTCTTGAGGACGTCTATCGGTTGCTTAGGATTCCGATAGATGGTCTGTCTATTAGGACATCTCCGTTTGATCAACGGACTGCTATACTCACGAGATGTTTTGGGCATGGGGGGGAGCTGGGTGTAGCAGACCCAGTGGAGACAGCTGAGGCGGATTGCCAGGCTGGCGGGATTTTGGTTAGCTAGTGGAAGGAGAGGGGGGTGTTAGGAGTGAGGCACACATTCTTGATGGGCCTCATTTCTAAAATTCTTATCCCTGATTAGTCAGGTGCGAGGTTCCCATGGAATCTGTTGGATTTGGTGTGGCAGTTGTCAGAGTGCCCGATAGAGGCACCGTTGATCCTAAGATGGGGACAGACTTTGTTGGCGTAGCTTTATGGGGAGCTGTATGGGGTCCGCTGTCGACAGTGGAAGGGTGTCAGTTGTAGCTTTTTGTTGCAGTGCTGGGGTTGGCAGCACATAGCTGTTGAGAGGCCTACCGGGTTACCGTGGACGACTCGGGCGGCGATGGAGGATGAGGAGATTGGTTATGCGGCTTTGTGGCGACGGTCTGTGGAGTAGGGGTAGAGTCGGCGATGGGCAGGTGTAGTTGAGCACTACATTGATGCCTTTTCGCGGCTCACTCCAGGGGAGGTGTTTTGGCGTCCCTATCGGGACTGTCCAGCTTGGCCTGAGGCTGGAGAGTGGCTCCGACGGGTACGGAGGGAGTGATGGTTGACTGGGCGGCATGGGACGGAGCATGAGTTCTTTCCGTACCGCCGGGTTACACGACAGTTTGGGGTGCGCCAGGGGTTGCCTAGTGAGCTCGTTGGCTATCATCGTCGGGGAGATGAGAGGGATCTAGAGCCACCGGTCCTCGTGCCATTGGGCGAGGAGTCGGATGCGGTTATTGAGGTGTTGGATGTGGATGACGTAGGTACTACCACTGAGTATGACTCGTGGTGGGTTTTGCGATGCTGGAGAGGAGAGGGTCCACTGGGAGGCGCGGAGGCGGTAGTGGAGGATGCTGAGGCGGTAGGGGGTGATTGGGGAGGGCCATTGGATGATGCAGACATGGTGGATGTGGGAGATGAGGATGTGGACTTGGGTGTTTCGGAGCAGCCGGACATGAAGGATGTGGAGGAGCATTTGGAGCCTGAGCAGGCTACTGTCCCCACGAGTCCTATGCGTCCGGCAGATACGAAGGGGGTGGGGTCGGATGTAGACGATGAGGTTGCATGACTTACGGAGCTACTGCGGATGTAGGATCTGGAGAGGGATCTTCTACGGGCTCAGTTGGCAGAGCGGGATAGGGTTTTGGCGCAGCACGATGATGCATTGTCTATCTATCATCGGCGGGAGACAGAGTGATGTCTGTACCGGATAGACTTGGAGAGGGAGGTCATCCGCCTTGGCGGGCGGCTCCCTGAGCCTTTGATCAGTAGATCTTCTGGACGGACGAGGGATAGTCTGACTGAGCAGTCAGCATCATCTCGCCGTAGGCGGTTAGATGAGGGGGGTGGTAGTAGGCATGATGTGGGGGCTAGTAGTAGCCGCCCTGCAGGGTCCCGTAGGACCCACACCACGGGGGGTAGTTCCCGTTGCACCGATCCTACGTGATCATGGTGGCCGACGCCTTAGGTTGGGTTTTGGATATGATTGCGGGGTCTGAGGACCGGTTTTGTAGCCTGCGGGCATTTTTTTTTTTGACGATATATATATATACCGGTTTTATTTTTGGATTTGTACATGTGATGATGTGATTGATTTTTGTTATGCATGTTTATTTATTTTGATGAATGCGGATGTTATGACGAATTGAAATGTTTTAGATGTCTATGTGATATGCAAATTGAAATGGATGAATGATATTTTAGAAGCTCTTTATTTATCTGGTTTTTTTTTTTTTGTTTTTGTATTTCCGATGGTATTATAAGGATGATAAGTAGCGCAGATGGTTTTGGGATGAATGTAAGATTATCTGAGATTCAGACAGTTTTAACTCACTATCCATGACTGTACTTTATCTTACAGGACTTTTGAACAAGGTATGAATCGGACCTATTTTTGACCGAGTTATTTAACATCCCTGTGTGTGCAATTGAGTTCATTTAGTGGTATTTGTCAGGATACCGCCAGTGCCAGGTGGGCTTTCAACCGAACTCGTCTCGAGGATCACCTAATTAGCTCCACGAATTCCTTTTTTGTATGTACTAAGATTAATCTGCGTTGTAATCCAGGATGCCATAAGCTAGCTCATCCACATGCAAACATTGATCTGTACACAAGTTAATGTGACGAGATATATCGTCATGCGGGAGGTTTACTTCATTACCGAGTTGGTTTGAAGCTTGCCTTATGACCTACGATCTGAGAGTTCCGGGTTCAAGGTCAACTCCTTCTTTTTTTTTAAATTGTATTGGGATACTTGCTCATTGTAGTGATGAGATCTGTTTTTTGTTTTTTTTTTTTTTTTTTTTTTTTGAGTTCTTTCCGTACCGCCGGGTTACACGACAGTTTGGGGTGCGCCAGGGGTTGCCTGGTGAGCCCTTTGGCTATCGTCGTCGGGGAGATGAGAGGGATCGGAGCCAGGTCCTCGTGCCTTTGGGCGAGGAGTCGGATGGGTTATTGAGGTGTTAGATGTGGATGACGTAGGTACTACCACTGAGGATGACTCGTGGTGGGTTTTGCGGTGGAGAGGAGAGGTCCGGGAGGCACGGAGGTGGGTGGAGGATTTGAGGGGGGGGGTGATTAGGGAGGGCCGTTGGATGATGCGAGACATGGTGGATGCAGGAGATGAGGATGTGGACTTGGGTGTTCCGGAGCAGCCGGACATGCAGGATGTGGAGGAGCAGTTGGAGCCTGAGCAGGCTATTGTCCCCGCGAGTCCTATGGATCCGACAGATACGGAGGGGGTGGGGTCAGATGTAGGCGATGAGGTTGCATGACTTAAGGAGCTGCTGCGGATGCAGGATCTGGAGAGGGATCTTCTACGAGCTCAGTTGGCAGAGCGGGATAGGGTTTTGGCGCAGCGCGATGATGCATTGTCTATCTATCATCGACGGGAGGCGGAGTGGTGTCTCGTACTCGGATAGACTTGGAGAGGGAGGTCATCCGCCTTGGCGGGCGGCTCCTCGAGCCTTCGATCAGTAGATCTTCTCGACGGACGAGGGATAGTCTGACTGAGCAGTCAGCATCATCTCGCCGTAGGCGGTTAGATGAGGGGGGTGGTAGTAGGCATGATGCGGGGGCTAGCAGTAGCCGCCCTGCAGGGTCCCGTAGGACCCACACCACGGGGGGTAGTTCCCATCGCACCGATCCTGCATGATCATGGTGGCCGACGCCTTAGGTTGGGTTTTGGATATGATTGCGGGGTCTGAGGACCGGTTTTGTAGCCTGCGGGCATTTTTTTTTTGACGATATATATATATATACCGATTTTATTTTTGGATTTGTACATGTGATGATGTGATTGATTTTTGTTATGCATGTTTATTTATTTTGATGAATGCGACTGTTATGACGAATTGAAATGTTTTAGATGTCTATGTGATATGCAAATTGAAATGGATGAATGATATTTTTATTTATCTGGTTTTTCTTTGTTGTTTTTGTATTTTCGATGGTATTATAAGGATGATAAGTAGCGCAGATGGTTTTGGGATGAATGTAAGATTATCTGAGATTCAGACAGTTTTAACTCACTATCCATGACTGTACTTTATCTTACAGGACTTTTGAACAAGGTATGAATCGGACCTATTTTTGACCGAGTTATTTAACATCCCTGTGTGTGCAATTGAGTTCATTTAGTGGTATTTGTTAGGATACCGCCAGTGCTAGGTGGGCTTTCAACCGAACCTGTACTGAGGATCACCTAATTAGCTCCACGAATTCCTTTGTTGTATGTACTAAGATTAATCTGCGTTGTAATCCAGGATGCCATAAGCTAGCTCATCCACATGCAAACATTGATCTGTACACAAGTTAATGTGATAGATATATCGTCATGCGGGAGGTTTACTTCTGTTACCGAGTTGGTATTGAAGCTTGCCTTATGACCTACAGAATGCTGAGAGTTCCAGGGATTCAAGGTCAACTCCCTTTTTTTTTTTTCAATTGTATTGGGATACTTGCTCATTGTAGTGATGAGATCACTGTTTATTTTGATTTTTTTTTTTTTTTTTTGAGCAAGGGATTGGGGATATTGAGTGACGAAAATCACTGTTGTTTGTGCCTTTTGATGTGTGCACTGTAGTTTGTCAAATTTTTGAGTTTTGACATTTTGCAAATTTTTGTGTTTTGCAACTATTTAGAACTTTAGGGATTCTTAGGGAATTGGGTAGGGAGGAAGCTTGTCCTTTTGCCAACTCTCAGCATTCTAGGGGTCATTCGCACAGGGGGATGAGCAAGATAACCGTTTCGCTTGTGGTGACTTAGATTATTTTGCAGGTTTCGTCTTTCGTTCACACAATTTTGGGAATTTTAATGTTTGATTTGTGTTGGGATGTTACGTAACAAGGTGTATTTCAAGTATGACTCTACCTTTGTAAAATCCGTTCGACTTGGTACACTACATGGCTAAAGAGGAAAATGATGACCGAATTATCGAAACTCTTAGTACATTCCCAGACCACTGATTGTAGTGTGGTAAAATTTATGCATGGTGTTTTTGTTGATTTTGATGAATTCGAGTATGCCTAGAATTGAGATGCAAATCTTTGTTGTTTTTGATGATTTTTGTTGTTTTGTTTTTGTTGAATTTCTTGATTTGTTTGACCAAGAGATTGCGATAATCCTTGGAGCTTTTTGGGTTGACCAAGAGATTGCGATAATCCTTGGAGCTTTTTGGTGACCAAGAGATTGCGATAATCCTTGGAGCTTTTTTTTTGGTGACCAAGAGATTGCGATAATCCTTGGAGCTTTTTTTTTTTTGGTTGACCAAGAGATTGCGATAATCCTTGGAGCTTTTTGGGTTGACCAAGAGATTGCGATAATCCTTGGAGCTTTTAGGTGACCAAGAGATTGCGATAATCCTTGGAGCTTTTAGGTGACCAAGAGATTGCGATAATCCTTGGAGCTTTTTGGGTGACCAAGAGATTGCGATAATCCTTGGAGCTTTTTGGATTGACCAAGAGATTGCGATAATCCTTGGAGCTTTTTGGGTGACCAAGAGATTGCGATAATCCTTGGAGCTTTTTGTTTGTTTGTTGTTTTTTTTTTTTTTTTTTTTTTTTTGGTACATGGCTTTCTTAGATATGAAATGGTCGCAAATGACTGATATTCAAGGGTTCTGTTTCCTTGATACCGTCAAGAGAAGCTAGCCTGTACGTTCCTGGTCCTATTTTGCTATCAATGACATAAGGACCTAACCAATTTGCCATGAATTTGTCCCTCATATGGGACGGCAAATTAGAGTTTTGTTGGTTTTCCTTCGGAACCGGATCACCAACCCGAAAGTCTCTTAGGTGAACTTTCATGTTGTAAGCTCTCTTAAGCCGCTCTTGATAGATACGTAAGTGCTCGAGAGCATTAACGCGTCTTTCATCAAGCAACGTAAGCTGGTCTAACCGGGCTCGCCGTGCAGTGTCATCATCGATGAATTCCTGCATTGATATGCGGAGGGAAGGAATTTCCAACTCGAGAGGCATTATTGCTCTCGAGCCATACACTAGTGAAAACGGAGTTGCCCCAGTGGGTGTCCGAATGCTAGTGCGATAGGCCCAAAGGGCAAGTGGGATTTGTATGTGCCAATCCCTATGATTGTCTGCGATGGTCTTTTTAAGGATGGCGACTAGCATTTTGTTTGACGCCTCTGCTTGCCCATTTGCTTGCGGATAATAGGGTGTTGAAAAGTTGTGCTGAATTTTGTACTTTGTGGTTAAAGCATGCACGTCTTTGTTCTTGAATGATGGCCCATTATCCGAGATTATTTTGGATGGAATACCAAAACGACATATGATGTAATGCAAAATGAACTCCGCAATGCGGGGTCCTGTCATAGAGGTTAACGGAATTGCTTCCACCCATTTGGTAAAATATTCTGTGGCCGTTATGATAAACGTGTGACGGCCTGACGATGTAGGGGAGATCTTTCCGATTAGATCGAGGCCCCACTATGAAAATGGCCAAGCAGACTGGACTGTCTGTAGGGCCTGGGAAGGTGCGTGCATCAAATTGGCATGATGTTGACATTTTACACACCTCTTGACATACGCGCAGCAATCTCGCTCTAAAGATGGCCAATAATAGCCCATGCGAAGAATGCGCTTTGCAATGGCCATACCACCGAAGTGGCCGCCACATGTACCGTCATGCGCTTGGGTGATCGCCCAAGTGGACTCTTGTCGGTCCAAGCAACGAAGAAGAATTCCGTCGTAGTTGCGACGATACAAAATGTCTCCTATCAAGACATATTTTGCCGCTTTCTGTTTGAATGTTCGTTTTGCGGCTTGCGTCAATCCAAAGGGTAGATTACCTAACTTGAGGTAATCTCTTATTGGTAAATACCAGTCCTGTTGATCGGATACCTCGATAGTTTGAACAGCCAATCCCTTTTGGAGTTCTTCCCTAACAAATGCTGATTGGGAGAGAACTTGTAAAAATAGCGTTGTGTTGCTATTAATGGGAGTGGGGGAGAACAAAGACCCCCAGTTGGCGTGTTTCAAATAGTCTCGGATTCGAAAGAACTTATCCGAAGATGGTTCGATCTGGATCATGTGGATTCCTGGCGTCAAGTCCGAGCTTGCGCGCTCCATCGCGGGTTGCGATAAGGTTTTGACTTGAATGGTTGTTATATCACCGGAAAGGTCTTGCGGGATTAGTGACCCCAAGGAGGCCATTGTGTCCGCAAAATGGTTCGATGATCGAGGGAGTGCCTCGATGTCATACCACTCAAGTTTTGCCAGGAATTTATCCACGAGGGCTTTATAGGCCTTCAGAACTGGGCATTTGCATTGGTATACCCCTTTGACTTGATTGACGATTAACAGCGAATCGCCAAAGATGTTCAATCTTTTGATGTTCATGGCGATTGTTGTCTGAAGACCTAGGAGCAAGGCTTCATATTCTCGCATTGTTGTTGGTGCACTCGGAAGTTTAATTTAAATGACAGGGGCATTGGAGCGCCTCGCGGTGTGAAGAATACAATTCCTGCGCCACCACCTTGCTCGCATTTAGAACCATCAAAAAATAAGGTTATGTCGGCCTGAGACTCAAGCTCTTCAGAATCTGGCGATTCTGAGACATGGAAGACCTCATCATCGGGTAGTTCTATGACCAGAGGCTGATCGTCTTCAAGAGGAGCCTCTGCTAGTTGATCGGCTATGACTTGTCCTTTTATAGATTTTTGCCCAATAAACTCAATGTCAAATTCCGTCAACAACATGATCCATTTCACCGTGCGGCTACTATGATAAGTACGACTCATCATGTATCGCAATGGATTCTCCTTAGACACAACATACGTCGTGTTGCTCAACATGTAGTGGCGTAGCCTTTTGGTAGCAAACACCACTGCCAAGCAGAGTTTTTCAACGTATGCATAGTTAAGTTCGTAACTGACCAGGGTGCGGCTAAGATAGTAAGTAGCCTGTTCTTTGTGAAGTTCATTCTTCTGGGCTAGCATTGCGCCCAGTGCCACCTCAGTAGCTGAGATGTATAAGTAGAACGGCACACCTGGTCTAGGCGGTGCCAATACTGGCGGCGAAGCCAAGTATTGTTTGATTTCGTCAAAGGTTGACTGGCACTCGTCATCCCAATGAAATGTGACCCCCTTGTGCAATAGTTTGTTCATTGGTCAGAATTTGTCGGATAATTGCGCTATGAAGCGTTTAATCGACGTGACCTTTCCTTGCAGACTTCTGAGCTGCTTGATAGTGGTTGGGGGAGCCATTTCAAGGATTGCCTTGACTTTGTTTGGGTCCACTTCGATGCCTCGTTTTGAGACTATAAAACCCAAGAGTTTTCTAGATGTGACGCCGAACACGCACTTCTTGGGATTCACTCTGACCTTATGCTCTATGAGGCGATCGAGAATCTTGCTTAAGTCACCGAGATGATCTGAGCGCAAGATAGACTTGGCTAACAAATCATCCATGTAATCTTCCAAAGTTTTGTGCATGTAATCGTGGAAGATATACGTCATAGCACGTTGGTATGTAGCGCCAGCATTTTTAAGGCCAAAAGGCATGACCTTATAGCAAAATGTCCCCCAAGGCGTTGTGAATGCCGTTTTGAGTTGGTCTTCAGGATTGATACGAATTTGATTGTATCCCGAAAAACCGTCCATTAGGGAGAGCATTTCGTGACCCGTCGTAGCGTCTACCAATGCGTCGATGCTTGGCAAGGGGAAATCATCCTTAGGACTCGCTTTGTTTAGGTCTCGAAAGTCGGTGCATATGCGAATCCTCCCGTCGGGCTTCTTGACGGGAACCATGTTGGACAACCATGGCGGATAATCCACGCAGATGACAAATTGTGCATCCAACAGCTTTTGCAATTCGTCTTTGACCATCAAGGCCACTGTTGGGTGCATCTTTCTTAGTTTTTGCTTTACCGGCTTGATTTTCGGATCAAGCGTTAAATTGTGCATGACTAGTCACGGGTCTAGTCCTGGCATATCTTTGTATGACCATGCAAAAACTTCCTTCTTCTCTTTGAGAAGGGCAATGTAATCGGCTTGCTCTTCGGGGGAAAGGCTTACCCCCAACTTGAGAATCCTTGGATTCATTGGATCTGTGCCGATGTCTACGTCACTCGTCTCTTCGACTGACATGTGAGATCCGTCCTCCAACTGATGTGGAGTTGGGATTAAATGGATATCATCAGCCGAGTTAAGATCTGCGTTTGGGACCTCGGGTCCCTCTTCAGCTTGAAAAATATCTTGAGTTGTCCTTGGGGTAAAATGAAGCATTTCACCGAAAGGCCAATACTCTGATGGTGACAATGGTGAATTGACGCGATCCCAGTCAATGGCATCCATGTTTAGATGCAATGACCGTGATGGATCGGTCGGATTGCGGATGGGTGTGGTCAAATCAATGGAGATCATGTGGATGGAATGAATTTGGTCTCCAGAACCACGGGTGTGATGACTCGATTCTTTCAGATGTTCCCTATACTCTGGATCTGGCTCTACGGGAACGTGCACGAATGGATCCTCTCTAGGTGCAAATTCATCTCTATGTGCGAAAAGGAAGGCGGGGTCTTCCCTTGGTACTGTTGTCCTGATGGGATCTTGAGGTGGACGATGCTCATCTTGAATTTGGAGCCATAGGCCTAACACTTGGTCCCACCTCGTTGGGTCTACGTGCCATTCATGTCCCAACCGTATACCCATTTGTCCCATTAGATCTTCATGGGTTAGAGCGCGGTGATGTCGTCGCGCATGTCTGAGATAGTCCATTTCAGTTTCGTCTTCAGAATCGCTTTCATAGATCCAAAATTGTTCATCCTCTTCAGCATCTGTTGCTTGCGACATTGAGGACTCTTCCTGTTCCAGTGAATTAATCTGGTCCCATTGCGGTTGTTCCACTCTTAGTGGAGGGACCTGATTCTTTTGAGACTGTGTTATTTCGTCTGGAACCTCTAAGGGGAATAGTTTCAGAAAAATGTCTGGAAGCCGTTGTTGTTCTCTTTGAGGACTGCTCTCTGAACTTTCACCTCTCTCTAGCAAAGGAGAGGGATTATTGCTATTTCCAGGGGTGTTTGTAGACCATGGGAGATAATCCCCCAATGTGTATTCTGTGTTTGGATTGGCGTACGGGTCTTGTGCCAATCCCCCCTTGTTGCCTATTTCTAGGCCTTGCATGTTTTCAACCAAGATGTCTAATGGCAGGGGATGGTTGAACCCTACCCCCGACTTGTCATATGGCATCTGATATCTTGGTTGGCAAAGGATCCGCATCCCTTGCTCATATCTGCCTAGCCCATACCCATGCCAATTGCATTGTTCGAGGTATTTTAGGGCAAATTCTGGGTTCGACAGATAATTGATGTTTTCGACAAAAGGTTCTTCATCTCGTTTCCTTTTGTTCGCATGGTTCAGAACCATGATCAAGGCCCCCATACACAAAATTCGTTTGGTTCGGTGGGTAGCCTAGAGGGACGATTGTTCCAATGGGAAGGCGAGGTCTTCCCATGTCTTGTACCGACTCCGAGTGTGGGGGTTGCCACAACATTTTGCACTATGTACTCTCCCAGTGCTCGTATCGGCCATCTCAACAGTGATTGTTGATGATTGGGTAGGAGGAAACGGTAGTCCTTCCTGAGTCCATTCCATGTTTGGTGGTTCAGGAATCTTGGTTTCCGTTGCGTTGGGCGCTTCCTCTCGTTGATATTGCTCGAGATCGTGGGCAACCCCTCTTCTAGAGGCTTAACCTCCTCCATGATTTGCTTTCCCTTGTCCTTCTGTTGGGCCACGATAGGTGGCGTTGATGATGAAGGAGCCAATGATGACGTCTCACCTGGCTGGGATTTTGCCTTATTGGCCACCAGTGGTGCTTGCGGTATCGAACCCTGTTTAGATGGATTCAATTGAAAATCCAAATGCGTTGATGGTAGGGTCGATTGAGGTATGAATTGTACCGCATTGCAATACTTGAAGGGCTCTAAGTCCATTGGGACTACATGTATTTGCCCTTCATAGGCATACTTCAAGCACTGGTGTGCGATCGAGGGGACACACTTCATGTCCCTGATCCAAGGCCGCCCTAGCAAGTATGTTATAAGCCATTTCGCCTTCCAAAACATGGCACAGTGTGGGTATTGACTTTTGTCCTACCTGTATAGGCAGAACGACTGTGCCGACTGTCGAGCATATTGCATCGTTAAAAGCTCGCAGTGTGTACGTGGAAGCGGTGATGTGAGAGGCTGGCAGTTTTAAATGCTTTAACGCTGCAGTGGTTATGATGTTACTGGACGAGCCAGTATCTATCAGCACTCTCTTGTACGGGATCCCGTTGACCCGCGCGATAACGTGCAGGGGTGGATCCGGCATGTCATTCGATATTGTTTTGACCTCGTTTTCTTTGAATGTGATGACAGGCTCCGTACATTGTTTCACATGTCCCACGAAGGCGTTGAAAGAATTTGCTTCGTGGGGTTGTACTTCAATGGCTTTTAAAATGTCCATAAGAGCTTCTCTATGGGGAGCTGATTGTTGAATAAGCTCGTAGATGGACAGCCTAGCTGACGTGGTCCGCAAACTCTGCGTGAGTTTGGTTCGTATCGTGACCTCAGGTCTAGGCGGAGGTAACTGCGTTGGGCGTTGTTGAGGCTGCGATGTCGACGGAACTTCCCTCGTAGGTACCTCGGGGGCAACTGCTGGGTATTTTCTGTTCCTTGTTACAATGCTAATCATTCCCACAAATCCTTGCACGGGAAGATCTTGTCGCACCTCGTTAATTTGGAGCGGTTTTGTCTGCGCCTCGTGGGCAGGCAAGGGGTCCTTGAATACCCCCATTTGTTGGTTGTTAGGTGCGATGGGGTTGTCCACGACCAATGTTCGGTTTTCGATCAAATCCTGGACTAGTTCTTTGAATTTCCAGCACCCATTTAGGTCATGTCCTCTGCGTCTATGAAATCTCGCAATACAATTCCTCCCTATACCCCCTAGGCTTGGGAACGTTAGGGTCAAAAATTTGGATTTCTGGCAGAGTAACTAAATTTTCCGCTGACAAGCGGTCAAATAAGGAGTCCCTAGACTCCGCATACGGGGTGAATTGTCGCCTAGGGTGACGCTGCTGATACTGTTCCTGTCTCCTGTTATCTCTTTCGTAAGCAGGAGGCACTGCCTGGTAGTTAGCCTTTTGAGGCTACGTTTCTTGCACAGGCACGGGGACATTTATCGCAACTTGGTTGACTGCAGCGTGTTGTGGTTGCGTTGTCCCAATTTTAGTGGTTTTATTCCACTCTTTCTTCTTAGGCTTGGCAATTGCGCCTTCGCCTATCTTAATCTCTTCTATGACTCTGGCTTGCGCCAAAGCTTCTTCTAAGCCGTCGTATTGTCGCAACGAACAATAGACCAGAGATTGATTTTAAACAACTTTTCGTGAACATTTGCGTGAGGTCCGACATGGGAGGACGGTAGGGTAACTTAGAAAGCAAAGCTCTCCATCGGTTCCCGTACGCTGCCATTGTTTCCTCCTCAAATTGTTTAAGGCTAGCAAGATCACTAAGTGATGCCTTCTTCCTTGTGTTGAAGGCGAAACGTTCAAGAAACGCATCTACTAGCCGATCTAAGCCGCTTATGCCGTGTTTGGGCAGTCGTGTGAACCAATCCGAGGCAGGGCCTGCGAATGTGGTTATGAATGTTCTAAGCAATAATGCGTCATTATCTTGAATGCCGAAGCATTGGCTAAGAAACCGTGTAACATGTTCCTGTGCGTCCTCTTCACCTTTAAAAACTGCCAATTGAGGCAACTTGAAGTGTTCGGGGTAAAGAGGTGTAGGCACTGAGGGATGCACCGGATTATTGCGGAGTAGACGTAATGTGGGTTTTTGATGCCCAGCAGCTTTTGTCTCCACCGACTCTAAACGCTCCAATAGCGCTTGGTATGCATCGGAAGATTTTATTTCTTCCTCTCTTGTTCGCTCTTGTTGCAAGTTACGGTAAACTGGAGGCCTATGGAGGGGTGGCCGAATGGCATCCTTCCTGCCTTGATGAGGAGTTTCAATATATTCTTCTTCTGGTTCATACTCCTCGTAAAATTCTTGAGGAGTCTCAGGGCGAAACCTATGACCCTGATCAAGTTCTTGTTGAAGGTACCCATCATTGTTTCGGGGAGTTGCCTCCCTCTCGAATCTATGGGGTCTTGGAGGCAGAGCTTGACGAGGTCGTGGAGACCTGTCTTGCGCCAACGGATTACGCCTCTCATACTATTCAGCTCTTTGGATGCGAGGGGTTGGCCCCCTCTCGTGTATTTCATAGCGTAACTCATCCGCTTCGCGTTGCATGCGTTCTTTATCCAAGCGGTATTGATACTCTATCTCTTGCTGACTCTGTTTAAGCCGCATGATTTGGGCTTGACGGGTGGTATATCTGGCGATAGCCGGGTCAATTTGATCTACCCTATTTTGTTCAGAAGATTCAAATGTTCCTCCTATGTGTTTACCTCGAGTTTGCTGGTCTAAGGTTTCAATGGGTCGCTTCCCTCTGTCGAGGTAAGCGGTATGTGCTCGAGGTTCTGGCCTCAAGGGGTGATCATGATATCCTGTTGGTGCGGAAATGCAAGGTTCCCGCATTGTTTGTTGCCCTCGAGGAATGCGATGGTTTTCCTCATACTCCCTTTCACGGGTGTAAATGGGATGGGCGGAATTAGGTCGCCCTATGTAAGGAGCCCTGCGCTCCGGATTTGGTCTCTCTGTTCTGATGATAGGTAAAGAAGGGACGCCATATCCACGTTGTCCCTCCAAATGGACAGTGTGCCTATTTAGCGCTTCATCGCGCGGTGGCCACTCATGCCTAGCTTCAAGAGGTGATTCTCTATTTATGTCAAGGTCTACATGTAAGGCATCTTCCCGAAAGGGGCTGCTTTGAATAGGCATACCCCACCGAGGATTCTGAATTGGATTCTTTTGTAGGTTTGACCTATAAGGCGGTATGACCAAATCCTCAGGATCGAAGTGAAGGCAACTTGCGCCTGCTTTTTGTGTACCTTCCGGAGCTTCTGCCCTTGATTGGGCTTGACTGCGGGTGTACACCATTGCGGTGCTTCTATGCTACCTAAATAAGTTTTTATCTCGTTTTTATGATTTTTTTTTTTTTGTCTACACTAAGCAGAATTAAACACACACATTCACAAAACCGTGATTATCTCTTTTAAGGATTCTTGGTGTGTCCTAAAGTGGTTTAGTGCATTTTGATGTTTTGTTTTGTTTTTGTAGGTTTTGTAGAACGTTTAAATGCATCATGTAGGCTCTTATAACTCCAAAAAGGTCGCCCCTTCAATATACCAACCAGGCCGATATACCAACCTCTCTATATACCCGCCCTTACGAGAGGGAGACTATAGGTACGTGAGAGCAGAAGGTACGTGGTACATAGGCGGTACGAAAGGGGGATTGTCCTGTTAATGACACCTACCATAGAAAACTTATCCTCGTGCGCATGGGAATCACCCCAGCTACGCTCGGTCTGTCTTCGTCAGGATTTACGCCTAACAACAGTTGACAATCGGGAAATGGATGCAAATCAAGCCAAGGTGGTGATTAAATCCACCAATGGTCTTGATCAAGGGCTGGGGTCTTACGACCAGCTCCTTGGTTTAAGATTGTTTCGTGATGTGTGTGGGATTCGTTTTATCCAACAAAATGAAACTAGCATACATGACTTTTCCTAATGCAATGCAGGATTAAATGAAAACAATTAAAGAAACAGAAACAGAAACAGAAAAAATATAACAGAGATCATGAAAATCCCTACCTCTTCTCTGCCTGCTCCTGTTGTCTCTGAATTTCTGCTCTGAAAATCCGTAGACAGGAATTCGTCCCTCTGGGAGACGAATTGCAGAACAGAATTCGTCCCTCCCAGAGACGAATTTGAATTCGTCTCAGGGTCAGACGAATTGCAAAAAAGAATTCGTCCCTGTCAGAGACGAATAGCAGTCTGCAACAAAAAAAAAGTACCTGTCAAGCACAAACACAAAATTTTAATTAGTTTCTGTGATTTCAAAAACTAGGGAACAGGTCCCACCGTGATCGCCACTGAAAGCACGAGATTTCGGTCAAAGGAAACACCAAGTGCGATTGCATTCAAAATTAAGTACGCTTAAGTCCTAGAAATGTAAATTGCATGAAACGGAAAAGAGACACATTGGAAGAGACACAATCGGATAGAGAAAACACAGCCCTTTCATTAATTTCCCTTGATCTCTGTTACAATGATGCCTCCTCCCTTTTCAGGGGCTAGGAGCGCAAATAGAGTTTGATTACAATCGCTGAATGATTCCTCTTTCCGCGTGCCCACGATTGCAATGGGCGGGCCAAGATGATGCCGCCGCTGATGTCGATGAGTTCTTCGCCTCTGCTGCTTCTCCTGCGAACAAAGAAATGACCAAGGCGTCAGTAGCACCTGCTGCAAATGAAAAGCATTCTCTCTCTAAAACCAACGAAATATGCATATGAATATTTTCCTAAAACAGTGAATACAGTGACACCAAATTGCTTCAAAACTTGACAGAAGGTAAGAGAAGTTACCAGAAGGCCACTGCCACTGAGGCAGCTGGCCAATCCACCTTAAACTAGAATTCATCCCTGGGCAGGACGAATTCTGACTGTAATTCGTCCCTGGGTGGGACGAATTCTTCTGAGTTGGAGAAACCGACCTGCTGCTGCTCCAATGTCGGATCCCGGGTCCTGCAAAATGCCTGCAGACAGGGGGGTTAGGTAATTGGGGCCATTTTGGGATGACCCAGATGGTCGGATTTTCCCAATTTGGCCTCCACCCTCGGGATTTTGACTTTGACACCTGCAAGTTAGCGAAACGACAAAGCAATACAAAACATCCTAAAATCTACCCAAAAGTTACAAAATTGCAATTATGGACTAATCAGACCTAGTAACACAAAATGCAATCTAAAAAATAATCTAAAGTGCTCAAAAACTAAAATTAGGACTTGGGAGGTGCGGGGGTGCCCAAGTGGGCCTCCCACCGTTGGCCCTCGATTTTGGAGCCAATCCACCGGGGATGGGCCCAAAACCTTTTAGGATTGGGGGTCGGCGAATTGGTAGGTTCAGATGTCCATGCGTCGGATTTGAGTAAGGTTCGAGCTTCCAAAGGCCACCCAACAACCTCCTTTGCAAAAGAGATTGGTGGATGTAGGAAGGTGAACAAAGGGGGATGCAAGTGAGTCTTCAATTTGGCAGCACTTCGTTGCTTGAACACTCCTTCAACCTGTATATTTTGGGTGAGAAAAGTCCCACCTTTTATAGACCCAAGGGGTCTCTTTTGGGAGGGAAGCACAAAAGCCAAGTGTTGGCCATAGGCGCCATGTGGCAGTCTTGTCTTCCCATGAGGGAGGGGAGTCCTCCATTGACTTGAACTTTGATAAATGCTTTTTGTAACAGTCCTCTAACGGCCCCTCTGTCCACTTACACATGCGTGCAAGGTAGGAGCCCTTAACTGACTGTTCTAGGCTGCCACTTGGCACCATTTGCCTTTTTGCCTGTTAAGCTTAGAATTCGTCCCACCCGGGGACGGATTCGAATTCGATCCTGGGGTGGGACGGATTCTATTTTGAATTCACCCCGGGTGAGACGAGTACTTGGGCAAAGTGTCCAAGTGTGCCAAATTGCTTCTTGACCTTACAAAATTGCTATGAAAGTGGTTAGAACCACTGTTTAACCTCTGAGGGCTACCCTGGGGGCTGTGTTTGCCAAAGCGATCAGTGTTTGCAGTCACATAATCGGATTGGTGCTGTTTTGGTGTCTACACTTCCTATCTACGTGGCATCAAACCCATTCTAATAGAGTTTTGTAGCGAATGTGGGTAGCCAATTAGTTGGCTGAAATGACATTTGAGTGGCTATAAATATTGCACGCATTCCTACAACTAATCCCAATATAGTAAGTGGGAAAAAAAATATTTTTAGGAGTAAAATAAATGCTTAATTTTTAAATATTTAATACTATTTTTTAGGATTTTATATAAGAAATTTTTTCTTTGTTTAGATACATGATTTTTTTTTAACATCATTATATTAACTAAATAATAATAATTTTACAAGGAAAATGCATATACATATTTTTAAATAGTCATTAACTATTAAAAAATAAAGGTCATAAATATTTTAGATTACTAATTGATTTTATGATATCTATCAAGATTAAGGAGGCTCATATTTGGTAGATTGCTATTAGTCATCACTTTAATCTTGCAACATGTATTCCACCCTGATGTAGAGGATAAGACACTTCAGTGGCCAAAACTATCACATTTACCCTCAAGCTTTGTTTGGTCGTTGAAATGGCCTATGTAAGGAAATAGTACAAGGAGTGTTCCCCAATCCTCAACCAATACCTACAAATGGGTGATTAACTATCCATAAAAATGGAGGCCAAATATACCTTAGACCACTAACTATTTTTATCATATCTCCAAAGACTATGGAGGTTTGTCTTTGTTAGATTGCTCCAAATCATCATTTCCCAACTATAACATGTGTTTCAACCTGGTAGAGAGGATGATTCACCTCAGTGGTTGAACCTATAATATTTTCTATGTATTTGGCTAGAGAAATGACCAATTTAAGAAAATAATGTAAGGAGCATTCCCCTAGTGTTCAATCAATTCATTTAAATGGACTATGGATGTCTTTGACCACCACCCACATGCACTTTGACATGAAAATGGTAAAGATAAATAAACTATGCAACACATAAGTATTTAAGAATTTTTGGCTAAGTCTGGCGAGGACCAAAAGTGTTGCACATGACTAGGACCTCGATTGATCCTGAAGATCCGACTTGACCAAGGAGTTCGAATCTGCCAAGCCCAGGAGAGGCTATAAGTTTCGTCCTTCACTAGGGCCAAGGAGGGTCCCAAATATCTGGCCCAACTAAGGAGCCTATAGTGGTCAAAATAATTGCACTCAATCAAATTTCGATAAGGTCTCGGATGTCTGACCTATCCAAGGGAACCCGAAAGTTTTCCACCTAACTAGAACCCAGGACGGTCTAAAATTTTTGGCACATGAATATAGAGAAATGGTCAAATTTGAGAAGTACTAAAGGAATTACACCCAACCAAATTTTGACAAGGTATTGGATACCTGACCCATGATCGAAAGAGGCCACATTGCAATTGAAAGCACGAGATTCCGGGCAAAGGAAACACTAAGTGCGATTGCATTCAAAATCAAGTACGCTTAAGTCCTAGAAATGTAAATTGCATGAAATGGAAAAGAAACACATTGGAAGAGACACAAGAAAATAGAGAAAACATAGCCCTTTCATTAATATCCCTTGATATCTGTTACAATGACGTCTCCTCCCTTTTTAGGGGCTAGGAGCGCAAATAGAGTTTGATTACAATCACTGAATGATTCCTCTTTCCGCATGCCCACGATTGCAATGGGCGGGCCAAGATGATGCCGCTGCTGATGTCGATGAGTTCTTCAGCTCCTTTTCTTCTCCTGTGAACAAAGAAACAACCAAGATGTCAGTAGCACCTGTCGCAAATGAAAAGTGTTTGTTCTCTAAAACTAACGAAATGTGCATATAAACATTTGCCTGAAACAGTAATTACAATGAGTCCAAATGGCTTCAAAACTTGACAGAAGATAAGAAAAGTTACCAAAAGGCCACTGCCCTAAGACAGCTGGCCAATATACCTTTAACTGGAATTCGTCCCTGGGCAGGACGAATTCTGACTGCAATTCGTCCCTGGGTGGGACGAATTCTTCTGTGTTGAAGAAACCGACCTGCTGCTGCTCCAATGTTGGATCCCGAGACCTGCAAAATGCCTGAAAATAGGGAGGTTATGTAATTGGGGCCATTTTGGGACGACCCAGATGGTCGGATTATCCCAATTTGGCCTCCACCCTCGGGAATTTGACCTCGACACATGCAAGTCAGCGAAAAGACAAAGCAACACAAAACATACTAGGATCTGACCAAAAGTTACAAAATTGCAGCTATGGATTAATCAAACCTAATAACACCAAATGCAATCTGAAAAATGATCTAAAATGCTCAAAAACTAAAAATAGGACTTGGGAGGTGCGGGGGTGCCCAAGTGGGCCTCCCACCGTTGGCACTTGATTTTGGAGCCAATCCACCAGGGATGGGCCCAAAACCTCTTAGGATTGGGGGGTCGGCGAATTGGTTGGTTCAGGTGTCCATGCGTCGGATTTGGATAAGGTTCGAGCTTCCAAAGGCCACCCAACAACCTCCCTTGCAAAAGAGATTGGTGGATGTGGGAAGGTGAACCAAGAGGGATGCAAGTGGGTCTTCAATTTGGCAGCACTTCGTTGCTTGAAAACTCCTTCAACCTGTCTATTTTGGGTGAGAAAAGCCCCACATTTTATAGACCCAAGGGGTCTCTTTTGGGAGGGAAGCACAAATGCCATGTGTTGGCCATAGGTGCCATGTGGCAGTCTTGTCTTCCCATGAGGGAGGGGAGTCTTCCATTGACTTGAGCTTTGATAAATGCCTTTTGTGACAGTCTTATAACGGCCCATCTGTCCACCTACACATGCGTGCAAGGCTGGAGTCCTTAACTGACTGTTCTGGGCTGCCACTTGGCAGCCTTTGCCTTTTTGCCCATTAATCTTAGAATTCGTCCCACCCAGGGACGGATTTAGAATTTGTCCTGGGGTGGGACGGATTCTATTTTGAATTCGTCCCTGGGTGAGACGAATACTGGGCAAAGTGTCCAAGTGTGCCAAATTGCTTCTTGACCTTACAAAATTGCTATGAAAGTGGTTAAGACCACTGTTTAACATCTGAGGGCTGCCCTGGGGGCTGTGTTTGTCAAAGCGATCAGTGTTTGCAGTCACATAATCGGATTGCTGTTGTTTTGGTGTCTATAGCAATAATATGCTATGTTTCAATGGCGCTAGAGGATTTGGACCTAATATAAATCCATAGGGTTGCCAGACCAAAAGTCAGCTTGGAGAATAAAGGATGATTTATACTTGACTAGAGCCCAAGAGGATATCAAATCTTCAACCTATTGCTGAGATCCGATTTTGAATTCTCAAAATATTTTTGCCCAGTCAATACTCAGATGAGCACCCAAACCCTAGCTTAATAATAGAAAATCCAGGGTCATAAGGAAGGCAAATACTAATATGGTTGAAAGTTTCATACCTATCCAAGACACACCAGGGTTCTAGATGCCTGACATCATGATATCACAATTTTTGTAGCCAACTCAATCTGATCCAACACTAGACCACCTATACGAGGAATACCATTATCCTAGGACACTTGTATGATGAATATTTCCCGTTATAGGAATATTAGAAGCATTATTGTGTTCATGACTATCACATAGGATAAATGGTGGCTCAATCAAAAATAATCAACGAAGATCAATGAACCAGATGCAAGAAGCAGACTCAACACTACTTAGCAAAACATAGATTTAGGCCAAATCAGTAGGTCATGATGAGGCAGTTGGAGTGGCCATACTTTTGAATAGTCCAACCATTTGAAACTCCCTTTAACATAACAACAATCTATTTTTTAATAATTATGATTTTGATGCTAATGAGATTGTAAATGAGCCTATATATACAAGAATGAAAAAGAAAATTGGGTGGCTCTTGGGAATTTACAATTCATATGTATAGATAGATTTCTTGCTAATGCAAATTGACTATTTTATGGTATTTGGTTTGAATTATTTGTAGAGCATGTATGTATTGATGATCACTTATTTCTAATTTAAGCATGTTGAATGTTTATGGTATTAATTTTGAATCCTGGATTTCTGCTATACTCATTCACTTGTCTAGAATAGATGAAGAATGGGAATTTCTGGATAGAAAAGCACTAGGAACAATATGGTTGTGCTTGGCATCGTTGGTGGCCTTCAATATTTCAAAGGAAAAGACAATGGAGGGTTTAATGAATGCGTTGGATAAATTGTATGAAAAACCCTCAACTTCAAACAAGGTATTTCTTATGAAATGTTTATTTAATATGCATATGTCAAAAGGTGGGTATATTACTGATCATTTAAATGAATTTAATATGGTTAAAAATTAGTTAAGTTTTGTAGGAGTAAAATTTGATGATGAAATTAGGGCTCTCTTGATTTTGTGCTTATTTCTACAAATCTGGAATTGTTTGGTAATACTTGTGAGTAATTCTATCTCTGGTTCAAATACTTTAAAGTTTGATTATGTTATTGGTTTTATCCTTAGCAAGGAAATGCAACATAAAATCATAGGTGAGACATCAGGTAATGCTTTGACTATAGAGAATAGGAAGATACAAAGGGAGAGAGGAAAAAGCTTAGGGAACTGTGGAAAATCAAAGAAAGGTAGATCCAAATCCAAAGGGAAGTATTGAAATGTTGGCATTGCGGGAAGAAAGGACACCTGAAAAGAGACTGTTAGAGTCAAAAAGAAAAATAGGAAGAATAAAACCAGGGTAATCAGGAAGTAAATGTAGCAGGTGATGTATTGCAAGATGCCTTAATTATTTCACTAGATAATATTAATGACTATTGGGTGCCAGACTCTGGTGCATCATATCATGCCACACCCTATAGGAAATATTTTCTATATTATGTTCAAGGTGATTTTGGGCAGGTCTATTTGGGTGATGATAGACCATGTAAAATTGTTGGAAATGGTAACATACAAATAAAGTTACCAAATGGAAACCAATGGTTTTTGAAAGAGGTAGGGCATATTCCTTATTTAAGAAATTTAATTTCCATAGGGCAGTTGGACAATGAAGTATGTACAATTACATTCTCAGCAAATTCATGGAAAGTTTCTAAAGGATCAATGTTATTAGCAAAAAGAAATAAGAAAGGTATATTGTATGTATGTACTGGTAATATTTATCTTTCTATTTCTTTATATTCTATAGGAGTGGATACAAATTTGTGGCATCATAGGCTTGGGCACATGAGTGTGAAGGGGATGCAGATTCTCCACTCAAGGAATTTGTTGTCAGGTTTGAAGCAAGTTGATTTAGACTTCTGTGAGAGCTATTTTTATGGAAAACAAAAACTAGTCAAATTTCTCAGACTTGGAAAAGAAAAGAAGAGTGAAAAGTTAGATCTTGTACATTTAGATGTATGGGGACCAGCTTAGGTATTATCTCTTGATAGCTCTTATTATTATGTTACGTTTATTGATGATGCAACTAAAAAAAATTGGGTTTACTATGTTCAAAATAAATTGTATGTCTTTGATACCTTTAAGAAATGGAAAGCTTTGGTTGAGAATGAGATAGGAAATAAGCTAAAATGTCTCAGATATGATAATGGAGGTGAGTACTAGAGTAAAGAGTTTAAAAATTACTATTCATACCATGAGATTCGTAGAGTGAAGATGAGATTCGTAGAGTGAAGACGGTTCCAAGAACTCCATAAGAAAATGGTGTGCTAGAAAGGATAAACAGGACTATCATGAAATATGTTAGGTGCATAAGATTACATGCAGGATTGCCATTACAATTTTGGGCAGATGTTGTGGATACTGTATTTTATTTAATAAACGAAGTACCTTTAAGTTCCCTAGATGGTGGGATTCCAAAAGAGGCATGCATAGGTAAGCCTGTTAACTACTCATTTCTAAAGACTTTCAATTGTGAAGCTTTCATGCATATTAGTAAAGAAAATCAAACTAAACTTGAGGAAAAATCCAAGAAGTGTTTTTTCATTGGATATGGAGTTAATCAGTTCACTTATCACTTTTGGGATTATGCAAATCACAAAATCATTAGGAGTAGAGATGTAATATTCAATTAGAAGGTCATGTATAAGGATCATTTGTAAGAAAAGAAATAGGAAAAGGTAAACACAGAATACATAGTGTTTGATGAAATTGAAACTCCAAAGGTGCTAGAAAATCAACAACAACAACAACAACTAGCACCTCAAACTCCTACAACTGTTGTTAGAAAATCTACCAGGATAAGTAGACCTCTTGTACATTACTCTCCTTCATTATATTATGTATTATTATCTGAATCTGGTGAACCAGAAACATATGAAGAAGCAATGTAGATAGAAACCAAAAAGAAGTGGGAGCAAAACATGAAAGAGGAGATGGACTCCATGATAAATAATCAGACTTGGGTTCTGGTTTGGTTTCCTATAGAGAAAATAGCATTGCAAAATAAATGGGTTTACAGTGTGAAAGAAGAACATGGGGGTAAAAAGAGGTATAAGGCTATACTGGTTGTAAAGGGGTTTGCACAAAAGAAAGGTATTGATTATGATGAATTTTTTTCTCCTGTTGTTAAAATGACTTCAATTAGAACTATTTTAAGCTTAGTGGTTGTAGAGGATCTACATATTCAATAGTTAGATGTAAAAACAACTTTTCTCCATGGGGATTTTGATGAAGATATTTATATACAGTAGCCACAAGGGTATGAGGTTAAAGAAAAGGAGGAATTAGTATGCAGGTTGAAAAATAGCATGTATGGCCTGAAGCAAGCTCCAAGGCAGTGGTATATGAAATTTGACAGGTTTATATCAGATCAATATTATAGTAGATGTTATTCTGACCACTATGTTTATTTTAAGAGATTCGATAACGGTAACTATATTATCCTATTATTGTATGTAGATAATATGCTTGTTGCAGTGTCTAACATGCAAGATATAATTATACTCAAAATAAAAAATTTAGAGTCATTTACAATGAAGGATTTGGGTGCTGCAAATTAA
The DNA here is from genome assembly GCA_028583015.1 of Wollemia nobilis. Lineage (NCBI taxonomy): Eukaryota > Viridiplantae > Streptophyta > Pinopsida > Araucariales > Araucariaceae > Wollemia > Wollemia nobilis. The sequence goes on along the minus strand of JAQPPZ010016887.1, from coordinate 419,591 downwards.
ATCCTTAGTATGAGAATAACAAGAGAGGAAACATCACAAATTAACATTGTCTAAGAGTGAGTACATTGAGAAGGTGTTATAAAGATTCAATATGTAGGATATAAAACCTGTTAGCACACCTTTGGGAAATCATTTCAAACTAACCAAAGAGATGTGTCCTAAGACATAGGATGAAATGAACTACATGTCCAAGGTTAATAATTCATAAGTAGTTGGTAGTTTTATGTATGCGATGGTGTACACAAGGCTAGATATTGCACATGTAGTGGGTGTTGTGAGCAGGTTTATGAGCAATCCAAGAAGAAAGCATTGGGAAGCAGTGAAGTGGATTCTTAGGTATTTGAGAGGTATTTTCACTCAAGAATTATGCTTTGGAGGATCTAATACTGCTTTATAAGGATATGTCAATTCATATATGGTAGGTGATATAGACAATAGGAGGAGTACCATAGGGTATGTTTTTGATGAAGGGCTACTCCACCCAACACACACACAATACTCAAATCACTAAAAAATTTAGAAGAGACAACATATGATATTATTTCAATGAAATAGAATTTACAGAAGCAAAAATTACAAAGCTACAAATTGCAGAATCAAAGTTACAATTCTACAACCACAAGGCCAATTTTAACACAAAGCAAAATCGACTCGAAATCTGCAAGCTAGAGCTACGATCCGTCTTCCCATGCTGCATTTTGGTGATCCCTCTTCCCCCCTTTAATAACTCCCATAGAACATTCTGGAAAGCGTAACTCCCCTTTTCCCACCCAAGAAGATATTCATCTAAAATTTAAATTTTTCATTTTCTGCCCAAAAAGATATTCAAATTTGAATTTCGGTGGCACAACTTCCCGAGACCATAACTTTTGACTCAGAGGTCCATTTGGCTTCCATAAGATATCATTGGAAATCTTACAAAGATATCTACAATGCCTCAATCACCTAAAGGTCATTGAGGTGATTTTTCATCCTTCTTCGGGGCTTCTAAGGTCTTCAAATTTTATTTTTAAACCTTCTTGGAGATATTTCTCGACATGAAAACTTTAATATCTCTCAAACCATTTAGGCTATTGGGGTGATTATTTCACCAATAGATCTATTTTTCAATCCCGCTCCTTGGGGTAAATTTTCAAACCCATATGTGTCCATTTAGGCCAACTTACTAAAAATAGTCGGTGACTATTTTTTGTCTTTTTGGACTTCTAACTGACTTATACCTCCCAAGTGTCATCATGGACCTAAAAACCACTAAAGAAACTTACAACCAAAATAGAAAATGTAATTTATTTATTTTTGGTGATGCAAGATTGCCCTTACACCATTGGATGCTCTTGCATCAGACACCCATGTTAAATTGAGAAGTGACCTTCACTTCTCTAGTGGCGGAGGAAAACCGAATGGTCAACCTCTGCCTTAGAAAACCACGAGGAATATTCAACTGGCCTTCCTTTCCACTTAACCAGGTATTATTAATACTTCCTGTTACTTGTATTTCTTCTTAGACAACTATCCAAGATTTCTTCTATCTCTTATTTCTCTAGAGTAGATGTTGGAATGTTCCATAATTCTTCTACCGGTCCATCCTCATTGTCCCCTTCATGATACTCTATCAAGTTAGAAATGTTAAACATAGGTGATATGTTAATTTCACTCAAAAATTCCACCTCATATGCATTTCCTGAATCATATTTATTAATTATCCTACATGGTCCAAACTTATTCATTTTCAACTTATTATATGTCTTAACATGAAATCTTTATTTTCTCAGGTGAACCATAACTTCATCTCCAAACTGGAATTCCTTCAACCTTTGCTTATGGTCTACCTTTACCTTGTACTAAGTATTCATCTTATTAATATGCTTCCTAACCTCTTCATGTAAGTTCTTCAGGTGCTCTGCAAATTTTGAAGCTTCAAAACTACTCTTTTCTTCTTTGTCCATCTACCTCAACTCAGAAACATTCCTTGGGCTGCTACCATATACAATCTGGAATGGGGATTTAATAGTAAAGCTATTGATAAAATTGTTGTAAGCAATTTTTGCTTGTGGTAAAATTAAATCCCATCCCTTGGGCTTATCTCCTACTAAACATCTCATTATGTTACCCAAAGTCCTATTCACCACCTCTGTTTGTCCATAAGTTTGCAGATGGCGTGCAAAACTGAACTTCAAATTTGTCTTCAACTTATTTCATAAGGTCCTCCAAAAATAACTAACAAATTTGGTATCTCTATCTAAAATTATACTCCAGCAACTCCAGCAACAGTTTCCTCATTTTCCATCAGGTATTTGGAAACCTGTTGAGTTTATATCTTCTTTATTTTGATTAGGAATTTTATTTGGGCAAGCACTGGCCAAATGACCATATTCATGGTAAATTATACAACGAAAAGGAATGTTCTCATAGTCCACTACTTGCTCCCAAGTGTCTTCCCCAAATTGTAATATGATCCTTTTAGGTAGGGTTATGTCAAAATATATTAAAACACAAATTCGAGCATAAATAATATGTTCAACATTTTGAGTACAATCAACAATCATCATAAAAGTTCCTAAAGAGTTTCCAATTGAAGAAAAAATAGTAGGATTCCAAAATTCAATACGGAGGCCAAAGATTCTAACCCACACGAGAGCTATAGAAGGCATCTCTTCTTCGGATTTAAATTTAGTATGCCAGGGCTTCATGAAAAGCCCTACCCTTCCAAAAACCAAGGACCCCCTTGAAAAGTTCTCTCTATCTTCATTATTAGCAAATAAAACAAGAAAATAACCATTTGGATAAATAGATATTTGTAACTCACCTTTAGTTTTCCAGCTTTTTACAGCCCAAAATTTGAAAGTAGATAGACTCGGATGAAAACCCATGAACCGATAAATTAGTCATTTTTTTTCTAAATCTTCAATGTCAGTCTGAATGTTACCCATATCAAGCTTAAAAATAGGAGTTCCATTAGCTGCTTTAATACATCCTGAATTTATTTTCTTGGGATCAATCTTAGGCATTCTTAGAGGTTTATGGGAAGCCCTAATATTGATATTAGCATTGGGCTAAGGCTGTCCACCACGAAGGGCATCCCTAAAATTCATTTTTGGGACTGAGTCTTCGAAATTCTTACCCTTGACAGGGGTTTTCACAGTAGAATTATTTTGTGGGTGCACCTTAGCATCAAATTCACTTGAGATATGAGCCATTTTTTATCAACTGCTTGAATTTTTTTTTGTGATCTCTTTAATCCTTGCCCTAGACACCGTGGAAAGGTATGGTTTTCACTTTTCTTTTATGCAGCAAATTGGAAGCTATTATCACTCAAGTTCACAATATGATCTGTTGAAAGATAAATTTCTAAACCATATTGGGTCCCCTGCAACATTTCCTGCTAAAATTGAGCATAAACCACAAACATATTTTTTTCTAAGGCCTGAAGGCCCTAAAAACCAACCTCTGCAGCTGCTTGCACTCAACCCAGATGAAACCCTCGCATAGCCACTTGCCAAATATCTTCTTCACACATAGGGATGGGCTAGGATCTGTGTTGCTCCAAATGATATGAAAATTTTTGGAGACATTCTAGGGTTTTGCATGCATCTACCCTCAAAATTTTAGCTCAATCCGAGTCTTGATGAGTGAGATATGGCCAAAAAAAGTTCGGCATTTTGGGTAGTCCTGCAAAAAACGTCTAATCAATCCATCTAGTCACAAGCAATCATTCAAATTTCATATCTTCATTATATCATCGTTGTAAAAAAATAAATAATTTTTTAACCTGACTTGTGTCCTTGGCATTGGAATGAGACACATAAGATCACCATCTACCCATTTTAGCTTACGGATCATTCAGAATTAGATAATCACGGGGACCGCCCTTGATAGAAATTAGCATTTACCCATAATCTATCACAGTTATAAGCTTAGCCCCTCGATATAAATTAGCATTTACCCCACATTTTTAATCTCAGATGGTAAATGTATTACACTTCTAATCTCAGTCCCTCAAAAGAAATTAGCATTTATGCATAATGTGGCACTTTGTAATCTTCCCTCGATAGAAATTAGCATTTACCCGTAATGTCGCACTTTCTAATCTCAGCCCCTCTAATATCATTCCCTCGATAGAAATTAGCATTTACCTGTGATTTCACTTTCTAATCTCAGCCCCTCGAAAGAAATTAGCATTTACCCGTAATGTCTCACATTTCTAATCTTAGCCCCTCCATAAAAAATTAGCATTTGCCCATACTGTTGCACATTTCTAATCTCAACACCTCATACCCGGCCCTTCAAATCCTTTGACTTATAAAACGGATTCATCTTCCCACCCCAATGCAATAAATGCACCCCTCACTACTTGATCGTAAAGTAAGGCCCACGACATTTGACACCGCATACGTAGAGGCGGAGATAAGCGCCGCATACGTAGAGGCGGAGATAAGCACCGCGTATGAGTCGCTGCATAGCTATGCATAGGTGTGTGTTAAGGATCTATGTGAGATCATTCAATTATGGCTTAATGATGTGGATAAATCTTCTTTTTGTTTTTTGTGTGAGCCATGAAGTGTGGAGACTTGTTTAAGGGATATTATTGAGCTTTTTTTAGAGTTTTTTTTGTTTGGTTTCTATACTGATTTTGTTTGAGTTTGTGTAAAAATATTGGTCTTGTGCATTTTGAGCACTTGTAGTTCATATTTATCAGTTTGGTAGTGGAAGACTCACTAAGAGAGATGAAGGTAAAATTGCAACAAGAGAAAAAATTAGCAAAAAAAATTAGCATATACTTTTTTGATGGTGCAAATGTAGTTATTAAAACAATATTTTTAAAATGTTTAATTAAAATTTATTTGTATGGCTTTCCATACCTCTGCCTCGATCTCTCCCCTACTTCTTACAACTTCGTCCTTGGCCCTTGCCTTCCCTATCTTCTCCCTATCTCGACTCTTGTTTTTTTTCGTATGATTTTGCCCTGCCTCTTCCCTGCCTCGACTCTCTTTGCCTTGCTTCCCCTATATTTCCCCTACCTTGGCCCCTACTTCTGTACGAGTCTCCCCTACCTTTTCCCTACCTCAACTATCTTTCCCCTGCTTTCCATATTTTCCCCCTTCCTAGGTCCTTGCTTCTCTGTACGAGTTTTGACATGTAATCATCAAGTACTTAGGGAATAATGGGTGAGTAACCCACCGCGAGTTGGCGAGTTACTCGGCCCAAGTTTCTTATTAGAAAAACTCGCAAGCCTCCCTGATTCGCGAGTTTCACGAGTACTCACGAGTAACCTGTGAATTTTGAAACACTGATTTCATTTATCTTATTTAGATATTGTGAAATATTACATATTTAATTTTTAGATATTTTCGAAATATTTTTAGGTTTTATTATTCCTAGGAGTTATGGGATATTTTTAGGTATATTTTGAGGTTTGAGATTCTTTTTCCTCTTAGCAGTTATAATTCTATGGACTATATCACTTATTTCTTGTGTACTATGGATATTTGTCCTTAACTTGATCATTATTGCCTATATAAGTAAGAAACATTTATTGTACTTAGTTTTCATTTTTTAGATATAATATTTGATATCGTTGCTCTTTTTTTTCTATATCTATTTTTAAGCTTATGCTGTCAATTTGCTTTTAGATTTTTGTTTTGCTTGAATGTGGTGTTTTGTTAACACTTAAGATCTTTGCATCTTAGAATGATTCTAATTATAATTACTTTCATTGATTCCTTCCTCTATAGTTTCAAAACCACCATTTCTATTACTCAATTTATTTATATAGTCGTTTTCAACTATTGTAAGGATTCGAGAACTATGTTTGTATGTTGGTTAACATTTAGATAAATTGCATTTATATTTTTATATTATGTGAAAAATATTAGGTATTTAACCTTATTTAATCATATTTATTCCTAAGATAAATTTATTTTTATTTTATTTTTATAAATTAAAATTTGGTTAAAAAGTAGTGGCAGTTGATATGTGTTTTGCCTCGTGATGCAAGAGCCTATCTGTAGAGGGTTTTTTCAAATAAGTTTTAAAGTAATTTTTCATTATTAAAAACGAAATTATTTGATGCAAATAGTAATTTTTCGAAAATAGTAATTACTTAAAAAGGCATTTTATGGTGGAAAAATCAATTTGCCAAAAATAGTATTTTTATTTTTATTTTTAGGGTTTTAAGCTTTAGGGTTTTCTTTTAGGGCTTCAAGTTTTAGGGTTTATTTGGGGATATATATTCCCTTGGTATTACATTGTAAAAGGGGGAAGTGAATCCAAGAATGAGAAAATAAATTATTTAATGGTTTATTTCAATGTACTGTAGTTTTTATGTGAATGAAGGGTTTTACTAATTATTTTCATTTATTACAATTTTTATGTAAATTGAGAGTTTTACATATGATTTTCATATACCACGGTTTTTATGTAAGGGGATTTTTTATGTAAATGGAGAGTTTTACATATAATTTTTATTTATCGCAGTTTTTATGAAATGGGAGGTATTTTATTTTGACCTATTGTAGCTGGATTTACATCATTTGGTATCAGAGCAAGTTGGATCTTGTTGGGAGCAAAAAATATAAGAGAAGAAAAATGAAAATGAGAGGAAAACAAAGAGGCTCCAAAAAAAAATTGGTACTCTATGCAATGCTTGCAAAAGGTTTGTAAAACCTTGGAGATAGAAATTGACACTCTGTGTAAGTGCTTGCAAGAGGTTTTTTTATGTAAAAGCCTTAGAGAAAGATATTGGCACTTTGTGTAGTGCTTGCAAAGTATTTTTAAAACCTTGGAGAAAAAAATTAGCACTTTGTGTAAGTGCTTGCAGGAGGTTTTTTATATAAAACCTTAGAAGAAGGAATTGGCACTTTGTGTAGTGTTTGCATAAGGTTTGTAAAACCTTAAAGAAATAAATTGGCACTCTATGTAGTGCTTGTAGGAGGTTTTTTTCATTAAAAACCTCAGAGGGAAGAATTGGCACTTTGTGTAGTGCTTGTAGGAGGTTTGCTATTTTAAAACTTTGAAGGAATAAATTGGTACTATGTAGTGGTTGCAGGAGGTTTGATATATAAAACCTTAGAAGGAGATTGGTACTTTGAGGAGTACTTGCATATGTGTGACGCTCTATGGAGAACAATTATGAGTTTGATCAGAGGAACTCGTAGGAGCAGAGTTCTTTTCAACCAAAAGAGAATGATGCAGGAGGCTATCTTTAGAGAGTTTTTTTTAAATAAGTTTTAAAGTAATTTTTTATTACTAAAAATAGAATTATTTGATGTAAAATATAATTTGCCAAAAATGGTAATTACTTAAAAAAGTAAATTTTTATAAAAAATAATTTATCAAAAATAGTAATTACTTTAAAAAGTATTTTATGGTGGAAAAATCAATTTGCCGAAAATAGTAATTTTTTTTTTTTTTTAGGGTTTTAAGCTTTAGGGTTTTCTTTTAAGGCTTCAAGTTTTAGGGTTTTCTTTTAGGGTTTATTTGGGGATATATATTCCCTTGGTATTGCATTGTAAAAGGGGGAAGTGAATCCAGGAATGAGAAAATAAATTATTTACTGGTTTATTTCAATGTACTATAGTTTTTATGTGAATGGAGGGTTTTACTAATTATTTTCATTTATTGCAGTTTTTATGTAAATGGAGAGTTTTACATATGATTTTCATTTACCATAGTTTTTATGTAATGGGATTTTTTATGTAAATGGAGAGTTTTACATATGATTTTCATTTACCGTAGTTTTTATGTAATGGAAGGTATTTTATTTTGACCTCTTGCAGCTAGATTTACATCACCTCGTTAAGAGAGGGGCCATGCAAACAATGCAATAAAAAAAAATTATGGTATATATATTATGTATGTTTGTTTATTTTAAAGTAAATTCACTTATTGACGGTAAAGCGTTAAGGAAATCTATTGCACATAAGTTAGTAAGGGGATAGAAATTGCATGGTGCAAAAGGTTGGGCATGTAAATCCATTGGATTCCACGATGTAGATATTGTGGTGCTTTTGCCAAAAATTTAGAACCTTGTGGATGATTGGCATGAAGGAAATCTATTGTAGATAATATGATATAAATTGGGTGGTGTGAATGGTCAGGCATCTAAATCCATTAGAGGTTATGTTGGCTTTCAAGCATGCAATCACGTTTGATCCTCTTCATTTGCTAGAAAATTGGACTCCAAATATCTCCTACAAGTGGGCACATGTCCAATGTGCTCAACGCAAGTAGAGAGTATATGCATTAGAGGAACATTGTCTTCCTCTTAAAGAGTTGTAATCTCATGGTCATATGAGACAATAGAAGGTTGCATGCATGTTTGTGCATTGCTAATAAATTATACGAAGGCATTAGTATCATGTGTTTCAAAATTAATTAATTATAGGATTTCATTTAAAGCCTAATGATGAGGCAACCTAATAAGAGATATGTAGATTTGGTGAATGAGACTACTATGAATGATGATGATATTACATTATATCAGTGGTGGATTGTTGTGTATCAATGGTGTGAATTAAGAAGTGGAGACGATAGGCCATTTTTCTTGATGATCAAAATGAGGGGGATAACATCAATTTTGCGTAGTGACAGTGATCATACCTATAAAACATTATTGGGAGAGGTCTTGAATTATATGATTAACTTGTAGAGATATAGGTTGTATACTTATTTTAGAACTTTATCTATAATGTTGTACCAACATTATCATTATCAAATTTAAGCATTCAAATATTTACCATATATAATTTGAGAAGCATCAAATATTTTCTATCACTTATCGATGCTATCAACATCATATTTGTCACATCCCCACTACTAGAGATTAATTTTATTAGAATAATGTGATTCTGTTATTAGTGTTTGTGATGCAGGTGCAGGTATTGAGGTAGGTATATTGAGGAACACTCACCCCATTAATCGAGGCAGAGAATAAAAAATGCCAGGTAAGTGGATATGATGCTGTGCCCCTGACACCATGGTTCGTGGGTACATGGATGCCCACAATATGATTGCATTTCATTTTACCTATCATAGATTGAATGAGTGTTGCATGTTGATATTGCTTTTGTCGGTTTGTTGTTCTTTGTATGCAACCTTTTTAAATAATAATATATGTATATTAAAAAGTACATCTAATATTAATATATATAATTATTTTTGAAAAGTAAAATAAAAATAATTTAAAATAATAATATAACAAAATAAGAATTAACTTCAAAAATTTTCATAAGTGTAACATTAAAAAGAAAATATGTAATCACATTAATATATAAACTAAAATGTTTATAATGCAATGAAAAATTATTATTAATAATACGTATTATTAAATTAAAACTAAATGTTGGTTGTAGTAAGACCAATAAAATCCTAAGATAAGACTAAGGAATTTCATACTCTAGCTAAGTGTAATTAATCCTATGTCAAGTCTAAGGAACTTTGTACTCTAGCTAAAATGCAACTAAAAAATTACGGAAATTATAATCCAGAAACTATAAAGAAGCTTTAATAAATTAAAGTACTATAGGGAGCAATACGTGGAGAACATTTGGACATTCTAACTGGCCTTCCGAGTGAAGTGTCCACTTTACATCAACTACCATTTCATTTTTAAGGAGAACGTCTTGAAACGAAGGGGGGAGCAAAAATTTAGGGGAAGTCTTTCTCTTGGGAGTGCGTAAGCTAGACTGTAGACGAAGGTAACGTGAGGGTGGCCTACGCTCTACAAGAAGAAGGTCAGGTTGCTCATGATAAGCTATTACGAATATTTTATATAATGAATTCATTAAACAAATAAAAATGAAGATGGCCACTAAATTACTTATCAATTTGTAAGTGGAATAATAAGAATTGCAGTGTTTTATAGTGTTTTATAGTGTGTTGTTTGTGAATTTTGAGTGAAGTATTTGTGTATTAATAATATAAACATTTGAACTAGAGTGAAAACTAGTAACCTAGAATGTAATTGCTTGGCATTTTGTTCTAATAAAGTGACCTATTATTTAAACTCAAATATGGGATGGAATTAAAAAAATAAAAATCCAAGGATTTGCATTGTGGATAGTTGCATTGAAAATTGATGAATTTAATAAGGGATTTGTATTATGCTTTCATATAACCGTTGTATTCCCTCATTATAAGATGTAATATTATCTGCGTATGTCTATGTGGTTGTTATGGAAGTAAGAATGCACTGAGAATTGATGAATTTAATAAGGGATTTTCCTTATGCTTTCATATAGTTGAGATGTAATAATGTCTGCATGGTTGTTCAAGAAGTAGAAATGCACTGAGAATTGATGAATTTATTAAGGGATTTGCCTTATGCTTTCATATAGCTATCGTATTTCTTTATTTTATATTTTTCTACGAATGTCTACATGACTGATGGAAGTAACAATGCCAGAAACTTGCTTTTCTAGATTTATGATGCAAGGGTTTCTTTTTTATCATCTACAATTATATTGTTTCATAAAATCGTTGATTGATGAGTGTGCATATGTGAATGACTACATGAGCTACCCTATGTGAGTGTCATAAAGAAATTATGGAGTCTGCATGTAGTTGAGTGCATGGAATGGTTTTGTGTGTATGTCATGTAGATATTATGGGCCAAGTCTGACCCCTCTAAAACCTTAACTTTGTTTCATCGGATAATGTGGGTGGGTTGGAAATGCTCTACCCATCGCTTGAGAGTAGCATGTCTGGATGGCACTTGGATGTGATGGTCTCAAGCTGCGTTTGAGGGTAGAAGCTCATTTATTGGAAACTTTGAATGAAATTCATGAAGAACCTTTACTAAGTCATATTATTAAACCGATTGTTGCTGAAGAAAACGTATTCTAAAATTAAAGAAATGTTGGGATGGTTTTCCCTTATGTATGACTCTCTTAAACTTTGTTAGTGATTTTTATTATTATTAAACATAGCCATGGAGATATTAATAGCAAACTTATGGAAAAATATTATTTCATTATAATTGACGATGCACTCTGAAAATTAAACATGGGTATGGTTTTATGAAGAAAGATGATGTGTTGTTGGTAGAATTTTTATAAAATATTATGGTATGTTAATGTTGTATGATTATTATTATATAGTGGATGGTATTGTGTAGTGAGGAAGATTAAATATACTATAAAGTATTTCTTATTTAGTTTCAAGTAATTTCATTAATGATTTTTAATAAATTTATTTTATGGGTTCTTTTAAAATAAAATATTTTTTCTAGTATGATTTATAATAAGGTCTTTAGAATAAAAGAGTTCTTCTGTTTTGAATGAAGATCAATATTGTATTGAAAGCTTGAAGTTTACTATTAAAGACCAATATTTTGTTTATAGTTTTTATAAGTCTATTCAAATGAGTATTATTACCATTATGTGTTATTATTGTTCAATATTTTATTGATGATTACAGAATTTTTATGGGCTTGGTCATATTGATTTTATTGTTATTCAGTATGGATTTCTGGAATGAAGTTATTTTATATTGAGATTTAATTCTGAGTTGAGATACTATGATTATTTATCTCTTATTAATCTAAGGGTTTTAAAAGAGGATAATTCGTTAATAAAATTAAACCCTAGAATGACCATGAACCTAAATTACTATCTAGAGTTGGAATATTTGCTCAAAAAGGAAAAGTCAATTTGGGACTTTCTCCTCCTATGCACTAAGTCACGAGGTGACTTACGTGAGGTTGTGTCATTGTAAACTGATAATTTAAGGATAGAGGTTCAAAGCCATTGAGTGTAATGGGTGGTGGTATGGGATGTCACCCTAGGTGAACATCTTGTTAGTGGTGGTGGTAATTCATTATTCCACCCAAACTGAGGATATGTCGATATGAGTATGAGGCCAGTGAGCACCTCATGACATTTCAGTGACAGATGGTTATGGGCAGGATTGTTGTCAGTCTGGAAATGAATACGACTATCTATCCTTGAGGCCTTGTGATGGTGGGCTCTAGTTAAACCTTAGAGGAGGTCAATGACTAGCACCAACATACAAATGCTGGTTCCAAAGCTTGAGCAGTGTACTAAAAAAAGAACTAATAGTTCTTACAACTTTGGACAAGAGAGAATAGCATACCCCATTCATATGATATGTGTTAGGGTTAAACAGGTAGTATATTGCATTATACTACATAGGTCATTACATTTACTTTTCTACCATAGGAGATAGTTACTATGCTACGAATTAATTTCTAGTTACTATGGTTAATAACTAAATATCTTATGATATTTAGTTATTTTGTTAGAATAATATATTATTAAACGACGTTAGCGCTTCTAATGCTAAGTCATTAAATAATATATTTTGTAATTTATTTATACTTTGAAGTTAATGGCAAATCCTAATGTTTGATTGATTATTTCCTAATCTAATTATCATTCATTTTACATCATTGGTATCCTCGTTGGGGTGTATAACACGAACATCCCTCGTTGCACCTAGTTACGTAGCATCTATGTTGCCTCCTCCCTACTAAATCTTCTACACCATCAGGCCTACTGTCTCCTCACACGGATTCCCAAGAAATTTTTGGATATTTGCCACTCTCCACAAGGCTCATAGGCCCGTAGGTCTGGATCACAAGAGCAGCCCTACTATCCTCCATGTAGGCGATGCACAAGCCCTCCAAGACCTGCATGCATCACGTAGGCTTACCAGGCTCGCACGTGTCATGCAGGTCCACTAGACCCCCTACAACAGCCTATTAGACCTATAGGCAATGCGCAAGTCCTCCAGGCTCGCACACGTCACATAGGCCCACAAGCCTACCAGTAGACCCATGTGGCCTCCACAAATTTGGGAGGGTCGAGAGGATAAGAGCGCCCTCACCTCCTAGATAGATGCACACATGGGCCATGACCTCGAGATATAAGAAGGCGATAGCGCCCATCGATCCCCAACCACCTTGGGATCCATGAGGGTAGGTGGCCCTCCAATCCCTAAACCCAAGCAATCATGAAGTGATAAGTGGTGAAATCTAATGATATTTAGACTGCATGCATCTCGATGCATAACCTGGACCATTGACTAGGCAACATGTGGCATCGCGACCATGTGCCACATGGAAAGTAACTAGGTGACACATGGCACAACGACCACATGCCACCTGAATGATGACTAGACTAGAGAACTGACTCAAACTCAACACATGGTGGACAACCACTCAATGACAAGACTGACATGGACATGACTTCGACTCAACTAGGCCCACCCTTGGCACCACGTGGCAACATCTAAAAAGGGTGGGCGAGACTCGTCAATTGCTCGCAGGCAATCAACATTGGATGGGAGTGTCATGGCTTATAAAGCCTTATGCATCCCATTTTGGGATGCATGTGGGATAAATCCCACAAAGGCTCATCACCGTCGTAGCAACCTTAAGTTGCAGCTACACCAGAGACATTTCCAACCATGTTAATGTTCTGCTATAAATATACTAAACAACACACTCTCAACTCAAATAAACACACTCTCACACTTTTTCTTGGAAATATACTCACAGAAACATTATAACAGTATTCAGAATTAATTGCATATGATAAAAAAAACTACTTAAAAGGAACAATCTCACAATAGATAGAATCGCAGGCCTCTTCGAGGGGGCAACCTCCTTCAATACTTCATTAATTTGCAAAAAAGATGATTACATTAGTGCATTTTTGGGTATTTAAAGAGTTTCCTTCCAAGGTTGGCTTACATGCAAAATGCCACCTGGATTACATGCATAATGCCACCTGAATTACATACATAGTGCCACTTTGAATTACATGCACAATGCCACTCAAATTACATGGATAATGCCACATGAATTACATGCACAATGCCACATTACCTAGCCTATCTACCATGTGTTACATAGAAACAGGTGCCATTTGTCATAGGCACTACCTAAGCTAAAACTTAGAACATTACAAAATATTAATCATGGGTACTACCCACGTTCACTAGGAATTATTACATCAAGGAAGTTATTACATTAAGGGTTAGGATGAGATCCTAACATGCCCTTATCCTTGAAGAAGCTTTGTCCTCAAAGCTGAAAATGAGGAAACTGTTGCTGGAGTTGAAAGGGTATCTCTATAGTGGCCAACTTTTTTGCCTAATCAAATTGGGATTGACATCCTTGGGATTACATTAATTTCAAGTCTAGAATTAACTCCATCAATAAGGAAATATTTAAGGTAGTTAAAGCAAATACACATAATTCTATGCTTCACAAGATCACAATGCACTCTCAATGTCCTTGGTGGAAGGAATGACAATGGTATTCAAAGACACTCATCCTTAATTATAAAGCCAAATTGGGTTATGAATGGCTATCGCCATGCTCACCCATTGTTGAAAAACTAAAAGCTACTTGGTTCCTCTCTTCATCTAAGTATATTTGGGCTCGTCATTTTTCCACAACCTGGTCTACTTGTCTCGAACCCAAACAAGCTATATTTAGCTAAAGTTTAACTCACCAAGGCCTCCCACTTGGTAAATGACATATCTACATGGATATTCCCAACCTACTGTATCCATTCTATCATGAAGTTGAATATCCTTATCACCTCTTTTAGAGATGTCATAAGGTTCGAGACACTTGGAAGTGGATTTTTTCTTTTTTTCCAAATTGTTCTCCCATATTGGTTCACATGGAAATAGATTATCCTTGGAGACCTTGCTCTCCTCCCTTTGTTTTTTCTATAAGTTTGGTATTTCTTTATAATTGTGATTTCGACATCCTCGCGGTAGGGGAAATGACATGATTTAAAAAGTGCAAACTACAGGAATACAAAATTATCAGACAACATGAAGTATATAAAAATGTAGTGTGTGGTTACAAAGGGGGGGATTTCTTTTTTCTTTGTCTTTCCTAATAGATAAATAGGAAGAGAAACCATATAGAATAGGTTGCTTATTGAAGGCCATCACCTCAACAAAATTGTAACTTGAATTTGATAGAAAGATAAAATTCAAACCTCCATTATTTGATTTGGTATACTCTGTTATCAATTTGTGAATGATAAATTATGAGATGCTAATAAACTAAGGTTTCGTTTGATATATTGGTGTAATTTTTTTAGGTTTGTGGATAGTCACTAGATAGCCAAGAAGACATCAATGACCGTATGAATATTTGATGAAACTATGTAGAGTTCGGGTGTATTCATCGAAATAATTATGGAGAAGCCATCAATCGATTTGGTGCAATTAGCTGTCTAGAGAAAAATCTTACCATCATGTGAAATTAGATGTCTAGAGGAGAATATTACCATCACATGAAATCAAATGTCTAAAGGAGAATCTTATCATCAAATGCAATTAGACATATAGAGGAGAAGTTTACCATCACATGCAATCAGATGTCTAGAGGAGAATCTTACCATCATAGGGAGAATACCATCTCACGGCCATTGCAACCATGTGTCTTGGAATTTAGTATTTAAAACCTTCATTACTATCCAAAATAGACATCTTGTGCCACCCAAACTAGATGTCTTGTTGAATCTATCTATAGACATATCACCATCACCCATTGTCACTGCAACGTCTTGTGCCATCCGAGTTAAATGTCTTATTGAATATAACCATAGATGTCTAGCCTTCACTCATTGTTGGTGCATCATTATAGAAAACTTGTGCCACCTAGAATGGATGTCTTGTTGTGTCCATATGTAGATGCCTAGGTGTTGAATCTAGGTATTAGTTCAGGAGTGCTGCATCATTTGGTATCAAAGCAGGTTGATCCTTGATGTGGAATACATGTAGAAGGAATTATGATACAATGGGAACAAGAATACCATGAGGCTCTCAAGTTTTAGATATTACCAATATGCTGATGGGAATTACCACCCGACTAGAGGTAATCAAAACTACTCAACGAAGAGGTGTTCATCTTGAGGATATTAATGACGATAAAAAAGAAGAGTTTGGCCACATAAAAGTTTGAGAGGAAGAACAAGGGGAAGAAGTAGAAGCATGACTGATTCAAATAATCCCCAATATGGGACGAAATCCAAAGATAGAAACCTCATTATACAATGGGAGTCTAAATACAGAAGAGCTCATGGACTGGATTACCAAAATGGAGAAGTACTTCAATTTTTAATCAATAGAAGACCCAAAAAGGGTCAATTTTGTCTTAACAAAATTGAAGGGGTATGCATCCTTGTGGTGGGACCATACAAGCTGAAAGGTAAAGAAAATGAAAGGAAAGGATCAAGACATGGGATAAAATGGTAACCAAATTGAAGACCAAATTCCTTTTGTCTGACTATCATTTGAGTCTTTTTAGGAAATAGCAAAACCTAAGATAAAAGGATATGAGAAAGAAGGAATACACAGAGGAATTCTATAGACTTACTATTTGAGTCGGTCATGTGGAAGACGACGAAGAGAAAGTATCAAAGTGCATTGATGAATTATGGATGACTATACAAGATGAAATCAGTATGATGATGATAAGGACAGTAGAGAAGGCATACTAGTATGCCTTAAAGGAATAAGATAATTTTTTATGGAGGCAATAAAATAACCATAGAGGAGGGGGATGATTCTCATGAGAACATGGACAAACAAGTAGTGGAAGAGGACAACAAATATAAGAAGGAGAGACTAGTACTTTGCATAGTGATTCTAGCCATAATAATAGAAGAGATGGATATTTTCCATGAGGAAGAGGTGGTTTTGGTCAAGGAAGTGGTAGAGTATCCATGGAAGATGTTTCAGGTGTGGTGAAAATGACCATCGAGCTTTTGAATGTCCAAACACCCAACAAAGTAGCAATAAGGGAAAGAAGATTAAGAACCATGTTGCACAAGTTGAAGATGAAAGTATTGCTTCCCTAAGGTATATGGATGAACCTGAGAAAGGAGAATCCTTCATTATAAAGAGAGTACTTTTGAATCCAGAAAAGGAGTGTGCACTTGTATAAAGGAAAAATATTTTCAAAATTGTGTGTAAAGTTAGTGGAAAATGTTATAAGGTTATCATAGATAATGGAAGCACATATAATTTGGTATTTTTTGATATGGTAGAGAAGTTGGGTTTGAATAAGGAAGAACACCCTAACCCATACAAGGTCTCTTAGTTGCAAAAGGGACAACAAATTCTAGTAAGTGAACAATGTAAGATAAATTTTTAGATAGGGGCATATAAGGATGAGGTCATATGAGACGTTATGCCCATGGATGCTTGCTATGTGTTGTTTGGAAGACCTTAGAAATTCTATAGGAATGCAGTACATAATGGTAGGGAGAACACCTACACCATTACGAAGGATTATAAAAAGTTTGTATTGGGCCCATTAAAGGACACAAACGTCACTGGGCAACACTAGTCCTAAAATATGTTTAGTTTCAAGAAAGCAATTTTTGAAGGGAATAACAAGGGTGACATCATAGGTAAGGAGGGGATTTCAAGTGAGGTGAAAGATTTGCTAGATGAGTATAAAAAGAATTTGTTAGAAGCATTGCCATATGGATTACCGTCAACAAGAATTATTAGCCATCACATTGATTTCAAACCTAGGTTAAATTTATCCAATAAAGCAGCATACAAGTTAATGTCGATGAAGAATGAGAAAATTAATAGGCAAATTCAAGAGTTTTTGGGTAAAGGAGTAATCCAGGAAAGCTTGATTCCATGTGCGGTACCAATTGTGCTTGCACCAAAGAAGGGTGGAGAATGACACATGTGTACACATTTTAGGCCTATCAATAAGATAAATATCAAGTATCAATTCCCATTGCCACACATGGATGATTTAATGGATTGCTTGAGTGGAGCAAATTACTTTACAAAAATAAATTTAAAGAGTGGATATCATCAGATTTGAATCAGGGAAGAAGATGAGTGGAAGACTGCATTCAAGATGAAGTACAGATTATATGAGTGGCTAGTAATGACATTTGGATTAACAAATACACCAAGTACCTTTATGCAATTGATGAATGAGATATTGAAGGAAGAGAAATTTCTAGTCAACTTGAAAAATGTAGTTTTATGAAGGAGGACTTGGTATATTTGGGCTTTGTGATTTCCCAAGAATGGCTACAAATGCATCTTGAGAAGGTTAAGGCCATTGCAAGTTGACCATCACCTAGAAGTATGTTTAAGGCTAGGAGCTTCCATGAACTTGCAAGTTTTTATAAGAAGTTCATCAAGGACTTCAATGGAATTTGCGCCCCAATCATAGAAACAATGAAAGCAGGAAGGCATGAATTTGAGTGGATGACTACATAAAAAAGAAGTTTTTAACTGCTGAAAGAAAATATAATAGAACAACTCATTCTAGTATTACTAGACTTCAAAAAGGTCTTTCAGGTATATTGTGATGCAAGTGGTAAAGCAATTGGAGGAGTCTTGAGTCAGGAAGGCAAACCCATTTCCTATTTAAGCAAAAATATAAATGAGGCAAAGAGGAAATACTCAGTCTATGACTAGGATTTTTACACCATAGTTCAAGCTTTGAAGAAATTAAGGTATTATTTGCTACCAAAGGAATTTGTCTTGTTTATAGATAACCATGTTATACAATTCATCAACAACCAGACTAAACTAAATCAAAGACATATGAAGCGGGTGGAATTATTGTATGGATATTCATTTGTCTTAAAGCATAGAATTGGTCGATAAAATCATGTAGCTGATGCTTTAAGCAGAAGGAATCTATTGTGAAATACAATGTGGGTTGAAGTCATGGGTTTTGATGCTATAAAAGAAATTTATGCTAAGGGCATGGACTTAAGGGAAGCATGGACAATGTGTAAAAATCCTAAAATAAGGGATAGAACAACATGTTTGGAATACTTCATCCAAGAAGGAATATTGTTCAAGGGACAAAAATTATGCATACCATGAGGTTCGATGAGGAAAAACATGATAAGAGAAAAACATAGAAGAGAACTAGAAGCACATTTTGGAGTAGATAAAACGATGGGATAACTTTGTGCCAGTTATTATTGGCTTGGAATTAATTTTGATGTTAGGAATTTTGTATAAGGTTGTTGATTTTACCAGCATACAAAGGGTAGGAGTCAAAATATTGGGTTGTATCAACCATTACCAAGACCATAGGGGCCATGGGAGGATGTGAGCATGGATTTTATCCTCAAGTTTCCAAGGACACAAAGGAGAAATGGTTCTAATTTTTGTGGCTATAGATAGATTCTCGAATATGGCACATTTCATACCTTGTAAGAAAACAAACGATGCTACTCATATTGCTGATTTGTTCTTTCATGAAGTGGTGAGATTGCATGGTCTGCCAAAGATTATTGTGTCAAATAGAGATATGATGTTTGTGAGTAACTTTTGGCATACCCTATGGAATAAATTGGGTACTAAACTAAGCTTTAGTTCGGCCTATCACCCTCATATGGATGGAAAAATTGTAGTGAACAGGAGCCTTGGAAATTTACTACGATGTCTGGTTGGGAAGAGGCCCAAGTTGTGGGATGTTGTGATAGCACAAGAAAAATTTACATACAACAATTCAATAAATAGGAGCACAAAAAGAAGTCCCTTCCAAATTGTGTATGGAATGCAACCTCGGGGAGTGGATGAGTTGCGGAGTATATTTGAATTACAGAAACCCAGTGTCATGGCTGAGGATTTTGCTAAATAAATGCAGGGGTTACATCATGAAGTGAAGGTTGATTTACAAAGGAATGCTAACAAATACAAGCAACATGTTGACCTCAAATACAAGAATTCCAAGTTGGATATTTAATTCTAGCATATTTTTGGAAGGAAAGGTTTCCTAAGGGTACATGCAACAAAATGAATTTGAAGAAAATAGGACCTTACAAGATCCTGAATAAGTTTGTCATAAATGCATATGAAATTGAGCTTCCAGAGGGTATTGACATTTTCCCAATATTTAATGTCATTGCTCTATATATGTACTTTGATCCACTTAAGGAAATGGAGATAAACTAGGCAGTGGATGTTCTAACAAAACAATGGATAACATAGATGCCAAAAAATGAACAAGACAACATTGAAGCAATCATAGACTGGTAAATATCGAAGAAAATGAGGGACAGTGTCAATTATGAGCAATTGGTCAAGTGGAAGAAACAACTAGTTGAAGGGGAACATGGATGAGTGCCTCTGAAATAGCTAAACATAGAATCATAGTTGTGGACTTAAAAATGTTCATGAGCTTCGCTCAGCTTTGCTCATGAAACATTTTCTCTACTCGATGAGTATGATGCGAACATCATCGCAGTAGGGGAAATGACATGATTTAAAAAGCGCAAACTGTAGTAAGATGAAATAATCAGACATCATGAAGTATATAAAAATATAGTGTGTGGGTACAAAGGGGGGATTTCTTTTTGTTTTATCTTTCCTAATAGATAAATGGAAAGAGAAACCAGTTAGAATAGGTTACATATTGGAGGTCATCGCCTCATCAACATTGTAACTTGCATTTGATAGAAAGACATAAAATTCAAAACTCCATTATTTGATTTGATATAATCTGTTATCAATTTGTGAATGAAAAATTATGCGATGCTAATAAACTAAGGTTTTGTTGGAGATATTGGTGTAATTTTTGTAAGTTTGTGGATCGTCACCAAACGACCGAGAAGACATCAATCACCATCCAAAGATTTGATGAAACTGTATAGATTTCAGGTGTATGAATCTGAAGAATTGTGAAGATGTCGTCAATCGACTTGGTGCAATCAGACGTCTAGAGAAGAAGTTTGTTGTCACATCCAATTAGACGTCTAGAGGAGAAGCTTGTCATCACATGTAATCAAACGTCTAAAGGAGGATCTTGTCGTCACATGCAATCAAATGTCTAGAGGAGAATCTTGTCATCACATGCAATCATACGTCTAGAGGAGAAGCTTATCGTCATAAAGAGAATACCATTTCACGGCCATTGCAGCCACGTGTCTTGGAATACGGTATCTAAAACCTTCATCACTATTCAAAATAGACGTCTTGTGTTGCCTAGACTAGATGTCTCGCTGAATCTGTCCATAGACGTCTCATTGTCGCCCGTTGTTGCTGCGACATCTTGTGTTGTCCGAGTTGGACATCTTGTTGAATATTCCCATAGACGTCTAGACATCGCTCATTTTCGGTGCATCATCATAGACGTATTGTGTCATCCGGAACAAACGTCTTGTTGTGCCCATATGTAGATATCTAGGTGTTGAATCTAGGTGTCGGTTTGGGAGCACTGCATCAAATTGGTAATTGTTTTATTTATGGAAAGTCAAAAATGATTTCTCGTTATCTTAGGTTTTTATTGTTTCAATCTATAGTGTTAGTTACAGGGTTAATGTTGTTTCTTTTATGTTACTGTCGACTTTAATGCAAGTCAACAAAGTGGCAATGAAGTTGTCCATTTAAAAGAATTAATTGAACACTAGGAAAATGCTCCCTTCATTGTTTTCTTAAACTGGTCATTTCTCTAGCCATATACAAAAAGCTTCAGATAAAATGTGGTACGTCCGACCACTGAGGTGTATCATCCTTTGTACTAGGTTGAAACACATGCTACAATTGGAAAGTGATGACTAGGAATAATATAACAAAGAGAAGCCTCCATAGTCTTGGTAGATATTGTAAAAATAGTTAATGGTTTAACGTATATTTGACCTCCATTTTTTATGGATAGTTAATCTCCCATTTGTAGGTATTAGTTGAGGACCGAGGAATGTTCCTTGAACTATTTTCTTACATTGGTCATTTCAATGACCAAACAAAGCTTGAGACTAAATGTAATAGTTTTGGTTGTTGAGGTGTCTCATCCTCTACGTCGAGTCTGAACAAATGTTGCAAGGTTGAAGTGATGACTAAGAGCAATCTATAAAAACGAGCCTCCATAGTCTTAATAAATATTATAAAATCAATTAGTAATCTGAAACATTTTTAACCTTTATCTCTTATAAATAACTAATGACTATTTAAAATATCTATATACTTTTTTCTTAAAATTATTATATTTAATTAATATAATGATCTTAAAAAAAAAGTGTCTAAACAAAAACAAAATTCCTTACCGTTAAATGATTATGAACTCCAAAATTCTCACTATTTAATTGTATAAAATATTAAAATCTAAGCATTTATCTACTCCCAAAAAAAAATCTTGCCACTTACTATCGTGCGATTAGTCGTAGGAATGTGTGTAATATTTCTAGCCACTCTCAGCCAACTAATTGGCTACCCACAGGCTGAAAGCTCCATTAGAATGGGTTTGATGCCACATAGATAGGTCACCAACTTTGGCATTTATAAGGTTAAGGTTTGTACCGTGATCCTCATTTGCATGAGCAACCCATTACCCTCCATGGAGTTCAAATCCCAATGGATGTCAAAATATGTTTAAAACACTCTTCTTATCTATAATTTTTAATTATAAAATAAAATAAATATTTTATATTTTAATATTATTTATTTAAAATAAATTGTGTTGAATGTTAGATTAATTTAATTGTAAAATATTAAAAATTCAATCCCTTCTCTTCTTGGGTGGGATTCTTTACAGGTTGTGAAACGTGAGGATTACTTACCGCTGGTACGATCACGTTGTGGTATGTAAGTGGAAGCTGGTTGTAAATATTAATAGGTCTAAAATTTATGGTGTATTGTGTGATAAGAATAGTATAATGTTTAGGATTTTAGTTTTTATTGGAAGAGGTTTAGGGTTCTAGTTATTATGTATCTAAAAAGATATAGGTTGAATGATAACTGTCAAGTATTTATTGGTAAAATATTATTTAACCAAAAATACCATAACCTGGGCCCTTTCAACAACTAAAAGATAAACTTATTATTAGGAGTGATATTCCCTAATCCAAGTTCAAGCCCAGTCTAAGGAGACTGAGGCCTTTCAACAACCAAAGGATAAGCCCAATAGTAGGAGTGCTATTCCCTTAAGCCCATTAGTAGGAGTGCTATTCCCTGGACCAAGTTCAAATTCGGGAACAAGGAGACTGGCCCTTTCTGAAAAGTTAAGGTTTTCTCTTTACCTTTTAAACTAGGGATTATAAAAGTTTAATAATAAAAAATAATATGTTTTTTTACACAAATTCACAGGCACATATAGCATGCTTCATAATGATTTGAACTTGAATCTCTTAATGAAAACGCAAACCCCTAATCACATGGGTTACACATACCTCACAGTAGTTTGAACTTGGATCTTCTTAAAAAAAAAAAAAACCAGAATCCTAACTACATAAATATCCCAAAGATACAATATTAATCATTTAAATATATATTCTTCGAATTGCCACGTATCACGTATTAGGATTGTTTTTGCTTTCCCGAGGGTCTGGTGTTCTTTCATGGTGTGCGGAGACGCTCCTTCCAATCACCACTAATAAATAATAATAAGAAAACAACACAACGACAGTAACACCTATATTAAACTAAGCTATTGTTGATTGCGTCCTTGGAAAAAAAACAAGTTGCAACTTACAGACGTGCTCTTTCACTGTCGACCCACGCCATTAATAACCTCCTCCGCTACAACGGAATATGCCTGACGTGCTTAAGTAAAAACACGAATTATAAAGTATAATTCTGGATTGTTTTGCTTTACGATGATCTGGTCATCCTAATAAATAATAATAAGAAAACAACACGACGACGATAACACCTATATCAAACTAAGCTATCGTTGATTGCATCCTTGGAGAAAAACCAAGTGATGTCTACCCGCATAATTCATGACCTCTTCCACTACATGGAACCAGGCCTGGAGTTTGATTATACAATTTACAATTTTTTATATTAATTTTAAATATAAACTTTATAATTTGATATTAATTTTTAATTCTCTGAGTGTAACCATATTAATTTTTTTAATATTAATTTTTAATTATATAATCAAACTAAAGTCGTTAATGACTGCTATGGAGCGTTTAATTATATATAGTCAAACTAAAGTTGTTAATGACTGCTCTGGAGCTTGAAATGGTCAAGCCAGACTAACAATACAGACATAGCAGCGCTGCTTTTTTTTTAGATAAATTTTTGAGTTATACATTTAAAATTGATTTAGTTGTTTTATTATTATAAATTATTTTCAAAAATTTAAAAAAATAATAATTATTATTAGTAAATGAAAATAAGAATAATTTGATTAAAAATTTATAATAAAAAACCATAGTAAAATTTTTAATTATTACATAAATATTTTAAAGATTCTTATTGATTTAAAGATCATGAACTAACACATTTAAAACCAAAAAAATTGAAAATTTTAAACCATAAAATAAAACTCAATAAAAAAAATTTAACCTTGGTGATTGTATTTTTATTTTAATTCCAACGCAGATGATGCCTGTTTGCCCATGCAATGACGTACGTACGGACCTAGCCCACTCAAATGTATTTCCCCTCTCCTATTCCTCGTAATTCTGCACCTCGCAAGTTACCTAACAGTTTGACTCATAGAAGGCTTTTCTTAACACCTACGGAAGCTACCGAACACAAACAACTATAAGTAGACAGAGGGATCCTCTTTTCCTGTCTAGTAACCATAACGACCTACTAGGAGGAAAGATACAATAAAATACAACAAAAAGAGAGTCTAAAATGGCAAGCGGAGAAGATGTTAAGGTTCTGACGCAATGGCCGAGCCATTACTGCATGAGAGTCCTGATTGGGCTGGAAGAAAAGGGCGTCAAGTACGAGTCTGTGGAGCAAAATCTTCCTGCTGAGAAGAGCCCTCTCTTGTTGGAGATGAATCCCGTCTACAAGAAGATACCCGTTCTCATTCACAACGGCAAACCAGTGGCGGATTCTCTCATTGCCCTGGAATACATGGACGAGACATGGACCTCTACTAATGCTCCTCATTTTCTACCCTCTCATCCATATGACCGAGCGCTTGCACGATTCTGGGCAGATTTCGTCAACAAGAAGGTAATTACGAAATAACACCTCCTCATGCTTCTGTACGCCTTCACGTTTGATGCTGGATTTAAATTATTTTATTTTCCGTTTCGTCTTTCAGGTTTACGATGCGGGGGCGCGTATATTCGCAGGCAAAGGGGAGGAACAACAAGCGGCGAACCGCGATTTTGTGGAAAGTCTAGTGATATTGGAAGGGGTGATCGATGGAAAAGATTATTTTGGAGGAGATGTATTTGGATTGGTGGACATTATGTTAGCACCCCTCATCGCGTGGTTTCAGACGTACGAGGCGCTGGGGAAATTCACGATTCCTTTCGAGGACAAGTGTCCCTCTATTGCCCGGTGGATCGAAAAATGTAAGGAGAGGGAGAGTGTGAAGAAGGTGGTTCTGCAGTCCGATGGAGTGCTGGAACGCGCTAAACATCTTAGAAAGCTTTTTTTGGGCGACGAAGCATGATGAATGAGTGGTGAGGGATGACCGCTATATAATAACTAAATATTAGAGTAATAATAAACATCACGCCGCAGCAGCAGTTAATTCAGTGTAGGTGACTCCTCGAGTCATTTTGCCCACTATACACATGGATTCCTTCCTCTATAGTTCCAAAACCACCGTTTCTGTTACTCAATTTATATTATAGCCATTTTCAACTATTGCAGGGAGCCAAGAGCTGTGTTTGTATGTTGATTAAGCCACGATGTGGATATTTGTGGTGCTTTCCCCGAAAAATTGGAATCTTTTGGAAGATTGGCATGAAGGAAATCTATCGTAGATAGATGATAAGGGGATAGAAATTGGGTGGCGTGAATGGCCTGGCATCTAAATCGATTAGATGCCACGATGTAGATATTTGTGTTGCATTCCCGGAAATTTTGGAATCTTTTGGAAGACTGGCATGCACGATATTCTATAGTTCTAAAACCACCGTTTCTGTTACTCAATTTATTTATAGAGTCGTTTTCAACTATTGCAAGGAGCCGACAACTGTGTTTGTATGTTGGTTAACATTTAGATAAATTGCACCTAATCTTATATGTGAACAATATTAGAATTGCCCCTAATTAGGATTGCCGTTAACATTTATTTTTATGAATTAAAATTTGGTTAAAAAGTAGTTGATGTGTGCTTTGCCTCACTAAGAGTGTGGGCATGTAAAACTTAATAGTATATATATTATGTATGTTTGTTTATTTTAAAGAAAAATCATATTTGAAAGTTGTAATGGGAAGTGAGGATGTCCTAGTTGGAAGTATGAAGGTTCAAGTTAGAGATAAGTAAAAGAGCGAATACATGGAAAGTTTGATCTAGGTAACATATGTTACATTAGAGGTGAGTATTAAGGATTAGATGATTGAGCATGATATAATAGTTTTTAAAAGTAGAGGTTTAATATGCAAGTTCCATAGATCATGGTCAAGGTTTTTGGAAATTCAAAAGTAGAGGTTTAATATTTTACTCTGAAAGAAGAGGTAAAGAAAGCCTATCTACAATATCATTTGGCATGTTCAAAAGGAATTATAGGCACAAAAGAATATGTAGAGAAAAATCCTAAAATAAAGACAACAAAAGAGGTCAAGTTTATTCCATGTAAATCATCTTCATTTTCCTCAAGTAATATATAATCCTCTCCAGGTAATAAGAGTGGAAGGGATGAATATGTTATCCCTTGCACTTCAAGGTTTCAAGAGTAGTATAATAAAGAAATGGTAATGGAGGAAACCCATAAAAAATTAGGTTTTCTAGAGCAGAATAAGAAGCTAATTACTACTAAAGAGCATCCTTGCACTTTAGGGTTTCTAGGGAAACATAAAGAAGATTATTCTTTTGAGGTTATTCCTTGCTCTTTAGATCCTTTAGAACGAGGAAAATCTAAAGATAATAAGTCTTACTATGAGTAGTATGAGAAGATTGAAGACATTCATGAAGGTAAAAGTATTGCTAGAAATGAAAAAAGAGAGGAAACCCCAAGAAGCAAAAACAAATAGAGAAATCCATTCAGGACAGGCAATTTACATTTGGAAAGCCACTAAGGACAAGCAATTCACAATCAAGTTTTTATTTCTTAGTTGAGGGCTTTAGAGAGAAATGGTTTCCTACCAATATCATTTGGCTTAAATATATTATCCCTAAGATTGGCTTTTTTCTTGCTTGTTGTTCAAGATAAAATTCTTACCATTGATAACCTGTTAACCAGAGTAATGGTGATTCCCAACCATTGTTATATTTGTCTTTATAACTTGGAGTCATCCCACCACCTCTTTATTGAATTTCTATTTTCCTTAAAGGTCCTCCATTTTATTTTTTAGTATTACCTAGACCCATCCCAAATCCATTTTAGACCTTTGTCTCTAGTGGCCTAATCCTTTCTGTGGATCCCGTATCAAGTCTATTCGGGCCTTCTACCTTCCTCGCTATCTCTACCAAACTTGAATTAAGAAAAATTCTTGAGCCTTTTCCAATGCTTCCAAAGACCCTCTGTCAGTCACTAATTGAATACTTGTTGTTACTATTGAAAATTCCAAACTAGTCCCTTCTCAAGAGTTTCTTGACTTAACATTTGAGATTAAGATTGCTACTTTTTGGAACCTTTCTTTATCTCTCTCCCTTCCTTCTCCACTCCTTATTGATAGGTCTACAATTCACTAGATTCATCTACCAATTGGTTGGATTAAGCTCAATTTTGATGGTGCTTCTAAGGGGACCCAGACATTACTTAAGCTAGTGGTATCTTCAAATATGATCGCGGAAAGATTATCCTTGTCTATGTAAAAAATCTAGGAATTCAAACTAATCATGTTGCCAAAGCAAGAGCACTCTATCAAGGTTTGCATTCCTTGTACTAAACTCATTATAGAGGGGGATTCACTTAATACTATAAATTATCTTAAGGGATATTGAAACCCATCATGGAATGTTCAAAATCTCATCATGGAGTCAAAGAAAGCATTAACAAATCTCAATAGAAATGTCCTCAACATGTCTACATGGAAGGCAACAAGGTAGTGGACATTCTTGCCAACCTAGGCCTTTCTCAAGAGTCTCTTCACATGTGGCATGATAATTTTTACAATGAAATATATAATTTTAGTATGTTGGATGGTACTACTTTCCTTTAATGTCATTGTGTGGGATGCTACTTTATTAGATAGGATTGGTTTTTTTATGGGATACCTATCTTCCTCTAACCTATTACAAAATGGTTCAAGTTCACTGTTGTACTGGGATTTCTTGGTTTCAAAGACTATTTTTCAAAAAAGGTCATCTCCAAGACCTCAAAGGCCTACACAACTCCATTTACAGAGCTACCAATATGACCACATCTTTACTTCAGCAAGCTTTAATCACTTAGGATGATCTCAAAAATTAGTAGGAAGGTTCTAATCATGTCAACGAAGGTGATCATGCAACCCCTAGAGATGTTGCCCAAGTCTCTTCAACTTCCTTTTTGGGGTCTGTGTCTTGGTTTGTTATACAATTTTATTTATAAAACCATTAATGGTTTTTGGTTTTTCAAGATGTAATTGGGTTTTAATTTGGTGGGTTTTCTTAGCTCTAGGGTGTGTCTTCTTGATGTTTAATCCTAGAGGCTCTCTACCCTGCTTGTGTTGGTTTATGGTTTGTCCTATATGGACCGTCTTATTTTATTTCTGATAATATAAAAAGGTTTGATGACCCTTATGAAACCCCTTCCACTAACTAATAAAAAAAATAAAGAGAAAAATAAACTCAAAGAGATATTGATATGGGAAAATAAAAGCAAATATCACAAGTGCTAAAAAGAAGTGGGGCTAAACCCACAAATAAAATAAAATAAAAATAAAAATAAAAGTAATATCTTAGAATATTAGTGGAATGGATAAGAAATCTAAAAAAATGTATTAAAAAATTATGAGGTTGTTATAGATAAGATATTTAGACATATAGAAGTTGAGCAATAAATATTTTAGCCATTAGTGTTGAATTTCATTTTGGTAAAATTAAAATTTTAGAAGGTATTTGATATAAAAGAAGTTGATTGTGGAAACTTAGTAGTTTGAGGAATATGGAAAATATATTTGATAGTAAGGGAAATGAAAAATATCTTTGATCGAAAGGCAATGTTGGATATGCTTTAATTAACTTGTTAAAAATGTAATATTTTGTTTTTGTAATGGGAGCAGCCCCTAATAGAAGCCACACATAGCTTATCATAAAAATAAAATAAGTAGAGTGTTTTCACTTCAACATGGCTACTAAAAGTATATTCAATGATTGAAATCCATTGTGATTTGAACTCCATGGAGGGCGATGGGTTGCTCATGCACATGAGGATCACAGTATAAACCTTAACCTTATCATTCCTAAAATAAATCCTAAAGTAAGTTGGTGACCTATATACCTGGCATCAAACCCATTCTAATGGAGTTTTCTAGCCAATGTGGGTAGCCAATTAGCT
Organism: Wollemia nobilis; assembly: GCA_028583015.1. Classification (NCBI taxonomy): domain Eukaryota; kingdom Viridiplantae; phylum Streptophyta; class Pinopsida; order Araucariales; family Araucariaceae; genus Wollemia; species Wollemia nobilis. The sequence continues at coordinate 390,261 of JAQPPZ010016887.1, read as the reverse complement.
ATCTAAGATGACATTTGAGTGGCTACAAATATTACACACATTCCTATGACTAATTCCAATATAGTAAGTGTCAAGAAAATATTTGTGGGAGTAAAATAAATTCTTAATATTTTAATATTTTATACATTTTTTTTTGAATTTACATGGTGGAATCCATAGCTGCCATGAATTTAGGCAGGTTGTCCAAATTTTTATGGTCATCATAGTATTTTGCGTTGTCCACCTCGAAAGCCACCGTACAGTTATTCACTCACTCCATCTCTATAATGACCATGCTACAAGCATTTTAAACCTTTTATTCCATTGAAAGCACTAGGATAGGGACAAAATATGTTATACTTTTTAATGTATTAAATAGTGAGAATTTTAGGATTTCACAATCATTTTGTGGTTAGAATTTTTTTATTTTTTTAGACACATGGTGTTTTTTTAAAGCATTATTTTAATTAAATGTAATAATTTTACAAGAAAAAAATGTATATACATACTTCTAAATAACCATTACCTATTCATAAAAAATGGAGGTTAAAAATATCTTAGATATTAATTGATTTTATGATAAATATCAAGACTATGGAAACATATCTTTGATAGACTGCTCTTAGTCATCACTTCAATCCTACAACATGTATTCTAACCTAACATGGAGGATTAGACATCTAAGTGGCCAAAACTACAATACTAAATCTCAAGCTTTGTTTGGTTGTTGAAATGGCCAATGTAAGAAAATAGTGTAGGGAGCATTCTCCCAATCCTCAACCAATACCTAAAAATGGGCAATTAATTATCCATAAAAAATGGAGGCCAAATATGCTTCAGACCACTGACTATTTTTATCATATCTACCTAGACTATGGAGGCTTGTCTTTTTTAGATTGATCCCAGTCAACACTTTCCAACTATAGCATGTGTTTCAACCTTGGAACAAAGTAAAAGTCACCTTAGTGGTTGGACCTAAAACATTTTATCTCAAGCTCCATGTATCTGGCTAGAGAAATGACCAGTTTAAAAAAACAACTTAGGGAGCATTTCCCTAGTGTTCAATCAATTCATGTAAATGGAACAATTTCATTGCCATTTTGTTGGCTTACCTTGAATTTTGTAGTAGCACATAAGAAAAAACATTAAACCTATAATAAAAACTATAAAATATAACAATAGATGCCTAAGAGAATAAGGAATCATTTCTAGATTTTCATAAAGAAAAAATTACCAATTCTAAAGATATGTCAAACTTCTACAAATATGAGAGGGATAAGAGGAGGGTCTCCAATAAGAATCTAATGCCATGTGAACCATTATGGGAGAATAGGTTGAAAAAGAAATAAAAATCCACTTCTAGGTGTCTTGAACGTTATGACATCTCGAAAAGAGGTCAAAAGTATCTTTAGGTTCATGGAGTAATAGACACAACGGATTGGAAACCTCAATGTAGATAATTTTAAATGGAGATAGATACAGAATGGGAGAGTGTTTCGGTTCTTGTGTATTCCCTTCTCCTTCTATAGTTTCCCTTAAAATTTTTAGAAAAATGTCATACATAAAATTGAAGCCAGGTTTACCTATTGGACCACTAAAACTCTCTCCTTTGTTGACATATTCTAAATCTACTTTGAGATCCTAGCTACAACCCATGTGTATTACTCCTCATGTTGGGTCCCATCCAAGGCTTTTTATTACAAGCTCAAGAAGTTGCTTAGATATTTTCTTTGGGCAAGTTCTACCTCCAACTCTTATTTCCACAAAGTAGCCTAGAATTGTTTTTGTTTACCTAAGAAGAATGGGAGAATGAGTCATCTTGACTACAAATGCCAGGGCTTTGCCATATGTAACAAATTGATAATAAGATCCATTAAGGATGAGGAATCCTAGAAAGTGTTGGTTTGATACTATATTACCTCAAGTTATCCCTATGGGAATAAAGGATGGAGAGGTAAAGATTTACCTTCCCTTCTTGTTGCTCCATTTTCCATAAAAATTTAAGGTTGTTTTGTCATTTGTAGCATTTGGCAGGCTTGGAGAAACATCAAACCAAGGATCTTGAGGAAAGGCAATGATTTTTGGGAAGGGATTCTAATCAATTCTATGAACTGTTGGTGGTCCCCAATCCTAACTATATATGGATTCCATTTTGTCAAAATTCCCTGGATGCATGCATAAAAATTCTATAAAATGGGTATCTTTATAGTGGCCAGCTTGTTTGTCTGATCGACTAGGGATTGACATATTTGGTATTATTTAGAATTACCTCCATCAATAAGGAAATATTTAAGGCAATTAAAATAAATACACTTGATGTTATGCTTCACAAGATCATAATGCACTCTCAATGTCCTTTTTTAAAGGATTGGCAATGGTATTCAAAGACACCCGTCCTTAATTATAATGTCAAATTGGGTTATGAATGGTTATCACCATGCTTACCATGGTTGGAAGACTAAACTCTTATTGGATCCTCTATTTTCCCAAGTATATTTGGGTCCATCATTTTCCCACACCTTGGTCTACTTATCTTGAACCCAAATAAGCTATCTTTACTTGAAGTTTAATTCACCAAGCCCTCCCACTTGATAAATGACTTATCTTCATTGAGGTTGCCAACCCATTGTGTTCATTTTACCATGAAATTGAAGATCATTTTTACCTCTTTTAAAAATATCATAAGGTTCGAGACACCTAGAAGTGGATTTTTTATTTTTTCCAACCCATTCTCCTACAATGGTTCACATGACAATAGATTCTCCTTGGAGACCCTCCTCTTCTCCCTTTGGTGTTTGTAGAAGTTTGACAAGTCTTTAGAATTAGTAATTTTTTCTTTATGAAAAGCCAAAATGATTCCTTGTCCTCTTAGACCTCTATTGTTCCATTCTATAGTGTTGGTTATAGGTTTAATGTTGTTTCTTTTGTGCTATTGCAAACTTTAGTGCAAGCCAACTTAGTGCAATGAAGTTGACCCATTTACGAGAATTAATTGAACATTGGGAGAATGATCCCTACATTGATTTCTTAAACTGGTCATTTCTCTATCCAATTTGAGATAAAATGCTATAGGTTCGACCACTGAGGTGAATCGTCCTTTGTACCAGGTTGAAATACATGCTATAGTTGGGAAGTGATGATTGGGAGCAATCTAACAAAGAAAAGCTTCCATATGATAAAAATAGTTATTGGTCTGAGGCATATTTGGCATTCATTTCTTATGGATAGTTAATCACTAATTTGTAGGTATTGGTTGAGGACTGGGGGAATGCTCCTTGTGCTTTTTTATTACATTGATCATTTTAATAACCAAACAAAGCTTGAGACTAAATGTGGTAGTTTTTGCCACTAAAGTGTCATCCTCTACGTCAGGTAGGAATACATGTTGCAAGTTTGAAATGATGACTAAAAGCAATCTATCAAAGAAGCCTCCACACTCTTGTAGATATAGAAAAATCAAATTTTAATCTAAAACCGTTTTCATGAATAGTTAATGACTATTTAAAAATATGTATATAATTTTTTAGTTGTACAATTATTATTATTTTTTTTGAATTTACATGATGGAATCGATAGCCACCACGAATCCGAGCAGGATGTCCAACTTTTATGGCCGCCACAGTATTCTGCGTTGTCCGCCCTAGAAGCCGCCACATAGATCTTCGCACAGTCCGCCCCTATAACCACCATGCCACAATCATTTTAAACCTTTTACGCCCCTGAAAGCACCAGGAAAGGGACAAGCGTTCAGTCCAACGAGGCCCAAGATTTGAACCTTGGACCTCCGCCCCCCTTATGGGGTTTGGATGAACCAATTGGTCTACACTCAAACTTTGAGAGCAGTTTGTTGAATGTAGAATTTCAATAATAGAATATGTCATTAGACTTGCATTATCACATTAAACTTATATCATTACGTTTAACTGTTTAAAAACAAGAAAACCAACTGTCAAACATGTCAAAACTTAATGTTAATAAAGATGAAAAAACAAACTTACTTTTAAAGCTGATACTCATTTAAAGAAGGAAAATACATTTAAATAAGGAAGATGCATGCATTGACTTAGAGAGCCTTCTATCCAATTAAACTTGTTAGTAGCTTGTCAAGTACAAAATTATAAGGTTCAAAAAATATTTAATATGGAAAGAGTAAAATGTGTGACTAGCGCACGTCATTGCATGCATCTTAGCATTGACTTGGAGAGCCTTATATGGAGTCAAACTTGTTAGGCAGCTTGCGAGGTGTATAATTAAGGGGAAATACATTTGAATGGGTTGGGTACATGCGTACGTCATTGCATGCGCAAGTAGGCATCTTTCGATGGAGCGGTCATGAGGTCATAAATGATGTGGGTCGACAGTGAAAGAGCACGTCTGTAAGTTGCCACATGGTTTATCTCCAAGGATGGAATCAACAATAGCTTAGTTTAACAATGGTGTTATCCTCGTTGTTTTCTTTTATCAGTGGTGATTGGAAGGAGGGACTCCGCACACCATGAAACTCCCAGACCCTCGGGAAAGCAAAACAATCCAAAATTATAATTTATAACTGGTAGTTTACGTAAGCTCGTTAGGGAGGTGTACAATTTAAACGTTCTATGTTGTATCGGTGATAAAGAAAAGATTTAGGTTCAAACTTTGAAAAAGTTAGTAGTAGTATGATTTGAATCTTTTGAGTGTGTATTAGACTGATGATGACGGCAGGTTATAAAACAATAAAGCCAAATGGGTTTGGTAGATGCAGCTATGTGGTTTGATCCCTGGACTTACCAACTACTATAAACAATGTAGCTATAACCAATTCTCCTATCAAAAAGAAGAAAAAAAAAATTATATCAACATATTTTATTTATTTATTTGTTTTTTAACTTTTATAATCCTTAGTCTAAAGGGTAAAGACAAAGTCATGGAACTCCAACTCTTCATAATAACATTCACCCACTATTAACCACCTATCTTTTGATTGTTGAAAGGACCTTAATCCTTTTGTACTGGTATTTGAACTTGAGTTTCTTAAATAAAATCTTAAAGACATACAGCTATGATATTTTTTATTAAAAAAAAATTATTAACAAACATTCTACTACTACCATTCAATCTATCCCTTTTTAAATTAAATTTTAAACTTCTTAAAAAAATTAAAACTCTAGTCACTAGACAATCCTTAGCAAATTAACATCAATATTTACCACTGCCACTTATATGCCACAACGTGATGGTACCAACGGTAAGTAATCCTCACGTTTAACAACTTTACCATACAGTGGAAAGAATCCCACCCAACAAGAAAAGTAATTGGACTTTCATATTTTATAATTGGATTAGTTTAACATTCAACATAATTTATTTTAAATAAGTAATATTAAAATTTAAAATATTTAAACATAAAAATTATTTATTTTACTTTTTAAATAAAAGTTATTGTTAAAAATAGTGTTTTCACTTCATATGGCTACTAAGAGTATTTTCAATAACACCCATTGTGATTTGAATAAGGATCACGGTATAAACCTTAACCTTCCTATCTACGTGGCATCAAACCCATTCTAATGGAGTTTTGTAGCCAATGTGGGTAGCCAATTAGTTGGCTGAAATGACGTTTGAGTGGCTATAAATATTGCACACATTCCTACAACTAATCCGAATATAATAAGTGGAAAAAAAATATTTTTAGGAGTAAAATAAATGCTTAACATTTAAATATTTTATACTATTTTTTAGGAGTTTATATAAAAAAAAAATTCTTGATTTTTTTTAACATCAGTATATTAACTAAATAATAATAATTTTACAAAAAAAATGTGTATACATATTTTTAAATAGTCATTAACTATTAAAAAATGAAGGTCAAAAGTATTTTAGATTACTAATATCTATCAAGATTAAGGAGGCTCGTCTTTGGTAGATTGCTATTAGTCATCACTTTAATCTTGCAACATGTGTTCCGGTCTGATGTAGAGGATAAGACACTTCAATGGCCAAAACTATCACATTTAGTCTCAAGCTTTGTTTGGTCGTTGAAATGGTCAATGTAAGGAAATAGTACAAGGAGCGTTCCCCAATCCTCAACCAATACCTACAAATGGGTGATTAACTATCCATAAAAATTGAGGCCAAATACGCCTTAGACCACTAACTATTTTTATCATATCTCCCAAGACTATGGAGGTTTGTCTTTGTTAGATTGCTCCCAATCATCACTTCTCAACTATAACATGTGTTTCAACCTGGTAGAGAGGATGATTCACCTCAGTTGTTGAACCTATAATATTTTGTCTCAAGTTCTATGTATCTGGCTAGAGAAATGACCAATTTAAGAAAATAATGTAAGGAGCATTCCCCTAGTGTTCAATCAATTCCTTTAAATGGACTATGGGTGTATTTGACCAAGACCCACATGCACTTTGACATGAAAATGGTAAAGATAAATAAACTATGTAACACATAAGTATTTAAGAATTTTTGGCCAAGTCTGGCAAGGACCAAAAGTGTTGCACATGAACAGGACCTCGGTTGATCCTGAAGATCCGACCCGACCAAGAAGTTCGAATCTGCCAAGCCCAAGAGAGGCTAGAAGTTTTGTCCTTCACTAGGGCCAAGGAGGGTCCCAAAGATCCAGTCCAACTAAGGAGCCTATAGTGGTCATAAGAATTGCACTCAATCAAAGTTTGATAAGGTCTAGGATGTCCGAACTATACAAGGGAGCCCGAAATATTTCCACCTAACTAGAACCCATGACAGTATAAATATTTTGGCACATGAATATACATAAATGATCAAATTTGAGAAGTACCAGAGGAATCACACCCAACCAAATTTTGACAAGGTACCGAATATCCGACCCATGATCGAAAGAGGCCGCATTGCAAGAATATGCTAAGTTTCAATGGTGCTAGAGGATTTGGACATGATAGAAATCCAGAGGGTTGCCAGACCAAAAGTCAGCTTGGAGAATACCGAATGATTTATACTTGACTAGAGCCCAAGCAGATATCAAATCTTCAACCTATTGCTGAGGTCCAATTTTGAATGCCCGAAAGATTTTCGCCCGATCAATACTCGGATGAGCACCCAAACCCTAGCTTAATACCAAAAAATTCAAGGTCATAAGGAAAGCAAATACTGATATGGCTAAAATTTTCATACCTAGCCAAGATGCACTAGGGTTCTAGATGCCTGACATCATGATATAACAATTTTTGTATCCAACTCAATCTGATCCAACACTAGACCACCTACACGAGGAATACCATTATCCTAGGACACTTGTATGATGAATATTTCCTGTTAGAGGAATATTAGAAGTATTATTATGTTCATGACTATCACATAGGATAAAGGGTGGCTCAATAAAAAATAATCAGCGAAGATCAATGAACCAGATGCAAGAAGCAGACTCAACACTACTTAGCATAACATAGATTTTGGCCAAATCAGTAGGTCATGATGAGGCAGTTGGAGTGGCCATACTTTTGAATAGTCCAACCATTTGAAACTCCCTTTAACATAACAACAATCTATTTTTTAATAATTATGATTTTGATGCTAATGAGATTGTAAATGAGCCTATATATACAAGAATGAAAAAGAAAATTGGTTGGCTCTTAGGCATTTACAATTCATATGTATAGATATATTACTTGCTAATGCAAATTGACTATTGTCTGGCCTTTGGTTTGAATTATTTGTAGAGCATGTATGTATTTATGATCACTTATTTCTAATTTAAGCATGTTGAATGCTTATGGTGTTAATTTTGAATCCTGGATTTCTGTTGTACTCATTCACTTGTCTGGAATAGATGAAGAATGGGAAGTTCTAGATAGAAAAGCACTAGGAACAATATGTTTGTGCTTGGCATCGCTGGTGACCTTAAATTTTTTGAAGGAAAAGACAATGGAGGGTTTAATGAATGCGTTGGCTAAATTGTATGAAAAACCCTCAACTTCAAACAAGGTATTTCTTATGAAATGTTTATTTAATATGCATATGTCAAAAGGTGGGTATATTACTGATCATTTAAATGAATTTAACATGGTTACAAATTAGTTAAGTTTTGTAGGAGTAAACTTTGATGATGAGGTTAGGGCTCTCTTGATTTTGTGCTTATTTCTAGAAAGCTAGAATGGTTTGGTAATAGTTGTGAGTAACTCTATCTCTGGTTCAAATACTTTAAAGTTTGATGATGTTATTGATTTTATCCTTAGCAAGGAAATGCAACAGAAAATCATAGGTGAGACATCAGATAATGCTTTGACTATAGAGAATAGGAAGAGACAAAGGGAGAGAGGAAAAATCTTAGGGAACTGTGGAAAATCAAAGAAAGGTAGATCCAAATCCAAAGGGAAGTAGTTGGAATGTTGGCATTGCGGGAAGAAAGGACACCTAAAAAGATACTGTTAGAGTCAAAAAGAAAAATAGGAAGAATAAAACTAGGGTAATCAAGAAGTAAATGTAGCAGGTGATGTATTGCAAGATGCCTTAATTCTTTCACTAGATAATATTAATGATTGTTGGGTGCTAGACTTTGGTGCATCATATCATGCCACACCCTATAGGAAATATTTTTTATATTATGTTCAAGGTGATTTTGGAAAGGTCTATTTGGGTGATGATAGACCATGTAAAATTACTGGAAATGGTAACATACAAATAAACTTACCAAATGGAAACCAATGGTTGTTGAAAGAGGTAGGGCATGTTCCTGATTTAAGAAGAAATTTAATTTCCATAGGGCAGTTGGACAATGAAGTATGTACAATTACATTATCAGCAAATTCATGGAAGGTTGCTAAAGGATCAATGTTATTAGCAAAAAGAAATAAGAAAGGTACATTGTATGTATGTACTGGTAATATTTATCTTTCTATTTCTTTAGATTCTATAGGAGTGGATACAAATTTGTGGCATCATAGGCTTGGGCACATGAGTGCGAAGGGGATGCAGATTCTCCACTCAAGGAATTTGTTGTTAGGTTTGAAGCAGGTTGATTTAGACTTCTGTGAGAACTACATTTATGGAAAACAGAAAAGATTCAAATTTCTCAGACTTGGAAAAGAAAAGAAGAATGAAAAGTTAGAGCTTGTACATTCAGATGTATCAGCACCAGCTTAGGTATCATCTCTTGATAGCTCTTATTATTATGTTACATTTTTTATGATGCAACTAAAAAAAATTGGGTTTACTGTATTCAAAAGAAATCAGATGTCTTTGATACCTTTAAGAAATGGAAAGCTTTGGTTGAGAATGAGATAGGAAATAATCTAAAATATATCAGATATGATAATTGAGGTGAGTACTAGAGAAAAGAGTTTAACAGTTACTATTCATACCATGAGATTCGTAGAGTGAAGACGGTTCTAGGAACTCCATAAGAAAATGGTGTGCCAGAAAGGATAAACATGACTATCATGGAACATGTCAGGTGCATAAGATTACATGCAAGATTACCCTTACAATTTTGGGTAGATGTTGTGGATACTATAGTTTATTTAATAAATGGAGGATCTTTAAGTTCTCTAGATGGTGGGATTCCAAAAGAGGCATGCATAGGTAGGCCTGTTAACTACTCATTTCTAAAGACTTTCAGTTGTGAATATTTCATGCATACTAGTAAAGAAAATCAAACTAAACTTGAGGAAAAATCAAAGAAGTATTTTTTCATTGGATATGGAGTTAATCATTTTGGTTATCGCTTTTGGGATTATGCAAATCAAAAAATCATTAGGAGTAGAGATGTAATATTCAATGAGAAGGTCATGTATAAGGATCAGTTGCAAGAAAAGAAATCAAAAAATACAAACACATAATACACAGTGTTTGATGAAATTGAAACTCCAAAGGTGCTAGAAAATCAACAACAACATCAACAACTAGCACCTCAAACTCCTACAACTGTTGTTAGAAAATCTACCAGGATAGGTAGACCTCTTGTAAGTTAATCTCCTTCATTATATTATGTATTATTGTCTGACTCTGGTGAACCAGAAACATATGAAGAAGCAATGCAGATAGAAACCAAGAAGAAGTGGGAGCAAAACATGAAAGAGAAGATGGACTCCATGATAAATAATCAGACTTGGGATCTAGTTTGGTTTCTTGTAGAAAAAAGAGCATTGCAAAATAAATGGGTTTACATGGTGAAAGAAGAATATGGGGGTAAAAAGAGGTATAAGGCTAGAATGGTTGTAAGGGGGTTTGCACAAAAGAAAGGTATTGATTATGATGAATTTTTTTCACCTGTTGTGAAAATGACTTCAATTAGAACTGTTTTAAGCTTAGTGGTTGTAGAGGATATACATATTGAATAGTTAGATGTAAAAACAACTTTTCTCCATGGGGATTTTGAGGAAGATATTTATATACAACATCCACAAGGGTATGAGGTCAAAGAAAAGGAGGAATTAGTATGCAGGTTGAAAAATAGCATGTATGGCCTGAAGCAAGCTCCAATGCAGTGGTATATGAAATTTGACAGGTTTATATCAGATCAATATTATAGTAGATGTCACTGTGTTTATTTTAAGAGATTGGATAATGGTAACTATATTATCCTGTTATTGTATGTAGATAATATGCTTGTTGCAGGGTCTAACATGCAAGATATAATTATACTCAAAATAAAATTTGTAGAGTCATTTGCAATGAAGGATTTGGGTGCTGCAAATTAAATCCTTAGTATGAGGATAACAAGAGAGTAAACATAACAAATTAACATTGTCTAAGAGCGAGTACATTGAGAAGGTGTTAGAAAGATTCGGTATGTAGGATGTTAAACCTGTTAGCACACCTTTGGGAAATCATTTCAAACTAACAAAAGAGATGTATCCTAAGACATAGGAGGATATGAACTACATTTCCAAGGTTACTTATTCATAAGTAGTTGGTAGTTTGATTTATGCGATGGTGTACACAAGGCTAGATATTGCACATGTAGTGGGAGTTGTGAGCAGGTTTTTGAGTGATCAAGGAAGAAAGCATTGGGAGGCAGTGAAGTGGATTCTCAGGTATTTGAGAGGTGTTGTCACTCAAGAATTATGCTTTGGAGGATCTAATACTACTTTATAGGGATATGTAAATTCATATATGGCAGGTGATATAGACAGTAGGAGGAGTACCACAGGGTATATTTTTGATGAAGGGCTACTCCACCCAACACACACACAATACTCAAATCACAAAAAAATTTAGAAGAAACACAACATATGATATTATTTCAATGAAATGGAATTTACAAAAGAAAAAATTACAAAGCTATGAATTGTAGAATCAGAGTTACAATTCTATGACCACAAGGCTTATTTTAACACAAAGCAAAATTGACTCGAAATCTGTAAGCTGGAGCTACGATCCGTCTTCCCATGCTGCATTTTGGTGATCCCTCTTCCCCATTTAATAAATCCCATAGAACATTATGGAAATCGTAACTCCCCTTTTCCCACCCAAGAAGATATTCATCTAAAATTTAAATTTTTTATTTTCTGCCCATAAAGATATTCAAATTTGAATTTCGATGGCATAGCTTCCTGGGACCATAACTTTTGACTCGGAGGTCCGTTTGGCTTCCATAAGATATCATTGGAAATATTACAAAGAGATCTACAATGCCTCAATCACCTAAAGGTCATTGAGGTGATTTTTCATCCTTCTTCAGGGCTTCTAAGATCTTCAAATTTTATTTTTAAACCTTCTTGGAGATATTTCTCGACATGAAAACTTTAATATCTCTCAAACCATTTAGGCTATTGGGGTGATTCTTTCACCAACAGATCTATTTTTAAATCCATCTCCTTGGGGTAAATTTTCAAATCCATATGTGTCCATTTAGGCCAACTTACTAAAAATAGTTAGTGACTATTTTTTGCCTTTTTGGACTTCTGACTGACTTATACCTCCTAAGTGTCATCATGGACCTAAAAACCACTAAAGAAACTTACAACCAAAATAGAAAATGTAATTTATTTATTTTTGGTGATGCAAGATTGCCCTTACACCACTGGATTCTCCTGCATCAGACACCCATGTTAAATTCAGAAGTGAACTTCACTTCTCTAGTGGTGGAGGAAAATCGAGATGGTCAACCTCTACCTTAAAAAACCATGAGGAATATTCAACTGGCCTTCCTTTACACTTAACCAGGTATTCTTAAAACTTCATGTTTCTTGTACTTCTTCTCAAACAACTATCTAAGACTTCTTCTATCTCTTATTTTTCTAGAGTAGATGTTGGAATGTTCCATCATTCTTCTACTGGTCCATCCTCATTGTCCCCTTCATGATACTCTATCAAGTTAGAAATGTTAAACACAAGTTATATGTTAATTTAACTTGAAAATTCCACCTCATATGCATTTCTTGAATCATATTTATTTATGATCCTACACGGTCCAAACTTCTTCATTTTCAATTTGTTATATGTCTTAACATGAAATATTTCTTTTCTCAAATGAACCATAACTTCATCTCCAACCTGGAATTCCTTGAACCTCTGCTTTTGGTCTGTCTTTACCTTGTACTAAGTATTCATCTTATTAATATTATTCCTTACCTCTTCATGTAAGTTCTTCAGGTGCTCTGCAAAGTCCTAAGCTTCAAAACTACTATTTTCTTCTTTGTCCATCTACCTCAACTAAGAAACATTCCTTGGGCTGCTACCATATACAATCTGGAATGGGGATTTACCAGTAATCCTATTGAAAAAATTACTATAAGAAAATTATGCCTATGGTAAAATTAAATCCCATCCCTTGAGATTATCTCCTACTAAACATCTCATTAAGTTACCCAAAGTCCTATTCACCACCTTTGTTTGTCCATCAGTTTGTGGATGGTGTGTAAAACTGAACTTCAAATCTGTCTTCAAATTATTTCATAAGGTCCTCAAAAAATAACTAACAAATTTGGTATATCTATCTAAAAATATACTCTTTGGTAGACCATGTAGTCATACCACCTATCTAAAAAACAACTTTGCAATGTGTACTGCATCACTAGTTTTATGATAAGGAATAAAATGTGCCATCTTAGAAAACTTGTCAACCACCACAAATATTGAGTGATGTCCTCTCTGTTTCCTTGGTAAGCCAAGAACACAATCTATGCTAATATCTTTCCATGGCTTATCTGGTATAGGTAATGGCTGATATAGCTCGGTGTTCTATCTTAAACCTTTGGCTATCTGGCATACTTTGTAAATTTGTACAAACTTATTCACATCCTATTGTAACTGTGGCTAATAATAGTTATCACTAACAAGATCAATGGTCTTATCTCGACCAAATTGTCCATCCAATCCTCCACTATGCTTCTCCTTGATCACGTTCTCTCTTATGGAACTCCTTGGAATGCACAACTGGTTTCTTCAAAACAATATCCCATTTTGGATTAAGAAATCCAATCATTTTATTCTATACAAAGTAATAGGTTCCAAGCAGGCTCTCCAAACTTCTACAAAATTTGGATCTTCAGGGTATAAAATCTTGAGTTCTTCAAAACCAACAACCTCCACCTTCATATCTATCAACAAATTTTACCTTCTACTTAAGCAATATGCAACTCTGTTTGAATTTCCACTCCTGTGCTTCAACACAAAAATATAGCTCTACAAAAACTCAACCCATTTTAAGTGCCTTTGATTTAAATTTCCTTGGATATTAATATTCTGTAAGGCTTGATGATTAGTATTTAAAACTAACTCTTTTGGCAACAAATAGTGTCTCCATTTCTTCAAAGCTTGAACTATGGCATAAAACTCCTAATCATAGACATAATACTTTTTCCTAGAATCATTAAGCTTCTCACTAAAATAGGTAATGGGCTTACCTTCTTGACTCAAAACAACTCCTATGGCACTACCACTAGCATCACAATCTACCTGAAATACCTTATTGAAATATAGAAGTGCCAAAATAGGTTGCTCTGTGACTTTCTTCTTCAACATATCAAAACTCTTAGCTGCACTTGTAGTCTAGTTAAACTCCTTCATATTCCCTATCATTGTCTCCATTAGGGGTGTACAAATACTACTGAAATTCTTAATAAAATTTCTATAAAAACTTTCTAGACCATGGAATGATCTTACCTCTGTAATAATCCTTGGTGTAGGCCATTCAATGATAGCCTTCACTTTTTCTAGGTCTATTTTAAGACCTTCAGTTGAGATAACAAACCCTAAATACACCAACTCTTTCTTCACAAAACTACATTTCTTCAAATTAATAAGTAATTTCTCTTCCCTTAGCTTCTCAAAGACTCTTTGAACATGCATTAGGTGCTCCTCCAATAACTTATTGAAAATCAAAATATCATCCAAATAAAAAATAACAAATTTTCCCAAAAATTCTTTCAATACCTCATTCATGAGTCGCATAAATGTGATTGGTGCATTGGTTACCGCAAATGACATGACTAACCACCCGTACAAGCCCTCTTTAGTATTTAAGGATGTCTTCCACTCATATCCTTCTCTGATACGGATCTGATGATACCCACTCTTCAGGTCAATATTCATGAAGTACTTGGATCCACTCAAACAATCCATAAGGTCATCCATCCTTGGTAATGGAAATTTGTATTTAATTTTAATCTTGTTAATGGCTCGAGAGTCTTGTAATCTTGTTAATGGAAATTTGTATTTAATTGTAATCTTCATTCTCTGTATTTCTTTGGTGCTAGTACTACAGGTGCTACACATGGACTCAGACTCTCCCGAATAAATCCAATCTATAATAGATCTTGAAATTGTCTATTCAACTCCTTATTGTCTATAGGAGTCATTCTATGGGCTGCCTTATTTGGTAAACTGTCTCCTGGTATAAAAACCATCTGGATATTTCTCCTCATTTAGCAAGGCTCTCCTTGTGACAAGAACTTCTCCTCCTTCTACCTCTTCAGAATGGTTAGATTCAACATCTTCATCTTCATCTACATAGGCAGCTCGTGCATTACCTTCAGGTCTCTTATTCGTCCTTCCTTGATGTTGTGGACACTCATATGCTCGATGTCCTTCTTCTCCACATTGGAAACAGATTCCACAAAATCCTCCTCTTCCAAGTCCCCGTACAAACCTTCCTCTTCCTCTTTGGTCACCATTATTTTGCTCATGGGGGTGGTAGGCATTATCCCCTTTCTGGTTTTGATTGTTGCTAACTTCTTCATTCTTATTTTGGTCTTCATTTTGTCCTCCATATGGTCTTCCACTAGTCCTTCCACCATGACCTATTTCCCTCTACTTGCTTTCAAATATTCTATTCAACTTCTCTTCTACCTTCAGGGAAAAATGATAAGAATATTCTATGGTAGTCATTCTGACCAAACTTAGCTCATCTTGAAGGCTTGGTTTCAATCCATTTATATAATGAGATACCTTATCCTTGTTAGCCTCATAATGACCTATTATTATCATGATGTTGTAGAACTCCTCTATATACTCTTTGATAGATTTACCTACCTACCTCAAACCCTACATTTTATTCAATAGATCTAACTCGTAATCAACTGGAATGCACTATCTCTTCAAATTTTCCACCATTTGATCCCATATTGTTATTCTTTCTTTTCCTCTTCTATTTCTATCTAGTTCTACTTCCCTCCACTATATATTAGCATACCCCTTCAGCTTGGTATTCACAAATTTGACCCTCTCAAGATCTTCCACTTCCTCATACTCAAAGTACTACTCCATATCATTGATCCAATCGATCAACTCTTCTGGGTTAAGATTCTCAGAATATGTAGAAACATCAATCTTCGGCATTTTTCCAATATTTGATATGGCCTTAAATAATATGGCTTGCGTAGGATCTGTAACCTCCTGTTCTTATTTGACCTGAAATTCTTCTTCTTCGAAATCGTCTTCACTTTCATCTTTTCTTCTTGGCTTAAACCCTTTGTGCAACTCCTCTTGCAGTGCTTGAGCTTGTCTATGTAGGGATCTAAAACCCTCTCCTGTAATCACAATATTTCTTCATGGATGGATTCTGATTACTTTTATCACAACCTCAACCCTAGGCCCTGATGCAACCCACCTCATGTTCGGTGATATGTTTACACACTCAATACTCTGATGAAGGGCTACTCCACCAAAACACACACAATACTCAAATCATAGAAAAATTTAGAAGAAACACAACATATGATATTATTTCAATGAAATGGAATTTACAAAAGCAAAAATTACAAAGCTGCGAATTACAGAATCAAAGTTACAATTCTATGACCACAAGGCCGATTTTAACACAAAGCAAAATCGACTCAAAATCTGCAAGCTGGAGCTACGATCCGTCTTCCCTGTGTTGCCTTTTGGTGATCCCTCTTCCCCCTTTAATAACTCCCATAGAACATTTTGGAAAGTGTAACTCCCCTTTTCCCACCCAAGAAGATATTCATCTGAAATTTGAATTTTTTATTTTCCACCCAAAAAGATATTCAAATTTGAATTTTGGTGGCACAACTTCCCAGGACTGTAACTTTTGACTCAAAGGTATTTTTCCATCAATACTGCTCCTTGGGGTAAATTTTTAAATCCATATGTGTCCATTTAGACCAACTTACTAAAAATAGTTAGTGACTATTTTTTGCCTTTTTGGATTTTTGACTGACTTATATCTCCCAAGAGCCATCATGGACCTAAAAAACACTAAAGAAACTTACAACCAAAATAGAAAATATAATTTATTTCTTTTTTGTTGATGCAAGATTACCCTTAAACCACTGGATGCTCCTGCATCAGTTTTTATTGTAGGTGAAACTACAATAAGCTAGATTTCAAAATTATAGAAGGTTGTTGCCCTGTCAACAACATAAGTAGAGTATGTTGTTGTTACAGAGGCTAGTAAGGAGATGGTTTGGTTACAAAGGTTTATGGAGGAGTTGTGAAAGAAGTAGGAGAATAACACATTATACTCTGATAGTCAGAGTGCCTTTCATATTACAAATAATTTAGCTTTCCACTTTAGGACTAAACACATACATACCAAGTACCATTTCATACGCTCAGTATTGGAAGATGGAAAATTAAAATTGGAGAAGATACATACTAGCCAGAATCCTATAGATATGTTCACAAAGGTAGTAACCAAGGAAAAATTGAGTTCCTGCTCAGTTTCAGTTGGTCTTAAAGCATGACAATAAAAGGTGAGAAAATTTCCAGACCCAAATTTGAAGCATAGTCCAACAAGTGTAGTAGCGGTGGAGTTACTCTAATTAGTATCCTAGTGGGAGATTGTTGATTATGGAGACTGATTAAATCGAAGGCCTTTGTTTTAGCCACACTTGAACCCACTACGCGAAAGAGGGGGGCTGTAGGGGGGGTGTAGGTGGGGCATTAGGCCCCCTACTATTATCACCATGGGGGTCCAGGGGGGTGGTGACACTTTTATGGAGCCCCCCTGGCAAGGGTTTCAGGGCAGTACCACCAAATCCAAAAATAGATGTTTTTTCCTCTATGTAAATATGAACCGTTTGTTCTTAGGTCACAGATAAGATGGTATATTTTAGGCGAGTTTTCTACCATAATATTATAATGCAATTTTATAAGAGGATTTTGTATGACAATTAAAATGGAATGTTGTGCGCGAATGGGTACATAAGGGTTTTCTATACGGAATACAAAGGGGTTGATTATTTTTTTCGTGGAGTAGCCCATATTGGGTGAACCACGTAAATATGTGTCTATTGTGTATTGCATTATTTTCTTCTGTGTTTTATTTTTGCATTTTATTGCTCGTATTTTATGTTTTAATACTAACACAAGCCATTGATAACTTTGGAAAGCCCATTTGATAATAGTGATAGACCTGCTACCCAAATAATCAAGATTGAAAATAAGAGCTATAAAGAGGTGCAAATTGAGCCTGATAAATATATCAACATGTACGTTGTTTAGAAGAATAAGTCAACCAAAATGTTGAATTGTGTAAAGAGTTTAATGATATTATAGCTTGGATATATGAATATCTCAAGGTCTATAACAAGGATTTCATCCAACACACTATTGAGCTATTAATAGATACAAAACATTTTTGGTAGAATAAATAGTATGTAAACCCCAAGATACAGGCTTTAATGAAGCAATAAATCTTGAAATTATTGACTGCTAAGATCATATACCCCATCAAGCACTCCACCTGGGTTGTAAATTTAGTTTTAGTTAGAAATAAAAATGGAGATATCCGCTTGTGTGTAGAATTTTGAAACTTAAATAAAGCTTCATTAAAGGATCATTATCCCCTCCTAAAAATCTATCAAATATTGCACACTATGGTCAAAGCCAAAATATTTTCTCTCTTGGATGGATTTTTAGGTTTCAATCAGATTTGGGTAAAATATGAAGATCAACACAAGACCACTTTCACCACAAAATGGGGTACCTTTGCATACCAATGCATGCCTTTTGGGTTATCTAATGTAGGTGCTACCTTTCAAAGGGCCATGGATTTGGCATTTGGTGAATTGGTAAATAAAATAATATTGATCTATTTGGATGACATGACTATTTTATCCCATGATAAGAAGAAGCATATCGAGCATCTTTGGATGGTATTTAAAAAATGCAAAGAATTTGGGACATATTTGAGTCCTAAAAAGTCAATATTTTTAGTACATGAGGGGCAATTATTGGGACATGTGGTATCAAAAATAGGATTGGTGATAGACCCAGATAGAGTGAAAGTTATCCGATATCTCTCTCCCATACAACAAGAAGGGACTCCAGTCATTTTTTGTGCAGATTAACTTCGTTAAAAAATTCATCTCAGAGTTTAAGTGAATGGATACCAAAAAGAAGACCTTTAAGGATAACATATAGATAATATCTTAAGCTCCAATCATCATTAATATAGATTATTGTAAATATTTTTATCCTCTATGCATTTGAAGCATAAGGAAGTTATGCAACTTTCCTGACTCAGAAAAGGGATCAATATGGTGAAATGCCAATGGGGTCACAATAATTGCATAGAATATATAAGTGAATTCCAATATGGAGGATTCTAACGTTATTCTTGTAGTTTCCAAGCACTCAGATGATGTCACTTCAACATGCACTTGGAGTACTTTTATTTATTAGCTAAACTTATGTACACCAAATTATGACATGAGTGGTACACCACAACCATTTATTCATTATGGATCTTATCTAGTGAATATACAATGACTAGACCATATTATGTTGTTTTTGAGGCACCTTCTGGAGTCTGGCTAACATCGCCAATAATTCCAAGTGATGAAGAACCTACGACTTGGTAGATTATGATGCACACCAGTACTTATGCAATCAATAATTAGGTTGGCAATGAATTTTTTCATATGGAAGCCTTCATTTCATACTAGTTTATCTAGAAATAGGCTCCAATGTTGCTATACCTAGGGATTCACCTATTGTGAAATCCCTACTTCACACACCTCTGCCATATTTGCACTCTTATTTTTGTAAACTTTACTTATTGAATATGTTATTGATGGGGCCTCATTAGTAATTGAATGTTAATTGACTATGCTAGCATCAATATGGTGTTGTTCTTGTTTTTTGCACCTCAAGGTGTAAAATAGGTATAAAAATAGTCTCTCCTTGTGTGGTGTTCCCACCCAGGTCCATATCCTCCACTCTTTTGGAAAATGTGCAAGCGTTGGAGGTACCACCTTATACACTAATGCTTGCACTTCTCCCATCTAGGCCTGAGATGACTTTTACCCCTTGTGTTCCATAGGTCTATAGCCTTAGCTCTTGTATAGCTTGAAATGGCATCCATGGGGGACACTGTGTAGTAGGATGGGGAAACTCAATGGATGGAAACAAATATGGTATGGCGGAGTCTCTTGAAGATTTTATTCCTACTTGAATCAGGAGTTTCTACCTATACAACCTCCTAGTAAATTTAGAGTAATTTTCTTTCTCTAGATTGTATCAAGAGGAGGCCTATATTCAAGCTCAAGGCCTAAATATAGTATAGGTGAGCCTGGGTGGGTAACAACCAATATTTAGTGGGGATCCTCCTCTAGCTCCTCTTAAATCAAATGTTGAAGTCAATTAGAGACTCAAAAAGGTCCCTCTTGATGTAAGAAATATGCATCAAGAGTTGGAAGTGATCCATGGAGCTTTTGAATGTGTCTATGAGAGCTCCCACCAAGTTTACCCATGATTAGATGATTTTTTCCAAGGGTTTGGTACCATAATAGAACCCTTCCATCTATAGAAATTACTAGAAGTTTGATCATCACATCTTCACGAATAATATCATGGAGTGACGCTAATGCAACAACATATTCAATATGCTCTCGAGCCATTTCCAAGGTGCCATTATATTTGGTTAGGGCCTTCAAGGAAACCTTGGGAATCTCATGCAAGTAGTGGAGATTCAGTGGATTGAGATCATTCCATTGGTAGAATGATAGCTGAGCCATTAAGGCACTAGTATTTAGAGGTTCAGACTATGATGTTGGAGTTAGAGTTGGAGTCATCAAGAGAGCATACTATATCCACCAATGAGGTCAAGCCTACTCACCATACCTTGAGTCACCTAGTATGTTTAGATTTTTAGAGTAGGCAGGTGACTAGTCTCATGATCTTGACGTGCCCCACAGTCAGATTCACCAAGTGACTTTGAGAAATTCTAGGTATATCAGAGAGCCACCAAACTTTAATTTACTAAAACACAAGGACTCATAATTTCCCTAGCGGATTTTCCAAAAATTGTTGGTTGACAATCCAACACCACGCACAGGATGGGGTGGATGGATCAGTGCCAAAAAATATAGAATGATCATCATGTCAGAAGGATGGGGTAGACAATATTTGGAGAAGACCAGTTCCTTTAGGGTGATTTTAGCTACTCTACACCACAAAACAAGGAAAAAGAGAAAGAGAAAATAAATAAATAAAAAGGCTATATATAGAACTTACAAGGACGGGTAGAGCCACATCAAGATTTATGCAGGTGTGATACCCCATATGAACACAAATGCTACACCTAATAAATCACCCAACTATACCTTAGTTCCAGATCTTATCAATGATAGTGAAAGGTGAATTCTAGAACAAACGAACAGGTGCATGAGATCTAGAATGCAGAATCAGAGCGTTCCTATTCGGTTGGTGTTAGTAGAAATAAAACCCAAGATCATATTAGTAAATACACACTCTTGAGTCACTCAAGAAAACCCCATAAAATACATACAATAAAATAACACGGGACTACTTAAATGATTGAAGAGAAATGAATATTCATGCATTAAGTAAAGAACGAGAGGATAAAGCTAGAGACCAAACAGTGTAGAATTTATATTTACATAAAAAACCTTACATAAGAATTTTAATGGCTAAATATATACCCCTAGGAATGACTAGCATTCCACTATTTATAATTATGTTTATATCAGTTTCAAAATCTAGACATTAATGGTAGAAGGCGAGAAGATGACTTTTGTAGCTGACAAGCACCGCCCTAGTATACTACTCTACTGGATAGCATCAATATTATAAAAGGAGGTAGATGTACTTGGTTGAATATGGGCCTTTAGATAGTCTAATGCTTCTACCTAACTAATCAGATCTTAGTTACCTTTCCATTTTTATTTACTGGAGATCCTTTTATTGAGGCAACGGATGATAGACATTGGAGCATCTTGGGACTATTACATCGAAAATCTGTCATGTTTGTGTACATTGTTAGGTACTTGACCTTTTGCAATAGTGGGTGGGTATTCCTTTGTATTTTTGGCGATGGTGGAAGTTTTGTGTATCCAACGGGTTCTTCCTTTCGTACATGGGAGCTCTAGAGAAGGCGAGTGTTCCTCATATGTTCCTTCCATATTGAATTTCTAACTTCTCATCTGGGCTAAGTGGGAGATTTTCTTATTCCTCAAGTGTGAGATTGACCAACTCTTCCACACATTCTAACTGCTTAAAATATCCGCCCAAGTAGTTGGGTAGGTTTTTGGAAATGTTCTACCCAAACTCTTAGGGAAAATGTCCACCCATTATATGGCCTGTATAGCTTGATTCTACCATTCATCCAACGCTTTGGTCCACCCGTAATTGCTACCATCACCATTTTATACCTTCTACCCATCCAGTAATATCTTCAAAAATATAATGGACTCCTTTTGAATAGAGGTAACCACTTCTTGAATGGAAGAGTGGGTGAAGAGGTAATCACTTCTTGAAGGGAAGAGTGGATGAAGAATATAAAATTTCACCCACAAGCCTCTAGCTCAATTATTTAGTGTTACAGGTCTTGGACCCTTGATATCTTTCCCATCTCCATCTCATCTGGAATGGGTTCCTCCTCATCTTCCTCAATCACTCTCCTATTGAGAGGACCTCTATCTCTATTCACCCCCTCTCATAAAAAGACCAGTATTCCTCTGTGCTATAGGTCTCTCCCCCTATTGTAGCTTGGTATATCTCTACCTCGCAGTCACCTCGTATGCTTACTACATCTGCTCTACTGCTACACCTCTCTCACACATGGTCCTAATAGGTAGGATGATGGCATACCACTTAAGATATCCATCCTCCATTCCCATATCATATACCTTTAGGAGTACCACCATTGGATCATCTTCATTTGGCTTTATGAACCTACTGGTATCAGGTACCCCACTAGCAGTCATCGAGTCCTATACCACTCATCGATACCAAAAATATCATATCGAGGGTATCCCATGTACTAACCCAAACTGGTGTTGCACTTAATCGGCTTGATGCAACTCTATATATTCCTTCTTTGAGCATAGCCACCATATTTTCCATACTTGGGCTAGCTCCTCACCATCCTCATCCCAATTAGGATGGCCTCGCTAGGGTTTCCAAGAGATACAAGGAGTGGACAACTCATCAATAGCCCACTTGGCCTCCTTTAAACTATTTTTCCTCCTCCCATGTCCTCTTGTGTGGTCCCATAAAAATACAATAGGCCGAACCTCCTCTACCTATTGATGTGGTAGTCCGTTAGGCCTCCTCACAACACCACACCTGTAATAATATGGTAAGGAAAATGTTGTGACCATGCTTATATATGATATTAAACAATATTTTGTATAAGCGGTACAACATGAAAAGTCCTCATGCAAATTGCTTGTTGGACTCCCTCATGTATGTCACTACACTAGCTAAAGCCCATGGGATATGTCATCTGCTCTTATGACACAATAATAATCAAACAACTATACCAAATAACACCACTATCAATATGGACATCCTCTCTATTGCTATCAACACCTCAATGTTGATCCCACTCAAATCTATAAAAAAAAAGGGATCCCCTGTTAGTTGTTGTACCACCTCTATCTGGGTCATTGACTAATAGACAAACCGAACCCTAATAAGAATCTAAAATATTCTCCACATATACTCTAAATTCAATGACATCTCACCTATCGGCAACCATAATGTGGAAGATCCCATATACCATCTCTTAGCCAAAGTGATCAAAAGAGGATAGTCTGGCTCCATTTGTGATATTTCAACCACGTTAAGGAGCCCTACCAGCTGTATAATTGAACTGTCAGGACCACTCAAATCTCTAACATGATCCTCAAACTCCCTATAGTGCCACTCTTTATTTTTTAGAGAACCTTGCTGCAAAAAAAAATAAAAACATTATTTAGTAAATTATCATGGTCAAAACATTAATAAATATTAAAATTCACAAAAATAATCAAAATATTTATTCAAATTAATAAGCTTTATCATACATCATAACAATATATTTTAGCTTCCCATAATGGTGTGTATTTATCATGAGAAGAGATTATAGAGGATAGTTTAGGAAGTAATGTTAGTAAGTGATAATATTTTTCACCTTTCAATAAGGTTATAAACTTTGAAATGATTACATAACTTTATCCTATTATGTTATTGCTAATCCAAATTAATGCTTAAATTTTTTATAAGAATTGAAACATTTACAAGTGATTGAAATAATGATAGATTTTTATTTGTATTAAGCACAAATGATTTGACAAAACATTGAAAATTGGTAATTTATAGATGACTAAATGTGTAGGATATTTAACTAATCTTATTAGTTTTAAGAACTGCCTTCATAGTGTTGCACTTTATCTGTATCTCATATATATATATATATATATATATATATATATATATATATATCGATGTCGAGAGATGGATTATTATTATCTTATATATTAAAGATAGATAGTGAATTTATATGACAATTAGATAGATTAATATAGACTTATTTCTTTTAAATGAGTATATAGTGTTGTCTTGGTAGCACCAATATAATATCAAAATTAATAATTGTATTTTTTAAATATTAGTATTAGTGCTACACGATGCTAGGTGGTGTTATATTTGGTATTCCATCCTTTATCAATTATTTTAGTTGTACTTCATTGTTGGATACTTCTCTTCACTTTCGATATAATCCGAAAGTTGATTCATAATTTTTATTTGAAAAACATAATTTTATCCACTATTACTAGTATTACTTATTGTAAAACAATAAAAAATTAAATTACTTAGATTCTCAACTAGAAATTCCTACTTCAAAAACTATGCTCTAATTTCTCTTCTCTCTAACTTTTTTTTAAGTAAAAAAATCCTTGCGGGACCGCCTTGGTCTAAGATACCACGACCAGGGGGTTCTACACCGTCAAATTCACCCGGGAGTCGCACCCAACCCTACCCGCACCAACATTATCAATTGGATTTTGGATATCCAATTCAAATTTTTGGTAGGGTGGATATTCGAACCTAGAACCTCCCTTGGAGGATTGCCCTCTCCTTTCCAACTCACCTACAACACCTGGGTTCTTCTCTAACCTTCTCTCAACTTATCCAAATATAATAAAATGGAGTTTGTTAAAAAAAATTATATGTAAACCAAATTCAATATTCATTACAATATCTAATCATTATAAAGATATGGTTCATTTTCTATTTCTACATACCATACTAAAAGAGAGTTCTTGCAATGGTCAAGATGATTTTACCATTTGTTTATGAAAATTGAGATTTCCATAATTGAAATTTAAAGGACATGCAAGAAAAACCATGCTTCAAATGTGTAAGCAATCTTGACAATGCTTGCATCCAAAATTACATAAAAAAGCAAATATTTTATAAAATCATCCTCCTTTGTAATTATCTTCTTTGTTCCCTAAAAACAATAATTACCTTTTTTTTTAAGCTATCTTATTTATACTTTAAAGGTTAACCATCATGTACTTTACATGGATATATATTTTAACCACTTTGTTATAATAAAGTCTATTAATAGTCATGATGCAGATTTTTACTATTGCATTGTTTGTTATTACATACTTTTATATATAACTTACTAGGTTTTTTAGGATTTGGTTTTATTAGGATAAATTAATTGCAAAATTATAAATCACTATAAATAGGAGCTCAAAAATGTAAATTGAGCAATAGAGCTATATGTTTTCATGGTATGAAATCCATAGAGTGATGAAAGGATAAATTTATCTCATATCATTCTTTCCAGCCAAGTCATTTTTTTGTCTTTGGCACTTAGTCCCTCTACAAATTATTAATCGATAGTTTTTTTTGGTGTTGATGCATTGTCAATGGAGGTTTTTTTCTTAGATCCACTAAATTTATTAGATGGTGTTTTGTATTTTAATATTTGATATTTGATGGTTTTATCCTCACTTGATAAAGTTATTACTTATGATGCTTAGAGTTTTTTAGGCTATGGTAAAGCACAACTTGTATTTTGGCTAATTTTTGAGATTATGTGGAGTAAGTGCAATGTTTGAATTTTGCTACACTAAGTCTAATTTTAAAGGCTAGTTTTGTGTTCATTGTTTGATATTCAAGGTCATCATTATAGAAAAATGATTTTTTTTATCTTGAATGGGGTAGAGGGTAGTGCTTGGAATATGCTATTATGAGTCTAGTATTTAAGACTTGTTTGGTTTTTAGTGTTTGTTGTTTGGGATCGTAATTAGTGGAATGATGACAAATATTTAAAGTCCAATTCTTCTAAATTCATAACTAAAAAAAATGCAATGTATGGAGCCACAATATACTTAAAATTTATGAGTATAAAGATAGTTCTTAAGAAAGAAACCAAAATAAAATATTGTCGCAACCCAAAATTTTCACACACTTATTTTTAACAATACACAAAGACATGAAACTGGTAACCCAATATATTGTTAGTTTTGGCATACACATAAATGCACTTCAAGAGTTATCACCACTGCAGTTGGTGTCTTAAGTGCTCGGGACTAGCCAAGCCCCGCAACTCACCTTAATGATCCTGACTTCTCCCACAAGTCCTCATGGAATCTGGCAAAGGGTTATTCATTCAAGGCCCATATCACCTAAATGCGGTATGCTATTCTCCCTTGTCCAAAGTTGTAATAACTCTTAGTTCTTGTTTGAGTACATTTCTCAATCTTTGGAACCAATTTTTTTATGCTGGTGCTAGTCATTGACCTCCACTAAGGTTTATCTAGAGCTCGTCATCACAAGGCCTTAGGGCTAGCTAATCATATTCACTTCGAGACCGATGAAAATCCTACCCATAACCATCTATCATTGGAATTTCATGAGGTTCTCACTGGCCCCATACTCATACTGACATATCCTCAGTTCGGGTGGAATTTTGAATTACCACCACCACTAACAGGTTGTTCACCTAGGGTGACATCCCATACCAGCACCCGTTACACTCAATGGCTTTGGACCTCTGTCCTTAAATTTTAGGTTTATAGTGACACAACGTCACATAAGTCACCTCATGACTTAGTGCATAAGAGGAGAAAGTCCCAAATTAAATTTTCCTTTTTGAGGAAATGTTCCAACTCCAGATAGTAATTTAGGTTCATGGTCATTCTAGGGTTTAAGTTTATTAACGAATTATCCTATTTTAAAACCCTTAGATTAATAAGAGATAAATAATCATAGTATCTCAACTTAGAATTAAATCTCAATATAAAAGAACTTCATTCCAGAAATCCATACTGAATAATAATAAAATCAATATGACCAAGCCCATAAAAATTCTATAATCATCAATAAAATATTGAAAAATAATAACACATAATGGTAATAATACTCATTTGAACAGACTTATAAAAACTATAAACAAAATATTGGTCTTTAATAGTAAACTTCAAGCTTTCAATACAATGTTGATCTTCATTCAAAATAGAAGAACTCCTTTATTCTAAAGACCCTATTATAAATCATACTAGAAAAATTCTTTTATTTTAAAAGAACCCATAAAAGAAATCTATTAAAAATCATTAATGAAATTACTTGAAACTAAATAAGAAATACTTTATAGTATATTTAATTTTCCTCACTACACAATACCATCCAATATATAATAATAATCATACAACATTCACATACCATAATATTTTATAAAAATTCTATCAACAACACATCATATTTCTTCATAAAACCATATCCGTTTTTAATTTTTAGAGTGCATTGTCAATTATAATGAGATAATATTTTTTCATAAGTTTGCTATTAATCTCTCCATGGCTATGTTTAATAAGAAACAAAATCACTAATAAAGTATAAAAGAGTCATACATAAGGGAAAACCATCCCAACATTTCTTTAATTTTAGAATATGTTTTCTTCAACAACAGTCAGTTTAATAATATGACTTAGTAAAGGTTCTTCATGAATTTCATTCAAAGTTTCCAATAAATGAGCTTCTACCCTAAAACATAGCTTGAGACCATCAAATACAAGTGCCATCTAGACACACTAATCTCGAGCGACGGGTAGAGCATTTCCAACCCACCCACATTATTCGACGAAATAGAGCCGAGGTTTTAGAGGGGTCATACTTGGCCCATAATATCTACATGACATATACGTAGAACCAGTCCATGCATTCAACTACATGTAGACTCCATAATGTCTTTATGACACTCACACAGGGTAAGTCATGCAATCATTCACATATGCACACTCATAAATCAACAATTTTATGAAACAATTCAATTGTAGATGATAAAAAAGAAACCCTTGCATCATAAATTTGGTAAATCAAGTTTCTGGAATTATTACTTCCATCAATCATGCAGACATTTGTAGACAAATATAAAATAAAAAAATACGACAGTTGTATGAAAGCATAAGGAAAATACCTTAATAAATTCATCAATTCTCAATGCATTTCTACTTCCAGAACAACCACACAGACATTATTACATCTTAAATATATGAAAGCATAAGGCAAATCCCTTATTAAATTCATCAATTCTCAGTGCATTCTTACTTCCAAAACAACCACATAGACATACACAGACAATATTACATCTCATAATGAGGGAATATAGTAGTTATATGAAAGCATAAGATAAGTTCTTTATTAAATTCATCAATTTTCAGTGCAACTATCTCCAATGCAAATCCTTGTATTTAAAAAAAAAAAATTCCATCCCATATTTGAGTTTAAATAACAGGTCACCTTCTCAAAACAGAATGCCAAGAAATTACATTCTAAGTTACTAGTTTTCATTCTAGTTCAAGTGTTTATATTATTAATACACAAATACTTCACTCAAAATTCACAAAAAAAACACTATAAAACACTGCAATTCTTATTCTTTCACTCACAAACTAGTAAGTAAATTAGTGGCCATCTTCATTTTTATTTGTTTAATGAATTCATTATATAAAACATTCTTAATAGCTTATCATGAGCAACCTGACATTCTTCTTGCAGAGTGCAGGCCACCCTCGCGTTACCTCCGTCTGCAGTCTAGCTTGCGCACTCCCAAGAGAAAGACTTCCCCCAAACTTTTTCTCCCCCATTCTTTTCAAGATGTTCTCCTTAAAAATTAGATGGTAGTTGATGTAAAGTGGACACTTCACCTGGACGGCCAGTTAGAACATCCAAACGTTCTCCATGTATTGCTCCCGGTAGTACTTTAATTTATTAAAGCTTATTTATAGTTTCTGGATTATAATTTCCATAAGTTTTTAGTTGCATTTTAGCTAGAGTACAAAGTTCCTTATACTTGACTTGGGATTAATTACACTTAGCTAGAGTATGAAATTCCTTAGTCTTAACTTAGGATTTGTTGGTCTTGCTACAACCAACATTTAGATTTAATTTAATAATAATATTTATTAATAATAATTTTCATTGCCTTATAAACATTTTAGTTTATATATTAATGTGATTACATATTTTCTTTTCAATGTTACACTTATGAATAATTTTGAAGTTTTTTTTTTTTGAAAAAATGAAAACTTGTATTAATACAAAGACCAATTACAAACGAGAGAGAACACATCCCGACCCAGAGCAAAGAGCAACACAACAAGGGCAAAGCACAAAGGCAGCACTAGCAACCACAGGGCAAAGAAAACAACAGGGCGCGAAAAGGCACCATGTCATGAAATCGTGACATGTCACGAAATCACGACAGTCACCCCCGTCTCAATCGCGTCGGCGCCAACAGTCGCGATAACGTGACATGTCGCGAGATCGCGACAGGAAGGGCCCTCGACAGCCGCCCGCAAAAGGAGTCGCGAAATCGTGACGAAGTTTCTAAACGACACTCATGCCACAAAATGGTCGTGATATCGCTACAATTATCCTGCCAACCGCTTAAGTGCCAAACGTGTCATGATATCGCGACAAAAAAACCTTGCAGCTTCCAATTTACCAAACTGTCGCGATATCGCGACAAATTATCAACTTTGCTCTTCATCTTCAAAAGAGCCGCGATAGCGCGACATGTCGCGATATCGTTCCAGAAGCCCGCCAAAGTCCACAAAGGCTCAACCTGTCACGAAATCATGACAACTTCCAGCTCGAGGCCACGACGGCGCTACAGGTCACGATATCATGATAATTTTCCTCCCAGTCGCTTAAGTGCCAAACGTGTTGCGATATCGCGACAAGATTACCTTGCAGCTTCCCATTCTCCAACTTGTCATGATAACGCGACGAAATCTCAACTTTGCTTTTCAACTTCAAAAGGGGTGCGAAATCATGACAGGATCTCAACAAAGACCATAATAGCGCGACATGTCGCGATAGCGCGACATGTTGCGATATCGCGACAGAAACCCACCAAAGGCCGCAGAGGCTTAACCTGTCACGATATCGCGACAGCTTCCAGCTAGAGGCCGTGACAGCACTACATGTCGCGATATCGCGACAAAAAATTTCCTTTGCATAAAAAAAACTGCACATTATTTCAAAATTTGTTCAAGGCCTTGTCTAATCTCTGCATCCTCCACAGGCATATTACTATGCAGATGCATCCCAACCTCTCTCTCAGCACCCATCTTACCAAGGAAATCAGCCACTTTATTAAGAGATCTACTAGCATAAACAGGTATCACATCCTCTAATTCCTTCCAGAGCTCTTTAATTTGGGAGACCAGAATCCGCAGCCTCCAAGCTTTTAAGGCAAAGTTCCTCATGCAATCAAGAGCGCCAACCAGGATTTGGGAATCAGACTCAATGATTATCTTTCTATGACCCTGCTTAACGGCCTAGATGGAAGTAGATTTAATAGCAAAGGCCTTGGCTTCATTGTTTGTGGCATATCCCAGACCTTGCAATTCCCAATAGAGCACAGCCCCAGCATGATCACGACAGATTACTCCACTTCCAGCATTGCCTATATTGCCTTTTGTAGCTCCATCAATGTTGATTTTGATCCAGCCTTCTGGGGGACGTTTCCAACAACTTCTTACCTGTCTCTCAAGATTAGCAGCTCTCTCTTCCATAGGCTTAGAAGCAGGCTGATTTTTCTCCTCAGCATAGATGGCAACGGTTTCCACAACTTTGCTCCAGATGACCTGCCATATCCCATCCACCGAAGAGAAGGTTTCATGGAAAATACGAGCATTTATTTCCAACCACACCTGCCACCAAATAAAAAGGAAACCAAGCTCCCAGCTAGTTCGAAGAGCTTTAGATGTAAATCTACCTCTCTTCCAGCTTTCCCATAAATTGGTTCGAGACAAGTCTCCAATAGCCTAAAGCTTAAAATGGGAGAACCAACGATGCCAAATCTATTGTGTGAAAGGACAATCAAACAGAATATGATCCGTAGTTTCCTCATTCCTATAGCATAAAACACACTGGGAAGGACCAATGATGCCTCTGATTCTGAGATTGTCAAAGGTCAGGATTCCATTGTGCATCAGCTGCCAGGCAAAGAAGTTCACTTTCGGCCAGCCCTTGGGATGCCAAATATTCCTCCATTCTTGAACTGGAAAAGAGTGTGGGGGGGGCTCTGGAAGGATCGAATCATAGCCCTCCTTCACAGTATAAACCCCAAGGTTCCCAAAGCCCCAGGAAAGCTCATCCTCCTCATCTCTCCCAGTAAGAAACCGTTCTGACAAGAGTTTTTCCAGAGTTGGAGCCTGCTTCGGAGGGATTGGAATAGGCCATTCACCCAGCCGCTTGAACTTTTGAACCTTATACTCCCCCAATTGGCTGGTATTGAAGTAGCTCTCAATATGGATCCATCCCTTATCTTCTAGAGCTGATTTTAACGGATGCAATTCAGGAAACACAACAAGAATGGGAGGATTCTGATCCCAAGAATCAGTCCAGAACCGGGCCTTCTCCCCTCTCCCAACTTTCTAGAACAATTGATCTTTGATAATGTGAGATCCAAGCTTGAGCGCCTGCCACACTAATGATCCATTACCCTCCAAAGGAAAGTGTCCCAAGTCATTGGGGTGAACAAGACCCAAGTATTTACTAGAGAGGATTCTACCGAAGAGGGACGTTGGCTGGGAAATCCACCTCCAATACAATTTACCAGCTAGAGCCTGATTGTTAAACTTGGAACTTCTTAATCACAGACCCACCTTTTTCCTTGGGCTGGGTGACCTTATCCCATCCAACCAAGGCCCATTTCCTCTCTCCTTTGGCACCTTCCCAAAGAAAACTTCTAGCCACTTTGTCCAGCTCTTTCCAAATTGATGGAGGGGCAGCCAGAATAGAGAATTTATAAATTGGCATGGCCTGAATAACAGACTACAGGAAAGTCAGTCGACCCCCATAGCTTAACCATCTATGAGACCAGTGATTCATTCTCTCTTTGATGCCATCCAAAAGGTCCTTCCAGAAATCAGCTTTTAGTTTTTTGAAATGCAGAGGAACCCCCAGGTAAACAATAGGAAGAGAGGTCCTAGTGAATCCCAAGATCTCAATAACTCTGTCTTGATACCTTTGATCAATATTAAAGAAGACCACTTTGGATTTTGTTTCATTGATGACTTGATTAGAGGCCTGGAGGTAGACGTTAAGAGAATCTCTGATTCCTCTTGCTTCCCTGAGGCTGGCCACTCCCACCAATCCAGTATCATCCATAAACTATAAATGAGTCAAAACTTCAGCCCCGATTTTAATTCCTGTTATCTGTCCTTGAAGTCTTCTTCTCAGGGAGGAGTCTGCCTAATCCTTCAGCCAAGATGAGAAAGAGATAAGGAGAGCAAGGGTCTCCTTGGCGGAGACCCCGAGAGGCTCCAAAAGGTGGCGAGGGAAGCCCCTTAATTAAAATAGAGTATGAAGGCGTAGAGATATAGCTCATGACTCAGGC
Organism: Wollemia nobilis; assembly: GCA_028583015.1. Classification (NCBI taxonomy): domain Eukaryota; kingdom Viridiplantae; phylum Streptophyta; class Pinopsida; order Araucariales; family Araucariaceae; genus Wollemia; species Wollemia nobilis. The sequence continues at coordinate 357,743 of JAQPPZ010016887.1, read as the reverse complement.
AATCCAGTCCTGAGAAAAACCAAAAGCTACAAACATCTTGACCAAGAAGCCCCACTCTACTCTGTCATAAGCCTTAGACATATCCAGTTTGATGAACATTCCTTTGTTACCTGAATTGTGCATAGTATGGATAGCCTCCTGAGCCAAGATCACTCCATCCAAGATCTGTCTCCCTTCAACAAAACCCCCTTGCTCTGAGGAGATTATATTCTGAAGAAGAGGTTTTAGTCTTTCAACCATAATTTTAGTGATTATTTTGTAAATCACATTGCATAAGACAATAGGTCTAAAATCAAAAATGTGAGCCCCCCCCTCTCCTTTTGGAATTAAGGTAATAAAGGTGTGATTTAGATCCTTGAGCATTCTTTTGTTAGTTCGGGACTCCTCAATGACATCCAGCACATCCTCCTCCAGGATATCCAGAAGGCCTAAAAAACTCAATAGGGAAGCCATCAGGACCAGGCGATTTTCCAGTGCACATCCCAAAGACCACCTTCTTGAGTTCATCACGATCAATGGGCTTAAGAAGGGCCTGATTCTCTTCATGAGAGATAATAGAGGGAATGCCATCAATGACTTCATTTTGGGCTTCCACATCATGCTCCATACTTTCCTTAAAGAGGTTTGAGAAATACTCCATTGAGTGGGAGTGCATATCAGGGATAGTGTCAAAAGAGTTTCCATTCTCGTCTTGAAGGAGTTCCATGTTATTCAATTGTCTTCTAGCACAGGCAGAGCGATGGAAAAATTTTGTATTTCTGTCTACTTCTAATAACCATGTGTTTCTTGCTCTTTGTTTCCAGTAGATATCTTCTTGATTATCAATGTCCTCAACCGCTTTGCGTAAAGCATCATCCTCGGATTTAAGATGCTCAGAAATGATTCCTTCCCTGAATTGTTTTTGCACCTCATTCCATCTGGCCAACAAGGGAGCCCGTTGGAGCTAGAAATCAGATTTGTTAGTTTGCCTCCACTGTTTTAGTTTACTCTTAACAAAAAGAAGCTATTTATGAAATTTGAACATAGCTGTCCCAAAATGGAGACGACCTTCTTCCCACCACTGTGGAATTTTCCTTCGGAGGTCCTCTTTTTGCAACCAAAAATTTTCAAATTTAAATGGTTTGTAATCATCGCCCGACATAGTCCCTCCCTCCAGCAAAATGGGAGAGTGATCTGAGACTGGGCCCTCCAAAATCTGGAATTTGATATTCCATCTAACATAATCTTCCTCCGAGACCAGAAACCAGTCAAGCTTAACCCTCCTATTGTATGGCTCTCTTCTCTTATTAGTCCAGGTAAAGTTTGTACCAGGGCCTTTGATATCAACAAGGTTAAAGGCCTGGACTTGGGCAATAAAAAGCCGATCCCCTGTATCCAAAACTGGGATGCCACCTTCCTGATCCCTGGCAGATAATTTGGCATTGAAGTCCCCAGCAATAATCCAATCAAAATCTTCCCGGGAAGGCCTCATGTTTTGAACAACTTTCCATTGAAACCGCTGACCATCGATGTTCTGAGCCCCATAGAAATTTGTAATTAAGACTTGTTTAGCTGTAACAATATTCCTAAAAAGAGATGTGAGGACACCCCTCCAGGCTATATGTTCTATTTCTATCCATGCCAAAGGGTTCCAAAGAGTAGCAATCCCTCCTGAGGCACCTAGGGTAGCCACAGCCATATGGCCAAAATAATTTTGAAGTTAGTTCTTATTTTGTTATATTATTATTTTAAATTATTTTTATTTCACTTTCCAAAAATAATTATATATATTAATATTATATGTACTTTTTAATATTCATATATTATTATTTAAAAAGGTTGCATACAAAGAATAACAAGCCGATAAAAGCAATATCAACATGCAACACTCGTTCAATCTATGACAGGTAGAATGCAATGCAATATTATTGTGGGCATCCATGTACCCACGGACCAAGGTTCTAGGGGCACAACATCATATCCACTTACTTGGAATTTTTGATCTGATCTCTCAGTTAATGGGGTGGGTGTTCCTCAATCTACATGCCCCGATACCTGCACTTGCATCACAAACACTAATAGTAGAATCACATTCTTCTAAGAAAATTAATCTCTAGTAGTGGGGATGTGACATACTTCCCCCTTAGTTTTAACACAATCCTTGTGTTAACTTATCATCAAAATTAAATGATGTGCAAATGCAAGTAACTATCATCAACAAATAAGCAATAATTTCATCATAACATCATATAAATGAAAATGTACATATCAAAATATTATATATACATATCAAGGCATATATATTTGCATCAAGTTTCCAGTACATCAATTTAATAACATTCTATTTTTAGTTTTTAAGTCTCAAACAAGTAAGGAAATTAATTTTTCATGCTTGTGGTATCCTCCCAGGTGGCATTTCTTTCAAAAAATTGGTCCCATTGCACTCTACATTGGTCCACAGCTCTTTTCTTGAGTTGTTTTGTTCTAAAACCTAAAATCCTAATAGGTCGCACCTCAATGTGCTACGGATCCGACATCTACAAATGAGTAGTATCCAGGATATTAGTTGGGTTAGCAACATATTTTTAGAGTAGGGATACATGAAAGACATTGTGGATTTTTGAAAAATTTGGCAACAATGCAAGCTTGTAGGCAATGGGACTTATTTTGGCAGTTATTTCAAAAGGTCCTACATACCTAGGGCTTAATTTGGTGGACTTAAATGAGATTTTTGTAGGTTTTACTCTAAGGAATACCTTGTCTCCTACATTAAATTCTTTAGGTGTTCATTTTAAGTCAGCATAAATTTTCTGACGGTCAGGTGCCTCACGCAAACACTGACAGATTACTTTCAGTTGATTTTCCATTTTTTTAACATCTTCAGGACCGATCACCTCGCGATCATCCAAATTTTCCCACGTTAATGGTTTCCTGCACCTACACCCATATAGAGCCTCAAATGGGGCCATGCCCAAAGTGGTATGGTAGCTATTATTGTAAGCCTAATAGGAAGAGATAATCCTCCCATTTGCTTTGATGATCCATGCAATACATGCATAGCATATCTTCTAATATTTGGTTGACCCTCTGAGTCTGTCCATCTGTATCATGATGGTATGTAGTGCTAATATTGAGCCTCGTCCCTCAGGCTCTATACAACGCTTGCCAAAATTTAGATGTAAATCGAGAGTATCTATCTGATATAATAACTTCAAGAAATCCATGAATTCTTACAATTTCTTGAGTAAATTTTTGAGCAATTGTTGTGGCATCATCATGAGTTCTACTAGGTGTGAAATGTGCTACTTTGGTCAATTTTTCTACAACCACGAATATAGCATTATGCTGAAATTGGGTTTGAGGAAGTCCTACAATGAAATCCATGGAAACAACTTGCCACTTAGGCTCTGGTATATCAAATAAATGCAGTTTTCCACCAGGGTGCTAATGTTCGGCTTTCACTTTTTGGCATTCAAGACATTTGGCCATAAATTGTACTATCTTTTTTTATACCAAGCCAATAGTAGTCCTTCTTCAAGTTTTCTCTCATTTTGACTACTCCTGGGTGTGCTGAATATGGTGCACAGTGAGCTTCTCGCAAGATAATTATTTTAAGCTCTTCATTGTTGGGCATAATAATTCGGTTGCGAAAACACACCAATTCTTATTTGATGTTGAATTCTCCAGGAATTCCTTGCTTAATTTTCTCTAGACAAGCTTTACAAAACTCATTTGTCTTTTGCAATTCTGCAATTTGCTCCTTAAATCTATACTAACATCTTGTAATAGTAGGTATGTGTTTTATTTTTCTAAGAGCATCTGCTATTTTATTCTATTTACCCTTGATATATTCAATACCAAAGTCATATTCATATAGAAATTTCATCCATCTTCGTTGTCATGCATTTAGTATTGGCTAAGTAAATATATACCTTAGACTCTGGTGATCTTTTTTAAGATTAAAAGGCTTTCCTAACAGATAATGCCTCCAAATTTTGAGAGCATGAACCACAACTACTAGTTCCAAATCATGGGTGACATAATTTATATCATGCTTCTTAAGTTTCCTAGACTCATAAGCTATTACAGCTTCCTCTTGTAGCAATACACCTCCCAATACTTCTGCAAATGCATCAGTACATACTGTAAATGGTTGATTTGGATAAGGTATTCTCAGTATCGATGCAGTTGTAAGTTTTTCTTTGATAATTCTAAAGGCTTCCTCACACTGCGTTACCCACTTAAATTTCTTCCCTTTCCTTTGCAAGTTGGTTATAGGATAGGTTATTTTTGACAATCCTTTGGCAAACTGTTGATAATAACCAGCCATTCCCATAAAACTCATCACCTCAGACACATTAGTAGGAGCTAGCCAATTTATAATTAGCTCAATATTCTTAGGATCCATTGCTATACCATCAGCTAAGATGATATGCCCTAAATACTGCACCTGAGGAGTATAAAATTCACATTTGGATAGTTTCCCATATAACTAATTTTTCTTGAGTACTTCTAACATAATTCTCATATGTTTATCATGCTCTTCTTTGTCTCGAGAATATATCAAAATGTCATCCAAGAATATAAGCACAAATTGGTATAACTATTCATGGAACACACTATGCATCAGGTTCATAAAGGTTGTTGGTGCATTGGTTAAACCAAAAGGTAACACTATGAACTCATAATACCCATATCTTATTCTAAAAGCCATTTTGTAAGTGTCCTCTTCCCGAATTCTTAGTTGATGATATCATGACCTAAGATAAATTTTGGAAAAGATGGTAGCTCCTCTGAGCTGGTCAAACAAATCATCGATCCTAGGCAAAGGATATTTATTCTTAATTGTCATTTTACTAAGCATTCTGTAATCAATGCATAACCTTAAAGTTCCATATTTCTTTTTGACAAACAATATTGGTGCCCCCCATGGTGACACATTGGGTTTAATATGCCCTTTCTTTAACAAGTATTGCAGTTGGTTTTTGAGTTCTTGTAGTTCCAGTGGTGTCATTCTATATGGCGCTCGAACTATTGGTGTTTCTCCAGGCACTAATTCAATGGAGAAATCAAATTCTCTTGATATTTTGGAAAGACATCTCTAAATTCTCCTAACATCGGGTATTGTTGGAATAGTGTCGAGCTTGGTTCTGATTCTTCTTTCTTATTCATTTTAATTACATATAATCGACATCCCTTTTTCTAGGCCCTTTTAGTTTACATGCTACTTATAAAATTGGGCTCAAAAGGGGATCTACTATAGTGAATGCAGATTATTTGATTGGATTCATTAGTGTAATCCATCCACCATTCCTAAAAATTTAGTATAGCCTTATGTACCTTAAGCTAATCTAGACCCATAATTACATCAAATGCATGTAAAGGGGCCACATACCAGTGCCAATTAATTTTTTCCTGGGGAAATTCTATTGTTGAATCAAATAGGCATTGGTTTACTAAGTAAGTTTTTCCCGAGCCATATTCTCTTGCCAACCATTTTCCATGATCCCAGGTCTAATAGGTATATCCCTTAAAACATTATTTGAAATAAAACTATCATTAGCACCACTATCTATTAAAATTTTTGCATCTCTCTTGGCAATTTTTTATTTAATAAAAAATGTAGTTTGTCCTTCCAATTTAGGATTACCTGTAGTAGCAAAAATTTTGTGGGAGGCCTCTTCAAAAGGATTCTTGGGATCAGATTTCTTGGGGCACTATCTTGCAAAGTGATAAAATTCTCCACAAACATATTAGGCATTAGGTCCGTCATTCCTTGGCTTATCATTTATCTGATTACGAGTTCCAGTCTTGTTTTGGCTACTATTGTTAGATTTCTTATCCTAGAAATTTCTTCGATTAGATTGTCCTCTATTTCCCTAGTTTCTATTTCTATTATGGTTATTATATCTTTCTTGACCCTTATCCCTATACCTATGGTTTTTTTCAGAAGCACAATTTTTCTCAACATTCTTTCTTTTCATAGAGTTGTCCTTCTCTTGCTGATAAAAATATTTCACCTCCTTTTGACTTGACTCAAATAATCAAGTTGTGTCATAAGCTACAGTCAGGGTTTGAGGAGTATTTCACCCCACATGCAAACTATGTTTTGGGTGTAACACCATAATGAACTTATGTGCCTTAAGTTTTTCCTGATTATCAAATTCAGGAGCATATTTCTGTAACTACATAAATTTTTGATAGAATTCAATTACCGTCATATTACCCTAACACAGGTTGGTAAATTCAGAATGCTTTTCAGTGAAGAATTGTTTAGTAAGAAAATGACTCTTGAATTCTTTAACAAATTCCTCCCAAGGAATATTAGCTGCTTCATTTTTAATGGCTTTCTTATATGTGGTCCACCATGTATTGGCAAAACCTTCCAAGTGAGCAACTGCCAAAATGGTTTTTCCTTTGGGGCTAAGAGGGTTGATAGCAAAGTATCCCTCGGCCTCACTTAGCCAGTTGAGAGTGGTTTCTCCATAACCACTCCCATAAAATTTGGAAATATCTAGTTTCTTTAATTCCTTTTGCAATTCCTCAGCCACGATTCTTCTAGTGGATCCTTCAGGTAATTGATTTATGTTACTATTCACTTTCTTTTTTGTCGAGTTCTCAATAACCTTTTGATGTTGTGAAATGAGATCCTATTGTTGGACCATCTATGCTCATTGTTGTTCCATGTGCTCATTCATTTGAGACCTCTGGCTATCCATCAGATCTCGCTGTTAATTAAATTGCTCTTACATGAGTTGAAACATTTGAGCCATATTTCCATCTTTAGAGGTATTCACTGCTACTGGCTCCTTTCCCTTCCTAACCACATGCCATGGTTTTTTAGTAGTTTGTGCTCTTTCTAACTCTCTTACGAGTCATCTGAGTATGCTCCTCAAAACTTCTACACTTTCCTCTTGTAGACTCATACTAGGTCTCCGAGAAGTACCTACCATGTGGAAGAGTTTTTGTTAGGGAATTATTTTAACCAGGTTTTTGCAAACCTATGCTATGATACCAGCTATCACAACCCAAAATTTTCACACTTTTTTTTAACAATACACAGAGACATGAACAATTTTTTGGTAACCCAATATATTGTTAATTCTGGCATACACATAAATGCACTTCAAGAGTTGTCACCACTGCAGCTGGTGTCTTAAGTTCTCAAGACTGGCAAAGCCCTGTAGCTCACCTTAATTATCCTGACTTCTGCCACAAGTCCTCATGGAATATAGCAAAGGGTTATTCATTCAGGGCCCATATTGATGTAAAATTAATGATAATTAGATTAGGAAATAATCAATCAAACATTAGGATTTGCCCTTAACTTCAAAGTATAAATAGATTACAAAATATATTATTTAATGAATTAGCATTAGAAGCGCTAACGTCATTTAATAATAGATTATTCTAACAATCTAACTAAATATCATAAGATATTTAGTTATTAACCATAGTAACTAGAAAGTAATTCATAGCATAGTAACCATCTCCTATGGTAGAAAAGTAAATGTAATAACCTATGTAGTATAATGCAATATACTTCCTATTATACCCTAACATCCTCCCTTTATTACATTACTTTGATATACAAATTTTATTTCAAAATAGTTCAAATTTGACACATCCAAGTGCCTTTGTGAAGATGTCAACAACCTGTTCGTCGGTGGGAATGTATTGGAGCTTGATGTTGTGTTTAGGAACTTCATCACGAATGAAATGACAATTTGTGTCAATATGCTTTGCGCATTCATGATGGATTGTATTCTTGACCAAGCTCAAAACACCTAAGTTGTTGGAAAACATGTGAATAGGAAGTTTCTTTGGTAGGGCCATGGTAGCCAAGATGTGACTTAACCATATCGCTTCACACACAGCTCCACATGCAGTGTGATACTCTGCCTCATTGAAGATAAAGCAACCACCTGTTACTTTTTACTATGCCATGAGACAGGACCAGATCCAAGATGAAAAACATACCTTGATGTTTATTTTATGTCATCTATGGATCAAACGTAATCAGAGTCAGTGTAACTCTGTAATAAGTGTGAATTATTATTATTATACTCTAGACCATAATCTGCACTACCCTGAATATCATGAAGAACCCTCTTAGCTGCTTTCAAATGAGAGACCTTGGGTTCTTGCATGAACTGTGAAAGATAGTTTACAACATAAGTAATATCTGGTCTAGTATTAGTCAGATAGATGAGACTTTCAATCATCTATCTATATAGTGTGCCATCTACCTGTGATGAGTCATCATATCATGATAATTGAAGCCTTGATTCCATCGGTGTTGCTTTGGGCTTACAATCAATCATACAATATTTTTTTGGTAAAGTCTTGGTATACTTTTTATGAATCACCCTAAGATGATTATTCTTCTGTTCTATCTCAAGGCCAAGATAGTAGTGGAGAATTCCTAGATCTATCATATCAAATGACTCTTTCAAGTCATCTTTCATGACTTTAATCAATTTCTCTGAATTGCCAGTGATGATCATATCATCTACATATAACACAAGAATCACTATTTTAGAACCTGTGTTCTTGATATAGATATTTGCGTTAGATGGACTTATCTTAAATCCATGTTGTAGTAGGTGACTATCCATTTTTATGTACCATGGTCTTGGGGCTTGTTTTAGCCCATATAATGATTTGACCAACTTGCAAACTTGTTGCTCATGGCATTCCTTACTAAATCCAAGAGGTTGAGTCATGTACACCTCTTATTTTAAGTCACCATTTATAAAGTCACTTTTTACATCCATCTGATGTAATTTCCATCTGAAATGTGCTACCATAGCACAAAGAGCTCGAATGGTGGTCATCCTTGTTGTAGGAGCAAAGGTTTTCTCATAGTCAAGGCCTTACTTTTGAGCATAACCCTTTACCACAATATAGGCCTTATGCTTGTCTATGGTACCATCTGCCTTATATTTAACTTTTTAAACCCATTTGTAGCCTATGGGTTTCTTTCCTTTAGAAAAATCTACCAACTTCTATGTTTTATTCTTGATGAGGGAGTTATGTTCTGCATCCATAGTTGCCTTCCATTGAGGCAGTATAAGTGCTTCATCAACTGTAGAAGGTTCATTTTCATCAAATTATGACAAGTAAACCCTCTCCTCATCTATTTCCATATCATCTTCCCTTGCTAACTCTCTATCAACAAAAAGGTCTTGAAAATCTGCACAAAGATCATCAACTAAAGTGGATGCTTCAGTATTTTCTTGTTGAGACATGCTTCGTGTCTTTGGATGATTGATAGTAAGATCAGGTGGGGAAGTGAGTTTGGAATCTTTCATTGTGCTCGTATACCATTTGGGAGGATTTTTCTATTGTGGAGAAGGAAGTGGATGTTGCTCCTCATCATCTAGGTATATTGATGTATTGTTGGGTGTGAAAGCTTCATCAAACACTACATATCTACTAACATGTATTTTCTTGGTAAATGAGTCTATCAATCGATAGCATTTTGAGAATTCATAATATCCAAGAAAAACACATGGTAGGGACTTCTCATCTAATTTCTTTCTTTTCTCCTTGGGTATATGCATAAAATCCTTACACCCAAATACCCGTAAATGAGATATGGAGAGTTTCCTTCCACTCCATGCTTCCTGAGGAGTCATACCTTCAAGAGCCCTTTTGGGTGCTCTATTTAGAAGATATACTACAATTTGAACAGCTTCAACCCAGTAAATTTGCTCAATATTGGCTCCCTTAAGCATACATCGAACCATTTCCATAATGGACTGATTTCTTCTCTCAAAAACTCCATTTGACTGAGGATAATAGGTTGTGGTCAACTATATTTTTATCCCATTTGTCTATAAAAATGATGAAAATTCCTTTGATGTGTATTCCCCCCATCGATCTGAATGGAGGGTCTTGATGAAACATCCTGATTCTTTCTCAACTAGCTTTTTGAACTGTTGAAAATAGGTAAATGCTTTAGACTTCAACTGCAATAAGAAGACCCACATCTTGCATGAGTGATCATCTACAAACAATTGAAAATACCATTTTCCTCCACAACTAGTAGACATGGGACCACACAAATCTATGTGAACCAACTCCAAAGGTACCTTAGCTCGAAAGGAGCTAGGTTCAAAGGGTACTTTGTGTTGCTTGCCTAACAAGAAATCTAAGCACACTGACAAAGTAGATGAAAGAGTAGGAAGTACTTTCACCATTTGTTATTTACTGAGTTCTAGTAAATATCTTGAACTTAAATGTCCAAATATATTATGCCATAGAGATGTGGCCTCTTGTGTGGTTATTGCCATTGCAATATGTGTTGAGGTAATTGCATCTAAGATAAACAAACCATATTTGTATGAGCCTGTTGCTATTTGTTTTCCTTTATTAGTGATAAAGCAACATTTATTTTCTTTGTCCACCTTGAAATTGATATTCATGTGATTGTCTAGGATTTGTGGAACTGATAAGAGGTTATTTTTCAATCTTGATACATAAAGAAATTTTTGAATTTTGCATTCTCCACCTGGAAGGGAGACAGAAACACTTCATTTTCCTTGAACTCAATAGGTTTGATCATCAACAATGGTGATCGGTATACCCTATCAAGCCTCAAATGTCTCAAACCAGGACTTATGGCTAGTCATATGCTTACTAGCACCTGAATCTATGTACCACATAGTGTCCTTGTGAGGTAAATATGTATGTGTCATGAGCACCCTGTGTGCTCGTTCAGAGTATGAACTACAATATTCAGCTGTAATGTGTCCCTGTTGTTGTTTATTATTATTATTTGGTTTGCATTTGCCCTTCTTGTTTCCTTGTTCATTGGGTAGTTTGTTCTTAAACCAACATATTTTGGTTTCATGAGTGTCCTTGTAACAAATCTTACAATACTGCTTCTTCTTCTAAGTCTCTTTGCCTTTACCCTTGTATTTATTAGAAGAATAACATTTCTGTTGATTCCACTTTTTCTTACTACCTTGTTTGTTTGAGAAAAGAGCATTGTTGGATGCCTCATATCTTTGGAGTTGATTAGCTTCTTCTGTTTGAAGTATATTTACCACCTCAACAAAACTTATTGTCCTTCCAAATACTTACAATAAAGTGATCAACATTTTTTAGGAGTCGGGAAGAGCCCTCAAAATGATAGAGGTCAAGACTTGGTCTTCCAGTTTTTCTCCTAAGGATTGCAGTTTTTTTTTCAATTTTGCCACTCTGCAAAGGAATAGCTTTATTATTTCTCCTAATTTTATATGAAGAGTATGAATCTGTGTTTGGAGGTGAAGAATCATTGATTGGTTCTTCCCAGCAAAGATGGTTGTTAAGGCATCCCATGCCTCCTTACCATTCTTAGCTTCACTGATATGAGTTTGGATATCATCAGTAATAGCTAGCAAGATCATTAAGGGTAGTTTTCTATCCTTTTTATCAAATGTTGTTTGATCTAATCCTGTTGATTGAGGTCTAGTTTCACTTCCATCCACTATAGACCATAGATCCTCTACAGTTAAGATAGCTTTCATCTTAGTATTCCATGAAGAATAATTTGAACCTTTGAGCAGTTGGATCTCAGTGAGATACTTGTGCATCATGGCCATGGTGAAGGTTTCAAATTGATAGGACTAAGATGGTTGTATCTTGCACTATACCCTCAAAATAGTATATGGAAGATGTTTAATTTGCTTCTATAATATATACTAGCACCTACCTTAACACCCTTAAAAAGGGATGAAAAGTTTGAGTATTTTAATCCAAACAAATAGAGAAAATTAAAGGGGTAGGTTTTGAAAGACTTTTGATTGTGCTCTCTAGGATATTTAATGGCACCGGCCTTAACACCATTCAAGAAGGATGGAAAGTTTGAGGAAATTAATCCAAACAAAGAGAGTTAATCAAGGTGTTTTGAATTTTGACTTTTGATGGGGAATAAAATTGACTTTGTTTTAACTTGTGCAAGGTGTAACATGATTTGGAGTGAAGTTTGGGTTTTGTGAAATGCTCCTTCAATGTTCTATCTGATTGTTTAATTGCATGCAAAAAACATGATTTTTAGTGCAATAATCAAAAACAAGAAAGCAACCCAAATTATTATCACTCTAGGTGTCATATGCAATTGAAAATGCACCTAGTATAGTCAATTTTTAAGATATGGTGTTGAGTACAATCGAGAATGCACCTTTATTTCTTTGAAATATCCCACCTTTCTCTTTACAATTTTGGAAAAAAAATAGAATCACAATATATGACTTCTATACCCCTTTAATTTTTACAAAATTGAAAAATTAGAGCACTCCATTCAAGACAAGTCGACACACGACCCACATTTGAAAGGCTTCTAGACTAGTCGACACACAACTTTGGTTTTTGTCTTCCACACTCAAGCATGAGGAGCAAAAAAAATAGGATTGAATAGATCTCAAGTTTACAATAAAAAATTGTTATTTTATGTTTTATGTCTCCTTTCTTGAAGGAGAGAACAAAAGCAAAGTTTGAAGGTTTGTGGAAAATGAGATAACCTTTCTCAATCATGGCATGCTATGTGTTTTGCAATAGAATTGTTGAGTTTTTATGTCTTATATCTCCAGAAATGAATGAAGAAAACTATAGAACTTCTACGGAGTTTATTGCAAAAAAATGTTGAAGCAGGTTTTTAAAATTTACCAAAAAGAGGTTCCTATGTTTCTTTAGTCTCCATTTGAGAGAAAACACTTTGATTTTTGGAACATTTAAGGAAAAAATTTTGTTTGGATTTGAAGTTCTCTAAGTTTGATAAAACAAAAAAAATATGTATTTAAGATGAAATTTCTATAATTTACGAAAAAAAATGGTCCAATATGATTAAAAATTGAATATTTTATGCCAATTTGAAAATAAATTATAAAAAAAAACAAAAAATAATATTTTTAATGCTGAAAAAACTATAGAAAATTAAAAATTTTGAATTTTTTTTTATGAAATCGATTAAAAACCTTTGTATTTGGAGGCACTGGGAATCGAACTGGTGCCTCCATAGATGCTAGGTGGTTGTGCTAGCCAACCAATTCACCGCCTAGTTGGAAACATCTCCAGTGCGACTGTAACTTAAGGTGGCCGCGGCGGTGATGAGCCTTTGTGGGATTTATTCCACATGCATCCCAAAATGGAATGCATAAGGCTTTATAAACCGTGACACTCCCATACAACGTTGATTGCCTATGGGTAATCGATGAGTCTCACCTATTTTTTTTGGACATCACCATGTAGCACCAAGGGTGGGCCTAGTCGAGGCCAAGTCATTTTTGTCATCCAATGGTTGTCTGCCACGTGTCAAGTTTGAGTCAGTTCTCTAGTCTAGTTAGCATCCAGGTGGTGCATGGTCATTGTGCCACATGTTGCCTAGTCAGTGTCCATGTGGTACGTGGTTGCGATGCCACATGTTACCTAGTCAATGGTCCAAGTTATGCCTCGAGGTGTGTGTAGTCCAGAGATCATTATATGTCACCACTTATCACTTCATGATTGTTAGAGTTCAAGGATTGGAGATCTACCTACCCTCATAGATCTCGAGGTGGTCGAGGATCGAAGGGCGCTATCGCCCTCTAAGATCTTGAGTTCATGGCCCACGCGTGTGTCTAGCTGGGAGGCGACGGAGCTCCTACCCTCTCAGCCCTCCTAGATCTATGAAGGCCACATAGGTCTACTAGCAGGCTTATGGGCTTGTGTGACATGTGCGGGCCTAGAGGACCTATGCATCACCTACGGGGCCAGTAGCCTACTGCAGGGGGTCCAATGGACTTACGCGATGCGTGTAGGCCTAGTGAGCCTGTGTGTCATGTGCGGGTCTTGGAGGGTCTACGCGTCGCCTACATGGAGGCCAGTAGGGCTACTCTTGCGATCTGAAAATACGGGCCTGTGAGCTTCTTAGAGAGTGGCAAAGATCCAAAAATTGCTTGGGAATCCGTGCGAGGAGACAGCGGGCCTGATGGTGCAGAAGAGTCAGTAGGGAGGAGGCAACACAGATGCCAGGTAACCAGGTGGAACGAGAGATGCTCATGTTATCTACCCCAACGAGGATACCAATGATGTAAAATGAATGAGAATTAGATTAGGAAATAATCAATAGAACATTAGGATTTGCAATTAACTTCAAAGTATAAATAGGTTACAAAATATATTATTTAACAACTTAGCATTAAAAGCACTAACGTTGTTTAATAATATATTATTATAATAAAATAACTAAATATCATAAGATATTTAGTTATTAACCTAGAAAGTAATTCGTAGCATAGTAAATATCTCCTATGGTAGAAAAGTAAATGTAATAACCTATATAGTATAATGCAATATACTGCCTATTTTACCCTAACACATATCATCTGAATGGGATACGCTATTATCCCTTATCCAAATTTGTAATAACTATCAGTTCTTTTTTGAGTACACTTCTCAAGCTTTGGAACTATCATTTGTATGCCAGTGCTAGTCATTGACCTCCACTAAGGTTTAACTAGAGCCTACCATCACAAGGCCTCAGTTCTAGATAGTCGTATTCACTCCTAGAATGATAGCAATGCTGCCCACAACCATCTATCACTGGAATGTCATGAGGTGCTCACTAGCCCCATATTCATATCGACATATCCTCAGTCTGGGTGGAATGATGAATTACCACCACCACTAATAGGCTGTTCACCTAGGGTGATGTCCCATACCACCACCCGTTACACTCAATGGCTTTGGACATCTATCCTTAAATTATAGGTTTACAGTGACATAGCCTCACATAAGTCACCTCATGACTTAGTGCATAAGAGGAGAAAGTCCCAACTTGAATTTTCCTTTTTGAGCAAATGTTCCAACTACAGATAGTAATTTAGGTTCATGGTCATTCTAGGGTTTAAGTTTATTAATGAATTATCCTCTTTTAAAACCCTTAGATTAATAATCGATAAATAATCACAATATCTCAACTCAGAATTAAATCTCAATATAAAAGAACTTCATTCAAGAAATCCATACTGAATAATAATAAAATCAATATGACCAAGCCCATAAAAATTCTATAATCATCAATAAAATATTTAAAAATAATAACACAATGGTAATAATACTCATTTGAAATGACTTATAAAAACTATAAACAAAATATTGGTCTTTAATAGTAAACTTTAAGCTTTCAATACAATATTGATCTTCATTCAAAACAAAAGAACCCTTTTATTCTAAAGACCCTATTATAAATCATACTAGAAAAATTATTTTATTTTAAAAGAACCCACAAAAGAAATATATTAAAAATCATTAATGAAATTACTTGAAACTAAATAAGAAATACTTTATAGTATATTTAATATTCCTCACTACACAATACCATCCACTATATAATAATAATCGTACAACATTCACATACCATAATATTTTATAAAAATTCTACCAACAATACATCATCTTTCTTCATAAAACCATATCCATCTTTAATTTTCAGAGTGCATCGTCAATTATAACAAGATAATATTTTTCCATAAGTTTGCTATTAATCTCTCCATGGCTATGTTTAATAATAATCAAAATCTCTAACAAAGTTTAAGATAGTCATACATAAGGGAAAACCATCCCAACATTTCTTTAATTTTAGAATATGTTTTCTTCAACAACAGTCAGTTTAATAATATGACTTAGTAAAGGCTCTTCATGAATTTCATTCAAAGTTTCCAATAAATGAGCTTCTGCCCTCGAACGCATCTTGAGACCATCACACCCAAGCGCCATCTAGACACTCTACTCTTGAGCGATGGGTAGAGCATTTCCAACCCACCCACATTATCCGATGAAACAAAATCAAGTTTTTAGAGGGGTCAGACTTGGCCCATAATATCTACATGCCATACAAACAGAACCAGACCATGCACTCAACTACATGTAGACTCCATAATGTCTTTATGACACTCACATAGGGTAGCTCATGCAGTCATTCACATATGCACACTCATCAATCAATGATTTTATGAAACAATATAATTGTAGATGGTAAAAAGGAAACCCTTGCGTCATAAATCCAACAAAGCAATTTTTTGGCATTGTTACTTCCATCAGTCATGCAAAAATTTGCAAACAAATATAAAATGAATAAATACGATAGCTATATGAAAACATAAGGCAAATCCCTTAATAAATTCATCAATTCTCAGTGCATTTCTACTTCCAAAACAACCACACAAACATTATTACATCTCAACTATATGAAAGCATAAGGAAAATCCCTTATTAAATTCATCAATTCTCAGTGCATTCTTACTTCCATAACAACCACATAGACATACGTAGACAATATTACATCTCATAATGAAGGAATATAGTAGCTATATGAAAGCATAAGACAAATTCCTTATTAAATTCATCAATTTTCAATGCAACTATTGGCAATGCAAATCCTTGGATTTTTTTTTTTTAAATTTCATCCCATATTTGAGTTTAAATAACAGGTCACTTTCTCAGAACATAATGCCAAGCAATTACATTATAAGTTACTAGTTTTCATTCTAGTTCAAATGTTTATATTATTAATATAAAAATACTTCACTCAAAATTCACAGACAACACACTATAAAACACTGCAATTCTTATTATTCCACTTACAAACTGATAAGTAAATTAGTGGCCATATTCCTTTTCATTTATTTAATGAATTCATTATATAAAACATTCTTAATAGCTTATCATGAGCAACCTGACCTTATTCTTGCAGAGCACAGGCCACCCTCGCGTTACCTTTGTCTGTAGTCTAGCTTGCACACTCCCAAAGAGAAAGACTTCCCCTAAACTTTTTCTCAACCCTTCGTTTCAAGACGTTCTCCTTAAAAATGAGATGGTAGTTGATGTAAAGTGGACACTTCACTCGGACGACCAGTTAGAATGTCCAAACATTCTCCACATATTGCTCTCGGTAGTACTTTAATTTATTAAAGCTTCTTTATAGTTTTTGGATTATAGTTTCCATAATTTTTTAGTTGCATTTCAGCTAGAATACAAAGTTCCTTAGACTTGACTTAAGATTAATTACACTTAGCTAGAGTATGAAATTCCTTAGTCTTATATTAGGATTCGTTGGTCTTGCTACAACCAACATTTAGTTTTAATTTAATAGTACTTATTATTAATAATAATTTTCATTGCCTTATAAATATTTTAGTTTATATATTAATGTGATTACATATTTTCTTTTTAATGTTACACTTATGAATAATTTTGAAGTTAATTCTTATTTTGTTATATTATTATTTTAAATTATTTTTATTTCACTTTCCAAAAATAATTATATATATTAATATTATATGTACTTTTTAATATACATATATTATTATTTAAAAAGTTTGCATACAAAAAATAGCAAACCAACAAAAGCAATATCAACATGGAGCACTCGTTCAATCTATGACAGGCATAATGCAATGCAATCCTATTGTGGGCGTTCATGTACCCACGAACCAAGGTGCTAGGGGCACAACATCATATCCACTTACCTAGAATTTTTTATCCACTGCCTTGGTTAATGGGGTGGGTGTTCCTCAATATACCTACACCGATACCTTCACCTACATCACAAACACTAATAGCAGAATCACATTCTTCTAAGAAAATCAATCTCTAGTGGTGGGGATGTGACAAATATGATGTTGATAGCATCGATAAGTGATAGAAAATATTTGATGCTTCTCAAATTGTATATGGTAAATATTTGAATGCTTAAAGTTGATAATGATAATGTTGGTACAACATTATGGATAAAGTTCTAAAATAAGTATACAACCTATATCTCTACAAGT
The DNA here is from genome assembly GCA_028583015.1 of Wollemia nobilis. Taxonomy (NCBI): domain Eukaryota; kingdom Viridiplantae; phylum Streptophyta; class Pinopsida; order Araucariales; family Araucariaceae; genus Wollemia; species Wollemia nobilis. Next base: position 339,966 of record JAQPPZ010016887.1, on the reverse strand, counting down.
TAATCATATAATTCAAGACCTCTCCCAATAAGGTTTTATAGGTATGATCACTGTCACTACACAAAATCGATGCTATCCTCCTCATTTTGGTCATCAATAAAAATGGCCTATCATCACCAATTCTTAATTCACACCATTGATACACAACAATCCACCACTAATATAATGTAATATCATCATCATTCATAGTAGTCTCATTCACAAAATCAACGTATCTCTTATTAGGTTGCCTGATCATTAGGATTTAAATGAAATCCTACAATTAATTAATTTTGAAACACATGATACTAATGCCTTTGTACAATTTATTATCAATGTACAAACATGCATGCAACCTTCTATTGTCTCATATGACCATGATATTAGAACTCTTTAAGGGGAAGACAATGATCCTACAATGCATATACTCTTTACTTGCATTGAGCACATTGGACATGTGCCCACTTGTAGGAGATATTTGGAGTCCAGCTTTCTAGCAAATAAAGAGGATAAAATGTGATTGCATGCTTGAAAGCCAACAAAGCCTCTAATGGATTTAGATGCCCGACCATTCACACAACCCAATTTCTATCCCCTTATCATCTTATCTACAATAGATTTCCTTCATGCCAATCTTCCAAAATATTCTAAATTTTTTAGGAAAGCACCACAATATCTACATTGTGGAATCCAATGGATTTACATGCCCAGCCTTTTGCACCATGCAATTTCTATCCCCTTACCAACTGATGTGTAATAGATTTCCTTAACGCTTTACCGTCAACAAGTGAATTTACTTTAAAATAAACAAACATACATAATATATATACCATAAAAAAAAAATTATTGCATTGTTTGCATGGTCCCTCTCTTAACGAGGTGATGTAAATCTAGCTACAAGAGGTCAAAATAAAATACCTCCCATTACATTAAAACTACGGTAAATGAAAATCATATGTAAAACTCTCCATTTACACAAAAAATCCTAATACATAAAAATTGTTGTAAATAAAAATCATATGTAAAACTCTCAATTTACATAAAAACTACAATAAATAGAAATAATCAGTAAAACCCTTCATTCACATAAAAACTATAGTACATTGAAATAAACCAGTAAATAATTTATTTTCTCATTCTTGGATTCACTTCCCCCTTTTACAATGCAATACCAAGGGAATATATATCCCCAAATAAAACCTAAAAGAAAACCCTAAAACTTGAAGCCCTAAAAGAAAACCCTAAAGCTTAAAACCCTAAAAATTAAAAAAATTACTATTTTTGGCAAATTGATTTTTCCACCATAAAATGTCTTTTTAAGTAATACTATTTTCGACAAATTATTTTTTATAAAAATTTACCTTTTTTAGTAATTACCATTTTCGACAAATTATATTTTGCATCAAATAATTTCATTTTTAGTAATAAAAATTTACTTTAAAACTTATTTAAAAAAAACTCTCTAAAGATAGGCTCTTGCATCATTCCCCTTTGGTTGAAAAGAACTCTACTCTTTCGAGTTCCTCTAATCAAACTCATAATCGCTCTCCATAGAGTGTCACACATCTGCAAGTACTCCTCAAAGTACCAATCTCCTTCTAAGGTTTTATATCTCAAACCTTCTGTAAGCACTACATAGTGCCAATTTATTCCTTCGAGGTTTTAAAATAGCAAACCTCCTACAAGCACTACACAAAGTGCCAATTCTTCCCTCTGAGGTTTTTAATAAAAAAAACCTCCTACAAGCACTACACAGAGTGCCAATTTATTTCTTTAAGGTTTTACAAACCTTCTGCAAGCACTACACAGAGTGCCAATTTATTTCTTTAAGGTTTTACAAACCTTCTGCAAGCACTACACAAAGTGCCAATTCCTCCTTCTAAGGTTTTATATAAAAAACCTCTTGCAAGCACTTACACAAAGTGCCAATTTTTTTCTCCAAGGTTTTACAAACCTTCTGCAAGCACTACACAAAGTGCCAATCTCTTTCTTTGAGGCTTTTATATAAAAAAACCTCCTGCAAACACTTACATAGAGTGTCAATTTCTGTCTCCAAGGTTTTACAAACCTTCTGCAAGCATTGCATAGAGTGCCAATTTTTTTTTTGGAGCCTCTTTGCTCTCCTCTCATTTTCTCTTTTCTTCTCTTATATTTTCTGCTCCCAACAAGATCCAACTTGCTCTGATACCAAATGATGTAAATCTAGTTGCAAGAGGTCAAAATAAAATACCTCCCATTACATAAAAACTACGATAAATGAAAATCATATGTAAAACTCTCCATTTACATAAAAACTCCCATTACATAAAAACTGTGATAAATGAAAATCATATGTAAAACTTTCCATTTACATAAAAACTGCAATAAATGAAAATAATTAGTAAAACCCTCCATTCACATAAAAACTACAGTACATTGAAATAAACGAGTAAATTTATTTTTTTATTCTTAGATTCACTTCCCCCCTTTTACAATGCAATACCAAGGGAATATATATCCCCAAATAAACCCTAAAAGAAAACCCTAAAACTTGAAGCCCTAAAAAAAAACCCTAAAGCTTAAAACCCTAAAAATAAAAAAAAAATTACTATTTTTGGCAAATTGATTTTTTGACCATAAAATGCCTTTTTAAGTAATTACTATTTTCGGCAAATTATTTTTTATAAAAATTTGTTTTTTTATAGTAATTACCATTTTCGAAAAATTATATTTTACGTCAAATAATTCCATTTTTAGTAATAAAAAATTACTTTAAAACTTATTTAAAAAAAACCCTCTAAAGATAGGCTCCTGCATCACGAGACAAAACACATATCAACTGCCACTACTTTTTAACCAAATTTTAATTTATAAAAATAAAATAAAAATAAATTTATCATATGAATAAATATGATTAAATAAGGTTAAATACCTAATATTGTTCACATAATATAAAATATAAATGCGATCTATCTAAATGTTAACCAACATACAAACATAGTTCTCGACTCCTTGCAATAGTTGAAAACGACTATATAAATAAATTGAGTAATAGAAACTGTGATTTTGAAACTATAGAGGAAGGAATACATGAAAGGAATTATAATTGGAATCATTCTAAGATGCAAGGATCTTAAGTGTTAACAGAACACCACATTCAACCAAAACAAGAATCTGAAAGCAAATTGACAAAGATAAGCTTAAAAATAGATATAGAAAACAAAGAGCAACGATATCAAATATTATATCTAAAAAATGAACACGAAGTAGAATAAAGGTTTCTTACTTATATAGACAAGGATGATCAAGTTAAGGACAAATATCCATCGTACAAAAGAAATAAGTGATATAGTCCATAGAACTATAACTGCTAAGAGGAAAAAGAATCTCAACCCTCCAAATATACCTAAAAATATCCCATAACTCCTATGAATAATCAAACCTAAAAATATTTCAAAAATATCTAAAAAATAAATATGTAATATTTCACAATATCTAAATAAGATAAATGAAATCAGTGTTTTGAAACTCATAGGTTACTCGTGAGTACCCGCAAAACTCACGAGTCAGGGAGGCTTGCGAGTTTTTCTAATAAGAAACTCGGGTCGAGTAACTCACCAACTTGTGGTGGGTTACTCGCCCATTATTTCCTAAGTACTCGACGATTACATGCCAAAACTCGTATAGTGAAGGACCGAGGAAGGGGGAAAATATGGAAAGTAGGGGAAAGAGAGCCAAGGTAGGGAAGAGGTAAGGGAAACTCGTATGGAAGTAGGGTTCGAGGTAGGGGAAAGATAGGGGAAACAAGGCAAAGAGAGTCGAGGCAGGGAAGAGGTAGGGTAGACTCATATGAAAAAAAGCAAGAGTCGAGATAGGGAGAAGACAGGGAAGGAAAGGGCCAAGGCCGAAGTCGTATGAAGCAGGGGAAGGATAGAGGCATAGGTAGGTAAAGGCATACAAATAAATATTAATTAAACATTTTAAAAATATTATTTTAATAACTACATTTGCACCATCAAAAAAGTATATGCTAATATTTTCTGCTAATTTTTTTTCTTGTTGGAATTTTGCCTTCCTCCCTCTTAGCAAGGCTTCCACTACCAAACTGATAAATATGAACTACAAGTGCTCAAAATACACAGGACCAATATTTTTACACAGACTCAATCAAAATCAGTAAAGAAACCAAACAAAATAAACTCTAAAAAAATCTCATTAATATCCCTTAAACAAGTCTCCACACTTCATGGTTCACACAAAAAACAAAAAGAAGATTTCTCCACATCATTAAGCCATAATTGAATGATCTCACATCGATCCTTAATACACACCTATGCACAGCTATGCAATGACTCATACGCGGTGCTTATCTTCGCCTCTACGTATGCAGTGCTTATCCCCCTCTACGTATTCGGTGTCAAATGTCGTGGGCCTTACTTTACGATCAAGTAGTGCGGGGTGCATTTAATGCATTGGGGTGGGAAGACGAATCCGTTTTCTAAGTCAAAGGATTTGAAGGGCCAGGTATGAGGGATTGAGATTAGAAATGTGCAATAGTATGGGCAAATGCTAATTTTTTATGGAGAGGCTGAGATTAGAAATATGAGACATTACGGGTAAATGCTAATTTATTTCGAGGGGCTGAGATTAGAAAGTGACATCATGGGTAAATGCTAATTTTTATCGATGGAATGAGATTATAGGGGGTGATATTAGAAAGTGTGACATTACGAGTAAATGCTAATTTCTATCGAGGGAAGATTACAAAGTACCACATTATGCATAAATGCTAATTTCTTTCGAGAGAATTAGATTAGAAATGTAAGACATTTATCAGCTAAGATTAAAAATGTGGGGTAAATGCTAATTTCTATCAAGGGGCTAAGATTAGAAATGTGCTAGATTATGGGTAATTCTAATTTCTATCGAGGGTGTTCCCCGTGATTATCTAATTTTGAATGATCCGCCAGCTAAAATGGGTAGATGGTGATCTTATGTGTCTCCTTCCAATGCCAAGGACACAAGTCAGGTTAAAAAATTATTTGTTTTTTGACAACAATGATATAATGAAGAGGTAAAATTTGAATGATTGCTTGTGACTAGATGGATTGATTAGACATTTTTTGCATGACTACCCAAATTTCCGAACTCGTTTTGGCCATATATCACTCATCAAGACTCGAAGTGAGCTAAAATTTTTAGGGTAGATGCCTGAAAAACCTTAGAACATCTCCATCAATTTTCATATCATTTGGAGCAACACAGATCCCAGCGCATCCCTATGTGTGAATAAGATATTTGGCAAGCGGCTATGCAAGGGTTTCATCTAGGTTGAGTGTAAGCAGCTCCAGAGGTTGGTTTTTAGGGCCTTCGGGCCTTAGCGGCCAATATGTTTGTGGTTTATGCTCAATATTTTAGTAGGAAATGTTGCAAGGGATCCAAGATGGGTTAGAAATTTATCTTTCAATAGATCATACTGTGAACTTGAGTGACAATGACTTCCAATTTGCTGCACAAAAGAAAAGTGAAAACCATACCTTTCCACGGCATCTAGGGCAAGGATTAAAGGGATCACAAAAAAAATTTCAAGCAGTTGATCAAAAAATGACTCATATCTCAAGTGAATCTGATGCTAAGGTGCACCCACAAAATAATTCTACTATGAAAACCCCTTTCAAGGGTAATAATTTTGAAGACTCGGTCCCAAAAATGAATTTTAGGGATGCCCTTCGTGGTGGACAGCCTCAGCCCAATGCTAATATCAATATTAGGGCTTCCCATAAACCTCTAAGAATGCCTAAGATTTATCCTAGGAAAATAGAGTCAGGATGTATTAAAGCAGTTGATGGAATGGGTAACATTTAGACTGTCATTGAAGATTTAGAAAAAAGAGGACTAATTTGTTAGTTCGTGGGTTTTCGTTCGAGTCTATCTACTTTCAAAGTTTGTGCTGCAAAAAGCTGGAAAACTAAAGGTGAGTTACAAATCTTTATTTATCCAAATGGTTATTTTCTTGTTTTATTTTCTAATAATGAAAAAATAGAGAAAACTTTTCAAGGGGGTCCTTGGTTTTTTGGAAGGGCGGGGCTTTTCATGAAGCCCTGGCATACTAAATTTAAATCCGAAGAAGAGATGCCTTCTATAGCTCCCATGTGGGTTAGACTCTTTGGCCTCCCTATTGAATTTTGGAATCCTACTATTTTTTCTTCAATTGGAAACTCTTTAGGAACTGTTATGATGACTGTTGATTGTACTCAAAATTTTGAACATATTATTTATGTTTGGATTTGTGTTTTAATGGATTTTGACAAATCCCTACCTAAAATATCACATTACAATTTGGGGAAGACACTTGGAAGCAAGTAGTGGACTATGAGAACATTCCTTTTCGTTGTAGAATTTGCCATGAATATGGTCATTTGGCCATTGCTTGCCCAAATAAAATTCCTGATCAAAAGAAAGAAGATATAAACTTGGCAGGTTTCCAAATACCTAAGAAGAAGAACACTTAGAAAAAACCAGTTATGAAGTATCAATCAAAGTCATCTGCTAATATGTTTGAAATCCTTTCCACAAATGATGTCCCAAGTGAAGAAGAGGAAATAATGGAAACTGAAATATTAGAAACACAATTTAAATATGAAGGGAAGAGCTAAGATAAAAACCAACAAATTAAAGGTTTTCAACAGAAAAAAAGGAAAAAATTTACACAAGAAAAACAATCTTTCAAATGTCAAAACTTCAAATAATGCAGGTCCCAATATAGACTTCGTTGAACCATCTAGTAAAATTTTGGCTGTGTACAAGCATTCTTCATGGATAGAAGCCATCTCAGATTCAATTGGAATAAGTCAAGAAATAGGGAAAACAAATTTGAAGATGGATTCTAGTAAAAAAGCAGGTCGCAAAACCAATCAATATCATATGGTAAAATAAGGTGAAAAGCTTGTATAAGAAGGTAAGATTAATGCCCTTCCCAAATTTTTTAGCCCTGGTATTAATGAAGATCATCACTTGGAATATTAGAGGACTCAAAGGGAGTATTTCAAAACAAAATGAAATTAGAAGAATGATTCAGATAAATCATCCACATCTTGTTTTCCTTCAAGAAACAAAGATGTTAATGGAGGATATGGACTCAATTGCTAGTAAAATTTGGCTAGGTGGAAAAGTGGTTTCACTCAGTTCCTAAGGGACATCGAGTGGCATTGCTTTTCTTTGGGACCCAAAAGAGGTAGTTATTCACCATATGGTTGGCAGTTGGGGTTTGTTGGCTATAGCTATTCAAAGTAGACATTCTAATCATATTATGCTCTGCATTACTATTTATGCTCCGACTTCTTTGGAGGAAAAAAAAAGACAATGGAAGGATATTACTCATATTATCTCTCATTTTCCTAAAGATTGGATCTTTATCGGAGGAGATTTCAATACCATCCTCTCTCTAGATGAGATCTAGAGAAAATGGGAGAAATAGAAATTTGGATAATAGCACTAACCTCATGAGTGAATATATTGCAAACTTCCATATTGTGGATATCCAACCAGATAATGGCCTTATGACTTGGTCTAACAGAAGGCAAGGCTTAACTTGTATAATGGAGAAATTGGATAGGTTTTTGCTCTCTGAAAATTTCTTAATTCATGGTCACATTCCTAAAGTGAATACTCTTAATAATGTTGGTTTGGATCATTGGCCAGTCATGGTGGAAATGTGGAAAACTAATGTGAGTTTCTCTCCTTTTTGTTTTCAATTAATGTGGCTTAGAGACATTTCCTTTAGACCAAATCCAAAATCAAGACATGGAAATGGAAAGAGTTTGGGGATGTTCATAAAAAAAACATGAAGTTATTGCTCATATTGAAAATTTGAAAAAAAAAAATCCATTTAGATGGCCTCACAGAGAAGAGAAGTGCAGATGAAATTAAAATCACAACTTAGTTAGAGGAATGGGAAAAAAAATAAGAAATCTTATGGAAGCAAAAATCTAGAATTCAATGGCTCAAAGAAGGAGATCGAAACACAAATTTCTTTCACAAATATCTTCTAGCTCGAAGATCTCACAACTTTATTTCTTCCTTAAAATCAGATTCTGGAGATGTTGTTTATACTTGGGATGGCATGAACATTATTGTTGTTGATTACTTTTCCAATCTTTTTGTTACTACTCCTCTTGACTCAGCTTCACAATAAAATGTTCTTCAAGCAATCCCTTCCCTTATCACTTCTGAGGAAAAATCTATTTTGATTGCTCCTATTACTATCAATGAGCTTCAACAAGTAATTTTTAAAATGTGAAAATGGAAAACCCCAGGTCCTGATGGTTTTCCCATTGAGTTCTACCAAGAGTTCTGGGATATCCTTCATGTTGATTTATTAGAGGTGGTGGAACAAGCCAGGAAAGCAAAAGAAATTTTGAAGGTTATCAATAAAACTTATATTACTCTTGTTCCAAAAGCTCAAGAGGTTGATCATATCTCAGCTTTTAGACCTATTTCTTTATGTAATGTTCTTCTCAAAATCATTACTAAAATCATGGCAGAAATGTTGAAGCCTCTTTTGCATAAGATTATTTCCCTAGAGCAAGGGGGTTATATGGAAGGATGTCAAATAGTAGATGAGATAGTTCTTTCTCAGGAAGCCATCCATTCCATGGATATGCAAAATTCTCCTTCCATGTTCATTCGGTTAGACTTATCCAAAGCTTATGACAGAGTGGATTGACACTTCCTTATCAAATTTTTGAGGCAATTTGGTTTCTCTAAGGATTGGATGGATTGGATTATGGGATTTATATCTTTAGTTTCCTACTTAGTTCTTATCAATGTCGGGCCTTCTCAGTCATTCCCAGCTTCTAGAGGTATTAGGCAAGGTGACTCTCTATCCCCTTATTTATTCATCATTCTTAATGAATTATTGGGTAGGACTATAACCAAAAAGAGGGAAAATAAAACCCTTGAGGGAGTTACCATTGCTCGTGGAGCTAGACCAATCTCTCATCTTCAATTTGTGGATGAATCTACTCTTTTAGGTAAAGCTATAGTTAAGGAAGCTTCTAATATTAAGCAAATCATTAGCTATTTTTCTAAGGCTATTGGGCAGTTGATCAATGAAGACAAATCTAAAGTTATTTTCTTTCACTACTCTGCTAGACAAGAATCCATGGTCTTGGATAAATTAAGATACAAGAAGACCTCTCTTCCAATCACTTATTTAGGTATTCCCATAAATATTCAAAGGCAAAAAAATAAAGATTGGAATTGGTTGTTGGACAAAGTCAAGAAGAAAATTGGAAAGTGGACCAACAAGTGGCTTTCCTCTAGGGATAGAATCACCTTGGTAAAATCAGTCCTTCAAGCTATTCCTATTTATGTTTCTTTTGTTTTGAATATCCCAAATATTGTTCTTCGAGAATTGGATAAAATCAGTCATTGTTTCCTTTGGAGTGGTACTAAGGAGAAAAGAAAATGGGCCTTTGTGAAATGGGATACTTTATGTCTTCCTAAGAGTGAAGGTGGTTAGGATTCCGATCTTAAATTAATAACAACAAATCTTTAGCTGCTAAATTATATTGGAGGATGTTGCATAACCCCAATGCTCTTTGGGCCAATAATATTTGTGCTAAATATGCTGAGAACAAAAGTCCTGAAGACCTTGTTTGCTATCAAATTCCTACCAAAGGTTCTCCCATTTTAGCAGTTCTTAAGACTGGTGAGGATTTGATAAAGAAAAAATTATTTTGGATCATTCATAATGGTCAACATGCAATTTTTTTGATAAATTCTTGGGATGGTCACAAGCCTTTGATAACTCAGTTTCTCAATTGGAGGCCTTGCATGGAGGAGCTTCACCGAGCTAATTGGATAAAGGTGGCTAATTACTGTCGGTACCATACTGGTAATTGAAATGCTGGTAGATATTGGATCCCTATAGAGGATTGGCCTCTTCAAATCCTAGAAAGGCAAAGACAAGATATCCAAGGCATCCTTCATATGAGATCCCTCTCTTGGTCCCATGAAAAAGATTGTTTTGGATGGAACAACACTACTAAGGACGAGTATTCAGTTGCTCAATATTATTTGACCTTATGCCATAATAACCCCAACCATTCTTCTGACATATTTTCTCGATTGTGGTTTAAAAGCTTCGGACTAAGGTGGCATTCTTTAATTGGCTTTTATTGCATAGTAGGGTGCTTACTAGTGAGAAACTTATGAAGCATGGTTTTCATGGTCCTTTTAGATGTGAAATGTGTGAAGAGAATGTAGAAAATCTCAACCATATTTTTATTGAGTGTACTTTAGCATCTGAGCTATGGAGGAGAAAGGCCACTTTACTTGGATTACAGTGGTCCAATTTTTTTACTTTTGAACATCTTTGGAGGGATTTGCCTAATCAAGAGGGTGTTGATCATTTTATTAGGCAGTTAGTTTGGATGGGATCTACCATTATTCTTTGGAATATTTGGAATGAAAGGAACAACCAACTTTTTAATCAATATAGGAAGGACATTCACTATATTTGGCAAAGGACCATAGCCAACTTAGTTGAATCAGTCCATGAACTCCTTAATCACCCCCAAAACTCCCACCAAATATGGGATCAAGTGATGCAAATATTGAAGATTAAATATTCTAAGGGCAACCAACTTAAAGGGAATGTGAGTATTAGTAATATGGATAGGACTAGAAATTGACAACCTCCTCCTAAGGATTTTGGAAAAGTCAATACTAATGGAGCCTCTAGAGGAAACCTTGGAAAATCCAATGTGGGAGGAATTAGTAGACTTTTAGATGGCTCCCTGGTTTTTACTTTTGCTAAGAATTTGGGTATTCTTTTCAATAACCTTGCTGAGGGGTATGGTATCCTCAGAGGCCTTAAGGATGCTACTAAGGTTTGATGGGAAAAGGTGTTAGTTGAGTCTGAATCTCAACTTATGATTAATCTCTTGAATATTTCTTCTAAGAATCATAAGGTGGATTGGAGAATAAAAAGAATTATTGAGAAGATTCAATTAATAATGTGGTCAAAGATCAAAACAAGAGTGCTGATGCTTTAGCTAATTGGGCTTTGGACAAAGTTGATCTTACTTGTTATGGCCACCCTCCTATATGGTGGGCTTCTCAAATTAGGGAAGCTCTTCTTTCTATCATTTCTTTGGATGGTTCCAGTTCTGAAGGTACCTAGTTTCCTTTTTTTTTACTTCTCTTTGGTTCATTCAGTTTTTTTTTAGTTCCCTAGCTCTTTCTATTCTTTATTTTGTTTCCTCTGTTGATTCTTGCCTTAATAGTCTTCTGGTCTAGATAGGTCATTGTTATGTTCAATTTTTTTTTTCTTTTTTGTTTTTTTTGTTTAGTTTTTTAAGGTGGGTGGGTTCTTTTGTTTTGTTTTGTTTTTGTGTTCTTTGTGTTGTTTTTTGTTGTTCATGTGTTTTTGTTGTTTTTTTTTTATGTTTTTTGTTATTGTTCTTGTTTTTTTTTCGTTCTTGTTCTTGGGTTTCTCTTTGTTTATGTTATTCCGTGTTTTTATGTGTGAGTGTTTTCTATGTTTTTTGTTTTTTTTATTGTCTATTGTTGGTTGTTTTTTATTTTTATTTTTATTTTACTTTTTTTTTATTTTTTAGGTTTTGGTTGTGTTTATTTTTCAAGTTTTTTTTTTTGGTTATGTCTTTGTAGTGTTCTGTTCTTTTTGTCTTGTTTGTGTTTTGTTATGTGGTTCTTGTATTTTTCTATGTGGTTTATGTTGTGGTTTCTTTTATCTTATTGTGTGTGTTTGGTTGTGATTTTGTTTTTGACACACTCAAGGAGCATGTTTTTTATTTTATTTTATTATTATTTTTTGTTATTTACTTATTTTTAAATTGGTTTTGTGTGTTTGTTTGCTCCTTGAGTATGTCAAAGGTGGTAGGCCAGGTCCGAGTCCTGGGCGTTTTTGGCGGAATGGATACCCCTGCCTCCTTGGGTCTTACCCAAAAGTGGCATCCCTTTTGGGATGTTTTCCATAAATAAAAATAAAATATTTATTTGTTTTGTTTGTTTATTTATTTATTTATTTATTTTTTCGATGGTTCTTTTCTCAATTTTTTTTGAGTTCATCGCGAGTTACCTAAAACTCATGAAATTCAGGCTTCGATTTTATAACGACTTGCGAGTTTTGAAATAATGAATGCAATATCTGCATAAGTAGAAAATAAATGAAATAAATACTGGCATGGGGACCTGGTTGGTTGTTTGTTATGGTCTTGATGCTCTGTGTTGGTTGCGTTGGTTGGATGGCTATGTGACCAAGGTTTTTGTTGGTTGGGGTTTTGTTGGTTTACTTTGTATTTATTTTGGGTTCCATTTTCCATTGAATATCTGGTTGAGGTTCTCGAGGAGGATAGGGCCAAATAGGCCAAATGTCGATCCAAACCTGCAAGGGTGATCTTGGGCTACTTGTATCGTTGTGAAAAGTTTTAGTTGTTGACCCCTTGGTTGGCTTTGGTTTTGTGTTATTTTGGTTGTTTGTTGGGTGACGATGTTACTAGGATTACTTGCCAGTTTTTATCTCAAGTTCCAACATTAGTGGTTGTGTTTGATCCCAGGGTTACATGACTATATTTTTGGGATTTTTTGATTTCACCTTGTTGTTGAAGTGTTTGGGTTGATTCAAGCAAGGCATTTCTTCTAGTAGAGATCCACATTATCTCTTATGGTGAGGGCAGAAACAGTTTTCTAGCAGAGATCCACATTATCTCTTATCCAATGTGTTATTTTTGGTTTAATATTTTTAGTGGTTTTTGGTACCTGAATCTTGTTTAGATGGGCAGAATGTTCATTTGCTCTTAGGTTATTGTGGTGGATTCTATCGGGTGGCAATTTGTGATTAATTTTTTTTGGTTAGCAGTTTCTTTATCAATTATGTAAAGCATTGAGTACTGCATCAACCATGTTAAATAGAAAGATAGCAAAAAAATATTATTTCAACTTTTCCATTAAAAAGTTTAACATAAATTTGATTTTTTATTTTTTTTTAATTTACATGGTGGAATCGGTAGCCGCCACAAATCCGGGCAGGTTGTCCAGCTTTTTATGGCCGCCATAGTATTCTGTGTTGTCCGCCCCGGAAGCTGCCACATAGATCTTCGCACAGTCCGCCCCTATAACCACCATGCCACAATCATTTTAAACCTTTTACATAGCTAAAAGCACCAGGAAAGGGACAAGCGTTCAGTACGACAAGACCAAAGATTTGAACCTTGGACCTCGGCCCCCCTTATGGGGTTTGGATGAACCTAAATTTGTTTGTTTTACTAAAATAAAATTATCTTGCATTTGAATTATATCTTTCAAGCTCTCTTTAAAAAAAGAGGGTCCTTCAACCCTATTGATATTTTTTATGAGAAAAAAAAAAAAACCAACCTACAAGTCGGGTCCTTCAACCCTATTGATATTTTTTATCAATACGAAGAAGAAAAAAAAACAACCTACCACACAAAATGACTCGAGTAATCACCTCCATTGAATTAACTGCTGCTACGGCGTGTTGCTTAGTATTACTCTAATATTTAGTTACTATATAGCGGTCATCCCTCACCACTCATTCATCATGCCTCTTCGCCCAAGAAACGCTTTCTAAGCTGTTTAAGGAATTCCAGCTGCTACGGCGTGTTGCTTAGTATTACTCTAATATTTAGTTACTATATAGCGGTCATCACTCACCACTCATTCATCATGCCTCTTCGCCCAAGAAACGCTTTCTAAGCTGTTTAAGGAATTCCAGCAGTCCCTCAGACTGCGGAAGCGCCTTCTTCACACTCTCCCTCTCCTTACATTTTTTCATCCACCGGACAATGGAGGGACACTTGTCCTCGAAAGGAATCGTGAATTTCCCCACCGTCTCGTACGTCTGAAACCACGAGATGAGGGGTGCTAGCACAATGTCCACCAACCCAAATACATCTCCTCCAAAATAATCTTTTCCATTGATCACCCATTCTAATATCACTAGACTTTCCACAAGTTCGCGCTTCGCGGCTTCTTGTTCCTCCCCTTTGCTTCGGAATATGCGCCCCCCGGCATTGTAAACCTGAAAGACGAAACGGAAAAGAAAATTTAAATCCAGGATCAAACGTGGAGGAGTACAGTAGCATGAGGAGGTATTATTTTGTAATTACCTTCTTGTCCACGAAATCTGCCCAGAATCGTGCAAGTGCTCGGTCATATGGATGAGAGGGTAGAAAATGAGGAGCATTAGGAGAGCTCCATGTCTCGTCCATGTATTCCAGGGCAACGAGAGACTCCACAACAGGTCGGCCGTTGTGAATTAGAACGGGTATCTTCTTGTAAACGGGATTCATCTCCAACAAGAGTGGGCTCTTCTCGAAAGGAAGGTTTTCCTCCACAGACTCGTACTTGACGCCCTTTTCTTCCAGCCCAATCAGGACTCTCATGCAGTAATGGCTCGGCCATGCCGTCAGAACCTTAACATGGTCTTCGCTTGCCATTTTAGACTCTCTTGTTGTTGTATTGTATCTTCCCTCCTCGTAGGTCGTTATGGTTACTTCTCAGGAAAAGAGATCTCTCTGGCTAATTATAGTGGTTTGTGTTGAGAGAGCAGCCGTGACTTGGAGAGCCTTCTATCGAGTCAACTTGTTTGGCACCTTGCGAGGTACAGAATTAGAGGAATAGGAGGGGAATATATTTGAATGCGTCAGGTCCATGCGTACGTCATTGCATGCATCTTAGCATTGACTTGGAGAGCCTTCTGTCGAATCAAACTTGTTAGGCAGCTTGCATAATCTTTAAATCAATCCAAATTTGATGTTGAAATAATATGAAATATTTTTAATACAATTACTTAAATTATATTATATAATTTTTAATAATGATTTTTAATATTTTTGAAAAGGTTGTTTATGGTGATTTTGGTTAGCAATTCCTTAACTTTTATATTTTTATTGTCTTCAAATAACTCAGCAATAGACCCTTTTCCAAGTGTTTTTATGTATTTGCCACGGATATATGAAAAACTCGAGCATTTATAGATGAAATGTTCATCTGTCTTATTGCCTTCAAATAACTCAGCCATAGACCCTTTTCTAAGTTTTTCTATGTATTTGCCACAGATATATGAAAAACTCGAGCATTTATAGATGAAATGTTCCTCTATCTCTACTGCCCGTCTGTGGTGTATAGAGTGCATATCCTTTATTCTCATTGTTCTTTGGACATTGTCCATCTCCCTGTTTCACATATAAACTTATGAAAGCTAGTCTTTATATGAGCAATGATGAGTTTTTCCTTCCACTTGATTTTAGTACTTATATACAATTTTTCGGGTTAAACTTTGCAATATAATGTCTTTTACTGCTTGTACGTTTCCACATTTCACTTCTAAACTTTTCATTCACATAATTATTTATGTTTTGTTGACATTTGGGCATTCATTTATGTTGATTTTCCAACGTTTCATCCATTTTTTATTTTGTTTCATGCATGTATTATTCCGCCTATGCAACTCTTCGTCCCTGGCTGCTCTAGGCCATATGTCGTTTTTCATATTTTCTAATTTTTTTCAAGTAACATAGGAACATTGCTAGCTAGAATAATTTCATAAAAGGTTGTGGCCTTAATTTTGAGAAAATTTGTGACTATAATAATTTCATAAGAGATTGTGCAGAATATTTCTACATATTATTTGGAAATCAAAATTTGTATTATAATTTTTTGATATAATTTTTTGATTAAATTATCATTGATATCTTATTTTCATTCATTAATATAATATGTATTTTTTTGTATAGATGGTTTATAATAATAAAGCAGTTGAATAAAATATTTTGAATGTATAAAACTTCAACAGTTAATATAAAAAAAAATAGTGTAATTATGTTTATATTAGCAGTTTGTCTTGGTCAGATTAAGTTCCACAACAGTCATTAACAACTTTGGAAATTTCAAATTATATATAATTAAAAATTAATATAAAAAAAATTAGTGTAACTATGTTTGTATTGGCAGTTTGTCTTAAACAGGTCAAACTCCACATGAATTATTAATAATTTTGAAAATTTCAAATTATATATAATTAAAAATTAATATTAAAAAAAATAATACAACTACACTGGCATTGGCATTGATTGGTACTCTATCAGTTGATGAAAGATCATAACAGTCTGTCAACAACTTTTAAAGTTAAAATTATATAAAATAAAAAATTAATAAAAAAAATTACCATTCCTGCCTGGTTCCATGTAGCGGGTAAGGTCATGAATGATGTGGTTAGACAGTGAAAGAACACGTCTGTAGTAAGTTGTCACTTGGTTTTTCTCCAAGGAAGCAATCAACGATAGCTTAGTTTAATATAGGTGTTATCCTCGTTGTGTTGTTTTCTTATTATTATTTATGAGGAGGACCAGATCATCGGGAATGCAAAACCATCAAAAATTATACTTTATAATTCGTTTTTTAGGTAAGCACGTTAGGTATATTCCGATGTAGCGGATGAGGTCATGAACGGTGAAACAGCACGTCTGTAAGTTGCCACTTGGTTTTTCTCCCAGGATGCAATCAACAATAGCTTGCTTTAATATAGGTGTTATCCTCGTTGTTTTCTTATTATTATTTACTAGTGGTGATTGGAAGGAGCGCCTCCTCACACCATGAAAGACCACCAGACCCTCGGGAAAGCAAAACAATCCTAAATTATATTTTATAATTCGTAGTTTATGTAAGTTCGTTAGAAAGGTGTACAATTTAAATGAATGTATGTGGCAAAACAGTGATACGTGGCAAACGAAGTTTTTAACATATCAATATTTATTTATTTATTTATTATTTTTTATTAGTTAATTTTTATAATTATAATTTTTAGTTTAAAAGTAAAGATGAAGTCAACCGAACTTTAGCTTTTCAAGAATAGCACTTTTACTTTGGTTGTTAAAAGGGTCACAGTTTTCTTACTAATGGATCTATTGGTTTGAACTTGGATTAGGGAATAGCACTCCTACTAATGAACTTATCCTTTAGTTGTTGAAAGGCCCCCGTTTTTTTTGTACCAAAGTTAACTTCGATTTTTAAAATGAAATCTTAAAAGCATACAACTATAATATCCCTCATTAAATAATATTTTACCTACTATCCAACCTATATTTTCTTAAATATACAATAATTAAAATCTTAAACCTTCCCAAAAAAATACTAAAACTAAAACTTTAACAACTACACTATTTTTAACATATATAAAATACAAATTTTAAACCTACTAATATTTACCACTACCTTCCACTTACATCTCACAAAGTGATGGTACCAGCGGTATGTAATCCTCACGTTTCACAAAGAATCCCACCCAAGAAGAGAAGGGATTGGACTTTAATATTTTATAATTAAATTAATGTAATATTTATTTGAAGGGTTAGGTGGGTTGGTAAGTGTTAGTGTGGTTGAATATTTATCAAGAAAAGATTTAGGTTCAAAAAATATTGGCGATGTTATGTAGCAAAGAAGTAGTCTCTTCTGAATCTTCAAAAAATCTTGGGGTGCCATGAAACAAATAAGTAGTCTGTTCTGAATCCTTGAGCTTTCGGTGGTCTCCATCTCATACTAGATCAACAACAACAAGATAACTAGGCTACAACAACCAGATAACTAGGCTTATTGGGAGCAAACCCTATAATTTAAACCTTGTACATGCCAAATACTAAAAATAAGAGCTGTAACGAACTGCCCTGTGTAACCAAAAAATAATAATCTAACATTTTATACAATCTATTTTAAATAAATAATATTAAAATATAAAATAATTATTTTATTTTTTAATAAAAAATATAGTTTAAAATAAGAAGAGTGTTTTCAACATGGTTACTAAAAGTATGCTTGACATGCTTGACATCCATTGTGATTTGAACTCCATGGAGGGCGATGGGTTGCTTATGCACATGAGGATCACGGTCCAAACCTTAACCTTATAAATCCGACGGTAAAAACCTTAACCTTATAAATCCAACGGTAAGTTGGTGACCTATGTACGTGGCATCAAACCCATTGTAATGGAGTTTTTCTAGCCAATGTGGGTAGCCAATTAGTTGGGTGAGACGACGTTTGAGTGGCTAGAGATATTACACACATTCCTACGACTTATCTTGGCAAGAAAATATTTTTAGGAGTAAAATAAATGCTATATATATATATATATATATATATAGTAAAATTGTTATTCTTTATGAATTCGGTATGCTGTTTGGTTTTTATGGTTATCATAGTATTTTGCGTTGTTTGCTTCGAAAGCTGCCACACAGATCTTCGCGCAGTCCATCCCTATAACCACCATGCCACAATCATTTTAAACTTTTTACGCATATTTTATACTTTTTAATGTTATAGATAGTTAAAATTTTAGGTGTTCATAATCATTTTGTGGTAAGAATTTTTTTCTTTGTTTTATTAACTGTTTATAAAAAAATGGAGGTTAAAAGTGTCTCATCTTAATAATTGATTTTATGATATTTATCAAAATTGTGGAGGCTTCTCTTTGGTAGATTGTTCTTAGTCACCACTTCAATCTTGTAACATTTGTTCTGACCTATCGTAGAAGATGAGGACACCTTAGTGGCCAAAACTACAACATTTAGTCATAGCCTTTTTTTGGTTGTTGAAATGATTAATTTAAGACAATAGCACAGGGAGCATTTTCCTAGTCCTCAACCAATACCTACAAATGGATGATTAATTGTCCATAAAAAATTAAGGTCAAATATGCCTTAGACCACTAACTATTTTTATCATATCTACCAAGACTATGGAGGATTATCTCTTTTAGATTGTTCCCAGTCATCACTTCCCAACTATAGCATGTGTTTCAACATGGCACAAAGGATGATTCACCTCAGTGACCAGACCTACAACATTTTGTCTCAAGCTCTATGTATATGGCTAGAGAAGTGAAGAAAACAATGTAGGGAGCATTCCCGAGTGTTCAATCAATTCTTGTAAATGGTCCAACTTCATTTCCACTTTGTTGGTTTGCACTAAAGTTTTCAGTGGAATAGAAGAAACAACATTAAACCTATAACCAACACTGTAGAATGGAACAATAGAGGCCTAAGATAACAAGGAATCATTTTTGGCTTTCCATAAAGAAAAATTTACTAATTCTAAAGACATGTCAAACTTCTACAAAAAAAAAGGAAGGAGAGGAGGGTCTCTAAGGAGAATCTATTGCCATGTGAACAATTGTAGGAGAATGAGTTGGAAAAATGAAAAAATCCACTTCTAGGTGTCTCGAACCTTATGACATATCCAAAAGAGGTGAAAAGGATCTTCAAGTTCATGGCAAAATGGACATAGTAGGTTGGTAACTTCAATGTAGATATGTCATTTACCAAGAGGGAGGTCTTGGTGAATTAAACTTTAGGTAAAGATAGCTTGTTTGGGTTCAAATTAAGTAGACCAAGTTGTTGGAAAATGATGGAACCAAATATACTTGGGTGAATAGAGGATCCAATAAGCATTTAGTTTGTCGACCATGGATAAGCATAGTGATAGCCATTCATAACCCAATTTGACCTTATAATTAATGAAGGGTGTCTTTGAATACAATTGCTAGTCCTTCCACCAAGGACACTGAGAGTGCATTATGATATTGTGAAGCATAGAATCAAGTGTATTTGCTTTAATTGCCTTAAAGCTTTCCTTATTGATGAAGGTAAGTCTAAACTTGAATTTGATATAATACCAAGGATGTCAATCCCTTTTTGATTAGGCAAACAAGTTGGCCACTATAGAGATACCCCTTTTATCACTACACCAAAAAAGGGCTTTAATGATGGCTAAAATAAGACAATTTTTTACGATGGTAAAAAACCACCCTAATATATCCTAAGAGGACGGTTTATAACCACCCTCTTTGGATCACTACGAGATCCATTTACATTGGCTTGTTCTTCAAAAGAAATAACCTTAGCCTGAGTTTGATCCATTGCATAGTGCAATAACTCCTTGTGCACTTTAAGCTCCAGATTGCTCAATTCCTTCATAAATAACTACATCAATTGCCTTGACACCACCAATGACATGTCATCCAACAATATGTGATCAATGAAAGCCTTAGCATTTTGAACATGATTGTTGGATAAAATGGATGCAATTATAAATTTGTATTGCTTGATTTTCTGTCTTTGATTAGTAATGGTGTCTGCAAATTATAGAGCATTCATGAATTCACCCACCATTTCCTTAGTCTACCAAACCTTAACACATGAAAACCCTCCAATAATCCACAACTAATTTTAAAATATAATTTTAAATTTTATTATAATAAGATTATCTTAATTTAAAAAAACATCTTAATTAGTTTGACTTTCAAATCATAGAAAAAAGATAACTTTTATTATATTTACTTATAAATGACATCTTAGTTTAAAGACATTAATCTTTCTAATAATATTAATAACCTCCACTTATGAGAAGAAGCCGAAATGGGTGGACTATTATAGGAGGAGGACACCCTTGGGGTGGGAGATGGGATTGTGGAAGGAATTTGACTTAAAATATTAGTTTTTTTAATAATATTTATAACCTCCACTTAAGAGAAGAAGCCGAAATGGGTGGAATATTATAGGAGAAGGACGCTTATGAGAAGAAGCCGAAATGGGTGGAATATTATAGGAGAAGGACACACTTGGGGTAAAATATGGAATTATGGAAGGAATTTTAAATGGTAAAATTTTGATCAAATAATAACTATAACAGTTTACTACAAAAACTTTTTTGTTTTCGAAATGGAATCTAAAGTCGTCCGCAAAACATTAACTACAAGAAACAAATGTTTTGATTTTCACGATGACTATTAGGGTCCTTCAAGCGAGTGACAATAATTTGGGTTCTTCAAGCTAGTGACAATAATTTCTGTCAGTAAACATGCTCTGGAAAGGGATTATTTATCGAAGAACCTTGACATCTTAAAATAAGAAGTATAATTATTTGGATTTAGCGATAGTAAACATCAAAGAGATTTAAATGCTGCTAAGGGTCATCGGTGTTCATGGTAAAATCCATAAGCCGACAAGATGGCCATGGTCCTAACCACTTTCATAGCAATTTTGTAAGGTCAAGAAGCAATTTGGCACATTTAGGCACTTTGTCCAGTATTTGTCTCACCCAGGGATGAATACTAACTAGGATTCGTCTCACCCAGGGATGAATTCTGAAATCGTCTCTGGTCAGGATGATTCCAGGTTTAATGGGAAAAAAGAAAAATGCTGCCAAGTGGAAACCAAGGACAGTCAATTATTGCCTCCTACCATGCATGCACGTATAGGTGGGTAGGTTGGCAGTTAGTGGACTGTCACAAGGGCAGTCATGGAAGCCCAATTCAGGGAGGAGTCTCCTCCCTCTCAGGAAGGCATGGCCGCCACATGGCATCCCTGCATGCCCCTCCAAAGAGACCCCATGGGTCTATAAAATGGTGGAATTTCCCACCCAAAAAAGGACAGATTGGAGGTGATTTCAAGCAACGAAGTTTTGTCCAATTGAACACCCATTTGCATCTTTTTGATTCACCTTCTCACATCCACTAATCTCTTTTGCAAGGGAGGTTATGGGTGGCTTTTGGAAGCGTGGATCCAACCCAAATCCAAAATTTGATCACCTTACACCACCAATTTGCAGACACCCCAATCCTAAGAGGTTTTGGACCCATCCCTAGTGGATTGGCATCGAAATCAAGTGCCAACGGTGGGAGGCCCACTTGGGCACCCCGCATTTTCTAAGTTTTATTCTAAAGCATTCTAGATTATTGGTTCATGTTGCATATTGTGTTATTCTATTTAGTGAACTCATAGCTTCAATTCCATAACATTTTGATCAGATTTTATCACGCCTTTTGTCGCTTTGTTGTCCTACTAACTTGCAGGTGGTGATATCGAATTCTCGAGGATGGAGGCCAAATTGGGAGAATCCGACCATCTGGGTCGTCCCAAAATGGCCCCAATTACCTAAACCCTCTATTTTAAGGTGTTTTGGAGGTCTCAAGAATCGAAATTAGAGTAGTATCACTTCGGCTTTTCCAACACAGTCGAATTCGTCCCACCCAGGGACGAATAGCAGTCAGAATTCGTCCTGCCCAGGGATGAATTCCAGGTGAAGGCAGATTGGCCAACTGTTTCAATGGTAGTGGACCTCTGGTAATGTCTTCTGACCTCTGTCAAATTTGTAGGTGACTTAGATCCATTTTATTCACTGTATTTAACAATCTTTTGCATGCATCTTTTGGCGATTTCACAAAATGAACTTTCCTTTTTGTCATAGGTGCTACTAACACCTTGTTTGTTTCTTTGATTGCAGGAGGAGCAACAAGAAGTGAGGATTCTTTGGCATAAGCGGCGGCAACATTCTTGCCCGCCCATTTCAAACGTGTGCATGCGAAAGAGGGATCAATGATCAAGATTGTAACCAAATCCATTTAACGCTCCTATGTGCACATGCGGATGTAGGCTTCCATGTCTCAGAATCTCCAGATTCTGATGAGCTGTACTCACTGGTTGAAGGTGAGGATAAAACAGAGATAGCCCACAGCAATCACATGCGACAACATCGACATCCCATAAATATCAATGAAGCAATTCAACAGCTAAACATAATACTAGGGCATGAGTGGTGCGTTAACCCACAGCAGTGGGACCAAGCGTTACGTCCACCACTTTGGGCACACAAAGATCAACTTTCACCCAGAGACTTCATAGCAACATCAGTGCCGAGGGCAGACCCTATCCTCCTATCCGTGCATAGGGACGATCCATTCGTGCCCATACCTCCAGAGCCAGATCCGAAGCACAAATACCATCAAGCTGGGGGTACCTCTATCCCCTGAAGAGCCATAGTCCAAACCAAAAAGCTCCAAGGATTATCGCAATCGCTTGGTCAAACCCAAAAGCTCCAAGGATTATCTCAATCACTTGGTCACCCCAAAATCCCCAAGGATTATCGCAATCGCTTGGTCATCCCAAAAAGCTCCAAGGATTATCGCAATCACTTGGTCAACCCAAAAGCTCCAAGGATTATCGCAATCACTTGGTCATCCCCAAAAGCTCCAAGGATTATCGCAATCACTTGGTCAAACCCAAAAGCTCCAAGGATTATCGCAATCGCTTGGTCAATCCCAAAATGCTCCAAGGATCCCTAAAATCACTTGGTCAATCCCAAAAAGCTCCAAGGATTATCGCAATCGCTTGGTCAATCCCAAAAGGCTCCAAGGATTCTCGAATCACTTGGTCAATCCCAAAAGCTCCAAGGATTACCAAAATCGCTTGGTCAATCCCAAAAGGCTCCAAGGATTCTCAAAATCGCTTGGTCAATCCCAAAATGCTCCAAGGATTATCGCAATCGCTTGGTCAATCCCAAAAATGCTCCAAGGATTATCACAATCGCTTGGTCAAATCCCAAAAATGCTCCAAGGATTATCAAAATCGCTTGGTCACTCCCAAAAGGCTCCAAGGATTCTTGCAATCGCTTGGTCAATCCCAAAAGGCTCCAAGGATTCTTGCAATCACTTGGTCAATCCCAAAATGCTCCAAGGATTTCCACAATCGCTTGGTCAAAAATCAAGAAAATTCAAAAAACAACAAAAATCATCAAAAACAACAAAAATCATCAAAAACAACAAAAATTTGCATCTCATTTCTAGGCATACTCAAATTCATCAATAGAGAGTTCTTCTCGCACTTCATCTTCATATTCACAAAAATCAATCCATCAAAAATACAAAAATATGTAGTTGCATCAAAGCATTGCATCCATACATTGCATATTTGTGGTCGTACGGGTCAAAGGCACCATAGGCTGTAATTGCTCGCTAGTCCATCTTGTTCCCCACTGTTCCATTTTACAAGAACAACAAAAACACCAGGCATTGCCTTTTACCACACTAGAGTCAGTGGTCTTTTAATGTATCAAGAGTTTTCGTGATTCAGTCATCATTTTGCTCTTTAGCCATGTAATGTATCAAGTCAAACAGATTTTACGAAGGTAGAGTT
Organism: Wollemia nobilis; assembly: GCA_028583015.1. NCBI lineage: Eukaryota > Viridiplantae > Streptophyta > Pinopsida > Araucariales > Araucariaceae > Wollemia > Wollemia nobilis. The sequence goes on along the minus strand of JAQPPZ010016887.1, from coordinate 315,994 downwards.
ACACTTGAAATACGCCTTGTTACGTAACATCCCAACACAAATTAAAACACATAAAAAATTCCCAAGTTGTGTGAACGAAAGATGAAACCTACAGGGTAATCCAGGTCACCATAAGCGAAACGGTTATCTTGCTCATCCCCCCGTGCGAATGGTTCCAGAATGCTGAGAATTGACAAAAGGACAAGCTCTTTCCTATCCATTCACCTCCATATACAGTGGTTTTCACCACTACCAAATCCCAATCATAGTTGGTTCCCAAAGTTGTAAGGATTTGTACTACACGTCCTTGCCAAGGATGGGTAGTCATCCCCAAGACCTAAAAGGATCAACACCATTCACAAACAAAATTCCAACAAATCATCATCCTAACACTTTCCATTCACCTTTGGTCTCCAAGTTGTAAGGATTCGTACTATCCGCCCCTAACCAGGATGGGTAGTCATCCCCAAGGCCTAAAAGATCAATGCCCTTACTCCATAATCTCCATCACCCCCTTGGTTCCCAACGTCGTAAGGATTCGTACTACACGTCCCTACAAAGGATGCGTAGTCGTCCCCAAGGCCACAAGGATCAAGGCCACCCTCACCAACCCAAACTCACAATACTCAAAATACAAAATCAAATAACAGTGGTTATCACCACTATTCAAAATCCTTGCTCAAAAAGAATTAATAGAAAATAAATAGTGATTTTCATCACTATATAGACGAGCAACTTTCTAAATCATTCAGCCAACAAACATCCCGAGACTTGAATCCCTGGAATTCTCGGCATTCGAAAACCATCTAGGTGATCCTCATTACGAGGTTTGGTTGATAGCCTATCCGGCAATGGTGGTATCCTACCCGCATGACGATATGTCCTGTCACATTCGCTTTGCGTGTGTGCGGACCAATGTTTGCATAAGGATGAGCTAGCTTATGGTATCCTGGATAACACCGCAGATTAATCTAACTAAACACAACAAAGGAGTTAGTGGAGCTAATTAGGTGATCCTCGGTATAGGTTCGGTTGAAAGCCCATCTGGCACTGGCGGTATCCTGACAAATACCACATAAATGAACTCAATTGCACACACAGGGATGTGAAATAGCTTGGTCAAAAACAAGTCCGATTCATACCTTGTTCAAAAGTCTTGTAAGATAAAGTACAGTCGTGGCTAGTGAGTTAAAACCGTCTGAGTCTCAGAAAACCTTAGCTACATTTCTAAACCAACTGCGCTACTTTTCATCCTTACAATACCATCAGAAAATACAAAAAAGAGAAAAACCACATGTATACATACAAAGTCATGCACCACAGCAATCGCCTAAAAAAAAAATAAAAAAAGTCCTAAACAGTCTATGGTGCCATAGCCAAACATCACAAATTCCATTCATCCATTTCATTTTGCATATCACATATAAATCAAAAACATTTGCATTCATCATAGCATATGCATCCATCAAAATAAACGCTGCACAAAAGAGCATGCATCCATCAACATCAATCATTGGCATAACATAAAATCATGACATATACACAAAGCAAGAAAATCAAAACAACAAAAACAACAAATAATCCACCCAAACAATAGCAATAAAAGTGCCGAACAAAGGCACCTTTGCACCTAACATTCAATGGCATAGAAAACTGATGTCGGGGTTTACATTGTCACTATCCTACTCCCTAAGAAGGCTACCATAGCCGGACCGCTCCACGGGAAGACAGATTTTCGACAATTTCACCCCCAAATGGCATCACAAATGGGTCAAAGCCCACTCAAAAACAACAAAAAAATGCAACACAAACAAACAGCAATAAACATTGCCAGACACAAGTGCTCTTGCACTTAACCTCTTGGCATAGCAAAATTGATGTCGGGGTTTACATTGTCACTATCCTACTCCCTAAGAAGGCTACCATAGCCGGACCGCTCCACGGGAGGACGGATTTTCGACAATTTCACCCCCAAATGGCGTCACAAACACGAAAATAACAAAACAACAAAAACAACAAATAAATGCAACACAAAAACAAACAGCAATAAGCATTGCCGGACACAAGTGCTCTTGCACTTAACCTCTTGGCATAGAAAATCGATGTCGGGGCTCAAATTGTCACTCTCCTACTCCCTAAGAAGGCTATCTTAGCCGGACCGCTCCATGGGAAGACGGACTTTCGACACTTTCACCCCATTATGGCATCACAAAAAGGGTTAACACCCACCAAAAACAGGTCCAAATGTTGGAAAAATTGCACATGCTTAACGATAAACCATCTAAAGGCACCCTTGCACAAGTCATCTTGGGTCAAGCGACTCGTCGCTTTTCTCACGAAGGTCATTCCCTCATCGATTCGTCGCTTGAGGGGGTAGTCACACTTAGTCACCAATCAACAAGCACACACCCAATTAAGGAAAATGACATGCATTCAAAGAATCATTGACAAAGACAATTACGCTCCTGCTTGGGGCAGTAAACAAGCAATAAAAATCAAATTGATCAAACACTTGGCATTCGTGAATCATGAACACAAGGTTCCCCTTGTGGACAAAAGGTTGCGCCCTTTGCCTAATCATGACTGATCAATGTCCAAGCTCAAGTCACACCTCACCAAAATAGGTTAATACTTGAAATCAAATTCCTTAGCTCGTCAGAAGCAAGGATTCAAGAATGCATGCCCTTTCCATGCTTGGGGCATCAAAAGTTGATTAGGTTACCAAGAAACCCTAATCATTAGTGCTTTGGCTATCTATTTTTGCTCGGTGCTATGCCATGCACAACGCATCCCAAAAAGGGGCATCTATAGACACCAAAACAGCACCAATCCGATTATGTGACTGCAAACACTGATCGCTTTGACAAACACAGCCCCCAGGGCAGCCCTCAGAGGTCAAACAGTGGTCCTAACCACTTTCATAGCAATTTTGTAAGGTCAAGAAGCAATTTGGCACATTTAGGCACTTTGTCCAGTATTCGTCTCACCCGGGGACGAATACTAACTGGGATTCGTCTCACCCAGGGACGAATTCTGAAATCGTCTCTGGTCGGGACGAATTCCAGGTTTAACGGGAAAAAGAAAAATGCCGCCAAGTGGCAGCCAAGGACAGTCAATTATTGCCTCCTGCCATGCATGCGCGTGTAGGTGGGTAGGTTGGCGGTTAGTGGACTGTCACAAGGGCAGTCATGGAAGCCCAAGTCAGGGAGGAGTCTCCTCCCTCTTGGGAAGGCATGGCCGCCACATGGCATCTGCCCCTGCCCATGCCCCTCCAAAGAGACCCCATGGGTCTATAAAATGGTGGACTTTCCCACCCAAAAGAGGACAGATTGGAGGCGATTTCAAGCAACGAAGTGCTGTCCAATTGAACACCCATTTGCATCTTTTTGATTCACCTTCTCACATCCACTAATCTCTTTCGCAAGGGAGGTTATTGGGTGGCTTTTGGAAGCGTGGATCCAACCCAAATCCAACATTTGACCACCTTACACCACCAATTTGCAGACACCCCAATCCTAAGAGGTTTTGGGCCCATCCCTAGTGGATTGGCACCGAAATCAAGTGCCAACGGTGGGAGGCCCACTTGGGCACCCCCGCATTTTCTAAGTTTTATTCTAAAGCATTCTAGATTATTTGTTCATGTTGCATATTATGTTATTCTATTTAGTGAACTCATAGCTTCAATTCCATAACATTTTGATCAGATTTTATCATGCCTTTTGTCGCTTTGTTGTCCCACTAACTTGCAGGTGGCGATATCGAATTCCCGAGGATAGAGGCCAAATTGGGAGAATCCGACCATCTGGGTCATCCCAAAATGGCCCCAATTACATAACCCCTCTGTTTGCAGGTGTTTTGGAGGTCTCGGGAGTCGACATTGGAGCAGTATCACTTCGGCTTTTCCAACACAGTCGAATTCGTCCCACCCAGGGACGAATAGCAGTCAGAATTCGTCCTGCCCAGGGACGAATTCCAGGTGAAGGCAGATTGGCCGACTGTTTCAATGGCAGTGGCCCTCTGGTAATGTCTTCTGACCTCTGTCAAATTTGTAGGTGACTTAGATCCATTTTATTCACTGTATTTGACAATCTTTTGCATGCATCTTTTGGCAATTTCAAAGAACGAACTTTCCTTTTTGTCACAGGTGCTACTAACGCCTTGTTTGTTTCTTTGATTGTAGGAGGAGCAACAAGAAGTGAGGATTCATCGGCATAAGCGGCGGCAACACTTTGGCCCGCCCATTTCAAACGTGGGCATGCGGAAGAGGGATCAATGATCAAGATTGTAACCAAATCCATTTAACGCTCCTAGCCCCTAAAAAGGGAGGAGGCAATTTTGTAACCATGGTTAAAGAGTTTAATAAAAGGGTTGTGACTTCTCTAAATTCTTGTAATTGCTTTCAATCGATTTGCCTCTTTCGTTTAATGCACTTCATGTTTTAGGACTTAAGCGTTATTTTGATTTGAATGCATCGAAGTAGTTTTTCCTTTCTAAAGCTTCCGAAATCTCATGCTTTCAGTGGCGATCATGGTGGGACCCTGTCCCCTGGTTTTAAGATCAAATAACTGATCCTTTTTGTGTTTTGTGCTTGACAGGTACAAGTTTTTTAAAGCATATTGTTATTCGTCTCTGACTGTGACGAATACCTACTGTAATTCGTCTGACCCAGAGACGAATTTTAAATTCGTCTCTGGCAGGGACGAATTCTGTTCTATAATTCGTCTCACAGAGGGACGAATTCCTGCCTGTGAATTTTTAGAACGAGAAGGTCGAAACGACCGGGTCCGAGCGAGAGAAGAGGTAGGGATTTCCATAATCTCTCTTAAATTTTTCTGTTTATGTTTCTGTTTCTTTGGTTGTTTTCAGTTTATCCTGCTTGCTTAGGGAAAGTCATTTATGCTTGTTTCATTTTTGTTAAATAAAATGAATCCCACACACATCACGTGGTAAATTAAACCAAGGAGCTGGTCGTAAGACCCCAACCCTTGAGCAAGACCAACGGTGGGTTCATCACCACCTTGGCTTAGCTTTGCATCCATTTCCCCGATTGTCACTGTTGTTAGGCGTAAATCCTGACGAAAGCTGACCGAGTGTCGCTGGGGTGATTCCCATGCGCACGAGGATAAGTCTTCTATGGTAGGTGTCATTAACAGGACAATCCCCCTTTCGTACCGCCTATGTTCCACGTACCATCTGCTCTCACGTACCTATAGTTTCCCTCTCGTAAGGGCGGGTATATAGAGAGGTTGGTATATCGGCTCGGCAATGGTATATTGAAGGGGCGACCATTTATGGGAGTCATATGAGCCAACATTATGCATTTAAACGTTCTTCAAAACTTGCAAAAACAAAACAAAACATCAAAATGCACTAAACCAGTTTAGGACACACTATTAATCCTTAAAAGAGATAATCACTGTTTGTGTATGTGTGTGTTCATTTCTGCTTAGTGTAACAAAAAAAAAAATCATCATAAACAAAAGATAAAAATCTATGCATTTTGTCACTCGCTCCAAAAAGCTCCAAGGATTCCCGCAATCGCTTGGTCATCCCCAAAAGGCCCCAAAGGTGTCCATGAACCCTTTGGTCAACCCAAAAGCACCCCAAAGGTGCCCATAAGTGATGCAGGAGCATCCAACAAAATATGGGAAATCTTATATTTTTCCCTAAATTTTAGTGCATCTTGTCGGGGCCATAACTTCTCAACCGTAGCTCCGATTGACATGAAATTTTACAGGGAGTTAGTTGGGAGAATTTTAAAAACTAGAGTTGTATTTCCCTAGAAAACCAGTTTTCGGGGCCAAATTCCATCATCTAGGGCCCCGAAATTAGGTTTTAAAATTGCTCACCTAATTTTTTGTGCTTTTTGAGCTGTTCGGAGGTCAATATCTCCTAATGTATTTAGAGTTAGGACTTGAAACTTCATTTTTGTCTTATCTATTGTAAGAGGGATGCGCACACCAATTTTGGGCCCCATATGACTCATTTTCAATTTTAGGGTTTTTAGAGAGACATCATCATGGTGCTCACCCATAGCCAAGCCCAATCACGGGCGGACGCTGTGGGGAATATCCAAGGAGGCACAAGTCACCTCCGGTATAGCCCCAAGGATTTGGTCATACCACCTTGGTGGCCTGACACACAAGGCAGACCCCTCCACACCTTAACGGATAAGGACTATAGGGGCACCCCTTCTAGGAGCACTCCTGTTCAGCATAGCACTCAGCACACACCCTTCCATGAGGGGTACATCCATAGGAGAGCTCCCTTAGATGCTCGCTATGAGTGGTCACCGTGCGATGAAGCGCTAGGTCAACATAGGGTTCGACGGGAGGAACCACATGATTACACTATCCCTCCTTCACCCCCTCTAGTTGTCAGGACTACAAGGACAAATCCAGAGCACAAGGCTCCTCAAGCGGGGCGAGCCAACTCCGCCCATCCCTTTTTCACTTATGAAAGAGAGCATGAGGAAGACCCTTACCTTCCTCAAGAGCAATATACATCGCGGGAGCAATACGCCTCCGCACCTGCTAGCTATCAGGATCACCTACTGAGGCCAAAGCCTCGAGGGAATGCCGCTACCCCCAACAGAGGGAGGCAGCCTATAGAGATCTTGGATCACTATGACCGAGATAGATATCTAGGAGAGGCATCTAGGCCTTCTAGACATGAGGCGGTAGGACCAACTATCTTAGAATCTGTCAAGCATTTCGCACATCGGATGCAACTCACGCAACTTGAGCTAGAATGACAACAGTTAGAGCAATGGTATCTTCTAAATAAAGAGCACCTTCAACACCAGAAGGATGAGTTGTTCCAACACACTATGTAGGAGAAGACTCCAACCCCTCACACGCATAAGACAAAACATTATGAGAGGCACAACCCCCGGGTGCGAGACAAGTCTTCGCGACCTCATCAAGCACCACCCCCAATGCCTCCTAGACATGAGCGGGAGGCCACTCCTATAACCAATGATGGGTGCCTTCCTCAGGAACCCACTCAGGTTTATGGGCCACCCTTAGAAATTCATCAAGAAGCCTCTAAGGAATCAGAGCGAGAAGAAGAGCGGGATGAAAAGCCCTACCAAGGCATGGGGGTGCTATCCTAGCCACCCCTCCATAGGCCCCAAGTTCCTCAACAAGAACCAACCAAAGAGGAGGAGCTCAAATCTCCCGATACATGCAAAGCGCTAGAGCACTTAGAGTCGGTAGAGACCAAGATTTTGGAGCTCCCAAGGCCCAACTTACATGAGGCTCCTTTCGAAGAGGATCAACCTTTAACCGTAGGGCTACCTGATGATGCAGTCCTCCATGTCTCAGAATCTCTAGATTCTGATGAGTTGTACTCACTGGTCGAAGGTGAGGATAAAATAGAGATAGCCCACAACAATCACATGCGACAGCATCGACATCCCATAAATATCGATGAAGCAATTCAACAGATAAACATAATACTAGGGCATGAGTGGCACGTTAACCCACCATAGTGGGACCAAGCGTTACATCCACCACTTTGGGCATACAAAGATCAACTTTCACCCAGAGACCTCATAGCAACATCAATGCCGAGGGTAGACCCTATCCTCCTATCCATGCATAGGGCTGATCCATTCATGCCAATACCTCTAGAGCTAGATCCGAAGCACAAAGACCATCAAGCTGGGGGTACCTCTATCCCCTGAAGAGCCATAGTCCAAACCAAAAGCTCCAAGGATTATCGCAATCGCTTGGTCAAACCCAAAAGCTCCAAGGATTATCGCAATCACTTGGTCATCCCAAAAGCTCCAAGGATTATCGCAATCACTTGGTCATCCCAAAAGCTCCAAGGATTATCGCAATCACTTGGTCACCCCAAAAGCTCCAAGGATTATCGTAATCGCTTGGTCACCCCAAAGGCTCCAAGGATTATCGCAATCACTTGGTCACCCCAAATGCTCCAAGGATTATCGTAATCGCTTGGTCAATCCCAAAAGCTCCAAGGATTATCAATCGCTTGGTCACCCAAAAGCTCCAAGGATTATCGCAATCGCTTGGTCAACCCAAAAGCTCCAAGGATTTATCGCTCCCCAAACCCTCCAAATTTTAATCACTTGGTCAACAAAAAGCTCCAAGGATTATCGCAATCACTTGGTCAAATCCCAAAAAGCTCCAAGGATTATCAAAATCGCTTGGTCAAATCCCAAAAATGCTCCAAGGATTATCAAAATCGCTTGGTCACCCCAAAAGCTCCAAGGATTATTGAAATCGCTTGGTCAATCCCAAAATGCTCCAAGGATTATTGAAATCGCTTGGTCAATCCCAAAAATGCTCCAAGGATTCTTACAATCGCTTGGTCAAATCCCAAAAATGCTCCAAGGATTTCCACAATCGCTTGGTCAAAAATCAAGAAAATTCAAAAACAACAAAAATCATCAAAAACAACAAAAATTTTTGCATCTCATTTCTAGGCATACTCAAATTCATCAATAGAGAGCTCTTCTCGCACTTCATCTTCATATTCACAAAAATCAATCCATCAAAAATACAAAAATATGTAGCTGCATCAAAGCATTGCATCCATACATTGCATATTTGTGGTCGTACAGGTCAAAGGCACCATAGGCTGTAATTGCTCTGCTAGTCCATCTTGTTCCCCACTGTTCCATTTTACAAAAACAACAAAAACACCATGCATTGCTTTTACCACACTAGAGTCAGTGGTCTTTTAATGTATCAAGAGTTTTCGTGATTCAGTCATCATTTTGCTCTTTAGCCATGTAATGTATCAAGTCAAACAGATTTTACGAAGGTAGAGTTACACTTGAAATACACCTTGTTACGTAACATCCCAACACAAATTAAAACACATAAAAAATTCCCAAGTTGTGTGAACGAAAGATGAAACCCGCATGGTAATCCAGGTCACCATAAGCGAAACGGTTATCTTGCTCATCCCCCCGTGCGAATGGTTCCAGAATGCTGAGAATTGACAAAAGGACAAGCTCTTTCCTATCCATTCACCTCCATATACGAGTGGTTTTCACCACTACCAAATCCCAATCATAGTTGGTTCCCAAAGTTGTAAGGATTTGTACTACACGTCCCTGCCAAGGATGGGTAGTCATCCCCAAGACCTAAAAGGATCAACACCATTCACAAACAAAATTCCAACAAATCATCATCCTAACACTTTCCATTCACCTTTGGTCTCCAAGTTGTAAGGATTCGTACTATCCGCCCCTAACCAGGATGGGTAGTCATCCCCAAGGCCTAAAAGATCAATGCCCTTACTCCATAATCTCCATCACCCCCTTGGTTCCCAACGTCGTAAGGATTCGTACTACACGTCCCTGCAAAGGATGCGTAGTCATCCCCAAGGCCACAAGGATCAAGAGCCACTCACCACCAGCCAAACTCACAATACTCAAAATACAAAATCAAATAACAGTGGTTATCACCACTATTCAAAATCCTTGCTCAAAAAGAATTAATAGAAAATAAACAGTGATTTTCATCACTATATAGACGAGCAACTTTCCAAATCATTCAGCCAACAAATATCCTGAACTTGAATCCCTGGAATTCTTAGCATTCGAAAACCATCTAGGTGATCCTCATTACAGGTTTGGTTGATAGCCTATCTGGCAATGGTGGTATCCTACCCGCATGACGATATGTCTGTCACATTCGCTTTGCGTGTGTGCAGACCAATGTTTGCATAAGGATGAGCTAGCTTATGGTATCCTGGATAACACCGCAGATTAATCTAACTAAATACAACAAAGGAGTTAGTGGAGCTAATTAGGTGATCCTCAATACGAGTTCAGTTGAAAGCCCATCTGGCACTGGCGGTATCCCAACAAATACCACATAAATGAACTCAATTGCACACACAGGGATGTGAAATAGCTTGGTCAAAAACAAGTCCGATTCATACCTTGTTCAAAAGTCTTGTAAGATAAAGTACAGTCGTGGCTAGTGAGTTAAAACCGTCTGAGTCTCAAGAAAACCTTAGCTACATTTCTAAACCAACTACGCTACTTTTCATCCTTACAATACCATCAAAAAATACAAAAAAAGAAAAACCACATGTATACATACAAAGTCATGCATCACAACAATCGCCTAAAAACAAAATAACAAAATCCTAAATAGTCTATGGTGCCCTAACCAAACATCACAAATTCATTTCATCCATTTCATTTTGCATATCATATATATATATAAAACATTTGCATTTATCATACCATATACATCCATTAAAATAAGCATGCATCCATCAACATCAATCATTGTGCATAACATAAAATAATGACATATACACAAAGCAAGAAAATCAAAACAACAAAAACAACAAATATCCACAAACAATAGCAATAAAAGTGTAACAAAGGCTGCTCTTGCCCAAGGCATAGAAAATGATGATCGGGGTTTACATTGTCACTATCCTACTCCCTAAGAAGGCTACCATAGCCGGACCGCTCCAGAGGATGGATTTTTGCGAATATTCAACCCCAAATGCGTCACAAAGGGGTCAAACCCATAAAAACAACAAAAAATACAAAAAAACTGCCCCCTTCTAATTTGTTATTATCTAAGAAGGTAAAGATAAGGTCAAAAAAAACAAAACAACAAAAACAACAAAAAATGCAACACAAACACATAGCAATAAGCATTGCGGACACAAGTGCTCTTGCACTTAACCTCTTGGCATAGAAAATCGATGTCGGGGCTCAAATTGTCACTCTCCTACTCCCTAAGAAGGCTACCTTAGCCGGACCGCTCCATGGGAAGACGGACTTTCGACACTTTCACCCCATTATGGCATCACCAAAAGGGTTAACACCCACCAAAAATAGGTCCAAATGTTGGAAAAATTGCACATGCTTAACGATAAACCATCTAAAGGCACCCTTGCACAAGTCATCTTGGGTCAAGCGACTCGTCGCTTTTCTCACGAAGGTCATTCCCTCATCGATTCGTCGCTTGAGGGGGTAGTCACACTTAGTCACCAATCAACAAGCACACACCCAATTAAGGAAAACGACATGCATTCAAAGAATCATTGACAAAGACAATTACGCTCCTGCTTGGGGCGATAAACAAGCAAACAATCAAATTGATCAAACACTTGGCATTCGTGAATCATGAACACAAGGTTCCCCTGTGGACAAAAGGTTGCGCCCTTTGCCTAATCATGACCGATCAATGTCCAAGCTCAAGTCACACCTCACCAAAATAGGTTAATACTTGAAATCAAATTCCTTAGCTCGTCGAAGCAAGGATTCAAGAATGCATGCCCTTTCCATGCTTGGGGCATCAAAAGTTGATTAGGTTACCAAGAAACCCTAATCATTAGTGCTTTGGCTATCTATTTTTGCTCGACGATGCGCCATGCACAGCGCATCCCAAAAAGGGGCATCTGTAGACACCAAAACAGCACCAATCCGATTATGTGACTGCAAACACTGATCGCTTTGACAAACACAGCCCCAGGGCAGCCCTCAGAGGTCAAACAGTGGTCCTAACCACTTTCATAGCAATTTTGTAAGGTCAAGAAGCAATTTGGCACATTTAGACACTTTGCTCAGTATTCGTCTCACCCAGGGACGAATACTAACTGGGATTCGTCTCACCCAGGGACGAATTCTGAAATCATCTCTGGTCAGGACGAATTCCAGGTTTAACGGGCAAAAAGAAAAATGCCGCCAAGTGGCAGCCAAGGACAGTCAATGATTGCCTCCTGCCATGCATGCGCGTATAGGTGGGTAGGTTGGCGATTAGTGGACTGTCACAAGGGCAATCATGGAAGCCCAAGTCATGGAGGAGTCTCCTCCCTCTTGGGAAGGCATGGCCGCCACATGGCATCCCTGCATGCCCCTCCAAAGAGACCCCATGGGTCTATAAAATGGTGGACTTTCCTCACCCAAAAGAGGACAGATTGGAGGCGATTTCAAGCAACGAAGTGTTGTCCAATTGAACACCCATTTGCATCTTTTTGATTCACCTTCTCACATCCACTAATCTCTTTCGCAAGGGAGGTTATTGGGTGGCTTTTGGAAGCGTGGATCCAACCCAAATCCAACATTTGACCACCTTACACCACCAATTTGCAGACACCACCAATCCTAAGAGGTTTTGGGCCCATCCCTAGTGGATTGGCGCCGAAATCAAGTGCCAACGGTGGGAGGCCCACTTGGGCACCCCCGCATTTTCTAAGTTTTATTCTAAAGCATTTTAGATTATTTGTTCATGTTGCATATTATGTTATTCTATTTAGTTAACTCATAGCTTCAATTCCATAACATTTTGATCAGATTTTATCATGCCTTTTGTCGCTTTGTTGTCCTACTAACTTGCAGGTGGCGATATCGAATTCCCGAGGATAGAGGCCAAATTGGGAGAATCCGACCATCTGGGTCATCCCAAAATGGCCCCAATTACATAACCCCTCTGTTTGCAGGTGTTTTGGAGGTCTCGGGAGTCGACATTGGAGCAGTATCACTTCGGCTTTTCCAACACAGTCGAATTCGTCCCACCCGGGGATGAATAGCGATAGAATTCGTCCTGCCCAGGGACGAATTCCAGGTGAAGGCAGATTGGCCGACTGTTTCAATGGCAGTGGCCCTCTGGTAATGTCTTCTGACCTCTGTCAAATTTGCAGGTGACTTAGATCCATTTTATTCACTGTATTTGACAATCTTTTGCATGCATCTTTTGGCGATTTCAAAGAACGAACTTTCCTTTTTGTCACAGGTGCTACTAACGCCTTGTTTGTTTCTTTGATTGCAGGAGGAGCAACAAGAAGTGAGGATTCATCGGCATAAGCGGCGGCAACACTCTGGCCCGCCCATTTCAAACGTGGGCATGCGGAAGAGGGATCAATGATCAAGATTGTAACCAAATCCATTTAACGCTCCTAGCCCCTAAAAAGGGAGGAGGCAATTTTGTAACCGTGGTTAAAGAGTTTAATAAAAGGGCTGTGACTTCTCTAAATTCTTGTAACTGGTTTCAATCGATTTGCCTCTTTCGTTTAATGCACTTCATGTTTTAGGACTTAAGCGTTATTTTGATTTGAATGCATCGAAGTAGTTTTTCCTTTCTAAAAGCTTCCGAAATCTCATGCTTTCACATCCCACCTAGAGTTATGGCGTGAGGAAGTACCAACTCCATCATCCAAAAATCTGTGACATTGAGAGGGTTAGCACCAATGTCTATCCATCGGGGAATGGGTGAAGCATCAATAAGCTCAAAGGGGCCGAGAACAGGACCTAGAGGATATTCTCGAGAAATTGGAAGGGACATGACTAACCGTACATGGGGCTATACATCAATCATCCATTAGGGCATGAATGTTTTGAAGCTCAATGTTCACCTTGTCGACCTATACAAAAATATGCATCTAGTAGTCATAAAAAATAGTAATGTTTACCTTGACCATCTGTGCAAAAATATTTGCATCTAGTAGTCATAAAAAATAGCATACTTGTTAGAAAAATAAAACGTTAGAGTGCAGTCAAACTATGTAAAAATCACTTTGCTCCTAGTTTTCCACAAATGGAATAGAGTACTAATATGAAAAACATTCCACACAGTTCAATATTGTTAGAAAAATCAATGGGGTATCCTAGAAGAGCGTGAGGCCATAAGAAGGGACTCTGCATTAAAGGTTGAAAGAATTCTAGGAGCCATTTACAAACAAGACAAACTCATTGATATTTCCAAAAAATATGGACCACATCCTCAGGTTCGCCATAAAAAGGATAAGTAGGGTTTTGAACACCTAGCTCCTTAAGTCTATTTCCTAGAGGAAGTCCTTGGTGAATAAGAATACAAACAAAAAACTTTTTTTAGGCTCAATATATGAAGCCCAAACTTGGGCAAAATGTAAACTCCACCTTGAGGATGAGGAGACCAAATCCCATTTAACATTCAGTCTATGTGACATGGAGACTTGAGGAGTAATCCAGTTATACCCAAGCTGGGATTTATACTGAATTAGAGGGACCTTCTTAGGCCTGCACCAATTGGACCACCATGGCTTTTGGAACCTCTTATGTAACTTGCTCCAAAGTGAGAAAGGAATATTATCTATGAAAAAATCATAGGTCTGTTTATCCTCATTTTTGAGACTATAAGTATGCCCAAAAATGTCCTAGGGTTTCCAAATCCTGATTTAACATGAGAAAAATCCTTTAGAGATGCAATTCCTTTCATATAAAAATGTTGAGCTCTAACCCATTGAACTTGATCCAATGACATACCTTTCCATGAAATAGCAGGAGACCACCAAACATTCATGTCCTGAAGAGAGGCCCCTAAATTTTGATCCTTTCCTTTCCAATATAGCCAAGTTTTAAGCAACTCCCAAGCTTTTTAAATACTCTTGATAATAAAGGAACCCTAAATTTTTATAAGGATAGGGGCAGTAAGAATATTCTGAAGGCTCAACCCCTTATAAAAAAATTTGCGATAGGGTAAGCCATAAGATAAGAATACTGAATGAGAGTTTTCCAGTTCTCATTACCTATGAGGGATCGATAAATCCATTTAGCACATAAATCAAAACCTTGTCTTTGACAATAAACAAGGCGCATACCTCCACAGGATTTGGGTAGGCAATACACCTCCCATGCAACCCTATGAAAGCCTCTTTTCATACCAAATTTTACCCATAGGAAGTCTCGTAAGAGCTTATCCAGTATCTTATAACAGGTCTTGGAGGTAACCCAATACGAAGAATAATAAACATGAGTGGTAGCCAAAACCTTACAATAAATTTGAAACTTTTCTACCAAATAAAGTTTTTTGATGACCAATAGGATAAATTGTTCTCAACCTTTTGAGTAACATGTTGCCAAATTTGTGGAGAAGAGCCAAAAAAACAAAAGGGATCCCTAAAAATTTAAATATGTCACTTGGCTGGATCCATCCCCATTGATAATGGCCAAGCCAATCAGGTATTGGATCAGGGGAAAATCTATAACAGGAGGTTTTACTCCATTGAATGCTAGAACCAGAGGCCTTATATAATATTATCAAACAGTAAATGGCTGAGGATATGGACTACTCATCTTGTTTAATAGTAAAAAAGGAATCATCGACAAAGTGGCCATTAACCAACTGAAGGCTAGAAATTGGGGAGTGAGGTACCTCTAAGGCTCTATTGAGAAACATTATGTACCAAAAGGTAGCCAAAAACTTCAACATCAAGAATAATGGACTTTAAATTTGAAATGATGCTTAAAATAACTTAAAAAAATTATTCATTGAAAGATCCAATATTACTTTCATGTGTTGGAAAACCACAAATATTAATATGCTTGAACCATATAACAAAGATGATTTTGTTTATCTAGTAGGATCTATGATTGCGAAGGATAATTAAAAAAAAAATGACGAATCACAATCATATATTTTGTATAGAGACTATCAACCAAAAAATATGTCATGTTAATATAGGCATTTGATTATAGCTATTCACATTAATTTGATATAAATTAAAGGAAAAGGTAAGACGAAGAGGTGGCAAATGTCAACTTAAGATGATGAGAACATGTTAAGGACTTAACAAAAGAAGGCCCTAATTTGTAATTTAGAGTTTAGTTTTGTGGATGCTTAAATCCAAAATATCTTATCCCTTGTTTTAAAATTATTATTGCATCTCCATTGTATTTCATTGATATTTTTCTTGGTAAGTATGAATATTACATAAATTTTATGGCTTCTATTAATAATTTAGCCATTAAATCTATTTTTCACATGCTTATTACTTTATTTTGGAAAGGTATATTTGTTTTGATTTTATATATATATATAGATATTAGTAAAGTACTAAATTTCTAGTTTTGACATATTATACCCACTTATTAGTTTTAAAAACATTATTTTTTAGTCGTATTTTAGTTTTGTAAACAAGATTTACTATGAAGTCATTATTTAAATGTGTCGTTGAATTAAGTTTTTTCTAAAAGGTGTATTTTATGAAATATGTTTTTTTGTGTATCTAATAACTTACTTTAAGGGTGAAATATGCCAAGTACAAAATAAATTTATTTTATTAACTTATTATGTGAAGGTTCGATAAGAGATGACTATGAAACTAATGAGATTGTAACTTTTATTAGTAATGAAGTACCACTTATTTTATTTACTTGTAGAATAAATAAGTCATTGTGCATAATTTCTTGTGAAAAACTTGAGCTATGCATGGATTATCCAAGATATATGTTGAAATTATCATTTGATTCATGATCAAGGTCAACATTGTATGATGTAATATTATATAGGCCTAAGAGCATTGATTGCACAATGTACTAATTTTTTGTAATATTTTATTATGTAAGCCCTATGGGCTACAATTAACCTTGTTATGGATAAACCCACATCATTAGAGATTTGGTATTGGTATAAATACCCTCCACTACTCATTTTATTTATTGGAATGTTGTGAATCTTATCTATTGATAATGAAATGATTATTTATGGTTCCTATAAGTACCCACGATCATTTATCTCTTTTCATTTCTTTCATCCTTTATGCTTTCTCTATGCTTTATGAGTGGATGGATTGATTTGTTTATATCTATATAATATTATGAATTCTAACATGGTATCAAAGTTGGTATGAAGTGACATTGCTTGGTTATGTAGAAAGATTTTAACAACATTTGATCCTTCTAAATTTTAGAAAAATTTCTCCTCTTCAAATTTTTAAAACAATTTAATTTTGTATTACTATATCTTCTTACATTATTGTTATTAGAGTACTTTGGATCTTTGTTCAAAAATCAAATTGAATTTTGCATTGTTGCTTTTTTATCACTCTCAATATTGTGGTAAATTGGAGGGAGTGGGAAGGTATCAATTCAAATTTGAATTTAAGTTTCTTTGGCACTCATTAAAAATTGTGCATGCTCACAGGTTCATGTGCTTCCTAGTTGATACTATTGTCTTTGACAGTTGTTGATGGGCTCTTCACAAAGGGTTATGCTTTTTTGACAACACTGAAGAAGCGATGTCTTGGTTATGCAAAGGAATATTTAGGAATTGGAGAGTTGAGGATTTAATTTCTCATGAGGTATGCTTTCATATATGCTCAAAAGCAAAGTAGGTTTCAAAACTATTTTTGAATTTTTTCATTACTACCTAGAAGCATTGCATAATGGCCAACAAGATGATTGAGTAGGTGTAGAAAGGGAGAGGCTTTGAGTTTGATCCTTTGTAATAGCCTCTTTATTTAAAGACAACTATGCATTAGGTGTTACCTATAGGATTATTGATGGAATTTTAATTGTAGTCAATAGTGATCTATTGGAAATTCCTCCCTCTCTAGCACATTTAAACCCTCTGTTCATAAGGTCGAGTCTCTATGAAAGTGCATTTTTGTTGAAGTAGAAAAGGAATAAGGATCTTCATTGGTATCTTAGTCCTTGTTATCTAATAGAGGATTTGCCACCTTGCTTACATCAAGTCTCTTGGTAGGAGAGAGGCTCGAGTTTGAACCTCATGGGAGATGATTTTGGCTTACTTAGAATAAACCATGATCAAAGACTACTTTATGATCGATGTGTCACCTTTGCATGCCACCCAAGATTTTGTTACTATTTATAAGACTCCTTATAATTTAAAAAAATGCTGAAAATATAATAGTTGAGAGCAACTAAAGTGGTAGAAAATAAGGGAAGTGCATAGGGAATCAAAGACGAAAAAATTATAGTCTAATATTTGCTTATTCTTTCCCGATGCTTGGGCATCTATTTTTAATTTTCTAGGGTCCATTAGAGAAAAAAATTCAAAGGCCACAAATTTTGCATATGAAAGCATTTTGAGCCCTTTTTTTCAAACTATATATTCTTTGAACTTTATGCACTAGCACATTACTTCATGGACCTATTGTTGTGTTTGGTCTTGAATTGTATAATATGGATTAGAAAATCCTAGTTACTCATCTTAATGGATAAAATTATAGTATTTGGTCAACTTAAATGATTTACCTACTATGTAGTAAGGATTTATGGTACATCTTTCAAGAAGATAAAGCAATAGTTCTTAATGAAGAAATGTATCACCAAAGAAAAGAGGCACTTGGCCTATTTTCCTTATTGATTGAACCATAGTTACTTTTTCACATCAAAGACAAGAGTAACCTTATCAATGTATGGTCAAAATTGCATGAGTTATTTAGGAAATTTAATACTACTGAAGTAAGTTACTTAGAATTAAATATATTTACTTTTAAATTTGTTGAGTTTGATAATGTTGAGGACTATCATATGAAATTCAAGACATTGAGAGCAAATATTACATCTTTTAGAGGCAAAAATAAAGATGATGTAAAATACATGAAGATTGTCCTTGCTAATATTTTCCTCTCTTTTTAGATGTTGAACCTAATGGTTCATATGATTCCTATGTTCTTGGAATCTCAAAATATTTTTACTCTTGATCAACTTTTTTCTCTCCTCATCTATTTGCAAGTGGCAATGAGTAATTGTGATGGCACTCCACAAATATAAGCTCATGTAAAGAATTTAAATCTAAGGAGGTTGACATATGGGTCCAAGGACTAGGATAAGTCTTCAAAGAAGTCAAAGAATGAAAATTTTAAAGGAGCTAACACACTTTTTAAAGAGGCTAAAATTACAATTTTAGAAAATGAAAATATATTTCGATTGAGGGGGATTCACACATTATCATTAATGTAATTAATAAAATTGAATGTGAAAATTTAATATAAATTAATATTATTACTTGTCTTCATCATCTCTTATTAGAGGTAACTTTTTAAAAATAGGAACATATCTATAAGAAAGGAAATCAAATAACAAATAATTTAACTTCAAATAACAAATAATGTATTTATTAAAAAACTTAAAAAACTTCACCTTTGCATCATCAATATTACATGAATATTATCTATGTATCATTTGAAAAAATTTAAATGGATCTTCTCTTTAAAATGTTAAATAATCTAATCATTTAAACTAATACTATTTAATAAAACCTACATATTTTAATATTTAAAAAAATAAAATTTAAAATATATAAATACCATTTATATAATTTATAATTTAATAAACTCTAAAAAATTATTGACTTGTTTAAATAAGTTAAAAGACCTGCAATGTACATATACATACCTTCTTTAACTTAAAATTCGTGATTATACCTTTTATATAACCAAGCGAATCTAAAGCCGTCCCCAAAACATCAACTAAAATAAAACAAAAGATTTGGTGTGGACGATGAATCTTTAAAGGGGCTGACAATAATTAAGATTAAATAATTTAATAGATTTTAAATATTATTTAATTTTTTAAAATACATTAAAAATTTAGAATATACATATATATAAAATTAATGTTTTCCCATCAAACATTAATTAATATATAAGGGTCCTATGAAATCCAATTCCCCATTTATCAAATGACTCTATGTGAACATGTGGTTGAAGTGGCATCTCATATCTGAGAGTAAGTTTGGCCATCCTTTGACATTGATCACACTATATTACATGCTTGGTTGCATCTTTAAATGGAGAAGGCCAGTAATAACCAACATGCAACACTTTATATGTAGTCTTTTTTCTTGCAAAATGGCCACCACAAGGTTCATCATGGCAAGCCTTAAGTATTTTAGTTATTTCATTCCCAACAACACATCTTCTCATGATCTGATTAGGTCCTATTTTAAATAGGCACCCATAAATCCATGAGAAATCTACACTTTTCTCAATTAAAATATATTTTTAACGAGGTAAAAGTGTAAGGGATACTTTACCAGTGGCTAAATAATTAGCCATATTTGCATACCAGGGTATCTGATCATTCATAAAAAGCAAATGCTCATCTAAAAATTTATTCTCTATAGTTGCATAGTATGGAGGTGTTAATCTGGAGGGAAATCAGCTACCGCATTGTTCTTCCTTGGCTTATCCACTATTGTCACATCAAATTCCTATAAAATCATTAGCCATATAATAATTCTACCACTAATCCTAGGTTTGTTTGTCAAGTATCTAATCATCGAGTAATCAATGTGTACAAAAACTTGATATCATGTGATGTAATGATAAAATTTATTAAGAGCATGTATTACTGTAATAAATTCCTTCTTTGTGAAAGTATAATTGAATTCAACACCTTTGGTATTTTTACTAACATAATAGATGGCATAAAAATCATCACCATGTTTTTATCCTAGTACTGAGCCTATTACATTGTTAGATGCATCAACATATATGTCAAAAGGTATAGTCCAATTTGGACCTCTCAATACTAGAGCAATAATTAGTTTTTCCTTTAAGGTGTTGAATGCTTGTTCACATTATTTAGTTCATACAAACTTAGTATCCTTAGTTAACAATGTGGTAAGATGTTTAGAAATTTTTCTAAAGTCTATTATAAACCTCCTATAGTAACTGAATGATCCAAGGGAAATTGTGGATATCCTTCTATGTTTTGGGAGTAGGTAGTGTTTGAATGACTTCTATTTTTTCCTTTCTACTTTGATCCCATCTACAGAATGTGATGTACTTAAACTATCCCTTCCTACATCAGCATATAACATTTTTTATTTCTTAAGAACATATTATTTTTCTCACACTATTTAAGTGTCTTTTCCAGATTTTCTATGGTGGTTTCAAACTTTTCTCCATATATAGTGAAACCATCCATGTAAACCTCCACAGTCTCTCCAATAATGTTAGAAAAAATTCTTAGAAGTTTCCTCTGCAAGGTGGTAGGTGCTTTACATAGACCAAATGGTAAAACTTAGTAAGCAAATATTTCCCATAGAGAAGTGAAGGTGTTTTTGTCTTAATACTCTTCCCCTATCTAAATTTGATTATATCCACTAAACCCATCTAGGAAAAAAAAAAATTTTTGCCTGATAAGGTGTCAAGGACCTGATCTATGAAGGGTAAGGGGAAGTGGATTTTCTTAGTTGCTTTATTCAACAACATATCCTCATCACTTTCATCTTCCAACTCATCAAGTTTCATGACAGGTTGGATCATTTATAGACCACCAATGTTTTGACTCATTCTCAATTTCTCCCAACAAATTTGCAGATTGTGTAGGTGGATGTATGAATAGTTTCTTTATATTTTGACCATATGAAATGGTCATTTTTCCATCCCTACAAATTATGTAAGCATCAAAAGTTGCCAACCAAGGTGTACCTAATATTAATGGATATCCACCAAACCCAGACTTTGATTGTAGCACTAAGAAATATGCTATATACTCCCATGCATCCATTGTAATAGTGATATCTTCTAGCATTCCCGTAGGGAGCACTGTAGACTTATCTGCCAACTACAACATAATTTTAGTGGGCTTCATATTAGTCAATTTCTATTCTTACATGGTATTCAAGAGCATGACATATATGGCATCCCCTAAATATACTAGTGTGTTGGATAAAACACAACCCTCTATTTTTACATTCAACACAGGGCTTCCTAACATAAGTTTAGCTAATTGACCTACCAAACTGATTGATTTAGCTAGTTTCCTCCCTAGTTTCTTGAGGCACAACTCTCTTATGGCATTGCCATAGATAAATATATCTTTGATAGCCTAAAAGAGAGAGAGTGTGACCATCAAGTTTTTTAAAATATAGAGAATATCAAACTCTATCTGTATTGATTTCTTAGGTTCGTGCAACCTTTGTGGAAAAGGTGGAGCCCATTTTTTATCATTTACAAGATTTTGCTAAATTGTTTCACAAGGATCCTATGCAAATAGTGGGTGTTATCACAAATGCATAGGTGGAGATTGAGATGGAGAGATTTTAGTTTTAGGTTCATATTCTATTGAAGTAGAAGGGTTTTCAGAAATAAATTCTTTGTTTTTGACAAAATGACCATCTGATCCTCTATTTTTAGGTGGACTCATACAAAGTTTCAAATGAAAGTTTTGGAGAAAGTAGTCTAAACTACTATAACTATGTTTCCTTTAGAACCAAAAATTATAATGCCTAATTCTCAAAAACGGTTCCAAAATGTTGACCAAAATATTAGTGAATTTCCTATGTTCAAATTATTGCCTCCATTTAATTTGTCAACCCGAGGTAGCTCGTAGACTTGTGAGTAGTCATGCACAATATATACTTATAATTTCTCCTTCAAATATGAGTCCCTTATATTTATGGTTTGGGAGTATTGGTGTTCATTGAAGTTCTGATTCTAATTTCCAAACCAATAATCTATCCTATGTCTATGAAAATAGGACTTAAATGCACACAAAAATTAAATGGTATTTTGCTAGAAATTACATAAATTAGGGGAAAATAATAGGAAAATAAATTAATCTAAAAAAAACTAAAATAACAAAAAATAAGGAAAATTTAAGGGAATAACTCTATTGTAAGTGGGACCATGCTTCCAGTAGTTTCTGCCCACATTAAATCTTCACCGGATGCTTGTATGATTTAACAAAAAATAACTCAAAAGTCTTTTATTAACAATTGCAACAAAGAATTTACAGGGAATAAATACAAGATATTTGTCTTCAGGGGTGGCCTACATATTTATAATCTATGCGGCCACACCCTATTATAGTTTGGAAAATAAATCAAAATTATGATTCTATTTTACAACCGCTTACATCAATGAAGAAATTGAGCAAAATATTGAGCTTGGTGAGCTATTTCAGCGTATTCTATTTTTAGAGTATGTCTGATATTTGCTTTACCATATTTACATAAATCTTTCACGTAGTAGTTGAAAAATAGGTGACTAGTCATCTTTGACATTGTCCCTAGTCCAATTTCAATGCTAAAACTCCATTTATGCTTGTTGCTGAAATTTTGCTCTATTTACCAACCACAAAGTTGTGCTAGAATTTGGTTTTAGTGGAAATAAAATGCTTCATATGTAGAATTTAGGAAGCAAGTGCCTTGTCTATAGAATTCAGGAAGTAGGCACCAACACGAGAGTCAGGCGTCTAATGAGAATCAAGTGCCAAATGGGTATAGGTGCCTAACGGGGAGCAGGCACCTAATGGGAAGCAAACACCTAACAATTAAGTGCCAAATGGAAGTCAGGCACTTCAAAAGGAATTGGGCACATAAATTCATACTTCACATCGGTGTACCACAAATGTTTTACCTTCATGAAATCATAAGTGCCAGGTCCGAGTGGGACCTTGATGAAAATATGCTAAAACGCAACAATTTCCACAAAATCTACACAAAATACACTTAAATATAAATATTAAATAACATGTAAAATAAAATGTTAAATATGTATATAATTTTCATAAAACATATACATCTACAAAAATAAGTGTCATTGTTTTATAAGGAAAGTGATACAAAAATGAGCATTTTTAGGGCTCGTCAGATATCTCCTTATTGATAATATATATTATCGAGCAAAACACCCTTTATAATTGTTATTTTAGTTACTATATAAAAAAATAAAGAAGATTTTTATTTTAAATTTAAACATATAGTGTATATATTGATTTAGCAATATCTCATGAAAATATCTCTATCTTTTGACAATAACACATTCTTCCTTCTTGCAAATTACAACATATCTCCTTTATTTTGTTTAGGTTTCACTTCCTCTAAATCAAAGTGTATCTATAATTATTTTTGTTTTTAAGCTAATTAAAATGTTCATTATTTCATTCACATTATTGGTAATGGATAATAAAATATTTAAAATAAAATTATACTATTTAAATATAGTAATGGTCAACATATAATACATATTAATTGCTTCTTTAGTTACAATTTATTTTCTTAGAAATAACTATTTGTAATTGATTTCTAATAAACTTTATATAGGATAGCTAGTAAATATATCAATTAAATAATTATAATTATTAGAAATAATTCTTTTTAGATATATAATTTTATTTGAGTCCACTCTTTTAAATACTTTCTTATCATGCTTTCAAAATAAATTGTACATGTATACTAAAATAATTTTTAAGGAAGATTGATGATAACTTATAGTTGTGTTATATACAGGAACTAGGATATTATGATATAGTTTTAGCTTATTAGGACTTCAATATTTTTTTTAAATATAGTATTCTCAAGTTTACCAGTCAATAAGTGCTATTTTGGTTGAGAACCACTATAAATTAATAACACATTCTAAATGAAACATAGAATAGGAACTTAAGTTATATTTTCAAACAAAATGTATATGGATATATTACATTATCTATTTTAACTCAGTTTGTCCTTTTCTTTTTTTATTATGACAAGATAAAAATTATTTATGAGCAATTCTATGTGACATGAATATTTAAATGAAAAATCATATGACTATGTCTTCTACATAAACACATTATAGTTATAATTTGTGTAGTTATATTGTCATTATTTAATTATCATTCATTTTCATATAAAAGTCTAAAATTACAATAAATTAAAAGGATATATGTTATGGTAATTGATATTGCCTTAGAATCTAGTGAAGGAAAGCCAAGGTAAATTATAGAAGTTGAGGCAAATCAAAAAATAGCATTCATAAGAAAACTAATGACTATTATAAGCCCTTAAAGGTCCAAGCCCTAGCATCATACTCAACATAAGAGGTCTAGTGAAAATATAAAGCAAACAAATCAACCAAATAGTGAGCAAAAGGAGGCAACAAGACTGGCCAAAAGATAATAATAAGAATAGAAAGTGTTGAAGACTAAGACATAAATTACAATATTTTATGCAATAGTCTAGGAGCCGGTACTAAAATTAAAAATACAAAGTACATCTCATTCCCTTTCTACTTTGGTTGAAATTGCTCCACCTCCTCTACAACCTCCACTTGAACAACCACCCCACTGTCTATCACTACTAATGAGCTCATTCCCTTTTATAATATGTTGTTGGCAATAATTTCCACATCTCATGTACAAGAAACACAAGTAGCACCAACCAATGTATATATGTAAACCTTTATAAATATGACCTCTATAGCATTAAATCCCTTATCCATGATTTTCTCACCTTTTCAATTTGCTTTTATACCTGCCCTTACTACTGAGCATCCATTACCATAGATATTATTTATTATTTAAAGCATTGAGATGATTACTCAAATATAGGTAGAGTAGAAAGAACCACAAGATGTAGCAGAGTAGGCAAACACTTGGACATATTATGGAATGGATCTAATTTTTGTAGAGAGTGTCAAGATGGTTCCATATCCTAAAATTCAAAAATCCAATTACGAAGATGGCAATAGAGGATTATCATAGCTAGGTGTAGAGATATAATATTTCAGAAATCCCCAAGATAGATACACTTTGATACCTATGCACTGAATAGATATATCATTCCTCCAAAGCAATCATATGGATATAAAGCTTGCAGCTACAAAGAAAAAATTAAGTCTCTGAACCAAAAGCTAAATAAAGAGAATATTGAAAAGGATAGTCTCAACAATGAGATTCTAGAGATCAAACACACAATATATAAATATCCCACTAAAGAACAACTATAGTAGAGGGATGAGAAGATCCATAGATTAGAAGAGCAATTGCAATAATAAAGCAGTAGATTGTGAGCATAGGAAAAAATATTGCAAGAACTAATTTAAAGCTCCAAGGCCATAAATAGATTATGGTAGAAATACAAATATAACTGGAAAAATAAATATACTCAAGGTCATGCGATCTATAAGGATTTCCTAAAATAAATTAGAGGCCAATATTGGATCAAAATCAAAAGTGTCTCAATGAGAGCTTTTCCTTTGGAAAAAATGATAACATTAAAAAATTGATCTAAGATGCCAATGACAAATTTAGTATAGGTTGAGATGATTTGATGAACAAAGTGCAGTAGATAGAGGTTTCATAACGTATGTTGATGAATACAATAGAATACCCATAGATATTCAAGTGCTCACAAAGATACCTATGTAAGTCCACATTTTCATAGATCAAGTCATATCTAGAAGTTGACTAGTTTTAGAGGGAGGAGAAATAATCAGTGTCCTCAAAATAAACACTGATAAAATAAATTTGGCAGCCCAAGAAGTCATAGGTCTTGGCTTTCCAATATTTTGTGATGCAAATAGAGAATTCTATAATGAAAAACAACTCAACCAATGTTTAGACCAAAAACTAAATAATGGAAGGGAGATTGACACACTACGTAAGCCTCTAATAATAGACTAAAGTATTGCATTATTTCATAGTCTCTTTACTCTGCTATCAAAATATGAAGTATTGGCATGAAGATATAAGGACCCTTCCTATGACTGCTATTATTATCTACAAGAAGTCCTTTGCAAATTTGGAGCAAAACATGTCCCTTATCAAAAGGCATGGGATAAAATATAAATATAAGCAAAGGATTGAAAGGAAATTCAATATCAAAATAGATAACATAGGATTGAAAAGAAATAATAATAGCAATATTTTTATTTATAGAAAATTGATAGGAAATTAAATCTCTAGAATAGATAGCAACATTCGTAGCTTTCCATAGCAAAAACAAAATAATCGCATGAAAGAAATTCTATAGATCAGCAATATAATCAGGCTACACTAAATAATGGAAGTGATATTAACACACTATCTAAGCCTCTAAGAATAGACCAAATTAGTGAATTCTTTCATAGGATATTTACTCAAATATCAAAATATGAAGTGTTGGCATGAAGATATAAGAAACCTTCCTATGACTACTAATTCTAGCTACAAGAAGTCCTCTATAAATTTAGAGCAATACATGTCCCTTATCAAAAGGTATGGGATAAAAATTTAGGCTATTTCAACTGCTAGTAGTTCCTTCATTATCCTAAGTAGCTAGTCAATATGGAGAAACATCCAAAGCATCTTTGGAAGGGTAAAAGCAATCTAGTGGTATAGTTGAGACTTAAAAAATAAAAAGTAATTAGAAGATTAACCCATGTATAAAAAAAATTGATTTAATTTTTTGTCTTTTTATTTTCACTCTATCATTTAAGTATTAGGCTAAATGGGT
The DNA here is from genome assembly GCA_028583015.1 of Wollemia nobilis. Classification (NCBI taxonomy): domain Eukaryota; kingdom Viridiplantae; phylum Streptophyta; class Pinopsida; order Araucariales; family Araucariaceae; genus Wollemia; species Wollemia nobilis. The sequence continues at coordinate 289,076 of JAQPPZ010016887.1, read as the reverse complement.
TCTATGCTTCTACAAGTAGAAACTTCCCTATGAGGTGTCAATAATGTGGGTAAAATTCCTAACCCACATCCATCTCCTTAGAAGAAGATTTTTTATTTTTATTATTGAAAGGAAGAAGGTTTTGATAGGAATCCCACAACCTATACAACCAAACACACCATGAATTTTATCAATGGAATGTTTTACCATTTTGTAGAAAGGATATCAATCATTTAAAAAAGTCATAAAAATAGAGGAAGGCAAAGTATGTAGAAATGAAGTGCTTGGGAGAAATGGAGTGATGGCAAGAGCAACAGGAGCAGCAAACGAAGGTGCGACTGGCAGGTCAAGAATTTTTGCACATTTTTCAAGTGGTGTATCACCACTTTTGGGGTCCTCAGGTGGCAGGTTTTCTAGCCGTACTGATGGCAGCCTTGGGGAACCACTAGAATATGAGGCTGATTGTTGCGGTTCTAAGCCTATTAGGGTTTTGATGGGTGTTAACCCCAAAGCACCCCCGTGGTCTTCTACAACCTATGCGGATAAAGTTAGGGCTTCCTCTAGGAATTCACATTTATACATCTCAATTCCTTTCTCAGTATTAGGTAACTCAGTATCCTTCCTGCGTGGATCTATGGAACCCCTTATTTTTGAGGAATCCATATCCCTGATTGAGAAGTTTGTTGGATCTCTGTCAGATATTGAAACCATTCGTAAATGGGCATTGTCTAAATGGTACCTTTCTAGAAACATGGACCTGGTGGTATTCCCATGAGGTTTCTTCATGATCAGACTCAATAATGCCTTGGACTCTCACCGCATACTTATATGCGGGCCATGGTTCTTTGGTTGTCGTAGTCTATTTTTGTGCAAATGGGGTGAATACTTTGACCCCAAAAATTAGACAATCAACTCGGCTCCGATCTGGATCAAGATCCATGGTCTTCCCCCCTAGCTCTTCTACAACGACACCCTCAAAGGCATTACTTAGAACATCAAGGAACTTGTGGGTGTTGATACTGCTACCAAATCCATATCTAGGATGACTTATGCTCGCATCTGCATTCTTGCTAATTTGGACTCAGTCCTACCCACGTTCATCGAAATAACCATTGGTGATTATAAGTAGCATCAAGGCATTGAGTACGAAAACAAACCTGCCTAGTACATTGAATGCAAAACATAGGGTCATCTAAGATCACAGTGCCCAACTTTGAGGAAGGAAGTTCTAAAATACAATGCCAAGAAGATCCCAAGTTAGAACCAAGAGCTTCAGAATAAGCTATAGGCCAAAAAATAAAGCAGACCCAACACCAAGTGCATCCTCCTTCCCACCCTTCTCAAAATTTAAATCAGGTTGGTTCTCTATTTTCTAAATCTAATCCTTTCATCCCTCTTGGTAATATTCAAGATTCTAAAGTGGATCCTAACCCTCAGCCGACATATCCCATTCCCATATCCCTTCTTCATGATAAAAGTGTGATGCAAAGTGAGCCCTCATCACCTTCCCACTCAGGACCTTCCCATCCACCCCCCTTGCCCTCTATACCTTTCTCTGCTGGACTTGGTGGTTTTTGTGTTATTTCTATGGCACCATTAAAATCCTATACCTCACCTCTGATCCACTCATCCCCCCCTCAGCCTTTCAAATCTGGTTGCCTCTCCCTGTCCATCCCCATTTCTATATAGGCAGTCTGTCACAACCCCTCTCTCCAAAACCCTCCTCAAGACCTGCCTCAGGAGCCTCAACCCATCCAATACCTTCTTCCTCCCCATCCCAGGTGTCACCCAAACATGCATCCACCACAAATACAGGTAGTGAGAAAAGGAGAGGTAGACCCTCTAACATTGAAAAAAGAATCAAAGATACTGAAGATGCCATAGCTAATGGCCTCCAACCAACCATCTTGTCTTGCATTCCTGACACGTCCAATGTGGAACCTTCCTCCGATGGGGAAAAAAGAAACAAACCAACTCCTTCTCAAGGGAGAGGTAGAGGTAAGAAATCCTCGTCCAAATCATCTAAATGAAGATTTTTTCCTGGAACGTAAGAGGCCTCAATGGGACTATAAAATAGAGGACAGTTAGATCAATCAGAAAAGAAGTTAAACCAAATATCATGCTACTATAGGAAACTAAACTGGATGTGCAAAGTAGTATAAATGTTTGCAGATCCATATGGAAGAACAACAATTTTGCTTTCAGCCCATCCCAAGGTGCATCGGGAGGTTTTTGTGTCTTTGGGACCCAGAAACCATTGAAGGTAGAACTATTGCCATCTCAGACAGAGCCATCAACATTATTTTCACCAAAAAAACAACAAACATCCAGTGGATCAACACCAACATTTATGCTCCTAACAACTCTCCTAGCAGGAAAACATTCTGGGACATCCTCACAGCTATGCGCAAAATTTTTGAGCAATTTCCTTAGATGATTGTGGGAGATTTCAACTTCCCCCTCTTCCCATACAAAAAAAAAGGTGGTATCCCCATCACTCCCAGATGCACTAAGGATTTTAGTGAGTTTGTTAACAACAATGAACTCATGGATGTCCAACTCCAAGGATCAAACTATACTTGGAGCAATAGAAGACCTGGCAACCAACTTATTCAAATCAGGCTCGATAGGTTCCTTATGTCTAAAGAGATCATCAACCTTTTAGGTGACAGTAACCTCTCTGATCAACCTAAAATAGGGTCTGATCATAACCCTTTGATCCTGGATTGTAACCGCAAAAGGCATCCTTACAAAACTCCATTCAAGTTTGAGAATATGTGGTTAAACCATCCAGATTTAAAAAGAGCATTGATGAATGGTGGCAGCATGACCCCCCGACAACCCAATGCCAAGATTATACAGGAAAATCAAGTTTATCAAATTTAAACTGAAAGAGTGGAACAGTAATGTCTTCGAAAATATTTTTTGGGAAAAAAAACTCATCGAGGAGGAGCTTCAAAGAGTTGATCAAATCATCCAAACCGGAGTCCCGGGACCTGATATCTTTCAGCAAGAAAAATCCCTCCTTGTTGATTTCCACAACAACCTTGCCATGGAGGAAGCATTATGGAGGCAAAATTCTAGAGCGCTATGGCTAAAGGAAGGGGACAAGAATACTAAATTCTTTCACGCCTCCACGTTGAGACATAGGAGCTCAAATTGCATCAGAAAAATCACTAATACAGATAGATCTGCTATGAATGACATTCAAGCAATTAGAGAAGAAGTTGTGTCTCACTTCCAAGATATTCTTGGCCCTAGTCTCCCGTGTCCCCCCACATTAAAAATTATCTACTCCAAAACATACCTAGCCTAGTTTCTCAGGATTTCAATGACAGCTTGCTTAAAGCCTTCACTGATGATGAAATTCAGGAGGCCTTATTCGCTATGGAGCCGGACAAAGCACCAGGGCCTGACGGCTTCCCCCCCCCCTAGTTCTTCCTAGCACTTTTGGGACATTGTGGGCAAAGAGGTCAAAATTGCAATTCAATACTTTCAAAGAGCCAAGAAAATGCCTAGAGAGGCAAATGCCACCTTCATTGTGCTTGTCCCAAAATCCCAAACTTGCAAATCTTTCTCTGACTACCGGCCCATTAGTCTCTGCAGTGTGATCTACAAACTCATAACCAAAGTCATGGTAAATAGGCTAAGAGACATTCTGCCCTCCATCATTGACCACTATCAAGGTAGCTCGATCAAAGGCAGGTTCATCACTGACGGGGTTATTGCTGTCCACGAACTGGTCCACTCAATTGCCCACAACAAAAATCCAAGCATGCTTCTCAAACTGGACATGAATAAAGCATTCGATAGAGTGTCATGGCAATTTCTTCTTGAGGTCCTCCATAGATTTGGCTTCCATAAAGAGTGGATAGACTTAGTCAAAGAATGCATCTCCACAACTTGGTTTTCCATCATAGTCAATGACTCTCCGACGGGGTTTTTTAGAGCTTTAAAGGCATTCATCAAGGTGACCCCCTATCCCCTTTTCTTTTCATTATTATGGCTGAAGCGCTTGGGAGATCTCTATCTACTGCCTATTCCAGAGGGATGATTTTAGGGATCAAACCCGCCATGGTTTCTAGGGCTATCACCCATCAATAGTTTGTTGATGACACGATCCTTGCTACTTCTTCTTCTATTCCTAAGGCCAAGATTATCAAAATGATCCTTAATTACTATGAACTTGCAGCTGGTCAGAAGATAAACTATAACAAAAGCAGTATTGTATTTCCTTAACACTCCCATCATCAGACAAAATAGAATTGCTGCAATTCTTGGGTGCAACATTGCCAACCTCCCCACCAAATACCTGGGTCTACCTCTGTTTCATGGCAGGGTTTCTCTGGCAATGTGGGCCAATGTCCTTGAATGCATCAATAGGAAACTTGTCAGATGGAAGAGTGGAATGCTCAACCAGGCAACAAAAGCCACCCTGGTTCAAGCCTGTCTTCAAAGTATACCAATATATTTTCTATCCATATTCAAAGCTCCAAGGTCCATATGCAGCAAAATCAAGCAAATTCAACACAGATTTCTCTGGGCAGGCAACAAAAATTGGAACAGGTTTGCTTTAGTCGCTTGGGACAAAGTTTTCTCAAGGAAAATGAATGGAGGCCTTGGCTTTAGGAAAATCAATAGAATGAATGATGCTTTGATTGTGAAACAGGCCTGGAGAGTGGTCATTAATGATAATTCAACCTGGATAGACATCATTAAAGCTAAATACCTCCATCATTTACCTTTTATGGGTGACCATCACCTCCCTCCTGGCTCTTGCTTTTGGAACTCTCTTGTTCAGACCAGGGACATCATCAAAAAGGGTTACGTTGGAGGCTAGGCTCTAGGTCTAATATCAACTTTTGGGATGACCCGTGGCTCCAGGACCAGCCACTAAGTAATGACCCTAACCTTTCTATCCTAAAGCCTTTCATGGATACCATTTTTGGTGAATTTATCACTGATTTCATCATCTAGGGCCCTTCTAGAAGGCAGTGGAAGGACTTGCCCATCATTAACTTACCGATCCAGATGACTTAGAATGCTATACAACTGCAAAGCCTCCTTCGTGTCCATATCATCCCCAACTCCAAATTGCCTGACACCCCAATCTGGAGTCTCTTTTAAGCCGGTACCTACTCTGTCAAGTCAGCCTACTATAGTCTTGAGCCTCATGCTACTAGTTGGGACATAACTAGAATTGTTTGGGGCAAAAACATCATACCCAAAGTGGGATTTTTCTCTTGGCTGGCCTCCCAAAACAAAATTCTTACCATGGATAATCTCATCACTAGAGGCCTTCCTATCCACAACTGGTGTGTCCTCTATAAATCCAATTGGGAATCCGTAGACCACTTGTTCTTAGGATGCCCTTTCTCCTAGGCTGTGCTTAACTCAGTTTTTGAAAACTTCAGCTTATCCATAGTCCTCCCGATTGCCACTCATCATATTTTTCAACAGTGGCCTAAACCTTTCAAAAATAATCAGCTCAGCTTCCTCTGGTGTTCTTGTCTCCACCATTACCTCTGGTAGATATGGTTAGAATGCAACTCCAGAATTTTCAAAATCCAATCCATTGATTTTCGTAGAATCACCCTAAAAATCCTTTCCCTGGAAATTGAGAATGCATCTGTGGTCTCCTCCCCTAAAGCTCCCCCTGGCCTGGAGACGTCCCTTGCCAGTAGATTTAATCTTACTAACATTTCTAGTGCTCCTCATTTTTCTATCAATAGGTCATCTATCAGGTGGATTCCCCCACCGCTTGGGTGGTTCAAACTCAACTTCGATGGGGCAGCTAAAGGAAATCTAGGCATCGCTGGTGGGGGAGGCATCCTCAAAAATGATGAAGGGAAAATATTATTTGCTTTCGTAGAGAACCTGGGGACTCAGACGAACAATATGGCCAAAGCCAGAGCTCTTTTTCAAGGCCTCCATCTTATTGACAACATGGACATTGACCACTTGATCATTGAAGGGGACTCTCTCATCATAATAAATTTTCTCAGAGGTAATGCCAACCCTCCCTAGTTTTTGGCAAACATTCTCCATGAATGCAAAGCTTTCATAGCCAGATATGCTCACATTGTCATCCAACACCAATACCGGGAAGGGAACAAAGTGGTGGACTGGCTAGCCAACAAAGGGGTAACAAAAACCACTATTCAGGTGTGGAGGAACTCCTTTCCCCACAACCTTAGAACTGACCTCTCTAGACCCGATGTCTGTACTCTCTAATTTTCTCATGGTGGCATTCATTCTCATGGTGTTTCATCAGGGTTTCTCAACCAAAGGGGTGGTCCTTAATGCCAAGTGGATTAGCCTGGCCACTATGGCATACTATCAAAGGCCACGTATCACTTCCTCTAAGCTTCACAACACCCATGGCAAGATGTCAAAGCCTTATCAGCTCAATCATGTTAGTCTCGGGTATACGATTATGATGAAGTGGCAGACCTTCATAGGTGGATATTGGCTCTTGGGTTCTAATCATCAATGGCATAGTTTCGGTTTTGGAAGGGGAAATATGTCTCTCCTAGGGCTCTTCACCGTGGTCTGACTCACCTCACCCACCCCCACATCCCCCATATTCACAGCGGCCCAATTCTCAACTTTGGCACAAACCCCATCCATGCTCACCTCGATAATTACCACAACTTTGATTTCCCCACTTTAGTGTTGGAAGTCATCATTTCCTTGACTACCATCATTCCTCACTTTTGGGCCTTTCTTGAGTTCAAGCCCCCCAATGCCCCTCGTTCGGTGTGTGTGGCTTCATTCGAGGCCCCCATACCAACCAACACCTTGGCCCCAATGACTTGGCATCCACTTCTCCCCCTGTGCTTTCGTTCCTTTCCATTTTTGGGTCCAATGTCAACAACTCCCTTCCTGTCCAACCTATCAGACACTGCCACTCCCATATCCAAGTCCCCATCCAACCCATTTCCTTCACCAAAGTCCACCTTGTTTTTCTCCTGGGTAACCTTTGGAATCATGTCTGGTTTAGAATCCCATGTGACTACCCTCAACCGTATTTTTATTCCAAACATGTCAGTTTTGTCAGGCACAAAGTTTCTTTGTTTGAAGCTACGTTCAGTGTGCCCCCCTCTTCCTGCATTAACTCCCCTCTATTTTCGATGGCCATCATAGAACCAGAATCCCTCATCCTGGAGGATGATATCCATAAACTCTTCTTTAACCATGGTTTCATCCCCTTCCTCAAGAAATTTAGAGGGCACGATGAGGTAATTACCAAAGACTTTGCCAATTCTTGGGTTAATGGGTAAGTCTTAGTTAGGGGAATGAGATTCTCTATTTCTACTGAGCTGTTAGCAGAAATCACAGAGCTCCCCAATGAAGGCTTTAAGCTCCACAGAGACAACCATTCCGTTCAAGAGGAGCTAAAGCATTTTGTGGATAGAGGAAAGAAACTAGTGAGAGATGACAAAGGTATCATTCATGAAAAGCTTTCGGATCCCTGGTGTAGAGCCCTAATCCCTGTCATGCAGTATATTATGGTTGACAAGGTGGATGAACCGGTGAGAAGTTTCCACCTTGCCTTTCTCAACGTGCACCGGGATATTAAAGAGGTCAATGTTCCAGAATATCTAAGATGGTCCATAGAAGTATCGATTGAGAATTACCAGAAGAGGGTGGACTCACAGATTAAACACCAAGGTTTGTTCCTGGTCATTTATGACCACATGTTGCATAAAATCATCACCAATGTTGAGTCGAATCCCTTCATGAGCACTAATGAGGAGCCTATTGAGGTTGATGCGATAATGCAAAGTCGTAGCTCCAACAACTACAGAAGCAAGAGAAACTCTGGCAGTAAATGTAAGAGCATCGAGCAAATCACTTCTGAGAGCACCATCCCAATCTTGGAGTAATCCCTAGTGGATGTGAGAGCGATGGCCACTTCCAAATGGGACCCCTCAAAAATTTTGATGGAGATGTTGGAAAACATCTACCAGTCCCATGCCAAGGCTCTTATTGGCCTTGATCATGCAATCAAAGTTTCAAAAGCTATTATGGCTAGCAAGTCCAAGAACTTTCAGGTCATCCTCCCCATTGAAAATACCAAAGCTGGTGATCTGTAGTAAGCTGGTTGATTTGTCCCTTGTTATGGTTGGGGTTTAAAATTTTTTTTGGTTTCTTTGTTTTCTTTCCAACTTCTATGTTCATCTTTTGATGCTTTATTGTTCCAGTTTAAATCCCGTTAATCTCATGTGTTAAGCGGGAGGTTTCCTTTTTGTCCCGGTTTGTCTTTCTGGTTTGCTTGTACAAGGTTCAGGGACCCTTTCAAAACCCTTTCTACCAATCAAAAAAAAAAAAAGGTAGGCAAAAATGATGTTAAATTTTTCTAAGTGTAGAAAGCTATAAAAACTCTAAGGTGATGATATTAGCAATGAGCATGAAATCATCTAGCACACAATAGTTGAAGGCAAGAGATTATAGATGCTAATGTTAGCAAACTTGACTAGAAAAATAAGATGCTAATGTTAGCAAGGGCCTAATAAAAACCTGGTGTCTAACATAGCATGAAGAAGCATCTGATACATTAAGAGAATTTTTTTCTAAGTATGGATGGAAGCCCAATATGTGACATACTAGAAAATTCTACTGGGAATAATAAGTTTACTCTACAAGGAAAATACATTGCTAGAGAATTTTGGATGCTGATACCAATAAGAGTATCATAAAAACCTGATGTAACAAAAGAAATAATACAAAAAATATTCTAAGGCATAGAATATGACAAACATTAAAGAATATAAATTGCATACAACACACATTAATAAATAACTTCACTTAATGTGTGTAATGTGTGCAGATTTAGAATAGAGTTGAGATAAATTTATGCATGTAATGTGTTCAGATTTAGGATAAATTTGAGATATATTTGTGCATGTAATGTATGCATATATAAGATAGAGTTGAGATAAATTTGTGCATGTAATATGTGTAAATTTGGGACAAAGTTGAGATAGATTTGTGCATGCAACGTGTACATATTTGGATCAAAGTTAATTAGAGATGTGTACCAAATTTGGAGGTAGCTATATTAGTGGGGATAGAGTTTTATAATCAAACCAGTGTTGGAGATAGATTTCTCCTATGGATAGACTTCCATGAAATAGACCAACAAGGGGATAGATTTCTCCTATGGGTAGAGTTCCATGAACCAGACCAGCAAGGGGATAGAGTTCTCCTATGGATAGAGATCCACGAACCACAATTAAGGAGATAGAGTTCTCCTATGGATAGAGGTCCACAAACCTGAGCATATGGGATTGATATCTCCTTTAGAAAGAGGTCCATAAATATTGTAATAAGGAATTGGTTCCCAAGATATTTGTTGAGAAAATTTAGAAGAAATATTTTCTTCGTGGACGTAACCCACATTAGATAAACCACGTTAAATTTGTGTCTCTAATGCATGTGATGATTTGTGCATTGCATTGATATTGTTATTGATGATATTGGTTGATACTTCTTTGGAGAATTATTGTAACTGATACTATTGGGAAAGAAAAGTAAAATTTTATCTTATACTATTCACCCCCCCTCTCAGTATAAGTATGTGTTCTTAAAAATTCTTTGGAAAATGTGAATGTGATGAAATCATTAAGGTCAAAATTTAAATGGGAACCCCCTCTAGAAGGTTGGATCAAATTGAATGTGGATGGTTTTGTGAAAGGAAATCCAAGGCATGCCAAAGTAAGTGGATTTTTTTAGTATTCTAGGGGGTGGTTGTGCAAGCTTTTGTTGAACCTCTATCTATTCAATACAACCATTTTGTAAAGGCTTGTGACTTCTTCAGAGGAGCTAATTTAATCAAAGAAAATTGATATAGAAACATTATTATGGAAGGGGATTATTTAAAACTAATATTTTTTTTGAAAGAAAGATAGGAAGTTGGATGGATCATAGGAGACATGATTGTAAAAATGAAAGAGATATTGCAATCATACCATATCCTTCAGTTGAAGCATGTATTATAAAAAGAGAATGAAGCTACAGACTTACTGTCAAACATGGGGTTGGAGGAAAATGATATTATCATATGGAAATATAACATCCCATATCAACTTATTGAATCTATGACAAAGAAGAAGCCAATATTATTTTATGAAAATCAAAACTCTAGTTTTAAGTAGTTAGAACTTTTAGAACATATCTTGGAATGACCTATTGTTGGTTGAAAATGATAATGAATTTGGAATAGGGTAATGATGGAGAAGAAGATGATTCTCCGAAGGAATCGATTGAGGCTATTGGGGGAAACCTCTCTTTGGAAAATCATATGAGAGGTTTGTATGAGGAACAGACTAAGGTAAAGGAATTTTTGGTAAAGTAAGGATGGATATAGGAAAACATAGTCCTGTAAGACTGAATAATGTCATTGACCCATACCATAAGAATTTTGTACCAGTAGGGCTCCAAGTGGACCTCTTTCTGATGAAGGACTTACTAGGTTCCATAAATAAAACTTACTCTACGCTAACGATATTGGGCCATGGATTAGATTTTAACATGGAATCAACTAAGGATAGTTGGAATTTGAAGGTTAAATAGGGGTTTTCTGAGGTGGCTGTCATTCTTGCTAATTTGTGTAGAGGAGAAAGAGCCCCAATTTAAGGTTTTTATTTTTATTGGTTGGTGTTTATTGATTCACTTTTTGTAAGTTTGTTCTTCTTAGGTGTTGTTTTTTCAATCTATTTATTTGATAGATAGGTGCTTATGGTTTGTAATTTCTAGTTGTATGTTGTCCAGGTGGACTTGGAACCCTATTTCTAATTTTCATTTATTTTATTTATGTAAGGAAGTTTCCATAAAAGGGATGGGGCCCTTTCAATCCCCTTCTTAACCTATTAATAAATAATTGAAAAAGTAAATAAAAAATAATATTAATAGAGAAAAAGTAACACAAAACAAGGACATATATCTATAGTTACCAATTATCTCTATAACTAGAACAAATACGATAATATACAAGAAAAACAAAAACAAATATAAGTGGAGGTATAAATACCAACTGTGATGCAATACATGAATCCTAGTCATATTCAAAATTGATATTAAATACCAATTATAGTACAATACATGAGTTTTACTCTTTTATTTTTGATAATATTGGAATTCAGTGTGTCTTGCCTAAGTTCTTGAAGGATTGTGTTCATCAAAGAGCTTCTCCTTTTTTCGCCCCCTAATTTAAGCACCTTCGAAAATTCTTGGTTCTGCATTTAGTGTGGGGTTTTTGGAATGATTGAAACACTCAAAATTTTAAGAGCTACAAAAGAGACGCCTTTCATGTCAGTCTGAGAATACTTTGGGGTGTTATGGAGAATATCTCAATTTTCCATGATCTTGAGAAAATCCACATTAAAAGAGGTCCTGATGGATTTGTCTTGGATGCTTTAGGTTTTCTACGTATTGTCTCTGGTTCATTTCTTCCCAACCCGAGGAGTGTGGTTAGGTGGTCCCTCCTACCAAAAAATGGATCAAATTAAATTTTTATGGCACTTCAAAAAGTAACCTAAGGATTGCTGGTGCAGGAGGGATTATCAAAAATTTTAAATTTAGATCTGGTGATGACATATTTCTTGGAAATCTTCCTATTTTGTAGAGTTTAGAGCCATGTTTCAAGGTATAATATTGTTTATGGATTTGGGGGCTCTATATGCAGTGATTGAAGGAGATTTTTTGAATGTCATTAATTTCCTAAAAGGAATAATCTCACCCAGTTGGAAGGTGGTAAATTTGATGTGGGAATCAAGGAGAATTATTTACCTTTCTAGGCAAGTTGAGATTCAACATATTTTGAGAGAAGGTAATTTAATAGTTGATTTTATGGCCAATCTTGTTTCTAGTCGATCGGGGCTCTTGTTCTAGAGAAGTGACTTTCCTAAGGATCTCATTAATTATATACATGATGATCGTTCTTAATGACTATCAAAGTGTCGCTTGTTATTTAAATTTGAGTTATGTGAGCATTATCCTTTTTGTGCATCAGGTCCTCTTCATATATTGGAGTCCCTATTGGTATTGTCCTCATCTCATCCCTAGTGCGTGAAAGTTGGTGATGCCTCCATATGGTTTGAATTCAAATTAAATCTACCTCCTTCGGTGCATTTATTGGATGAATGATTCTCTCTTTGGTTACCTGCCCAACTACATCATTTTGTGAATTCCTTTTGGTCAGACGAGATGGTGGTTATTTCACGTCCTTTTTGAGGTTATTATTACGCTTTTGTGGTTTTACACCTTCCTATTCCTGGTGCCATGGTTGATGAAATGTTTTATTCCTTGTTCTTTGTTGTCCATTTATGGGAGGATTGGTTTCTAGATGGTGATTTTCCTTTTTTGAGGGAGATTATTATTTTTACTTATTTTCCTAGATGGATATCCTCTGTTAGATTATGGATAATGGTTTTCCCATGCTATACCGAAGGCTGTATGGAAATAAGATATGGCCTAATCTTTCTTGTTTTTGAGGTTAGACCGAGTCATCGTTATATGCTTTGGGACCAGATAGATTTGACTTACCTTATGCTTTGGTTTCATCCTTGATTGGATTATAGTGTGCGTTATTCCAACTTTTTCATGATATGGGCTTGTGGCCATATTTTATTATTCGGTCTTGCACGGTTGAGATGTCACAGTTGAACATATTTTTTTAAGGTGATGTGGTATCCTTGTTGGTCAAGATGGTGTTTGGTCTATTTTCCCTTGGTAAATTTCATCATAGGTAAAGCGAAGATCTCTAACCATAAATATTATCCTTTGAAACTGCATTTAGAACTTGCTTCACTAATTGTGGATGAGGAGGTTAAAATGATCCTTAAATAATGGGGTCTTCTTAGTTGTCTACAAAATTTCCATGGTCATAATTTTTTTCTCTCGATGTGGATGGCCCATTCTTGGAAGGATGGTTGGGTTAAAGTAGGTAATTGGACTTTTGAGATATCAACTGAGTTGATCAATAGAATCATAGGTCTACCTTTGGATGACGTGTGGTGTAATAGGGAGAAGCACTCACATTTGGATGAACCCTAACCATCAGGGTCCGGCTCTATTGGTGTTTGAATAGTTTTCTATTGAACAAGATTTGGTTGCGAATGAAATTTTGAAATCTATTTAAGGTCAGTTAATTCTAAAAAACTAATTTTTGAAGTGGAGTCGGTAGGATCCAGTGATATCTAGGTTTGTGATGATTTTTATTCATTTTCCTTGGGGACTGGAAAAGATAAAATTTCTATAAACATTCATGTTACTACTTGTGGTGTTAAGGGGAAGGCTTGGTCATATTGTATGAAGAGTATTGATTCTCTAAATTTCTCTTTGGATGAGATTCATGTACCCTGTAACACGTATGGGGTTGGTTTCCCATCCTCAGTATGGGTGGGAGCTCAACACAAAATTCTAAATGGCTTTTGGATAAGTCGACTAGCAAGATTGATCCACATTTTTTAGTGAATCATTTGGATGTTGATCTATTGCGTAGAGATTTTTTTAAGTTGAGGTTAATGAGTTTTATTTGCTTGGTGTTGTTGATTAAGGGGCACCAACTGTTCTCACAATCTAAAAATGTAGGAAATTAAACAACGTATCATTCTAGGGTCTCAAAATTATTCTGGATTATTCTGAGGAAGTTACTTGAATGGTGGATGAAACCATTAAAGGCCTAGAAACGGTTGTAAAGTTCCATAACTAGATTAGTTCTATTTTCTATTGGGTTTGGGGGTATTCCTGTGGTTTTACCTTTTTTATTGTTCAAAATGCTTGGTCTTCTATTGTTCTCCCCTATTGTGTCGGGTTGCTTGGTTTTGGTTTTTAGGGTATAGTTCTTGCTCTTTGTAGTTTTTTCCTAGGGTGGAGGTTTTGTTCAGGGTTGAGGGACCCTTTAAAAATCCTCCTTTATTAATAATACCAAAAATGAAATTGACATTATATACTTCATGGATCACTCCATAAGTTGGTCAAGAGCATAAGGACTAAATAATATTACAACACAACATAATATTAAGTGTGGACTATAGGAAAATATTATATATTTCAACATCCCCATAAATTTAAATACGATCATAAAAATTAAAATCTTCCACAATAGGTTGATCCCACAATCTATTAAAATTCACCTTGGGCATGGCCTTGATCAAGGTATCTCTAAAATTATCTTCTAAAGGCACATACACTAGATCAAATTATCCCTAAAAATAAAGTTACCAAATGAAGTGCATCCAAATATCAATGTCCTTAGTCTATTGATGCCCCACTAGATTATAATATAATTCAAAATTTCTTATTTATAAAAAACAAAATATTGTGATCATTTGAAGAAGGATCCAATTTCTCTAGAATCCACATACACTTAGGATGCTTCTTTCCTTGGAAAATATAATAATATTTTGCTTCCATGGAATACAAGGATACGGTATCATGTCATTTAGAACTCCAAGAAAGTCATCATGATCAAGGAGGAATATATATATATAGATATATATGTATATATAAGTCATAAATATATAGGAGTTGTGTTTTTATTGCGTGGGAATTGATCCTAAAGTTAAATATTTGAAAACATTCCATTGAGCCTAAAAAGAATAGTTTTTGGATAGTGCTTATTTTATAAAGGATTTCTTATGAGATAATGATTGCAACACATAAATATTGGGTCTTGAATATTGTCAACATACCATAGGCCTAATAATCTAAAGCTCATATTTGGTTTTGATCTATGACATAAGAGATGTGGATGTGGATCTACTCTCAAGGCACCTTTTCACTTAGATGCTATATACATTTAATTTGAATTTACTAGGTATTTTTTATATCAATTAAAATAGATTTCAAATGTATGTCATATATGTTGAAATTCATAATATGTTTTACAAACATCACAAAACCTCCATTTAACATAATCATATGCAAAATAGGGAATAGAGTTAAATAAAAGAGTATATAGACAAAAAATAAAGAAAGAGATAAATGACATAAATTAAGAGAACAAATAAGGGATAGGTGCCTATGGGTATTTCCATGATATTTTCTTATATCACACTATTGTAAACATGAAAAATCATTGGGGGATTTATAGTGATGCCTAAAAATCTCAATGAGTAGTTAAGCTTAAGTTGACTTTAAGATTAACTTACAATAATAAAATAATATAAAATCACACCCTTTATTCAAGGTTATCCATAAAGGTGAATTATCCAATATCACTAAGGGTGAATACATGAAGGGTGCCCTTAGAATTATATCAAGATTCCCATAAGATTACACATACTTTCCCATAAGCTAACATAGAAAAATACCCATAAACTTACATATAAATATGACCATAGGGTTATATATA
Source organism: Wollemia nobilis (assembly GCA_028583015.1). Taxonomy (NCBI): domain Eukaryota; kingdom Viridiplantae; phylum Streptophyta; class Pinopsida; order Araucariales; family Araucariaceae; genus Wollemia; species Wollemia nobilis. Next base: position 273,736 of record JAQPPZ010016887.1, on the reverse strand, counting down.
AAATGACCATAATATTACATCGAGATGCTCAAATGATTACATAATACTTGTACATATGCTACATTAAGAAAACTTATAGGTACTTCATCACTATCGACCTTTGCTTAATAATATTCAATTACAAATATTTAAAACCCCCCCATAATTTAATCCAAGTGTAGACACCAAAACAACACCAATCCGATTATGTGACTGCAAACACTGATCGCGTTGACAAACACAGCCCCCAGGGCAGCCCTCAGAGGTCAAACAGTGGTCTTAACCACTTTCCTAGAAATTTTGTAAGGTCGAGAAGCAATTTGGCACATTTAGACACTTTGCTCACTATTCGTCTCACCCAGGGACGAATACTAACTGGGATTCGTCTCACCCGAGGACGAATTCTGAATTCGTTCTCTGGTAGGGACGAATTCCAAGTTTAACGGGCAAAAAGAAGAATGGCGCCAAGTGGCAGCCCAGGACAGTCAATTGATGACTCCTGCCTCGCACGCGTGTGTGGGTGGACAGATAGGCCGTTAGAGGACTGTCACAAGGGCAATTATGAAAGCCCAAGTCATGGAGGACTCCCCTCCCTCATGGGAAGACATGACCGCCACATGGCACCTATGACCAACACATGGCGCTTATGCTTCCCTCTCAAAAGAGACCCCATGGGTCTATAAAAGGTGGGACTTTTCTCACCCAAAGAGGACAGATTGAAGGAGATTTCAAGCAACGAAGTGCTGCCGAGTTGAACACCCACTTGCATCCCCTTTGATTCACCTTCTCACATCCACCAATCTCTTTTGCAAGGGAGGTTGTTGGGTGGCTTTTGGAAGCTTGAATCTGACCCAAATCCAACATATGGACACCTGAATCAACCAATTTGCCGACCCCCCAATCCTAAGAGGTTTTGGGCCCATCCCTAGTGGATTGGCGCCAAGATCAAGTGCCAACGGTGGGAGGCCCACTTGGGCACCCCCGCACTTTCTAAGTTTTGTTTCAAAAGCATTCTAGATTATTGTTTCAGGTTGCATTTCATGTTATTCTGTTTGGTGAATTCATAGCTTCAATTTCATAACATTCTGATCAGATTTTATCATGCTTTGTGTCGCTTTGTTGTTTCACTAACTTGCAGGTGGCGATATCGAATTCCCGAGGATAGAGGCCAAATTGGGAGAATCCGACCATCTGGGTCGTCCCAAAATGGCCCCAATTACATAACCCCCCTGTTTGCAGGCGTTTTGTAGGTCCCGAGATTCGACATTGGAGCAGCATCAGGTCGGCTTTTCCAACACAGAAGAATTCGTCCCACCCAGGGACGAATAGCAATGGTTGTCGTGCGTCGAATTCGTCCCGCCAGGGACGAATTCCAGTTGAAGGCAGATTGGCCGACTGTCTCAGTGGCAATGGCCTTCTGGTGATGTTTTCTGTCCTCTGTCAAGTTTTCAGGTCATTTAGAGTCATTTTACTCACTATTTCAGACAAATGTTTGCATGCATCTTTTGGCGATTTTAGAGAACAAACACTTTTCATTTGCAGCAGGTGCTACTGACATCTTCGTTGTTTCTTTGTTCGTAGGAGGAGCAGTAGAGGTCAAAGACTCATCGACATCGGCGGCGGCATCATCTTGGCCCGCCCATTTCAAGTGTGGGCACGTGGAAAGAGGAACCTTAAGTCTCGATTGTAGTCAAATTCTTTTAACGCTCCTAGCCCCTGAAAAGGGAGGAGGCGTATTTGTAACAGAGATCAAGAAAGTTTAATGAAAGGGCTGTGTTTTCTCCATTTGCTTGTGTCTCTTCCAATGCGTTTCTTTCATTTCATGCAATTTACATTTCTAGGACTTAAGCGTATTTGATTTTGAATGCATCGCAATTAGTGTTTCCTTTGCCCGGAATCTCGTGCTTTCAGTGGCGATCATGGTGGGACTCTGTTCCCTGGTTTTTAAAATCACAAAAACTGATTAAATTTTTGTGTTTTGTGTTTGACAGGTACCTTTTTGGTTTTTGACTGTTATTCGTCCTTGACTGTGGCGATTGCTTTACTGAAATTCGTCTGACCCTGAGACGAATTCAAATTCATCTCTGGGAGGGACGAATTCTGTTCTGCAATTCGTCTCACCGAGGGACGAATTTCTGTCTGCAACTTTTCAGAGCAGAAATTCAGAAGCAACCGGTCCAGGAGAGAAGAGGTAGGGATTTTCATAATCTCTGTTAAATTTTCTATTTCTGTTTCTATTTCTTTAACTGTTTTCATTTTATCTCGCATTGCATAGGGAAAGTCATTTATGCTTGTTTCATTTTCGTTAAATAAAATGAATCCCACACACTTCACGCAATAATTTTAAACCAAGGAGCTGGTCGTAAGACCCCAGCCCTTGAGCAAGACCAACGGTGGGTTCATCACCACCTTGGCTTAGCTTTGCATCCATTTCCCGATTGTCAACTGTTGTTAGGCGTAAATCCTGACGAAAGTTGACCGAGTGTCGCTGGGGTGATTCCCATGCGCGCGAGGATAAGTCTTCTATGGTAGGTGCCATTAACAGGACAATCCCCCTTTCGTACCACCTACGTACCACGTACCTTCTGCTCTCACGTACCTATAGTCTCCCTCTCGTAAGGGCGGGTATATAGAGAGGTTGGTATATCGGCCTGGTTGGTATATTGAAGGGGCTACCGTTTTGGGAGTTATATGAGCCGTCATAATGCATTTAAACGTTCTTCAAAACCTACAAAAACAAAACAAAACATCAAAATGCACTAAACCAGTTTAGGGCACACCAATAATCCTTAAAAGAGATAATCACGGTTTGTGTATGCGTGTGTTTAATTCTTGCTTAGTGTAGACAAAAAGAAAAATCATCATAAACGAGATAAAAATCTGTTTAGATAGTAGAGAAGCACCGCAATGGTGTACACCCGTAGCCAAGCCCAATCAAGGGCAGAAGCTCCAGAAGGTACACAAGAAGCAGGCACAAGTCACCTTCGCTTCAGTCTTGAGGACTTGGTCATACCGCCTTATCGATCTGGCCTACAAAAGAATCCAATTCAGAATCCTCGGTGGGGTATGCCCATTCAAAGCAGCCCCTTTCGGGAAGATGCCCTACATGTAGACCTTGATGTAAATAGAGAATCACCTTCTGAGGTTAGACATGAGTGGCCACAGTGCGATGGAGCGCTAGAGAGGCACACTATCCATTTGGAGGGACAACGTGGATATGGTATCCCTTCCTTACCTCCCATCAGAATAGAGAGACAAAATCCAGAGCGTAGGGCTCCTTACACAGGGCGAGCTAACTCCGCCCGCCCCCTTCACACCTATGAGAGGGAGCACGAGGAAGATCATCGCATTCCTCAAAGACAACAACATACAACGCGGGAACCTTGCGCTTCCGCACCAGCTGGACATCATGATCACCCCTTGAGGCCAGAACCTCGAGTACAGGCCGCCTACCTCGACAGAGGGAAGCGACCCATTGAAATTTTAGATCATCAAAATCGAGGCAAACACATAGGAGGGACATTCCAACCTCCTGAGCAAAATAGGGTAGACCAAATTGACCCAATAGTCGCCAGACAGGCCACCCGTCAAGCCCAAATCACGCGGCTTAAACAAAGTCATCAGGAGATAGAGTATCGACACCGCTTGGATAGAGAACGCATGCAACACGAAGCGGATGAGTTACGCTATGAACTACCTGAGAGGGAGCCAACCCCTCGCATCCAAAGAGCCGAACAATACGAGAGGCATAATCCGTTGGTGCAGGACAGGTCTCCACGACCTCGTCAAGCTTTGCCTCCGAGACCTTATAGACCCGAGAGGGAGGCCACTCCCCGAAACAATGATGGGTACCTTCAGCAAGGACTCGATCAAGGTCATAGGTCTCGCCCAGAGACTCCTCAAGAACTTTATGAGGAGTACGAACCAGAAATAGAATATGCTGAAACTCCCCATCAAGGCAGGAGGATTGCCATTCGGCCACCCCTCCATAGGCCTCCAGTCTTCCATAACGCACAACGGGAGCAAACAAGAGAGGAAGAAATCAAATCTTTCGATGCATACAAAGCGCTATTAGAGCGTTTAGAGTCTATGGAGACAAAAGCTTCTGGGCATCAAAAACCCACATTACGTCAACTCCGCAGTCATCCGGTGCATCCCTCAGTGCCCACACCTCTTTATCCCGAACATTTCAAGTTGCCTCAATTGGCAATCTTTAAAGGTGAAGAGGACGCACAAGAACATGTAACAAGATTTCTAAGCCAATGCTTTGGCATCCAAGATAATGACGCATTGTTGCTTAGGACATTCATAACCACATTCGTAGGCCCTACCTCGGATTGGTTCACACAATTACCCAAACACAACATAAGCAACCTAGATCAATTAGTAGATGCGTTTCTTGAACGCTTTGCCTTCAACACAAGGAAGAAGGCATCACTGAGTGATCTGGCTAGCCTCGAGCAATTTGAGGAAGAAACAATGGCAGCATACGGGAATCGATGGAGAGCTTTGCTTTCTAAGTTACCCTACCATCCCCCTATGTCTGATCTCACACAGATGTTCGCAAAAAGTTGCTTGAAATCGATCTCTGGGCTATTGCAGTGCAGCAATATGCCAGCTTAGAAGAAGCTTTGGCGCAAGCCAGAGTTATAGAAGAGATCAAAATAGGCGAAGGCGCAATCGCCAAGCCTAAAAAGAAAGAGTGGAATAAAACCACTAAAATCGGGACAACGCAACCACAACACGCTGCGGTCAACCAAGTTGCGATAAATGTTCCCGTGCCTATGCAAGAAATGCAGCCCCAAAAGGCTAATTACCAGGCAGTGCCTCCTAGTTATGAAAGAGATAATAGAAGACAGGAGCAGAATTACCCGCGTCGCCCTAGGCGACATTTCACCCCATATGTGGAGTCTAGGGACTCCTTATTTGACCGCTTGTCAGCGGCAAATTTAGTCACTCTGCCAAAAATCCAAACTATAGACCCTAATGCTCCTAAGCCTAGGGGATACAGAGAGGAATTGTACTGTAGATTCCATAGGCGCAGAGGACATGATTTGAATGGATGCTGGAAATTCAAAGAATTAGTCCAGGATTTGATCGACAATAGAACATTGGCCGTGGACAACCCCATAGCGCCAAACAATCAACAAATGGGGGTATTCAAAGATCCTTTGCCTGCCCACGAAGAACAGGCAAAACCTCTCCATGTTAACGAGGTGCGACAGAATCTTCCCATGCAGGGATTTGTGGGAATGATTAGCATAGTGACAAGGAACAAAAGGTACCCAGCAGTTGCCCCCGAGGTAGCTACGAAGGAAGTTTCGACAACATCGCAGCCTCAACAACGCCCAACGCAGTTGCCTCCGCCTAGACCCGAAATCACGATACGGACCAAACTCACACAGAGTTTGCGGACCACATCGGCTAGGCTGTCCATTTACGAGCTTATTCAACGATCAAGCACCCCATAGGGAAGCTCTTATGGACATTTTAAAAGCCATCGAATTACAACCTCACGAAGCAAATTCTTTCAACAACTTCGTGGGACATGTGAAACAATGTACGGAGCCGGTCATCACATTCAAAGAAGATGAAGTCAAAACAATATCGAATGACATGGCAGATCCACCCCTGCACGTTATCGCATGGGTCAACGGGATCCCGTACAAGAGAGTGTTGGTAGATACTGGCTCGTCTAGTAATATCATTACCACTGCAGCCTTAAAACATTTGAAGCTGCCAGCCTCTCACATCACAGCCTCCACGTACACACTACGAGCTTTCAACGATGCAATATGCTCGACAGTCGGCACAGTTGTTCTGCCTGTCCAGGTAGGACAAAAGACAATACCTACATTGTGCCATGTGTTGGAAGGCGATATGGCTTATAATATACTGCTAGGGCGGCCTTGGATCAGGGACATGAAGTGTGTCCCTTCGATCGCTCACCAATGCTTAAAGTATGCTTTTGAAGGAGAAATACATGTGGTCCCAATGGACTTAGAGCCCTTCAAGTATTGCAATGCGGTACAATTTATGCCTCAATCGACCCTCCCTTCAACGCATTTGGATTTCCAGTTAAATCCATCTAAACAGGGTCCGATACCGCAGGCACCACTGGTGACCAACAAGGCAAAATCCCAGCCAGGTGAAACTTCATCATCTGCTCCTTCATCATCAATGCCACCTATCGTGGCCAAACAGAAGGACAAGGGAAAATAGATCATGGAAGAGGCTAAGCCTCTAGAAGAGAGGTTGCCCATAATTTCAACGATATCAACAGAAGAAACACCTCGCACAACGGAAGTAGAGACTCCTAAAATGCCGAACATGGAATGGACTCAGGAAGGACTCCCGTTTCCTCCCACCCAATCATCAACAATCACTGTTGAAATGGCCAGTACGGGCCTGGGGGAATATTTAGTGCAAAATGTTGTGGCGACGCCAACATTGGAGTCAGTACAAGACATGGGAAGACCTCGCTTTCCCATAGGGACAGTTGTCCCTCTAGGCTACCCTCCAAACCAGACGAATTTCATGTATGGGGGCCTTGATCATGGTCTTGAACCATGCCAACAAAAGGAAGCAGATGAAGAGCCTTTTGTTGAAAACATCAACTATCTGTCAAACCCAAATTTTGCCCTAAAATATCTCGGCCAATGCAATTGGCATGGATACGGGCTAGGCAGATATGAGCAAGGGATGCGGGTCCTTTGCCAACCAAGATATCAGATGCCATATGACAAGTCAGGAGTAGGGTTCAACCACCCCCTGCCCTTAGACATCTTGGTTGAAAATATGCAAGGCCTAGAAATAGGCAACAAGGGGGGATTGGCACAAGATCCTTATGCCAATCCAAATACAGAATACACATTGGGAGACTACCTCCCATGGTCAACAAACACCCCTGGAAACAACAGTAATCCCTCTCCTTTGCTAGAGAGAGGTGAAAGTTCGGAGATTAATCCTCAAAGAGAACATCAACGGCTTCCGGACATCTTTCTGAAGCTGTTCCCCTTAGAGGTTCTAGATGAAACAATACGGTGTCAAGAGAGTCAGGTCCCTCCACCAAGAGTGGAACAACCGCAAGGGGACCAGATTAACTTACTGGAACAAGGAGAGCACTCAACGTCGCAAGTAATAGTTGCTGAAGAGGATGAACATTTTTGGGTCTCCGAAAGTGATTCAGAAGATGAGACTGAGATGGACTATCTCAGACATGCGCGACGACATCACCGCCCTTTAACTCATGAAGATCTAATGGGACAGATGGGCATACTGCTAGGGCATGAATGGTGGGTAGACCCCGCAAGGTGGGACCAAGTGTTGGACCCATGGCTCCAAATTCAAGATGAGCATCGTCCACCTCGAGATCCCATCATGACATCAATGCCGAGAAAAGACCCTGCCATCCTTTTTGCACAAATAGGGACGAATTCGCACCTAGGGAAGATCCATTCGTGCCCGTTCCCGTAGAGCCGGATCCGAGTATAGGGAGCATCTAAAAGAATCGAGTTATCACACCCGCGGTTCTGGAGACCAAATTCATTCCATCCACATGATCTCCATTGATTTGACCGCACCCATCCGCAATCCGGCCGATCCATCACAATCATTGCACCTAGACATAGATGCCATCGATTGGGATCGCGTCAATTCACCTTTATCGCCATCAGAGTACTGGCCTTTCGGTGAAATGCTTCATTCCACCCCAAGGACAACTCAGGATATTTTTCAAGTGAAGAGGGACCCGAGGTTCCAAACGTAGATCTAAACTCAGCTAATGATATCCATTTGATCCCAACTCCACATCAGTTGGAGGACGGATCCCACATGTCAGTCGAGGAAACGACTGACGTAGACATCGGCTTAGACCCAACGAGTCCACAGATTATCAAGCTGGGGGTAAGTCTTTCCCCCGAAGAGCAAGCCGAATACATCGCCCTTCTCAAAGCGAAGAAGGAGGTTTTTGCATGGTCATACAGAGACATGCCGGGACTAGACCCGCAACTAGTCACGCATAATTTAACGCTTGATCCGACAATCAAGCCCGTAAAGCAAAAACTACGAAAGATGCACCCAACAGTGGCCTTGATGGTCAAAGATGAATTGCAAAAGCTATTGGATGCACAGTTTGTCATCTGCATGGATTATCCGCCATGGCTGTCCAACATGGTTCCCGTCAAGAAGCCCGACGGGAGGATTCGCATATGCACCGATTTTTGAGATCTAAACAAAGCGAGTCCTAAGGATGATTTCCCCTTGCCCAGCATCGACGCGTTGGTAGACGCTACAACAGGTCACGAAATGCTCTCCCTAATGGATGGTTTCTCAGGATACAATCAAATTCGTATCAATCCTGAAGATCAACTTAAAACGGCGTTCACAATGCCTTGGGGGACATTTTGCTATAAGGTCATGCCTTTTGGCCTTAAAAATGTTGGCGCTACCTACCAACGTGCCATGACATATATCTTCCACGATTACATGCACAAAACTTTGGAAGATTACATGGATGATTTGTTAGCCAAGTCTCTTTTGCGCTCAGATCATCTCGGTGACTTAAGCAAGATCCTCGATCGCCTCATAGAGCATAAGGTCAAACTGAATCCCAAGAAGTGCGTATTTGGCGTCACATCTGGAAAACTCTTGGGTTTTATAGTCTCAAAACGAGGCATCGAAGTGGACCCAAAGAAAGTCAAGGCAATCCTTGAAATGGCTCCCCCAACTACCATCAAGCGACTCGAAAGTCCGCAAGGAAAGGTCACGTCGATTAAACGCTTCATAGCGCAATTATCTGACAAATGCCGACCCATGAACAAATTATTGCACAAGGGGGTCACATTTCATTGGGATGACGAGTGCCAATCAGCCTTTGACGAAATAAAACAATACTTGGCTTCGTCGCCAGTATTGGCACCACCTAGACCAGGAGTGCCGTTCTACTTATACATCTCAGCCTACTGAGGTGGCACTGGGAGCCATGCTAGCCCGGAAGAATGAACTTCACAAAGAACAGGCTACTTACTATCTTAGCCGCACCCCGGTCGATTACGAACTTAACTATGCATACGTTGAGAAACTCGCTTGGCAGTGGTGTTTGCTACCAAGAAGCTACGCCACTACATGCTTGAGCAACACTACGTATGTTGTGTCTAAGGAGAATCCATTGCGATACATGATGAGTCGTACTTATCATAGTAGTCGCACGACGAAATGGATCATGTTGTTGACGGAATTTGACATTGAGTTTATTGGGCAAAAATCTATCAAAGGACAAGTCATAGCCGATCAACTAGCAGAGGCTCCTCTTGAAGACGATCAGCCTCTGGTCATAGAACTACCCGATGATGGGGTCTTCCATGTCTCAGAATCGCCAGATTCTGATGAGCCTGAGTCACAGGCCGACATAACCCTATTCTTCGATGGTTCTAAATGCGAGCAAGGTGGTGGCACGGGAATCGTATTCTTCACACCGTAGGGCGCTCCAATGCCCCTGTCATTTAAATTAAACTTCCAGTGCACCAACAATAATGCAGAATATGAAGCCTTGCTCCTAGGTCTTCAGACAGCAATCGCCATGAACATCAAATGATTGAATATCTTTGGTGATTCGCTGTTAATAGTCAATCAAGTCAAAGGGGTATATCAATGCAAATGCCCAGTTATGAAGGCCTATAAAGCCCTCGTGGACAAATTCCTGGCAAAACTTGAGTGGTATGACATCGAGGCACTCCCTCGATCATCGAATCATTTTGCGGACACAATGGCCTCCTTGGGGTCATTAATCCCACAAGACCTTTTCGATGATATGACAACCATTCAAGTCAAAACCTTATCGCAATCCGCGATGGAGCGTGCAAGCTCAGACTTGACACCAGGAATCCACATGATCCAGGTCGAACCATCCTCGGATAAGTTCTTTCGAATCCGAGACCGTCTGAAACGTGCCAAGCTGGGGTCCTTGTTTTCCCCCACTCCCATTAATAGCAACACAACGCTATTCTTACAAGTTCTATCCCATTCAACATTTGTTAGGGAAGAACTTCAAAAGGGATTGGCTATTCATACTGTCGAGGTTTTCGATCAACAGGACTGGTATTTACCCATCAGAGATTACCTCAAGTTAGGTAATCTTCCCTTTGGATTGACGCACGCCGCAAAACGAACATTCAAGCAGAAAGCGGCTAAGTATGTCTTGATAGGAGACATTTTGTATCATCGCAGCTATGACGGGATTCTTCTTCGTTGCTTGGACAAGCAAGAGTCCACTTGGGCAGTCGCCCAAGCGCACGACGGTACATGTGGTGGCCACTTTAGTGGTATGGCCATTGCAAAGCGCATTCTCCACATGGGCTATTATTGGCCATCTTTAGAGCGAGATTGTTGCGAATATGTCAAGAAGTGCGTGAAATGTCAACATCATGCCAATTTGATGCACGTACCTTCCCAGGCCCTACGAGACGATCCAGTATGCTTGGCCATTTTCGTAGTGGGGCCTCGATCTAATCGGAAAGATCTCCCCTACATCGTCAGGCCGTCACACGTTTATCATAACGGCCACAGAGTATTTTACTAAATGGGTGGAAGCAATTCCGTTAACCTCAACGAAAGGACCCCGCATTGTGGAGTTCATCTTGCATAACATCATATGTCATTTTGGTATTCCATCCAAAATAATATCGGATAATGGGCCATCATTCAAGAACAAAGACGTGCGTGCTTTGACCACAAAGTACAAAATTCAGCACAACTTTTCAACGCCCTATTATCCGCAAGCAAACGAGCAAGTAGAGGCATCAAACAAAACACTAGTGGCCATCCTTAAAAAGACAGTCACAGACAGTCATAAGGATTGGCACATACAAATCCCACTTGCCCTTTGGGCTTATCGCACTAGCATTCGGACGCCAACTGGGGCAACTCCGTTTTCGCTCGTGTATGGCTCAGAGGCAGTAATGCCTCTCGAGTTGGAAATTCCTTCCCTGCGCATATCAATGCAGGAGTTCATCGATGATGACACTGCGCGGCAGGCCCGGTTAGACCAACTTACGTTGCTTGACGAACGACGCGTTAATGCTCTTGAGCACTTACGTATCTATCAAGAGCGGCTAAAGAAAGCTTACAACATGAAAGTTCACCTAAGGGACTTTCGGGTTGGTGATTTGGTTTTGAAGGAAAACCAACAAAACTCTAATTTGCCGTCCCACCTGAGGGACAAGTTCGCGGCAAATTGGTTAGGTCCATATGTCATTGATAGCAAAATAGGACCCGGGACGTACCGGCTAGCTTCTCTTGATGGTATCAAGGAAACAGAACCCTTGAATATCAGTCATTTACGACCATTTTATATCTAAGAGAGCCATATCCCAAAAATGCTCCAAGGATCCATGAAATCACTTGGTCAAAACCAAAAATCTCCAAGGATTATCGCAATCACTTGGTCACCCCAAAAGCTCCAAGGATTATCGCAATCACTTGGTCACCCAAAAAGCTCCAAGGATTATCGCAATCACTTGGTCAAACCAAAAAGCTCCAAGGATTATCGCAATCACTTGGTCACCTCAAAAGCTCCAAGGATTATCGCAATCACTTGGTCAACCAAAAAGCTCCAAGGATTATCGCAATCACTTGGTCAAACCTCAAAAGCTCCAAGGATTATCGCAATCACTTGGTCACACCAAAAAGCTCCAAGGATTATCGCAATCACTTGGTCAAACCAAAAAAAAGCTCCAAGGATTATCGCAATCACTTGGTCAAACCAAAAAGCTCCAAGGATTATCGCAATCACTTGGTCACACCCAAAAGCTCCAAGGATTATCGCAATCACTTGGTCAAACCAAAAAGCTCCAAGGATTATCGCAATCACTTGGTCAAACCCAAAAAGCTCCAAGGATTATCGCAATCACTTGGTCACCCAAAAGCTCCAAGGATTATCGCAATCACTTGGTCACCCCAAAAGCCCCAAGGATTATCGCAATCACTTGGTCACCCAAAATGCTCCAAGGATGTCCACAATCACTTGGTCAAAAATAAAAAATAATCAAAAACAACAAAAATTTGCATCTCATTTCTAGGCATACCTCAAATTCATCAATAGAGAGCTCTTCTCGCACCTCATATTCATATTCACAAAAATCAATCCATCAAAGATACAAAAATATGTAGCTGAATTAAACATTGCATCCATGTGGTAATATAGGTCAAAGGCACCATAGGCTGTAATTGCTCTGATAGACCATCTTATTCCACACTGTTCCATTTTACAAAAACAACAAAAACACCATGCATTGCTTTTACCACACTAGAGCCAGTGGTCTTTTAATGTATCAAGAGTTTTCGTGATTCAGTCATCATTTTGCTCTTTAGCCATGTAATGTATCAAGTCGAACAGATTTTACGAAGGTAGAGTCATACTTGAAATACACCTTGTTACGTAACATCCCAACACAAATAAAAACACATAAAACAATTCCTAAGTTGTGTGAACGAAAGATGAAACCCGCACAGTAATCCAAGTCACCAAAAGCGAAACGGTTATCTTGCTCATCCCCCTGTGCGAATGACCCCAAGAATGCTGAGAGTTGGCAAAAGGACAAGCATCCTCCCTACCCAATTCCCTAAGAATCCCTAGTTCTCAATAGTTGCAAAACATCAAAAATTTGCAAAACGTCAAAAATCAAAAATTTGACATCCTACAGTGCACACATCAAAAGGCACAAGCAATAGTGATTTTCGTCACTCCATATCCCCAATCCCTTGCTCAAAAGAAAAACAAATCAAAATAAACAGTGATCTTATCACTACAAACGAGCAAGTATCCCAATACAATTGAAAAAAAAGAAGGGAGTTGAACTTGAATCCCTGGAACTCTCAGCATTCTAAAAGGTCATAAGGCAAGTCTCGATACCGATTTGGTTGATAGCCTATCGAACACTGGCGGCAAACTTCTCGCATGACGATATATCTATCACATTAACTTGCGTATAGATCAATGTTTGCATGTGGATGAGCTAGCCTATGGCACCTTGGATAACACCGTAGATTAATCTAACTGAATACAACAAAGGAGTTAGTGGAGCTAATTAGGTGATCCTCAATACATGTTCGGTTGAAAGCCCATCTGGCACTGGCGGTATCCTGATAAATACCACATAAATGAACTCAATTGCACACACAGGGATGTGAAATAGCTTGGTCAAAAACAAGTCCGATTCATACCTTGTTCAAAAGTCTTGTAAGATAAAGTACAGTCATGGCTAGTGAGTTAAAAACTGTCTGAGTCTCAGAAAACCATAGATACATTTCTAAACCAACTGCGCTACTTTTCATCCTTACAATACCATCAAAAAATACAAAATACAAAAAGAGAAAACCACATGTATACATACAAGAGCCATACATCATAGCAATCGCCTAAAAACGAATTAAAGAGCGTCTTAAACAACCTATGGTGCCATAACCAATCACCACAAATATAATTCATCCATTTCACTTTGCATATCAAAAAGAAATCAAAAACATTTGCATTCATCATAACATAAGCATTCATCAAAATAAATAAACATGCATACATCCATAGTCATTAGCCATCATGCATAACAAAAATCAAATCATCACATGTAAAAAAACCACAATAAAACCGGTATATATATATATATATCATCAAAAAAAATGCCCGCAGGCTACAAAACTGGTCCTCAGACCCCGCAATCATATCCAAAAACCCAACCTAAGGCGTCGACCACCATGATCACGCAGGATCGGTGCGACGGGAACTACCCCCCGTGGTGTGGGTCCTATGGGACCTAGTAGGGCGGCCATCGCTAGCCCCCGCATCATGCCTACTACCGCCTCCCTCATCTAATCATCGACGACGAGATGATGTTGACTGCTCAGTCGCACTATCCCTCGTCCGCCATGAAGATCCACTGACCGAGGGCTCAGGTAGCCGCCCACCAAGGCGGATGACCTCCCTCTCCAAGTCTATCCGGTGCCTACACCACTCTGCCTCTCGCCGATGATAGTATGACACTGCATCATCGCGTTGTGCCAGAACCCTATCCCGCTCTGCCAGCTGAGCCCGCAGGAGATCCCTCTCCCGCAGCGCGTCCCCCAGCTCCCGCCTCGCATCCCCCAACTCCAGATCCCGTATCCGCAGTAGCTCTGTCAGTCATGCATTTTCAGCACGTATCTCAGACTCCACCTCCTCTGTGTCTGCCTGACGAACAGGACCCTCTGGAACAGCAGCCTGCTCTGGCTCCCACTGCTCCTCCACGTCCTGCATGTCCGACCGATCCGGGGCGCCCAAGTCTACATCCTCATCCCCCACATCCAACATGTCCGCATCATCCAACGGACCTCCCCAATCATCCCCTGCTACCTCAGCACCCTCCACTGCCGCCTCTGCGCCTCCCAGTGGCCCCTCTCCTCTCCATCGCCGTAGTACCCACCACGAGTCATACTCAGTGGTAGTCCCGACGTCATCTACGTCCGGGACGTCAATAACCGCATCTGACTCCTCGCCCAATGGCGCGGTGACCGGTGGATCTAAATCCCTCTCATCTCCCCGCTGTCGATAGACCACGGGCTCACCAGGCAACCCTTGGCGCACCCCAAACTATCGTGTAACCTGGCTGTATGAGAAGAACTCATGCTCCGTCCCGTGCCTCCTAGTCAACCACCGCTCCCTGCGTACCCGTCAGAGCCACTCTCCAGCCTCCCGCCAGGCGGACGGTCCCATAAGGGCGCCAAAACACCTCCCCTGGAGTGAGCCAAGAAAAGGCATCGATATAGTGCTCTACAACACCTACCCATCACCGACTCTGCCCCTGATCCGCGATCGCCGCCACAAAACTGCATAGCCTATCTTCGTGTCATCCATCGTTGCCCAAGTCGTCCACGGTAACCCGGTCGGCCTCTCCACTACTATGTGCTTCCAACCCCGACGCATGCAGATAATCTGCAATCGACGCCCTTCCGCTGCGACAATGGACCGCATACGAGTCCTCGTAGAGCTGTGCCAACAATGTTTGTCCCCATCTCAAAATCGGTGGTGCCTCTATCGGGCACTCTACCAACTCGCCATACCAAATCCAGCGGGTTCCACGGGAACCTCGCACTCGACGAATCGGGGAGAAGCATGTTAGAAATAAGGCCCATCAAGAATGCATGCCTCACTCCTAACACTCCTCACAACCAACCAAAATCTCACTGGCAGTCCACCTCGACTATCTCCAGGTTGTTACACACGACATCCCCATGCCCAAAGCATCTTATAAGTACAATAGATCACTGATCACTGTGATCCTAAGAAGGCTACCATCTATCGAAATCCGGAGCAACCAATAGACGGATCCTCCAAAGTCATAATCCCCGAATGGTGTCACAAAAAAAAAAAAAAAACAACAAAAAATGCAACATAAAAACAAAGCAATAAGCATTGCCGGACACAAGTGCTCTCGCACTTAACCTCTTGGCATAGAAAATCGATGTCGAGGTTCAAATTGTCACTCTCCTACTTCCCCAAGAAGGCTATCATAGCCGGACCGCTCCACGGGAAGATGGGTTGTCGACGATTTCACCCCATTATGGCATCACAAAAAGGGTTAACACCCACCAAAAATAGGTCCAGATGTTGGAAAAATTGCACATGCTAAACGGTAAACACTCTAAAGGCACCCTTGCACAAGTCATCTTGGGTCAAGCGACTCGTCGCTTTTCTCATGAAGGCCATTCCCTCATCGATTCGTCGCTTGAGGGGGTAGTCACACTTAGTCACCAATCAACAATCACACACCCAATTAAGGAAAATGACATGCATTCAAAGAATCATTGACAAAGACAATTACGCTCCTGCTTGGGGCAATAAACAAGCAACAATCAAATCAATCAAACACTTGGCATTTCGTGAATCATGAACACAAGGTTCCCCTGAGGATAAAAGGTTGCGCCCTTTGCCTAATCATGACTGATCAATGTCCAAGTTCAAGTCACACCTCACCAAAATAGGTTAACACTTGAAATCAAACTCCTTAGCTCGTCAGAAGCAAGGATTCAAGAATGCATGCCCTTTCCATGCTTGGGGCATCAAAAGTTGGTTAGGTTACCAAGAAACCCTAATCATTAGTGCTTTGGTTATCTATTTTTGCTCAGCGTTGCGCTATGCACAACGCATCCCAAAAAGGGGCATCTGTAGACACCAAAACAGCACCAATCCGATTATGTGACTGCAAACACTGATCGCGTTGACAAACACAGCCCCAGGGCAGCCCTCAGAGGTCAAACAGTGGTCTTAACCACTTTCATAGCAATTTTGTAAGGTCAGGAAGCAATTTGGCACATTTAGACACTTTGCTCACTATTCGTCTCACCCAGGGACGAATACTAACTGGAATTCGTCTCACCCAGGGACGAATTCTGAATTCGTCCCTGGGTAGGACGAATTCCAAGTTTAACGGGCAAAAAGAAGAATGGTGCCAAGTGGCAGCCCGGGACAGTCAGTTGATGACTCCTACCTCGCACGCGTGTGTGGGTGGACAGATAGGCCGTTAGAGGACTGTCACAAGGGCAATTATGAAAGCCCAAGTCATGGAGGACTCTCCTCCCTCATGGGAAGACATAACCGCCACATGGCACCTATGACCAACACATGGCGCTTATGCTTCCCTCTCAAAAGAGACCCCATGGGTCTATAAAAGGTGGGACTTTTCTCACCCAAAGATATGCAGATTGAAGGAGATTTCAAGCAACGAAGTGCTGCCGAGTTGAACACCCACTTGCATCCCCTTTGATTCACCTTCTCACATCCACCAATCTCTTTTGCAAGGGAGGTTGTTGGGTGGCTTTTGGAAGCTTGAATCTGACACAAATCCAACATATGGACACCCGAATCAACCAATTTGCAGACATCCCAATCCTAAGAGGTTTTGGGCCCATCCCTAGTGGATTGGCACCAAAATCAAGTGCCAACGGTGGGAGGCCCACTTGGGCACCCCCGCACTTTCTAAGTTTTGTTTTAAAAGCATTCTAGATTATTGTTTCAGGTTGCATATCATGTTATTCTGTTTGGTGAACTCATAGCTTCAATTTCATAACATTCTGATCAGATTTTATCATGCTTTGTGTCGCTTTGTTGTTTCACTAACTTGCAGGTGGTGATATCGAATTCCCAAGGATAGAGGCCAAATTGGGAGAATCCGACCATCTGGGTCGTCCCAAAATGGCCCCAATTACATAACCCCCCTATTTGCAGGTGTTTTGCAGGTCCCGAGATTCGACATTGGAGCAGCAGCAGGTCGGCTTTTCCAACACAGCAGAATTCGTCCCACCCAGGGACGAATAGCAGTCAAAAGCAGAATTCGTCCCACCCAGGGACGAATAGCAGTCAAAATTTGTCCTGCCCAGGGACGAATTCCAGTTGAAGGCATATTGGTTGACTGTCTCGATGGCAATGGCCCTCTGGTGATGTTTTCTGTCCTCTCGTCGGGTTTTCGGGTCATTTAGAGTCATTTTACCCACTGTTTTAGACAAATGTTTACATGCATCTTTTGATGATTTTAGAGAACAAACACTTTTCTTTTGCAGCAGGTGCTACTGACATCTTCGTTGTTTCTTTGTTCGCAGGAGGAGCAGCAGAGGTCAAAGACTCATCAACATCAGCGACGGCATCATCTTGGCCCGCCCATTTCAAGTGTGGGCACGCGGAAAGAGGAACCTTAAGTCTCGATTGTAGTCAAATTCTTTTAACGCTCCTAGCCCCTGAAAATGGAGGAGACGTCTTTGTAACAGAGATCAAGAAAGTTTTAATGAAAGGGTTGTGTTTTCTCCATTTGCTTGTATCTCCTTTATATGCGTCTCTTTCATTTCATGCAATTTACATTTCTAGGACTTAAGCGTATTTGATTTTGAATGCATCGCAATTAGTGTTTCCTTTTCCCAGAATCTCGTGCTTTCACCAAGGGGCCAAGGAGATAAGACATTAGATATGATATATATCCCTCCATAATGAATCCTCATATGAGCCAATAGATCCTACTATCTTCACTTTTTCTCAAGGCACATGAATTAGACCAACCTCTCCTAAACATGAAGTGGTAAATCCACCTTGTGGATCATGATGTTGAACTTCCTATGAGAATATATTTAAAATGCACTATTATGACCACAATTTATCCTCTAATATCAAGATAATATAGTTTAAACATGAAATAATAATTTGATATTTGAATAATCAACCCTGTTCTTGGAAAATATTCATAGAAGTAAGGAATATCTTATGTTGATCATCCAAAACCTACTCCTCTTGTAATCCAAAATATTACCTATCATGACACTAATGGGTTTTTGGAGTTAGATAAAACATCCTCTATGATAAAAGAGAAGGATAAGCATACGACATTTAAAATTTTTCAAATATAGTACAACTAACCAACTAGTACACTAAAAAACCTCAGTTGGAGTTATGTGTTTGGTGTTTTTTGAAGACATAAAACTTATTTTTATAAAATAAATAAAGATAAAATAATATTTTTATTTATCACCTTCTTGTAGAATAAAAATTTTAAATCATACATTGGTCTAGATGTAAGCAAAAATGTCAATTTTCTTGTCAATGGACAATTTGAATTGAAAAGAAGAATGCCAATTGGTTCTATTATGAATAAAAAATCTCATAAAATATAAAAAGTATCTATCTATCTATTTATACACACATACACACACAAATATATATATATATATATATATATATATTATTTACCCATACTATGGGCTATGCCATCTACTAGTTGATATGTGAGGTGCATTGGTTCTATTATGAATAAAAAATCTCATAAAATATAAAAAGTATCTATCTATCTATTTATACATACATACACACACAAATATCTATCTATATATATATATATATATATATATATATATATATATATATATATATATATCCATACTATGGGCTATGCCATATACTAGTTGATATGTGAGGTTGGGTGTGTTTGGCTACAAGCATCTTACACCCCTCCCACTAGCCATAGGCCCAACAACAGACACACACACACATAGGAAAAATGGGTGATCCATATTGAAGAGAAAGCAAATACTTTTAAAGTAAAAATAATCCCCAATGATTTGAACATGGTACCTCTTCATTCTCAATTAATGATCACACCATTGAACTACACTAGGAAATATTGATACCAAAAAATATACCTCATAAGGTGTGCATGAATAACCACAATAAAAGAAAAAGAATGAGCCACATCATCATTCATAAGAGATATTTGAACACAACTCCTAGTGGATTTCACTTTATGCCCTTACCAATACAACATGGTTAGTTAGTGAGGCAAATTATAACAAATTTTCTTTAAACATTCACGTACAAAAATGTGAATGCAAGAAGTGTTGTTGTAACTGATCAAATCTCATATCTAGTAGAGAAATGACATACCATTACATAATGACTTCATATTTAAAAATCATTTTATATTCATAGGTTTTAAAAAGTCATGAGTTTCCCAATGAAAAAGGACTACACATGCTTCCATGCATATCTAACCATGCAACAAAATAGTTTTTGCAATATTTTAAATTTAAAAATCAAAATTTGAATTTTGGAGGGAGAAAGTATAATTTTTTGGATGAAAAAATTAGGCATTAAAACAACCAACCTCTAATATTTTACAAGGAATCCAATGGAATTTTCTATTTGTCCATATCTGCTAAGGTTTACCTTGTACAATTTATTTTTCCAATTGATTGAGTTGCTTCGTTTTGGATATAATACCATATTGAAGTTCATAATATTTTTAAAAATATATCAAAATATTAATTCAGCATAATCATATGCTAAAAAAGAAAGAGAAGCAAAATAAAAGATTGTGTAGAATGAAAAACAAGAAAAGAGATCAACAATATTATTTGAGAGAAACAATAAGGAGTGGTTGCACTTATGCACCCTCACAATATTTTTTATATCACACTATGATACAAATGATAAATCATTGAGGTTATTTATAGTGATATCAAAAAACCCCAATGAATAGTTGACATCAAGTTAACATTAACTTGATTTTGTGGTTAACTTACAATACTAAAATAATAAATAATTTAACCCTTTAATCAACATTATCCATAAATGTGGATTAATTAATATCAATAAGTATGAATACAAGAAGGATGTTTTTAGGCTTACATCAAGATGCTTATAGACTTAAATATAGCTTCATGTAGGTTTTCATAGAAGAATGCATATAGACTTACATAAAAATATGTCCATAGGCTTACATAACACTTGTTCATAGGCTACATCAAGAACACCTATAAATACTTCATTATTACCAACCTTAGCCTATAGATACTTCATTATTACCAACCTTAGCCTAATAATTTCAAACTATACTTATTGCAACAATATATTCAACATTTTATTTTATTTGTAAAAAAATAATCTTATATTTTTTATCATAACGTATTAGTACATTTTACTTACTATAAAGTGGTGATATTTTCTTTCTTTTTAATAACATATCACTAAATCGAAGTCAAACCAATAAAATAACCTTTAAAATATCATGTTCAAAAATTTATTTATCACAAAATACATTATAAATCACATTTCATTCAAATAAAAATACTTAAACATTGTAATAATAAAATCGAAGAGAGGCCTTTGTTGACGATTTTGATTTGAAGTCGGATGGTGTCGCTGCTAAGGCGCGTCGCAAGTCTAAACAACTTTGAAGAAAATTGGAGGAAGGTGATTTCCCCATTAATATGGCCTTCTCGGATCTTGATGTTCTGCCGAGGGATCTTCCTCGAGAGAAGTTTATGGAGGAAATCTGTTCTCCTAGAATGTATAAGAATTTTAAAGATTTGGTTATCTAAGATTTAAAGCTCATTGATATTAACCAGCGTAAAATTTGGAACACATTGAAATTCACCCTTGACTTAACTAAAAATGTTTCAAGCCTGGCGGCTAATGTTACTCAAGGTGTTCATAAGCTAGGGTAGAACTATCTCAGTTCTCCTTTCTTTGATGCATTGTGGTCTGGTTCCCGCATTTTCTTCTGGTTTGCCTCTAATTTTTCCAAGATTTTTTCTAGATTTGTCGTCTTTGTAGCTTTCTTTGTAATAGTTATGAAATCCCGTTAAAACTCTCTTATTTTAATAATACCAAAAAAAAATTGAAGAGAGGCCTACTTAAACATTCAAGTGTAGCCAAACTCAGTATTGGATATGGGTTATTGTCTATCCCACCTACAAATTTTAGTAATACAATAGTTAATGCATAAGAATATTTCTATAACTAAAATAACCTAAATAACCTTTCACTTTCTGCATGGGGCCTAGTTAACCACTTGACAACTTGAAATGTGATTAGATATGGGTTATTGGCTATCGCACCTCGCACCTTTCCCTAATATGGTAGTCAATGAATTATTGATTCATTGATCAAGAATATTTCTATAACTAAAATAATATAAAGAACCTTTATCTTTGTGCATGGGGCCTAGTTAACCATTTGGACGACTTGAGATGTGATTAATCTTTAATAAGAATGCATCTATTTATGAGGCACCTCAAGAGGATCCTCATTATAATGCAAAGGAAATTATCACATAAACTTTGATGTTTGGGCTTAAACACACACCACATTTTTATTGACTTAAATTCTTTAACCTTTATAATATTTTGGTTTTGAATCCAATATTTTCACGACTTTAACAATTATTTTTTATTTTCTTAAAAAATATTTTTTATTATTTTTAAAAAATTAATAAATGTATTAAAAGATAAATAAATTGAACATGTTTCGTGAATTAATTTTGGCATACAACTTTCTTAGTAATTATTAATTTATATTATCATACCTTTGTACTTTTAAACAGATTATATATATATATATATGGGAAGGTCCAAGGTTCAAACTGCGGTGTGGGTGAGTGTGTGAGGGGGTGTGTGTGGTGGCTTTGTGTTAAATTCTTTATTGATAAGTATAACTAAATCAATAAAAAATTCTCACATTAACCAAATCAATCAAATAAAGATATATATATATATATATATATATATATATATATATATATATATAAAAGTTTAATTAGTTATTTTAAATAATTTATTTTTAAAATAATTATCATATAGTTATAAGAGGATTATCTTAGTGGTAATTTTTTGGTTTTATTTAAAATATTGAGTTCAAACCTTAATATGAAGGGTAGTAATCTTCATCAAAACTCGCTTTTTAACTTAACACTTTGCCAATAAATCTTTGGTTCAACTATTAAAAAAAATAATTGAGGTAGCTGGTTAGAATCCCTGATCACCAAATAACTTAATATAACTAAATTAATGTGAAAAGGAAAAAATAACCATTTTGAAATCCTTATTTAAAAATATATATATCATATATATAAACTTATTATAAATTATGTATTTTTTAAAATTATAAATTATAACATTTCAAATAATTTATTTTAAAAATATATAATAAACATAAAAACAAATAACGTATTTTAATAAATAAAAACTCTATCATGGAAGACTCGTGCAATTTAAAAAGAAACATCTTTGCACAAGTCCCAAACGAATGGGATTACAATATAGCAAATACATTGAATAAGTTATTGTGTGAATATATATTAATATTATTTTATTAATAAGAAGAAATTAACTAATTAAAAATGGTAAATTATAATAAAAGAATACCATATTCGGCCCATAAAAGACTCGCACAAATTGAAATGGAACGTCTTTGTATAAGTCCCAAACCAACGAAATTAAAATACAAAATAAATAAGTTAATCTGAAAGGGTGTTTTCCCAACTGGTGTCCTATGGGCTTTGGATCCCAAGCTGTCCATCTTAATATTATTTTAATAGTAATTAATTAATTAAAAATTATGAAAAAATATATACAAGTTTTATTTGTAATTCATTAAAAAGTATCAACATTAATTTAGATTTTATTCAATAAAATAATAAAGCATTAAAATTATATAAAATAATAAATATTTAAACATATGAAAACATTCAAATATATGTTGCAAAAGGGTTTGTCGGACACCGCAATAACTTATAAACAATAATAATTATTATTATTTTTTAATTTTTTTAACATAAAAGAGAATCACTAATTTTTTCGTAAACATTTATTCCAAGAAAACGATCTGGAAAAGATTGGGATTGGAATTAAAACTGCCGACCCAGTTTATGATGTTAAACGACAAAAACAAAAAATCAAAAAAGCAAGGTATCCCTTGGGAGCGTCCTATTTACATACGCAAGTGTTCACCTTAAAGTAGTATTCCGGAAGCATTTGCCATTTTCCTACACGACATTTATCTAAACCTGCAATTGCATTGGCTACTGCTTCGAATTTATATTCACCCGACTGGAATACTTGGTTGACAGGCATACACGTCATGACTGGAAGACTTGCTTGACACGCATACACTGGTGCCAGCGGTCGATACGCTCGCACCATGAATTTTCCACAGTCCGCATGCAGAAAGTCGGCTCTTGATGGCTCTATTTATAAGCGCAGAAAAC
Organism: Wollemia nobilis; assembly: GCA_028583015.1. NCBI lineage: Eukaryota > Viridiplantae > Streptophyta > Pinopsida > Araucariales > Araucariaceae > Wollemia > Wollemia nobilis. The sequence goes on along the minus strand of JAQPPZ010016887.1, from coordinate 250,205 downwards.
CAAACTTAGAATTCAGTTGGATTGAAGAAGCGGAGATGAAGGGAAGTGTTGTCGTGCAAACGGTGTGCTTGGCCTTGGCAATTCTCGGTGTGATCGCAAGCGCTGATAAGAATTCGGATTCACATTCTCGTTGGGAAAATGTGTTAGATGTTGTCCATCACCATGAAAAACAAGGAACGTTTCAGCCAATTCAGAGAGGAGGACGCATGCTGAAAGAAGAAGATTCCACATTGATTGGTGGTGATCATGATATACGTGATGTGGAAGCACTATTGTCCTTCAAAGAGAGCATTACAGTCGACCCAGTTGAATCCCTCTCCTCGTGGACGGCTAACAATTCAGAGGAGGTGTGCCGGTGGAATGGCGTCTTGTGCAGAAGAAACACAAAAAGGGTTGTTGCCGTAATCCTCCCTCAACTGGGATTGCAAGGCACAATTTCCCCATCATTGGGAAGCCTCTCCTTGCTGCACACTTTGAACTCTCTGCTAATAATTTGTCACACTTTGAACTCTCTGCTAATAATTTGACAGGAAGAATTCCACGGCAGTTTGCGCACCTGAAAGTGTTAAGGACCCTCGACCTCAGCAGTAATCATCTCTTTGGTTCTATCCCTGAATCGCTTGCTAACTGCACGCGCATTCGGGAGATTATACTTTCAGAAAACAACTTGGGAGGAAGCATACCAGATTCTATGAGGAACTGCACGTCTCTCCAGAGTTTGGAAATTGACGACAACAATCTCACCGGTACGATACCGTTGAAGGAAACTTTTTTATTTTAAACGCCGAAGTCCGAAAGTTCGGACTGCGCAGGGCGCACAACCAGCTCCAAGCTTCGGGAGCGAAGTGCGGACGGCCCCGACCCACGGGCGCAGTCCGTCACTGGGGGCGAAGAACGAACTTCGCACCTTCAACTGCCGAAGTGCGACTGTCGCAGCGAAGTGCGTACAGCGCACGTTCTATGGCCGAAGTGCGACTGTCACAGCGAAGTGCGCACTTCGGACAGCACAGGGTGAAAGTCGCCGGTCGACAGCGAAGTGCGAACTTCGCTCGGCGACAAACTTCGCTCGGCGACAAACTTCGCTCGGCGACCAACTTCGCTCGGCGACGAACTGCGCTCGAAACTCGTGCGCAGTCGGACTTCGACAGCGAAGTAGGAAGGGTTTCTCCGAGACTTGCCCGATTTTGGCCTTGCAGTCTTTTCTTGACTGTAGTCTTGCGCGGCTGCCGCTGGCTTGGCAAGACCCGTAAGAGAGGAGAGAAACGTCGGAACAGAGAGCAACAAACCTTAGCACATAAACGATTGCAAACCCTAAAGATGCCACAAGGAATAGCAAAGTTTATTTATATGAAGCTAGGGTTACAGTATTCCTCAATCGAGGAAATAACAACATCTGCAGGCTACGCTGCAGGATAAACTAAACAGGGAGAAATTTCGAGTCTACTGCTCGAACATTAATCAACTGAGCCACACTGCTCACTAAATTGCTCTGCTTTCTTTCTCTGCTCTATTCTCCGCTTCTTCTTTCAAAAACTTCTCTCACATATGCACTGCTTCTCATCTTTGTCTGAAGACCCGAACTGCCCTTTTATAGCCACGGGGAGAGGAGGATAAGGTTTATCCTCTGACAGGTTCGGATAATGGTTATCCTCTGACAGGCCCTCAACTAGGGTTTTTGACTAATCGCCGACTTGGCATTAACTCGCCTGACCAAACGCCGAACTGGCATTAACTTCTGCGGTGATGGGATCTGTCAGGTGTCACATCTGTCAGAAGGTAGGTGTGACGTCATGTCACACTTTTGCCAGGATCCCGAACTGCGGCAGCGTAGTCCGACTTCGCCCATGTTTGGAGCGCAATCCGGTTTCGCCCAAGGTTCGGAGTGCAGTTGGGCACAAGCATGAAATCTGGGTTAATTTTTCTAACACCCTCCTTTAAACCTGATTTCACAAGCACTTTGACTCCAAGCTGCTCTCGCAATCTGCTGAAGTCTTCCTCCTTCAAAGGCTTCGTGAAAATATCTGCCAACTGCTCCTTGGATCTGCAAAACTGCAGATGAATTTCTCCGGACTTCACCAACTCTCTAATGAAGTGATAACGAATATCAATGTGCTTCGTCTAGCCATGGAACACGGGATCCTTTGACATTGCAATGGCCGAATTGTTACCCCAAAAAATTATTGTCACACCTTCCGGAGGATTGTGCAGTTCACTCAGAACTCTTCGCAGCCATACTACCTGGCATGTAGCTGTCATGGCGATGACATATTCTGCTTTGATTGTGGACAACGCAATGATGGGTTACTTCTTGGACGCCCATGAGACTGCCCCTAATCCGAGATGGAAAGCATACTCGAAGGTCCTCTTTCGATCATCGGTACTACCAGCCCAGTCACTATTTGTGTAGTCGACCAGTTCCAACTGGTCCTGTCTGGCGTAAAATAGGCCATGGTTTTGCATCCCACTGACATAGCGCAAGATCCTATTGCCAGCTTGCCAATGCGTGTCCTTCGAAGTCTCCATGAAACGGTTGATCAAACTGACTCCGAACATCAGATCTGGTCGAGTTGCAGTCAAGTACATCAAACTGCCAACTAGCCTCTTGAACAAGGTTGGATCTACATTCCTCCCTGTATCCAACTTGCTCAGCTTCAAACCTATGGCTACAGGTGTGATGGCAGGTTTGCTATCCTCCATCTTGAAGCACTTCAAGACATCCTTCGCATACTTGCCCTGAGAAATGAAGATGCCATCTGCTAATTGGTCAACTTCAATGTCGAGAAAATATTTCATCAGCCCCATGTCAGTCATTTCAAACTCGGACTTCATGGTTGTTCTAAACTATGCAAATAGGCTGCTGCTATTGCCAGTATATATCAAATCATCTACATACAGGCAGACGATGATGAGCTCACCTACTGCATTTGTCTTCATGTACAAGGAGTGCTCATATGGGCATTTTTGAAACCCATTCTCCTAAAAATACCCATCAATACGGCTGTACCATGCCTTGGGTGCTTGCTTCAACCCATACATGGCCTTCTTCAGTTTCAAGACTTTGCCCTCTTGCCCTTGTATTTCATAATCGGGCGACTGGTCTATGTAGACCTCTTCTTCCAACACTCCATTGAGGAAGGCAGACTTGACATCCATCTGGTACATGCTCCATCCTTTCTGAGCTGCCAGTGCCAGAATCATTCTGACTGTGTCAAGTCGGGCTACAGGTGCATACACCTCATGATAGTCAACTCCTGACTTCTACTTGTAGCCTTTCGCCACTAATCTAGCCTTATGCCTGTCAACTTCTCCTTGGGCATTAAATTTCATTTTATATACCCACTTGACCCCAATGGTCTTCTTTCGTGCTGGAAGATCTGTTAGTTGCCATGTCTCATTCTTCTCAATGGTTGCTATCTCCTCATCATCCATCGCATTCACCCATTTGCGATTCTGACTTGCCTCTTCAAACTCCACTGGATCACATTCAGTAAAGAGAGCAAAATCAGAATAATCTTCATCTAACTGATTATGGGTTACCTCATAAATGTCTTGCAAGCTCCGAGTATTCGTAGGAGTCCTCAGATTTTGAATTATGCTTACAAGTGGAGGTGATCGGGATGATGAGGTTGTGCTACTTCTGGCACCATTGTTGCTGCTTGAAGGCATAGGTGGTTGGACACTGTCTTCCTCAAAGTCTACAGATTCAACAGTTGCTGGTTCAGACTGACCCAGTCTTTGACTTCTAGTTCTAGGCTTCATCCTCAAGGAACTTCATGTCTCGGCTGATGACAAGTTTCTTTGTCACAAGATTGTACAGCCTATATGCCTTTGATGGTTTGCTGTACCCTGTAAAGACGCATCTTTTAGATTTTTCATCCAACTTCTACCTTTTCTCATCTGGAACATGTGCATATGCTATGCACCTAAAAACTCGCAAATGAGCCACACTTGGCTTCAACTTGCTCCAGGCTTCCTCTGGAATTTTGTCCCTCACACTCTTGGTGGGACACCAGGTCAGCAGATAAACTGCACAACTTACAACTTCTGCCCAAAACTCATGTGGCAAAATTTTTACCTTCAACATGCTCTATGCCATCTCCATGATTGTTCTATTCTTCCTCTCAGCTACGCCATTCTGCTAGGGCGTGTATCTGGTAGTGAACTGCCTTTGAATTCCATGTTGTTTGCAAAAGTTGTGGAATTCGTTGGAGATGTATTCTCCACCTCCATCAGTTCTGAGAGTCTTCACATAATGACCGCTCTATTTCTCAACCAGAGCCTTGAACTCCTTAAACCTTGCAAATGCCTCTGACTTCAACTTGATTGGATAAATCCATGTCTTCCGGCTGAAGTCATCAATGAAGGTCAGGAAGAACTTATTGCCGGCAAGTGTGGTGGTCTGCATGGGACCACAAATGTTTGAGTGCACCAGCTCCAATGGTTGTGATGCTCTCTAAGACTATCCTATAGGGAATGTTGCCCTATGTTGCTTGCCAACTAGGCAACCTTCACAAAATTGGTTCAGTTGCTCTATAAGGGGCAAACCCTTCACCATCTGCTTCTTGTGCAGCAGATTCAGGCCACTGAAACTCAGGTGACCAAATCTAAGATGCCACAGCCAGGTAACATCCTTCTCAACTTCACTCAGAGACATCAAAGATTCATTCTGAATCTATAGTAGAAACATTTTGTTTTTCGTCATGGACACAGTTGCGATTTGTCCATGGACTTTGTCTCTGATGGAACAAACACCGTCTTTGAACAGTATAGTGTGCCCCTTCTGCACAAGCTGTCCAACACTTAGCAGATTGTGCTTCAACCTAGACACATAAAAAACATCTTGAATTGTTTTTCTTTCACCGTGCCGGGTTCATATGAGGATCTTTCCTTTCCCCATCATAAGAACTTTGATTTTGTTCCCCATCTTGACTTCGAACTAGATTGTTTCATCTAGTTGTGAGAACATCTCCCTGTTCCCAGTCATGTGGTTTTTGTAACCACTGTCAAGATACCAAATATTTTTCTTGCTCTCCTCTTCAATACTGCAAGTCAGCAGCACATTTCCTCCTATCGCATTTTTGGGTTCCTCCATATAATGGGCTTGCTGCTGATTCTCGTTCGCCATCTTCTTCCTACACTGTGTGGCATAATGGCCGAACTTACTGTAGTAGTAGCATTGGACCTTTGACATGTCCTTCTTCTGCTAAGAGCCACCTTGCTATTTTTTGCCAGTGCCTCTTCCTCCTTGCTGATGAAAGTTGCAACTTGGCTCAACGTCATGAGGGTTTGATCTCTCTCCTTGCTTGTTCCTTCTCCCATGCCTGCTTCTGCCTCTTCCTCCTTGAGAACTAGAAGCGTCATGGTGGGAGTCTTGTCTACCGCTGTCTCGGACTAAGACTTGTGCTTTGAAGGCATGCTCTAAAGAAGACTAAGTTGAGTGGCTGAGCCTCTGTTCCTGGGTCTGCAAGGAACCCATGAGTTCGTCTGTTGATAGGGTTGTCAAATCCCTCGACTTTTCGATTGCTATCACAACCGAGTCAAACTTGGCAGGCAGACTTCTGAGAATCTTCTCCACAATTCTTTGGCTCTGCACATTTTCTCCATTCAATCGCATTTGGTTGATAATGTCTGTCGTCCAGGTGAAGAAATCGCTCATGGACTCGAACTCAGTCATCTAAAAATTCTCAAACTCTCTTCTAAGCATCTGCAGTTTCACCAACTTCACTTTGTCGGTGCCCTGATACGAACTTGCTAGGGTTTCCCAGGCCTGCTTGGCCTTGGTGGCTGATGCAATCCACGGGAAGATGGTCTCCTCAACCGCTTGCATGATGTAGAAGAGGGCCTTCTGGTCCTTCTTCTTGTGATCTTTCAACAGATCCTTGGCCGCTTGAGAGAGGGCGGCCGGTCTTCTTGCATCTTCCGGTTCTGGGTAGCCGTTCTCGACTAACTCCCATAGCTCCTGAGATCCGAATAGGATCTTCATCTGGATGCTCCAGTAATCATAGTTCTTGCCATTAAATCGTGAGATCTGCAACTTTAAGGAATTCTTTCCAAAATCCATATTATATCTCTGCATCACGGCTCAATCAGCTCTGATACCAATTTGAAGGAAACTTTTTAATTTTAAATTCCAAAGTCTGACAGTTTGGATTGCGCAGGGCGCACAACCAGCTCCAAGCTTCAAGAGCAAAGTGCGGACGACCCTGACCCATGGGCGCAGTCCATCACGGGGGGCGAAGAATGAACTTCGCACCTTCAACTGTCGAAGTGCGACTGTCGCAGCGAAGTGCGTACAGTGCACGTTCTATGGCCGAAGTGCGACTATCACAGTGAAGTGCGCACTTCAGATAGCACAGGGTGAAAGTCGTCGGTCGACAATGAAGTGCGAACTTCGCTGGCTGACGAACTTCACTCGACGACAAACATCGCACGACGATGAACTTCACTCGATGGCCAACTTCGCTCGGTGACGAACTGTGCTCGGAACTCAGGTGCAGTCAAACTTTGACAGCAAAGTAGGAACGGTTTCTCCGAGACTTGCCTGATTTTGGCCTTGCAGTATTTTCTTGATTGTAGTCTTGCGCAGCTACCGCTGGCTTGGCAAGACCCGTAAGAGAGGAGAGAAACGCAGAAACAGAGAGCAACAAACCTTAGCACATAAACAATTGCAAACCCTAAAGATGCCACAAGGAATAGCAAAGTTTATTTATATGAAGTTAGGGTTACAGTATTCCTCAACCGAGGCAACAACAACATCTACAGGCTACGCTGCAAGATAAACTAAATAGGGAGAAATGTCGAGTCTGCTGCTCGGACATTAATCAGCTGAGCCACACTGCTCACTGAATCGCTCTACTTTCTTTCTCTGCTCTATTCTCCGCTTCTTCTTTCACGAACTTCTCTCACACACGCACTGCTTCTCATCTTTGTCTGAAGACCCAAACTGCCCTTTTATAGCCGCGAGGAGAGGAGGATAAGGTTTATCCTTTGACAGGTTTGGATAAGGGTTATCCTCTGACAGGCCCTCAACTAGGGTTTCTGACTAATCGTCGACTTGGCATTAACTCGCCTGACCAAACACTGAACTGGCATTAACTTCTGCGGCAATGGGATCTGTCAGGTGTCACATCTGTCAGAAGGTAGGTGTGATGTCATGTCACACTTTTGCCGGGATCACGGACTGCGGAAGCGCAGTCCGACTTTGCCCATGTCTAGAGTGCAATCCGGTTTCACCCAAGGTTTGGAGCACAGTTCGGCACAGGCGTGAAATCTGGGTTAATTTTTCTAACAACCGTCTGTTTTGGGTTTGCTGAAGAATCTATCAGTTCTTTCCCTCCGAGGTAACTCCCTTTATGGTGCAATCCCTCCTTCTCTCAGTAATTGTACTCAATTGATTTATGTCAACTTTGCCCACAATAATGATATATCCGGAAGCATTCCGTCTGAATTTGGCATGCTTAAGCAATTAGAGTACTTTTTACTGCAGTATAACATGCTAGAAGGCAGCATTCCTCCAACTCTTGGTAACTGTTCATCGCTTCAGGTTTTAGCTCTGGGGTTTAATCCGTCATTATCGGGCAATATACCGCCTGAATTAGGAAATTTGCGAGAGCTTGTCCAACTTTCATTGTATGGTCCGATGAACATTAGCGGTCCCATTCCTCCAGAAATAGGAAACTGTACCAAACTTGACTGGATTGATCTAGTATATAACAAAATTAGTGGGCCATTGCCCATGAGTATATTCAGGCTTCCCCTGAACACCTTTGCTGTAGAGGGTAACCTTATTGAAGAAAGACTACCAGAAGCGGTCTTCAATCTGACACAGCTAGAGCATCTAAGTCTTGGCGACAACCAGATCACAGGAACCATTAGGGACATTGGCAAGTTGACAAATATTATCCATCTGAACCTGGTTGCAAGCAGGTTTAGTGGTGGCATTCCTGAAGGAATCTCCAATTTGACAAAGCTAAACTATCTAGGCCTGGGTTCAAACAGGTTAAATGGTGGCATTCCTGAAGGAATCGGCAAGTTGACAAAGCTTAACTTTCTGGGCCTAGGTTCAAACAGGTTAAGTGGTGGCATTCCTGAAGTAATTGGCAATTTGAGCAACCTCCAAACGCTTTACCTAGATACAAACAATTTTCTAGGCCCAATCCCTAGTTCCATAGGAAATCTACAATCCTTAAAAATTTTGGGCTTATACAATAACAATTTGACTAGACCTCTACCACCTAGCATTGGCCAACTCAAAACTCTTACTCAGCAGGCCATCTTCAACAACAGGATTTCTGGGGAAATTCCTGAAAGTATCAGTGGTTTGGTCTCAGTTGCTATACTTGACATGTCTAACAACAGCTTGGAGGGGAGGATTCCTGAAGGTATCGGTAAATGTGCAGCACTCAAACAGTTAGCTTTGTCCAAAAATAACCTCAGCGGGGAGATCCCAGAATCCCTCGGCAACTGCAAGTCTTTGACGGAATTGATACTGACGAGCAACAATTTATCAGGTACGGTTCCATCAACACTCAGTAACTGCACATCTCTAAAGAAGCTAAAGCTGTCCAACAACTCATTCCATGGAAACCTATTCATAAAATTTCCATCTTCTATGGAAATTCTGTCTGCTCATTCTAATAGCCTCTCCGGGACTCTACCTCCGTCCTTGGAAAACTGTACCCAACTTCAGCTTCTAGATTTCAGAAAAAATAGATTGAATGGTGGACTTCCTTTGTATCTTGCAAATTTTACTGGGTTGAGAGTTTTAAGCCTTGGCTACAATAAATTTCATGATGATATTCCTACATGGATCACAAACCTCACTCAGTTGCAAGTTTTAGATTTATCCAACAACGAATTTAGTGGAAGCATACCCCGTGATCTTGAGAGTCTCCAGGGATTTGGAATCCGTGGAAACCCTCAACTTAGTGGCAATACGCTCTATGAGGATATGGTTGTTGTAATTAAAGGCAATGAGTATAGTGTTGAATATGTGCTGGCAGCAAATACCATACTTGACTTGTCAAAAAATAACCTTTCTGGGGAAATACCAGCAAGCATGGGGAGTCTAAGTAGCCTGAGGTTGCTAAATCTATCCAGAAACAAATTGGAAGGCAAGATACCACCATCAATTGGGAAATTATCTTCCTTGGAACAGTTGGACTTGTGTGAAAATGAACTGATTGGGAGGATTCCTAAAGAGCTGTCTAATTTGACCTATTTGGCAATCCTGAATGTTTCCTCTAATAGGCTTTGTGGAGCGATCCCTATAGGATATCAGTTTAATACATTCAATGAGAGTTCCTTCCAGAGAAATAAGTGTTTATGTGGGTACCCTTTACAAAGTTGCAAGCAAAAGAAGACAAATTCAGTATCACCTCCACAAGCAGTTGACAAGGTAAAAAGGTCATGGTGGAGTGCTGTGGATGAGCATGTCTCACTGATCGCATTGGCTTTGGGATGGGTAATTGGATTTGGTGGAACTATGTATCTGATTCTGTTGTCTGGCAGACTTCGGTATCTGGTGTTTGGCACCAAAACAAGACATTCTTATGGAGTCTACCGACCGCCAAAGTAATAGTTGCAGATTCTGAGCATCATCTGGACTAAATATATGTCATTAGCAGTATCATCACTATCTTCTGGAATAAATGTTTTGTTTTCATTTCTAAATGTTTGTATGGATAGTCCTATAATTTGTACTTTGCATTACAAATAATATCCATGCTGATCGTCTTGAATGATATTATTTGAAATTAGATATGTGGAACATTATGTTCAATATTACCTGTTGTTTGCATAATAGCCTTTAAGTTCTCTCTTGTAAGGCCAATCTTCTTGGTTAAAGTTGTTCCTTTAATACTTGCAATTTACACAATTCCACGACCCTGGAAAAAGCTTTCTGAACTTGCAACAAAGGTCTCAAATGGATGCTTTAGACACGAATAAAAATCTGTCAAAACAAGGTCTTCTTGTGCAATTTGTGATCAAAATATTACGATCTGCTGCTATCAGTCGTTTACATGTCTTAGATCTTCCATGCTGCTACTTTCTTGCTTGGCCCTTGGTTTATCTTGTTCCTTTTTGAAGTGCATTTTGAGTTTCCCTTTCTTGCTTAAGTGTGCCTTCGTTATCAAACATGATGGTTAAACCAGGTGAGAATTAAGTTACGAGGAATGCTTTAAACACGTTCATAAACTGACCTTAGTAATTAAAGAGAGCTGTAAAGAAATGCATAAAAGCTCAGTCCCCATTGTCATAGCAATTGCAGAAGCCAACTTTGAACATTTAAGACTATCATAGCTGCATCCTATTATACCACGTTCGTGCCCAACTACCCGCATATATATTACAAGTGAAGTGTAGATGGCAACGTCGCTTGCAGATAAAATTACCCACAAATATATATAACGCAGAATGTGTCCAGCAATAAGCAACATAGGAGCTTGTTTTATAGAATAAGAGAAAAAATTTGTCAAAATTTCCTACTCTGTTTTATGGTTTGCAGGGCAAATTGGCTTAATTCCAGTTTTGTTGACCAGGAATACAACATACAACAGAAATGATATACATGAATGTAATGTATACCAATAATTGATGTAAAACAGACAAGTTTATACACATTACGCAGTTGATGAAATGAGTTACTGTTGTTTTTAAACATTAATAAAATAATATTGCAAACCGGATTCCAATTCGCACTACTTATTGTTTGTTTCTTAATTTCCTTGGATTCCATTTGAAAAGAAATTATGAGTGTAAGCTAAAGCTAGGAATCTATCATATTATAAAAACAATCTGAGCGCCGGAAAAGAATGGAAACTACTGAAATGTACACAAATTGGAAGCAGTAAAAATGCTAGTTTGTCATAGTTTACCTAATACTTTATGTCGTCGTGAACAGGGTTTGAATGTTTTTTTAGTCATGGTGTGAACAGGGTTTGACAGGTTGTCGGTATTATAAAGAAAGTAAATTGAAATGAAATTTGTGAGGAATTGTTATACAACCTATTCTTTCTAGTCAACTATTTGAGTTACTTTCCACTTTGATACCTCTGTGAAGAGGATTGAGAGTTTTTTTTTTTAAATGTATTTCTGGCTTTATTCTCGTTTAAAGCAAAGATTATTGGATATTCCGAGATCGAATTCGATATTATTTAATTAAATTTGTTCTTTTAAAACCCCTTTCCCTCTTCCCTATCCCCGTCCAACTCTTTATAACTCCGTTATTTTCCCAATCCTTTCTGCCTGGTCCCTTATTTTTTCACTCCTAATCCTTTGGGCCTCTTCTTTCATTTTTTATCCTCCATATGGCGGCGTGGAGGCTATTGATGGCCCTAGCTGCCATTGTGGCCTTGATTGGAGCTGAGGTGGTGGAAGCCGATTGTAATAGTGAGCTTCTCAGCCTGACTCCCTGTCTCCCATACGTCTCAGGCAGAGACCCCGGCACCCCGTCGAGACAATGCTGCGATGCCCTCGCTTCAGTCGTCAAGAAGGATGCCATCTGTCTGTGCCAGCTGTTAACCTACAGCTATATTAACCAAAGCCAGGCTGTTGCCCTTCCTGGGGAATGCAACGTGACCACTCCACCTCTCAGCGAGTGTCCATCAGGTAACTATATTCATTTCAAGTTTAAAGATACATGTCACCCATTTTTATATCCAATTCTCACAATTTCTTTTTATTTTAATGTGTTTATTTCTGGTAGCTGCACCTGCACCGGCCCCGGCCACTAGCAGTGATCCCGCGCGTATGATTTCTTCTCCATCTTTTATTTTCGTCCTTTCTTAATGATTTCGTCAATTTAGTAGAAGAACATTTTCCTTCTCTGTATTTCGTTTTGAATACTCTTATTTCTAACGGTGGCTGTGGCGCCTAGTATTGCCTGCGCCCCTGCTACTGCCCTGTCGCGTAAGCATTCCATAATTTTTTATTTATTTATTTCTGTCAATTTAGTAGGAGAATGTGTTCTGTTTCCAGATGAACAAATTGGCCAGTTTTGTATATGCTTATGTTATGTGTCACGTCATCTTGCAGCTTCTAGACGGCTCGAACCAGGCTTCGTGCCTTCGTTAGGACCGTCGCCAAGTTCGCTTTCAACGAAGGATTTTCGTTGAGGTTCTCGGGCTCTATAATGTTTATCTTGGTCTCAGGTTCCTTATAATTGACGATAGTCTGGAAGATGGGAGATTATGTTGTAGGTTAAATTACTCACTCTTCTGTTCGAATATACGCTTGTTAACAAGTTTATATGTAAGTTAATAATATGAAAACCTGTTATTATGAAATGGTCATAATATAAGGCGATAGTTTGTAATTTTAACGGCTTGTTCCTCTTCCTAATTTTCAAACTTAAAGCCACTCTCTAAACTAAATTTTCACATAGTTTGAGAGATCAACTTCCTCCTCTCTCTTAAAGTTATATTCCCAGCTTAAAGTTATATTCCCAGCTTAAAGAGATTTCAACAATGAAGATAACGTTTCATACAAACTTCATAAGAGAGGCGGAGAGGCGGAGGTTCAAGGTTCAAATCTCGGGTCCTTTTTTTTTTGGTGCTTTCAGCGGTGTAAAAGGTTTAAAATGATTGTGACATGGTTAGTGGCGGACTGCATGAAGATTTGTGTGGCTGGTGGTTATAGTGGTGGACTGCGTAAAGATCTGTGTGGCTGCTTCTGGAACAGACAACGCAGAATAATGTGACGGCTAAAGATTTTAGCCTGTAAATTAAAAAAACAATGAAGATAACGTTAATATAAAAAATTATGTTGGTGAATAAGTGTATCCTTGAGTCCAAAGATCGTATATTTTTAACTTTAGTTCGAAGATACGCTTGCGAAAAAGTTTAAATGTAATTTAATAATATGAAGGCCTGTAATTTCAAGAAGCATACAAATACAGGATGTTTAACTGCTTGTTACTCTTCCTAATGCTATATTTCAAACTTAAACAACTCTCTAAACTAAATTTTCACATAGTTTGAGGGATCAAGTGGCTCCTCTCTTAATGTTATATTCCCAACTATATGAACTCATTTTCACATGCTTATAGATTTCAACATTGAAGATTAGCGTAAATTATGTTGATGAATGACAGTATTTAAAAAAAAAAAAAAAATTATTTATTTTTAAATAGGGTTTGAATTTATTTCTTCCAACTTCGTGGGAGTTCAAAGTTCATTCAACAAAAACATTTCGATTATGACGTAACGTCTCTTAGTTTTTTATGTGTATATTTTTAGCTTTAGTCTCTTTTACATGCATTAAAATAACAATATTAAGATTCACATTTTTTAGTGTTGGACATAGAACCGTGCTTAATTCACGTGAGTTTATTAATAAGAAATCTAATTATTTCTTAATATTAATTTTTAAACAAAATTTTTAATTTAATTAAGATGTGAATTTTGTCATATTTATTTTAGTTTGGGGAACAAGCATTGGAGTCCAAAGTGTATGTGACAAAATTCATACTATTAGATGTTGAAGATGACAATATTATTGTGTTTAACTCCCTATAACCTTGCCTTTCTACTTTATCTTTATTGAATGGTTTTATCCATCCACCTATCTTCTCCTCTTTTGTTGTCCATATGCTTTACACAATTGCTATATCCAATGGATTAACAATCTTAGATAGTTGTATCCCGATTTTGGTAGTTAGGTGATGGAAATGATGCTCTATTTTGGGAGGATGTATGGAATCAATCCCAACAAATTATTCAAACATTCCCAGAGACGGAGAGTTGGAAAACAGAGCTCCAAAAGGCGGGGTGGTGGAAAGCCTCTTACTATATGGAATCATGGAATCAACATGTGCCAGACTTACTACAATGAAAACATTCTCAAGAATGGCCAATGAAGGGAACATAGGAACTAACCAAAAAAATATCAAGACATCTCCAAAGACACCAAATTCAATATGGTTCTAAGAGAGATATACTTGGATGGGAAGGACGCAAGTTGGAAATCTATAAGACAAAGGAGGGATACAAGGTAGCATGTGGATATGATATTGCCCTAGCACCACTTCAATGGATATTTTTTTGGCAAAAGGAATGATGACCAAAAATTAACATTTTCTCATTGCTAATTAACCATAGAAAGTGTTTGACATTGTAATAACCCAATTCTACTCACTTGGTTGTACCACTAAAAAAAATCTAAGTATAAAAAAAGAGGTATTTTTGTTTGTTTTCAAATAACAATTTTGTTTTAAATGTGTTGTCATATTCATAGCATATGTCAATTCACCCAAAAATATAAAATCAAATTTCTAAAGAGTACAAGCATATAAGACCACACTTGGATTTTGAGACTGATGTAGTTTAGCTACCCAAGTGGACGAGATTGGCCAAATCCCATAAAAGGTGCCATTCTATGGATACCATTTACGTCCTTTATTTTTGGCATGAGGGTTGTTCCACGGTAGGGGTTATCCTCTAGGGACCATAACACCTAGAGGGTAGATGCTTGCTTCCCTATCCAATTCCATACTAAGCCCTCGACTACTAGTCGACTTGCTCTAATTTTTGCATGAAAGTAATTAGCATCCATATGCCTTTGTGGCTAATTGATTATCCCCTTTCCAAAGTGAGTTAGAGCCATGTCAATTCCCTGACATTTATCTTCATCTCTCATTTTCATTGTAACTCATGGTTGTTCATCCCATACCAATCTTCGTGGCTAATCTAGCTAAGTTAAATGGACATGGGACTTACCACAATACCAAATGAATAACAACCTGGAGGGTGTGTTCCATACTACCACTCGTTACCAAACCTAACCAAGTTGGTTTACTATGACCAATTCTATCAGATATTCAGTTGCTCTCGTAGCACCATTGTGTACATACCTGTAACTTAATGAAATAGGGTGAATTTGAGAATTCTTCATTCTCGATGCTTGATTTCAAGTATAGGTCATGGATTTCTACAACCACAACAAAGTGTTTAATTTGTAAGTTCTTTAAAACCCCTTATCCCATAAAGTTTTTGAACCCTTCTATTCTAATTTTAAGTTTCCACTAGGATATAAGTCATCCAAGGAGAGATAAATAAAAAATAAACTAAATATTTTGGAATAACCCAAAGGTTCATAAAGTAATAATTATCATAAACATCAATGCATAGTTTTATTGTTTGCAATGATTCTAAGGTTTGAGGGAATGAATAAATTTGAATTTTAATTCCAATATTCCCATATTAGTAGCTCTTCAATACAACAACATACTCACAATGCTAGGCTTAAACATTTAATAAAATATGTTCAACTCATTTTTCAATATATAAACATAAAGGATTTAGAAACGAGTATTTCTTTAATATGAAAAGCACTAAATTATAAATTCAAATTACAGAGTTATAAGTAGATTCTCTATATTTTTCTCTATTAAAGCACCAAACAAGGACAACTCTTGACTTATTAATGAAACACTGTAATTTATGCTTACAACATCGACTAATTCTTTTTAAAATTTTATCACACAGTTCACTGGTCATAACTTCAAATATTTTAGAAAAACATAACTCAACATGGGAAAATAAAGCACATAATCTAAGATATTTAAAAACCCTTGTCATTGATTGGAAGCACGACAATTTTGTTCGATGGATGACAAAATTTAAGCCATGAAATTCATGTCACTCATGGATGACAAAATTTAATCCATGAAATTCATGTCACTCATGGGAAGCCCTTGTCATTGAATGGGAGAGCGATAGCTTTGTTCGATAGGTGATGAATTCTCATTAGTATTAAATTCATGCCAAATTTATTAGTAAAGACACCCTTGTTGACGATGAAAATCACTTGACGATGAAAATCAGTGTCAAAGATACAATCATCTATGGCTCTCTTCCATTAATGATACAATCTTATTGGATGTCGGTAATGCAAGACTTTTGATGTTGATACATTAGCGATGGAAATTTATTGGAGTAGGAACATGAGCCATAAGATATTATTGGCCAAATTATTTATTATTTTACTCAAGACTTTAATATTAATATCTTCATGATGTCCTTTTAATTAAAATACCCTAAGTATTTAGACTGATTAAATCATTTTCTACGACTTTATTTAAAGTGCTCAATATTAGGGTTAATTAATTATTGCATCCACTCATAAAAACCCTTGTCGCTGAAGGATTATGTGTGTCGTTGTTGTAATTGTTGATGGAATTTTTGAAGAGTGATTAAGGCTACCAAAAATACTCTGTCGCTGATGTGATACCATTGTCACTGATTGCATTACCGATGGGATTTCCGAAAGAGCGTTGAAGGTTACCAAAAATCCTTGTCACTGATGTAAAACTATTATCATTTTTGGATCAGTGATAGGCTTTACCGAATAGCGATTGTTAATTTTTCCTCAAGCCAATACTTTATGCAGTCACTTATTGAAATCTTCTTTGCTGATTGTAAGAGCGATGGCTTTGGTCTATCAACGACAAGCTTTCTTGAGATCTGAGTTTGCAGACTTTGGCACAAAATTAAAAATGGATTATTTTGCATAGAAAAATGAGAGGTTATTATAGATATAATAGTAATTTCTATACTCATCAAAGTACTAATTTTAGGTTTGGTTAATGGAGACAAAATATGACCTGGAGCTCTCAATCATCCCAAAGTGCCAAAAATAGGGAAAAATTCAAAGTGCTCATAATTTTATGCAACTTTTTCAAGTATTTAAATGGGCCAAATGGGTACTTAAATCCGTTGATATTATCCAAAAAAGCATCATGTTTCATGCGATACATCATTATAAAGTTCACGTGATGCTACTATAAATTGCTATTTTTGAAAAAACCTGACAGTTAAAATTCTAAAAATTTAGTGCCTCTGTGAAAATGAGATCAAGATCTTTCCACAAATTTTTAAATCAGCCCAAAAAGAGTTTTCTATATCGAGTTCTAGCCATATCAATTTTGTATCAAAATGTAGGGCAAAAGTGATAAGATTGGAATACCCTAAAATGAATTTTAATTATTTAGCTTAGGATTTGAATTTTATGAAGTAATACAGCCAAAATAATGCATATTATATGCCAGTATTCAAATATATTGATTTTAAATGAATGTGGCTAAAGCCCAGTCTCCAAGAATGCAAAGTGCCAACAAATTCAAGACTCTAATGCAATCAAAAATTTGAAAATAGTCTTGATGCAAGGTATAAATTCTGATTAAACCCCCAAAATTTAATTCTCTAGAATCATCAAAAATTGAGCCTTGCACCCTAAGTTCACCTAGACATATTTCAAAAAATTGGGGTGCAAACTAAGTTGTAACTATGGGGTACAATTATGCCTAAACATTACTATCTATGAATTATTAGGACCTTTGATGATATCATCTTTGAAAACCTCTAGCCACAATCATATTTTGGTCACTATTGCTTTGTTGATATACACAAATTCTTCTAATAAAATATCTAGACTCTTTGCCTTAGTCAAAGTTTTGGGATAAACCCGACCACTATCTACAATCACTTGAATGGTTGAACATTTTGAGCTCTTTTACTTACATCATCATTGGAAAAACCTTAGGTATTATTGCTTTCCAAAAATTTTATTGGCAAAAAAATTTAAGCACTTATGCTGATGATATTATGAAAAATCCTTGGCCAATATTTGGACTCTCAATTGGTCGAGACTTTTGAGATATTTTGCTTAGATCATCTTGGAAATATTGCAACCACTACTTACTACTTCTTTAATTCTTGATGATTTTAAAATTACCTTCATGCTAGAGTTATTGGATCTTTTATTTGATGATTATGCACTAAGTTATTCTCTTTGTCTAGTTTGACCAAGTTGCTCGTTGTATTTTGAATTACAATATATGGAAAGTTGTATTATTCAAAAAAAAAATCTATTGCCACAATTAATATGACTTCTTAATGGACAAAGAAGCCTATACAACTTCCTAAATATTTTATCCAAAAATCTAAAGGTTTGCAAAATTTTGATAACTTGAAATATCTAGGTTTCTTGTATTTCTACAAACCTTAATCTCTTCTAGATGATGCCAATCTATTTCTTGGTAACCTTAGGTCCCCTTCGTTCCTCCACATTTCTTGATTTTTCTTTTCTAGGAGCAACAACTAAGAAATTATAAAGGACTCCATCAGGTGTGGAGTATAGCTCAGCTTTTCAACCCACTCTTTCTAATGATAAGTGAATTCAAAACCATTGTATGGAACTAAGTCCCACTTAAATTAGGTCCCTTTTAGGTCTTAGCAAAAAGGCTCAATAACTCTTACTAATGTTATAATCTAGCTTAGCTATCATTGAAAGGAATGTAAGTAAATCATAATCTCTCTAGTTTGGTGGTTCAACATTGCTTTATGGCACATGGAGCTTTGAACTTATAGCAACTTTTTTTCATAAGCCTTTCCTTGTCAAAATATTTGGCATCTTTACAATGTTAGGAAGGAGCTTTAGGAGCTCTCATATACAAGTATTTATTTATTTTACAATATATAATTTGGAATATTAACATATTTATAGATAGGTTATCCATATTTCATATTATTAATTGTAAGATTTGTTTTTGAATATGTAGATATCAACTCTAAAACTTTATTATTTTATTTATTTGAAGATTATAGTCCCTAAGGGAAATATAAATTTAGAAAGTGAAATCCACTTAAATGGCGAGTAGTTTAAGGTTAATTCATAGTTATGGAATCATATAAAACCTTTCTACAAGGTATAATAAATGCTTTTATTACAAGGAAAATATTCAAAGTACCATAGGTTCCATTTATTTTCATAAGTAAGTAATACACATTTTTGTGCTAGGAATAAGGACACACAACCTTGTAAGATATATAAATAAAGGATGGATTTTAGCATTAGTCTCTACTCATGCACTAGGTTACGTGATTTCATAAAATTTTGTCAACATTTATAAGCATTGTTTGTATACTATTTTAAAATTATTATGCAAAGATTGGAAAAGCATATATCTATTTAAGTTAGACAATTTTAAAGGAGAGTTTATTGTTCAAATGTTATCACAGTTACAATAGTATATAGATTCAATCAAATTAAAGTATTTAGAGTTTTGTTATTCTTGTATTGATAGCTAATCGAGATAAGGTTATTCAAGGATTCTTGTATCAAGTTTAACTTTATATTAATATAATGATTAAATGTTTAGAAATATAATGGATGCATCTTTGAAACTAAAGAGTAGACTTATATAGTAATTATAATTTTTAAATATCCTTTTATATAATACTAATACTAATAGTTCGTTGTCAAGTGCATATGAGCATGTGTCATTGTTGTTCTTGGAGAACTATTTTTGCTCAACCATTATTTCATGTTATTTCTATAGAGTAGACAATGATATTATATTGTTTTTCATTACATTGTAACATAGAGAATCATTGTGTTTTTTTTTGAGATCAATAAATATATTAATGTGATGCTTTACATAATAGTCATGTTCCATAACATGATAGTATCGATGACTCCAAATTTAATTTATTAAGTTCATTCCATGTAAGCTTGACTTCATTAATGAGGTGACCTTATAGAAGATAAATCTTGTTTTCATTTAAGATCTTTTGGTAAAGAAAGGCAATAATGTTAACTTTGTAAAGGATAAATGAATATATAATATTGTTGATATTATCAATAGGATAAATAAATATATATGATTTCCTCTATTAACATTTAGTAAGGTTTATATTTTAAGCTTGTCTAACGACGAAGCATGCTAGAGTACCCGCTTTAAGCAAAAGGCGTTTTGTACCGTTCCTTGGCAGTATATATTTGTTTACGGGGATGAAACTATAGGGAGGCATCCTCCTCCATAAGAAGTGCAGCACGTTATTCATTGGATTTATTAAGCGTAATTTACTGTTGTTTTTTAACATTAATTAAAATATTTTTGCAAACCGGATTCCAATTCGCACTAGTTATTGTTTGTTTCTTAATGTTCCTTGGATTCCATTTGAAGAGAAATTAAGAGTGTAAGCTAAAGCTAGGAATCTATCATATTATAAAAACAATCTGAGGGCCGGGAAAGAATGCAAACTACTGAAATTATACATGTACACAAATTGGACGCAGTAAAAATGTAAGTTTATCATAGTTCACCTAATACTTTATGTCGTCGTGAACAGGGTTTGAATGTTTTGTTAGTCATAGTGTGAACAGGGTTTGACCCTTTCCATCTTATGACAGGTTGTCGGTATTATAAAGAAAGTAAATTGAAATGAAATTTATCAATTCTTTAAATGAGGAATTTTTATACAACCTATTATTTCTAATAAACTATAAAAATGTGAATAGGATTGAGAGGTTTTTGTATGTATTTCTAGCTTTATTCGCGTATAAAGCAAAGATCATTTAATTAAATTTGTCCCTTTATTCTGGCTTTATTCTTATTTAATTAAATTTGTATGTATTCCTGGCTTTATTCTGGATACTCCGATCGAATTCGATATTATTTAATTAAAATTGTCCCTTTAAAACCCCTTCCCAATACCCGTCCAACTCTTTATAACTCCGTTATTTTCCCAATCCTTTCTGCCTGGTCCCTTATTTTTTCCCTCCTAATCCTTTGGGCCTCTTTCATTTTTTATCCTCCATATGGCGGCGTGGAGGCTATTGATGGCCCTGGCGGCCATGGTGGCCTTGATTGGAGCTGACGTGGCGGAAGCCGATTGTAACAGTGAGCTTCTCAGCCTGACTCCCTGTCTCCCATACGTCTCAGGCGGAGACCCCGGCACCCCGTCGAGACAATGCTGCGATGCCCTCGCTTCAGTCGTCAAGAAGGATGCCATCTGTCTGTGCCAGCTGTTAAACTACAGCTATATTAACCAAAGCCAGGCTGTTGCCCTTCCTGGGGAATGCAACGTGACCACACCACCTCTCAGTGAGTGTCCATCAGGTAACTATATTCATTTCAAGTTTAAAGATAGATGCCACCCATTTTTATATCCAATTCTCACAATTCCTTTTTATTTTAATGTGTTTATTTCTGGTAGCTGCACCTGCACCGGCCCCGGCCACTAGCAGTGATCCCGCGCGTATGATTTCTTCTCCATCTTTTATTTTCGTCCTTTCTTAATGATTTCGTCAATTTAGTAGAAGAACGTTTTCCTTCTCTGTATTTTGTTTTGAATACTCTTATTTCTAGCAGTGGCTGTGGCGCCTAGTATTTCCTGCGCCCCTGCTTCTGCCCTGTCGCGTAAGCGTTCCATAATTATTTATTTATTTATTTTCGTCAATTTAGTAGCAGAATGTGTTCTGTTTCCAGATCAACAAATTGGTCAGTTTTGTATATGCTTATGTTATGTGTCACGGCATCTTGCAGCTTCTAGACGGCTCGAACCAGGCTTCGTGCCTTCGGTAGGACCGTCGCCAAGTTCGCTTTCAACGAAGGATTTTCGTTGAGGTTCTCGGGCTCTACAATGTTTATCTTGGTCTCAGGTTCCTTATAATTGACAATAGTCTGGAAGATTGGGGGATTATGTCGTAGGTTCAATGGGTCTGTTCGAAGATACGCTTGTTAACAAGTTTATATGTAAGTTAATAATATGAAAACCTGTTATTATGAAATGGTTATAATTTAAGGTGATAGTTTGTAATTTTAACGGCTTGTAATTTTAAGGTGATAGTGATAGACTACGAGGGTTTTGCAGTGTGTTTCCTTGTCTTTCGAGTCCAGATAAAACCACAAAGCACCTGCTGCTCGTTGTGACGACGAGGTTTCAAAAACCAATAGGTGCCACCGAAGGGGGTTCCAAATACCACACTGTACTACCATTTTGTGGCATCTTCGTGTCCAGACTCACCTCTAGATGTGGCTGGGGTGGTTTGACATTTAAATTGTGATGGTTTGGTAGGGGGTTCAAATACCACCAAAAGTCATGTCATTATCTGACTTGGGGTTGTTTAAAATATTTGTTGACCGTTGTTGTTTCACTGCTGATGTGGTTTGATCTTCTTCGTTTGGGTTGTGCATTTTGGAGTTCCAATCCCACCACCATTTTTTTTTAAGAACGAGACAATGCACACAGCCCCGTTCGAGCAACAAAGTTTCAAAACCAAAAGTTGCTAACAAAAAAAACAAGCCACATTTTTTGCTTATAAAAAAGTTGCTAAAACAAATAAAAGCAATATGTTTTTTTGCTCCCAAAAAAAAAGTTGCTAAAAAGCAACATTGTTTTTGCTCAAAAGTTGCTAAGAGCAACATTTTTTTTTGCTCAAAAGTTATTTGCACTTCATCACACAACAATTGCTCACCAACAAATTGTGGAATTTTTCCAAATTAAAAGGGGGATAAACTATACTTCTTGCAAAATTCCAAAATCAAGGGGATATTAATACACCTCCAAACTCTCATAATGGAAACTGTGCACAAATATCTCTCAGATTCACAATTGCTAAAAGGACCTAATTTTGTTCCATGGAAGACAAAGATGAGAGCTATTGTTCAGGTGGAATATTTATGGGATATCATCAGTAGCACTTCAAAATGCCCTCAAATAGTAGGAATAGATCAAGAAGTCTAGGATAAAAAGAATAAAAAAAATCTTATGTTTGTCCTCCTTGATACTACATATGAGGTCCGGTCTCATATCTGTGATGCCAAAACCAATCATGAAGCTTGGGCTACTTTAATTACTGTATATGAAGGAAATAATCAGTCCACTATTCTCCAAATTCAAACTCAACTCCATACCCTTAGTATGAACTTTGGGGAGATAGTTGATTTATTTCTTTATAGAGTGGTGAAACTGAAAACCAAACTAAATGCTATGGGAAAACCAGTCGTTGATGATGTCTTGAACTCAATCATTTTGAGAGCATTACCAAATTCCTATAAGATGTTTATTACATCCCTCAATGTTTTTGGTAGGCAAGTAAATTTTTCGGAGTTGGTGAATTTGATTTAGACTGAGGAAGTTCCCGATAATGCCCTTTCCACCCAAAAAATAGGTAAGAAACAAGGTCAATCTCAAAATTAGGGTGCTTCTTTTAAAGGAAAAGGGAAACAAAATCAATAGTGGGATAAATATTGCAAGATTTGTGATATGAATAACCATGACATCAATGAGTGTTGGTTCAAAAACAAGAAACAAGGTGACCAATATCATAAAAAGAAAGGCAAAGAGAAATAGAAATATAACAAGAAACATAAGCACCCTAAGGGACATGTTGCTTGCGCTGAATCCAACTCAAACTTAGATACCTTCGCATCCAATTTAGAATCTGACTCTAAAATAGCACACAAGGTGCTCATAACCCATACTTCATCTTCCTAGATTGATGTTGTTTGGTATATTGATCTAGGAGCTACCAAGTACATAATTGGAGATAAATCATGGTTTGACACGTTTGAGGAGAAAAAGGGAAAACCAGTCACCATTGCTGACAATCAAGTCCACCAAGTAGACGGTGAAGGGAATGTTTCTATCACTCTTCCATATGGTAAATGTTAGATAGAGAAGGTTCTCTATGTACCTGGATTAGACAATAATCTATTGTCTATTCCTAAAATGCTATATAGAAAAATTGATGTTATGTTTTGAATTGTGAAATGCAATAAGAGATGTTTTATAACCCACAAAGATAAACATGTTGTAATCAGTTCTTACAAGCACGACTTGTTCATTTTAGATGCTCTTTCCATGAATCATGTTGCTTTGGTGGCCAATACAAAGGAGGCCACTTCCCTCTGGCATAGAATATATGGGTATCTCAGTTTAGGATATTTGCTCGAATTGAGCAAGTATGAAATGGTAAGAGGTCTTCCTCATCTCTCTTCCATATTACCAGTCTGCTCAGATTGTTTAGCAGGGAATCAACATTGGGTATCATTTGAAGCTAGCTCCTCTAGAGCAAAGAAACCTTTGGAGTTGGTACACACAAATCTATGTCATCCTATGTCAACCAGTTATGGTGGCAAGAAGTGCTTTCAATTTTTTGTTGATGATCACTCCTAAAATATGTGGGATTTCCTTCTCCAATTAAAATCAGAGGCATTCTCCTACTTTCACCAATTCAAGAAACTTGTTGATAAAGATTATGGATGCCTCATCAAATCCCTCTGCTTAGATCGAGGGGGGAATATACTTCCAAAGAATTTTCATCATACCTAAAATAGCATGGGATACAACAAAAATTGACAAAATCTTACACACCACAACAAAATGGCATTGTCGAAAGGAGAAATCACTCCATTGTGAAAATGGCTTGATGTATGATAAAAGGAACACATATTGAAGATTAGTATTGGGCAAAAGCAGTAAATACATCATCATACCTCTTGAATAGAGAATCCACAAGAGCTCTACAATGCAAAACTCCACAAGAAGCATGGAGTGGTAAGAAACCCTCTATTTCTCATCTACGAGTGTTTGGATGTAAAGCCTTCATGCATATCCCAAAACAGAGAAGGAAGAAGTTAGATGAGAAAACCTTACAATGTATTTTTCTAGGTTATGATGACCATTCAAAGGGATATCGCTTGATCGATCCAACAACCAAGAAAACACATATAAGTAGAGATGTAGTATTTTATGAAGCTTTCACATCACATAATACCTCTACAATAGTATATCATGAGGATGATGAGCCTAAGAAAGAAGTTTTACCACCTCAAAAAAAGATTCCAAAATGGTATACCAACACTTTGAGAGATTCTAAATTAACCTCACTCCTGATATGAACCTAGACCGACCATGTACATGCAGTATCACTCAACAGAAGATGGCAGAAGCATCTTCTTCAAAAGTTGATGAACTTTATCATTAGTTTGACGAACTGTCTGTGGATGCAATAGAAGTTAATTAAATGGAGGATGAAAGGGTTTATTTGATAGCATTGGCTAAAAATGAACACACAACTGCTCAGGAAGCTCTTAGTAAGCCTCTGTTATTGTAATATTCCATTACTTGGGATATTTACCATTTACTCCACTAGGTAAAAGAGTATTTACATTTATCTTTTACTATCTAGATATTTATTCTTCTATCCTAGGTTAATCTCTAAATATCCTAGGTTAGTGGTTAGCATCACACAACACCCTACTCTATTGTTAGAGGGTAGTTAGCGCTATTTCCTAATGCTGCTAGTTAGTCTATATATTTAATAATATACTTTCTATTGTAATTGTTAATGATTAATTGATTGTTATTTTTGCTCACTCTCTTGCTAACATTGGTATTATCATAGCCGGGTGGCCTAATACGAGCTCTACTCATTCCACTCGACCTAGACCTGGCACGGTCTTTGAGGGCCCTATTGGACCTTAGGACCTGCATGGATCTCGAGGCCATGGGAGAGGTTCCGTAGGCCCACATCATTGGGTGGCTATGGGAGAGAGGGCCACAAGCCCTGACAGCTCTGACAGCATTCTGTTGTCTGACCTGTCAGGCTTGACAGGCCAACCACCAGAGCTAGCTCATCGGTGATCGAGATCCGTGAGGGCAGGAGGCCCTTTGATCACTGACGATCGTTAGTTCTGCCCCTGTGGGTCCAACGCACAGTTGGGAGGGTAGGTGTGCCCTCCTAGGCAAGGACCAGACCCACACCCGAGGGCAAGAGCGCCCTCAGGTCTGACAAACACTGACATGGGACAAGGGATATGACACCTACATGATCCCTGATGACTTGGACTGGTTAGCGAGGGCAGGCGTGCCCTCCACTGGATCTGACAACCGACACGATCTAATGACAACTGACATGATTTGATGCATACAGACCGCAAGGGACCCTAGCCAACCTAGAGGGGACATGTGGGGGCCAAACGTGACCTTGGGTATAGATCTCAAAGTGCTGATGTGGCACTACCACTGGACTGGACCTAGACTAGATAGGACACATGGCAAGTGCCACCTGGATAGGAAACATGGCAAGTACCACCTGGATAGGACAAGACACCTGGATGAGACCGAACATGTGGCTGACAGCCACTAGACGACGATAGGATGACGACAGATGCGACACATGGTGGACTAGCCATGTGTCACCAAATCTAACATGTGGTGGACTGGCCACGTACCACCTGACCTGACTAGCCACGACATGACGATGAACAAAAGGACAACAAAGGACTTGGATTGCCTATAGGCAATCGATTCCTTATATGGGCGAAATGGTTTTTAAATGACTCACATGCACCTTCACGGTGCATGTGGGACTCAAGTCCCAAAGCTTTTTTAAATAAAATCTTTAGAGCACACGAAGGCACGCGCTCTAAGCCCTAGGGAGGGGAGGCTTCAAGATGAAGTCTACTCCCCAATATCTCCGTTGGGCTAGCTAGCCCGACTGGAGATTTAGCCCTCAACAAGGCATGGCCCGACAGGGAGGTTGGGAGTTCGACTCCCGTCGGGGCCGAAAGTTCCTTTTTTTTTAGCGGGCGGTGGATTGGACCGAGTCAAAGGTATAAAACTAAAAAAAACATTATTTTTTTTGTAAATTTTTTAATTATTTTTAATCATTTTTATTTAATAATTTAATATCTTTTGTCTAAAATCAATTTTTTTTTTCATAATTTACATTGATTTTTTACAAAATTAAATTTTATTATTGATTAAATAATGATTAGATTTATTAAAATTTTGCATTAAAATAGAGAATTAAGGATCTATTTTTGCAATCAAATCAAAAGGATCTTTTGTTTTCTCCAAGAGGGGATGTAAGACATAGAAGAGCACTTATTTTTCTTGCAAATTAGTGTAGACACCAAAACAGCACCAATCTGATTATGTGACTACAAACACTGATCGCCTTGACACACACAGCCCCCAGGGCAGCCCTTAGAGTTTAAAAAATGGTCCTAAACACTTTTGTAGCAATTTTGTAAGGTCAGAAAGTAATTTGGCACATTCAGGCACTTTGTTCAGTATCCGTCCCTACCAGGGACGAATTCAAATTGGGATCCGTGTCATCGAGGGACGAATTCTGAATTCGTCTTAGGTCAGGACAAATTCCAGGTTCAATGGGCAAAAAGAAAAATGGTGCCAAGTGGTAGCCGAGGACAGTCAATTAATGCCTCTTGCCTTGCATGCGCATGTAGGTGGGTAGATTGAACATTGGAGGACTGTCACAAGGGCAGTCATGGAAGCCCAAGTCATGGAGGACTTTCCTCCCTCATGGGAAGGCATGACTGCCACATGGCGCTTATGCATGCCCCTCCAAAGAGACCCCCTGGGTCTATAAAATGGTGGACTTTCCCACCCAAAAGGGACAAGTGGGAGGCATTTTCAAGCAATGAAGTGCTGCAAAATCGAATACCACATTCTACCCTTTTGATTCACCTCTTCCACATCCTTGATCTCTTTCGCAAGAGAGGTTATTGGGTGGCTTTTGGAAGTGTGAATCCGGACCCAAAACCCAACATTTGACCACATTGATCTACCAATTCGCCAACAACCCATTACAAGAGATTTTGGGCCCATCCCAAGTGGATTGGTGCCGAAATCAAGTTCTAACGGTGGGCGGCCCGCCCGGGTGCCCCGCATTTCTTAGTTTCATTTTAATTTATTATTTTTCCACTTGTTCATATTCCATTCCATTTTATACTATTTAGATAGTTCATAATTTCTATTTTATAATGTCAAATTCCTCACTAAATTGCAGGTAACGATGTCAAATTCCCGTTGATGGAGGTCAAATTGGGAGAATTTGACCATCTGGGTCGTCCCAAAATTCCCCCAATTAGCTAACCCCTATGTTTGTAGGTATTTTGGAGATCTCGAGATGTGACATTTGGGCAAGATTACTTCGGCATTTTGTCGTAGGCGAATTCGTCCTACCCAGGGATGAATTACAGTCGAATCTGTCCTGCCCAGAGACGAATTCGAATTGATAGCCAATTTCTTGATTATTTTGATGGCAATGGACCTCTAGTAATTTTCTCTGGTCTCTGTCAAATTTGCAGGTTATTTGGAGTCATTTTATTCACCGGTTTAGCTAATCTTATGCATGCATCCTTCATTGGTTTTTAAGATCAAACGCTTCATCTTTTTGTCACAGGTGCTACTAATGACTTGTTGTGTCTTTGAACATAGGAGGAGCAGCAAGAATCAAGGATTCATCAATGCAAGTTGCGACAACACTTTGGCCCGCCCATTTCAAATGTGGGCACGCGGAAGGAGGAATACTAAGTCATGATTGTAACCAAAATTCATTTAATGCTCCTAGCCCCTAAAAAGGGAGGAGGCATATTTGTAACCAAGATTAAGAGAGTTAAATAAAAAGGGCTATGCTTTCTGTACTTTCTTTTATCTCATTTCAATTCATCTCTTTCATTTCATGCTTTTCACATTTTAGGACTTAAGCGTTTGTTTGATTTTGAATGCATCGCAATAGTTTTCCTTTCAAATATTTCGAAATCTCGTGCTTTCAATTAGATAGCCATAAAAACTCTTCTCAACCTTGTTAGTTTTGCAAAACCACAAGAGGGGCAACATCATAGAAATTTGATTCTTTCTTGCACAAATAGCAAAAAAGGAAACTAGAATTTTTTTTGTAAAATTCAAAAGGCAAAGTGTGCATTTGTTTTCTTCGAAGAGGGATATAAGACATAAAATTGCAAATTATTTTTTTTGCAAACTTGAGAAGAATTTGAAGCCTTGGGTCCTTAAAAAAAAAAAACCAAGTCGTTTATCGACTGGTTTTGGAAGCCTTCCAAATACGGGTCGTGTGTCAACTTGTCTTGGAAGGAGTGCTCAAAACTGTTAATTTTGCAAAATTTAGGGGAGAAGACAACATTGTACTTATTTTGAAAATATGGAAAACAAAGTAGGAGACATAAAAATATCACTTTTTGCACAACATAAAAATATCATTTTTTGCACAACACAAAACACACATTTTGTTGCAAAAATTAAAAGGTGCATTTTTTATTTTACTCGACACCTTTATTGGCAAATTAGGTGCATTTTTGGTTGCATCCGACACCTAGGTGATAAGAATTTTGTGGGCATTCTTGTTTTATTATTGCATTATTTATTTTGCAATTATAACTCATAGAATCAAGAACACACTAAACCCCAAAATTTCACAAATTTGTGTAAATCCTTGCACAGATTTAAAGCAAAAATTACTTGATATTCTCTCCTAAATCAACAAAACCCCTAATTCACTCTTATTTGTTTGGCTTAATTTCCTCAAACTTTTCATCCTTCTTGAAGGGAGTTAAGGCAAGTGCCATTAAATATCTGTTTGAGTGAATTATATTTTGGTACTCTTTTAGGGTAATCAAAAGAAAGAACAAGTTTTTTGAAAATAAGGAACCTTAAAAGTTGCAATCCTTTGCACTAAGGGGGGATAATTCCTTTCTTCCTTCAAACATATATTTTGATAAGAGGGAAATAAAACTTGTAAAGGCAATCAGAAAATTCCAAGTCATCAACATTAAACCTTTTCTTTTAGACTTCATTAATAGCAATCATGCTTGAAGTACTTGCAATAAGAAAGGACAAATTGGTGAACTTTTTTTGATCAAATTGCCTAGAAAGCATAGTTTTGCACAAATTGTAAAAATGACAACCATGACACCATTCAGTGTTGGTTTCAAAACAAGCAAAACTAAAATGGCAAAGGCACAACATAGAAGCCATATTTCTTATGAAGTGTCTCATTCTGATTCTATTTCTGGTTCAAAGATAGCACAAGGAGTGCTCATTGCTAAAATAGTTTTGTAGAGGGAGAACACATGTGTCCCTTGGGCGAAAACACTATATTCTCTTTCTCCTCTTTTAGGCTTCATAAATAGCATAAGTTTTTGGTTTGAAGACCTTGCAATAAGGGATGCTTGTACCTCTTTTAGGCTTCATAAATAGCAAATTCTAGGTTTTTGAAGTACTTGTAACAAGAGGAGCAACTTTTTGTGATGTAAAATTGTCTAGGAGGTAATATTTATAAAATCCTTCACAACACTCTTGCGTTGCACACATTTTTTTTGCAATTGAGGGGGGATATCCATTTCTTTTCTTCAGTGATTTTTGTAAATAGATAAGATGACTTATAAGGGTGCATTTTTGGCTTTGACCAAAACCTTAGTCACACTTCCTTCAGTAATTAATTACACTATGTTTTGCAACGAGAAGGGGGGAACTTAAAAGTGTGCATTTTCGACAGCGACCGACACATTACCTACCTTATCTTTTGCAAATTCATATTGTAAATGAATGAACCTTGTATAAAGTGATCTATTCTACTACACCTAGCAATTGCAGTGGCTAGTTACCCATGCAATTTGGTTGGATTATGTGATTACCATAAGGACATTCATTGGCGTGAAGACATAGTGAGGAATGACCCACTTTTTGCTTAGGAGCATCTAGAGCACTGCGACAGAGCAAAGAACCAACAGATCAACATCTTCTCCCCTGTATTGGGACAACTATATACTTTACCCAAATATTGTTGTATAGAGGGATATGTATGTATTACCTAAATAATTTAATAAGGTGGGATGTTAGTGTAATATTCCATTACTTGGGATATTTACCATTTACTCCACTAGGTAAAAGAGTATTTACATTTATTTTTTACTATCTGGATATTTATTCTTCTATCCTAGGTTAATCTCTAAATATCCTAAGTTAGTGGTTTGGTTAGACTTCTCTACCTAGGTTAGTGGTTAGCATCACGCAACTCCCTACTCTATTGTTAGAGTGTAGTTAGAACTATTTCCTAATGTTGTTAGTTAGTTTATATATTTAATCATAGACTTTCTATTGTAATTGTTAATGATTAATTGATTGTTATTTTCGCTCACTCTCTTGCTAACAACATCAATGGAAGGGTGCTATGGAAGTAGAGCATACATCTCTCTTGAAAAATCATAGTTGGAAGGTAGTAAATCTACCTTCAGGAAATAAACCCATTGGTTGTAAGTGGGTATTCAAAGTAAAGTATAAGGCAGATGGTATAATTGATAAGCATAAATCCCGTCTGGTTGTAAATGGCTATGCTCAGAAATAAGACATAGATTATGAAGAGACATTTGCTCCTACTACAAAATGACTACCATCCAAGTATTGTGTGCTATGGCAGCTCAGTTTGGGTGGAAGTTACATCAAATGGATGTAAAAAATACCTTTCTTAATGGTGATCTACAAGAAGAGGTATACATGACACAACCTGAAGGATTTTTTTTCAAAGAACAAGAACATAAATTTTGCAATCTAATCAAATCTTTGTATGGGCTAAAACAAGCTCCTCAAGCTTGGTACATCAAAATTGAAAGTCACCTATTACAACATGGATTCCAATGAATTCCGTTAGATGCGAATCTCTATATAAAGAACAATGGTTCTGACATAGTGATTCTGGTGCTATATGTAGATGATTTGATCATAACAGGTAGTTCAAATAGTATGATTGATACAGTAAAAAGTGACCTCAAATCATCCTTTGAAATGATAGATTTGGGGCTTCTGCATTATTGTCTTGGTTTGGAAGTCACTCACAAAAATCATCATATTAGAATTACACATAAGAAATATGCCAAGAATTTGATTGAGAAATATCACATGACTAACAGTAAGTCAAAAGCTACTCCCATGGAAGCAGGACTTAAGTTTTCAAGATATGATCAATTTCCATAGGTAGATGCCACTCTCTATCGTCAAATGATAGGGAGTCTTTTATATCTAATTAATACCAGGCCTGATCTTAGTTTTGTTGTGGGGTATCTTTTGCGGTTCATGTAGGAACCCAAGGTAATTCATTGGAAAGTAGCAAAACAAAATCTACACTATGTCCATGGTACAACAAATTTGGGCTTGGAATACAAAAAGAATAACAATTTTTAGCTACAAGGATACAGGAATTCGACTATGTTGGATCTATTGATGATTAAAAATCAACTTCTAGATATATCTTTCATCTTGGGTTTGGCCCTGTCTACTGGCATAGCAAAAAGAAATAAGTAGTTGCTATTTCTTCTACAGAGGCAGAATATCATGCAGCTAGTGGAGCAATATGTGAGATAATATGGATATGTCGCATTCTTACAAATATGGATCTTCCAAAGAATCTTCCACTACATTTTTTTTGTGACAATCAAGGTGTCTTGAACCTTTGCAAGAATCTATTTTTTCATGATTGTACCAAACACATCGACACAAGATGTCATTGCATTCAATATGGAGTTCTTAAGCATCATATTCAAATCCAATATATTCCTACTGAAGAACAAGTTGCAGATATTTTCACCAAAGCACTTGGACGGGTCAAGTTTGAAGCATTTTGTAAAGCTTTATGCATTTTGCCATTAATGTAATAAGGGGGTATGTTAGTGCATATCAATTGCATTAACTTTATTTCATTAATAAGGCACCTCCTTTGGTTGGTTAAGGAGGTTACCCAAAAGGGGAGTTGGTTGGGTAACCAACCAACTTGTTTGCAACTTGTATTTATACCCATACGAAATCAATGAATATCACTTGCATTATTATTTTCATCGTAGGTGTGAACAATTATGACGTAAAGTCTCTTAGTTTTTCATGTGTATATTTTTAGCTTTAGTCTCTTTTACATGCATTAAAATAACAATATTAATATTGGCATTTTTTTAGTGTTGGACATAGAACCATGCTTAATTCACATGAGTCTATTATTAATAAGAAATCCATTTATTTCTTAATATCAAATTTAAAAAAAAAATAATAATTTAATTAAGATGTGAATTTTGTCATACTTCTTTTCATGGAGTTTGGGGAACAAGCATTGGAGTCTTTTAAAGTGTATGTGACAAAATTCATACCATTAGATGTTGAATATGACAATATTATTGTGTTTAACTCCCCTTAACCTTGTCTTTCTACTTTATATTTATTGAATGGTTCTATCCATCTACCATGTCCCCCTCTTTTGTTGTCCATATGCTTTACACAATTGCTATATCCAATGGATTAGCAATCTTAGATAGTTGTATCCCCATTTTGGTAGTTAGGGGATGGAAATGACACTCTACTTTGGGAGGATGTATGGAATCAATCCCAACCAATTATTCAGACATTCTCAGATATGAACAGTTGGAAAACAAATCTCCACAAGGCAGTGTGGTGGAAATCCTCTTACTATATGGAATCATGGAATCAACATGTGCCAGACTTACTACAATGAAAACATCCTCAAGAATGGCCAATGAGGGGAAGAGAGGAACTAACCAAAAAATTGTCAAGACATCTCCAAAGACACCCAATTCAAGATGGTTCTAAGAGAGATATACTTGTATGGAAAGGATGCAAGTTGGAAATATATAAGACAAAGGAGAGATACAAGGTAGCATGTGGATATGAGATTGCCCTAACACTACTTCCATGGATATTTTTTGGCAAAAGGAATGATGGCCAAAAATTAATATTTTCTCATGGCTAATTAACCATAGAAAGTGTTTGACATTGTAATAACCCAAGTCTACTCACTTGGTTGTACCACTAAACAAAAGCTAAGTATAATAAAAGGGGTATTTTTTTATTATTTTCAAATAACATTTTTATTTTAAATGTGTTGTCATATTCATAATACATGTCAATTCACCCCAAACTTTAATATCAAATTTCTAGAAAGTACAGGCATATAAGACCACACTTGGATTTTGAGACTGATGTAGTTTAGCTACCCAAGTGGACGAGATTGATCAAATCCCATAAAATATGCCATTCTATGGATACCATTTAAGTCCTTTATTTTTGGCACGAGGGTCCTTCCACGATAGGGGTTATCCTCTAGGGCCCATAACACCTAGAGGGTAGATGCTTGCTTCCCTATCCAATTCCATACTAAGCCCTCGACTGCTACTCGACTTGCTCTAATTTTTGCATGAACAAAAATAGCATCCATATACCTTTGTGGCTAACTGATTATCCCCTTCTCGAAGTGAGTTAGAGCCATGTCAATTCCTTGACATTTGTCTTCATCTCTCATTTTCATTGTAACTCATGGTTGTTCATCCCATACCAAACTTCATGGCTAATCTAGCTAAGTTAAATGGACATGGGACTTACCACAATACCAAATGAATAACAACCTAGAGGGTGCATTCCATACTACCCCTCATTACTAAATCTGACCAAGTCACTTTACTATGACCAATTCTGTCAGATATTCAGTTGGTCTCGTAACACCGTTGTGTACATACTTGTAACTCAATGACATATGGTGAATTTGAGCATTCTTCATTCTCTATGATTGATTTCAAGTATAGTTCAAGTTGCCATTATAAATACCATTGTGATCTCAATTTTCTAAGGTTCAATATATATTATTTTCTGTTTGTTCCTATTTTTTCTCTCACAAACCACATCTAGTATCAGAGCAGAAGCTGAGATAGCATGAGGATCGAGGCAAGGGAGGCTCGAGGATTGAGGTGAGAGAAGTTTGCATCACATAACCCAAAGCGAGGTCAAGGTGGGGCTCGTAGCACATAGATCAAGATGAGAGAATCCTGAAGCATGCAAATCGAGGTGAAGTCTAGAGCAAGCTAGCACAGCAAGCATGTAGAGACAAGAGTGATGTAGGAGGACCTATCATAGAGCGACACGTGGTGAGAGGAGGACGACTCAAGAGCTAATGCAGAGAGACACGTGGCACGAGGAGGAGCAACATGGCAGCAAAGGGAGCAACGTTGCGAGGAGTGGTTGGTTGAAAGGAGGTAAAAAGGGCAATCGCTGATTACCCAAAGGTAATCACTTCATTACTCACCCACCCAGGGTTATAAACACTATTTTTGCCCTCGTCCTGCTCAATGTGGGACAAATGAATTTCAGTTTTTTTTATTAAAATCATCGTCCACTGTATTTCAAATATAAAATATTCCTCCTTCATACCCAGCCATGGGCATAGCTCGAGCGGCTAAGGAGGAGCGCTTGTGAGTAGGGTGTCTCGAGTTCGAATCCCGCCAGGCACATTTTTAGTTTGTTTTTTTTTTAATCTCCGGGAAGCACAAGCTAGAAAAGGATCATAGATCCTTTATGTTTCAAATAGACACTATGGTTCATTGGTCAAAAGTTTTGTGACAGTCAAGAGGTCACGGGTTCGAATGGGCTAGAGGATAAATTTTATTAATTTTTTTTTATCATTTAAACTTTAGAATATTTAAAATTATTAAATATTAATTTAATAAAATTAAAACTAATTTATAATTATTTTAAAACTTAGGTTTTTAATAATTATAAAGTTATTTTTTTTATTAAATATGAATATTTAATTTTTTTTTAAGTTTAAATTTTAAAATTTTTATTGTAAAAGCCCTAGAGGCTTGATATTGTCAATTATTGGAGCCTTGTAAATTTCACATTTTGTGAAAATTTCAGAGATTGTAAAAGAGGTTAAAACTTTCCTAAGAGGAAAGAGTGTGTAATAAGCCTAAGAGGCTTAGTTTTTTTTGTAAATGGCATTGATGATAAGATTGAATGGTTGTTATCATGCCTTATGTGCAATTCTAGCAAGAGAAGGTGCAGAAAGGTTTGATGAAAAGGTAAGAAGTTATGGACTCAACATTATGTTCAGTCAATTGTAAAACATAGCAATCGCACTTCAAAGGTATCCTAAATTAGGGTACAAAGCGGATTTTGAAGATAACTGATTCAAGAGTCAATTTGAAAAATCAAAATCCATACAAGTTGCACCACAAGAATCAGAGTACACACACTACAATATTTCAGTAGAAATACTAGAACCAAAATCACCAATACTCATACAAATAAGTGACGACAAAGAAGAAGTGGCAGATAACTTCGTAAATCAAGAGATAGCATCCCCACAGTAATAGGAACAAACAGTCAATGATAGAATAGAACAAGTCAGATTTGACTTAAATTTGTAAACTCTTCCTTCTTTCTTCTTATTTCCTTCTTTCAAACAACAAAAGTACTTTATTGTAACCATGAAATAAAGAGAGTTTTTTTGTAACTATGGCCTCACACAATAGCTTACCTATACCAAATTTTAACGGTTATGACTATGAGTATTGATATATAAATATGAATACCTTGCTCATAGGTAAATGTTTGTGGGCCATCATAGAAGAGGGCTACACAGAAAACTCATACTGGAAAACACTTAGTGTCGTAGACAAGAAAACACAAAAATAAGAGAAAAAGAGCAACTCATCTGCTCTTTCTCATCTCCAAGCTGCATTGGAGAAAAGCATATTTTTCAAAATCGCTGCTTGTACGACTGCACAAGTTGTATGGAAAGCATTGAGTGATGTATTCCAGGGTAGTAATCAAGTGAAGCAGGTAAGGCTTCAAACATTGAAGCAATATTTTGAACATATCTGAATGAAATATGATGAAAATTTTGGTGATTATTGTGTTAGAGTAAAATTAATTATAGATAAAATGGTTACACTAGGCAAAGAAATCAAACCTGAGATAATTGTAACAAAAGTGTTGAGAAAACTTACACAGAAATGGAACCATATTACCATAATAATAGAAGAATCCAAAGATATTTCCCTTTTAACATTCAATGCATTGATCAGATCGTTAATGTCACATGAAGAGAGGTTTCCTGAAAATCTTTCAACAAGCTACGAAGGCGATGATAAAGCCTTCACTTCCAATTAAAACAATCTAAGAGGACGAGGAAGAGGTCAAGGTAGAGGCAAGCAAAGAGGTAGAGGTATATGCAACTACAGAGGAGGAAATTCCAACAAAGGAGGCAACCAAAATAGAGGAGGCAATTCCAATAAACAAGGCAACTCATACAGAGGAGGCAACCAACAAAGAGGTAGAAATACATAAAAGTCGGACAGCCTACCCGAATTCATGGTGGCTACCGATTCCACCATGTAAATTCAAAAAAAAAATAAAGAGGTGGAAATCATAATCAATGTGGAAATCAAGGACAAAGTGGCAATCAAGGGCGAGGAAGTGACAAGTCCAAATCAGCATGTTTCAACTGTGGCAAGTTGGGTCACTTCGCTCATGACTGCTGGTTGAAATATTCACAAGGCAACAACAGTCAATATGGTAATTATGGAGAAGAAGATGATATTTCTAATATTTTTTTGTCATATGGCCAATCATAACATAATCTAAATGACACATGGATTCTGGATACTGGTTTTTCCAACCATATGAGTGGTAAAGAACATTTATTTTCTACTCTCGATTCCACTTATAAATCCCAAATCAAATTAGGGGATGATAAGACATTGCAAGTAGAGGGTATTTGAGCCATGGAGGTTCCAACCAAATAAGGACTAAAGAAAGTGCATGACATCTATTACACTCCAAAGCTCCAACACAATCTGCTAAGCGTTGGAAAAATGATGAAGAACAATTACAATCTTTTATTTTATGAAGGATAATGTATTATTTTTCATAAGAATAATTGTAATCATGTCATCACATAGGTCCCCATGACCAAGAATAGGTTATTCCCTCTCAAGTTTTATGATCCAGGGGGAGCTCAAATTGTAAATGTAGCTATAACAAATCCAAGTGTCCTTTGGCACTTGCGATATGGTCACCTTAATTCCACTAGCTTGAAACTTCTAACTTCTCAAGCTATGGTGATAGGACTTCCCAAAATCAATGAACAAAAGGAGGTCTGTGAAGGATGTGCTTTGGGAAAGCACTCAAGGTTGAAGTTTCTGACAAGACAAGCATGGAAATCCAACTATCCACCACAGTTAGTACATTCAGACATCTATGGTCCAATGCAAACACAAATTCTCAAAAATAATTCTTATTTTCTCACTTTCATAGATGACTTCTCTAGAATGTGTTGGTTTTACTTTCTGAAACACAAAGATGAAGCTTTAGATTGCTTCGTAGATTTTAGAAACAATGTAGAGAATCAAAGAGGGAATTACGTAAAATGTCTTAGGACAAATTGAGGAGGTGAATACTCCTCAAAATATTTTTTGAAATATTGTAAAGCAAGTGGGATCAAAAGGCAATTTACCACTGCCTATACCCCACAAAATAACGGTGTGGCAGAAAGGAAAAACCGCACCATAGTTGAGATGCGAGATCGATGCTACAGTCTAAGCATATAACTCATATGTATTGGGTAAAGGTTGTAAGAACCAATGTATATATTCTAAATAGAAGTCCAACTTCTAGTTTAGATGGTGTCACTCCTTATGAGGCATGGTATGAAAATAAACCTAATGTAAAGTATTTCAAAGTGTTTGGTTCTTTAGCATATGTACACATTCCTAATGATAAAAGGAAGAAGCTTGATCCAAAAAGTCAAGCTTATATATTTATAGGGTGTTGTGAGTCTACAAAAGGATATAGACTCTACAATCCTAAGACTCATAAAGTTGTAATCTCTAAGTATGTAATTTTTGATGAAGGGGGAGAATGGGGTCATCAAAGAATTTTTGTTGATGATGAGTCCTAAGATGTAAGTTATTCACAGGTACATCAGGTGTCTCCAAAGAAAATCAAAGGCACACTACCCCCTCCAAGCCCATACAGAAGTACTACATAAAGTACTTCAACAAACACTCCATGTCCTTCTCCACAAATATCAGTAAGTTCTTCATCTATGGACATCGACAAAGACTCCATCAAGAGGTAGAAGAATATTACAAAATCATCCATTCTTTCAAATGTTGGATCAGAATTTCCAGAGAAGATTCACTAGAAGTCAAGCTAGTGAGATGAATATATTTTTGCAACAAATTGAAAATTTGTAATTGTATGGACATGATGACTCCCATGATCCTATGGGATATGTAGCCAATTATGCTTTATTGGCTAGTACACAGCTAGAACCAACTAGCTATGAGAAGGCATGTACTCAAAATGTATGGCAAGAAGCCATTAAAGAGGAAATAACCTCTATAAACAATAATGATACATGGGAGCTAGTAAAGCTACCCAAAGGAAAAAAATGTGTTGGGTGTAAATGGGTCTACAAGACCAAGTACAATGTTGATGGAAGCATTGAAAGGCATAAGGCGAGACCAGTAGCAAAGGAATTTACTCATAAATTTGGTATTGACTATGAGGAAACCTTTTCTCCTGTTGCACAACAAGAGATAATCAGACCAATTCTTTCCTTAGCCGCCCATAAAGGATGGAATGTACAACACATGGATATGAAGAGTGCTTTTCTGAATAGATACTTGACAAAAGAGGTTTATGTTCAACAACCTCAAGGTTTTCAAGAACAAGGAAAAGAGAACCTTGTTTAGAAATTAAAGAAAGCACTTTATGGCCTCAAGCAAGCACCAAGAGCCTGGTACTCATGCATTGATGGCTATTTTAGCAAGTATGAATTCACTAGAAGTAAAAGTGAACCAAATATGTACTACCTAAAGCAATGAGTAGACATTCTCATAGTTTGTTTGTATGTGGATGATCTAATATTTATGGGTAGTAACAATAAAATGAATATGGAGTTCAAAAACTCATGATGAAACAATTTGAGATGAAATATCTTGGTTTAATGCGATACTTCCTAGGCATGAAAGTGCATCAATCAAATAAAGGGATCTTCATATGTCAACACAAGTATGCTCAAGACATGATCAAGAAATTTGCCATGGAGCAGTGCAAATCAGTTGTAACTCCAACTGGACATGGGATCCAATTGAACAAGGACGATGGAGCATCAAAGGTTGACATGACCACTTATAGAAGCATGGTTGGGAGTCTGATGTTTCTCATCAACACTAGGCCCGATATTCAATATGTAGTTTCTCTAGTTTCAAGGTTTATGACTAGTCCATCTGAGCTGCATTTACAAGCAACTAAAAGAATTTTAAGATATGTAAAAGGTACATTGGATTTTGGAATTCATTACAAAAAATGTAATTCTATAAAATTAATTGGCTTCAGTGACAGTGATTGGGGTAGCAACATAGATGACAAGAAATCTACATCAAAGAATTGTTTTAGTCTAGGATCAGGACTAATTACATGGAGTTCCAAGAAACAAAATGTTGTAGCATTGTCATCAACTAAGGCTGAGTATATAGCCATCACTCATGCTAGTACTCAGGCCCTATGGTTAATAAAAGTTCTTGAAGAGATTGGAGAAAGTTAGAGTGGTCCAACTCGACTGTATTGTGATAACATAAGTGTCATTCAGTTGGTATACAATCCAGTCCACCATAGCAGATCAAAGCATTTCGATATGAAGCATCACTTCATTCGAGATATGGTGGAACAACAGATAGTTGAGCTTCAATATTGTAACACATTGGATAATATTGCAAACATCTTCACCAAAGGTATAGCTAAAGCTCAATATATAAAGTTGAGAGACTGTATAGTCAATCCTCTCAACTTTAAGGGGGAGAATGTTGGAAATAAATCTAGTAAAAGGAGTAAAAAGGTGTAAAATTTTGTTTCAACTGTAAGCTTTGGATCTTACCCCTTTTACCTCCTTGGATGACAGTTGATTGGGCAGGTAGGTTGACTTGGACGACAGCTGACTGGACGGATTGGACAGCTATAGCGACAAGGCGAACCAATTCTATTTCCCTTTCTTTCCTAACTTCCCTATATTCCCTAAATTCGTTTGGAGTTACCATTATAAGTACCATTATAATCTCAATTTTCTAAGGTTCAATATATATTATTTTCTATTCGCTAATAATTTTTCTCTCACAAACCACATCAACTGAGTCTAAAATGGCAATATATATAACGACCTACGAGAAGCAAAGACACAATACAACAACAAGAGAGTCTAAAATGGCAAGCGGAGAAGATGTTACGGTTCTGACGGCATGGTCGAGCCATTACGGCATGAGAGTCCTGATTGGGCTAGAAGAAAAGGGTGTCAAGTACGAGTATGTGGAGCAAAATCTTAGAGACAAGACCCCTCTCTTGTTGGAGATGAATCCTGTGTACAAGAAGGTACCCGTTCTCGTTCACAACGGCCGATGTGTAGCGGAGTCTCTCATTGCCCTGCAATACATAGACGAGGCACGGACCTCTCCTAATGCTCCTCATTTTCTACCCTCTCATCCATATGACCAAGCGCTTGCACGATTCTGGTAGATTTCGTGGACAAGAAGGTAATTACGAAATAACGCCTTGTCATGCTTTTGTACTCCTTCACGTTTGATCCTCGATTTAAATTATTTTCTTTTTCGTTTCGTCTTTCAGGTTTGCGATGCGGGGGGGCGCATATTCCGAAGCAAAGAGGAGATACAAGAAGCAGCGAAGCGCAAACTTGTGGTAAGTCTGGTGATATTGGAAGGCGTGATCGATGGAAAATATTATTTTGGAGGAGATGTATTTGGATTGGTGGATATTGTGTTTGCACCCCTCATCTTGTGGTTTCAGACTTACGAGATGCTGGGGAACTTCACGATTCCTTTCTAGGACAAGTGTCCCGGAATTATCCTGTGGATGAAGAAATGTAAGGAGAGGGAGAGTGTGAAGAAGGCGCTTCCGCAGTCCGAGAAACTGCTGGAATTCGCTTGAGGTTAGAAAGCGTATATTGGGAGAAGCATGATGAATGAGTGATGAGAGATGCCCGCTACCTAGTAGCTAAGTATTATTGTAATAATAAGCAAGCACGACGCAGCAGCAGTTAATTCAGTGTAGGTGTCTAAATTGATTATACCACCGTGGATTCTTTCCTCTATAGTTCCAATACCACCGTTTCTGTTACTCAATTTATATATATAAGACCAGTATTGTTTTCAACCGTTGCAGGGAGCCAAGAACTGTGTTTGTATGTTGTTTAACATTTAGACTGATTTTTAATTGGTCTATTTGACGAGGCTACGTTATTCAACTTAACATAATCGAACGATTTTAAAAACTTCTTTCATACGTTTCAATATAATGAAATTTATTTCATATTTAAATTTATGATGTAATAAAATTTTAAAGTATCATTGTTAAAGATTACCTAAAATTTTCAAACCAACTTGAATTCATAAGTCCTCCGTCCGTCTGATGATATTATGTAAAATCCTTGGCCAATCTTTGGACTCTCAATTGGTCGAGACTTTTGAGATATTTTTCTTAAATCATCTTGGAAATATTGCAACCACTACTTACTTCTTCTTTAATTCTTGATGCTTTTAAAATTACCTTCATGCTAGAGTTATTGTATCTTTCATTTGATGAGTATGCACTAAGCTATTCTCTTTGTCTAGTTTGATCAAGTTGCTCACTGCATTTTGAATTAAAAGATATGGAAAGTTGTATTATTAAAGAAAAAATCTATTTCCACAATTAATACGACTTTTTCTTGGACCAAGAAGCTTATACAGCTTTTTAAATATTTTAATCCAAAAAGCTAAAGGTTTGCAAAATTTTGATAACTTAAAATATCTAGTTTGCTTGTATTTCTACAAACCTTAATCTCTTCTAAATGATGCCAATTTATTTCCTAGTCATCGGTCCCCTTCTTCTTCCATATTTCTTGATTTTTCTTTTCCAAGAGCAACAACTAAGAAATTATAAATGACTTCATCACGTGTGGAATATAGCTCAGATTTCCAACCATAAACCCACTCTTTATAATGATAAGTGAATTCAAAACCATTGTATGGAACTAAGTCCTACTTAAATTAGGTCCCTTTTAAGTCTCAACGAAAAGGCTCAATAACTCTTAATAATGTTATAATATAGCTTAGCTATCATTGGAAGGAATGCAAGTAAATCATAATCTCTCTAGTTTGGTGGTTCAACATTGCTTTATGGCACATGGAACTTTGAACTTGCTAGCAACTTTTTCTCATAGGCCTTTCCTTGTTAATATATTTGGCATATTTACAATGTTAGCAAGGATCTTTAGGAGCTCTCATATACAGGTATTTATTTATTTTACAATATATAATTTGGAATATTAACATATTTATAGATAGGTTATTCATATTTCATATTATTAATTGTAAGATTTTTTTTTTAATATGTAGATATCAACTTTAAAACTTTAGTATTTCATTTATTTGAAAATTATAGTCCCTCGGGGAAATATGAATTTAGAAAGTGAAATCCACTCAAATGGTGAGTATTTTAAGCTTAATTCATAGTTATGGAATCATATAAAACCTTTCTACAAGGTATAATAAATGATTTTATTACAAGGAAAATATTCAAAGTACCATAGGTTCCATTTATTTTCATAAGTAATATACATTTCGGTGCTAGGAATAAGGACACACAACCTTGTAAGATATATAAATAAAGGATGGGTTTTAGCATTAGTCTCTACTCATGCACTAGGTTACATGATTTCATAAATTTTTATTAACATTTATATGCATTGTTTGTATACTATTTTAAAATTATTATGCAAATATTGGAAAAGCATATATCTATTTAAGTAGACAATTTCAAAGGAGAGTTTATTGTTCAAATATATAGATTCAATCAAATTAAAGTCTTTAGAGGTTTGTTATTCTTGTATTGATAGCTAATCGAGATAAGGTAATTC
The DNA here is from genome assembly GCA_028583015.1 of Wollemia nobilis. Lineage (NCBI taxonomy): Eukaryota > Viridiplantae > Streptophyta > Pinopsida > Araucariales > Araucariaceae > Wollemia > Wollemia nobilis. The sequence continues at coordinate 206,849 of JAQPPZ010016887.1, read as the reverse complement.
AAGTATTCTTGTATCAAGTTTAACTTTATATTTATATAATGATTAAATGATTAGAAATATAATGGATGCATCTTTGAAACTAAAGAGTAGACCTATATAGTAATTATAATTTTTAAATACCTTTTTATATAATACTAATACTAATAGTTCATTGTCAAGTGCATATGAGCATGTGTCATTGTTGTGCTTGCATAATTATTTTTGCTCAACCATTATTTCATGTTATTTCTATAGAGTAGACAATGATATTATATTGTTTTTCATTACATTGTTATTGAATAAGTTTTTTTGGTAGAGACAAAATTAATACTTCTACCTTAAGTTCTTAAAATTATTTGTTGAAGTTTTCACAAAATCTTCTTAGATAACATAAAGCATCATTATGTTGTTTTGAGATCAAAAATATATTAATGTAATGCTTTACATAAGAGTCACTTTCCATAACATGATAGTATTGATAACTCCAAATTTAATTATTAAGTTCATTCCATGTAGGCTTGACTTCATTAACGAGGTGACATTATAGAAGATAAATCTTGTTTTGATTTAGGATCTTTTGGTAAAGAAAGGCAATAATGTTAACCTTACTAAAGGAGACATGAATATATAATATTGTTGATATTATAATAGGATAAATAAATATATATGATTTCCTCTCTTAACATTTAGTAAGGTTTATATTTTAAGCTTGTCTAATGACGAAGAATGCTAAAGTACCCGCTTTAAGCAAAAGGCGTTTTGTACCGTTCCTTGGAAGTATATATTTGTTTACGGGGAAGAAACTATAGGGAGGCATCCTCCTCCATAAGAATTGCAGCACGTTATTCATTGGATTTATTAAGCGTAATTTTGCTGAAATGAGCTACTGTTGTTTTTTAACATTAATTAAAATATTTTTGCAAACCGGATTTCAATTCGCACTAGTTATTGTTTGTTTCTTAATGTTCCTTGGATTCCATTTGAAGAGAAATTAAGAGTGTAAGCTAAAGCTAGGAATCTATCTTATTATAAAAACAATCTGAGCGCCGGGAAAGAATGGAAACTACTGAAATTATACATGTACACAAATTGGAAGCAGTAAAAATGCAAGTTTATCATAGTTTACATAATACTTTATGTCGTCGTGAACAGGGTCATAGTGTGAACAGGGTTTGAATGTTTTTTTGGTCATAGTGTGAACAGGGTTTGAATGTTTTTTTAGTCATAGTGTGAACAGGGTTTGACCCTTTCCCTCTTATGACAGGTTGTCGGTATTATAAAGAAAGTAAATTGAAATGAAATTTATCAATTCTTTAAATGAGGAATTGTTATACAACCTATTATTTCTAATAAACTATAAAAATGTGAAGAGGATTGAGAGGTTTTGTATGTATTTCTGGCTTTATTCTCGTATAAAACAAAGATTATTTAATTAAATTTGTCCCTTTATTCTGGCTTTATTCTTATTTAATTAAATTTGTATGTATTTCTGGCTTTATTCTGGATACTCCGATCGAATTCGATATTATTTAATTAAATTTGTCCCTTTAAAACCCCTTCCCAATCCCCGTCCAACTCTTTATAACTCCGTTATTTTCCCAATCCTTTCTGCCTGGTCCCTTATTTTTTCCCTCCTAATCCTTTGGGCCTCCTCTTTCATTTTTTATCCTCCAAATGGCGGCGTGGAGGCTATTGATGGCCCTGGCGGCCATGGAGGCCTTGATTGGAGCTGACGTGGCAGAAGCCGATTGTAACAGTGAGCTTCTCAGCCTGACTCCCTGTCTCCCATACGTCTCCCGTCGAGACAATGATTTCGTCAATTTAGTAGAAGAACGCTTTCCTTTTCTGTATTTTGTTTTGAATACTCTTATTTCTAACAGTGGTTGTGGCGCCTAGTATTGCCTGCGCCCCTGCTTCTGCCCTGTCGCGTAAGCGTTCCATAATTATTTATTTATTTATTTCCGTAAATTTAGTAGGAGAATGTGTTCTGTTTCCAGATCAACAAATTGGTCAGTTTTGTATATGCTTATGTTATGTGTCACGGCATCTTGCAGCTTCTAGACGGCTCGAACCAGGCTTCGTGCCTTCGGTAGGACCGTCGCCAAGTTCGCTTTCAACGAAGGATTTTCGTTGAGGTTCTCGGGCTCTACAATGTTTATCTTGGTCTCAGGTTTATAATTGACAATAGTCTGGAAGATTGGGGGATTATGTTGTAGGTTAAATGACGCACTCTTCTGTTCGAAGATACGCTTGTTAACATGTTTATATGTAAGTTAATAATATGAAAACCTGTTATTATGAAATGGTCATAATTTAAGGTGATAGTTTGTAATTTTAACGGCTTGTTCCTCTTCCTAATGCTATATTTCAAACTTAACCCACTCTCTAAACTAAATTTTCACATAGTTTGAGAGATCAACTTCCTCCTCTATCTTAAAGTGACTTTATTCCCAACTATATGAACTAATTTGATTTCAACAATGAAGATAACGTTACTATAAAAAATCATGTTGATGAATAATTGTATCCTTCCAACCACTTTTCATATCAATAAAAACATCCCGATTACGACGTCAAGTCTCTGTATAATATTTCATGGTATTCCTCCACACATTTGTCATACAAATATGCTAGCCTAGGCTTACATACAACATAAAAATTAATAAATCAATATGGTGCCCCTTTGATTTGAGAGACCTTTTGTATTTCACCTTTAACATGTCTTTTCTTCTCAATTGTTTTATGAGACATGTGACTATCCAACCCTGAATAACATGAAATCATCCCTCATCCCCTAATTTTTACATAACAAATAATATAATAAAATCTAACAATCTCCTTATTAAAGTATTTATTATAAAGATCATTACCCCCAATGATTGCAATATACTAGAATTATACCTTAGCTCTTTCTTTATTGGCTCTAAGTAATCTCCACTAGGTTTACCTTTGGGTCTCTACCTTATGGTAATCATTGCCATTGGATAGACTCTAGGTCCTTGCCTTTGGGTAATTGTTACCTCTAGGTCCTTTGCCATTGGGTTTCCTCGTGGTCATCATTGCCTTTGGATCATCTCTACTTCCTTTATCTTTGGGTCACCTCTAGGTCATCATTATCTATGGGATAACCTACGGATCTACCTTTAGGTCACCACTTCTAGGAAATAACCACTAAATTATATCTTCGGAATATTTTATATCTTCAAAAAAATTCCGCATAATATTATACTATAGATTTTGTCATCATAGGTCTTCCAAGCATTGCTTGGGTCATATTTTTTTGATGCTAAAATTATTTATTTGCATTCTTCACATTCAACAAACATTGTCTCCTTCTATAAAAACTATTTAACATCTCTTTTGCTTTATCCCATTCTAACATATTCATCTATTTTTTATCTATATTTATTAATCACTTTATTTTCGTACCAACAATTTCTTCAAGAGTGATTTTTACCTCCATAAATTTTACAAGATGCATGTTCTAAGAACTAGTTATCACATGTCTAGATCTTTCATGATGACTACAACAACTAACCTTAGGAAGTTCCTCTTCCTAAGGTGATAGTTTGTAATTTTAATGGCTTGTTCCTCTTCCTAATGCTATATTTTAAACTTAAGCCACTGTCTAAACTAAATTTTCACATAGTTTGAGAGATCAACTTCCCCATCTCTCTTAAATTTATATTCCCAACTATATGAACTAATTTGATTTCAACAATGAAGATAACGTTAATATAAAAAATTATGTTGATGGATAATTGTATCCTTCCAACTACTTCTCATATCAGCAAAAACATCCCTATTATGACGTCAAGTCTCTTTTTTTTTTATGTGTATATATTTAACTTTAGTCTCTTAGTTTTTATGTGTATATTTTTAACTTTAGTTCGAAGATACGCTTGTTAAAAAGTTTAAATGTAATTTTTAAATGTAATTTAATAATATGAAGACCTATTAATAATTTGTAATTTCAAGAAGCATACAACATCCTACTTGTTACTCTTCCTAATGCTTTATTTCCAACTTAAGCAACTCTTTAAACTAAATTTTCACATCGTTTGAGGGATCAAGTGGCTCCTCTCTCTTAATTTAATATTCCCAACTATATGAACTAATTTTCACATGCTTAAAGAGAGATTTCAACAATGAAGATAGCGTAAATTATGTTGATGAATGATCATGTCCTTCAAAGTTTTATTTTTTTTAAATAGGGTTTGAATTTATTTCTTCCAAATTCATCATGGGAGTTCAAAGTTCATATCAACAAAAAAATTTCGTATGATGTAAAGTCTCTTAGTTTTTTATATGTATATTTTTAGGTTTAGTCTCTTTTACATGCATTAAAATAACAATATTAAGATTGACATTTTTTTTTAGTGTTGGACATAGAACCATGCTTAATTCATGTGCGACTATTAATAAGAAATCTATTTATTTCTTAATATCAAATTTTAAACAAAAATTTTAATTTAATTAAGACGTGAATTTTGTCATACTTATTTTCATGGATTTTGGGGAACAAGCATTGGAGTCCATTAAAGTGTATGTAACAAAATTTATACCATTAGATGTTGAAGATGATAATATTACTCTGTTTAACTCCCTATAACCTTGTCTTTCTACTTTATATTTATTGAATGGTTCTATCCATCTATCATCTTCCCCTCTATGGGAAGATAGGCATATAAGACCACACTTGGATTTTAATACTGATGTAGTTTAGCTACCCAAGTGGACGATATTGAACGAATCCCATAAAAGGTGCCATTTTGTGGATACCATTTACGTCCTTTATTTTTGGCACGAGGGTCATTCCACGGTAGGGGTTATCCACTAGGGCCCATAACACCTAGAGGGTGGCTGCTTGCTTCCCTATCCAATTCCATACTAAGCCCTCGATTGCTAGTTGACTCGCTCTAATTTTTGCATGAAAGGAAATAGCATTCATATGCCTTTGTGGCTAACTGATTTAGAGCCATGTCAATTTCCTAACCTTTGTCTTCATCTCACATACATAACAAACTTTGTGGCTAATCTATCTAAGTTAAATGGACATGGGACTTACCACAATACCAAATGAATAATAACCTAGAGGGTGCATTCTATAATACCCCTGATGATATTATGTAAAATCCTTGGCCAATCTTTGGACTCTCAATTGGTCGAGACTTTTGAGATATTTTTCTTAAATCATCTTGGAAATATTGCAACCACTACTTACTTCTTCTTTAATTCTTGATGCTTTTAAAATTACCTTCATGCTAGAGTTATTGTATCTTTCATTTGATGAGTATGCACTAAGCTATTCTCTTTGTCTAGTTTGATCAAGTTGCTCACTGCATTTTGAATTAAAAGATATGGAAAGTTGTATTATTAAAGAAAAAATCTATTTCCACAATTAATACGACTTTTTCTTGGACCAAGAAGCTTATACAGCTTTTTAAATATTTTAATCCAAAAAGCTAAAGGTTTGCAAAATTTTGATAACTTAAAATATCTAGTTTGCTTGTATTTCTACAAACCTTAATCTCTTCTAAATGATGCCAATTTATTTCCTAGTCATCGGTCCCCTTCTTCTTCCATATTTCTTGATTTTTCTTTTCCAAGAGCAACAACTAAGAAATTATAAATGACTTCATCACGTGTGGAATATAGCTCAGATTTCCAACCATAAACCCACTCTTTATAATGATAAGTGAATTCAAAACCATTGTATGGAACTAAGTCCTACTTAAATTAGGTCCCTTTTAAGTCTCAACGAAAAGGCTCAATAACTCTTAATAATGTTATAATATAGCTTAGCTATCATTGGAAGGAATGCAAGTAAATCATAATCTCTCTAGTTTGGTGGTTCAACATTGCTTTATGGCACATGGAACTTTGAACTTGCTAGCAACTTTTTCTCATAGGCCTTTCCTTGTTAATATATTTGGCATATTTACAATGTTAGCAAGGATCTTTAGGAGCTCTCATATACAGGTATTTATTTATTTTACAATATATAATTTGGAATATTAACATATTTATAGATAGGTTATTCATATTTCATATTATTAATTGTAAGATTTTTTTTTTAATATGTAGATATCAACTTTAAAACTTTAGTATTTCATTTATTTGAAAATTATAGTCCCTCAGGGAAATATGAATTTAGAAAGTGAAATCCACTCAAATGGTGAGTATTTTAAGCTTAATTCATAGTTATGGAATCATATAAAACCTTTCTACAAGGTATAATAAATGATTTTATTACAAGGAAAATATTCAAAGTACCATAGGTTCCATTTATTTTCATAAGTAATATACATTTCGGTGCTAGGAATAAGGACACACAACCTTGTAAGATATATAAATAAAGGATGGGTTTTAGCATTAGTCTCTACTCATGCACTAGGTTACATGATTTCATAAATTTTTATTAACATTTATATGCATTGTTTGTATACTATTTTAAAATTATTATGCAAATATTGGAAAAGCATATATCTATTTAAGTAGACAATTTCAAAGGAGAGTTTATTGTTCAAATATATAGATTCAATCAAATTAAAGTCTTTAGAGGTTTGTTATTCTTGTATTGATAGCTAATCGAGATAAGGTAATTCAAGTATTCTTGTATCAAGTTTAACTTTATATTTATATAATGATTAAATGATTAGAAATATAATGGATGCATCTTTGAAACTAAAGAGTAGACCTATATAGTAATTATAATTTTTAAATACCTTTTTATATAATACTAATACTAATAGTTCATTGTCAAGTGCATATGAGCATGTGTCATTGTTGTGCTTGCATAATTATTTTTGCTCAACCATTATTTCATGTTATTTCTATAGAGTAGACAATGATATTATATTGTTTTTCATTACATTGTTATTGAATAAGTTTTTTTGGTAGAGACAAAATTAATACTTCTACCTTAAGTTCTTAAAATTATTTGTTGAAGTTTTCACAAAATCTTCTTAGATAACATAAAGCATCATTATGTTGTTTTGAGATCAAAAATATATTAATGTAATGCTTTACATAAGAGTCACTTTCCATAACATGATAGTATTGATAACTCCAAATTTAATTATTAAGTTCATTCCATGTAGGCTTGACTTCATTAACGAGGTGACATTATAGAAGATAAATCTTGTTTTGATTTAGGATCTTTTGGTAAAGAAAGGCAATAATGTTAACCTTACTAAAGGAGACATGAATATATAATATTGTTGATATTATAATAGGATAAATAAATATATATGATTTCCTCTCTTAACATTTAGTAAGGTTTATATTTTAAGCTTGTCTAATGACGAAGAATGCTAAAGTACCCGCTTTAAGCAAAAGGCGTTTTGTACCGTTCCTTGGAAGTATATATTTGTTTACGGGGAAGAAACTATAGGGAGGCATCCTCCTCCATAAGAATTGCAGCACGTTATTCATTGGATTTATTAAGCGTAATTTTGCTGAAATGAGCTACTGTTGTTTTTTAACATTAATTAAAATATTTTTGCAAACCGGATTTCAATTCGCACTAGTTATTGTTTGTTTCTTAATGTTCCTTGGATTCCATTTGAAGAGAAATTAAGAGTGTAAGCTAAAGCTAGGAATCTATCTTATTATAAAAACAATCTGAGCGCCGGGAAAGAATGGAAACTACTGAAATTATACATGTACACAAATTGGAAGCAGTAAAAATGCAAGTTTATCATAGTTTACATAATACTTTATGTCGTCGTGAACAGGGTCATAGTGTGAACAGGGTTTGAATGTTTTTTTGGTCATAGTGTGAACAGGGTTTGAATGTTTTTTTAGTCATAGTGTGAACAGGGTTTGACCCTTTCCCTCTTATGACAGGTTGTCGGTATTATAAAGAAAGTAAATTGAAATGAAATTTATCAATTCTTTAAATGAGGAATTGTTATACAACCTATTATTTCTAATAAACTATAAAAATGTGAAGAGGATTGAGAGGTTTTGTATGTATTTCTGGCTTTATTCTCGTATAAAACAAAGATTATTTAATTAAATTTGTCCCTTTATTCTGGCTTTATTCTTATTTAATTAAATTTGTATGTATTTCTGGCTTTATTCTGGATACTCCGATCGAATTCGATATTATTTAATTAAATTTGTCCCTTTAAAACCCCTTCCCAATCCCCGTCCAACTCTTTATAACTCCGTTATTTTCCCAATCCTTTCTGCCTGGTCCCTTATTTTTTCCCTCCTAATCCTTTGGGCCTCCTCTTTCATTTTTTATCCTCCAAATGGCGGCGTGGAGGCTATTGATGGCCCTGGCGGCCATGGAGGCCTTGATTGGAGCTGACGTGGCAGAAGCCGATTGTAACAGTGAGCTTCTCAGCCTGACTCCCTGTCTCCCATACGTCTCCCGTCGAGACAATGATTTCGTCAATTTAGTAGAAGAACGCTTTCCTTTTCTGTATTTTGTTTTGAATACTCTTATTTCTAACAGTGGTTGTGGCGCCTAGTATTGCCTGCGCCCCTGCTTCTGCCCTGTCGCGTAAGCGTTCCATAATTATTTATTTATTTATTTCCGTAAATTTAGTAGGAGAATGTGTTCTGTTTCCAGATCAACAAATTGGTCAGTTTTGTATATGCTTATGTTATGTGTCACGGCATCTTGCAGCTTCTAGACGGCTCGAACCAGGCTTCGTGCCTTCGGTAGGACCGTCGCCAAGTTCGCTTTCAACGAAGGATTTTCGTTGAGGTTCTCGGGCTCTACAATGTTTATCTTGGTCTCAGGTTTATAATTGACAATAGTCTGGAAGATTGGGGGATTATGTTGTAGGTTAAATGACGCACTCTTCTGTTCGAAGATACGCTTGTTAACATGTTTATATGTAAGTTAATAATATGAAAACCTGTTATTATGAAATGGTCATAATTTAAGGTGATAGTTTGTAATTTTAACGGCTTGTTCCTCTTCCTAATGCTATATTTCAAACTTAACCCACTCTCTAAACTAAATTTTCACATAGTTTGAGAGATCAACTTCCTCCTCTATCTTAAAGTGACTTTATTCCCAACTATATGAACTAATTTGATTTCAACAATGAAGATAACGTTACTATAAAAAATCATGTTGATGAATAATTGTATCCTTCCAACCACTTTTCATATCAATAAAAACATCCCGATTACGACGTCAAGTCTCTGTATAATATTTCATGGTATTCCTCCACACATTTGTCATACAAATATGCTAGCCTAGGCTTACATACAACATAAAAATTAATAAATCAATATGGTGCCCCTTTGATTTGAGAGACCTTTTGTATTTCACCTTTAACATGTCTTTTCTTCTCAATTGTTTTATGAGACATGTGACTATCCAACCCTGAATAACATGAAATCATCCCTCATCCCCTAATTTTTACATAACAAATAATATAATAAAATCTAACAATCTCCTTATTAAAGTATTTATTATAAAGATCATTACCCCCAATGATTGCAATATACTAGAATTATACCTTAGCTCTTTCTTTATTGGCTCTAAGTAATCTCCACTAGGTTTACCTTTGGGTCTCTACCTTATGGTAATCATTGCCATTGGATAGACTCTAGGTCCTTGCCTTTGGGTAATTGTTACCTCTAGGTCCTTTGCCATTGGGTTTCCTCGTGGTCATCATTGCCTTTGGATCATCTCTACTTCCTTTATCTTTGGGTCACCTCTAGGTCATCATTATCTATGGGATAACCTACGGATCTACCTTTAGGTCACCACTTCTAGGAAATAACCACTAAATTATATCTTCGGAATATTTTATATCTTCAAAAAAATTCCGCATAATATTATACTATAGATTTTGTCATCATAGGTCTTCCAAGCATTGCTTGGGTCATATTTTTTTGATGCTAAAATTATTTATTTGCATTCTTCACATTCAACAAACATTGTCTCCTTCTATAAAAACTATTTAACATCTCTTTTGCTTTATCCCATTCTAACATATTCATCTATTTTTTATCTATATTTATTAATCACTTTATTTTCGTACCAACAATTTCTTCAAGAGTGATTTTTACCTCCATAAATTTTACAAGATGCATGTTCTAAGAACTAGTTATCACATGTCTAGATCTTTCATGATGACTACAACAACTAACCTTAGGAAGTTCCTCTTCCTAAGGTGATAGTTTGTAATTTTAATGGCTTGTTCCTCTTCCTAATGCTATATTTTAAACTTAAGCCACTGTCTAAACTAAATTTTCACATAGTTTGAGAGATCAACTTCCCCATCTCTCTTAAATTTATATTCCCAACTATATGAACTAATTTGATTTCAACAATGAAGATAACGTTAATATAAAAAATTATGTTGATGGATAATTGTATCCTTCCAACTACTTCTCATATCAGCAAAAACATCCCTATTATGACGTCAAGTCTCTTTTTTTTTTATGTGTATATATTTAACTTTAGTCTCTTAGTTTTTATGTGTATATTTTTAACTTTAGTTCGAAGATACGCTTGTTAAAAAGTTTAAATGTAATTTTTAAATGTAATTTAATAATATGAAGACCTATTAATAATTTGTAATTTCAAGAAGCATACAACATCCTACTTGTTACTCTTCCTAATGCTTTATTTCCAACTTAAGCAACTCTTTAAACTAAATTTTCACATCGTTTGAGGGATCAAGTGGCTCCTCTCTCTTAATTTAATATTCCCAACTATATGAACTAATTTTCACATGCTTAAAGAGAGATTTCAACAATGAAGATAGCGTAAATTATGTTGATGAATGATCATGTCCTTCAAAGTTTTATTTTTTTTAAATAGGGTTTGAATTTATTTCTTCCAAATTCATCATGGGAGTTCAAAGTTCATATCAACAAAAAAATTTCGTATGATGTAAAGTCTCTTAGTTTTTTATATGTATATTTTTAGGTTTAGTCTCTTTTACATGCATTAAAATAACAATATTAAGATTGACATTTTTTTTTAGTGTTGGACATAGAACCATGCTTAATTCATGTGCGACTATTAATAAGAAATCTATTTATTTCTTAATATCAAATTTTAAACAAAAATTTTAATTTAATTAAGACGTGAATTTTGTCATACTTATTTTCATGGATTTTGGGGAACAAGCATTGGAGTCCATTAAAGTGTATGTAACAAAATTTATACCATTAGATGTTGAAGATGATAATATTACTCTGTTTAACTCCCTATAACCTTGTCTTTCTACTTTATATTTATTGAATGGTTCTATCCATCTATCATCTTCCCCTCTATGGGAAGATAGGCATATAAGACCACACTTGGATTTTAATACTGATGTAGTTTAGCTACCCAAGTGGACGATATTGAACGAATCCCATAAAAGGTGCCATTTTGTGGATACCATTTACGTCCTTTATTTTTGGCACGAGGGTCATTCCACGGTAGGGGTTATCCACTAGGGCCCATAACACCTAGAGGGTGGCTGCTTGCTTCCCTATCCAATTCCATACTAAGCCCTCGATTGCTAGTTGACTCGCTCTAATTTTTGCATGAAAGGAAATAGCATTCATATGCCTTTGTGGCTAACTGATTTAGAGCCATGTCAATTTCCTAACCTTTGTCTTCATCTCACATACATAACAAACTTTGTGGCTAATCTATCTAAGTTAAATGGACATGGGACTTACCACAATACCAAATGAATAATAACCTAGAGGGTGCATTCTATAATACCCCTCGTTACCAAATCTTACCAAGTCGGTTTACTATGACCAATTTTGTCAAATATTCATTTGCTCGGTGTACATACCTGTAACTCAATGACATAGGATGAATTTGAGCATTCTTCATTCTCAATGCTTGATTTCAAGTATAGTTCATGGGTTTCTACAACCACAACAAAGTGTTTTATTTTCAAGTTCTTTAAAACCCCTTATCCCATAGAGCTTTTAAAATCACCTTCGATTTTTAAGTTTCCACTAAGATATAAATCATTCAAAGAGAGATAAATAAAAAATAAACTAAATGTTTTGGAAAAACCCAAAGGTTCATGAAGTAATTATTATCATAAGCATCAATGCTTAGTTTCATTATTTGCATTGATTCTAATGTTTGAGGGAAAGAACAAATTGAAATTTTAATTCCAATCTTCCCATATTAGTAGCTCTTCAATACAACAACGTACTCATAATGCTAAGCTTAAAATTTTAATAAAATATGCTCAACTCATTTTTCAACATATAAACATAAAGGATTTAGAAAAATTATTCCTTTAATAAGAGAAGCATTAAATTACGAATTCAAATTACATAATTATAAATATATTCTCTATATTTTTCTCTATTGAAGGACCAAATGAGGACAACTCTCAACTTATTAAGGAAACACTATGTAATGTATGCTTACAACACCGACTAATACTTCTTAAAATTTTATCACACAGATCATTGGTCATAACTTCAAATCTTCTAGAAAAACATATGAATAATGATATCAGGAATTATTGCTATAAGATTCAACTATAGTCTTTTTGTTATCTCTTTGTTTCTATTAGATTATATTCTTATATGTATTCAATTAAAAATGTTTTACTATTTATTCACCTAATTTTATTTAAGGATGTTCTACTCCTTCCATAATTTTATTTTTTATCCACTAATTTCATTTTTTTACTGCTAACACATTTTGGTTTATTAGCCTTTTAATGCTATTTTTTTTTTACGGCTAACACATTCTTGGTCTATCATAGGGATAAGGCTCCCTTCATTACAACATGGCATCTTGAAAATAAATAGATATGCAACCCTCAGTACTAAATATTCCAAAGATGAAAAACAAGAATGAAGGTCATTATGATGTCTTAGAATATGTGTGAACTCACCTTAACACAACATAAGTATAAACCTAAGAAATTTATTCCATGTTTGATTTCCAATATCATAATTTTATAGGAGGTTAAATGTGGTTGGATACATCTTATGCAATAGCTTCAAATAGCTAGTGAAAATGATTTTAACTTTATCTTGATAAAAATGAGGATATTATTCATTTATCCCTTTTGATTGAAATATTAGATGAAGACTCTTTTCATACATTATTACTGTAAATTATATATTAGGATCGAGTATTGGATATTTTGTTATATTTTCCTTTAACAATTGAAATGCCTTCTCACTCTATCCTATCCAAACAATCTTTTTTAAAATTATTTCGTTGCAATGAGGTCATTGGTTGAGCTGTCTTAGAGAATTACTCAATAAAAATTATATACTAGTTGACTTATCCCATAAATTTGTAGACTTCATGGTCATTCTAAGGCATTATCCATCCCACTATAGATTTATATTTTATTGGGTCACTTGCAATACCATTTGTTGAGATTATATCCCCCAAATGGTGCACCCTTATTTATAAAATAATGTACTTGGATATTTTCTTTAAAATGCACACTTCCTTTGTCTCTACATCACCATATATAAATGCTCAAAATGTTCCCCTTATTGTTGGAAAATGGAGAAAACAAAAAATTAAAATAAAATATTATGAACAAGCAATAAATTCAACACATAATTTTCATCATAATATTGTATGATATCCCTCCACATTTTTGTCATACAAATATGTCATCTTGATATTGCATACAAAATATAAATTAATATATCAATAGGGTATCTCTTTGATTTTAGAAACCTTTTGTGTTTCACCTTCAACATATCTTTTGATCTTCTCAATTATTTTATGAGATATATGACTATCCAACCTTGCATTTTGTGACATCATGTCTCATCTTATGTCAAGTTTTCATGCATTTATTGGGTCATCTTATGATACTTCAATTATTTACGTCAAGTTTTCAAAAATGCTTTTCCTTGGGATAATTTGCATTCTTCAAATTCAATAAACTTGGTCTCCTTCTATAGAAACCATTTAACATCTATTTTTCTTTATCCCATTATAACATATTCATCCATTCATAATTCATTTATATTTTGTTAATCATTTTTTTTGTTTCAATAATTTATTCTAGAGCGATTTTGATCTCTATAAATTTCACAAGAATGTATGTTCTGACACCTAGTTGTCACATGTATCAATCTTCCATAATGACTATAACAACCCACCTTTGCAAATTTTGCATATGATTCTTTCTTAACAAACTTTATGTTTTTTCTACTTTGATCTCGTAATTTCCTATTGGACCATCATAATGAAGGACTTCATTCTTTTAAATTATACATGGTATTATGAAAAAATGTAAACCTTTACCATATCTTCCCAACCATCTACCATTGTATCTCATTTTACTCATTAATTGTGAACCAATACCTTTGGCATGATTTTCAAAGCGTCCAAATTTCTCATCACCATTTTGATTTCTATTATTATCACCATGTAAATACCTAAATATGTCATAATTTTTTATATTTGACTATTAGCCAATTATGTGGGAATTATGTGAACTATTCTATTAATTGAAAAAGATAATAAACTATTAATTTTTTCTACATTATAAATTTTATACATGCAAAATATTGAATTTTGAATTTTGAATACAACCAAGTGGAGGTGACAGGAATGGAACCTATGACTCTTTATTCACCTTTGCAATAGATAATCATTTTGTCTAGCAGCACAAGCCATAAATACAAAATCATCACAACACTAGCATAAATTTCAATTCTTAGCAACTTTTGGATACAATAATCTTCTCTTTTTTTTTGCTAAGTCCCATTTTTATGTAGTCAAACTGGACTACAAAGTATTTGTATCATGTAAAATTGTGTTTGATGTAGTCAAACTGGACTAGTTCACATTTCCTTCATAATAACCTTTATGTTTTTAGGTTTTACAAGTATATGTCCATAAGCAGGTCTTACAAACTTATGGTTACAATATTGAAATTTTTGAGGTAGAACTAATTATATGTGTAATGGAATTTCACCTGACACTCTAGTTTGTACTTCATATATGAGTTTACAAACATGAAAAATATTAGTGGTTGAAGAAGAAGCATTGAACAATCTGGTGTTAAAAAACTCAAAATTCCTCTTCAACTAAGAAAGATCTCAGGTCAACACCTAGAGGATAATCCATACCATGTCCTATACACCAGTAAAGTGAAAGGGTACCACATAAATTCATGGAAACCTCATTAGGTACAAATTTAATATAAAAACTAACTGACTATGTTCTTGCCAATATTATTTGGCAGGACGTGAAGGCAATAAAGCAATCGGGTGTCGTTCTTTTAAAAAAAACTTTATACAAAATCAATTTTTTTTGTTATGTTCAAAAGAGTTGGTGTTTTTGTCCCTAAAAATGGAATTTGGATGCCCTTTTTTTTGGAAAATCTAGGAATCATATGTCAGTCCTCTAGAAGACGAGACACACATGCCATATCCTCAACTTATTGGGAGTCAGGCACCTTGCTTCCATAAAATAGGAATCAGATACCTTCTACTATAGTATGGAAATTAGGCACCTTCTATCACAATATGGGAATCATGAGACTTCTATTGTAAAATAAGAATTTGACACCTTCTATCATAAAATATGAATTAGGCATCTTTCCCATAAAAAATAGAAAACAAGCACTTCTCTTTATTCAACAGGTACTAACTTTTCCTCGTATATGTGCTCAAGGTTGATCAGGCCTTTCTGCGCTTTGGTTGAAGAATAGGGATAAAATAAGCATCCACCCTTGAACTAGCAATTGAGTGTTTTATTATCCATAAACACCAATCTAAAACTCTTGCGCATATTTAGGTTTAGTATTCCCCTTTCTAAATGAGGATAATCTAATCCTACTGTAAATAATTATCCTAGAAATATGGAAAGATATAATTTCATGGATCCTATGCTTGTTAGACCTAGGTTTCCCATGCTACCTGATAGTTGCACTCACGACATCGTTCCTGCAAAACAAAAATACAACTAAAAAAAAGAAAAACTTTGAAAGAATAATTATCTTTGGGACTCTGTGGACTAGGTCCACATATTACCAACTCAAGATAAAATTAGAATCAACTGGGGTCTCCCCCATGCCTAATGTAGACTCAATCATGTATGCTTCAGACACATGGTATGGATGCAGATAGTGGCCATTGACTATTAAGGTAATGTTGTTGTCATCAATTGTTCTGATCCTTACAACTACATTTTTGATGACTTCAGTCACTTTATATGGCCCCATCCATCCCTACATGAGCTGGCCTTTCAGCATTTTAGTTATTTCATTCCCAGAAACACATCTTCTCATGATATGATTAGGTCCTATTTTAAATAGGAACCCATAAATCCATGAGAAATCTACACTTTTCTCAATTAAAATCTATTTTTAATGAGGTAAAAGTGTAAGGGATACTTTACCAATGGCTAAATAATTAGCCATATTTACATACCAGGGTATCTGATCATTCGTAAAAAACAAATGCTCATCCAAAAATTTATTCTCTATAGCTGCATAGTATGGAGGTGTTAATCTGGATGGGAAATCAGCTACCACATTGTCCTTCCTTGGCTTATCAACTATTGTCACATCAAATTCCTAAAAAATCATTAGCCATATAATAATTCTACCACTAATCCTAGGTTTGTTTGTCAAGTATATAATCGTTGAGTAATCAATGTGTAAAAAAACATGATATCATGTGATGTAATGATAAAATTTATTAAGAGCATGTATTACTGTAATAAATTTCTTCTTTGTGAAAGTATAATTGAATTCAACAACTATGGTATTTTTACTAACATAATATATGACATAAAAATCATCACCATATTTTTATCTTAGTACTGAGCCTGTCGCATTGTTAGATGCATCAACATGTATGTGAAAAGGTATAGTCCAATTTGGACCTCTCAACACTGGAGCAATAATTAGTTTTTCCTTTAAGGTGTTGAATGCTTCTTCACATTCTTTAGTTTATACAAACTCAGTATCCTTAGTTAACAATGTGGTAAGATGTTTAGCAATTTTTCTAAAGTCTATTATAAACCTCATATAGTAACTAAATGATCCAAGGGAAACTGTGGATATCCTTCTATGTTTTGGGAGTAGGTAGTGTTTGAATGACTTCTATTTTTTCTTGGGTACTTTGATCCCATCTATAGAATGTGATGTACTTAAAATATCCCTTCCTACATCAGCATATAACATTTTTTATTGCTTAAGAACATATTATTTTTCTCATACTATTTAAGTGTCTTTTCCAGATTTTCTATGGTGGTTTCAAAATTTTCTCCATATATAGTGAAATCATCCATGTAAACCTCCACAGTCTCTCCAATAATGTTAGAAAAAATTCTTAGAACTTCCCTCTACAAGGCGGCAGGTGCTTTACATATACTAAATGGTAAAACTTAGTAAGCAAATATCCCCCATAGACAAGTGAAGGTGTTTTTGTCTTAATACTCTTCCCCTATCTGAATATGATTATATCCACTAAACCCATCTAGGGAAAAAAAATTATTTTTTGCCTGATAAGGTGTCAAGGACCTAATTTATGAAGGGTAAGGGGAAGTGGTCTTTCTTAGTTGCTTTATTCAACAACCTATAATCATCACAAATTCTCCACTTGTTATTTTTCTTGTGTACCACCACTAATTGTGATACCCACTCACTATTTAAAATGGGATATATGAATCCAATTGTGAGGAGTTTTTGTAATTCTATTTTGATAATTTATTTCATAGTTGGATTCATTCTCCTTTGTGGTTTTCTTACTGGTTTAACCTGGTATTCCAGATATATCCTATGAGTACAGGTCTCAGGAGCTATTCATCTCATGTCAGAATATTCCCAAGAAAAGAAATCTTGATGTTTTCCTATAAACACCAAAACAACACCAATCCAATTATGTGACAACAAGCACCGATTGAATTGATACACATAGCCCCTAGGGCAGCCCCCATAGGTTAAAAAGTGGTCCTAACCACTCCCACAATAGTTTTGGAAGGTCAGAGGTCAATTTGGCACCTTTTAGGAACTCTGCTCCCTACTCGTTCCACCATGGGACGATTACAAACTGGTATTCGTCCCACCCCAGGACAATTAGTAGCATTCGCTCTAGGGTGGGGTGAATAGGAGGTTTGACAAGAAAAAGGTCAAACCTTGACACATGGTAGCTCAGATCCACCACTCAACTCCACCTTCAATGCATGGGAGTGCTAGTGAGCATTTTTGAGCTCAAAGAGGTAGTCATAGAGGCAGTCATGGAGCCCTTAATTAGGAAGGAATCTTCTCTCCCCTAATTGAAAGCATGAGATTTCGTAAGAAAAACAGTATTAAGATGTGATGAAAACAAAACTAACTTGCTGCTAAATGAATATGCATGAAAATAGAACGTATGTAATCGAATCAACTAAACATGAAGGAGAAAAGCAGGAGCACAGCCCTTTTATATTAATTCCATTCGATTACAATACATCTCCTCCCTTTTCAGGGGCTAGGAGTGTTAGTCCGTCTTGGTTACAATCATGATTAATACTTCTTCTATCCGCATGCCCACATTTGAAACGGGTGGGCCCAAGTGTTGCCGTCGCTTATGTCGATAAATCCTTGCTTGCTGTTGTTTCTCCTGCGATCAAAGAACACAGAGACGTTAGTAGCACCTGCAACAAGAGGACAAAACATTTATCTTTAGGAAGCAATGAGAAATGCATGCAAAATATTGATTAAATGCGTGAATAAAATAACTCTACGCAACCTGCAACTTTTATGTAAAACAAAAACTTTACCAGAGGGCCACTGCCATTAAAACAGTCGGCCGATTTGCACTTGACTTTAATTCGTCTATCTGCAAGGTGAATTCAACTGTTCTCCTCTGACTGTTTAACGCGAATTTGACTGCGTTACGATGCCAAGTCGATGTTGTTACCTGCAGGTTAGTAGAACAATAAAAACGATAGAAGCATGATAATATTTGAATAAACGCTTCTGAAATCCGAGCTTCTGATCGCTGTTACATGTAAATTATCTAAACAGCATAGAATATAACTTAAGATAAACACGCGATAACGGAATAGATTAAAATGACGCTAAGAACGTGCGAGGCGCCCAAGCGGGCCGCCCGTCGTTGGAACTTGATCTCGACGCCAATCCACTAGGGAAGGGCCCAAGATCTTTTAGGTTGAATTGTCGACAAATTAATGGATTCCTGTGATCCAATGTCTGGTCTGAAGGTCAGATTTACGCTTCTGAAACCACCCACCAACCTCTCTTTCACAAGATATTCTGGATGTGAAGAAGGTGGAATCCCAACTAATGCAATCGGGTCTCGGGTTTTGCAGCACTTCGTTGTGTTTCAAAAATGCTTGTTCACCTTTTTGGGTGGGAAATCCACCGTTTTATAGACCCACGGTGTCTCTTTGGAAGGGTACATGGGGATGCCACGTGGCGGCCATGCCTTCCCAAGAGGGAGGAGATTCCTCCCTGACTTGGGCTTACATGACTTCCCTTGTGACAATATGCTAACTATCAATCTGCCCACCTATGCTCGCATTCACAGTAGGCGACCATAATTAACTGTAAGAGCTGTCACTCGTTCTAATGTCCGCTTTGATGTTTTAATGTTTGCTTTTAATGTTTTAAATGTTTGCCTGCATGTTTTAAATTTTTGCTTATGTTTGATTAAAATCTGCTTTTATTTGTTCATGTCCGCCAGGCACGAAGGCAAGAGTCTGTCGCGATATCGTGACAATGCGACGTTGCGCTGTCGCGATATCGCGACTATCACGATATCGCGACTGTCACGATATCGCGATTGTCACGATATTGCGACAGCGCGACCTCGTGACTGTCGCGATATCACGACAGGCAACGTTTGCAGCATTTAAATGTTTTAAAAACAATTTCTTACCTAAGGCTTTCTTTTGCTCAAGGTCTGCTTTTGATTAAGGCTTGATTTTGATTAAGGCTTGTTAAAATGACCAGCTTTGCTTTGTTCACTTTTCGACCTTCCAAACTGCTGTGTAAGTGGCTAGGACCACTGTTTGACCTCTGAGGGCTACCCTGAAAGCTATGTATGTCAATGCGATCAGTGTTTGTAGTCACTTAATCGGATTGGTGCTATTTTGGTGTCTACAGATGCCCCTTTTTGGGAAGCGCTGTGGGTGACACAGTGCTGAGAAAAAATAGATAACCAAAGCACTAATGATTAGGGTTTCTTGGTAACTTAACCAACTTTTTATGCCCCAAGTATGGGAAGGGCATGCATTCTTGAATCCTTGCTTTTGACAAGCTAAGGAATTTGATTTCAAGTGTTAACCTATTTTTTTGAGATGTGACTTGAGCTTGGACATTGATCAGTCATGATTAGGCAAAGGGCGTAACCTTTTGTCCATAGGGGGAACCTTGTGTTCATGTTTCGGGAATACCAAGTGTTTGATCAATTTAATGATTGCTTGTTTACTGCCCCAAGCAGGAGCGTGATTGTCTTTGTCAATGATTCTTTGAATGCATGTCATTACTTTGATTGGGTGTGTGCTTGTTGATTGGTGACTAAGTGTGACTACCCCCTCAAGCGACGAATCGATGAGGGAATGACCTTCATGAGAAAAGCGACGAGTCGCTTGACCCAAGATGACTTCTGCAAGGGTGCCTTTAGATTTTTTACCATTTAAGCATGTGCAATTTCTCGACATTTGGACCTATTTTTGGTGGGTAAAAACCCTTTTTAGTGATGCCATAATGGGGTGAAATCATCAAAAACCTGTCTTCCCGTGGAGCGGTCCAGCTATGGTAGCCTTCTTGGGGAAGTAGGAGAGTGACGATTTGAGCCCCGACATCGATTTTTTTATGCCAAGAGGTTAAGTGCAAGAGCACTTGTGTCCGGCAATGCTTATTGCTATGTTTTTGTGTTGCATTTTTGGGATGTTTTTGTTGTTTTGAGTTTCTTTCTTTGTGTATATGTCATGATTTTATGTTGTGCACAATGATTGATGTTGATGGATGCATGCTACTTTATATTGATGGATGCATATGATATGATAAATGCGATTGTTGTATGTTGATTTTTGATGGATGCATTTGTGATGAATGCAAATGTTTTTGATTTATATGTGATATGCGGAAATGAAATGGATGAATAGAATTTGTGATGTTTGGCTATGGCACCATAGACTGTTTATGACTTTGTTATTTTGTCTTTTAGGCGATTGCTGTAGTGGATGAATTTGTATGTATACATGTGGTTTTTCTTTTTTTTGTATTTTCTGATGGTATTTTAAGGATGAAAAGTAGTGCAATTGGTTTAGAAATGTAGCTAAGGTTTTCTGAGGCTCAGACAGTTTTAACTCACTAGCCATGACTTTACTTTATCTTACAAGACTTTTGGACAAGGTATGAATCGGACTTGTTTTTGACCAAGCTATTTCACATCCCTGTGTGTGCAATTGAGATCATTTATGTGGTATTTGTCAGGATACCGCCAGTGCCAGATGGGCTTTCAACCGAACCTGTATTGAGGATCACCTAATTAGCTCCACTAACTCCTTTGTTGTATTTAGTTAGATTAATCTACGGTGTTATCCAGGATACCATAAGCTAGATCATCCTTATGCAAACATTGGTCTGCACACATGCAAAGCGAATGTGATAGACATATCGTCATGCGGGTAGGATACCACCATTGCCAGATAGGCTATCAACCAAACCTGTAATGAGGATCACCTAGATGATTTTCGAATGCTGAGAATTCCAGGGATTCATGTTCAGGATATGTGTTGGTTGAATGATTTTAGAAATTTGCTCGTCTATATAGTGATGAAAATCACTGTTTATTTTCTATTAATTCTTTTTGAGCAAAGATTTTGGATAGTGGGGATAACCACTGTTATTTGATTTTGTATTTTGAGTATTATGAGTTTGGGCTAGTGAATTGCCTTGATCATTGTGGACTTGGGGACGACTACCCATCCTTTGTAGGGACATGTAGTACGAATCCTTACAATTTTGTGGTCCAAGGGGGTAATGGAGATTATGGAGCAAGGGCATTGATCTGTTAGGCCTTGGGGATGACTACCCATCCTGGTTAGGGGTGGATAGTACGAATCCTTACAACTTGTAGACCAAAGGTGAATAGAAAGTGTTAGGATAATGATTTGTTGGAATTTTGTTTTTGAATGGCGTTGATCCTTTTAGGTATTGGGGATGACTACCCATCCTTGGCAGGGACGTGTAGTACGAATCCTTACAACTTTGGGAACCAACTATGATTGGGATTTGGTAGTGGTAAAAACCACTGTGTATTAAGGTAGATGGATAGGAAAGAGCTCGTCCTTTTGTCAATTCTCAGCATTCTAGAACCATTCACACGGGGGGATGAGCAAGATAACCGTTTTGCTTGTGGTGACCTGGATTACCCTGCAGGTTTCATCTTTTGTTCACACAACTTGGGAATTTTTATGTGTTTTAATTTGTGTTGGGATGTTACGTAACAAGGCGTATTTCAAGTGTAACTCTACCTTCGTAAAATCTGTTTGACTTGATACATTACATGGCTAAAGAGCAAAATGATGACTGAATCACGAAAAACCCTTGATACATTAAAAGACCACTGAATCTAGTGTGGTAGAAGCAATGCATGGTGTTTTTGTTGTTTTTTTAAAATGGAATAGTGGGGAACAAGAAGGACTAGCAGAGCAATTACAGCCTATGGTGCCTTTGACCTGTACGACCACAAATATGCAATGTATGGATGCAATGCTTTAATGCAGCTATATATTTTTGATGGATTGATTTTGGTGAAGATGAGGGGTGAGAAGAGCTCTCTATTGATGAATTTGAGTATGCTTAGAAATGAGATGCTAAAATTTTTGTTGTTTTTGATGATTTTTGTTGTTTTTGAATTTTCATGATTTTTGACCAAGCGATTGTGGAAATCCTTGGAGAATTTTGGGATTGACCAAGCGATTTTAGGAATCCTTGGAGCATTTTGGGATTGACCGAGCGATTGAAATAATCCTTGGAGCATTTTGGGATTGACCAAGCGATTGCAAGAATCCTTGGAGCATTTTTGGGAATGACCAAGCGATTGCAAGAATCCTTGGAGCCTTTTGGGATTGACCAAGCGATTGCAAGAATCCTTGGAGCCTTTTGGGATTGACCAAGCGATTGCAAGAATCCTTGGAGCCTTTTGGGATTGACCAAGCGATTGCAAGAATCCTTGGAACATTTTTAGGATATGGCTCTCTTAGATATGAAATGGTTGCAAATGACTAATATTCAAGGGTTCTATTTCCTTGATACCATCAAGAGAAGCTAGCCAGTATGTCTCGGGTCCTATTTTGCTATCAATGACATATGGACCTAACCAATTTGCCGCAAACTTGTCCCTAGGTGGGATGGCAAACTAGAATTATGTTGGTTTTCCTTCAAAACCAAATCACCAACCTGAAAGTCCCTCAAGTGCACTTTCATGTTGTAGGCTTTCTTAATTCGCTCTTGATAAATACGTAAATGCTCGAGAGCATTAACACATCGTTCGTCAAGCAACGTAAGCTTGTCTAACCGGTCCTGCCACGCAGAGTCATCATCGATGAACTCCTGCATTGATATGCATAGGGAAGGAATCTCCAACTCTAGAGGCATGACTACCTCAGAACCATACACAAGCAAAAATGGAGTGGCCACAGTGGGCATCGAAATGCTAGTGCAATAGGCCCATAGGTCAAGTGGGATTTGAATGTGCCAATCCTTATGACTGTCTGTCACGGTCTTTTTAAGGATGGCAACTAGCATTTTGTTTGACGCCTCTGCTTGCCCATTCGCCTGCGGATAATAGGGTGTCAAAAAGCTGTGCTGAATCTTGTACTTTGTGGTCAAAGCACGCACATATTTTTTCTTGAAAGGCGTCCCATTATCCGAGACTATTTTGGATGGAATACCAAAACGACATATGATGTTATGCAAAATGAACTCGACAATGTGGGGTCCTGTCGTAGAGGTAAGCGAAATTGCTTCCACCCACTTGGTAAAATACTCTGTGGCTGTTATGATAAATGTGTGATGGCCTGATGACGCAGGGGAGATCTTTCCAATTAAATCAAAGCCCCATTATGAGAACGGCCAAGCAGACTGGACTGTCTGTAAGGCCTGAGAAGGTACATGCATCAAATTGGCATGATGTTGACACTTCACACACTTCTTGACATATGTGCAACAATCTTTCTCTAAATATGGCCAATAATAGCCCATGCAAAGAATGCGCTTTGCAATGGCCATACCACTAAAGTGGCCACCACATGTACCATCGTGCGCTTGGGCGACTGCCCAAGTGGACTCTTGCTGGTCCAAGCAACGAAGGAGGATTCCTTCATAGCTACAACGATACAAAATGTCTCCTATCAAGACATACTTAGCCGCTTTCTGCTTGAGTGCTCATTTTACGACATGAGTCAATCTAAGTGGGATATTACCTAACTTGAGGTAGTCTCTGATGGGTAAATACCAGTCTTGTTGATCAGCAACCTCGATAGTATGAACAACCAATTCCTCTTGAATTTCATCCCTAGAAAACACTAAATGGGATAGAACCTATAAGAATAGCGTTGTGTTGCTATTAATGGGAGTAGGGGAGAACAAGGACCCCCAGTTGGCATGCTTCAGATGACACCACCTTGCTCACATTTAGAACCATCAAAGAATAGGGTTATGTTGGCCTGTGACTCAGGATCATCAAAATCTGGCGATTCTGAGACATGGAAGACCCCATCATCGGGTAGTTCTATGACCACAGGCTGATCGTCTTCAAGAGGAGCCTCTGCTAGTTGATCGGCTATGACTTGTCGTTTGATAGATTTTTGTCCAATAAAATCTATGTCAAATTCTGTCAACAACATGATCCATTTCGCTGTGTGACTACTATGATAAGTACGACTCATCATGTATCGTAATGGATTCTCCTTAGACACAACATACGTAGTGTTGCTCAGAATGTAGTGGCGTAGCTTTTTGGTAGCAAACACCACTGCCAAGCAAAGTTTCTCAACGTATGCATAGTTAAGTTCATAACTGACCAGGGTGCGGCTAAGATAGTAAGTAGCCTGTTCCTTGTGAAATTCATTCTTCTGGGCTAACATGGTGCCCAGTGCCACCTCAGTAGCTAAGATGTATAAGTAGAATGACACTCCTAGTCTAGGTGGTGCCAATACTGGTGGCAAAGCCAGGTATTGTTTGATTTTGTCAAAGGCTGACTGGCACTCGTCATCCCAATGAAATGTAACCCCCTTGTGCAATAATTTGTTCATGGGTCGACACTTGTCAGATAATTGTGCTATGAAGCGTTTAATCAACGTGACCTTTCCTCTGCGACTTTTGAGCTGCTTGATTGTAGTTGGGGGAACCATTTCAAGGATTGCCTTGACTTTCTTTGGGTCCACCTCGATTCCTCGCTTTGAGACTATGAAACCCAAGAGTTTTCCAGATGTGACACCAAATACGCACTTCTTGGGGTTTAGTGTAACTTTATGCTCCATGAGGCGATTGACTATCTTGCTTAAGTCATCGATATGATTTGAGCACAAAAGGGACTTGGCTAACAAATCATCCATGTAATCTTCCAAAGTTTTGTGCATGTAATCATGGAAGATGTACGTCATGGCACGTTGGTATGTAGCGACGGCATTTTTAAGGCCAAAAGGCATGACCTTATAACAAAATGTCCCCCAAGGCGTTGTGAATGCCATTTTTAGTTGGTCTTCAGGATTGATACGAATCTGATTGTATCCTGAGAAACCATCCATGAGGGAGGGCATTTCGTGACTTGTTGTAGCATCTACCAACGCGTCGATGCTCGGCAAGGGGAAATCATACTTAGGACTTGCTTTGTTTAGATCTCAAAAATTAGTGCATATGCGAATCCTCCCATTGGGCTTCTTGATGGGAACCATGTTAGACAGCCATGGTAGATAATCCATGCAGATGACAAACTGTGCATCCAATAGCTTTTGCAATTCATCTTTGACCATCAAGGCCACTGTTGGGTGCATCTTACGTAGTTTTTTCTTTACAGGCTTGATTGTCGGATCAAGCGTTATTATGCGTGACTAGCTGCGGGTCTAGTCCTGGCATATCCTTGTATGACCATGCAAAAACCTCCTTCTTCTCTTTGATAATGGCAATGTAGTCGGCTTGCTCTTCGGGGGAAAGACTTACCCCCAGCTTGAGAATCTGTGGATTCATTGGATTTGTGCCGATATCTACGTTAGTCGTCTCCTCGACTGACATGTGGGATCTGTCCTCCAACTGATGTGGAGTCGGGATCAAATGGATATCATTGGCTGAGTTTAGATCTACGTTTGGAACCTTAGGTTCCTCTTCAGCCTAAAAAATATCTTGAGTTGTCCTTGGGGTAAAATGAGGCATTTCATCGAAAGGCCAGTACTCTGATGGTGATAAATGTGAATTGACGCGATCCCAGTCAATGGCATCTATGTCTAGATGCAATGACCGTGTTGGATCGGCTAGATTGCGGATGGATGCGGTCAAATCAATGGAGATCATGTGAATGGAATGGATTTGGTCTCCATTACCGCGAGTGTGACAACTTGATTCTTCTGGATGCTCCCTATACTCTGGATCTGGTTCGAGGGGAATGGGCACGAACAGATCGGCCCTGTGTGCAAATAGGATGACAAGGTCTTCCCTCAGCACTATTGTCATGATAGGATCTTGGGGTGGACGGTGCTCATCGTGAATTTGGAGCCATGGATCCAACACTTAGTCCCACCCTGCTGGGTCTACCTGAAAGCACGAGATTCCGGGCAAAGGAAACACTAATTGCGATGCAACCAAAATCAAATGCGCTTAAGTCCTAGAAATGTAAAATGCATGAAACGAAAGAGACGCATTAAAACGAGATACAAGAAAATGGAGAAAACACAACCCTTTCCTTAAACTTTCTTTATTTCTGTTACAAATACGCCTCCTCCCTTTTTAGGGACTAGGAGCGTTAAAAGAATTTGATTACAATCACTCAATGTTCCTCTTTCCGTGTGCCCACACTTGAAATGGACGGGCCAAGATGATGTCGTCACTGATGTCGATGAGTCCTTGACCTCTGCTGCTCCTCCTGCAAAAAAAGAAACAACGAAGATGTCAGTAGCACTTGCTGCAAATGAAAAGTGTTTGTTCTCTAAAATCGCCAAAAGATGCATGTAAACATTTGTCTGAAACAGTGGGTAAAGTAAGTCCAAATGGCCTAAAAACTTGATAGAAGACAGAAAATATTACCAAGAGGCCATTGCCACTGAGACAGTCGGCCAATCTGCCTTAAACTGGAATTCATCCCCAGGCGGGACGAATTCGACGCAATTCGTCCCCGGGTGGGACAAATTCTTCATGTTGAAAAGGCCGACCTACTGCTGCTCCAATGTCGAATCTCGGGACCTGCAAAATGACTGCAAACAAGGGGGTTATGTAATTGGGGCCATTTTGGGACGACCTAGATGGTCGGATTCTCCCAATTTGGCCTCTATCCTTGGGAATTTGATATCACCACCTGCAAGTTAGTGAAACAACAAAGCGACACAAAGCATGATAAAATTTGATTAGAATATTATGAAATTGAAGCTATGAATTCACCAAATAGAATGACATGAAATGCAACATGAAAAAATAATCTAGAATGCTTTTGAAAAAAAAACTTGGAAAGTGCGGGGGTGCCCCAAGTGGGCCTCCCACCGTTGGCACTCGATTTTGGATCCAATCCACTAGGGATGGGTCCAAAACCTCTTAGGATTGGGGGGTCGGCAAATTGGTTGGTTCAGGTGTCCATGTGTTGGATTTGGGTCAGGTTCAAGCTTCCAAAAGCCACCCAACAACCTCCCTTGCAAAAGAGATTTGTGGATGCGAGAAGGTGAACCAAAAGGGATGCAAGTGGGTCTTCAACTCGGCAGCACTTCGTTGCTTGAAATCTCCTTCAACCTGTCTCTTTTGGGTGAGAAAAGTCCCACCTTTTATAGACCCATGGGGTCTTTTTTGAGAGGGAAGCATAGGCGCCACGTGTTGGTCATAGGTGCCATGTGGCAGTCTTGTCTTCCCATGAGGGAGGGGGAGTCCTCCATGACTTGGGCTTTCATAATTGCCCCTTGTGACAGTCTTCTAACGGCCCCTCTATCCACCTACACACGCGTGCGGGGCAGGAGTCATCAACTGGCTGTCCTGGGCTGCCACTTGGCACCATTCTTCCTTTTGCCCGTTAAACTCAGAATTCGTCCCTACCAGTTACGAATTCAGAATCCGTCTCTGGGTGAGACAGATTCTAATTTTGAATTCGTCTCTGGGTGAGACAGATTTGAATCCGTCTCTGGGTGAGACAGATTCTGAGCAAAGTGCTTAAATGTGCCAAATTGCCCTTTTGACCTTACAAAATTGCTATGAAAGTGGTTAGGACCACTGTTTGACCTCTGAGGGCTGCCCTGGGGGCTGTGTTTGTCAAAGCGATCAGTGTTTGCAGTCACATAATCAGATTGGTGCTGTTTTGGTGTCTACAGATGCCCCTTTTTGGGAAGCGTTGCAGGTGACGCAGTGCTGAGCAAAAATAGATAACCAAAGCACTAATGATTAGGGTTTCTTGGTAACCTAACCAACTTTTGATGCCCCAAGCATGGAATGGGCATGCATTCTTGAATCCTTGCTTCTGACGAGCTAAGGAATTTGATTTCAAGTATTAACCTATTTTGGTGAGGTGTGACTTGAACTTAGACATTGATCAGTCATGAATAGGCGAAGGGCATTTTATCCTCAGGGGGAACCTTGTGTTCATGATTCATGAAATGCCAAGTGTTTGATTGATTTGATTGTTGCTTGTTTACTGCCCCAAGCAGGAGCGTGATTGTTTTTGTCAATGATTCTTTGAATGCATGTCATTTTCCTTAATTGGGTGTGTGATTGTTGATTGGTGACTAAGTGTGACTACCCCCTCAAGCGACGAATCGATGAGGGAATGACCTTCATGAGAGAAGCGACGAGTCGCTTGACCCAAGATGACTTGTGCAAGGGTGCCTTTAGAGGGTTTACCATTAAGCGTGTGCAATTTTTCCAACATTTGGACCTATTTTTGGTGGGTGTTAACCCTTTTGGTGATTCCTGAATGGGGTGAAATCATCGAAAACCTATCTTCCCGTGGAGCGGTCCAGCTATGATAGCCTTCTTGGGGAAGTAGGAGAGTGATAATTTGAACCTCGCCATCGATTTTTTATGCCAAGAGGTTAAGTGCAAGAGCACTTGTGTCCGACAATGTTTATTGCTGTTTGTTTTTGTTGAATTTTGTACTGTTTTTGTTGTTTTTTTGTTACGCGTTTGGAGATGCAATTGTCGAAAATCCGTCTTCCATGGAGTGGTCCGGCTATGGTAGCCTTCTTAGGGAGTATGATAGTGACAATTTGTGACTCCAATGTCAATTTTGTATGCCCTTGTTGTCAGGTGCAGTATCACTCATGTCGGGCAATTTTATTGTCTGTTTTTAGTGCATTTTTAGTCATTTTTTGATTTTTTTAAAGTGTTGGCCTGAATTCGTCCCTGGGTGGGATGAATTCTAGATGGAGAATTCGTCCCTGGGTGGGATGAGCACTAATCAGAGCGCTCATCCCAGTCAAGGACGAATTCCAGTGCAAAAGGCCTATTTAATGGCCAAAACTTGATTTTGGGCTCATTTGTGTCATTTTTTTCTTGCGATTTTGGAGCTCTGGGAGGAGGAGGTAATTCTGTGAAGCGAAGCGCTACTGGAATTCTCTCTGCCATCATGAGTGAACAAACTGGTTCGAGCGGCGGAGCCGAAGCGAAACCTGTAAGTGTCCCTAGAGTTTATTTTTGCTTTTATTTGATGAATTGTTTTTGTGTTGACGCTTTTCAAAACTTTAAGATTTTTTGTTATGTTTTTGTTTAACCGTGATCGCCATTGAAAGCACGAGATTTTGGGTGAAGGAAACACTAATTGCGATGCAACCAAAATCAAATGCGCTTAAGTCCTAGAAATGTAAAATGCATGAAACGAAAGAGACACATTAAAACGAGATACAAGCAAATGGAGAAAACATAGCCCTTTCATTAAACTTTCTTGATCTCTGTTACAAATACGCCTCCTCCCTTTTCAGGGGCTAGGAGCGTTAAAAGAATTTGACTACAATCAAGACTTAAGGTTCCTCTTTCCGCGTGCCCACGATTTAAATGGGCGGGCCAAAATGATGTCGTCGTTGATGTCTATGAGTTCTTCACCTCTGCTGCTTCTCCTGCGAACAAAGAAACAACCAAGATGTTAGTAGCACCTGCCGCAAATGGAAAGTGTTCGTTCTCTAAAATTAACGAAATATGCATGTAAACATTTGCCTGAAATAGTAAATACAATGAGTCCAAATGGCTTGAAATCTTGACAGAAGACGGAAAAAGTTACTAGAAGGCCATTTCCACTGAGACAGCTGGCCAATCTACCTTCAACTGGAATTCGTCCACAGGCAGGACGAATTCTGACTGCAATTCGTCCCTGGGTGGGACGAATTCTTCTGTGTTGAAGAAGCCGACCTGCTGCTGCTCCGAGATAAAATTCCTAAGGGTAGAGGCCAAATTGGGAGAATCCAACCATCTGGGTCGTCCCAAAATGGCCCCAATTACATAACCCCCTTGTTTGCAGGCGTGGCTGCGGGTGAGCACCATGACGATGTCTCTAAAAAAAAAAACCCTAAAATTGAAAATGAGTCAGATGGGGCTCAAAATTGGCGTGTGCATCCCTATTATAGTAGATAAGACAAAAATGAAGTTTCAAGTCCTATATTTGAATACATTAGGATATATTGACATCCGAACAGCTCAAAAAGTGCAAAAAAATGCGTGCCCAATTTTAAAACCTAATTTCGGGGCACTAGATGATGGAATTTGGCCCCGAAACCGACTTTTTCGGGCAAATAGGATTCTAGGGAATCATATTTGTTTAAAATTATCCCAACTAACTCCCTGTAAAATTTCGTGTCCTTCAACCTGGTAATATTTTCTATCTTCTGTCAAGTTTTCAGGCCATTTGGACTTTACCCACTGTTTCAGACAAATGTTTACATGCATCTTTTGGCGATTTTAGAGAACAAACACTTTTCATTTGCGGCGAGTGCTACTGACATCTTCGTTGTTTCTTTGTTCGTAGGAGGAGCAGCAGAGGTCAAGGACTCATCGACATCAGCGACGGCATCATATTGGCCCGTCCATTTCAAGTGTGGGCACGCGGGAAGAGGAACCTTAAGTCTCGATTGTAGTCAAATTCTTTTAATGCTCCTAGCCCCTAAAAATGGAGGAGGCGTATTGAGTTCTTCACCTCTGCTGCTTCTCCTGCGAACAAAGAAACAACCAAGATGTCAGTAGCACCTACCGCAAATGGAAAGTGTTTGTTCTCTAAAATTAACAAAATATGCATGTAAACATTTGCCTGAAACAAGAAATACGATGAGTCCAAATGGCTTGAAATCTTGACGAAGACAGAAAAAGTTACCGAAGGCCATTGCTACGAGACAGTTGGCCAATCTACCTTCAAGCTGGAATTCGTCCACAGGCGGGATGAATTCGACTGCAATCGTCCCTGGGTGGGACGAATTCTTCTATGTTGAAGAAGTCGACCTGTTGCTGCTCCAATGTCGATTCCCGAGACCTGCAAAACACCTGCAAACAAGGGGGTTATGTAATTGGGGCCATTTTGGGACAACCCAGATGGTCGGATTCTCCCAATTTGGCCTCTACCCTCGGGAATTTGATCTCGCCACCTGCAAGTTAGTGAAACAACAAAGCGACACAAAACATACTAGAATCTGATCAAAAGTTATGAACTTGCTAGGACCCCATAAAGTGCAATTCCGGGCAAAGGAATTAAACCATAGAAAACACAAATGCGAGATAAAATTCCTGAGGGTAGAGGCCAAATTGGGAGAATCCGACCATCTGGGTCGTCCCAAAATGGCCCCAATTACATAACCCCCTTGTTTGCAGGCGTTTTGCAGGTCTCGGGAATCGACATTGGAGCAGCAGCAGGTCGGCTTCTTCAACACAGAAGAATTCGTCCCACCCAGGGACGAATTGAAGTCAGAATTCGTCCTGCCCAGGGACGAATTCCAGTTGAAGGCAGATTGGCCAGCTGTCTCAGTGGCAATGGCCTTCTAGTAACTTTTTCCGTCTTCTGTCAAGATTTCAAGCCATTTGGACTCACTGTATTTACTGTTTCAGGCAAATGTTTACATGCATATTTCATTAATTTTAGAGAATGAACACTTTCCATTTGCGGCAGGTGCTAATGACATCTTGGTTGTTTCTTTAATTCGTAGGAGAAGCAGCAGAGGTGAAGAACTCATCGACATCAGTTGCGGCATCATCTTGGCCCGTCCATTTCAATCGTGGGCACGCGGAAAGAGGAACATTGAGCGATTGTAATCAAATTCTTGTAGTGCTCCTAGCCCCTAAAAAGGGAGGAGGCGTATTTGTAACAGAGATCAAGAAAGTTTAATGAAAGGGCTGTGTTTTCTCCATTTGCTTGTATCTCATTTTAATGCGTCTCTTTCGTTTCATGCATTTTACATTTCTAGGACTTAAGCGCATTTGATTTTGGTTGCATCGCAATTAGTGTTTCCTAGAACCTGCCGCAAATGGAAAGTGTTTGTTCTCTAAAATTAACGAAATATGCATGTAAACATTTGCCTGAAACAGTAAATACAGTGAGTCCAAATGGCTTGAAATCTTGACGAGAAGACGAGAAAAAGTTACCGAAGGCCATTGCCACTGAGACAGCTGGCCAATCTGCCTTCAACTGGAATTTGTCCCTGGGCAGGACGAATTTTGACTGCAATTCATCCCTGGGTGGGACGAATTCTTCTGTGTTGAAGAAGTCGACCTGTCTGCTGCTCCAATGTCGATTCTCGAGACCTGCAAAATGCCTGCAAACAAGGGGGTTATGTAATTGGGGCCATTTTGGGACGACCCAGATGGTCGGATTCTCCCAATTTGGCCTCTACCCTTGGGAATTTGATCTCGTCACCTGCAAGTTAGTGAAACAAAAAAGCGACACAAAACATACTAGAATCTGATCAAAAGTTATGACCTTGTAGCTATGAGTTAACCAAACATGATAACACAAAATGCAACCTAAAAAAGTAATCTAGAATGCTCTAAAACTTAGAAAGTGCGGGGGTGCCCAAGTGGGCCTCCCACCGTTGGCACTTGATTCCAGCGCCAATCCACTAGGGATGGGCCCAAAACCTCTTAGGATTGGGGGGTCGGCGAATTGGTTGGTTCAGGTGTCCATGTGTTGGATTTGGGTCAGGTTCAATCTTCCAAAAGCCACCCAACAACCTCCCTTTTCAGTCAGAATTCGTCAAAGTTTAAGATTTTTTGTGTTAAGGTTAGAAACCCTAGAACTGAAAATTTGATTTGTTATTTTTTTTGTGTTTGTGTTGTTTTTTTGCTTTGCAGGTTGTTAGGAGCCGGTACCGTGTACCCGTTGCTTTTACTGAGGCGCGGTTGGCATTGACCGATGATTATTGGAAATGGCTTGATGCCCTTGGGCTCAAGTAGGTGGCTCGACTAGAGCCTGTGGTCCCGGATCAGGCCTATCTGACGGCCTTGATCAAGATTTGGGATCCGTGGACCAATACTTTCCATCTCCCGATAGGGGAGATGACTGTGACTCTTGAGGACGTCTATCGGCTGCTTCGGATTTCGATAGATGGTCTGCCTATTAGGACATCGTCGTTTGATCAACGAACTGCTATACTTACTAGATGTTTTGGGCATGGGGGGCAGCTGGGTGTAGCAAACCCAGTGGAGACAGCCGAGGTGGATTTCCAGGCTTGCGGTATTTTGTTTAGCTGGTGGCAGGAGAGGGGGGTGTTAGGAGTGAGGCACGCATTCTTGATGGGCCTCATTTCTAACATTCTTCTCCCTGATTCTTCAGGCGCGAGGTTCTCGTGGAACCTTCTAGATTTGGTGTGGCAATTGGCAGAGTGCCCGATAGAGGCACCGTTGATTCTGATATGGGGACAGACTTTGTTGGCACAGCTCTACGGGGAGCTGTATGGGGTCCACTGTCGACAGCGGAAGGGTGTCAGTTGCAATTTTTTGTTGCAGTGTTGGAGTTGGCAACACATAGCTATTGAGAGGCCTACCGGGTTACCGTGGACGACTCAGGCGGCGATGGAGGATTAGGAGATTGGTTATGCAGTTTTGTGGTGGCAGTCTGTGGAGCAGGGGCAGAGTCGGCGATGGGCAGGTGCCGTTGAGCACTACACTGAGGCCTTTTCTCGGATCACTCCAGGGGAGGTGTTTTGGCGTCCCTATCGGGACTATCCAGCCTAGCCTGATGCTGGAGAGTGGCTCCGACGGGTACACAGGGAGCAGTGGTTGACTGGGCGACACGGGACGGAGCATGAGTTCTTTTCGTACGGTCGGGTTACATGACAGTTCGGGGTTCGCCAGGGGTTGCCTAGTGAGCCTGTGGTCTATCGGAGGCATGGAGATGAGAGGGGGTTAGAGCCACTGGTCACTATGCCATTGGGAGAGAATTTCGATGCAATGATTGGTGTCCCAGACATGGATGACGTTGGGACTACCATCGAGTATGACTCATGGTGGGTTTTACGGTGATGGAGAGGATAGGGGCCACTGGGAGGTGTGAAGGCGGCAGTGGAGGATGTTGAGGCAGTAGGGGGTGATTGGGGGGCTCCATTGGATGATGCAAAAATGGTTGATGTGGGTGATGAGGCTATAGACCTGGGCGTTCCGGATCAGCCGGACATGCAGGACGTGGAGGAGCAGTGGGAACCCGAGCAGGGTGCTGCTCCGATGAGTCTTGTGCATCCGGTAGATACAGAGGAGATGGAGTCTGAGATACGCGCTAAAATTGTGCGACTGACAGAGTTGCTGTGGATATGGGATCTGGAGTTGGGGGATGCAAAACAGGAGCTGGGGGATGCGCTACGGGAGAGGGATTTCCTGTGGACCCAGCTAGCAGAGCGAGATAGAGTTTTGGCACAGTGCGATGATGCATTGTCTTACTATCATCGGTGAGAGGCAGAGTGGTGTCTGCATCGGATAGACTTGGAGAGGGAGGTCATCCGCCTTGGTGGGTGGCTACCTGATCCTTCGGTCAGTGGATCTTCATGGCAGATGAGGGATAGTCTGAATGAGCAGTCAGCATCATCTCGTCGCAGGCGGTTATATGAGGGAGGTGGTAGTAGGCATGATGCGGGGGTTGGTAGTAACCGCCCTGCAGGGTCCCATAGGACCCACACCACGGGGGGTAGTTCCCGTTGCACTGATCCTATGTGATCATGTTGGTGGACGCCTTAGGTTGGGTTTTTGGGTATGATTGCGGGATCTGAGGACCATTTTTGTAGCCTGTTGGCATATTTTTGGCGATATATATATATATATATACCATTTTTATTTGGTTTTGTACATGTGATGTTTGATTTTTGTTATGCGTGATGGCTAATGACTATGGATGTATGTATGTTTATCTATTTTGATGGATTCAGATGTTATGATGAGTGCAAGTGTTTTTGATTTTTTATGTGATATGCAAAGTGAATGAATGGAATTTTGTGATGATTGGTTATGGCACCATAGGCTGTTTAAGATGCTCTTTATTGTTATGGTGTATGACTCTTGTATGGATATATGTGGTTTTCTATTTTTTGTATTTTCTGATGGTATTATAAGGATGATAGGTAGCGCAGATGGTTTAGGAATGTATGTAATGTTTTCTGAGATTCAGACAGTTTTAACTCATTATCCATGACTGTACTTTATCTTACAAGACTTTTGGTCAAGGTATGAATCGGACTTGTTTTTGACCAAGTTATTTCACATCCCTGTGTGTGCCATTGAGTTCATTTAGTGGTATTTTTTAGGATACCGCCAGTGCCAGATGGGCTTTCAACCGAACCTGTACTGAGGATCACCTAATTAGATCCATGAATTCCTTTGTTGTATGTACTAAGATTAATATGTGGTGTAATCCAGGATGTCATAAGCTAGCTCATCCACATGCAAACATTGATCTGTACACAAGTTAATGTGACAGATATATCGTCATGCGGGAGGTTTACTTCTGTTACCGATAGGCTATCAACCAAATTGGTACTGAAGCTTGCTTTATGACCTATAGAATGCTGAGAGTTCCAGGGATTCAAGGTCAACTCCCTTCTTTTCTTCAATTATATTGGGATACTTGCTCTTTTGTAGTGATGAGATCACTGTTTATTTTGATTTGTTTTTCTTTTGAGCAAGGGATTGGGGATATGGAGTGATGAAAATCACTATCGTTTGTGCCATTTGATTTGTGCACTGTAAGATGTCAAGTATTTGAGTTTTGACATGTTGCAAATTTTTGATGTTTTGCAACTATTGAGAATTTAGGGATTCTTAAGGAATTGGGTAGGGAGGATGCTTGTCCTTTTGCCAACTCTCAGCATTCTTTGGGTCATTCGCACAGGGGGATGAGCAAGATAACCATTTCGCTTATGGTGACCTAGATTACTGTGCAGGTTTCATCTTTCTTTCACACAACTCTGGAATTGTTTAATGTGTTTAGTTTGTGTTGGGATGTTACGTAACAAGGTGTATTTCAAGTATGACTCTACCTTCAAAAAATCTGTCTGACTTGATACATTACATGGCTAAAGAGGAAAATGATGACTGAATCACTGAAACTCTTGGTACATTTATAGACCACTGACTCTAGTGTGGTAACAGCAATGCGTGGTGTTTTTGTTGTTTTTGTACAATGGAACAGTGCGAAACAAGATGGACTAGCAGAGCAATTGCAGCCTATGGTGCCTTTGACCTATACAACCACAAATATGCAATGTATGAATGCAATGCTTAATGCATCTACATATTTTTGTATTTTTGATGGATTGATTTTGTGAATGTGAATATGCGGTGCTAGAGGAACTCTCTATTGATGAATTTGACCAAGTGATTGCGATAATCGTTGGAGCTTTTTAGGTTTGACCAAGTGATTGCGATAATCCTTGGAGCTTTTTGGTGTGACCAAGTGATTGTGATAATCCTTGGAGCTTTTTGTGGTGACCAAGTGATTGCGATAATCCTTGGAGCTTTTGGATTGACCAAGTGATTGCGATAATCCTTGGAGCTTTTTGTTTTGACCAAGTGATTGCGATAATCCTTGGTGCTTTTGGATTGACCAAGTGATTGCGATAATCCTTGGAGCTTTTTGTTTTGACCAAGTGATTGTGATAATCCTTGGAGCTTTTGGATTGACCAAGTGATTGCGATAATCCTTGGAGCTTTTTGCTTTGACCAAGTGATTGCGATAATCCTTGGAGCTTTTTGTGGTGACCAAGTGATTGCGATAATCCTTGGAGCTTTTTGTTTTGACCAAGTGATTGCGATAATCCTTGGAGATTTTGGATTGACCAAGTGATTGTGATAATCCTTGGAGCT
Organism: Wollemia nobilis; assembly: GCA_028583015.1. NCBI lineage: Eukaryota > Viridiplantae > Streptophyta > Pinopsida > Araucariales > Araucariaceae > Wollemia > Wollemia nobilis. The sequence continues at coordinate 169,467 of JAQPPZ010016887.1, read as the reverse complement.
TTTTGTGGTGACCAAGTGATTGCGATAATCCTTGGAGCTTTTTTTTTTGACCAAGTGATTGCGATAATCCTTGGAGCTTTTGGATTGACCAAGTGATTGTGATAATCCTTGGAGCTTTTTGGGTTTGACCAAGTGATTGCGATAATCCTTGGAGCTTTTTGGAGTGACCAAGAGATTGTGATAATCCTTGGAGCTTTTGGAGTGACCAAGAGATTGCGATAATCCTTGGAGATTTTTGGGTGACCAAGAGATTGCGATAATCCTTGGAGCTTTTTGGGGTGACCAAGAGATTGCGATAATCCTTGGAGCTTTTGGAGTGACCAAGAGATTGCGATAATCCTTGGAGCTTTTGGGATGACCAAGTGATTGCGATAATCCTTGGAGCTTTTTTGGGGTGACCAAGAGATTGCGATAATCCTTGGAGCTTTTGGAGTGACCAAGAGATTGTGATAATCCTTGGAGCTTTTGGGATTGGATTAGGGCTCTTCAGGGGATAGAGGTACCTTCAGCTTGATGGTCTTTGCACTCCGGATCTGGCTCTAGAGGTATGGGCATGAATGGATCGGCCCTATGCACGAAGATGAGGACAGGGTCCGCCCGTGGCACTGATGTTGCTATGATGTCTCTTTGTGGAAGTTGCTCTTTGTGTGCCCAACGTGGCGGATGTAATGCTTGGTCCCACTGCGGTGAGTTAACGCACCACTCATGCCCTAGTATTATGTTTATCTATTGACATGCTTCCTCAAATTTTATGGGATGTCGATGTTGTCTTATGTGATTGTTGTGGGCTATGTCTATTTCATCCTCACCTTCGGACAATGTGTATAGCTCATCAAAATCTAGAGATTCTGAGACATGGAGGACTGCATCATCAGGTAGCCCTACGGTTAAAGGTTGATCCTCTTCGAAAGGAGCCTTATGTAAGTTGGGCCTTGGGAGCTCCAAAATCTTGGTCTCTACCGACTCTAAGTGCTCTAGAATTTTGCATGTATCGAGAGATTTGAACTCCTCCTCTTTGGTTGGTTTATGTTGAGGAACTTGGGGCCTATGGAGGGGTGGCCTGATGGCACCCCCCATGCCTTGGTAGGGCTTTTCATCCCGCTCTTCTTCTTGCTCTGATTTCTTAGAGGCTTCTTGATGACTTTCTAAGGGTGGCTCATAGACTTGGGTGGATGTCTGAGGAAGGCACCCGTCATTGGTTATAGGATCAGCCTCCCGCTCATGTCTGGGAGGCATTGGGGGCGATGCTTGATAAGGTCACAGAGACTCGTCTCGCACCCGGGGGTTGTGCCTCTCATAATGTTTTGTCTTATGTGTGTGAGGGGTTGGAATCCTCTCAAGTAGTTTATAGCGCAACTTATCTGCTTTACGCTGCATGTATAATTCCTCTAACTCTTGATGACCTTGCTCTATGCGTAACTCATCCACTTTGCGTTGCATGCGCTCTCTATCCAAGCGGTGTCGATACTCTATTTCCTGATGAATTTGTTTAAGCCGCGTGATTTGGGCTTGACGGGTGGCATGTCTGGCGACTATCGGGTCAGTTCGGTCTACCCTATTTTGTTTAGGAGGTTTGAATGTTTCTCCTATGTGTTGGCCTTGATCTTGATGATCTAAAATTTCAATGGGTCGCTTCCCTCTATCGATGTAGGCGGCATGTACTTGAGGCCGCACTGTTTGTTGTCCTCGAGGAATGCGATGATTTTCCTCGTACTCCCTTTCATGTTGGCTCTCCTGCATAGTGTGTTGGAACAACTCATCCTCCTGGTGCTGAAGGTGCTCTTTGTTAATATAGTACAGTTCCTCTAAATGTAGTCGCTCTAGTCACTCTAGCTCAAGTTGCATGAATTGCATTTGGCATGCGACGTGCTTGACAGATTCTAAGATGGTTGGTCCTGTAGCCTCATGTCTAGAAGGCCTAGATGCCTCTCCTAGATATTTTTGATCGTAGTGATCCAAGATCTCTATAGGTGACCTCCATTTTTTTGGGGTAGCGGCATTCCCTCGGGGCTTTGGCCTCAGTGAGTGGTCCTGATAGATAGCAGGTGCGGAGGCATATTGCTCCCGCATCGTATATTGCTCTCGAGGAAGGTAGGGATCTTCCTCTTGCTCTCTTTCATAAGTGAAAAAGGGATGGACGGAGTTAGTTCACCCCGCCTGAGGAGCCTTGTGCTCTGGATTTTTCTTTGTAGTCCTGACAACTAGAGGGGGTGAAGGAGGGATAATGTAATCATGTGGTTCCTCCCATCGAACCCTATGTTGACCTAGCGCTTCATCGCATGATGACCGCTCATAGCGAGCTTCTAAGGGAGCTCTCCTATGACTGTACCCCTCATGGAAGGGTGTGTGCTGAATGCTATGCTGAATAGGAGTGCTCCTTGAAGAGGTGTCCCTGTAGTCCCTTTCCTTTAAGGTGTGGAGGGGACTGCCTCCTGTGTTAGGTCACCAAGGTGGTATGACCAAATATTTGGGATTGTAATGGAGGTGATTCGTGCCTGCTTCTTGTGTACCTTTCGGAGCTTCTGCCCTTGATTGGGCTTGGCTGTGGGTGTACACCATTGCGGTGCTTCTATGCTATCTAAACAGTTTTTTATCTTTTTTTTTTTTTTTTTTTATGATGATTTTCTTTTTGTCTACACTAAGCAGAAATAAACACACGCATACACAATTCGTGATTATCTCTTTTAAGGATTATTGGTGTGTCCTAAACTGGTTTAGTGTATTTTGATATTTTGTTTTGTTTTTGTAGGTTTTGAAGAACGTTTAAATGCATTATGACGGCTCATATAACTCCCAAAACGGTCGCCCCTTCAATATACCAACCAGGCCGATATACCAACCTCTCTATATACCCGCCCTTACGAGAGGGAGACTATAGGTACATGAGAGCAGAAGGTACGTGGTACATAGGCGGTACGGAAGGGGGATTGTCCTGTTAATGACACCTACCATAGAAAACTTATCCTCGCGTGCATGGGAATCACCCCAGTGACACTCAATCTGCTTTCGTAAGGATTTACGCCTAACAACAGTTGACAATCGAGAAATGGATGCAAAGCTAAGCCAAGGTGGTGATGAACCCACCGTTGGTCTTGCTCAAGGGCTGGGTTCTTACGACCAGCTCCTTGGTTTAAAATTGTTTTGTGATGTGTGTGGGATTCATTTTATTTAGCGAAAATGAAACAAGCATAAATGACTTTCCCTAAGTAATGCAGGATAAAATGAAAATAGTCAAAGAAACAAAAACAGAAACAGAAATTTTAACAGAGATTATAAAAATCCCTACCTCTTCTCTGCCTGCTCCAGTTGCTTCTGAATTTCTACTCTGAAAATCTATAGGCAAGAATTCGTCCCTCTGGGAGACGAATTGCATAACAGAATTCGTCCCTCCCAGAGATGAATTTGAATTCGTCTCAGGGTCAGACGAATTGCAGTTAAGAATTCGTAACAGTCAGAGACGAATAGTAGTCTGTAACAAAAAAAATGTACCTATCAAGCACAAAACACAAAAACCCGATTAGTTTTATGTGATCTTAAAAAAAAAAAGGGAACAGGTCCCACTGTGATCGCCACTGAAAGCACGAGATTTAGGGCAAAGGAAACACTAATTGCGATGCAACCAAAATCAAATGCGCTTAAGTCCTAGAAATGTAAAATGCATGAAACGAAAGAGACACATGTAAATGAGATACAAGAAAATGGAGAAAACATAGCCCTTTCATTAAAATCTCTTGATCTCTGTTACAATGATGCCTCCTCCCTTTTCAGGGGCTAGGAGCATTAAAAGAATTTGATTACAATCACTTAATGTTCCTCTTTTCGTGTGCCCACGATTGAAATGGGCGGGCCAAAATGCTGTCGTCGCTGATGTTGATGAGTCTTTGACCTCTGCTGCTCTTCCTGTGAACAAAGAAACAACAAATATGTTAGTAGCATCTGCAAATGGAGAAAACATAGCCCTTTCATTAAACTTTCTTGATTTCTGTTACAAATACGCCTCCTCCATTTTTAGGGGCTAGGAGCGTTAAAAGAATTTGATTACAATCACTCAATGTTCCTCTTTCCGCGTGCCCACACTTGAAATGGATGGGCCAAGATGATGCCGCCGCTGATGTCGATGAGTCCTTGACCTCTGCTGCTCCTCCTACAAAAAAAGAAACAACGAAGATGTCAGTAGCACCTGCTGCAAATGAAAAGTGTTTGTTCTCTAAAATCGCCAAAAGATGCATGTAAACATTTGTCTGAAACAGTGGGTAAAGTAAGTCCAAATGGCCTGAAAACTTGACAGAAGACGAGAAAATATTACCAGGAGGCCACTGCCACTGAGACAGTCGGCCAATCTACCTTAAACTAGAATTCGTCCCTGGGCAGGACGAATTCTGACTGTAATTCGTCCCTAGGTGGGACGAATTCTTCTGTGTTGAAAAAGCCGACCTGCTGCTGCTCCAATGTCGAATCCTGGGACCTGCAAAACGCCTACAAACAAGGGGGTTATGTAATTAGGGCCATTTTGGGACGACCCAGATGGTCGGATTCTCCCAATTTGGCCTCTATCCTTGGGAATTTGATATCGCCACTTGCAAGTTAGTGAAACAACAAAGCGACACAAAGCATGATAAAATTTGATCAGAATATTATGAAATTGAAGCTATGAATTCACCAAATAGAATGACATGAAATGCAACCTGAAACAATAATCTAGAATGCTTTTGAAACAAAAACTTGGAAAGTGCGGCAGTGCCCCAAGTGGGCCTCCCACCGTTGGCACTCGATTTCGGAGCCAATCCACTAGGGATGGGTCCAAAACCTCTTAGGATTGGGGGGTCGGCAAATTGGTTGGTTCAGGTGTCCATGTGTTGGATTTGGGTTAGGTTCAAGCTTCCAAAATCCACCCAACAACCTCCCTTGCAAAAGAGATTTGTGGATGCGAGAAGGTGAACCAAAAGGGATGCAAGTGGGTCTTCAACTCGGCAGCACTTCGTTGCTTGAAATCTCCTTCAACCTGTCTCTTTTGGGTGAGAAAAGTCCCACCTTTTATAGACCCATGGGGTCTTTTTTTGAGAGGGAAGCATAGGCGCCACGTGTTGGTCATAGGTGCCATGTGGCAGTCTTGTCTTCCCATGAGGGAGGGGGAGTCCTCCATGACTTGGGCTTTCATAATTGCCCCTTGTGACAGTCTTCTAACGGCCCCTCTGTCCACCTACACACGCGTGCGGGGCAGGAGTCATCAACTGGCTGTCCTGGGCTGCCACTTGGCACCATTCTTCCTTTTGCCCGTTAAACTCAGAATTCGTCCCTACCAGTTACGAATTCAGAATCCGTCTCTGGGTGAGACAGATTCTAATTTTGAATTCGTCTCTGGGTGAGACAGATTTGAATCCGTCTCTGGGTGAGACAGATTCTGAGCAAAGTGCTTAAATGTGCCAAATTGCCCTTTTGACCTTACAAAATTGCTATAAAAGTGGTTAGGACCACTGTTTGACCTCTGAGGGCTGCCCTGGGGGCTGTGTTTGTCAAAGCGATCAGTGTTTGCAGTCACATAATCGGATTGGTGCTATTTTGATGTCTAAACTACCCACCACTCATGCCCTAGCGGTATGCCCATATGTACCATTAGATCTCCATGAGTTAAAGGGCGGTTATGCCGTTGCGCATGTCTGAGATAGTCCATCTTAGTCTCATCTTCTGAATCACTTTCAGAGATCCAAAAATGTTCATTCTATTTAGCAACTGTTACTTGCGACATTGAGGGTTCTCCTTGTTCTAGAAAATTGATCTGGTCCCATTGCGGTTGTTCCACTCTGGTCCCACCGTGATCACCACTGAAAGCATGAGATTTCGAAATAAAAATAGTATTAAGATGTGATGAAAACATAACTAACTTTTTTCTAAACGAATATGCATGAAAATAGAACGTATGTAATCGAATCAACTAAACATGAAGGAGAACAGCAGGAGCACAGCCCTTTTATATTAATTCCATTCGATTAGAATACATCTCCTCCCTCTTCAGGGGCTAGGAGTGTTAGTCCGTCTTGGTTACAATCATGATTAATACTTTTTCTATTTGCATGCCCACATTTCAAACGGATGGGCCCAAGTGTTGCCGTCGCTTATGTCGATAAATCTTTGCTTGCTACTGTTTCTCCTATGGTCAAAGAACACAGAGACATTAGTAGCACCTGTAACAAGAGGACAAAACGTTTATCTTTAGGAAGCAATGATAAATGCATGCAAAAGATTGATTAAATGCATGAATAAAATAACTCTATGCAACCTACAACTTTTACATAAAACAAAAACTTTACCAGAGGGCCGCTGCCATTAAAACAGTTGGCCGATTTGCACTTGACTTTAATTCGTCTATCTGCAAGGCGAATTCAACTGTTCTCCTCTGACTGTTTAACATGAATTTGACTGCGTTACGATGCTAAGTCAATGTTGTTACCTACAGGTTAGTAGAACAATAAAACAATAGAAGCATGATAACATTTGAGTAAACGCTTCTGAAATCTGAGCTTCTGATCGCTGTTATATGTGAATTATCTAAACATCATAGAATATAACTTAAGATAAACACGCGATAACAAAATAGGTTAAAATGACGCTAAGAATGTGCGAGGCGCCCAAGCGGGCCGCCCGCCGTTGGAACTTGATCTCGGCACCAATCCACTAGGGAAGGGCCCAAAATCTTTTAGGTTGAATTGTCGACGAATTAATGGATTCTTGTGATCCAATGTCGGGTCTGAAGGTCAGATTTACGCTTCTGAAAACCACCCACCAACCTCTCTTTCGCAAGAGATTCTGGATGTGAAGAAGGTGAAATCCAAACTGATGCAATCGGGTCTCGGGTTTAGCAGCACTTCATTGTGTTCCAAAAATGCTTGTTCACCTTTTTTGGGTGGGAAAATCCACCGTTTTATAGACCCACGGGGTCTCTTTGGAAGGGTACATGGGGATGCCACATGGTGGCCATGCCTTCCCAAGAGGGAGGAGATTCCTCCCTGACTTGGGCTTACATGACTGCCCTCGTGACAGTCTGCTAACTTTTAACCTGCCCACCTACGCGCGCATGCACAGTAGGTGGCCATAATTGACTGTAAGAGATGCCACTCGTTTTAATGTCCAATTTCATGTTTTAATGTTTGCTTTTAATGTTTTAAATTTTTGCCTGTGTGTTTTAAATGTTTGCTTGTGTTTTATTAAAATTTGCTTTTATTTGTTCACGTCTGCCAGGCATGAAGGCAGGAGTCTGTCGCAATATCACGACGTCACGATATCGCGACACTAAGGAGAAAGCAGGGCGTATGGTGGGAGCTGTCATGATATCGCGATAGTCATGATATCGCGATAGCGCGACGTCACACAATCACGATATCGTGACTATCACGATATCGCGACAATGCAACCTCGCGATAGCGCGACCACGCGACTATCGCGATATCGCGATAGGCAACGTTTGCAGCATTTAAATGTTTTAAAAACAATTTCTTGCCTAAGGCTTTCTTTTGCTCAAGGCCTGCTTTTGATTAAGGCTTGATTTTGATTAAGGCTTAATTTTGATTAAGGCTTGTTAAAACGACCAGCTTTGCTTTGTTCACTTTTTGACCTTCCAAATTTGTTGTGTAAGTGGCTAGGACCACTGTTTGACCTCTTAGGGTTGCCTTGAAAGTTGTGTATGTCAATGCGATCAGTGTTTATAGTCACTTAATCGTATTGGTGTTGTTTTGGTGTCTATAGATGCCCCTTTTTGGGAAGCGCTACGGGTGACACAGTGCTAAGCAAAAATAGATAACCAAAGCACTAATGATTAGGGTTTCTTGGTAACCTAACCAACTTTTGATGCCCCAAGTATGGGAAGGGCATGAATTCTTGAATCCTTGCTTCTGACGAGCTAAGGAATTTGATTTCAAGTGTTAACCTATTTTGTTGAGGTGTGACTTGAGCTTGGGCATTGATCAGTCATGATTAGGCAAAGGGCGTAACCTTTTATCCATAGGGGAAACCTTGTGTTCATGCATCGGGAATACCAAGTGTTTGATCAATTTAATTATTGCTTGTTTACTGCCCCAAGTAGGAGCGTGATTGTCTTTGTCAATGATTCTTTGAATGCATGTCATTACTTTGATTGGGTGTGTGCTTGTTGATTGGTGACTAAGTGTGACTACCCCCTCAAGCGACGAATCGATGAGGGAATGACCTTCATGAGAAAAGCGACGAGTCGCTTGACCCAAGATGACTTGTGCAAGGGTGCCTTTAGATGCTTTACCGTTTAAGCATGTGCAATTTCCCGACATTTGGACCTATTTTTGGTGGGTAATAACCCTTTTGGTGATGCCATAATGGGGTGAAATCATCAAAAACCCATCTTCCCGTGGAGCGGTCCGACTATGGTAGCCTTCTTGGGGAAGTAGGAGAGTGACGATTTGAGCCCCGACATCGATTTTTTATGCCAAGAGGTTAAGTGCAAGAGCACTTGTGTCCGGCAATGCTTATTGCTTATGTTTTTGTGTTGCATTTTTGGGATGTTTTTGTTGTTTTGAGTTTCTTTCTTTGTGTATATGTCATGATTTTATGTTGTGCACAATGATTGATGTTGATGGATGCATGCTACTTTATATTGATGGATGCATATGATATGATAAATGAGATTGTTGTATGTTGATTTTTGATGGATGCATTTGTGATGAATGCAAATGTTTTTTATTTATATGTGATATGCGGAAATGAAATGGATGAATAGAATTTGTGATGTTTGGCTATGGCACCATAGACTGTTTATGACTTTGTTATTTTGTCTTTTAGGCGATTGCTGTAGTGGATGACTTTGTATGTATACATGTGGTTTTTCTTTTTTTGTATTTTTTGATGGTATTGTAAGGATGAAAAGTAGTGCAATTGGTTTAGAAATGTAGCTAAGGTTTTCTGAGGCTCAGACAGTTTTAACTCACTAGCCATGACTTTACTTTATCTTACAAGACTTTTGGACAAGGTATGAATCGGACTTGTTTTTGACCAAGCTATTTCACATCCCTGTGTGTGCAATTGAGTTCATTTATGTGGCATTTGTCAGGATACCGCCAGTGCCAGATGGGCTTTCAACCGAACTCTGTATCGAGGATCACCTAATTAGCTCCACTAACTCCTTTGTTGTATTTAGTTAGATTAATCTGCGGTGTTATCCAGGATACCATAAGCTAGCTCATCCTTATGCAAAAATTGGTCTGCACACATACAAAGCGAATGTGACAGACATATCGTCATGCGGGTAGGATACCACCATTTCCAGATAGGCTATCAACCAAACCTGTAATGAGGATCACCTAGATGATTTTCGAATGCTAAGAATTCCAAGGATTCAAGTTCAGGATATGTGTTGGCTGAATGATTTTAGAAATTTGCTTGTCTATATAGTGATGAAAATCATTGTTTATTTTCTATTAATTATTTTTGAGCAAATATTTTGGATAGTGGGGATAACCACTGTTATTTGATTTTGTATTTTGAGTATTGTGAGTTTGGGCTAGTGAGTTGCCTTGATCCTTGTGGACTTGGGGACGACTACCCATCCTTTGCAGGGACATGTAGTACGAATCCTTACGACATTGGGGACCAAGGGGGTGATGGAGATTATGGAGCAAGGGCATTGATCTGTTAGGCCTTGGGGATGACTACCCATCCTGGTTAGGGGGGGATAGTATGAATCCTTACAACTTGTAGACCAAAGGTGAATAGAAAGTGTTAGGATAATGATTTGTTGTAATTTTGTTTGTGAATGGCATTGATCCTTTTAGGTCTTGGGGATGACTACCCATCCTTGGCAGGGACGTGTAGTACGAATCCTTACAACTTTGGGAACCAACTATGATTGGGATTTGGTAGTAAAAACCATTGTGTATTAAGGTAGATGGATAGGAAAGAGCTCGTCCTTTTGTCAATTCTCAGCATTCTAGAACCATTCGCACGGGGGGATGAGCAAGATAACCGTTTTGCTTATGGTGACCTAGATTACCCTACAGGTTTCATCTTTCGTTCACACAACTTGGGAATTTTTATGTGTTTTAATTTGTGTTGGGATGTTACGTAACAAGGCGTATTTCAAGTGTAACTCTACCTTCGTAAAATCTGTTTGACTTGATACATTACATGGCTAAAGAGAAAAATGATGACTGAATCACGAAAAACCCTTGATACATTAAAAGACCACTGACTCTAGTGTGGTAAAAAGCAATGCATGGTGTTTTTGTTGTTTTTGTAAAATGGAATAGTGGGGAACAAGATGGACTAGCAGAGCAATTACAGCCTATGGTACCTTTGACCTGTACGACCATAAATATGTAATGTATGGATGCAATTCTTTAATGCAGCTATATATTTTTGATGGATTGATTTTGGTGAATATGAAGATGAGGGGCGAGAAGATCTCTCTATTGATGAATTTGAGTATGCCTAGAAATGAGATGCAAAATTTTTTTGTTGTTTTTGATGATTTTTGTTGTTTTTGAATTTTCTTGATTTTTGACCAAGCGATTATGGAAATCCTTGGAGCATTTTGGGATTGACCAAGCGATTTTAGGAATCCTTGGAGCATTTTTGGGATTGACCAAGCGATTGCAAGAATCCTTGGAGCATTTTTGGGATTGACCAAGCGATTGCAATAATCCTTGGAGCATTTTTGGGATTGACCAAGCGATTGCAAGAATCCTTGGAGCATTTTTGGGATTGACCAAGCGATTGCAAGAATCCTTGGAGCCTTTTTGGGATTGACCAAGCGATTGCAAGAATCCTTGGAGAATTTTTGGGATATGGTTCTCTTAGATATGAAATGGTTGTAAATGACTGATATTCAAGGGTTCTATTTCCTTGATACCATCAAGAGAAGCTAGCCGGTATGTCCCGGGTCCTATTTTGCTATCAATGACATATGGACCTAACCAATTTGCCGCAAACTTGTCCCTTAGGTGGGATGGCAAACTAGAATTTTGTTGGTTTTCCTTCAAAACCAAATCACCAACCCAAAATTCCCTCAAGTGAACTTTCATGTTGTAGGCTTTCTTAAGTCACTCTTGATAAATACGTAAATGCTCGAGAGCATTAACGCGTCGTTCGTCAAGCAACGTAAGCTGGTCTAACCGGTCCTGCCACACAGAGTCATCATCGATGAACTCCTGCATTGATATGCGCAAGGAAGGTCCAACTCTAGAGGCATGACTGCCTCGGAGCCATACACGAGCGAAAATGGAGTGGCCCCAGTGGGCGTCCAAATGCTAGTGCGATAGGCCCATAGGGCAAGTGGGATTTGAATGTGCCAATCCTTATGACTGTCTGCGACGGTCTTTTTAAGGATGGCAACTAGCCTTTTGTTTGATGCCTCTGCTTGCCCATTCGCCTGCGGATAATAGGGTGTCGAAAAACTATGCTGAATCTTGTACTTTATGGTCAAAGCACGCACGTCTTTGTTCTTGAAATGTGTCCCATTATTCGAGACTATTTTGGATGGAATACCAAAATGACATATGATGTTATGCAAAATGAACTCCACAATGTGGGGTCCTGTCATAGAGGTAAGCGGAATTGCTTCCACCCACTTGGTAAAATACTCTGTGGTCGTTATGATAAACGTGTGATGGCCTGACGACACAGGGGAGATATTTCCAATTAGATCGAAGCCCCACTACGAGAACGGCCAAGAAGATTGGATTGTCTACAAGGCCTGGGAAGGTACGTGCATCAAATTGGCATGATGTTGACACTTCATGCACTTCTTGACATAGGTGCAACAATCTCGCTCTAAAGATGGCCAATAATAGCCCATGCAAAGAATGCGCTTTGCAATGGCCATACCACTAAAGTGGCCACCACATGTACCATCGTGCGCTTGGGCGATCGCCCAAGTGGACTCTTGTTGGTCCAAGCAACGAAGGAGGATTCCTTCATAGCTACGACGATACAAAATGTCTCCTATCAAGACATACTTAGCCACTTTTTGCTTGAGTGCTCATTTTGTGGCATGAGTCAATCCAAGTGGGAGATTACCTAACTTGAGGTAGTCTCTGATGGGTAAATACCAGTCCTATTGATCAGAAACCTCGGACAGTATGAACAGCCAATCCCTCTTGAAGTTCATCCCTAGCAAATGCTGAATGGGATAGAACCTGTAAGAATAGTGTTGTGTTGCTATTAATGGGAGTAGGGGAGAACAAGGACCCCCAGTTGGCATGCTTCAGACGATCTCGGATTCGAGAGAACTTATCCGAGGATGGTTCAATCTGGATCATGTGGATTCCTAGCGTCAAGTTTGAGCTTGCATGCTCCATTACGGATTGCGATAAGGTTTTGACTTGAATGGTTGTCATATCATCGAAAAGGTCTTGCGGAATTAGTGACCCCAAGGAGGCCATTGTGTCTACAAAATGATTCGATGATCGAGGGAGTGCCTCGATGTCATACCACTCAAGTTTTTCCAGGAATTTGTCCATGAGGGCTTTATAAGCCTGCAGGACTGGGCATTTGCATTGATATACCCCTTTGACTTGATTGACTATTAACAGCGAATCGCCAAAGATATTCAATATTTTGATGTTCATGGTGATTGTTGTCTGAAGACCTAGGAGCAAGGCTTCATACTCTGCATTATTTTTGGTGCATGGAAAGTTTAATTTAAATGACAGGGGCATTGGAGCACCCTGCGGTGTGAAGAATACAATTCTCGTGCCACCACCTTGCTCACATTTAGAACCATCGAAGAATAGGGTTATGTCGGCCTGTGACTCAGGCTCATTAGAATATAGTGATTCTGAGACATGGAAGACCCCATCATCGGGTAGTTCTATGACTAGAGGCTGATCGTCTTCAAGAGGAGCCTCTGCTAGTTGATCGGCTATGACTTGTCCTTTGATAGATTTTTGTCCAATAAAATCTATGTCAAATTCCATCAACAACATGATCCATTTCACCGTGCGACTACTATGATAAGTACGACTCATCATGTATCGCAATGGATTCTCCTTAGACACAACATACGTAGTGTTGCTCAACATGTAGTGGCATAGCTTTTTGGTAGCAAACACCACTGCCAAGCAGAGTTTCTCAATGTATGCATAGTTAAGTTCATAATTGACCAGGGTGCGGCTAAGATAGTAAGTAGCCTGTTCCTTGTGAAATTCATTCTTCTAGGCTAACATGGCACCCAGTGCCACCTCAATAGCTGAGATGTATAAGTAGAATGGCACTCCTGGTCTAGGTGGTGCCAATACTGGCGACGAAGCCAGGTATTGTTTGATTTCATCAAAGTCTGACTAGCACTCGTCATCCCAATGAAATGTAACCCCCTTGTGCAATAATTTGTTCATGGGTCGGCACTTGTTAGATAATTGCACTATGAAGCATTTAATCGACGTGACCTTTCCCTGCAGACTTCTGAGCTGCTTGATTGTAGTTGGGGGAACCATTTCAAGGATTGCCTTGACTTTCTTTGGGTCCACCTTGATTCCTTGCTTTGAGACTATGAAACCCAAGAGTTTTCCAGATGTGACGCCAAATACGCACTTCTTGGGGTTTAGTCTAACTTTATGCTCCATGAGGCGATCGAGGATCTTGCTTAAGTCATCGATATGATTTGAGCGCAAAAGAGACTTGGCTAACAAATCATCCATGTAATATTCCAAATTTTTGTGCATGTAATCGTGGAAGATGTACATCATGGCACGTTGGTAGGTAGCACCAGCGTTTTTAAGGCCAAAAGGCATGGCCTTATAACAAAATGTCCCCCAAGGCGTTGTGAATGCCATTTTTAGTTGGTCTTCAGGATTGATATGAATCTGATTGTATCCTGAGAAACCATCCATGAGGGAGAGCCTTTCATGACATGTTGTAGCGTCTACCAACACGTCGATGCTCGACAAGGGGAAATCATCCTTAGGACTCGCTTTGTTTAGATCTCAAAAATCGGTGCATATGTGAATCCTCCCGTCGGGATTCTTGACGGGAACCATGTTGGACAGCCATGGCGGATAATCCACGCAGATGACAAACTGTGCATCCAACAGCTTTTGCAATTTGTCTTTGACCATCAAGGCCACTATTGGGTGCATCTTACGTAGTTTTTGCTTTACAGGCTTGATTGTCGGATCAAGCATTAAATTATGTGTGACTAGCTGTGGGTCTAGTCCTGGCATATCCTTGTATGACCATGCAAAATCCTCCTTCTTCTCTTTGAGAAGGGCAATGTAGTCGGCTTGCTCTTCGGGGGAAAGACTTACCCCCATCTTGAGAATCTATGGATTCATTGGATCTATGTTGATATCTACATTAGTTGTCTCCTCGACTGACATGTGGGATCCGTCCTCCAACTGATGTGGAGTCGGGATCAAATGGATATCATTGGCTGAGTTTAGATCTACGTTTGGAACCTCGGGTTCCTCTTCAGCCTAAAAAATATCTTGAGTTGTCCTTGGGGTAAAATGAGGCATTTCACCGAAAGGCCAGTACTCTGATGGTGATAAAGGTGAATTGACGTGATCCCAATCGATGGCATCTATGTCTAGATGCAATGACCATGCTGGATCGGCCAGATTTTGGATGGGTGCGGTCAAATAAATGGAGATCATGTGGATGGAATGGATTTGGTCTCCATTACCGCGGGTGTGACAACATGATTCTTTTGGATGCTCCCTATACTCTAGATCTGGATCTAGGAGAATGGGCATGAACGGATCGGCCCTATGTGCGAATAAGAGGATGAGGTCTTCCCTCGACACTGTTGTCATGATAGGATCTTGGGGTGGACGGTGCTCATCGTGAATTTGGAGCCATGGATCCAACACTTGGTCCCACCTTGCTGGGTCTACCTACCACTCATTCCCTAGCGGTATGCCCATTTGTCCCATTAGATCTTCATGAGTTAAATGATGGTTATGCTGTCACACATGTCTGAGATAGTCCATCTCAGTATCATCTTCTGAATCACTTTTGGAGATCCAAAAATGTTCATTCTCTTCAACAACTGTTACTTGCGACATTGAGGGTTCTCCTTGTTCCAGCAAATTGATCTGGTCCCATTGTGGTTGTTCCACTCTGGTCCCACCGTGATCGCCACTGAAAGCATGAGATTTCAAAAGAAAAATAGTATTAAGATGTGATGAAAACAGAACTAACTTGCTGCTAAATGAATATGCATGAAAATAGAACGTATGTAATCGAATCAACTAAACATGAAGGAGAAAAGCAGGAGCACAACCCTTTTATATTAATTCCATTCGGTTACAATACATCTCCTCCCTTTTTAGGGGCTAGGAGTGTTAGTCCATCTTGGTTACAATCATGATTAATACTTTTTCTATCCGCATTCCCACATTTGAAACAGACGGGCCCAAGTGTTGCCATCGCTTATGTCGATAAATCTTTGCTTGCTGCTGTTTCTCCTACGGTTAAAGAACATAGAGACGTTAGTAGCACCTGCAACAAGAGGATAGAACATTTATCTTTAGGAAGCAATGAGAAATGCATGCAAAATATTTATTAAATGTGTGAATAATATAACTCTACGCAACCTGCAACTTTTACGTAAAACATAAACTTTACTAGAGGGCCGCTGCCATTAAAACAGCCAGCCAATTTGCACTTGACTTTAGTTCGTCTATCTGCAAGGCGAATTCAACTATTATCCTCTGACTGTTTAACACAAATTTGACTGCGTTACGACGCCAAGTCGATGTTGTTACTTGCAGGTTAGTAGAACAATAAAACGATAGAAGCATGATAATATTTGAGTAAACGCTTCTGAAATCCGAGCTTCTGATCGTTGTTATATGTAAATTATCTAAACAGCATAGAATATAACTTAAGATAAACACGCGATAACGGAATAGGTTAAAATGACACTTAGAACGTACGAGGCACCCAAGCGGGCCACCCGTCATTGGAACTTGATCTCGACGCCAATCCACTAGGGAAGGGCCCAAGATCTTTTAGGTTGAATTATCGGCAAATTAATGGATTCCTGTGATCCAATGTCGGGTCTAAAGGTAAGATTTACGCTTATGAAAACCACCCACCGACCTCTCTTTCACAATAGGTTCTAGATGTGAAGAAGGTGGAATCCCAACTTATGCAATTGGGTCTTGGGTTTTGCAGCACTTCGTTGTGTTCTGAAAATGCTTGTTCACATTTTTTGGGTGGGAAAATCCACCGTTTTATAGACCCATGGGGTCTCTTTGGAAGGGTACGTGGGGATGCCACGTGGCGGCCATGCCTTCCCAAGAGGGAGGAGACTCCTCCCTGACTTGGGCTTACATGACTGCCCTCGTGACAGTCTACTAACTGTCAATCTGCCCACCTATGCGTGCATGCACAATAGGTGGCAATAATTGACTGTAAGAGCTGCCACTCATTTTAATGTTCACTTTGATGTTTTAATGTTTGCTTTTAATGTTTTAAATGTTTGCCTGCGTGTTTTAAATGTTTGCTTATGTTTGATTAAAATCTACTTTTATTTGTTCACGTCCGCCAGGCACGAAGGCAGGAGTCTGTCGCGATATCGCGACGTCACGATATCGCGACACTAAGGAGAAAGCATGGCGTATGGTGGGAGCTGTCGCGATATCATGACAGTCATAATATCTTGACAGTCGTAATATCACGACACTAAGGAGAAAGCATGGCGTATGGTGGGAGCTGTCACGATATCATGACAGTCGTAATATCGCGACAGTCGTAATATCGCGATAGCGCGACCTCGTGACTGTCGTGATATCATGACAACGTGACCTCACAACTGTCGCGATATCACGACAGCATGACCTCGCAACAGTCGCGATATCACGACTGTCGTGATATCGCGACAACGTGACCTCGTGACAGTGCGACGTCACGACTGTCACGATATCGCGACAGGCAATGTTTGCAGCATTTAAATGTTTTAAAAATAATTTCTTTCCTAAGGCTTTCTTTTGCTCAAGGCCTGCTTTTGATTAAGGCTTGATTTTGATTAAGGCTTGTTAAAATGACCAGCTTTGCTTTGTTCACTTTTCGACCTTCCAAACTGCTGTGTAAGTGGCTAGGACCACTGTTTGACCTCTAAGGGCTGCCCTGAAAGTTGTGTGTGTCAATGCGATCAGTGTTTGTAGTCACTTAATCGGATTGGTGTTGTTTTGGTGTCTACAGATGCCCCTTTTTGGGAAGTGCTGCGGGTGACACAGTGCTGAGCAAAAATAGATAACCAAAGCACTAATGATTAGGGTTTCTTGGTAACCTAACCAACTTTTGATGCCCCAAGTATGGGAAGGGCATGCATTCTTGAATCCTTGCTTCTGACGAGCTAAGGAATTTGATTTAAAGTGTTAACCTATTTTGTTGAGGTGTGACTTGAGCTTGGACATTGATCATTCATGATTAGGCAAAGGGCGTAACCTTTTGTCCACAGGGGGAACCTTGTGTTCATGCTTCGAGAATACCAAGTGTTTGATCAATTTAATGATTGTTTTTTTACTGCCCTAAGTAGGAGCGTGATTGTCTTTGTCAATGATTCTTTGAATGCATGTCATTACTTTGATTGGGTGTGTGCTTGTTGATTGTTGACTAAGTGTGACTACCCCCTCAAGCAACGAATCGATGAGGGAATGACCTTCATGAGAAAAACGATGAGTCGCTTGACCCAAGATGACTTGTGTAAGGGTGCCTTTAGATTCTTTACCATTTAAGCATGTGCAATTTCTCGACATTTGGACCTATTTTTGGTGGGTAAAAACCCTTTTGGTGATGCCATAATGGGGTGAAATCATCAAAAACCCATCTTCCCATGGAGCGGTCCGGCTATGGTAGCCTTCTTGGGGAAGTAGGAGAGTGACGATTTGAGCCCCGACATCGATTGTTTTATGCCAAGAGGTTAAGTGCAAGAGCACTTGTGTCTAGCAATGCTTATTGCTTATGTTTTTGTGTTGCATTTTTGGGATGTTTTTGTTGTTTTGAGTTTCTTTCTTTGTGTATATGTCATGATTTTATGTTGTGCACAATGATTGATGTTGATGGATGCATGCTACTTTATATTGATGGATGCATATGATATGATAAATGTGATTGTTGTATGTTGATTTTTGATGGATGCATTTGTGATGAATGCAAATGTTTTTGATTTATATGTGATATGCGAAAATGAAATGGATGAATAGAATTTTTGATGTTTGGCTATTGTACCATAGACTGTTTATGACTTTGTTGATTTTTCTTTTTATGTATTTTCTGATGGTATTGTAAGGATGAAAAGTAGTGCAATTGGTTTAGAAATGTAGCTAAGTTTTTCTGAGACTCAGACAGTTTTAACTCACTAGCCATGACTGTACTTTATCTTACAAGACTTTTGAACAAGGTATGAATCGGACTTGTTTTTGACCAAGCTATTTCACATCCTTGTGTGTGCAATTGAGTTCATTTATGTGGTATTTGTTAGGATACCGCCAGTGCCAGATGGGATTTCAACCGAACCTGTATCGAGGATCACCTAATTAGCTCCACTAACTCCTTTGTTGTATTTAGTTAGATTAATCTACGGTGTTATCCAGGATACCATAAGCTAGCTCATCCTTATGCAAACATTGGTCTGCACACACACAAAGCGAATGTGACAAACATATCATCATGCGGGTAGGATACCACCATTGCCAGATAGGCTATCAACCAAACCTGTAATGAGGATCACCTAGATGGTTTTTGAATGCTAAGAATTCCAAGGATTCAAGTTCGGGATATTTGTTGGCTGAATGATTTAGAAAGTTGCTTGTCTATATAGTGATGAAAATCACTGTTTATTTTCTATTAATTCTTTTTGAGCAAATATTTTGGATAGTGGGGATAACCACTGTTATTTGATTTTGTATTTTGAGTATTGTGAGTTTGGGCTAGTAAGTTGCCTTGATCCTTGTGGACTTGGGGACGACCACCCATCCTTTGTAGGGACATGTAGTACGAATCCTTATGACGTTGGGGACCAAGGGGATAATGGAGATTATGGAGCAATGGCATTGATCTGTTAGGCCTTGGGGACGACTACCCATCCTGGTTAGGGATGGATAGTACGAATCCTTACAACTTGTAGACCAAAGGTGAATAGAAAGTGTTAGGATAATGATTTGTTGGAATTTTGTTTGTGAATGGCGTTGATCCTTTTAGGTCTTGGGGATGACTACCCATCCTTGGCAGGGACGTGTAGTACGAATCCTTACAACCTTGGGAACCAACTATGATTGGGATTTGGTAGTGGTAAAAACCACTGTGTATTAAGGTAGATGGATAGGAAAGAGCTCATCCTTTTGTCAATTCTCAGCATTCTAGAACCATTCGCATGGGGGGATGAGAAAGATAACCGTTATGCTTATGGTGACCTGGATTACCCTACAGGTTTCATCTTTTGTTAACACAACTTGGGAATTTTTATGTGTTTTAATTTGTGTTGGGATGTTACGTAACAAGGCGTATTTCAAGTGTAACTCTACCTTTGTAAAATCTGTTTGACTTGATACATTACATGGCTAAAGAGCAAAATGATGACTGAATCACGAAAACCCTTGATACATTAAAAGACCACTGACTCTAGTGTGGTAAAAAGCAATGCATGGTGTTTTTGTTGTTTTTGTAAAATGGAACAAGTGGGGAACAAGATGGACTAGCAGAGCAATTACGACCTATGGTGCCTTTGACCTGTACGACCACAAATATGTAATGTATGGATGCAATGCTTTAATGTAGCTATGTATTTTTGTATTTTTGATGGATTGATTTTTGTGAATATGAAGATGAGGTGCGAGAAGAGCTCTCTATTGATGAATTTGAGTATGCCTAGAAATGAGATGCAAATTTTTTTTGTTGTTTTTGATGATTTTTGTTGTTTTTGAATTTTCTTAATTTTTGACCAAGCGATTGTGGAAATCCTTAGAGCATTTTGGGATTGACCAAGCAATTTTAGGGATCCTTGGAGCATTTTTGGGATTGACCAAGCGATTGCAAGAATCCTTGGAGCATTTTTGGGATTGACCAAGTGATTGCAAGAATCCTTGGAGCATTTTTGAGATTGACCAAGCAATTGCAAGAATCCTTGGAGCCTTTTTGGGATTGACCAAGTGATTGCAAGAATCCTTGGAGCCTTTTTGGGATTGACCAAGCGATTGCAATAATCCTTGGAGCATTTTTGGGATTGACCAAGCGATTGCAAGAATCCTTGGAGCATTTTTTGGGATATGGCTCTCTTAGATATGAAATGGTCACAAATGACTGATATTCAAGGGTTCTATTTCCTTGATACCGTCAAGAGAAGCTAGCCGGTATGTCCTGGGTCCTATTTTGCTATCAATGACATATGGACCTAACCAATTTTTCGCAAACTTGTCCCTTAGGTGGGATGGCAAACTAGAATTTTGTTGGTTTTCCTTCAAAACAAAATCACCAACCCGAAAGTCCCTCAAGTGCACTTTCATGTTGTAGGCTTTCTTAAGTCGCTCTTGATAAATATGTAAATGCTCGAGAGCATTAACGTGTCATTCATCAAGCAACGTAAGCTAGTCTAACCTGTCCTACCATGCAGAGTCATCATCGATGAACTCCTGCATTGATATGCGCAGGGAAGGAATCTCCAACTCTAGAGGCATGACTGCCTCAAAACCATACACAAGCAAAAATAGAGTGGCCCCAGTGGGCGTCCGAATGCTAGTGCAATAGGCCCATAGGGCAAGTGGGATTTGAATGTGCCAATCCTTATGACTGTCTACAATGGTATTTTTAAGGATGGCAACTAGTGTTTTGTTTGACGCCTTTGCTTGCCCATTCGCCTGTGGATAATAGGGTGTCGAAAAGCTATGCTAAATATTGTACTTTATGGTCAAAGCACGCATGTCTTTGTTCTTGAAAGGCATCCCATTATCCGAGACTATTTTGGATGGAATACCAAAATGACATATGATGTTATGCAAAATGAACTCCACAATGTGGGGTCCTGTCATAGAGGTAAGCGGAATTGCTTCCACCCGCTTGGTAAAATACCCTATGGCCGTTATGATAAAAGTGTGACGACCTGACAACGCAGGGGAGATCTTTCCAATTATATCGAAGCCCCACTATGAGAACTACCAAGAAGACTAGAATGTTTGTAAGGCCTGAGAAGGTACGTGCATCAAATTGGCATGATATTGACACTTCACGCACTTCTTGACATAGGTGCAACAATATTGCTCTAAATATGGCCAATAATAGCCCATGCGAAGAATGCGCTTTACAATGGCCATACCACTGAAGTGGCCACCACATGTACCATCGTACGCTTGGGAAACTACCCAAGTGGACTCTTGTTGGTCCAAGCAATGAAGGAGGATTCCTTCATAGCTGTGACGATACAAAATGTCTCCTATCAAGACATACTTAGCCGCTTTCTGCTTGAGTGCTCATTTTGCGGCATGAGTCAATCCAAGTGGGAGATTACCTAACTTGAGGTAGTCTCTGATGGGTAAATACCGATCTCGTTGATCGACAACCTGGACGGTATGAACAACCAATCCCTCTTGAAGTTCATCCCTAGCAAACGCTGAATGGGATAGAACCTATAAGAATAGCGTTGTGTTGCTATTAATGGGAGTAGGGGAGAACAAGGACCCCCAGTTGGCATGCTTCAGAAAATCTCAGATTCGAGAGAACTTATCCGAGGATGGTTCAATTTGGATCATGTGGATTCTTGGTGTCAAGTCTGAGCTTGCACGCTCCATCGCGGATTGTGATAAGGTTTTGATTTGAATGGTTGTCATATCATCGAAAAGGTCTTGCGGAATTAGTGACCCCAAGGAGGCCATTGTGTCCGCAAAACTATTCGATGATCGAGGGAGTGCCTCGATGTCATACCACTCAAGTTTTTCCAAGAATTTGTCCATGAGGGCTTTATAAGCCTACAGGACTGGGCATTTGCATTGATATACCCCTTTGAATTGATTGACTATTAACAGTGAATCACCAAAGATATTCAGTCTTTTGATGTTCATGGTGATTGTTGTCTGAAGACCTAGGAGCAAGGCTTCATACTCTACATTATTGTTGGTGCATGGGAAGTTTAATTTAAATGACAGGGACATTGGAGCACCCTGCGGTGTGAAGAATACAATTCTCGTGCCACCACCTTGCTCACATTTAGAACCATCGAAGAATAGGGTTATGTCGGCCTGTGACTTAGGCTCATCAAAATCTGGCAATTCTGAGACATGGAAGACCCCATCATCGAGTAGTTCTATGACCAGAGGTTGATCGTCTTCAAGAGGAGCCTCTGCTAGTTGATCGGCTATGACTTGTCCTTTGATAGATTTTTGTCCAATAAACTCTATGTCAAATTCCATCAACAACATGATCCATTTCGCCATGCGACTACTATGATAAGTACGACTCATCATGTATCGCAATGGATTCTTCTTAGACACAACATACGTGGTGTTGCTCAGCATGTAGTGGCATAGCTTTTTGGTAGCAAACACCACTGCCAAGCAGAGTTTCTCAACGTATGAATAGTTAAGTTCATAACTAACCAGGGTGCAGCTAAGATAGTAAGTAGCCTGTTCCTTGTGAAATTCATTCTTCTGGGCTAACATGGCACCCAATGCCACCTCAATAGCTGAGATGTATAACTAGAATGGCACTCCTGGTCTAGGTGGTGCCAATACTGGCGATGAAGCCAGGTATTGTTTTATTTCATCAAAGGCTGACTGGCACTCGTCATCCCAATGAAATGTAACCCCCTTGTGCAATAATTTGTTCATGGGTCGGCACTTGTCAGATAATTGCGCTATGAAGCATTTAATCGACGTGACCTTTCCTTGCAGACTTTTGAGCTACTTGATTGTAGTTGGGGGAACCATTTCAAGGATTGCCTTGACTTTCTTTGGGTCCACCTCTTTTCCTTGCTTTGAGACTATGAAACCCAAGAGTTTTCTAGATGTGATGCCAAATACGCACTTCTTGGGGTTTAGTCTAACTTTATGCTCCATGAGGCGATCGAGGATCTTTCTTAAGTCATCGATATGATTTGAGCGCAAAAGAGACTTGGCTAACAAATCATCCATGTAATCTTCCAAATTTTTGTGCATGTAATCATGGAAGATATACGTCATGGCACGTTGGTAGGTAGCGCCAACATTTTTAAGGCCAAAATGCATGACCTTATAACAAAATGTCCCCAAAGGCATTGTGAACGCCGTTTTTAGTTGGTCTTCAGGATTGATACGAATCTAATTGTATCCTGAGAAACCATCCATGAGGGAGAGCATTTTGTGACTTGTTGTAGCGTCTACCAATGCGTCGATGCTCGACAAGGGGAAATCATCCTTAGGACTCACTTTGTTTAGATCTCAAAAATAAGTGCATATGCGAATCCTCCCGTCGGGCTTCTTGACGGGAACCATGTTGGACAGCCATGGCGGATAATCCATGCAGATGACAAACTATGCATCCAACAACTTTTGCAATTCGTCTTTGACCATCAAGGCCACTGTTGGGTGCATCTTATGTAGTTTTTGCTTTACGGGCTTGATTTTTAGATCAAGCGTTAAATTATGCATGACTAGCTACGGGTCTAGTCCTGGCATATCCTTGTATGACCATGCAAAAACCTCCTTCTTATCTTTGAGAAGGGCAATGTAGTCGGCTTGCTCTTCGGGGGAAAGACTTACCCCCAGCTTGAGAATCTATGGATTCATTGGATCTGTGCCGATATCTACGTTAGTCGTCTCCTCGACTGACATGTGGGATCTGCCCTCCAACTGATGTGGAGTCGGGATCAAATGGATATCATTGGCTGATTTTAGATCTACGTTTGGAACCTTAGGTTCCTCTTCAACATAAAAAATATCCTGAGTTGTCCTTGGGGTAAAATGAGGCATTTAACCGAAATGCCAGTACTCTAATGGTGATAAAGGTGAATTGACACGATCCCAGTCGATGGCATCTATTTCTAGATGCAATGACCGTGCTAGATCGACCATATTGCGGATGGGTGCGATCAAATCAATGGAGATCATGTGGATGGAATGGATTTGGTCTCCATTACCGTGGGTGTGACAACTTGATTCTTCTGGATGCTCCCTATACTCTAGATCTGGCTCTAAGGGAACGGGCACAAACGGATCGGCCCTATGTGCGAATAGGAGGATGGGGTCTTCCCTCAGCACTGTTGTCATGATAGGGTCTTGGGGTGGACGGTGCTCATCGTGAATTTGGAGCCATGGATCCAAAACTTGGTCCCACCTTGCTGGGTCTACCCACCACTCATGCCCTAGAAGTATGCCCATTTGTCCCATTAGATCTTCATGAGTTAAAGGGTGGTTATGCCGTTGCGCATGTCTGAGATAGTCCATCTCAGTCTCATCTTTTGAATCACTTTTAGAGATCCAAAAATGTTCATTCTCTTTAGCAACTGTTACTTGCAACATTGAGGGTTCTCCTTGTTCCAGCAAATTGATCTGGTCCCATTGCGGTTGTTCCACTATGGTCCCATCGTGATCGCCATTGAAATCATGAGATTTCAAAAGAAAAATAGTATTAAGATGTGATGAAAACAAAACTAACTTGCTGCTAAAGGAATATGCATGAAAATAGAACGTATGTAATCGAATCAACTAAACATGAAGGATAACAGTAGGAGCACAACCCTTTTATATTAATTCCATTTGATTACAATACATATACTCCCTCTTCAGGGGCTAGGAGTGTTAGTATGTCTTGGTTACAATCATGATTAATACTTTTTCTATCCGCATGCCCACATTTGAAACGGGCGGGCCCAAGTGTTGCCGCCGCTTATGTCGATAAATCCTTGCTTGCTGCTGTTTCTCCTACGATCAAAGAAACACAGAGACGTTAGTAGCACCTGCAACAAGAGGACAAAACATTTGTCTTTAGGAATTAATGATAAATGCATGCAAAATATTGATTAAATGCGTGAATAAAATAACTCTACGCAACCTGCAACTTTTACGTAAAACAAAAACTTTACCAGAGGGCCGCTGCCATTAAAACAGCCGATCGATTTGCACTTGAATTTAGTTCATCTATCTGCAAGGCGAATTCAAATGTTATTATCTGACTGTTTAATGCGAATTTGACTGCATTACGACGCTAAGTCGATGTTGTTACCTGTAGGTTAGTAGAACAATAAAACAATAGAAGCATGATAATATTTGAGTAAACGCTTCTGAAATCCGAGCTTCTGATCGTTGTTATATGTAAATTATCTAAACAACATAGAATATAACTTAAGATAAACATGCGATAATGAAATAGGTTAAAATGACGCTAAGAACGTACAAGGCGCCCAAGCGGGTCACCCGCCGTTGAAACATGATCTCGGTGCCAATCCACTAGGGAAGGGCCCAAAATCTTTTAGGTTGAGTTGTCGACGAATTAATGGATTCCTGTGATCCAATGTCGGGTCTAAAGGTCAGATTTACGCTTCTGAAAACCACCCACCAACCTCTCTTTCGTAAGATATTCTAGATGTGAAGAAGGTGGAATCCCAACTGATGCAATCGGGTCTCGGGTTTTGCAGCACTTCGTTGTGTTCCAAAAATGCTTGTTCACCTTTTTTGGGTGGGAAAATCCATCATTTTATAGACCCACGGGGTCTCTTTTGAAGGGTACGTGGGGATGCCACATGGCGGCCATGCCTTCCCAAGAGGGAGGAGATTCCTCCCTGACTTGGGCTTACATGACTGCCCTCGTGATAGTCTGCTAACTGTCAATCTGCCCACCTACGCGTGCATGCACAGTAGGCGGCCATAATTGACTGTAAGAGCTGCCACTCGTTTTAATGTCCACTTTGATGTTTTAATATTTGATTTTAATGTTTTAAATGTTTGCCTACGTGTTTTAAATGTTTGCTTGTGTTTGATTAAAATTTACTTTTATTTGTTCACGTCCGCCAGGCACGAAGGTAGGAGTCTGTCGCGATATCGCGATGTCATGATATCGCGATGTCACAATATAATGACACTAAGGAGAAAGTAGGGTGTATGGTGGGAGCTATTGTGATATCGTGATAGCACGATATCACAACAGCGCGACCTCACGACTGTCGCGATATCGCGATAACGTGACCTCGCAACTGTCACGATATCGCGACTGTCGAGATATCGTGACAGGAAACGTTTGCAGCATTTAAATGTTTTAAAAAAAAATTCTTTCCTAAGGCTTTCTTTTGCTCAAGGCCTGCTTTTGATTAAGGCTTGATTTTGATTAAGGCTTGATTTTGATTAAGGCTTGTTAAAATGACCAGCTTTGCTTTGTTCACTTTTTGACCTTCCAAACTGCTATGTAGGTGGCTAGGACCACTGTTTGACCTCTGAGGGCTGCCATGAAATCTGTGCATGTCAATGCGATCAGTGTTTGTAGTCACTTAATCAGATTGGTGATGTTTTGGTGTCTACACTAATAACGCATGATGGCCAAGTGGCACCTCTACATGCTCATTCACAAGAGACTCTCAGGTCTATAAAATTGTGAGTCTTCTCACCCCAAAGAAAAATAGAGTAGGAGCATTTGGAGAAATGGAGTGCTATCGAATTACATCCTCACACATCGCTTGTGCTTCTTACATCCTTGATCTCTCTTTTGGAAGGGAGGTTATTGGGTGATCATTGGAAGCGCAATCCGGAACCAAACCCGAACATTTGGCCACAATACCCCATCCAATTTGTCAAAACAACCACCTAGGAGGTTTTGGACCCATCCTAAGTGGATTGGTGCCAAAACCAAGCCCCAAACGATGGGCATCCTGCCTCCAGGCACCCCCCGCACTACTACAGTCCTAATCGGCCCACCCTAGAGTGATTAGAAATCTAATAAATTGCATTAGGCATCACATCCATACATGGCATATTTACTGGTCATACACGTCATAAGCACCATAGACTATAATTGCTAGGCAATTCCATCATTTTCCACATTCAACCCATTTTGTAAACACATCCATCCAGAATAACACCATCCACATTTTTTTTATCACAGTTAGTTGGCTGCTAATGTCTTTAGGGTTTTTGTCATTCAACTATCTTTAGATTTCTAGCCAAAAATTGTACAAATTCAGATAGATTTTACAAAGGTAGAGTTTTACTTGGATCACACCTCATTACGTAGCATCCCCACAGTAGTTAAAACAAAAAAAAATCCCAAGTTGTGTGAACGCAAGAGAAACCTACAAGGCAGTCTAGGGTACCATAGGTGAAAGGTTAGCCTGTTCACCCCCCTATGTGAATGGTTTGAGAATGCTAAAAATTGATAAAAGGACAAGCTCTTCCCCATCCAATTCCCCACAATAAATAGTGGTTAAAATCCACTATAAAAAAAAAACCCAAAAAACCTTTGATCACCAAATTCGTAAGGATTCGTACTACACGCCCTTGACAAGGATGGGTAGTCATCCCCAAGGCCTAAAATATCAATGCCATTACATAGTAACATCCCCAATCGCATTTGGTCCCCAAAGTCATAAGGATTCGTACTACATGTCCCTAAACAGGATGGGTAGTCATCCCTAAAGCCAAAAGGGATCAATTCCATTCACAAGACAAAAACCTACGAGCTCAACTTTGAAATCCAAAATGCAAAATCAAATAACAGTGGTTATCACCACTATTCAAACCCCTTGCTCAAAAAAAAATTTAAATAAATAAATAAAAAATAAAAAATAAAAAATAAATAGTAATTTTTATCACTATGTATGAGAGCAAGTATCCCAACAAGTCGAGCAACCGAAAGACACCTGAGCTTGAATCCCTGGAATTCTTGGTATTCAAAAAACCATCTAAGTGATCCTCATTACGGGTTTGATGGATAGCCTACCTAGAAATGGCGATATCCTAACTGCATGACGATATGTCTATCACATTAGCTTTGCGTGTGAGCAGACCAATGTTTGCATGTGGATGAGCTAGCTTATGGTACCTTAGATTTTCCTGTGGATTAATCTTACTAAATACAACAAATGAGTTAATGGATCTAATTAGGTGATCCTTAGTACAGGTTTGGTGGATAGCCTACCTGGCATTGATGGTATCTTGACAAATACCACATAAACAAATTCAATCGCACACACAGGGATGTGAAATAACTTGGTCAAACTCAAGTCTGATTCATACCTTGTTCAAAATTCTTGTAAGATAAATGTACAATATTGGCTAGTTAGTTAAAACATCTAAGTCTTGAGAAACCTTAACTATGTTCTAGAACACCTGTGGTACATTCCATTCTTACATCACCATCAAAAAATACAAAACAAAAAAATTATCACATGAAAAGTTGTTCCATAAAGCAATCACATAGTACAAAAATCTAGTAAATCCTGTATAGTCTATGGTGCAATCGACAAGTTATCAACAAATCATTCCATCCATCCCATATGCATACATCATATAATTAGAAACATCACATTCACAATAACAAATGCATACATCAACATAAATAAATGTGCATTAAATAAACGATAAATCACAAGTGTATAATAAAAAATACAGTCATGTATATATATCACCAAAATTCCCATAGGTACAATAAGTCGGTCCTTTGACCTCGTAAAAACATCAAAAAATAAAAAACCCCAAGCCTAGGGAGTCAGCCACCATGATCACATAGGATCGGTGTGACTCAGACTACCCCTAGTGGTGTGGGTCTTATGGGACCTCTCAGTATGGTTGTTGCCAGCCCCTACATCATGCCCACTAGCACTACCCTCACCTACCCACCTACGACGAGAGGAAGCATACTGCTCAGTCTCACTATCTCTCGTTCGGCATGAATATCCACCTCTAGTGAGCTCCGGTAACTGCCCACTGAGGCAGATAATCTCTACCTCCAACTCCAATCGAAGTCAGACCAAATCCATCTCCCATTGATGGTATGCATCCAATGCATCATCATGCTATGCCAATTGAGTCTGCAAGAGATCCCTCTCTTGTGAAGCATCTGTGTCCTCATCCCATTGACAGTACGTAGCCAATGCATTCTCTTGCTTTGCCAACTAAGTCCATAAGAGATCCCTCTCCTGCAGAACCTCCCCATGCTCATCATCTTATCTCCATAGTAGATACTATAATCATGCTATTTCAGCACGATACATAGCATCCATGTCCCCTAGGACTACCTAAGGCATGGGCATCTCTGGGATGGTGGTCTACTCTGGCACCCACTACTCTGAAATGTCCTATATATTCATCTGCTTTAGAACCCCTAGGTCGCCCCTAGTCAATTCGTCAACCTCCACCATATTTGCATCATCACATAGAGTGCCCCAAACCTCCCCTAATGCCTCTGCATCCTCACCACATGCTGCCGCATCTGCACCTCATAGAGGCCCCTCACCCCACCATCGTCACATCTTCCACCATTGGTCATACTCTACAGTCACCCTCACATTATCCACATTGGGGACATCAATCACTGCATCTTAATCCTCACCCAACGACTCAATGATCGTAGAGTATATCAAAGGCTCACCAGGCAATCCTTGGCGAACCCCAAACTGTCGAGTCACCTGGACATATAGGAAGTACTCCTACTCGTTCCCATGCCACCCGATCAGCCACCTCCCCCTACACTCCTACTGAAACCAATGCCCAGCCTCAGGACAAGTTGGACAGTCCTGGTATGGATACCAGAACACCTCCCCTAGAGCAAACCGTGACAAGGTATCGACATAATGCCCTACATCACCTGCCCATCACTGATTCTACCCCTGCTCCTCTGAACTCCACCACATAGTAGCATAATTGATCTCTTGGTCCACCATCTCTGCCCGAGTGGTCCAAGGCAATCCTTGAGGTCACTCCACAACTATGTGCTGCCATCCCTAGCACTGCAACAGGTAGTTGCACCCAATCCCCTTTTGTCTTTGATAGCGGACCTCGTACATCTCATCATAAATTTATGCCAGTAATTTTTGCCCCCATATCATAATTAGTGGAGCTAAGGTAGGACACTCCACAAGTCTGAACACCACCTCAAGTAGGTTCTAAGGGAACCTCACACATGAGGAGTTAGGAAGCAGCATGTTGGAGATGAGATTCATGAGTAGTGCATGCATCACTTCCAACATGCCCCTCTCTAGAAACCACCACACCAAAATCCTACCAATCAGGAAGTCCCCATCTGCCCTCTCCATCGCCTCATCCACCCCCATCTCCATCGCATGTCCAAAGCACCATGTCAACACCGTTTTCTATTGATCACGAGGAGTAGTTTGAATGGGCAGCCCGTCTATTGAAATCCGTAGAATCCGCTAAACGTCCTCTAGAGTCACTATCATCTCCCCTATTGGGAGATGAAATGTGTTGGTGAGAGGATCCCAAAAATTGATCAGGGTAGTCAGATATGCCCGATCCCCCACCACAGGCTCTAACTGAGTCACTTGCTTGAGCCCAAGGGCATCAAGCCACTCCTAGTCAGCCATAGTCAGTGCCTCCCGTGCTTCAGAGAACACTGTTGGCTGACGGTACCGACTCTTCACCACCTACAAAACAAAAAAACCACAAAAACATGAAAACATGACAACAAAAATAAAACTGTACAAGCAACATTAACAAAATGTACAACAAAAATAGTCTAAAATTCAAATAAAACTATACAGAACTAAAACACATATACAACAATGTATACAAATTGTACAACAAAAACATTTAACAAATGTATAGCTAAAACATTTAACAAATGTACAGCAAAAACATTCAACAAATGTATAGCTAAAACATTTAACAAATGTACAACAAAAACATTTAACAAATGTACAGCTAAAACATTTAACAAATGAACAAAAAACAAAATAAAAATAAAAATTTAAACTAGGGTTTAATCTTAGTTTAAACAAAAAAAAAACTACACAAATTTTTCAACTAGGGTTTCTTAATCTTAGTTTAAACAAAAAAAAACAAAATACACAAATTTTTTAACTAGGGTTTCTTAATCTTAGTTTAAACAAAACAACAAAACACAAAATACACAAATTTTTCAACTAGGGTTTCTTAATCCTCGTTTAAACAAAAACCAAAATAAAAATAAAACTTTAAACTAGGGTTTAATCTTAGTTTAAATGCCAAATACAAAAAAACAAACAAGATTTTAAACTAGGGTTTACTTTTAGTTTAAAGCGCATAATACAAAAAACCAAACAAAATAAAATAGTTTAACCTAGGGTTTTCATCCTAGTCTAAACGAACAAAATACAAAAACAAAATAAAACAGTTTAACCTAGGGTTTTCATCCTAGTCTAAATGAACAAAATACAAAAACAAAGTAAAACAGTTTAACCTAGGGTTTTCATCCTAGTCTAAACAAACAAAATACAAAAACAAAGTAAAACATTTTAACCTAGGGTTTTCATTCTAGTCTAAATGAAAAAATGACATATCAAGTAAATTATGACTTTTAAAAATAAAAACAAGCAAAATAAAGCGCAGGAGCACCTACTGGTCTTGCTTCGGCTCTGTAACTCAATGATCTGGCCCGTGAACTCATGGTATCCAAAAAATCTCGACAAGGCTCCACTGCGTAGACTCGACCTCCTCCTCCTCACAGCTTCAAATTGCCAAAAAAACAAAGTGCAAATGAGCCCAAAACCTAGTTTTTGCCCTCATATAGGCTTTTAGGCCTATAATAATTACACCCTGGGATGAGCGCTCTAGTTAGTGCTCATTCCACCTTGGGAAAATTACAAAATTGGTATTCGTCCCACCCTCGGATGATTACAAAGCAAGAAAATCAAAAACAACAAAAACTGCATCCAAAATGCACCAAAAACAACAATAAAATTGCCGAGCAAAGGTGCCTTTGCCCCTGACATTCTTGGCATGCCAAACCGATGTTGGGGTCACAAATCCTCACTATCCTACTCCCTAAGAAGGCTACCATAGTCGGACCTCTCCACGGGAAGATGGATTTTCAAGAATTTCATCCCCAAACAACGTCACAAAAGGGTTCAAACCCACCCAAAAATAGCAATAAAATTTTCGAACAAAGGCGCCTTTGCACTTGACATTCTTGGCATACAAAATTGACTCCCTAAGAAGGCTACCATATCCGGACCTCTCCATGGAGGATGGATTTTTGACAATTTCAACTCCAAAATGTGTCACAAAAAGGGTTAGAACCCACCAAAAATAGGTTAGATTGTTGGGAAACTGCATAAGCATTCAACGGAAAACAACTGAAGGCACCATTACAAAATTCATCTTGGGTCAAGCGACTCGTTGCTTTTCTCATGTCGGTAATTCCCTCATCGATTCGTCACTTGAGGGGGTAGTCACACTTAGTCACCAATCAATAAATACACACCCAATCAAGAAAATGGCATGCATTCAAAGAATCATTGACAAAGACAATCACGCTCCTGCTTGGGGCAGCAAACAAGCAATTATCACAAGCTGATTAAACACTTGGAATTCTAGAATCATGAACTCAAGGTTCCCACAGACAAAAGGTTGCACCCTTTGCCTATTCATGACTGAACAATGTCCAAGATCAAGTAACACCTCACCGAAAAAGGTTAACACTTGAATTAATCTCCTTAGATCGTCAGAAGCAAGGATTCAAGAATGTGTGCCCTTTCCATACTTGGGGCATCAAAAGTTGGTTAGGTTACTGAGAAACCATAATCATTAGTACTTTGTTTATCTATTTTTGTTCAGCACTGCGCCACGCACAACGCATCCTAAAAAGGGGAATCTATAGACACCAAAACAACACCAATCCGATTATGTGATGACAAGCACTGATCAAATTGACACACATAGCCCCTAGGGCATCCCTCAAAGGTTAAAAAGTGGTCCTAACCACTCCTAGGCACTCTTCTCCCTACTCGTTCCACCATGGGATGATTACAAACTGGTATTCGTCCCACCCCAGGATGATTAGCAGCATTCACTCCAGGGTGGGGTAAATAGCAGGTTTGATGGGCAAAAGTTCAAACTTTGACAAATGGCAGCTTAGATATGCCACTCAACTCCACCTTCAATGCATGGGAGTGCGAGTGAGTGTTTTTGAGCTCAAAGAGGCAGTCATAGAGGCAGTCATGGAGCCCTTAATCAGGAAGGAATCTTCTCTCCCCTAATAAGGCATGATGGACACGTGGTGGCTTTGCATGCTCATTCACAAGAGACTCTCATGTCTATAAAATGGTAAGTCTTCTCACCCCAGAGAAAAATAGAGCAGGAGCATTTGGAGCAACAGAGTGCTGCCAAATTACATCCTCACCCATCGCTTGTGCTTCTTACATATTTGACCCGAACCTAAAAATTTGGCCATAATACCCCACCCAATTTTTTGACACAACCCCCTAGGAGGTTTTGGACCCATCCCAAGTGGATTGGTGTCGAAACCAAGCCCCAAACGATGGGTGTCCTGCCCTCGGGTGCCCCCCGCACTGCTATGAGTCCTAATCGCCCCACCCCGGAGCGATTAGAAATCTATAGCATATTTCTTTACTATTTCATTTGTATTTCATTTTAGGTCACTCATATAGGCTTCCATTCAAATTTCATGTCATTCTAATGAATATTGGCTATTTTCAGTGTTTTTCGTTTTCACTAACATACAGGGAGCATCATCAGATACAGGGTTATCGAGGTAGAATCTATGAAATCCGACCTTCTGGGTCATCTCAAAATGCCTCGTTTTACCTAACCCCAACTATGCAAGTGTTTTGGAGGCCCCTAGATGGGACATTTAGGAGGTCACTTTCTGACGTCTTGTGACAGTGGATATTGAGATGGAGAGATTTTAGTTTTAGGTTTAGATTCTATTGAAGTAGAAGGGTTTTGAGAAACAAATTCTTTTTTTTTGACAAAATGACCATCTGGTCCTCTATTTTTAGGTGTACTCATACAAAGTTTCAAATGAAATTTTTGGAGAAAGTAGTCTAAAATATTGTAACTATGTTTCCTTTAGAACCAAAAATTATAATGGCTAATTATAAAAAACGGTTCCAAAATGTTGGCAAAAACATTAGTGAATTTCCTACGTTCAAATTATTACCTCCATTTAATTTGTCAACCCGGGGTAGCTCGTAGACTTGTGAGTAGTCATGCACAATATATACTTATAATTTCTCCTTCAAATATGATTCCCTTATATTAATGGTTTGGGGGGTATTGGTGTTCGTTGAAGTTCTGATTCTAATTTCCAAACCAATAATCTATCCTATGTCTATGAAAATAGGACTAAAATGCACACAAAAATTAAATGGTATTTTGCTAGAAATTATAGAAATTAGGGGAAAATAATAGGAGAATAAATTAATCTAAAAAAAGGTAAAATAACAAAAAATAATGACACAGTTTTAATTAATTCAAATAAAATTTAATTTAAAAATATCGTCGGCATTGAAAAAACTAGGGCATCAGTTGGGTAGCCGAAGAGATTTCTGGTTACTATGGATTTGAATACAAGATTGCTGCCCCAGGAGGGTCCAATGGGGACACCTTCGGATCCTCTTCTAGAGAGACATAGTTCTTTTGCAGATTTTTTAAAGGATAAATCTCCATCAAAGACTGAAGAAGCACAAAAAACTGCATTAAAAATGCTCTTTACAATTGCTGGAAATAGATCAACATCTCAACGAGTTAATGGATGCTTTCCATAGTCATAATCAAGGCCAAAGATTGTCATTGAGTAGAGGATGGTAGAAGAAACAATTTTATATAGAGCCAATCATGATTTGATCTGTAAATTCATGGGTATTCGCCCTACCCTGATTTTTTTGCATTCCTGGGTCCGAAAAAACTGGGAGCCTCTTGGTGAGTATTCTTTATGGTTTATTAGCAATGGATATTTTATTGTTAGTTTTTATTCACTTGTCGATAGAAATAGGGCTTTCGAATCAAAAAAGAGGAATCATGATCCGACAAGATTATTTTTTCAACCCTGGAGAGTGGGATTTGATCCTCGAATTGAACCCATTGCTATCCCTATTTGGATCCATTTGTATGCACTTCCAATGGAGTTTTGGAGTGAGCCGGTATTGGAAATTATAGGTAATTCCCTTGGAAGAAATTTGGGTGTTTCCAAAGACACAATAGAAGGAAAAACAGTTGTTTATGCAATATTATGTTTGGAAATGGATCTTAGCCAGCCTCTACCAGTAGAGGTGGAACTTGAACTTGTAGTACTATCTTGGATTCAACAACTAGATTATGAGGCATTGCCCTTCAGATGTAGATTTTGCCACAAATATGGGCATTTGGCCCGATCTTGCCCAAATAATATGAACATAAAAATGGAGGCTCCTCTAGGAATTTCAAATCTTCTTATGGAGGGTAATTCAACAATCAACAAAGAACCAACAAATATTTCTCAGGGTAAAGAAGCACAGGGAGATGGTTTTGAACAGCCCAAAATAAGGAGAAGACAAAAGAAAAAATATGGTAAAGAGCAAACCCAGCTCAAGCCCTCTAATACGTATGAGATATTTAAGACACTAATGGACCAAGAAGAACAATTCATGGAAGGAGTGGATGGGAATAATGAAAATGATAACATCCATGTTCAATCTCCTCTTTCATATCCCCCCATCATAGAGCAGGTAATTGAGTACAGTGAGTTACCACAGTCAGAGAGTGCAGGGGCATTGATAGTGCATAACCAAGAGTAGCCAATAATTAAGGATTTCAACATGGGCATAGCAAAAAAGAACAGAGAAAGGCCAAATTTAGGGATAACTCAGGTGGAAAAGAGATAAAAAAATAGCAACTCTCAAGGAGTGGGTAGAAAATCAAATAAGGAATTGATAACAGTTCAAGGAGACAAACTGATCACTAGAGGATCGGTGAGGCCAATAGATTTTTACTGCTCTCAAGGTAACCAATGATTATACAATCATGGAATGTTAGGGGTTTAAATAGTAGAACCCATCAATCTTGTTGTTTGAAGACTCTTAGAAAAATGTAAAACAGATTTTTTGCTTATTCAGGAGACAAAAATGTCGTTAGATCTTATGTGTAAAACAGTTAACAAAATTTGGAGGGGTGCTTGGTCATATGGAAGTGGCTGCCCAAGGTGCCTCAAGGGGGATAGTTACTCTTTGGAACTCTCTTGAATGGACTGCAATCGAACATATAGCTTGGAGGGGTGTTCTCACATCACATTTTAGAAATAATGTCACAGCTGAACATGTTTTAATCACAAATTTTTATGGGGCTCAAAACCTAGATGGTCAGATGCATCAATGGAAATTTGTGCATAACATGAGAGTCTCAAGGGAAGATTTAGACTGGATTATTTCTAGGGATTTTAATGCTAAATTATCCTCTAGAGATTAGGAAGGGGGAACCCCAATTTTGGACCCAGGGGATCGACTTATGATTGCCCAAGTCTAGGCATTACACTTGGTGGATATTAAATTCCCTGGAACCAACTATACTTGGACTAATAAGAGGAGGGAGCCACATAGTAGGAAGGTGAAGTTAGACCATTTTTTGGTTTTAGAGGAGGCATTTGTAAAATGGAATATAAAATTTCATATTTTGGAGGGTCCAGTTTCAGATCACTTTCCCATTTTGTTGGAAGGAGGGATCAAGAAAGTGCAACATCACAAACCATTTAAATTTGAAAACTTTTGGTTACAAAAAGAGGAACTTCGAAATAAAATTCCACAATGGTGGGAAGAAGGTCACCCAACATATGGGACAACAATATTTAGATTCCACAAACAACTTCATTATGTCAAAGATCAATTGAAACAATGGAGGTGAGCTAACAAGACAGACTTCTAGGTCCTAAGAGCTCCATTGGTGGCCAGATGGGATGAGGTTCAGAAACACTTTAGGGAAGGAAAAATTACATAGCAGCTCAAAGAAGAGGATGATGCATTGAGTAAAGCAGTTGAGGACATTGACAACCAAGAGGAGACCTACTAGAAACAGAGAGCAAGAACCACTTGGTTATTAGAAGGTGATAAAAATACCAAATTTTTCCATCGGATTGCTTGTGCTAGGAGACATATGAACAACATGGAAGCTCTTCAAGATGAGAATAGACACTCCTTTGATACAATTCCAGGTATGCATTTCCATTCAATGGATTATTT
Organism: Wollemia nobilis; assembly: GCA_028583015.1. Taxonomy (NCBI): domain Eukaryota; kingdom Viridiplantae; phylum Streptophyta; class Pinopsida; order Araucariales; family Araucariaceae; genus Wollemia; species Wollemia nobilis. Next base: position 132,389 of record JAQPPZ010016887.1, on the reverse strand, counting down.
TTCTAAACTATTTAAGGAAAGTATGGTGCACAATGAAGAGGCTCAAAAAGAAGTTATTGCTATCATACCCTATGTTATCTCTGAAGAAGAAAATCAGACCCTACTTAAAGCCATTGATAGAGAGGAATTGAATAATGTAGTCTTTGGAATGAGCACCGAAAAAACACCAGGTCCAGATGGCTTTCCAATTGAGTTTTTTTAGGCCTTTTGGGATAACTTGGAGGAGGATATAAGGGCTGTTATAGAGTCCAAAGGTAGTAAAAGAATGCTTAAAGCATTAAATCATACTTTCATTACCTTAATTCCAAAAAGGTAGGAGGGGGTACATATTTTAGATTATAGACCTATTGCCTTATGCAATGTCATATGTAAAATAATCACAAAGGTAATGGTTGAGCGGCTAAAACCTCTTCTACATAACATTATCTCATCAGAGCAAGGGGGTTTTGTAGAGGGTAGGCAGATATTGTATGGTGTGGTTCTAGCTCAGGAGGCAATCCATTCAATGCAAACATCTGGTAATAGAGGAATGTTCATAAAATTAGATATGTCAAAGGCTTATGATAAGGTGGAGTGGAGATTCTTGTCAAAGATGATGGCAACCTTTGGTTTCTCTTCGGATTGGATAGAATGGGTCATGAGTTTTTTTTGTACTCTGAAATACTCAGTGTTAATCAAGGGTCTTCCATCGCAACCATTTGGAGCTACTCGAGGCCTTCGTCAAGGAGATCCTTGCTCTCCCTATATTTTTCTCATATTGGCTAAAGGATTAGGTAGACTCATCTTGAGGAGAAGACAACAAGGTTTGCTAACATGTATCAAGGTGGGTGAGGAAGTTTTGACTCACCTACAGTTTGTGGATGACACAGGATTGGTGGGAGTGGCCAACTTTAGGGAAGCAAGAATGATTAGAGATACACTTAATGTCTACCTTAGGGCTACAAACCAAGTCATCAATGATAAAAAATCCAAAGTGGTCTTTTTCAATCTTGATCAAAGGATTCAAGATAGAATTTTAGAGATCTTGGGATTCACAAGGACTCATCTCCCAGTGGTATACTTGGGGGTCCCTTTGCATTTTCAAAAACTAAAAATAGATATCTGGAGGAATATTTTGGATTGTATCAAGGAAAGAATTAATCATTGGTATCATAAATGGTTAAGTTATGGGGGTAGATTAACTTTTTTATAGTTAGTCATTAAGGCCATGCCAATTTATAAATTTTCTATCCTTGCTGCCCCACATACCATATGGAAAGAGTTGGACAAGATGGATAGAAATTTTTTATGGGAAGGAGTAAAAGGAGAGAGGAAATGGGCCTTAGTAGGTTGGGATAAAGTAAGTCAGCCCAAGGTAAAAGGAGGTTTGGGATTGAGAAGATCAAAGTTAAATAATAAAGCTTTGGCTGGAAAGCTTTACTAGAGGTGGATTTCCCAACCAACTTCTTTATTCAATAGAATCTTAACTAGTAAATATTTGGGACATGTAAACCCAAATGAGGTGGGTCGTTTCTCTTTGGATGGTAATGGATCCTTAGTGTGGTAGGCTCACAAGTTAGGATCTCAGGTAGTAAAAGATAGATTATTTTGGAAAGTGGGGAGAGGGGAGAAGGCATGATTTTGGACAGATTCATGGGATCAATACCCACCTATCATTGTTGAATTTCCTGAATTACAACCAATAAAAAAAGCCATAAAAACCAAGGGATGGGTCCAAATTGAAAGTTATTTCAACACTAGTCAGCTGGGGGATTATAAGTTTAAGTAGTTTAAGAAGTTGGATGAGTGGCCAATTTCAATCCCTCCAGATTTGACACCCATCATGACTAAAATCTTGGCAGAAATATTTCTCACAGGTAGAGACGAGGAGGATTAATTAGCTTGGGGCTATGGGAGCCTTGGTGTCTACACAGTGAAGGACGGATATGATAAGATCCTTCCAGAGCCTCCTCCTCATACATATCAAGTTGAGGATTGGAGAAAGATTTTGCAATCCAAGGGTTGGCCGAAAGTTAACATTTTTGCCTGGCAGTTCATGCATAATGGAATTCTTACTTTTGATAATCTCATATGCAGGGGAATCATTGGTCCATATCAATGTGTTTTATGCTACAAGAGCGAGGAAACAGTTGATCACTTGATGTTTGAGTGCCCATTCACGTGCCAGATTTGGGAGAGATGGTTTTTATATTATAAAATTCAAGTTAATGGTGATTTGAATCGGATTAATATTTGGGAAATATGGAAGAGGGGTAGATTTAAATCTAAAGCTCTTTGTATTGATTGGGAGCTTGGATTAAACTTTATTTGGTGGCAAGTGTGGTTAGAGAGAAATGCTAGAATTTTTAGAGAAACTTTTTCTTCTTTAGATGGAGTTTGGCAGGTCATTTGGAGCAAAGTCACAGAAACTATGGCAGTCTATGCTAAAGAGGAAACTCAGGTTGTTATTGGGTCAATGGAGAAGGAAGTTGAAGTGCAAGAGGGACAAGACAGAGCTAGTTGGAAACCACCCCCAGAAGGTTGGATTAAAATTAATATTGATGGAGCTACAAAATGCAATCTAGATAGAGCTAGAATTGGAGTGGTTTGCCAAAATCATGTTGGAACAGTGCTCTATTGGGAACTACAAGGCTTGGTAAGAGCCACAAACAATGAAGTAGAAGCCTTAGCTATCAAATCTACTTCTATTTGGGCAATAAAACAAGGTCATAGGAGGATAATCCTAGAATCAAATTCTCAAATAATGGTTGGAGCTCTAGATTGCATGAGGAACTTTGCTTTGAAAACATGGAGGTTGGGGATTCTTGTCACTCAAATTATGGAATTATGGAGGTAATTAGATGATATGATTCCAGTTTATGTGAGTAGAGATCTAAATAAAGTGGCAGGACTTCTTTGGCTAAGATGGGTACTGAGAAGGAGGTAGGGGTTCAGTGGCACAGTGACATGGCTATTGAGGATGATATGATTAGGCATGTTGGTAAGCAAATCCAGTGCTTAGCTAATTTGGATAACCATTCCAAAAATACTATTTAGGAGATTTATGTTTCAATGTAGATCTTCTTTTATAGTTGTAAATAGGTGAATAGTCATTGTAGAAATATGGTTTAAGATATTTGGCTCCAATGCAAATATTTTTTTACTATTGTAAACATGTTTTCTCTCTGACTAAGGCTGGGAAAAGTCTCATCCCAACTTGTAAATGATCTTTGTTTTAATACAAGTTTTTTCATATTATTTTTCAAAAAATAAAAAATTAAGAGAAATTTAAGGGAATAACTCTATTGTAAGTGGGCCCATGCTTCGAGTAGGTTTTGCCCACATTAAATCTTCATCGGATGCTTATATGATTTAACAAAAAATAACTCAAAAGTCTTTTATTAACAATTGCAACAAAGAATTTACAGGGAAGAAATATGGGATATTTGTCTTCAGGGGTGGCCTACATATTTATAATATATGCGGCCACACCCTATTATAGTTCGGAAAACAAATAAAAATTATGATTCTATTTTACAATCGCTTACATTAATGAAGAAATCAAGAAAAATATTGAGCTTGGTGAGCTATTTCAGCGTATTCTATTTTTAGAGTATGTCTGATATTTGCTCTACCAAATTTACATAAATATTTCACATAGTAGTTGAAAAATAGATGACTAGTCATCTTTGACATTGTCCCTAGTCCGATTTCAATGTTGAAACTCCATTTATTCTTGTTGCTAAAATTTTGCTCTATTTACCAACCACAAAGTTGTGCTAGAATTTGGTTTTAGTGGAAATAAAATGCCTCATATGTAGAATTTAGGAAGCAGGTGCCTTGTCTATAGAATTCAGGAAGCAAGCGCCAACACGAGAGTCAGGCGTCTAATGCGAAGCAAGTGCCTAACGGGTATTGGTGCCTAACGGGGAGCAGGCACCTAATAGGAAGCAGACACCTAAAAATTAAGTACCAAATGGAAGTCATGCACTTCAAAAGGAATTGGGCACCTAAATTCATACTTCACATCGATGTACCACAAATGTTTTACCTTCATGAAATCTCAAGTGCCAGGTCCGAGTGGGACCTCGACGAAAATATGCTAAAATGCAACAATTTTCACAAAATCTACACAAAATGCACTTAATGATAAATATTAAATAACATGTAAAATAAAATGTTAAATATGTATATAATTTTCATAAAACATATACATCTACAAAAATAAGTGTCATTGTTTTATAAGGAAAGTGATACAAAAATGAGCATTTTTAGGGCTCGTTAGATATCTCCTTATTGATAATATATATTATCGAGCAAAACACCCTTTACAATTGTTATTTTAGTTACTATATAAAAAAAGAAAGCATATTTTTATTTTAAATTTAAACATAGAGTGTACATATTGATTTTGCAATATCTCATGAAAATATCTCTATCTTTTGACAATAACACATTCTTCCTTCTTGCAAATTACAACATATCTCCTTTATTTTGTTTAGGTTTCACTTCCTCTAAATCAAAGTGTATCTATCATTATTTTTGTTTTTAAGCTAAGTAAAGTATTCATTATTTCATTCACATTATTGGTATTTGATAATAAAATATTTAAAAGGAAATTTTACTATTTAAATATAGTAATGGTCAACATATAATACATATTAATTTCTTCTTTAGTTACAATTTATTTTCTTAGAAATAACTATTTGTAATTGATTTGTAATAAAATTTATATAGGATAGCTAGTAAATATATCAATTAAATAATTATAATTATTAGAAATAATTCTTTTTAGATATATAATTTTATTTAAGTCCACTCTTTTAAATACTTTCTTATCATGCTTTCAAAATAAGTTGTACATGTATACTAAAATATTTTTTAAGGAATATTGATGATAACTTATAGTTGTGTTATATACAGGAACTAGGATATTATGATATAGTTTTAGCTTATTAGGACTTCAATATATCTTTTTAAATATAGTATTCTCAAGTTTACCAGTCAATAAGGGCTATTTTGGTTGAGAAACACTATAAATTAATAAGAAATTCGAAATGAAAGATAGAATAGGAACTTAAGTTATATTTAAAAAAAAAATGTATATGGATATATTGCATTATCTATTTTAACTCAATTTGTCCTTTTTTTTAATTATTATGACAAGATAAAGAAGATTTATGAGCAATTCTATGTGACATGAATATTTAAATGAAAAATCATGACTATGTCTTCTACATAAACACATTATAGTTATAATTCTTATAGTTATATTTTCATTATTTAATTATCATTCATTTTCATATAAAAGTCTAAAATTACAATAAATTAAAAGGATATATGTTATGGTAATTGATATTGCCTTAGAATCTAGTGAAGGAAAGCCAAGGTAAATTATAGAAGTTGAGGCAACTCAAACAATAGCATTCACAAGAAAAATAATGACTATTATAAGCCCTAAAAGGGCCAAGCCCTAGCATCATACTCAACATAAGAGGTCTAGTGAAAATATAAATCAAACAAATCAACCAAACATTGAGTAAAAGGAGGCAACAAGACTGGCCAAAAGATAATAATAAGAATAGAAAGTGTTGAAGACTAAGGTATAAATTACAATATTTGATGCAATAGTCTAGGAGCCAATACTAAAATTAAAAAGACAAATTACATTTCATTCCCTTTCTACTTTGGTTGAAATTGCTCCACCTCCTCTACAACCTCCACTTGAACAACCACCCCACTGTCTATACCTACTAATGAGCTCATTCCCTTTTATAATATGATGTTGGCAATAATTGCCACCTCTCATGTACAAGAAACACAAGTAGCACCAACCAATGTATATATGTAAACCTTTATAAATATGACATCTATAGCATTAAATCCCTTATCCATGATTTTCTCACCTTTTCGATTTGCTTTTATACCTGCCATTACTACTGAGCATCCATTACCATAGATATTATTTATTATTTAAAGCATTGATATGATTACTCAAATATAGGTAGAGTAGAAAGAACCACAAGATGTAGTAGAGTAGGCAAACACTTTGACATATTATGGAATGGATCTAATTGTTGAAGAGAGTGTCAAGATGGTTACATATCCTAAAAGTCAAAAATTCAATTACGAAGATGGCAATAGAGGATTATCATAGCTAGGTGTAGAGATATAATATTTCAAAATTACCCAAGATAGATACACTTTGATACCTATGCACTGAATAGATATATCATTCCTCCAAAGCAATCAGATGGATATAAAGATTGCAACTACAAAGAAAAAATTAAGTCTCTGAACCAAAAGCTAAATAAAGAGAATATTGAAAAGGATAGTATCAAAAATGAGATTCTAGAGATCAAACACACAATATATAAATATCCCACTAAAGAACAACTATAGCAGAGGGATGAGAAGATCCATAGATTAGAAGAGCAATTGCAATAAGAAAGCAGTAGATTGTGAGCATAGGAAAAAACATTACAAGAACTAATTTAAAGTTCCAAGGCCATAAATAGATTCTGGTAGAAATACAAATATAATTGGAAAAAGAAATATACTCAAGGTTATGCGATCTCTAAGGATTTTCTAAAGGAAATTAGAGGCCAATATTGGATCAAAATCAAAAGTGTCTCAATGAGAGATTTTCCTTTGGAAAAAATGATAACATTAAAAAAATGATCTAAGATGCCAATGACAAATTTAGAAGAGGTTGAGATGAGTTGATGAACAAAGTGCAGTAGACAGAGGTTTCATAACGTATGTTGAGGAATACAGTAGAATACCCATAGCTATTCAAGTGCTCACAAAGATACCTAGGTAAGTCCACATTTTCATAGATCAAGTCATATCTAGAAGTTGACTAGTTTTAGAGGGAGGAGAAATAATCAGTGTCCTCAAAGTAAACACTTATAAAATAAATTTGGTAGCCCAAGAAGTCATAGGTCTTGGCTTTCCAATATTTTGTGATGCAAATGGGAATTCTCTAATGAAAAATAACTTAGCCAATGTTTAGACCAACAACTAAATAATGGAAGGGAGATTGACACACTACCTAAGCCTCTAATAATAGACTAAAGTATTGCATTATTTCATAGTCTCTTTACTCTGCTATCAAAATATGAAGTATTGGCATAAAGATATAAGAACCCTTCCTATGACTGCTATTTTATCTACAAGAAGTCCTTTGCAAATTTAGAGCAAAACATGTCCCTTATCAAAAGGCATGGGATAAAATATGAACATAAGCAAAGGATTGAAAGGAAATTCAATCTCAAAATAGATAAAATAGGATTGAAAAGAAATAATAATAGCAATTATGTTTTTAGGTTTTACAAGTATATGTCCATAAGTAGGTCCTACAAACTTATGGTTACAATCTTGAAATTTTTGAGGTAGAACTCATTATATGTGTAATGGAATTTCACCTCACACTCTAGTTTGTACTTCATATATGAGTTTACAAACATGAAAAGGATCAGTGGTTGAAGAAGGAGCATTCAACAATCTGGTGTTAAAAAACTCAAAATTCCTCTTCAACTAAGAAATATCTCAGGTCAACACCTGGAGGATACTCCACAACATGCCCTATACACCAGTAAAGTGAAAGGGTACCACACAAATTCATGGAAACCTCATTAGGTATAAATTTAATATAACAACTAACTGACTATGTTCTTGTTAATATTGTTTGGCAGGACGTGAAGGCAATAAAGGGTTTGAATAAACAAAAGAATATGGAAGAGAAGATATGGTAATTGGTGTTAATAACTTTCATTTATTTCATATGTCCCCATAAATTTTTAAATGATTGTCCTTCATATGAGGTTATGGACATGTTTTTCCTTATACAAGGAGTGGGAAACTTAATGTAAGTGAAAGGTCCCACTTTTGGTGAACAATAATTATTAATTATAGTTATGTTTGCATTTTTAAGAGATTTGTTTTGGTAATAATAATGTAGAACATTGCCTATAATTGTCATGATTTTGTTAATTTCTCGTATTTTGATGTTAGCCAATTATGTGAGAATTATGTCAGCTATTCTATTAATTGAAAAGAGAATAAGCTATTAAATTCTTCCACATTATAAATTTTTTGCACGTAAAATATTGAGGTTTGAAGTTTGAATACAACCAGGTGGAGGTTTTAGGAATAGAACCTATGAATCTTTATTCAAATTTGCAATAGACAATAATTTTGTTTAGCCGCACAAGTCATAAATACAAAATCATCACAACACTGGCATCAATTTGAATTCTTAGCAACGTTTGAATACAATAATATTCTCCACTCTTTTGCTAAATCCTATTTATATGTAGCTAAACTAAACTGCAAAGTCCTTGCATCATGTAAAATTATTTTTTTTCAATGTAGGTTCTTGTTCCACATGACTAGTTCACATTCCCTTCATAATAGTCTTTATATTTTCAGGTTTTACAAGTATATTTCCATAAGTAGTTCCTACAATATTATGGTTACAATATTGAAATTGTTGAGGTAGCACTCATTAGATGTGTAATGAACTTTCACCTCACACTCCAATTTGTACTTCTTGTATGAGTTTACAAACAAGAAAATGATAAGTGGTTGAAGAAGGAGAATTCAACAATATGGTTTTAAAAACTTCAAAATTTCTCTTCAATTGAGGAAGATCTCAGGTCAACACCTGGAGGATGCTCCACACCATGCGCTACTAAGAACAAACATGCACTAACAAAATTGTTTCTGCTAAAAGAGTGTTGAATAAAGAGTCATAGGCTATTTATAATTTATGGTATAACTTATCTGATAACACTATCACTTAAATACAATATTGTTAAGTTAGTGCTCTTCCATATTGACTTTCCCATATATTGATTTTAGTACCTATAACTTTTCTATTATCTAAGAAAGTACACAACAGTGAACATCAATGGGAATTTCAATAGCTAGGCTATAGGTAAGGACAATTAATATATCTATTATCACTACAATTTGGTCATGAGCCTAACTATTTGGCCTAACTTCTAGTCCTTCCAACATAAATTGTCTCCTTTATATTTTTAGGGTGGGACCATAAGAGAGCGGTTTTAAACCACCCTTACCTTGTTGGCTCTTACTTTGTTGGCTCTAAGTAATCTCCATTAGGTTTACCTCTTTGGTTAGTCACTAGGTTTACCTTTGGATCTCTACCTTATGGTAATCATTGCCATTGGATCAACTCTAGATCCTTATATTTGGATCATTGTTACCTCTGAGTCCTTTGCCTTTGGGTTTTCTCTCGGTCATCGTTACCTTTGGATCATATCTACATACTTTATCTTTAGATCACCTCTAGGTCATCATTATCTATGGGATAACCTATGGATCTACCTTTAGGTCACCGCTCCTAGGAAATAACCACTAAATTATATCTTTGGAATATTTCACATCTTCAAAATTTTCCACATAATATTATACTATAGATTTTGTCACCATAGGTCTTCCAAGCATTGCTTGGGTCATATTCTTTTGATGGTAAAATTATTTATTTGCATTCTTCATATTCAAAAAAAATTGTCTCCTTCTATAAAAACTTTTTAACATCTCTTTTGCTTTATCCCATTCTAACATATTCATCCATTTTCTATCTATATTTTATTAATCACTTTATTTTTGTACCAAAAATTTCTTCAAAAGTGATTTTTACCTCCATAAATTTTACAAGAATGCATTTTCCAATAACTAGGTGTCACATGTCTAGATCTTCCATAATGACTACAACAACCCACCTTAGGAATTTTTGCATATGATTCATTCTTCACAAACTTTATGTTATTTATACATGTCATAAATTTGGTCTCACCACTTCCTATTGGACTATCATAACTAAGGCCTTCATTATTTGGCATTATACATGGTATTATGGGTAAATTAAAACCTTTAATATATCTTCCCAACCATTTACCATTGTACCTCATTTTTCTCATTAATTTTGAGCCAGTACCTTTGTTATTCATTGCAAAACATCTAAATTTTTCGTCACCACTTTGATTTCTATCATTATCATATAGGAAATACCCAAAGATGTCCTCATGAAAATGACCATCAACAAAATCCAAATTATCACTATAATATCTAGAAAAAAAATCACTATCACAATAAACTCTAATAATATGGCCTTTATCATGGCCAATACAACCATCTTCTACATAATATTTTATTTCATCAATAATTTTCAAGTCACTTGTATTATAAGCTATATATTCCCTTTCAATGAGATTACATTTATCAAAAATTATATTAACCATCATGGGCCTCAAATCACCTATATCACAAATGATATCTATTTGTTAAATAATTCTACTTGTATCATAAAAAATATCGCTCATCATGGGCTTATGCTTCAATTTTTCAATTATTTTCAATTTGTATTTTGCAATGCACTTCAAGGATGTCAAGGGTGAATAGTGTGATGCACATTCTTCTCACCATACCAATAGACATTATCACACATTTTCAAAAGTATCCTTCACCAATGTTTCTAAGCATTGTTTGTAAACAAGACCTTAGTTTTGAAAAATCAAAATCGTTACTATATTTTGATGAAATACACTTTGAACATCACCTTGTTTCTTGGCTTGTTTACTATTTCCTTTATTTTGTGTTTTTGAAAACTCCTTGGTCATGAGGAATTTATGTGCTATTTCACACTCTTCTCCACAATCTAGTTGTAATTCACCCTAATAAACATACCCTTGTTGTTATGGCCTTCATTGAGATTGCCCTCTTTGATATTAACCTTATCCTTATTTTCTTTGTTGAGATTATTTATTATCTTGAGGAGGTCTTCAAAATTTATTTCTTTGAGCTTATGAATTATATTTACAAAATCTTGTATTACGTCTTTTTGTCTCACAAATATGACAATACCTCCTTCTCCATTAAGGTTGATTTTATGATGAATATGGGGTAGAAAGACCCTTTGAATATTTCTAAATTTTATCTGTGTAGATAAGGGGAATTTAAAAATATGAAGACCTATTAATAATTTGTAATTTCAAGAAGCATACAAATACCAGATGTTTAACTACTTGTTACTCTTCCTAATGCTATATTTCAAACTTAAGCAACTCTCTAAACTAATTTTTCACATAGTTTGAGGGATCAATTGGATCCTCTCTCTTACTGTTATATTACCAACTATATGAACTAATTTTCACATGCTTAAAGAGAGAGTTCAACAATGAAGATAACATAAATTATGTTGATGGATGATCGTATTCTTCCAAAAAAAAAAATTAAATAGGGCTTGAATTTATTTCTTCCAACTTCATCATGGGGGTTCAAAGTGCATATCAACAAAAATATTTCGATTATGACGTAAAGTCTCTTAGTTTTTTATGTGTATATTTTTAGCTTTAGTCTATTTTACATGCATTAAAATAACAATATTAAGATTGACATTTTTTAGTGTTGGACATAGAACCATGCTTAATTCACATGAGTCTATTAATAAGAAATCCATTTATTTCTTAATATCAAATTTAAAAAAAAAAAAATTAATTTAATTAAGATGTGAATTTTGTCATACTTCTTTCCATGGAGTTTGGGGAACAAGCATTGGAGTCCATTAAAGTGTATGTGACAAAATTCAAACCATTATATGTTGAATATGACAATATTATTGTTTTTAACTCCCTATAACCTTGTCTTTCTACTTTATCTTTATTGAATGGTTTTATCCATCTACCATCTCCCCCTCTTTTGTTGTCCATATGCTTTACACAATTGCTATATCCAATGGATTAGCAATCTTAGATAGTTGTATCCCCATTTTGGTAGTTAAGGGATGTAAATGATGCTCTATTTTGGGAGGATATATGGAATCAATCCCAACCAATTATTCATACATTCCCAAATATGGAGAGTTGGAAAACAGAGCTCCAGAAGGTGGGGTGGTGGAGAGCCTCTTACTATATGGAATCATGGAATCAACATGTGCCAGAATTACTACAATGAAAATATTCTCAAGAATGGCCAATGAGGGAAACAGAGAAACTAACCAAAAAATTGTCAAGACATCTCCAAAGACACCCAATTCAAGATGGTTCTAAGAGAGATATACTTGGATGGGAAGGATGCAAGTTGGAAATCTATAAGACAAAGGAGGGATACAAGGTAGCATGTGGATATGAGATTACCCTAGCACAACTTCCATGGATATTATTTTGGCAAAAGGAATGATTTCCAAAAATTAGCATTTTCTCATGGTTAATTAACCATAGAAAGTGTTTGACATTGTAATAACACAAGTCTACTCACTTGGTTGTACCACTAAACAAAAGCTAAGTATGATAAAAGGGGTATTTTTTTTTTATTTTCAAATAACATTCTATTTTAAAAGTGTTGTCATATTCATAGCACATGTCAATTCACCCAAAATTTTAATATCAAATTCTTAAAAAGTACAGGAATATAAGACCACATTTGGATTTTGAGACTGATGTAGTTTAGCTACCCAAGTGGACGAGATTGGCCAAATTCCATAAAAGGTGCCATTATGTGGATACCATTTACGTCCTTTACTTTTGGCATGAGGGTCATTCCATGATAGGGGTTATCCTCTAGGGCCCATAACACCTAGAGGTTAGATGTTTGCTTCCCTATCCAATTCCATACTAAGCCCTCGACTGCTATTTGACTCACTCTAATTTTTGCATGAAAGTAAATAGCATCCATATGCCTTTGTGGCTAATTTATTATCCCCTTCCCGAAGTGAGTTAGAGTCATGTCAATTCCCTGACCTTTGTCTTCATCTCTCATTTTCATTGTAACTCATGGTTGTTCATCCCATACCAAACATCGTGGCTGATCTAGCTAAGTTAAATGGACATGGAACTTACCACAATACCAAATGAATAACAACCTAGAGGGTGCATTCCATACTACCCCTCATTACCAAATCTGACAAATTCGGTTTACTATGACCAATTCTATCAGATATTTAGTTGCTCTCGTAACACCGCTGTGTACATACCTATAACTCAATGACATAGGATGAATTTGAGTGTTCTTCATTCTCGATGCTTGATTTCAAGTATAGTTCATGGGTTTCTACAACCACAACAAAGTGTTTTATTTTCAAGTTATTAAAAACCCCTTATCCCATAGAGTTTTTTAAAATCAACTTCTAATTTTAAGTTTCCACTAGGATATAAGTCATCCAAGGAGACCTAAATAAAAAATAAACTAAAGGTTTTGGAATAAACCCAAAAGTTCATAAAGTAATTCCTATCATAAGCATCAATGCTTAGTTTCATTGTTTGCAATGATTCTAAGGTTTGAGGGAATGAACAAATTTGAATTTTAATACCAATATTCCCGTATTAGTAGCTCTTCAATACAACAATATACTCACAATGCTAAGCTTAAACTTTTAATAAAATATGCAACTCATTTTTCAATATATAACATAAAGGATTTAGAAACGTGTATTCCTTTAATATGAAAAGCACTAAATCATAAATTCAAATTACAGAGTTATAAATATATTCTCTATATTTTTCTCTATCGACGAGGACAACTCTCAACTTATTAAGGAAACACTATGTAATGTATGCTTACAACACCGACTAATACTTCTTAAAATTTTATCACACAGTTCACTGGTCATAACTTCAAATCATTTAGAAACTCAACATGGAAAAATAAAACACATAATCTAAGATCTTTAAAAGTTTAAACAAAAAATAAAATAGAAGGCTATAAACAATGATGAACCAAAAACTCATTACTTATTACTTTTATTTCTTCCTTGAAGACTTCAGAAGATACATAGTGAAAGACATGCTCAAAACTTCTCTACATGATAGGTTCTCCCACATTTAAATAATGATCTCAGACATTATTGTTGTAAGATTCAACTATAGTCTTTTTGTTAAATTATATTCTTATATGTATTCAATTAAAAATGTTTTACTATTTATTCACCTAATTTTAGGTAAGGATGTTCTACTCTTTACATAATTTTATTTTTTATCACTAATTTTTTTTTTTAACGGCTAACACATTCCTGTTGATTAGCCTTTCCCTAATTTAAAAAAAAAAAAAAAAACGTATCGCTGTTTGCCACATTCATTTATTTAAGTCGTACACCTTCCTAACGTTCTTACGTAAAATACGAATTATAAAATATAATTTTGGATTGTTTTGCTTTCCCGATGGTCTAGTCCTCCATGGTGTGAAGAGGCGCTCCTTCCAATCACCACTAATATATAATAATAAGAAAACAACACAACGAGCGTAACACTTATATTAAACTAAGCTATTATTAATTTCATCCTTGGAGAAATACCAATTGGCAACTTACAACGTGCTCTTTCACTGTCGACCCCACGCCATTGATGACCTCATCCGCTACCACAGAATATGCCTAACTGCGCATGCAATGACGTACGCATGGACCTACACATTCAAATGTATTTCCCCTTCTATTCCTCGTAATTCTACACCTCACAAGCCGCCTAACAAGTTTGACTCGATAGAAGGTTCTCCAAGTCAATGCTAAGATTTATTACTGAAGAGTAACAGGTCTTCTCTTAACACCAACTACTATAAGTAGCCAGGGGGATCCTCTTCTCCTGACAAGTAACCATAACGACCTACGAGGAGCAAAGACACAATACAACAACAACAACAAGAGAGTCTAAAATGGCAAGCGGAGAAGATGTTAAGGTTCTGACGGCATGGCCGAGCCATTACGGCATGAGAGTCCTGATTGGGCTGGAAGAAAAGGGTGTGAAGTACGAGTATGTGGAGCAAAATCTTAGAGACAAGAGCCCTCTCTTGTTGGAGATGAATCCCGTGTACAAGAAGGTACCTGTTCTCGTTCACAACGGCCGATCTGTAGCGGAGTCTCTCATTGCCCTGCAATACATAGACGAGGCATGGACCTCTCCTAATGCTCCTCATTTTCTACCCTCTCATCCATATGACCGAGCGCTTGCACGATTCTTTGGTGGAAAGAAGAAATGAAAATAACACCCCCACATGCTTCTTCTCTCCTTCACGTTTGATCCTCGATTTAAATTATTTTCTTTTCCGTTTCGTCTTCCAGGTTTGCGGTGCGGGGGGGCGCATATTCCGAAGCAAAGGGGAGATACAAGAAGCAGCGAAGCGTGAACTTGTGGAAAGTCTGGTGATATTGGAAGGCGTGATCGATGGAAAAGATTATTTTGGAGGAGATGTATTTGGATTGGTGGACATTGTGTTTGCACCCCTCATCTCGTGGTTTCAGACTTACGAGACGCTGGGGAACTTCACGATTCCTTTCGAGGACAAGTGTCCCGGCATTGTCCTGTGGATGAAGAAATGTAAGGAGAGGGAGAGTGTGAAGAAGGCGCTTCCGCAGTCCGAGAAACTGCTGGAATTCGCTACAGAGGTTAGAAAGCGTATCTTGGGCGAAGCATGATGAATGAGTGATGAGGGATGACCGCTACCTAGTAGCTAAGTATTATTGTAATAATAAGCAAGCTCGACGCAGCAGCAGTTAATTCAGTGTCGGTGACTCTTCGAGTCAATTTGCCGATTATACACATGGATTCTTTTCTCTATAGTTCCAATACCACCGTTTCTGTTACTCAATTTATATATATATATATATATATATATATATAAAAGACCAGTATTGTTTTCAACCGTTGCAGGGAGCCAAGAACTGTGTTTGTATGTTGTTTAACATTTAGACTGACTTTTAATATCGGTCTGTTTGACGAGGCTACGCTATTCAACTTATCATAATCGAACAATTTTAAAAACTTCTTTCATACGTTTCAATATAAGGAAAATAATATTTTATTTTATTTAATATTTAAATTTATGATGTAATAAAATTTTGAAGTATCATTGTTAAAGATTACCTAAATTTTTCAAACCAACTTGAATTCATAAAGTCCTCCGTTCGTCTGAGAAAAGACGAACATTAAAGCCCTTCGAGCAATATTAAGTTATAAAACCCTTATATAAATAAATATTTTTAAATTTATTATAATTAAACGAATATATTTTTAATATTTTTATGATTTTGCATGATAAACATATTTATACTTATTTTATAATCTAATGAATTTAACTTTTTAATATATATGAAAAATCTTCTGGAACTTAATTAGTGAGAAAGAAAGAAGTATTTCAATTTATAATGAAATTGTAAGTTTTTTTTTTAAAGTGTTTATATTAAATAAGGATGATTGCGATGAGTTTGTTGGCTCTTTAATTAAAGAAGGGTTAGTCCTTTATGTTGCAAGGGGCTGAATTTTTTGTGTGCAAAGAAACAAATGAATCCATTAAGTTATTTTATTCTTATTTGAAAGTATAATTAATTTTTGAACGTGCAATTGAAAAGAAATAAATGTATTTATATAGTTTATCTAAGGATAACTTTTACTATATGTTATTTTATTAACTAGAATATTTTATACTTTCATTAGATTACAAATAAAAAATTACATTCTATCAAAGCTTTAAGACTTCATCACAAGTTTATTATTTCCTTCATATCCATTAGTTCTTAGTGAGAATGCTTTATAATCTTAATATTTTATAATTATTTTTATCTAATTTCAATAGATATTTTGTGATTACCTATGAGAAAACATAGGTTATAATATTTATGACTATGGTAAGGTGTATGAACAATCATAAAATGAGAGTCCAAAAGAGTTTAGACATTATTTCATAATATCTACGTAATAATATATCAAGTAGTCCAACTCATGTGACATATATAAACAAGATGCATTTGAAACATAAATTTTGTTTCTTGATGGTCAATAGTTAAAGACTAAGAACATAAGTCTTGTAAATCATGCTAAGAATCTAAATCATAGGCTAATTGTCCATTAGAAAAGAATGATCATACCCTTAAACATTAAACACATCATAACTATACATTCTACGCTAGAAAAAATAAATCTTCTTGATAAACATACAAATAAAATTATTTATAAATCAAAAAATTAAGCTAAAAATAATTAGGCAACTATATCAGCCATCATTGCAAGCACAACAACTTCTGCACCTATTTTAACTAGCTATAATATTTATGTTTCCTATACAAATATTTTCTACTTGATGAAAAAATTACCACATAAATATTTAGCTTGATTGATCCATTCATGAAATTCTAAAATTTTTCTCAATATGTAATTTGTAAATCTAACATTAGATTTTCCAATTAACATTACTAGATATATAGAATGAAGTTCATCCATTTCCTAAACCATTAACATGGAATATTTGGTTTAAAAAGAATTATCGGATCCTAATTATACTTCTTCTATACTTGGTGTTGTTTTCAAATAATCACTCCCATGGCCCAAGCCCACAACATGTAAATGAGAGCCATTGTGAAAGTTTATACAAAGAGTAATGGACAAGGAGAGACCAAAAGGAATATGCAGATACCTTTGGTAGTGAATAAATTACTACGAGTAGAAATAAAAATAACATGAGAGGTAGTATCATTGGGAGTAGAAATTACTGGATTGATATCTTTTACATTCTTTTTAATAAGATAATCTACAACCCAGGTGTTGTACGTGAGTTGGAGAGGAGAGGGCAATCCTCTAAGGAAGGTCCCAGGTTCGAATCCCCACCCTACCAAAAAGCTAAATTGGGTACCCAAAATCCAATTGATAATGTTGGTGCGAGCAGGGCTGGGTCCGAATTCTGAGTGATTTTGACGGTGTAGAACCCCCTATTCATGGTCTCTCAGACCAAGGCGGCCCCACAAGGTGTTTTTCGCTTTAAAAAAAAGAAGATAATCTACAAGGACAAAAAGAAAAATATCTTAGTGGCTATAGTAAAAGGAAGTAGCATCACTATCATTTTGTTTTTGAATACATAAGTGAATTCTCCCATGGTAATCAGATTCATGATTGCATATATCAAGTCGTTTAAATTATAGTCAAGGTAGTTTATTCCTTATTTTATAAACTATATATGTTTCTTTGTGAACTTTTTTGGGATGATCATTTTTACACTAGTTTCTAAATAATATGACCTATCCAGTAGTCCTAATAGATCATCTATAGTATTTCTAATTTTCTTGGTCAAAATGAAAGATGATGAAAAAGTCGATGATTATTGTGTTAGAGTAAAAGCAATTGTTGATAAAATGGTTACACTTGGCGAGGAAATCAAGCCTGAGATAATTATAACAAAAGTGTTGTGAACACTTCCACAGAGATGGAATCATATTGCTATAATTATAGAAGAATCCAAAGATCTTTCCACTTTAACATTCGATGCATTAATTGGATCGTTAATGTCACATGAATAGAGATTTCCAAAATCTCCTTTAACCAACTATGGAGGCAATGATAAGACCTTCACTTCCAATGAATCTAATGGAAGAGGACGTGGAAAAGGTCAAGGCAAAGGACAACAAGGAGGTAGAGGTAGAGGTAACTACAGATGAGGCAAACAAAATAGAGGAGGCAACCAGAACAGAGGAGGCAACTCCAACAGAGGAGGCAACTCATACAGAGGAGGCAATCAGAATAGAGGTGGAAATCAAAATCAAGGAGGAAATCCAGTGGAAAGTGGAAATCAAGGGCAAGTAATTGACAAGTCCAAAATAGCTTGTTTCAACTGTGATAAGCCAAGTCACTTTGCTCGCGACTGGTTGTCAAAATCTTCACAAGGCAGCAATATTCAATATAGAAATTATGGAGAAGAAGATGATACCTCTAATATTTTTCTTTCATATGGACAATTAGAACAGAATCTAAATGACACATGGATTTTGGATACTGGTTGCTCAAATCATATGAGTGGCAAAGAAAATTTATTTGCAACTCTAGATTCCACTTATAAATCCCAAATAAAATTAGGGGATGATAAAGCATTGGAAGTAGAGGGAATTGGAGCCATGGAGGTTCCAGCTAAAGAAGGACTAAAGAAAGTGAATGACATCTATTACACTGCAAAGCTCCAACACAATCTATTAATTTTTGAGCAAATGATGAAGAACAATTACAAACTTGTATTTGATGAAGGACAATGTATCATTTTTGATAAAAAAATTGTAATCGTGTCATCACATAGGTCCCCATGACCAAGAATCGGTTATTCCCTCTCAAATTTGGTGATCCAGGAGGAGCTCAACCTGAAAATGTAACTATAACAAATCCAAGTGTGCTTTGGCCCTTGCGATATGGTCACCTTAATTTTGCTAGCTTGAAACTTCTCACTTCTCAAGCTATGGTGATAGGACTTCCCAAAATCAATGAATAGAAGAAGGTTTTTGAAGGATGTGCTTTGGGAAAGCACTCAAGGTCAAATTTTTCAAAAGGACAAGTGTGAAGAGCCAACTATCCACTTTAGTTAGTGCATTCAGACATTTGTGATCCGGGACACCAAACAGACCAATGATTTTAAACCTATTGGCAAAACGCCAAGGGGTTAGTGGTTTGCTTGTAGGTGAAGAATGGGATGTTTACCTGAGATGATTGTTTGTGTGGGTTGTCTCTGGGGAGGTTTTTACTGCTTGGTCTTTATTAAAGTAAGTCAATGGATGACTCCTCCTCATGGGAAGACAAGGGCCACATGGCGCCTATGCCAACACATGGCATTTGTGCTTCCTCCCAAAGGAGGCCCCTTGGGTTATAAAGGTGGGACTTTTCTCACCCAAATAGACGGGAGGAGTATTCAAGCAAGAGTCTGTTGAAGACTCACTTGCATCCTTTGGTTACTTCCCACATCCACCAATCTCTTTTGCAAGGGAGGTTGTTGGGTGGCCTGGTCGACCTTACCCAAATCCAACGCATGGACACCGAACCTACCATTCGCACCCCCAAATCCTAAAAGGTTTTGGGCCCATCCCCGTGGATTGGATCCAAAACGGGGCCACGGTGGGAGGCCCACTTGGCCCCCCACCTCCCAAGTCCTATTTTTAGTTTTTGCTCATTTTAGATTATTTTTTAGATTTTTCGCTGGGTCCTTTCCTTCCTCGGGCTCCTGCGGCTCGGCTTTGACTTTTCCTGGGCCGCCCCCTGCTGCCTCTGTTCCCTCGGGCTTGGGGGGGGTGCGTATCATGGTGCCCTCTAGTTGCCGCTGTGCTGGGGGCGAGGCTTTGTTCTATTCCCGGGCTTCTGCGGCTCCACGGGTGTTTTGGTCACTGCTGGGTTCCATAGGTTGTTGGTTGGTTAGTAACCTGGCCTTGAGTCTTTGGGGGTGCTGGGCTTTCTGTTCGCGCTGAGGGGGTGTCTGTCCAATTAGGCGGCTTCGCTTGGCGTGCTTGGGGGGTGCCTTTGGTTTGGCTGACGGTCCCGGGTTGTTTGTGTGGTCCGAGGTAGGTTTGCTTTTAGTCGTGGGGTTGTGCTGTTTCTCTTGGGGCTTTGGTTAGTTGTTGGCTTGGCTTTGATCTGGCGGGCTCCGGGGTCGTGCACGGTTGGCGGTGTTGGTCGGGCGCTGCGGGTTACGTGGCTATTTCTAGTTTGTGGCGGTTTGGATTGGTTTGCGTCTGCAGGGTGTTTGTTGCCACGGTTTGTCGCGGGGGGGATTCTGTTGCGGGGGTGCAGTGGGCTGTGTGGTGGTCGCTGCGGTGTGTGGTGGGGAGGGGCGTTGGGGTTAGTTCGTCAGTCTGGAGGACTGGGAGAAGGCACTGGGTTGGATGGTTTGGCTTTCCTCCCGGACCTTGGGCTATGGTGGGTTCACCCTGCGTGGAGGGTATTCGACGGCGCGTTGAGATATTGCTCCTTGGTATTACATCCACCAATATCTTTTGCAAGGGAGGTTGTTGGGTGGCCTTTGGAAGCTCGAACCTTACCCAAATCCAACGCATGGACTCCCGAACCTACCACTCGCCGACCCCCCAATCCTAAAAGGTTTTGGGCCCATCCCCTGGTGGATTGGCTCCAAAATCGAGGGCCAACCGTGGGAGGCCCACTTGGGCACCCCCGCACCTCCCAAGTCCTATTTTTTAGTTTTTGAGCATTGTAGATTATTTTTTAGATTGCGTTCTCGTGTTACTAGGTCCGATTAGTCCATAATTGCAAATTTTGTAACTTTTGGTCAGTATTTTAGGATGTTTTGTATTGCTTTGTCATTTCGCTAACTTGCGGTGTCAAGGTCAAATTCCCCGAGGGTGGAGGCCAAATTGGGAAAATCCGACCATCTGGGTCATCCCAAAATGGCCCCAATTACATAACCCCCCTATTTTCAAGCATTTTGCAGGTCTCGGGATCCGACATTGGAGTAGAAGCAGGTCGATTTCCTCAACACAAGAATTCGTCCCACCCAGGGACGAATTGCAGTCAGAATTCATCCTGCCCCGGGACGAATTCTAGTTTAAGGTGGATTGGCCAGCTGCCTCAGTGGCAGTGGCCTTCTGGTAACTTTTCTTACCTTCTGTCAAGTTTTGAAGCAATTTGGATTCACCGTATTCCTTCTCGTTTTAGGCAAATATTTACATGCATATTTCGTTAGTTTTAGAGAGCAACGCTTTTCATTTGCAGCAGGTGCTACTGACGTCTTGGTCATTTCTTTGTTTGCAGGAGAAGCAGCAGAGGCGAAGAACACATCGATATCAGCGACGACATCATCTTGGCCCGCTCATTGCAATCGTGGGCACGCGGAAAGGGGAATCATTCAGTGATTGTAATCAAACTCTATTTGCGCTCCTAACCCCTGAAAAGGGAGGAGACGTCATTGTAACAGACATCCAAGGAAATTAATGAAAGGGCCATGTTTTCTATATTTGATTGTGTCTCTTCCAATGTGTTTCTTTTCCATTTCATGCAATTTACATTTCTAGGACTTAAGCGTACTTAATTTTGAATGCAATCGCTCTTGGTGTTTCCTTTGCCCGAAATCTCGTGCTTTCAGATCCAATGCAAACACATAGTCTTAGAAACAATTCTTATTTTCTCACTTTCATAGATGATTTCTCTAGAATGTGTTGTATTTATTTCTTA
Organism: Wollemia nobilis; assembly: GCA_028583015.1. Taxonomy (NCBI): domain Eukaryota; kingdom Viridiplantae; phylum Streptophyta; class Pinopsida; order Araucariales; family Araucariaceae; genus Wollemia; species Wollemia nobilis. Next base: position 110,469 of record JAQPPZ010016887.1, on the reverse strand, counting down.
TGATGCTTCATAGATTTCAAAAACAATGTATGGAATAAAAATGGAAATTATGTAAAATATCTTAGGACGGATCGAGGAGGTGAGTGGGATAAAAATACAATTCACCACTGCCTATACCCCACAACAGAACGGTGTGGCAGAAAGAAATAATGGCACCATAGTTGAGATGGCGAGAACAATGCTTTAGACTAAGAATATAACTAATATGCACTGGGCTGATGTTGTAAGAACTAGTGTATACATTATAAATAGAAGCCCAACTTCTAGTTTAGATGGTGTCACTCCGTATGAGGGGTGGTACAAAAAGAAACCAAATTTAAATCACTTCAATGTTTTTGGTTCTTTAGCATATGTGCACATTCCTGATGAGAAAAGGAAGAAGCTTGATCCCTAAATTCAAGCTTATATATTCATAGGGTATTGTGAGTCTACAAAAGCCTATAGACTCTACAACCCCAAGACTCATTAAATTTTACTCTCCAGGGATATAATTTTTGATGAAGGGGGAGAATGGGGTCATCAAATAATGTTTGTTGGTGATGAGTCCCAAAATGTAAGTTCTTCACAAGTACAATAGGTATCTCCCAAGAAAAAAAAATGCACACCACCCCCTACAAGCCCATACAGGAGTACTACATCAAGTACTTCAACCGCCACTCCAAGTCCTTCTCCACAGATATCAGTAAGTTCTTCACCGATGGACATTGATAGAGACTCTCCATCAAGAGGTAAAATAACATTACAACATCATCCATATTTTCAAATGTTGGATCAGAATTTCCAGAGAAGATTCACTAGAAGCCAAGCTAGTGAAATGAATATAGTTTTGCAGCAACTTGAAAATTTGCAATTGTATGGGGATGATGACTCCTATGATCCTAGGGGATATCTAGTCAATTATGCTTTATTGGCTAATGCTCAGCTAGAACCAGCTAGCTATAAGAAGTCTTGTACTCAAAATGTATGGCAAAAAACCATGAAAGAGGAAATAACCTCTATAAAAAATAATGATACATGGAAGCTAGAAAAACTACCCAAAGGAAAAAATGTGTTGGATGTAAATGGGTCTACAAGACCAAATACAATGTTGATGGAATCATTGAGAGGCATAAGGCGAGACTAGTAGCAAAAGGTTTTACTCAAAAATTTGGCATTGACTATGAGAAAACCTTTGCTCCAGTTGCACGACAAAAGACAATAAGATTTGTTCTTTCCTTAGCAACCCATAAAGGCTAGAATGTTCAACACATGGACGTGAAAAGTGCTTTTCTAAATTAATACTTGATAGAGGAGGTTTATGTTCAACAACCTCAAGGATTTCAATAACAGAGAAAGAAGAACCTTGTTTATAAATTGAAAAAAGCACTTTATGGCCTCAAGCAAGCACCAAGAGCTTGGTACTCATGCATTGATGGCTTTTTCAGCCAGTATGGATTTACAAGAAGTAAAAGTGAACCAAATTTGTACTACCTAAAGCATAGAGTAGACATTCTCATAGTTTCTTTGTATGTGGATGATCTAATATTTATGGGTAGTAACACTAAAATGAATATGGAGTTCAAAAACTCCATGATGAAACAATTTGAGATGAAAGATCTTGGTCTAATGTGGTACTTTCTGGGCATGGAAGTGCATAAATAAAATAAAGGTATCTTCATATGTCAACACAAGTTTGCTCGAGACATGATCAAGAAATTTGCCATGGAGCAGTGCAAATGAGTTGCAACTCCAACTGGACATGGGATCCAATTGAGCAAGGACAATGGAGCATCAAAGGTTGACATGACCACTTAAAAAATCATGGTTGGGAGTTTTATGTTTCTCACCAACACAAGGCCCGATATTCAATATGTTGTTTCTCTAGTTTCAAGGTTTATGACAATTCCATCTGAGCTGCATCTACAAGCAACTAAAAGAATTTTAAGATATGTAAAACGTACATTGGATATTGGAATCCATTACCAAAAATGTAATTTTGTTAAATTAGTTGGTTTCAATGACAGTGATTGGGGCAGCGATATAGATGATAGGAAATCTACATCAGGAAATTATTTTAGTCTAGGATCAGGACCAATTACATGGAGTTCCAAGAAATAAATTGTTGTAGCATTGTCATCTACTGAGGCTGAGTATATAGCCATCACACATGCTAGTACTCAAGCCCTATGGTTGAGAAAAGTCCTTGAAGAGATTGGAGAAAGTCAAAGTGGTCCAACTCGACTGTATTGTGATAATATAAGTGTCATTCATTTGGCATACAATCCAATCCACCATAGCAGATCAAAGCATTTAAATATGAAGTATCACTTCATTCAAGACATGGTGGAACAACAGATAGTTGAGCTTCAATATTGTAATACTTTGGATAACATTGCGAATATCTTCACCAAATATATATCTAAAGCTCAATATATAAAGCTGAGAGATTGTATAGTCAGTCCTCTCAAATTTAAGGGGGATAATGTTGAAAGTTAAAGCGGTAAAAGGTAAAAAAAAAAAATTGACAACGGTGAGCTTTGGACCTTACCCTTTTACCTCCTTGGACGACAACTGACTGGGTAGATTGGATGGCTTGAATGATAGTTGATTGGGTAGATTGGATGGTATGGATAGCAAGGAGTTTGACTCCTATTTCCTTTCCTCCTTTCCTCCCTATTTTTATTCTTCCCTATCTATTCCCTAAGTTTTCTAAGGCATTTAATTCTCCTATTATTTAAGCATTGTAAAAACTGCATTTTGTAGAATGAATAATACTTTAGATTTTGCTATTGCTCCACCTAACTACAATGCCACATTAATTCCAAATTTTGATTTTATTTCATCGTCAAATTCTTAAGTTGGATTTTTCTTCTATGTTTGCAGGTGATCGAAATAGGGGATAAAAAGGGAAGTTGAAAAATGAAGAAAGGAAGCCGAACTATTGAGAAAAATCATATTCACTAAACCTATACTGAAACCTGACAAGTCGGTGCATGACATATCATACGGAATGTGGTGATTCAACTACCCCAAATCTTCCTAGAGATGATTCTCTCAGTTGAAGATAGCCTGTGATAGCCCAATTTTTGTTATAGTACATTCACATAAATTAGTGGTACAAAGGATGCCAAATGTTTGCATATGAATCAAGCGTTCAAAACATGATTTTTAGAATCCAAACTATAAGAGAGGCCTTTCAAATAATAATGGATCATCGAGCATCAATCACTTTTACCTTACATTTTGATGCAAAATTGATATGGCCATAAATTGTCAAGCCAAATATTTGGTTTAATGAATTTCCTTATCAATGGCATGAAAAGACTATCTAATAATATTGCATATCCTAATCATGCCATCACTATGATTGCCAATATACCACCAAGGTAAACAATTGAGTTGGTTAGAGAGCCAAATACTAAGTTTAAAAGTTGTTGAAGTAATGCATCTTCAACTTGTAAATAGGTATCATACCACATCCATTGTATATTTTCATTTAACTTGTATCATGAATATGATGCAATAATACATGATATCAAAACACTTAGTTCCACTAGAACATTTCTTTGTAAAATCAAAGAAAGAAAAATATAAATAATACAAACTATACATAGAAGAATGTCCCAAATTGTAGATAAGTAATATATCTTTTCATCCAACATCAAGAGGAATGTAAGGTATCTCTTTGGAGTTACCAAAAAAATTACACTTGAAAAGGACTCCCCAATCATCTACATAAGGATCTAGGCCATTTCATAGATTGGAGAAATACTTTACAGCTTATCTTCCAAAAACTAGGACTACATTGATTTTGAGACCAAAGAGAGGGTAGAATTACTTTGCCTTATCTGCTATTGTAATTAGTAATAAAAAATACAGAAAACACATATTATAAAATCTTACTATCATGTAGTTGATTTTTTTTTCTTGTTGAAATATTTATGACAAAATTGTTTTTTCTTGTTGTTCTTTTTGATATCTTATTTTCTCTTTTAGCCCAAATAGTGAAGCTAATTAATTTGCTACTTGCTTATGTCCTTGTGTTAGGATCTCATCCTAACCCTTAATGTAATAACTTCCTTGATGTAATAATTCCTAGTGAACGTGGGTAGTACCCATGATTAATATTTTGTAATGTTCTAAGTTTTAGCTTAGGTAGTGCCTATGACAAATGGCACCCTTTTTTATGTAACACATGGTAGATAGGTGGCATTGTGCATGTAATTCGGGTGGCATTGTGCATGTAATTCGAGTGGCATTGTGCATGTAATTCGGGTGGCATTGTGCATGTAATTCGGGTGGCATTATGCATGTAATCCAGGTGGCATTTTGCATGTAAGCCAACCTTGGAAGGAAACTCCTTAAATACCCGAAAGGGCACCAATGTAACGATCTTTGGCAAAATTAATGAAGTATTGAAGGAGGTTGCCCCCTCGAAGAGGCCTGCAATTCAGTTCTATTGTGAGATTGTTCTTTATGCAAATTTCTATTATATTAATGTGATGTTTATGTGAGTTATTTCCAAGCAATTGTGTGAGAGTGTGTTATTTGAGTTTATTTTATAGCAGGATCTTAACAAGTGGTATCAGAGCGCTTTCCAGGGCCAAGTTCTGCTGCAACTGCAACGATTCTTGCCATCCAAATCCGCCTGTTAGGTATAAATTCCGTGTGTTTTTTCCATTCTGTTTTTCCTTATTAAAAAAAAAAATCCAAAAAAAATACAGTGTTTTTTTTTTCCAGACAAAAAACAAAAAATGTATATTATTAGTTGAGTAGGTAGAAACCCTGTACCGGGGGTTTTAAAATATCACGAAGGATCTGTTGTTATTGGCTAAGCTAGATAGCGCATAAAGCATCTAGTGAAGTGAGGGGCGATCAGGCTCCAATACCCAGGCCTCAGACAGAACTCGTGCACGGACTTGAGCTCCCACGTATCTTCGGGTATATCGGGAGACCATCTAGGATTAAACAAACTTTTAGCCATTAGGAAGCTCTTTGGCCTTGTATTACTCATAGTCTACGAGACACAACATCTTGGACGATTACCCTCCCGTATTGTCAGAGAGGCAGGTAGTGTGCTCAAGGGTATGTGTGGAATCCTCCTTGAGTAGTGGCCTGAAATATTGGTCCGAGCACTATTGTTCATCACTGTCGGTATATTAGATGGCCTATGGGTGGTACATACTCCTATACTTAGCATTCCCTGGTTTTGTTAAAACTGCAACCTGTAAAAAATGCAAAAACAAAAATCAAAATAAGAATCCAAACACCCCCGTTCGTAAGCCTGCATTTCAAAAGTGAGCATATGAGAAAGGAGTCCTCTACCAAAAAAATAACAAAAGGGACATGCATTTGGGATAAGCCATGAGGGTGACACTTAAGTTGAAATTCTGGAGAGTAATGATCAAATTTACAGATGGCGAGTCATAGTCGAGTCGGAGAGGTCAGACACGATCGAGGCGAGAATTCACAGTCTTGAGTCGAAACGAAACTGTCATATCAGTCACCTACAAAATATAGAGAATATTGAGTGTGAAACACGACCAGTTTTAGATAGTGCTCCAGTACCCAACTTTTGCTCAGTAGCTCAGAATCAGAATCTGTAAACACCATTAGACTCAGCAAAACAGGAGATAAAAAAAAAAAAAAAAGAGTCTGGGGTGCCAAAAAGTAGTGTTAAGAGATATATCTCATTGTGACCACCTCATCCTGCTGATCATTTTGATATATAGCACCCAAGCACTTTTTTGGGCACTTACTAAAAATAGTAAGTCAAAAAAATTCAATTCTATTTTTAGTAACTGGTCACAAAAGGTCAAAAAATGGCCCAGGGTACTCGTGGACACCAGAAAGAACTAGAACACTTGGATTCCCTAACAAAAGCCATTGAGAACTTGAACTCGGCTTTTCACTCCATAAGGGAAGAAGTCCAAGGTCTTCGCTTAGAGCATGAGGCCACTAGCAATCGCTTAGAAGAAGCATTGATCGAAGTGGACAACAAACTGAGAAGAGAACCACCCAAATCAGAATACCAAGCTGAGATTTCTACCAGGAATCGTGACCATGATACACCCTTCAGAATGCCTAAGTTGGACTTTCCCAAATTTAGTGGGAAGGATGTTGATGGGTGGCTATGTCGGGTTGACCAATTCTTTAGACTTCATAATGTAGCAGTATTTCATCGAGTCCAGATGGCTTCCTTTAACTTGGAATCTGAGGCTCTACACTGGTTTCAATGGTTGCGTCTTACCTAACCAAATCTCTCTTCGGAGGATTTTGAATCCCAAATACTTACTCGATTTGGTCCTAGTGAGTTTGAGGACTTCACAGGAGCCTTATCCAAACTACAACAAACAGGGTCAGTTCGAGAGTACCAAGCTCAGTTTGAAAAATTGGCCAATCGAACAAGAGGATTGAGTGAAGGGTTCTTCCAGAGTTGTTATATCAGTGGGTTGAAGATGGAACTCCAAGCAGAATTCAAAATGTTGAAACCACGAACTATGATGGAAGCTATCAGTTTGGCCCGTCTGGCCGAATCTAAACTCTCTGCCCAAAGACGCCCATCAAAGTTTTCTCAAGATAGACCTTCATTTCCACCGAGAGCCCAACACCCAGATGATAATAAACCTGCTGCACCCAAGCGCCTCACCACCGAAGAGATGGATGCACGTCGTGCCAAAGGATTATGGTACAATTGTGATGAAAAGTTTTTCAAGGGGCATAAGTGTGCACACAAAAAATTGTTCTTGATAGATGTTGGAGAACCTGATACCGTTGATGAGAGTGATGAGGATGAGGACCCTCCAGAAACACCTCCCCCACAAGAAGAAGGGAAACAGGAACCTGAGACATCAATTACAATCCATGCCCTTGCAGGCATTACTACTCCTCAAACCATGAAGGTTACAGGATGTTTCAAGGGCCAACGTCTTTCCATCCTTTTGGATTCGGGAAGCACGCACAACTTCATTGACCCTAGAGTTGCTCAACGGGAAAATTGCTATATCCATAATTGTAATTCCTTTGAGGTCATGGTAGCCAATGGGGGAACCTTATCTTGTAAAGGAAAGTGTCACAATGTTAAAATCAAGATAGGGGATTATGAACTCAAGCAGGACATGTTTTCCCTCCATTTGGGTGGATGTGATATTGTTTTGGGATGCCAATGGTTGAGTACGTTGGGCACTATTAGTTGGAACTTTGCTAAACTTTGGATGCAGTTCTTCCAAAACGGACAAACACACATCATCAAGGGCTCCCCGATAGGAACACCTCAAATTATCAGTTCAAACGGCATGGAGAAATTGCTAAAGAAATCATCACGTGGGGTCATTGCACAACTATTCTCCATCCAGCCATCCACATCTCCAATGGGTGAAATCCCACAAGACATGCAACAGATTCTCCACAAACATGAGGCCATATTTTCAGAACCCATCACACGACCACTGCATCGCTCTCACGACCATGCCATTCCATTATTGTCGGATAGTACACCTCCCAATATCAGACCACCTTATGAGCGACTCAAGCGCACCTTATTTTGGAAAGGTAGGAAACAGGACATTCGCTCTTTTGTGGCAGACTGTGACACAGGTCAAAGGATGAAAAGATAAACAGTGCACTCTTCGAGCACTCTTCCACCCTTGCCGATACCAGATCAGGTGTGGACTGACATCTCTATGGATTTCATGGAAGGGTTACCTAAATCTGGAGACAAGTCTGTTATTTTTGTGGTAGTGGATCGCCTTTCAAAGTATGCTCACTTTTGTGCCCTAGCCCATCCTTACACGACATTCACTATTGCCCAAATTTTCCTTGACTCCATATTTAGCCTTCATGGCATGCCAACCTCCATTGTATCTGATCATGATCCCAGCCTTACTAGCAATTTTTGGCAAGAGTTGTTTAAGTTGCAGGGGACTCAGCTCACAATGAGTTTAGCATACCATCCGCAAACGGATGGTCAAACAGAGGTTGTTAATAACTACTTGGAAGCCTACCTTCGCTACTTGCCTCCGATCATCCTACTCATTGGGCAAAATGGCTTTCTTTGGCCGAATGGTGGTACAACACTTCCTATCATACCGCCACCAGAGGCTGAGTACGGGCACCCTCCACTCATGCCTCCCTCCTACATTTCGGGTAGCTCCAAGGTACAGGTTCCATCAACACTTCCCGAATTGGATGAAGAAGGCTCCATCTTACTTGCACCAAAGCAGCTGATGTATCGTCGAACTCGCAACCGTACCATCACAGAGGTCCTGGTTCAGTGGCGTGGACTTCAACTTGAGGATGCTACATGGGAGTCCCTCCATCAACTCCAGACAGCAGTTTCCTTCATTTTTAGCTTTGAGGACAAAGCTTCTTCAAGGAGAAGGGCATGTTAGGATCTCATCCTAACCCTTAATGTAATAACTTCCTTGATGTAATAATTCCTAGTGAACGTGGGTAGTACCCATGATTAATATTTTGTAATGTTCTAAGTTTTAGCTTAGGTAGTGCCTATGACAAATGGCACCCTTTTTTATGTAACACATGGTAGATAGGTGGCATTGTGCATGTAATTCGGGTGGCATTGTGCATGTAATTCGAGTGGCATTGTGCATGTAATTCGGGTGGCATTGTGCATGTAATTCAAAGTGGCACTATGCATGTAATTCGGGTGGCATTATGCATGTAATCCAGGTGGCATTTTGCATGTAAGCCAACCTTGGAAGGAAACTCCTTAAATACCCGAAAGGGCACCAATGTAACGATCTTTGGCAAAATTAATGAAGTATTGAAGGAGGTTGCCCCCTCGAAGAGGCCTACGATTTAGTTCTATTGTGAGATTGTTCTTTATGCAAATTTCTGTTATATTAATGTGATGTTTATGTGAGTTATTTCCAAGCAATTGTGTGAGAGTGTGTTATTTGAGTTTATTTTATAGCAGGATCTTAACACCTTGCTATTTTTTCACACGTATGTTGTGAATTGGTGGGAATAGAACCAATAATAACAAGGAAAAAAATAAAATATGGTTGATGTATAAATGCCTATTTAGTAAATTCTTAAAGGAGGATTGAGACCACAATACCACTCCAAAGCACAACCATGGCATATAGAAGATATAAAGACCATTTAAAAAAATTATTACAAGACCAAGAAAATTAGAAATACTATAGATGATCTATTAGGACTATTGGATAGGTCATATTATTTGGCAAATAGTGTAAAACTGATCATCCCAAAAAAGTTCACAAAGAAACATATATAGTTTATAAAAGAAGGAAAAATATACCTTGACTATAATTTAAACGACTTGATATATGCAATCATGAATCTGATTACCATGGGAGAATTCACTTATGTATTCAAAAACAAAATGATAGTGATGCTACTTCCTTTTACTATAACCACTAAGATATTTTTCTTTTTGTCCTTGTAGATTATCTTATTGAAAATAATGCAAAAGATATCAATCCAGTAATTTATACTCCCAATGATGCTACCTCTCATGTTATTTTTATTTCTACTCGTAGCAATTTATTCACTACCAAAGGTATCTACATATTCCTTTTGGTCTCTCCTTGTCCATTGCTCTTTGTATAAACTTTCACAATAGCTCCCATTGACATGTTGTGGGCTTAGGCCATGGGAGTGATTCTTTGAAAACAACACCAAGTATAGAAGAAGTATAATTAGGATTCGATAATTCTCTTTAAACTAAAAAATTCCATGTTAATGGTTTAGGAAATGGATGAACTTCATTCTATATATCTAGTAATGTTAATTGGAAAATCTAATGTTAGATTTACAAATTACATATTGAGAAATTTTTTAGGATTTCATGAATGGATAAATCAAGCTAAATATTTATGTGGTAATTTTTTCATCAAGTAGAAAATATTTGTATAGGAAACATAAATATTATAGCTAGTTAAAATAGGTGCAAAATTTGGTGTGCTTGCAATGATGGCTGATATAGTTGCCTAATTATTTTTAGCTTAATTTTTTTATTTATGAATAATTTTATTTGTATGTTTATCAAGAATATTTATTTTTTCTAGCGTAGAATGTATAGTTATGATGTGTTTAATGTTTAAGGGCATGATCATTCTTTTCTAATGCACAATTAGCCTATGATTTAGAATCTTAGCATGATTTACAAGACTTATGTTCTTAGTCTTTAACTATTGAACATCAAGAAACAAAATTTATGTTTCAAATGCATCTTGTCTATATATGTCACATGAGTTGGACTACTTGATATATTATTACGTGGATATTATGAAATAATTTCTAAACTCTTTTGAACTCTCATTTTATGATTGTTCATACACCTTACCATAGTCATAAATATTATAACCTATGTTTTTTCATAGGTTATCACAAAATATCTATTGAAATTAGATAAAAATAATTATAAAATATTAAGATTATAAAGCATTCTCACTAAGAACTAATAGATATGAAGGAAATAATAAACTTATGATAGTGCATGAAGTCTTAAAGCTTTGATAGAATGTAATCTTTTATTTATAATCTAATGAAAGTATAAAATATTCTAGTTAATAAAATAACATATAGTAAAAGTTATCCTTAGATAAACTATATAGATACATTTATTTCTTTTGAATTGCACATTCAAAAATTAATTATACTTTCAAATAAGAATAAATTAACTTAATGGATTCATTTGTTTCTTGCACACAAAAATTTCAGCCCCTTGAAACATAAAGGACCAACCCTTCTTTAATTAAAAAGCCAACAAACTCATCACAATCATCCTTATTTAATATAAACACTTCAAAAAAAAAAAACCTTACAATTTCATTATAAATTGAAATACTTCTTTCTTTCTCACTAATTATGTTCTAGAAGATTTTTCATATATATTAAAAAGTTAAATTCATTAAATTATAAAATAAGTATAAATATGTTTATCATGCAAAATCATAAAAACATTAAAAATATATTCGTTTAATTATAATAAATTTAAAAATATTTATTTATATTAAGTTATAAAGTTATAAAAGGGATAAAGTTAATGCTCAGTCAACTGTCGTCCAAGGAGGTAAAAGGGATAAGATCCAAAGCTTACAGTTGAAACAAATTTTTACACCTTTTTACTCTTTTTTACTCCTTTTACTAGTTTTATTTCCAAAATTCTCCCCCTTAAAGTTGAGAGGACTAACTATATAGTCTCTCAGCTTTATATATTGAGCTTTAGCTATACCTTTGGTGAAGATGTCTGCAATATTATCCAAAGTGTTACAATATTGAAGCTCAACTATCTACCGTTCCACCATATCTCGAATGAAGTGATACTTCATATCGAAATGCTTTGATCTACTATGGTGGACTGGATTGTATGCCAACTGAATGGCACTTATGTTATCACAATAAAGTCGAGACCACTCTGACTTTCTCAAATCTCTTCAAGAACTTTTCTTAACCATAGGGCCATTGATAATGAAATTCATTAAACCAAATATTCGACTTGACAAGTTATGGCCATATCAATTTTGCATCAAAATGTAAGGTAAAAGTGATTGATGCTCGATGATCCATTATTATTTGAAAGGCCTCTCTCAGAGTTTGGATTCTAAAAATTTATCCTTTCTTGATTTTTCAACTTCCCTATTTATCCCTTGTTTCGATCACCTGCAAACACAGAATAAAAATCCAACTTAAGACTTTGACGATGAAATAAAATCAAAATTTGGCATTAATACTATTAATATTGATGTTTTTATATTTATTGAATATCTGCCTAAGGTTTAACATTAGCCTTTTATTTTAATTTTTAAATTTAGTTATTTTCTAATGTTTTGGCTTTTAATTTTAATTATTAGATTTTAGGGCTTCTAATGTTAAATCCGGATGATTAAAAGGCTTCTTCATTTAATATAAAATCATGCTAAAATCATTTCTATAGTTCAGACTTAAAAAAAAAATACCTTTTAAAATCTATCGACAATGCATAATCTTTATTGCTCATGTAAAGCCCTTGTCCTTGATTGGGAGCACGATATCTTTGTTCTATGGATGACAAAATTTGAGCCATTAAATTCATATCGCTCATGGAAAGCCCTTGTCATTGATTGGAAGAGTGATAGCTTTGTTCGATAGGCGATGGATTCTCATTAGTATTAAAGTCATGCCAAAATTATTAGTAAAGATACCCTTGTCGATGATGAAAATCATTGTCAAAGATACAATCAGCGATGGCTCTCTTCGATTAGCAATACAATCTTATTGGATGTCGATAATGCAAGACTTTTGATGTTGATACATTAACGATGTAATTTTATTGGAGCAAGAACATGAGCCATAAGATATTATTGGCCAGATTATTTATTATTTTGCTCAAGACTTTAATAATAATATCTTCATGATGTCATGTTAATTAAAATACCCTAAGTATTTAGACTGATTAAATCATTTTCTACAACTTTATTTAAAGTTCTCAATATTAGGGTTATTTAATTATTACATCCGCTCATAAAAACCCTTGTCATTGAAGGATTATGTTTGTCGTTGTTGTAATTGTCATGGGATTTTCGAAGAGCGATGAAGACTGCCAAAAATACTCTGTTTTTGATGTGAGACCATTGTCACTGATTGCATTGCCGATGGGCTTTCCCAAAGTGCGTTGAAGGCTACCAAAAACCCTTGTCATTGATGTAAAACTAATATCGTTTATGGGATCGGTGCTTTCTCGAAGAGTGATTTTTAATTTTTCATCAAGCCAATACTTTATGTAATCGCTTATTGAACTCTTCTTTTCTAATTGTAAGAGCGATGGCTTTGGTCTATCAATGACAAGCTTTTGTGAGATCTGAGTCTGCAGACTTTGGCACCAAATTAAAAATGGATTATTTTGCACAAAAAAAATGAGAGGTTATTATATATATAATATTAATTTCTATACTCATCCAAGGACTGATTTTAGGCTTGTTTAATGGAGACCAAATCTGACCCGGAGCTCTTAATCACCCCAAAGTGCCAAAAATAGGAAAAACTTGAAAGTGCTCAAAATTTTACAAAACATTTTAGGTATATAAATGGGCCAAATGGGTACTTAAATCCGTTGACCTCATCCGCTACAATAGAATATGCCTAACTGCGCATGCAATGACGTACGCATGGATCTACCCATTCAAATGTATTTCCCCTTCTATTCCTCGTAATTCTACACCTCACAAGCCGCCTAACAAGTTTGACTCGATAGAAGGTTCTCCAAATCAATGCTAAGATTTATTACTAAAGAGTAACAGCTCTTCTCTGAAAACGAACCATTATAAGTAGCCAGGGGGATCCTCTTCTCCTGACCATTATAAGTAAATTGAAATGAAATTTATCAATTCTTTAAATGAGGAATTGATATACAACCTATTATTTCTTAAAAAAAACTATAAAAATGTGAACAGGATTGAAAGGTTTTGTATGTATTTCTGGATTTATTCTCGTATAAAGCAGAGATTATTTAATTAAATTTGTCCCTTTATTCTGGATTTATTCTTATTTAATTAAATTTGTATGTATTTCTGGCTCTATTCTGGATATTCCGATCGAATTCGATATTATTTAATTAAAATTGTCCCTTTAAAACCCCTTCCCAATCCCCGTCCAACTCTTTATAACTCCGTTATTTTCTCAATCCTTTCGGCCTCGTCCCTTATTTTTTCCCTCATAATCCTTTCGGCCTCCTCTTTCATTTTTTATCCTCCAAATGGCGGCATGGAGGCTATTGATGGCCTTGGCGGCCATGGTGGCCTTGATTGGAGCTGACGTGGAGGCGCGGTTGGCCTTGACTGATGACGACTGGGAATGGCTTGATGCACTTGGGCTCAAGCAGGTGGCTCGACTGGAGCCTGTGGTTTCGGATCAGGCCTATCTGACGACCCTGATCAAGCTTTGGGATCCGTGGACCAATACTTTCCATCTCCCGACAGGGGGAGATGACTGTGACTCTTGAGGACGTCTATCGGTTGCTTCGGATTCCGATAGATGGTCTGCCTATTGGGACATCTCCATTTGATCGACGGATCGCTATACTCACGAGATGTTTTGGGCATGGGGGGGAGCTGGGTGTAGCAGACCCAGTGGAGACAGCCGAGGCGGATTGCTAGGCTGGCGGGATTTTGGTTGGCTGGTGGAAGGAGAGGGGGGTGTTAGGAGTGAGGCACGCATTCTTGATGGGCCTCATTTCTAATATTCTTCTCCCTAATTCGTCAGGCGCGAGGTTCCCGTGGAACCTGCTGGATTTGGTGTGGCAGTTTGTAGAGTGCCCAATAGAGGCACCGTTGATCCTGAGATGGGGACAGACTTTGTTGGCGCAGCTTTACGGGGAGCTGTACGGGGTCCGCTGTCGACAGCAGAAGGGTGTCAGTTGCAGTTTTCTATTGCAGTGCTGGGGTTGGCAGCACATAGTTGTTGAGAGGCCTATCGGGTTACCGTGGACGACTCGGGCGGCGATGGAGGATGAGGATATTGGTTATGTAGCTTTGTGGCGAAGGTCTACGGAGCAGGGGCAGAGTCGGCGATGGGCAGGTGCAGTTGAGCATTACATTGATGCCTTTTCATGGCTCACTCCAGGGGAGGTGTTTTGGCGTCCCTATCGGGACTGTCCACGCTGGCCTGAGGTTGGAGAGTGGCTCCGACGGGTACGGAGGGAGCGATGGTTGACTAGGCGGCACGGGACGGAGCATGAGTTCTTTCTGTACCATCGGGTTACACGACAGTTTGGGGTGCACCAGGGGTTGCCTGGTGAACCCGTAGGCTATCGACGTCGGGGAGATGAGAGGGATCTGGAGCCACCGGTCCTCGTGCCATTGGGCGAGGAATCGGATGCGGTGATTGAGGTGTTGGATGTGGATGACGTCGGTACTACCACTGAGTATGACTCATGGTGGGTATTACGGCGCTGGAGAGAAGATGGTCCACTGGGAGGTGCGGAGGCGGCAGTGGAGGATGCTGAGGCGGCAGGGGGTGATTGGGGAGGGCCGTTGGATGATGCAGACATGGTGGATGCGGGAGATGAGGATGTGGACTTGGGCATTCCGAAGAAGTCGAACATGCAGGATGTGGAGGAGCAGTTGGAGCCTGAGCAGGCTACTATCCCCGTGAGTCCTATGCATCCGACAGATACGGAGGCGGTGGGGTCGGATGTAGGCGATGAGGTTGCATGACTTACGGAGCTACTGTGGATGCGGGATCTGGAGAGGGATCTTCTACGGGCTCAGTTGGCAGAGCGGGATAGGGTTTTGGCGCAGCGCGATGATGCATTGTCTATCTATCATCGGCGGGAGGCATAGTGGTGTCTGTATCGGATAGACTTGGAGAGGGAGGTCATCCACCTTGGCGGGTGGCTCCCTGAGCCTTCGATCAGCAGATCTTCTCGACGGACGAGGGATAATCTGATTGAGCAGTCAGCATCATCTCGTTGTAGGCGGTTAGATGAGGGGGGTGGTAGTAGGCATGATGCGGGGGCTAGCAGTAGCCGCCCTGCAGGGTCCCGTAGGACCCACACCACGGGGGGTAGTTCCCGTCGCACCGATCCTGCGTGATCATGGTGGCCGACGCCTTAGGTTGGGTTTTGGATATGATTGCGGGGTCCGAGGACCGGTTTTGTAGCCTGCGGGCATTTTTTTTGACGATATATATATATATATATATATATATATATATATATATATATATATATATATATATATACCGATTTTATTTTTGGATTTGTACATGTGATGATGTGATTGATTTTTGTTATGCATGTTTATTTATTTTGATGAATGCGACTGTTATGACGAATTGAAATGTTTTAGATGTCTATGTGATATGCAAATTGAAATGGATGAATGATATTTTTATTTATCTGGTTTTTCTTTGTTGTTTTTGTATTTCCGATGGTATTATAAGGATGATAAGTAGCGCAGATGGTTTTGGGATGAATGTAAGATTATCTGAGATTCAGACAGTTTTAACTCACTATCCATGACTGTACTTTATCTTACAGGACTTTTGAACAAGGTATGAATCGGACCTATTTTTGACCGAGTTATTTAACATCCCTATGTGTGCAATTGAGTTCATTTAGTGGTATTTGTTAGGATACCGCCAGTGCCAGGTGGGCTTTCAACCGAACCTGTACTGAGGATCACCTAATTAGCTCCATGAATTCCTTTGTTGTATGTACTAAGATTAATCTGCGTTGTAATCCAAGATGCCATAAGCTAGCTCATCCACATGCAAACATTGATCTGTACGGAAGTTAATGTGACAGATATATCGTCATGCGGGAGGTTTACTTCTGTTATCGAGTTGGTATTGAAGCTTGCCTTATGACCTACAGAATGCTGAGAGTTCCAGGGATTCAAGGTCAACTCCCTTCTTTTTTTTTCAATTGTATTGGGATACTTGCTCATTGTAGTGATGAGATCATTGTTTATTTTGATTTTTTTTTTTCTTTTGAGCAAGGGATTGGGGATATTGAGTGACGAAAATCACTGTTGTTTGTGCCTTTTGATGTGTGCACTGTAGTTTGTCAAATTTTTGAGTTTTGACATTTTGCAAATTTTTGTGTTTTGCAACTATTTAGAACTTTAGGGATTCTTAGGGAATTAGGTAGGGAGGAAGCTTGTCCTTTTGCCAACTCTCAGCATTCTAGGGGTCATTCGCACAGGGGGATGAGCAAGATAACCATTTCGCTTGTGGTGACTTAGATTATTTTGCAGGTTTCGTCTTTCGTTCACACAATTTTGGGAATTTTAATGTTTGATTTGTGTTGGGATGTTACGTAACAAGGTGTATTTCAAGTATGACTCTACCTTTGTAAAATCCGTTCGACTTGGTACACTACATGGCTAAAGAGGAAAATGATGACTGAATTATTGAAACTCTTAGTACATTCCCAGACCACTGACTGTAGTGTTGTAAAATTTATGCATGGTGTTTTTGTTGATTTTGATGACTTCGAGTATGCCTAGAATTGAGATGCAAATCTTTGTTGTTTTTGATGATTTTTGTTGTTTTGTTTTTGTTGAATTTCTTGATTGTTTGACCAAGAGATTGCGATAATCCTTGGAGCTTTTTGGGTTGACCAAGAGATTGCGATAATCCTTGGAGCTTTTTGGTGACCAAGAGATTGCGATAATCCTTGGAGCTTTTTAGGTGACCAAGAGATTGCGATAATCCTTGGAGCTTTTTAGGTGACCAAGAGATTGCGATAATCCTTGGAGTTTTTTTGGGTGACCAAGAGATTGCGATAATCCTTGGAGCTTTTTTTTTTTTTTTTGGTTGACCAAGAGATTGCGATAATCCTTGGAGCTTTTTGGGTTGACCAAGAGATTGCGATAATCCTTGGAGCTTTTTGGTGACCAAGAGATTGCGATAATCCTTGGAGCTTTTTGGTGACCAAGAGATTGCGATAATCCTTGGAGCTTTTTGGATTGACCAAGAGATTGCGATAATCCTTGGAGATTTTTGGGTGACCAAGAGATTGCGATAATCCTTGGAGCTTTTTGTTTGTTTGTTGTTTTTTTTTTTTTTTTTTGGTACATGGCTTTCTTAGATATGAAATGGTCGCAAATGACTGATATTCAAGGGTTCTGTTTCCTTGATACCGTCAAGAGAAGCTAGCTCGTACGTTCCTCGGTCCTATTTTGCTATCAATGACATAAGGACCTAACCAATTTGCCGTGAATTTTTCCCTCATATGGGACTGCAAATTAGAGTTTTGTTGGTTTTCCTTCAGAACCAGATCACCAACCCGAAAGTCTCTTAGGTGAACTTTCATGTTGTAAGCTCTCTTAAGCCGCTCTTGATAGATACGTAAGTGCTCAAGAGCATTAACGTGTCTTTCATCAAGCAACGTAAGCTGGTCTAACCGGGCCTACCGTGCAGTGTCATCATCGATGAATTCTTGCATTGATATGCGGAGGGAAGGAATTTCCAACTTGAGAGGCATTACTACCTCTGAGCCATACACTAGTGAAAACGGAGTTGCCCCAGTGGGCGTTCGAATGCTAGTGCAATAGGCCCAAAGGACAAGTGGGATTTGTATGTGCCAATCCTTATGACTATCTGCGACGGTCTTTTTAAGGATGGCGACTAGCATTTTTTTTGACGCCTCTGCTTGCCCATTTGCTTGCGGATAATAGGGTGTTGAAAAGCCGTGCTGAATTTTGTACTTTGTGGTTAAAGCACGCACGTCTTTGTTCTTGAATGATGGCCCATTATCCGAGATTATTTTGGATGGAATACCAAAACGACATATGATGTAATGCAAAATGAACTCCGCAATGCGGGGTCCTTGTCGTAGAGGTTAACGAAATTGCTTCCACCCATTTGGTAAAATATTCTGTGGTCGTTATGATAAACGTGTGATGGCCTGACGATGCAGGGGAGATCTTTTCGATTAGATCGAGGCCCCACTACGAAAATTGCCAAGCATACTGGACTGTCTGTAGGGCCTGGGAAGGTGCGTGCATTAAATTGGCATGATGTTGACATTTTACACACCTCTTGACATACGCACAGTAATCTCGCTCTAAAGATGGCCAATAATAGCCCATGCGAAGAATGCACTTTGCAATGGCCATACCACTGAAGTGGCCGCCACATGTACTTGTCATGCACTTGGGTGATCGCCCAAGTGGACTCTTGTTGGTCCAAGCAACGAAGAAGAATTCCGTCGTAGTCGCGACGATACGTGAATGTCTCCTATCAAGACATATTTTTCCGCTTTCTGTTTGAATGTTCGTTTTGCGGCTTGCGTCAATCCAAAGGGTAGATTACCTAACTTGAGGTAATCTCTTATTGGTAAATACCAGTCCTGTTGATTGGATACCTCGATAGTTTGAATAGCCAATCCCTTTTGGAGTTCTTCCCTAACAAATGTTGATTGGGAGAGAACTTGTAAAAATAGCATTGTGTTGCTATTAATGGGAGTGGGGGAGAACAAAGACCCCCAGTTGGCGTGTTTCAAATAGTCTCGGATTCGAAAGAACTTATCCGAAGATGGTTCGATCTGGATCATGTGGATTCCTGGTGTCAAGTCTGAGCTTGCGCGCTCCATCGCGGGTTGCGATAAGGTTTTGACCTGAATGGTTGTTATATCATCGGAAAGGTCTTGCGGGATTAGTGACCCCAAGGAGGCCATTGTGTCCGCAAAATGGTTCGATGATCGAGGGAGTGCCTCGATGTCATACCACTCAAGTTTTGCCAGGAATTTATCCACGAGGGCTTTATAGGCCTTCGTAACTGGGCATTTGCATTGGTATACCCCTTTGACTTGATTGATGATTAACAGCGAATCACCAAAGATGTTCAGTCTTTTGATGTTCATGGCGATTGTTGTCTGAAGACCTAGGAGCAAGGCTTCATATTCTGCATTGTTGTTGGTGCACTGGAATTTTAATTTAAATGACAGGGGCATTGGAGCTCCCTGCGGTGTGAAGAATACAATTCCTGCGCCACCACCTTGCTCGCATTTAGAACCATCAAAAAATAAGGTTATGTCGGCCTGAGACTCAGGCTCTTCAGAATCTGGCGATTCTGAGACATGGAAGACCTCATCATCGGGTAGTTCTATGACCAGAGGCTGATCGTCTTCAAGAGGAGCCTCTGCTAGTTGATCGGCTATGACTTGTCCTTTTATAGATTTTTGCCCAATAAACTCAATGTCAAATTCCGTCAACAACATGATCCATTTCGCCGTGCGACTACTATGATAAGTACGACTCATCATGTATCGCAATGGATTCTCCTTAGACACAACATACGTCGTGTTGCTCAGCATGTAGTGGCGTAGCATTTTGGTAGCAAACACTACTGCCAAGCAGAGTTTTTCAATGTATGCATAGTTAAGTTCGTAACTGAACAGGGTGCGGCTAAGATAGTATGTAGCCTGTTCTTTGTGGAGTTCATTATTCTGGGCTAGCATTGCACCCAGTGCCACCTCAGTAGATGAGATGTATAAGTAGAACGGCACACCTGGTCTAGGCGGTGCCAATACTGGCGACAAAGCCAAGTATTGCTTGATTTCTTCAAAGGCTGACTGGCACTCGTCATCCCAATGAAATGTGACCCCCTTGTGCAATAGTTTGTTCATTGGTCGGCATTTGTCAGATAATTGCGCTATGAAGCGTTTAATCGACGCGACCTTTCCTTGCGGACTTCCGAGTCGCTTGATAGTGGTTAGGGGAGCCATTTCAAGGATTGCCTTGACTTTGTTTGGGTCCACTTCGATGCCTCGTTTTGAGACTATAAAACCCAAGAGTTTTCCAGATGTGACGCCAAACACGCACTTCTTGGGATTCAGTCTAACCTTATGCTCTATGAGGCGATCGAGAATCTTGCTTAAGTCACCGAGATGATCTGAGCACAAGATAGACTTGGCTAACAAATCATCCATGTAATATTCCAAAGTTTTGTGCATGTAATCATGGAAGATATACGTCATAGCACGTTGGTATGTA
This sequence comes from Wollemia nobilis, assembly GCA_028583015.1. Lineage (NCBI taxonomy): Eukaryota > Viridiplantae > Streptophyta > Pinopsida > Araucariales > Araucariaceae > Wollemia > Wollemia nobilis. The sequence continues at coordinate 90,025 of JAQPPZ010016887.1, read as the reverse complement.
GCGCCAACGTTTTTAAGGCCAAAAGGCATGAATTTATAGCAAAATGTCCCCCAAGGCGTTGTGAATGCCGTTTTGAGTTGGTCTTCAGGATTGATACGAATTTGATTGTATCCTGAAAAACCGTCCATTAGGGAGAGCATTTCATGACCTGCTGTAGCGTCTACCAATGCGTCGATGCTTGGCAAGGGGAAATCATCCTTAGGACTCGCTTTGTTTAGGTCTCAAAAGTCGGTGCATATGCGAATCCTCCCGTCGGGCTTCTTGACGGGAACCATGTTGGACAACCATGGCGGATAATCCACGTAGATGACAAATTGTGCATCCAACAGCTTTTGCAATTCATCTTTGACCATCAAGGCCACTTTTGGGTGCATCTTTCTTAGTTTTTGCTTTACTGGCTTGATTTTCGGATCAAGCGTTAAATTGTGCATGACTAGCTACGGGTCTAGTCCTGGCATATCTTTGTATGACCATGCAAAAACTTCCTTCTTCTCTTTGAGAAGGGCAATGTAATCGGCTTGCTCTTCGGGGGAAAGGCTTACCCCCAGCTTGAGAATCCTTGGATTCATTGGATCTGTGCCGATGTCTACGTCAGTCGTCTCTTCGACTGACATGTGAGATCCGTCCTCCAACTGATGTGGAGTTGGGATTAAATGGATATCATCAGCTGAGTTAAGATCTGCGTTTGGGACCTCGGGTCCTTCTTCAGCTTGAAAAATATCTTGAGTTGTCATTGGGGTAAAATGAAGCATTTCACCGAAAGGCCAGTACTCTGATGGTGACAATGGTGAATTGACGCGATCCCAGTCGATGGCATCCATGTTTAGATGCAATGACCGTAATGGATCGGTCGGATTGCGGATGGGTGTGGTCAAATCAATGGAGATCATGTGGATGGAATGAATTTGGTCTCCAGAACCACGGGTGTGATGACTTGATTCTTTCAGATGTTCCCTATACTCTGGATCTGGCTCTACGGGAACAGGCACGAATGGATCGTCTCTAGGTGCAAATTCGTCTCTATGTGCGAAAAGGAAGGCGGGGTCTTCCCTTGGTATTGTTGTCTTGATGGGATCTTAAGGTGGACGATGCTCATCTTGAATTTGGAGCCATAGGCCTAACACTTGGTCCCACCTCGTTGGGTCTATGTGCCATTCATGTCCTAATCATATACCCATTTGTCCCATTAGATCTTCATGGGTTAGAGCGCGGTGATGTCGTCGCGCATGTCTGAGATAGTCCATTTCAGTTTCGTCTTTTGAATCGCTTTCATAGATCCAAAATTGTTCATCCTCTTCAGCATTTGTTGCTTGCAACATTGAGGACTCTTCCTGTTCCAGTGAATTAATCTGGTCCCATTGCGGTTTTTCCACTCTTAGTGGAGGGACCTGATTCTTTTGAGACTGTGTTATTTCGTCTGGAACCTCTAAGGGGAACAATTTCAGAAAAATGTCTGGCAGCCGTTGTTGTTCTCTTTGAGGACTGCTCTCTGAACTTTCACCTCTCTAGCAAAGGAGAGGTATTATTTCTATTTCCAGGGGTTTTTGTAGACCATGGGAGATAATCCCCCAATGTGTATTCTATGTTTGGATTGGCGTACGGGTCTTGTGCCAATCCCCCCCTGTTGCCTATTTCTAGGCCTTGCATGTTTTCAACCAAAATGTCTAATGGCAGGGGATGGTTGAACCCTACCCCCGACTTTTCATATGGCATCTGATATCTTGGTTGGCAAAGGATCCGCATCCCTTGCTCATATCTGCCTAGCCCATACCCATGCCAATTGCATTGTTCGAGGTATTTTAGGGCAAATTCTAGGTTCGACAGATAATTGATGTTTTCGACAAAAGGTTCTTCATCTGTTTCTTTTTGTTCGCATGGTTCAGAACCATGATCAAGGCCCCCATACACAAAATTCGTTTGGTTCGGTGGGTAGCCTAGAGGGATGATTGTTCCAATGGGAAGGCGAGGTCTTCCCATGTCTTGTACTCGACTCCGAGTGTGGGGGTTGCCACAACATTTTGCACTATGTACTCTCCTAGGCCTGTACTAGCCATCTCAACAATGATTGTTGATGATTGGATAGGAGGAAACGGTAGTCCTTCCTGAGTCCATTCCATGTTTGGTTGTTCAGGAATCTTGGTTTCCGTTGCGTTGGGCGCTTCCTCTATTGATATTGCTGAGATCGTGGGCAACCCCTCTTCCAGAGGCTTAACCTCCTCCATGATTTGCTTTCCCTTGTCCTTATGTTGGGCCACGATAGGTGGCGTTGATGATGAAGGAGCCAATGATGACGTCTCACCTGGCCGGGATTTTGCCTTATTGGCCACCAGTGGTGCTCGTGGTATCGAACCCTGTTTAGATGGATTCAATTGAAAATCCAAATGCATTGATGGGAGGGTCGATTGAGGTATGAATTGTACCGCATTGCAATACTTGAAGGGCTCTAAGTCCATTGGGACTACATGTATTTTCCCTTCATAGGCATACTTCAAGCACTGGTGTGCGATCGAGGGGACACACTTCATGTCCCTGATCCAAGGCCGCCCTAGCAGTATGTTATAAGCCATTTCGCCTTCCAACACGTGGCATAGTGTGGGTATTGACTTTTGTCCTACCTGTATAGGTAGAACGACTGTGCCGACTGTCGAGCATATTGCATCGTTAAAAGCTCGCAGTGTGTACGTGGAAGCGGTGATGTGAGAGGCTGGAAGTTTTAAATGCTTTAATGCTGTAGTGGTTATGATGTTACTGGACGAGCCAGTATCTATCCGAACTCTCTTGTATGGGATCCCGTTGACCCGCGCGATAACGTGCAGGGGAGGATCCGGCATGTCATTTGATATTGTTTTGACCTCATTTTCTTTGAATGTGATGACAGGCTCCGTACATTGTTTCACATGTCCCACGAAGGCGTTGAAAGAATTTGCTTCGTGGGGTTGTACTTCAATGGCTTTTAAAATGTCCATAAGAGCTTCTCTATGGGGAGTTGATTGTTGAATAAGCTCGTAGATGAACAGCCTAGCTGACGTGGTCCGCAAACTCTGCGTGAGTTTGGTTCATATCGTGACCTTAGGTCTAGGCGGAGGTAACTGCGTTGGGCATTGTTGAGGCTGCAATGTTGACAGAACATCCCTCGTAGGTACCTCGGGGGCAACTGCTGGGTATTTTCTATTCCTTGTTACAATTCTAATCATTCCCACAAATCCTTGCGCGGGAAGATCTTGTCGCACCTCATTAATTTGGAGCGGTTTTATCTGCGCCTCGTGGGCAGGCAAGGGGTCCTTGAATACCCCCATTTGTTGGTTGTTAGGTGCGATGGGGTTGTCCACAACCAATGTTCGGTTTTCGATCAAATCTTGGACTAGTTATTTGAATTTCCAGCACCCATTTAGGTCATGTCCTCTGCGTCTATGAAATCTGCAATACAATTCCTCCCTATACCCCCTAGGCTTGGGAACGTTAGGGTCAAAAATTTGGATTTTTGGCAGAGTAACTAGATTTGCCGCTGACAAGCGGTCAAATAAGGAGTCCCTAGACTCCGCATACGGGGTGAATTGTCGCCTAGGGCGACGCTGCTGATACTGTTCCTGTCTCCTGTTATCTCTTTCGTAAGTAGGAGGCACTGCCTGGTAGTTAGCCTTTTGAGGCTGCATTTCTTGCATAGGCGCGGGGACATTTATCGCAACTTGGTTGACTGTAGCATGTTGTGGTTGCGTTGTCCCTAGTTTTAGTGGTTTTATTCCACTCTTTCTTCTTAGGCTTGGCAATTGTGCCTTCGCCTATCTTAATCTCTTCTATGACTCTGGCTTGTGCCAAAGCTTCTTCTAAGCTGTCGTATTGTCGCAGCAACAATAGACCAGAGATTGATTTTAAACAACTTTTCGTGAACATTTGCGTGAGGTCCGACATGGGAGGACGATAGGGTAACTTAGAAAGCAAAGCTCTCCATCGGTTCCCGTACGCTGCCATTGTTTCCTCCTCAAATTATTTAAGGCTAGCAAGATCACTAAGTGATGCCTTCTTCCTTGTGTTGAAGGCGAAACGTTCAAGAAACGCATCTACTAGCTGATCTAAGCTGCTTATGCTATGTTTGGGAAGCTGTGTGAACCAATCCGAGGCAGAGCCTGCGAATGTGGTTATGAATGTTCTAAGAAATAATGCGTCATTATCTTGAATGCCGAAGCATTGGCTTAGAAATCATGTAACATGTTCCTGTGCATCCTCTTCACCTTTAAAAATTGCCAATTGAGGCAACTTGAAGTGTTCGGGTAAAGAGGTGTAGGCACCGAGGGATGCACCGGATTATTGCGGAGTAGACGTAATGTGGGTTTTTGATGCCCAGCAGCTTTTGTCTCCACCGACTCTAAATGCTCCAATAGCGCTTGGTATGCATCGGAAGATTTTATTTCTTCCTCTCTTGTTCGCTCTTGTTGCAAGTTACGGTAAACTGGAGGCCTATGGAGGGGTGGCCGAATGGCATCCTTCCTACCTTGATGAGGAGTTTCAATATATTCCTCTTCTGGTTCATACTCCTCGTAAAATTCTTGAGGAGTCTCAGTGGCGAAACCTATGACCCTGATCAAGTTCTTGCTGAAGGTACCCATCATTGTTTCGGGGAGTTGCCTCCCTCTCGAATCTATGGGGTCTTGGAGGCAGAGCTTGACGAGGTCGTGGAGACCTGTCTTGCACCAACGGATTACGCCTCTCATACTGTTCAGCTCTTTGGATGTGAGGGGTTGGCCCCCTCTCAGGTATTTCATAGCGTAACTCATCCGCTTTGCGTTGCATGCGTTCTTTATCCAAGCGGTATTGATACTCTATCTCTTGCTGACTCTGTTTAAGCCGCATGATTTGGGCTTGACGGGTGGTATATCTGGTGACAGTCGGGTCAATTTGATCTACCCTATTTTGTTCAGAAGATTCAAAACATCCTAAAATTTGCCCAAAAGTTACAAAATTGCAATTATGGACTAATCAGACCTAGTAACACAGAATGCAATCTAAAAAATAATCTAAAGTGCTCAAAAACTAAAATTAGGACTTGGGAGGTGCGGGGGTGCCCAAGTGGGCCTCCCACCGTTGGCCCTCTATTTTGGAGCCAATCCACCGGGGATGGTCCCAAAACCTTTTAGGATTGGGGGTTCGGCGAATTGGTAGGTTCAGATGTCCATGCGTCGGATTTGAGTAAGGTTCGAGCTTCCAAAGGCCACCCAACAACCTCCCTTGCAAAAGAGATTGGTGGATGTAGGAAGGTGAACAAAGGGGGATGCAAGTGAGTCTTCAATTTGGCAGCACTTCGTTGCTTGAACACTCCTTCAACCTCGTATGTTTTGGGTGAGAAAAGTCCCACCTTTTATAGACCCAAGGGGTCTCTTTTGGGAGGGAAGCACAAAAGCCAAGTGTTGGCCATAGGCGCCATGTGGCAGTCTTGTCTTCCCATGAGGGAGGGGAGTCCTCCATTGACTTGAACTTTGATAAATGCTTTTTGTAATAGTCCTCTAACGGCCCCTCTGTCCACTTACACATGCGTGCAAGGTAGGAGCCCTTAACTGACTATTCGGGCTGCCACTTGGCACCATTTGCCTTTTTGCCCATTAAGCTTAGAATTCGTCCCACCCAGGGACGGATTCAGAATTCGTCCTGGGGTGGGACGGATTCTATTTTGAATTTGTCCCGGGGTGAGACGAGTACTGGGCAAAGTGTCCAAGTGTTCCAAATTGCTTCTTGACCTTACAAAATTGCTATGAAAGTGGTTAGGACCACTGTTTAACCTCTGAGGGCTGCCCTGGGGGCTGTGTTTGCCAAAGTGATTAGTGTTTGCAGTCACATAATCGGATTGGTGCTGTTTTGGTGTCTACAGATGCCCCTTTTTGGGAAGTGCTGCGGGTGACGCAGTGCTGAGCAAAAATAGATAACCAGAGCACTAATTATTAGGGTTTCTTGGTAACCTAACCAACTTTTGATGCCCCAAGTATGGAAAGGGCATGCATTCTTGAATCCTTGCTTCTTACGAGCTAAGGAATTTGATTTCAAGTATTAACCTGTTTTGGTGAGGTGTGACTTGAACTCAGACATTGATCAGTCATGAACAAGTGAAGGGCATTTTTATCCTCAGGGGGAACCTTGTGTTCATGATTCATGAAATGCCAAGTGTTTGATTGATTTGATTGTTGCTTGTTTATTGCCCCAAGCAGGAGCGTGATTGTCTCCACTTGAAAGCACGAGATTTCGGTCAAAAGAAACACCAAGTGCGATTGCATTCAAAATTAAGTACGCTTAAGTCCTAGAAATGTAAATTGCATGAAACGAAAAAGAGACACATTGAAAGAGACACAATCAGATAAAGAAAACATAGCCCTTTCATTAATTTCCTTTGATCTCCATTACAATGATGCCTCCTCCCTTTTCAGGGGCTAGGAGCGCAAATAGAGTTTGATTACAATCGCTAAATGATTCCTCCTTCCGCGTGCCCACGATTGTAATGGGCGGGCCAAGATGATGCCATCGCTGATGTCGATGAGTTCTTCGCCTCTGCTGCTTCTCCTACGAACAAAGAAATGACCAAGGCGTCAGTAGCACCTGCTGCAAATGAAAAGCATTCTCTCTCTAAAACCAACGAAATATGCATATGAATATTTGCCTAAAACAGTGAATACAGTGACACCAAATTGCTTCAAAACTTGACAGAAGGTAAGAGAAGTTACCAGAAGGCCACTGCCACTAAGGCAGCTGGCCAATCCACCTTAAACTGGAATTCGTCCCTGGGCAGGACGAATTCTGACTGTAATTCGTCCCTGGGTGGGACAAATTCTTCTGAGTTGGAGAAACCGACCTGCTGCTGCTCCAATGTCGGATCCCGGGTCCTGCAAAACGCCTGCAGACAGGGGGGTTAGGTAATTGGGGCCATTTTGGGACGACCCAGATGGTCGGATTTTCCCAATTTGGCCTCCACCCTCGGGATTTTGACTTTGACACCTGCAAGTTAGCGAAATGACAAAGCAATACAAAACATCCTAAAATCTGCCCAAAAGTTACAAAATTGCAATTATGGACTAATCAGACCTAGTAACATAGAATGCAATCTAAAAAATAATCTAAAGTGCTCAAAAAATAAAATTAGGACTTGGGAGGTGCTGGGGTGCCCAAGTGGGCCTCCCACCGTTGGCCCTCGATTTTGGAGCCAATCCACCGGGGATGGGCCCAAAACCTTTTAGGATTGGGGGTTCGGCAAATTGGTAGGTTCAAATGTCCATGCGTCGGATTTGAGTAAGGTTCGAGCTTCCAAAGGCCACCCAAGAACCTCCCTTGCAAAAGAGATTGGTGGATGTAGGAAGGTGAACAAAGGGGGATGCAAGTGAGTCTTCAATTTGGCAGCACTTCGTTGCTTGAACACTCCTTCAACCTGTATGTTTTGGGTGAGAAAATTCCCACCTTTTATAGACCCAAGGGGTCTCTTTTGGGAGGGAAGCACAAAAGCCAAGTGTTGGCCATAGGCACCATGTGGCAGTCTTGTCTTCCCATGAGGGAGGGGAGTCCTCCATTGAATGAACTTTGATAAATGCTATTTGATAGTCCTCTAACGGCCCCTCTGTCCACTTACACATGCGTGCAAGGTAGGAGCCCTTAACTGACTGTTCTGGGCTAACACTTGGCACCATTTTCCTTTTTGCCCGTTAAGCTTAGAATTCGTCCCACCCAGGGACGGATTCAGAATTCATCCTGGGGTGGGACGGATTCTATTTTGAATTCATCCCGGGGTGAGACGAGTACTGGGCAAAGTGTCCAAGTGTGCCAAATTGCTTCTTGACTGTACAAAATTGCTATGAAAGTGGTTAGGACCACTGTTTAACCTCTGAGGGCTGCCCTGGGGGCTGCGTTTGCCAAAGCGATCAGTGTTTGCAGTCACATAATCTAATTGGTGTTGTTTTGGTGTCTACATAATCTTTTATTTATAATCTAATGAAAGTATAAAATATTCTAGTTAATAAAATAACATATAGTAAAAGTTATCCTTAGATAAACTATATAGATACATTTATTTCTTTTGAATTGCACATTCAAAAATTAATTATACTTTCAAATAAGAATAAATTAATTTAATGGATTCATTTGTTTCTTGCACACAAAAATTTCAGCCCCTTGCAACATAAAGGACTAACCCTTCTTTAATTAAAAAGCCAACAAACTTATCACAATCATCCTTATTTAATATAAACACTTAAAAAAAAAAAACCTTACAATTTCATTATAAATTGAAATACTTCTTTCTTTCTCACTATTTATGTTCTAGAAGATTTTTCATATATATTAAAAAGTTAAATTCATTAAATTATAAAATAAGTATAAATATGTTTATCATGCAAAATCATAAAAACATTAAAAATATATTCGTTTAATTATAATAAATTTAAAAATATTTATTTATATTAAGTTATAAAGTTATAAAAGGGATAAAAGGGATAAAGTTAATGCTCAGTCAGCTGTCGTCCAAGGAGGTAAAAGGGATAAGATCCAAAGCTTACAGTTGAAACAAATTTTTACACCTTTTTACTCTTTTTTACTCCTTTTACTAGTTTTATTTCCAAAATTCTCCCCCTTAAAGTTGAGAGGACTAACTATATAGTCTCTCAACTTTATATATTGAGCTTTAGCTATACCTTTGGTGAAGATGTCTGCAATATTATCCAAAGTGTTACAATATTGAAGCTCAACTATCTACCGTTCCACCATATCTCAAATGAAGTGATACTTCATATCGAAATGCTTTGATCTACTATGGTGGACTGGATTGTATGCCAACTGAATGGCACTTATGTTATCACAATAAAGTCGAGACCACTCTGACTTTCTCAAATATCTTCAAGAACTTTTCTTAACCATAGGGCCATTGATAAGGAAATTCATTAAACCAAATATTCGACTTGACAAGTTATGGCCATATCAATTTTGCATCAAAATGTAAGGTAAAAGTGATTGATGCTCGATGATCCATTATTATTTGAAAGGCCTCTCTCAGAGTTTGGATTCTAAAAATTTATCCTTTCTTGATTTTCAACTTCCCTATTTATCCCTTGTTTCGATCACCTGTAAACACAGAATAAAAATCCAACTTAAGACTTTGACGATGAAATAAAATCAAAATTTGGCATTAATACTATTAATATTGATGTTTTTATATTTATTGAATATCTGCCTAAGGTTTAACATTAGCCTTTTATTTTAATTTTTAAATTTAGTTATTTTCTAATGTTTTGGCTTTTAATTTTAATTATTAAATTTTAGGGCTTCTAATATTAAATCCGGATGATTAAAAGGCTTCGTCATTTAATATAAAATCATGCTAAAATCATTTCTATAGTTCAGACTTAAAAAAAAATACCATTTAAAATCTATCGACAATGCATAATCTTTATTGCTCATGTAAAGCCCTTGTCCTTGATTGGGAGCACGATATATTTGTTCTATGGATGACAAAATTTGAGCCATTAAATTCATATCGCTCATGGAAAGCCCTTGTCATTGATTGGAAGAGTGATAGCTTTGTTCGATAGGCGATGGATTCTCATTAGTATTAAAGTCATGCCAAAATTATTAGTAAAGATACCCTTGTCGATGATGAAAATCATTGTCAAAGATACAATCAGCGATGGCTCTCTTCGATTAGCAATACAATCTTATTGGATGTCGATAATGCAAGACTTTTGATGTTGATACATAAATGATGCAATTTTATTGGAGCAAGAACATGAGCCATAATATATTATTGGCCAAATTATTTATTATTTTTCTCAAGACTTTAATATTAATATCTTCATAATGTCCTTTTAATTAAAATACCCTAAGTATTCAGACTGATTAAATTATTTTCTACGACTTTATTTAAAGTTCTCAATATTAGGGTTAATTAATTATTGCATCCACTCATAAAAACCCTTGTCATTGAAGGATTATGTTTGTCGTTGTTGTAATTGTCATGGGATTTTTGAAGAGCGATGAAGACTGCCAAAAATACTCTATTTTTTATGTGATACCATTGTCACTGATTGCATTGCCGATGGGCTTTCCCAAAGTGCGTTGAAGGCTACCAAAAACCCTTGTCATTGATGTAAAACTATTATCGTTTATGGGATCGGTGCTTTCTCGAAGAGTGATTTTTAATTTTTCATCAAGCCAATACTTTATGTAATCGCTTATTGAACTCTTCTTTTCTAATTGTTGAAAGCACGAGATTCCGGGCAAAGGAAACACTAAGTGCGATTGCATTCAAAATCAAGTACACTTAAGTCCTAGAAATGTAAATTGCATGAAATGGAAAAGAAACACATTGGAAGAGACACAAGCAAACAGAGAAAACACAACCCTTTCATTAATATCCCTTGATCTCTGTTACAATGACGTCTCCTCCCTTTTCAGGGGCTAGGAGCGCAAATAGAGTTTGATTACAATCACTGAATGATTCCTCTTTCCGCGTGCCCACGATTGCAATGGGCGGGCCAAGATGATGCCACCGCTGATGTCGATGAGTTCTTCACCTCTGCTGCTTCTCCTACGAACAAAGAAACAACCAAGATGTCAGTAGCACCTATCGCAAATGAAAAGCGTTTGCTCTCTAAAACTAACAAAATATGCATGTAAATATTTGTCTGAAACAGTAATTACAGTGAGTCCAAATGGCTTCAAAACTTGACAGAAGATAAGAAAAGTTACCAGAAGGCCACTACCACTGAGACAACTGGCCAATCTACCTTCAACTGGAATTCGTCCCTGGGCAGGATGAATTCTGACTGCAATTCGTCCCTAGGTGGGACGAATTCTTCTATGTTGAAGAAACCGACCTGTTGCTGCTCCAATGTCGGATCCCGAGACCTGCAAAATGCCTGCAAATAGGGGGGTTATGTAATTGGGGCCATTTTGGGATGACCCAGATGGTCGGATTCTCCCAATTTGGCCTCCACCCTCAGGAATTTAACCTCGACACCTGCAAGTCAGTGAAACGACAAAGCAACACAAAACATACTAGAATCCGACCAAAAGTTACAAAATTGCAGCTATGGATTAATCAAACCTAATAACACAAAATGCAATCTGAAAAGTAATCTAAAATGCTCAAAAACTAAAAATAGGACTTGGGAGGTGCGGGGGTGCCCAAGTGGGCCTCCCACCGTTGGCACTTGATTTTGGAGCCAATCCACCAGGGATGGGCCCAAAACCTCTTAGGATTGGGGGGTCGACGAATTGGTTGGTCAGTTGTCCATGTGTTGGATTTGGGTCAGGTTCAAGCTTCCAAAGGCCACCCAACAACCTCCCTTGCAAAAGAGATTGGTGGATGTGGGAAGGTGAACCAAAAGGGATGCAAGTGGGTCTTCAACTCGGCAGCACTTCGTTGCTTTGAAAACTCCTTCAACCTGTCTCTTTTGGGTGAGAAAAGTCCCACCTTTTATAGACCCAAGGGGTCTCTTTTGGGAGGGAAGCACAAATGCCATGTGTTGGCCATAGGCGCCATGTGGCAGTCTTGTCTTCCCATGAGGGAGGGGAGTCCTCCGTTGACTTGATCTTTGATAAATGCCTTTTGTGACAGTCTTCTAACGGCCCCTCTGTCCACCTACACACGCGTGCAAGGCAGGAGTCATTAACTGACTGTTCTGGGCTGCCACTTGGCACCATTTGCCTTTTTTGCCCGTTAAGCTTAGAATTCATCCCACCCAGGGACGGATTCAGAATTTGTCCTGGGGTGGGACGGATTCTATTTTGAATTCGTCCCTGGGTGAGACGAATATTGGGCAAAGTGTCCAAGTGTGCCAAATTGCTTCTTGACCTTACAAAATTGCTATGAAAGTGGTTAAGACCACTGTTTAACCTCTAGAGGGTTGCCCTGGGGGCTGTGTTTGTCAAAGCGATCAGTGTTTGCAGTCACATAATCGGATTGGTGCTGTTTTGGTGTCTACAGATGCCCCTTTTTGGGAAGCACTGCGGGTGACGCAGTTCTGAGCAAAAATAGATAACCAAAGCACTAATGATTAGGTTTTCTTGGTAACCTAACCAACTTTTGATGCCCCAAGTATGGAAAGGGCATGCATTCTTGAATCCTTGCTTCTGACGAGCTAAGGAATTTGATTTCAAGTATTAACCTGTTCTGTTGAGGTGTGACTTGAACTTAGACATTGATCAGTCATGAACAAGTGAAGGGCGTTTTTATCCTCAGGGGGAACCTTGTGTTCATGATTCACGAAATGCAAAGTGTTTGATTGATTTGATTATTGCTTGTTTACTGCCCCAAGCAGGAGCGTGATTGTCTTTGTCAATGATTCTTTGAATGCATGTCGTTTTCCTTAATTGGGTGTGTGATTGTTGATTGGTGACTAAGTTTGACTACCCCCTCAAGCGACGAATCGATGAGGGAATGACCTTCGTGAGAGAAGCGATGAGTCGCTTGACCCAAGATGACTTGTGCAGGTATGCCTTAAAGGGTTTACCATTAAGCGTGTGCAATTTTTCCAACATTTGGACCTGTTTTTGGTGGGTGTTAACCCTTTTGGTGATGCCGTAATGAGGTGAAATCATCGAAAATCCAACTTCCCGTGGAGCGGTCCGGCTATTGTAGCCTTCTTGGGGAAGTAGGAGAGCGATAATTTGGACCTCAACATCGATTTTCTTTGCCTAGAGGTTAAGTGCAAGAGCACTTATGTCCGGCAATGTTTTTGCTGTGTTTTTGTTGAATTTTGTACTATTTTTGAGTGGGTTTTGACCCTTTTGTGATGTCGTTTGGGGATGAAATTGTCTAAAATCCGTCTTCCCGTGGAGCGGTCCGGCTATGGTAGCCTTCTTAGGGAGTATGATAGTGACAATTTGTGACTCCAATGTTGATTTTGTATGCCCTTGTTGTCAGGTGCAGTAGCATTCTTGTCGGGCAATTTTATTGTCTGTTTTTAGTGCATTTTTAGTCATTTTTGTTGATTTTTTTTGTGCTGGCCTGAATTCGTCCCTGGGTGGGACGAGTGCTGATCAGAGTGCTCATCCCAGTCAAGGATGAATTCCAGTGCAAAAGGCCTATTTAATGGCCAAAACTTGATTTTGGGCTCATTTGTGTCTTTTTTTTCTTGCAATTTTGGAGCTCTGGGAGGAGGAGGTAATTCTACGAAGCGAAGCGCTACTGGAATTCTCTCTGCCATCATGAGTGCACAAACTGGTTCAAGCACGGAGCCGAGGCGAGACCTGTAAGTGACCCTAGAGTTTATTTTGTTTTAATTTAATGCATTGTTTTTGTGTTGACGCTTTTCAAAACTTTAAGATTTTTTTTTTTTTTTTTGTTGTGATGTTTTTGTTTATCAGTTAAGGTTAGAAACCCTGGAACTGAAAATTTGATCTATATATATATATATATATATATATATATATATATATATATATATATATATATATTTTGTTTGCAGGTTGTTAGGAGCCGGTACCGTGTACCCACTGCATTTATTGAGGTGCGGTTGGCATTGACCGATGATGACTGGGAATGGCTTGATGCCCTTGGGCTCAAGTAGGTGGCTCGAATGGAGCCTGTGGTTTCGGATCAGGCCTATCTGATGGCCCTGATCAAGCTTTGGGATCCGCGGACCAATACTTTCCATCTCCCGACAGGGGAGATGACTGTGACTTTTGAGGACGTCTATCGGTTGCTTCGGATTCCGATAGATGGTCTGCCTATTAGGACATCTCCGTTTGATCAGCATACTACTATACTTATGAGATGTTTTGGGCATGGGGGGAGCCGGGTGTAGCAGACCCGGTGGAGACAGATCGAGGCGGATTGCCGGTCGGTAGGATTTTGGTTAGCTGGTGGAAGGAGAGAGGGGTGTTAGGAGTGAGGCACGCATTCTTGATGGGCCTCATTTCTAACATTCTTCTCCCCGATTCGTCGAGTGCGAGGTTCCTGTGGAACCTGCTGGATTTGGTGTGGCAGTTGGCAGAGTGCCCGATAGAGGCACCGTTGATTCTGAGATGGGGACAGACTTTGTTGGCACAGCTTTACGGGGAGCTCTACGGGGTCTGTCGTCGACAGCGGAAGGGTGTCAGTTGCAATTTTTTGTTGCAGTGCTGGGGTTGGCAGCACATAGCTGTTGAGAGGCCTATCGGGTTACCGTGGACAACTCGGGTGGCGATGGAGGATGAGGAGATTTGTTATGCAGCTTTGTGGAGACGGTCTACGGAGCAGGGGCAGAGTCGGCGATGGGCAGGTGCCGTTGAGCACTACATTGATGCTTTTTCTCGGCTCACTCTAGGGGAGGTGTTTTGGCGTCCCAATCGGGACTGTCCAGCCTGGCATGAGGCTGGAGAGTGGCTCCGATGGGTACGGAGGGAGCGATGGCTGACTGGGCGGCACGGGATGGAGCATGAGTTCTTTCCGTACCGCTAGGTTACACGATAGTTTGGGGTGCACCAGGGGTTGCCTGGTGAGCCCGTAGGCTATCGGCGTCGGGGAGATGAGAGGGATCTGGAGCCACCGGTCACCGTGCCATTGGGCGAGGAGTCGGATGCGGTGATTGAGGTCCCGAATGTGGATGACGTCGGTACTACCACTGAGTATGACTCGTGGTGGGTGTTACGGCGCTGGAGAGGAGAGGGTCCACTGGGAGGCATGGAGGCCGCAGTGGAGGATGCTGAGGCAGTAGGGGGTGATTGGGGGAGGCCGTTGGATGATGCAGACATGGTGGATGTGGGAGATGAGGATGTTGACTTGGGTGTTTCGGAGCAGCCGGACATGCAGGATGTCGAGGAGCATTTGGAGCCTGAGCAGGCTACTGTCCCCGCGAGTCCTATGCGTCCGACAGATACAGAGGAGGTGGGGTCGGATGTAGGCGATGAGGTTGCGTGACTTACAGAGCTACTGCGGATGCGGGATCTGGAGAGGGATCTTCTATGAGCTCAGTTGGTAGAGCGGGATAGAGTTTTGGCGCAGCGCGATGATGCATTGTCTATCTATCATCGACGAGAGGCCGAGTGGTGTCTGTACCGGATAGACTTGGAGAGGGAGGTCATCCGCCTTGGCAGGCGGCTCCTTGAGCCTTCGATCGATAGATCTTCTCGACGGATGAGGGATAGTTTGACTGAGCAGTCGAGATCATCTCGTCGCAGGCGGTTAGATGAGGGGGGTGGTAGTAGGCATGATGCGGGGGCTAGTAGTAGCCGCCCTGTAGGGTCCCGTCGGACCCACACCACAGGGGGTAGTTCCCGTAACACCGATCCTACGTGATCATGGTGGTTGACGCCTTAGGTTGGGTTTTTGGATATATTGCGGGGTCTGAGGACCGGTTTTGTAGCCTGCGGGCATCTTTTTGATGATATATATATATATACCGATTTTATTTTTAGTTTTATACATGTGATGATGTGATTTTTTTTGTTATGCATGTTTATTTATTTTGATGAATGCAGATGTTATGATAAATGTATATGCTTTTGATGTCTATTTGGTATGCAAGTTGAAATGGATGAATGATATTTGTGGTGATTGCACTGTAGGCTGTTTAAGAAGCTCTTTATTTACCTGGTTTTTTTTGTTTTTGTATTTTCTGATGGTATCATAAGGATGATAAGTAGCGCATATGGTTTTGGGATGAATGTATGATTTTCTGAGATTCAGACAGTTTTATCTCACTATCCATGACTGTACTTTATCTTACAAGACTTTTGAACAAGGTATGAATCGGACCTATTTTTGACCAAGTTATTTAACATCCCTGTGTGTGCAATTGAGTTCATTTAGTGGTATTTGTTAGGATACCGCCAGTGCCAGATGGGCTTTCAACCGAACCTGTATCGAGGATCACCTAATTATCTCCACGAATTCCTTTGTTGTATGTACTAAGATTAATCTGCGGTGTAATCCAGGATGCCATAAGCTAGCTCATCCACATGCAAACATTGATCCGTACGCAAGTTAATGTGACAGATATATCGTCATGCGGGAGGTTTATTCATTACCGATAGGCTATCAACCAAATTGGTACCGAAGCTTGCCTTATGACCTATAGAATGCTGAGAGTTCCAGGGATTCAAGGTCAACTCCCTTCTTTTCTTCAATTGTATTGGGATACTTGCTCATTGTAGTGATGAGATCACTGTTTATTTTGATTTGTTTTTTTTTTTTTTTTTTTGAGCAAGGGATTGGAAATATGGAGTGACGAAAATCACTGTTGCTTTGTGCATTTTGATGTGTGCACTATAGTTTGTCAAATTTGGAGTTTTGACATTTTGCAAATTTTTGTGTTTTGCAACTGTTGAGAACTTTAGGGATTCTTAGGGAATTGGGTAGGGAGGATGCTTGTCCTTTTGCCAACTCTCAGCATTCTAGGGGTCATTCGCACAGGGGGATGAGCAAGATAACCGTTTCACTTGTGGTGACCTAGATTATTTTGCAGGTTTCATCTTTCGTTCACACAATTTGGGAATTTTAGTGTTTTGATTTGTGTTGGGATGTTACGTAACAAGGTGTATTTCAAGTATGACTCTACCTTCGTAAAATCTGTTCGACTTGGTACACTACCTGGCTAAAGAGGAAAATGATGACTGAATCACTGAAACTCTTTTTATATTCCTAGACCACTCACTGTTGTGTGGTAAAAGTTATGCTTGGTGTTTTTTTTTTTTTGTTTTTTTTTTTTTGATGAATTCGAGTATGCCTAGAATTGAGATGCAAATCTTTGTTGTTTTTGATGATTTTTGTTGTTTTGTTTTTGTTGAATTTCTTGATTTTTTTTTCGACCAAACGATTGCGATAATCCTTGGGGCTTTTTGTATTGACCAAGAGATTGCGATAATCCTTGGAGCTTTTAGGTTGACCAAGAGATTGCGATAATCCTTGGAGCTTTTTGTATTGACCAAGAGATTGTGATAATCCTTGGAGCTTTTTGGGTTGACCAAGAGATTGCGATAATCCTTGGAGCTTTTTGGATTGACCAAGAGATTGCGATAATCCTTGGAGATTTTTGGATTGACCAAGAGATTGCGATAATCCTTGGAGCTTTTTGGATTGACCAAGAGATTGCAATAATCCTTGGAGCTTTTTTTTTTTTTTTTTTAGTATATGGCTTTCCTAGATATGAAATGGTCGCAAATGACTGATATTCAAGGGTTATGTTTCCTTGATACCGTCAAGAGAAGCTAGCCTGTATGTTCCCGATCCTATTTTGCTATCAATGACATAAGGACCTAGCCAATTTGCCGCGAATTTGTCTCTCATATGGGATGACAAATTAGAGTTTTGTTGGTTTTCCTTCAGAACCAGATCACCAACCCGAAAGTCTCTTAGGTGAACTTTCATGTTGTAAGCTCTCTTAAGTCGCTCTTGATAGATATGTAAGTGCTCGAGAGCATTAACGCATCTTTCGTCAAGCAACGTAAGTTGGTCTAACCGAGCCTGGCGTGTAGTGTCATCATCGATGAATTCTTGCATTGATATGCGGAGGGAAGGAATTTCCAACTCGAGAGGCATTACTGCCTTTGAGCCATACACTAGTGAAAACGGAGTTGCCCCAGTGGGCGTCCGAATGCTAGTGCGATAAGCCAAAAGGGCAAGTGGGATTTGTATGTGCCAATCCTTATGACTGTCTGCGACGGTCTTCTTAAGGATGGCGACTAGCGTTTTGTTTGACGCCTCTGCTTGCCCATTTGCTTGTGGATAATAGGGTGTTGAAAAGTCTGTGCTGAATTTTGTACTTTGTGGTTAAAGCACGCACGTCTTTGTTCTTGAATGATGGCCCATTATCCGAGATTATTTTGGATGGAATACCAAAACGACATATGATGTAATGCAAAATGAACTCCGCAATGCGGGGTCCTGTCGTAGAGGTTAACGGAATTGCTTCCACCCATTTGGTAAAATATTCTATGGCCGTTATGATAAACGTGTGATGGCCTGACGATGTAGGGGAGATCTTTTCGATTAGATCGAGGCCCCACTACGAAAATGGCCAAGCAGACTGGACTGTCTGTAGGGCATGGGAAGGTGCGTGCATTAAATTGGCATGATGTTGACATTTTACACACCTCTTGACATACGCGCAGCAATCTCACTCTAAAGATGGCCAATAATAGCCCATGCGAAGAATGCGCTTTGCAATGGCCATACCACTGAAGTGGCCGCCACATCTACCATCATGCGCTTGGGTGACTGCCCAAGTGGACTCTTGCTGGTCCAAGCAACGAAGAAGAATTTCGTCGTAGCTACGACGATACAAAATGTCTCCTATCAAGACATATTTTTCCGCTTTCTGTTTGAATGTTCGTTTTGCGGCTTGCGTCAATCCAAAGGGTAGATTACCTAACTTGAGGTAGTCTCTTATGGGTAAATACTAGTCTTGTTGATCGGATACCTCGAAAGTTTGAATAGCCAATCCCTTTTGGAGTTCTTCCCTAACAAATGCTGATTGGGATAGAACTTGTAAGAATAGTGTTGTGTTTCTATTAATGGGAGTGGGGGAGAACAAAGACCCCCAGTTGGCATGTTTCAAATAGTCTCGGAATTGAAAGAACTTATCCGAAGATGGTTCGATCTGGATCATGTGGATTTCTAGCGTCAAGTCTGAGCTTGCGCGCTTCATTACGGGTTGCGATAAGGTTTTGACCTGAATGGTTGTTATATCACCGGAAAGGTCTTGTGGGATTAGTGACCCTAAGGAGGCCATTGTGTCCGCAAAATGATTTGATGATCGAGGGAGTGCCTCGATGTCATACCACTCAAGTTTTGCCAGGAATTTATCCACGAGGGCTTTATAGGCTTTTAGGACTGGGCATTTGCATTGATATACCCCTTTGACTTGATTGACGATTAACAACGAATCACCAAAGATGTTTAGTATTTTGATGTTCATGGCGATTGTTGTCTGAAGACCTAGGAGCAAGGCT
This sequence comes from Wollemia nobilis, assembly GCA_028583015.1. Lineage (NCBI taxonomy): Eukaryota > Viridiplantae > Streptophyta > Pinopsida > Araucariales > Araucariaceae > Wollemia > Wollemia nobilis. The sequence goes on along the minus strand of JAQPPZ010016887.1, from coordinate 71,131 downwards.
TCGTATTCTGCATTGTTGTTGGTGCACTGGAAGTTTAATTTAAATGACAGGGGCATTGGAGCGCCTTGCGGTGTGAAGAATACAATTCTCGTGCCACCACCTTGCTCGCATTTAGAACCATCAAAAAATAAGGTTATGTCGGCCTGAGACTTAGGCTCATCAGAATCTGGCGATTCTGAGACATGGAAGACCTCATCATCGAGTAGTTCTATGACTAGAGGCTGATCATCTTCAAGAGGATCTTCTGCTAGTTGATCGGCTATGACTTGTCCTTTTATAGATTTTTGCCCAATAAACTCAATGTCAAATTCTATCAACAACATGATCCATTTCGCCGTGTGACTACTATGATAAGTACGACTCATCATGTATCGCAATGGATTCTCCTTAGACACAACATACGTCGTGTTGCTCAACATGTAATGGCGTAGCCTCTTGGTAGCAAACACCACTGCCAAGCAGAGTTTCTCAACGTATGCATAGTTAAGTTCGTAACTGACCAGGGTGCGGCTAAGATAGTAAGTAGCCTGTTCTTTGTGAAGTTCATTCTTCTGGGCTAGCATTGCACCCAGTGCCACCTCGATAGTCGAGATGTATAAGTAGAACGACACACCTGGTCTAGGCGGTGCCAATACCGGCGGCGAAGCCAAGTATTGTTTGATTTCGTCAAAGGCTGACTGGCACTCATCATCCCAATGAAATGTGACCCCCTTGTGCAATAATTTGTTCATTGGTCGGCATTTGTCAGATAATTGCGCTATGAAGCGTTTAATCGATGCGACCTTTCCTTGCAGACTTCTGAGCTGCTTTATAGTGGTTGGGGGAGCCATTTCAAGGATTGCCTTGACTTTGTTTGGGTCCACTTCGATGCCTCTCTTGGAGACTATAAAACCCAAGAGTTTTCCAGATGTGACGCCGAACACGCACTTCTTGGGATTCAATCTGACCTTATGCTCTATGAGGCGATCGAGAATCTTGCTTAAGTCACCGAGATGATTTGAGCGCAAGAGAGACTTGGCTAACAAATCATCCATGTAATCTTCCAAAGTTTTGTGCATGTAATCGTGGAAGATATACGTCATAGCATGTTGGTATGTAGCGCCAGCGTTTTTAAGGCCAAAAGGCATGACCTTATAGCAAAATGTCCCCCAAGGCGTTGTGAATGCCGTTTTGAGTTGGTCTTCAGGATTGATACGAATTTGATTATATCCTGAGAAACCGTCCATTAGGGAGAGCATTTTGTGACCTGCTGTAGCGTCTACCAATGCGTCGATGCTTGGGAAGGGAAAATCATCCTTAGGACTCGCTTTGTTTAGGTCTCGAAAGTTGGTGCATATGCGAATCCTCCCGTCGGCTTCTTGATGGGAACCATGTTGGACAACCATGGCGGATAATCCACGCAGATGATAAATTGTGCATCCAATAGCTTTTGCAATTCGTCTTTGACCATCAAGGCTACTGTTGGGTGCATATTTCTTAGTTTTTGCTTTACAGGCTTGATTTTCGGATCAAGCGTTAAGTTGTGCATGACTAGCTGTGGGTCTAGTCCTGGCATATCTTTGTACGACCATGCAAAAACTTCCTTCTTCTCTTTGAGAAGGGCAATATATTTGGCTTGCTCTTCGGGGGAAAGGCTTACCCCCAGCTTGAGAATCCGTGGATTCATTGGATCTGTGCCGATGTCTACGTCAGTCGTCTCTTCGACTGACATGTGGGATCCGTCCTCCAACTGATGTGGAGTTGGGATTAAATGGATATCATCACCTGAGTTAAGATCTGCATTTGGAACCTCGGGTCCCTCTTCGACTTGAAAAATATCCCGAGTTGTCCTTGGGGTGAAATGAAGCATTTCACCGAAAGGCCAGTACTCTGATGGTGACAATGGTGAATTGACGTGATCCCGCTCGATGGCATCCATGTCTAGATGCAATGACCGTGATGGATCGATCGGATTGCGGATGGGTGTGGTCAAATCAATGGAGATCATGTGGATGGAATGAATTTGGTCTCCAGAACCACGGGTGTGATGACTTGATTCTTTTAGCTGTTCCCTATACTCTGGATCTGGCTCTACGGGAACAGGCACGAATGGATCCTCTCTAGGTGCAAATTCATCTCTATGTGTGAAAAGGAAGGTGGGGTCTTCCCTTGGCACTGTTGTCATGATGGGATCTCGAGGTGGACGATGCTCATTTTGAATTTGGAGCCATAGGTCTAACACTTGGTCCCACCTCGCTGGGTCTACATGCCATTCATGTCCTAACCGTATACCCATTTGTCCCATTAGATCTTCATGAGTTAGAGCACGGTGATGTTGTCGCGCATGTCTGAGATAGTCCATTTCAGTTTCATCTTCTGAATCGCTTTCATAGATCCAAAATTGTTCATCCTCTTCGAGCATCTCGTTGCTTGTGATGTTGAGGACTCTTCCTGTTCCGGTGAATTAATCTGGTCCCATTGCGGTTGTTCCACTCTTAGTGGAGGGACCTGATTCTTTTGAGACTATGTTATTTCGTCTGGAACCTCTAAGGGGAACAATTTCAAAAAAATGTCTGGAAGCCGTTGTTGTTCTCTTTGAGGATTGCTCTCTGAACTTTCACCTCTCTCTAGCAAAGGAGAGGGATTATTGCTATTTCCAGGGGTGTTTGTAGGCCATGGGAGATAATCCCCTAATGTGTATTCTATGTTTGGATTGGCATACGGGTCTTGTGCCAATCCCCCCTTGTTGCCTATTTCTAGGCCTTGCATATTTTCAACCAAGATTTCTAATGGCAGGGGATGGTTGAACCCTACCCCTGACTTGTCATATGGCATCTGATATCTTGGTTGGCAAAGGATCCGCATCCCTTGCTCATATCTGCCTAGCCCATACCCATGCCAATTGCATTGTTCGAGATATTTTAGGGCAAATTTTGGGTTCGACAGATAATTGATGTTTTCGACAAAAGGCTCTTCATCTGTTTCCTTTTGTTCGCATGGTTCAGAACCATGATCAAGGCCCCCATACACAAAATTCGTCTGGTTGGGAGGGTAGCCTAGTGGAACAATTGTCCCTATGGGAAGGCGAGGTCTTCCCATGTCCTGCACCGACTCCAATGTGGGGGTTGCCACAACGTTTTGCACTAAGTACTCCCCCAGGCCCGTACTGGCCATCTCAATAGTGATTGTTGATGATTGGGTAGGAGGAAACGGTAGTCCTTCCTGAGTCCATTCCATGTTTGGTTGTTCAGGAGTCTTGGTTTGTGTTGTGTTGGGTGTTTCCTCTGTTGATATGGTTGAAATCATGGGCAACCCCTCTTCTAGAGGCTTAACCTCTTCCATGATTTGCTTTCCCTTGTCCTTATGTTGGGCCATGATAGGTGGCGTTGATGATGAAGGAGTAGGTGATGAAGTCTCACCTGGTTGGGATTTTGCCTTGTTGGCCACCAATGGTGCCTATGGTATCGGACCCTGTTTAGATGGATTCAATTGAAAATCCAAATGCGTTGATGGGAGGGTCGATTGAGGTATGAATTGTACCGCATTGCAATACTTGAAGGGTTCCAAGTCCATTGGGACTACATGTATTTGCCCTTCATAGGCATACTTCAAGCACTGGTGTGCGATCGAGGGGACACACTTCATGTCCCTGATCCAAGGCCGCCCTAGCAGTATATTATACGCCATTTCACCTTCCAGCACATGGCACAGTGTGGGTATTGACTTTTTTCCTACCTGGATAGGCAGAAAAACCATGCCGACTGTCAAGCAAATTGCATCATTAAAAGCTCGCAGTGTGTACGTGGAAGCGGTGATGTGAGAGGCTGGAAGTTTTAAATGTTTCAATGCTGCAGTGGTTATAATGTTACTAGACGAGCCAGTATCTATCAGCACTCTCTTGTACGGGATCCCGTTGACCCGTGCGATAACGTGCAGGGGTGGATCCGACATGTCATTTGATATCGTTTTGACCTCGTCTTCTCTAAATGTGATGACAGGCTCCGTACATTGTTTCACATGTCCCACGAAGGCGTTGAAAGAATTTGCTTCATGGGGTTGTACTTCAATGGCTTTTAAAATGTCCATAAGAGCTTCTCTATGGGGAGCTGATTGTTGAATAAGCTCGTAGATGGACAGCCTAGCCGACGTGGTCCGCAAACTCTGCGTGAGTTTGGTTCGTATCGTGACCTCAAGTCTAGGCGAAGGTAATTGCGTTGGGCGTTGTTGAGGCTGCGATGTCGACGGAACTTCCCTCGCAGCTACCTCGGGGGCAACTACTGGGTATCTTCTGTTCCTTGTTACAATGCTAATCATTCCCACAAATCCTTGCGTGGGAAGATCTTGTCGCACCTCGTTAATCTGGAGCGGTTTTGTCCGTGCCTCGTGAGGCGGTAGGGGGTCCTTGAATACCCCCATTTGTTGGTTGTTTGGTGTGATGGGGTTGTCCACGACCAATGTTCCGTTATCGATCAAATCCTCGGACTAGTTATTTGAATTTCCAGCACCCATTTAGGTCATGTCCTCTGCGCCTATGGAATCTGCAATACAATTCCTCCCTATACCCCCTAGGTTTGGGAATGTTAGGGTCAAAAATTTGGATTTCTGGCAGAGTAACTAAATTTGCCGCTGACAAGCGGTCAAATAAGGAGTCCCTAGACTCCGCATACGGGGTGAATTGTCGCCTAGGGCGACGCTGCTGATACTGCTCCTGTCTTCTATTATCTCTTTCGTAAGCAGGAGGCACTGCCTGGTAGTTAGCCTTTTGGGGCTGCGTTTCTTGTACAGGCGCGGGAACATTTATCGCAACTTGGTTGACTGCAGCGTGTTGTGGTTGCGTTGTCCCGGTTTTAGTGGTTTTATTCCACTCTTTCTTCTTAGGCTTGGCAATTGCGCCTTCGCCTATCTTAATCTCTTCTATGACTCTGGCTTGCGCCAAAGCTTCTTCTAAGCCATCGTATTGTCGCAACAACAATAGACCGGAGATTGATTTTAAGAAACTTTTTGCAAACATTTGCGTGAGGTCCGACATGGGAGGATGGTAGGGTAACTTAGAAATCAAAGCTCTCAATCGGTTCTCGTACACTGCCATTTTTTCCTCCTCAATTTTTTTAAGACTAGCAAGATCACTAAGTGATGCCTTCTTCCTTGTGTTGAAGGCGAAACGTTCAAGAAACGCATCTACTAGCTGATCTAAGCTGCTTATGTTATGTTTGGGCAGTTGTGTGAACCAATCCGAGGTAGGGCCTGCGAATGTGGTTATGAATGTTCTAAGCAATAATGCGTCATTATCTTGGATGCCGAAGCATTGGCTTAGAAATCGTGTAACGTGTTCCTGCGCGTCCTCTTCACCTTTAAAACCGCCAATTGAGGCAACTTGAAGTGTTCGGGGTAAAGAGGTGTAGGCACTGAGGGATGCACCGGATTATTGCGGAGTAGACGTAATGTGGGTTTTTGATGCCCAGCAGCTTTTGTCTCCACAGACTCCAAACGCTCCAATAGCGCTTGGTATGCATCGGAAGATTTTCTTTCTTCCTCTCTTGTTCGCTCTTGTTGCAAGTTACGGTAAACTGGAGGCCTATGGAGGGGTGGCCGAATGGCATCCTTCCTGCATTGATGGGGAGTTTCAACATATTCCTCTTCTGGTTCATACTCCTCATAAAATTCTTGAGGAGTCTCTAGGCGAAACCTGTGACCCTGATCAAGTTCTTGCTGAAGGTACCCATCATTGTTTCGGGGAGTTGCCTCCCTCTCGAATCTATGGGGTCTTGGAGGCAGAACTTGACGAGGTCGTGGAGACCAGTCCTGCACCAACGAATTACGCCTATCATACTGTTCAGCTCTTTGGATGCGAGGGGTTGGCCCCATCTCAAGTATTTCATAGCGTAACTCATCCGCTTCACGTTGCATGCGTTCTTTATCCAAGCGGTATTGATACTCTATCTCTTGTCGACTTTGTTTAAGCCGCATGATTTGGGCTTGACGGGTGGTATATCTGGCGACATCCGGGTCAATTTGATCTACCCTATTTTGTTCAGAAGGTTCAAATGTTCCTCCTATGGGTTTACCTTGGTTTTGATGCTCTAAAATCTCAAGGGGTCGCTTCCCTCCGTCGAGGTAGGCGGTATGTGCTCGAGGTTCTGGCCTCAAGGGGTGATCATGATATCCTGCTGGTGCGGAAATGCAAGGTTCCCGCATTGTTTGTTGCCCTCGAGGAATGCGATGGCTTTCCTCATACTCCCTTTCACGGGTGTAAATGGGTTGGGCGGAGTTAGGTCGCCCTATGTAAGGAGCCCTACGCTTCGGATTTGGTCTCTCTCTTCTAATGATAGGTAAAGAAGGGACACCATATCCACGTTGCCCCTCCAAATGGACGGTGTGCCTGTTTAGCGCTTCATCGCGCGGTGGCCACTCATGCCTAACTTCAAGAGGTGATTCTCTATTTATGTCAAGGTCTACATGTAAGGCATCTTCCCGAAAGGGGCTGCTTTGAATAGGCATACCCCACCGAGGATTTTGAATTGGATTCTTTTGTAGGTTAGACCTATAAGGCGGTATAACCAAATCCTCAGGACTGAAGTGAAGGCGACTTGCGCATGCTTTTTGTGTACCTTTCAGAGCTTTTGCCCTTGATTGGGCTTGACTGTGGGTGTACACCATTGCGGTGCTTCTATGCTATCTAAATAGGTTTTTATCTCGTTTTTATGATTTTCTCTTTTTTTGTCTACATTGAGCAGAATTAAGCACACACATTCACAAAATCGTGATTATCTCTTTTAAGGATTATTGGTGTGCCCTAAACTGGTTTAGTGCATTTTGGTGTTTTGTTTTGTTTTTGTAGGTTTTGTAGAACGTTTAAATGCATCATGTAGGCTCTTATAACTCCAAAAAGGTCACCCCTTCAATATACCAGCCAGGCCGATATACCAACCTCTCTATATACCCGCCCTTACAAGAGGGAGACTATAGGTACGTGAGAGCAGAAGGTACGTGGTACGTAGGCGTTACGGAAGGGGTATTGTCCTGTTAATGGCACCTACCATAGAAAACTTATCCTCGTGTGCATGGGAATCACCCCAGCTATGCTCGGTCTGTCTTCGTCAGGATTTACGCCTAACAAAAGTTGACAATCGGGAAATGGATGCAAATCAAGCCAAGGTGGTGATGAAATCCACCAATGGTCTTGATCAAGGGCTGGGGTCTTACGACCAGCTCCTTGGTTTAAAATTATTTCGTGATGTGTGTGGGATTCATTTTATTCAACAAAAATGAAACTAGCATACCTGACTTTTCCTAATGCAATGCAGGATTAAATGAAAACAATTAAAGAAACAGAAACAGAAACAAAAATTTTAATAGAGATTATAAAAATCCCTACCTCTTCTCTCGCTCGCTCCAGCTTGCTTCGAATTTCTGCTCTGAAAATCCATAGACAGGAATTCGTCCCTCTAGGAGACAAATTGCAGAACATAATTCGTCCCTCCCAGAGACGAATTTGAATTCGTCCCAGGGTCAGACGAATTGCAGAAAGGAATTCGTCCCTGTCAGAGACGAATAGCAGTCTACAACAAAAAAAAATGTACCTATCAAGCACAAACACAAAACTTTGATCAGTTTCTGTGATTTTAAAAACCAGGGAACAGGTCCCACCGTGATCGCCATTGAAAGCACGAGATTCCATGAAAAGGAAACACTAAGTGCGATTGCATTCAAAATCAAGTACGCTTAAGTCCTAGAAATGTAAATTGCATGAAATGGAAAAGAAACACATTGGAAGAGACACAAGCAAATAGAGAAAACACAGCCCTTTCATTAATATCCCTTGATCTCTGTTACAATGACGTCTCCTCCCTTTTCAGGGGCTAGGAGCGCAAATAGAGTTTGATTACAATCACTGAATGATTCCTCTTTCCGCGTGCCCACGATTGCAATGGGCGGGCCAAGATGATGCCACCGCTGATGTCGATGAGTTCTTCACCTCTACTGCTTCTCCTGCGAACAAAGAAACAACCAATATGTCAGTAGCACCTGCCGCAAATGAAAAGCGTTTGCTCTCTAAAACTAACGAAATATGCATGTAAATATTTGCTCGAAACAGTGAATTACAAGTGAGTCCAGATGGCTTCAAAACTTGATAGAAGATAAGAAAAGTTACCAGAAGTCCACTGCCACTGAGACAGCTGGCCAATCTACCTTCAACTGGAATTCGTCCCTGGGTAGGACGAATTTTGACTGCAATTCGTCCCTGGGTGGGACGAATTCTTCTGTGTTGAAGAAACCGACCTGCTGCTGCTCCAATGTCGGATCCCGAGACTTGCAAAACACCTGTAAATAGGGGGGTTATGTAATTGGGGTCATTTTGGGATGACCCAGATGGTCGGATTCTCCCAATTTGGCCTCCACCATCGGGAATTTAACCTCGACACCTGCAAGTCAGCAAAACGACAAAGCAACACAAAACATACTAGAATCTGACCAAAAGTTACAAAATTGCAGCTATGGATTAATCAAACCTAATAACACAAAATGCAATCTGAAAAGTAATCTAAAATGCTCAAAAACTAAAAATAGGACTTGGGAGGTGCGGGGGTGCCCAAGTGGGCCTCCCATCGTTGGCACTTGATTTTGGAGCCAATCCACCAAGGATGGGCCCAAAACCTCTTAGGATTGGGGGGTCGGCGAATTGGTTGGTTCAGGTGTCCATGTGTTGGATTTGGGTTAGGTTCGAGCTTCCAAAGGCCACCCAACAACCTCCCTTGCAAAAGAGATTGGTGGATGTGGGAAGGTGAACCAAAAGGGATGCAAGTGGGTCTTCAACTCGGCAGCACTTTGTTTCTTTGAAAACTCCTTCAACCTGTCTCTTTTGGGTGAGAAAAGTCCCACATTTTATAGACCCAAGGGGTCTCTTTTGGGAGGGAAGCACAAATGCCATGTGTTGGCCATAGGCGCCATGTGGCAGTCTTGTCTTCCCATGAGGGAGGGGAGTCCTCCGTTGACTTGAGCTTTGATAAATGCCTTTTGTGATAGTCTTCTAACGACCCCTCTGTCCATCTACACACGCGTGCAAGGCAAGAGTCATTAACTGACTGTTCTGGGCTGCCACTTGGCACCATTTGCCTTTTTGCCCGTTAAGCTTAGAATTCGTCCCACCCAGGGACGGATTCAAAATTCGTCCTGGGGTGGGACGGATTCTATTTTGAATTCGTCCCTGGGTGAGACGAATACGGGCAAAGTGTCCAAGTGTGCCAAATTGCTTCTTGACCTTACAAAATTGCTATGAAAGTGGTTAAGACCACTGTTTAACCTCTAAGGGCTGCCCTGGGGGCTGTGTTTGTCAAAGCGATCAGTGTTTGCAGTCACATAATTGGATTGGTGCTGTTTTGGTGTCTACAATTGTAAGAGCGAAGGCTTTGGTCTATCAACGACAAGCTTTTGCGAGATCTGAGTCTACAGACTTTGGCACCAAATTAAAAATGGATTATTTTGCACAAAAAAAATGAGAGGTTATTATATATATAATATTAATTTCTATACTCATCCAAGGACTAATTTTAGGCTTGTTTAATGGAGACCAAATCTGACCCGGAGCTCTTAATCACCCCAAAGTGCCAAAAATAGGAAAAACTTCAAAGTGCTCAAAATTTTACAAAACATTTTAGGTATATAAATGGGCCAAATGGGTACTTAAATCCGTTGACCTCATCCGCTACAATAGAATATGCCTAACTGCGCATGCAATGACGTACGCATGGATCTACCCATTCAAATGTATTTCCCCTTCTATTCCTCGTAATTCTACACCTCACAAGCCGCCTAACAAGTTTGACTCGATACAAGGTTCTCCAAGTCAATGCTAAGATTTATTACTGAAGAGTAACAGCTCTTCTCTGAACACGAACCATTATAAGTAGCCAGGGGGATCCTCTTCTCCTGACCATTATAAGTAAATTGAAATGAAATTTATCAATTCTTTAAATGAGGAATTGATATACAACCTATTATTTCTTAAAAAAAACTATAAAAATGTGAAAAGGATTGAAAGGTTTTGTATGTATTTCTGGCTTTATTCTCGTATAAAGCAGAGATTATTTAATTAAATTTGTCCCTTTATTCTGGCTTTATTCTTATTTAATTAAATTTGTATGTATTTCTGGCTCTATTCTAGATATTCCGATCGAATTCGATATTATTTAATTAAAATTGTCCCTTTAAAACCCCTTCCCAATCCCCGTCCAACTCTTTATAACTCCGTTATTTTCTCAATCCTTTCGGCCTGGTCCCTTATTTTTTCCCTCGTAATCCTTTCGGCCTCCTCTTTCATTTTTTATCCTCCAAATGGCGGCATGGAGGCTATTGATGGCCTTGGCGGCCATGGTGGCCTTGATTGGAGCTGACGTGGCGGAAGCCGATTGTAACAGTGAGCTTCTCAGCCTGACTCAGGCGGAGACCCCGGCACCCCGTCGAGACAATGCTGCGATGCCCTCGCTTCAGTCGTCAAGAAGGATGCCATCTGTCTGTGCCAGCTGTTAACCTACAGCTATATTAACCAAAGCCAGGCTGTTGCCCTTCCTGGGGAATGCAACGTGACCACTCCACCTCTCAGCGAGTGTCCATCAGGTAACTATATTCATTTCAAGTTTAAAGATAGATGTCACCCATTTTTATATCCAATTCTCACAATTCCTTTTTATTTTAATGTGTTTATTTCTGGTAGCTGCACCTGCACCGGACCCGGCCACTAGCAGTGATCCCGCGCGTATGATTTCTTCTCCATCTTTTATTTTCGTCCTTTCTAAATGATTTCGTCAATTTAGTAGAAGAACGTTTTCTTTCTCTGTATTTTGTTTTGAATACTCTTATTTCTAACAGTGGCTGTGGCGCCTAGTATTTTAGTGTTGGACATAGAACCATACTTAATTCACGTGAATCTATTAATAAGAAATCCATTTATTTCTTAATATCAAATTTTAAACAAAAATAATAATTTAATTAAGATGTGAATTTTGTTATACTTATTTTCATGGAGTTTGGGGAACGAGCATTAGAGTCCATTAAAGTATATGCGATAAAATTCATACCATTAGATGTTGAAGATGATAATATTATTGTGTTTAACTTAAGGTTGTCTTTCTACTTTATATTTATTGAATGGTTCTATTCCTCTACCATCTTCCCTTCTATGCTTTACACAATTGCTATATCGAATGGATTAGCAATCTTAGATAGTTGTATCTCCATTTTGGTAGTTAGAGGATGGAAATGATGCTCTATTTTAAGAGGATATATGGAATCAATTCTAACCAATTATTTAAACATTCCTAGATATGAAAAGTTGGAAAACAGAGCTCCAAAATACGTGGTGGTGGAAAGTCTCTTACTATATGGAATCATGGAATCAACATGTGCCAGACGTACTACAATGAAAACATCCTCAAGAATGGCCAATGATGGGAACACAAGAACTAACCAAAGAATTGTCAAGATATCTTCAAAGACACCCAATTCAATATGGTTCTAAGAGAGATATACTTGGATGAGAATGAAGCAAGTTGGGAATCTATAAGACAAAGGAGGGATACAAGGTAACACGTGGATATGAGATTGCCCTAACACCACTTCCATGGATATTTTTTTGGCAAAAGGAATGATGGCCAAAAACGAATATTTTCTCATGGCTAATTAACCATAGAAAGTGTTTGACATTGTAATAACCCAAGTCTACTCACTTGGTTGTACCACTAAACAAAACTAAGTATAATAAAAGTGGTATTTTTTTTTTCAAATCACATTTTTGTTTTAAATGTGTTGTCATATTCATAGCACATGTCAATTCACCCAAAAACTTTGATATCAAATTTCTAAAAAGTATAGGCATATCAGACCACACTTGGATTTTGAGATTGTTGTAGTTTAGCTACCCAAGTGAACGAGATTGGCCGAATCACATAAAAGGTGTCATTCTGTGGATACCATTTACGTCCTTTATTTTTGGCATGAGGGTCGTTCCATGATATGGGTTATCCTCTAGGGCCCATAACACCTAGAGGGTGGATTCTTGCTTCCCTATCCAATTCCATACTAAGCCCTCAACTACTAGTCGACTCGCTCTAATTTTTGTATGAAAGGAAATAACATCCATATGCCTTTGTGGCTAACTGATTGTCCCCTTCCCAAAGTGAGTTAGAGCCATGTCAATTCCCTGACCTTGCTCTTCATCTCTCATTTTCATTGTAACTCATGGTTGTTCATCCCATACCAAACTTCATGGCTAATATAGCTAAATTAAATGGACATGAGACTTACCACAATACCAAATAAATAACAACCTGGAGGGAACATTCCATAATACCCCTCGTTACCAAGTCTGACCAAGTTGTTTTAGTATGACCAATTCTATCAGATATTCAGTTGCTCTCGTAACACCATTGTGTACATACCCGTAACTCAATGACATAGGGTGAATTTGAGCATTCTTCATTCTCGATGCTTGATTTCAAGTATAGTTCATGGGTTTCTACAACCACAACAAAATGTTTTATTTTCAAGTTATTTAAAACCCCTTATCCCATAGAGTTTTTTAAAATCACCTTCTAATTTTAAGTTTCCACTAGGATACAAGTCACCCAAGGAGAGATAAATAAAAAATAAACTAAAGGTTTTGGAATAACCCAAAGGTTCATAAAGTAATTATTATCATAAGCATCAACGCTTAGTTTTATTGTTTGCAATGATTCTAAGGTTTGAGGCAATGAACAAATTTGAATTTTAATACCAATATTCCGGTATTAGTAGCTCTTCAATACAACAACATACTCACAATGCTAAGCTTAAACTTTTAATAAAATATGCAACTCATTTTTCAATATATAACATAAAGGATTTAGAAACGTGTATTCCTTTAGTATGAAAAGCACTAAATTATAAATTCAAATTACAGAGTTATAAATATATTCTCTATATTTTTCTCTATCGACGAGGACAACTCTCAACTTATTAAGGAAACACTATGTAATGTATGCTTACAACATTGACTAATACTTCTTAAGAGTTTATCACACAGTTCACTGGTCATAACTTCAAATCATTTAGAAACTCAACATGGAAAAATAAAACACATAATCTAAGATCTTTAAAAGTTTAAACAAAAAATAAAATAGAAGGCTATAAACAATGATGAACCAAACTCTCATTACTTATTACTTCTATTTCTTCCTTGAAGACTTCAGAAGATATATAGTGAAAGACATGCTCAAAACTTCTCTACATGATAGGTTCTCCCACATATAAATAATGATCTTAAAAATTATTGCTGTAAGATTCAACTATAGTCTTTTTGTTATCTCTTTGTTGTTATTAAATTATATTCTTATATGTATTCAATTAAAAATGTTTTACTATTTATTCACCTAATTTTAGGTAAGGATGTTCTACTCTTTACATAATTTTATTTTTTATCACTAATTTTTTTTTTTAACGGCTAACACATTCCTGTTGATTAGCCTTTCCCTAATTTAAAAAAAAAAAAAAAAACGTATCGCTGTTTGCCACATTCATTTATTTAAGTCGTACACCTTCCTAACGTTCTTACGTAAAATACGAATTATAAAATATAATTTTGGATTGTTTTGCTTTCCCGATGGTCTAGTCCTCCATGGTGTGAAGAGGCGCTCCTTCCAATCACCACTAATATATAATAATAAGAAAACAACACAACGAGCGTAACACTTATATTAAACTAAGCTATTATTAATTTCATCCTTGGAGAAATACCAATTGGCAACTTACAACGTGCTCTTTCACTGTCGACCCCACGCCATTGATGACCTCATCCGCTACCACAGAATATGCCTAACTGCGCATGCAATGACGTACGCATGGACCTACACATTCAAATGTATTTCCCCTTCTATTCCTCGTAATTCTACACCTCACAAGCCGCCTAACAAGTTTGACTCGATAGAAGGTTCTCCAAGTCAATGCTAAGATTTATTACTGAAGAGTAACAGGTCTTCTCTTAACACCAACTACTATAAGTAGCCAGGGGGATCCTCTTCTCCTGACAAGTAACCATAACGACCTACGAGGAGCAAAGACACAATACAACAACAACAACAAGAGAGTCTAAAATGGCAAGCGGAGAAGATGTTAAGGTTCTGACGGCATGGCCGAGCCATTACGGCATGAGAGTCCTGATTGGGCTGGAAGAAAAGGGTGTGAAGTACGAGTATGTGGAGCAAAATCTTAGAGACAAGAGCCCTCTCTTGTTGGAGATGAATCCCGTGTACAAGAAGGTACCTGTTCTCGTTCACAACGGCCGATCTGTAGCGGAGTCTCTCATTGCCCTGCAATACATAGACGAGGCATGGACCTCTCCTAATGCTCCTCATTTTCTACCCTCTCATCCATATGACCGAGCGCTTGCACGATTTATTATTTTCTTTTCCGTTTCGTCTTCCAGGTTTGCGGTGCGGGGGGGCGCATATTCCGAAGCAAAGGGGAGATACAAGAAGCAGCGAAGCGTGAACTTGTGGAAAGTCTGGTGATATTGGAAGGCGTGATCGATGGAAAAGATTATTTTGGAGGAGATGTATTTGGATTGGTGGACATTGTGTTTGCACCCCTCATCTCGTGGTTTCAGACTTACGAGACGCTGGGGAACTTCACGATTCCTTTCGAGGACAAGTGTCCCGGCATTGTCCTGTGGATGAAGAAATGTAAGGAGAGGGAGAGTGTGAAGAAGGCGCTTCCGCAGTCCGAGAAACTGCTGGAATTCGCTACAGAGGTTAGAAAGCGTATCTTGGGCGAAGCATGATGAATGAGTGATGAGGGATGACCGCTACCTAGTAGCTAAGTATTATTGTAATAATAAGCAAGCTCGACGCAGCAGCAGTTAATTCAGTGTAGGTGACTCTTCGAGTCAATTTGCCGATTATACACATGGATTCTTTCCTCTATCAAAGCTTTAAGACTTCATCACAAGTTTATTATTTCCTTCATATCCATCAGTTCTTAGTGAAAATGCTTTATAATCTTAATATTTTATAATTATTTTTATCTAATTTCAATAGATATTTTGTGATTACCTATGAGAAAACATAGGTTATAATATTTATGACTATGGTAAGGTGTATGAACAATCATAAAATGAGAGTCCAAAAGAGTTTAGACATTATTTCATAATATCTACGTAATAATATATAAAGTAGTCCAACTCATGTGACATATATAAACAAGATGCATTTGAAACATAAATTTTGTTTCTTGATGGTCAATAGTTAAAGACTAAGAACATAAGTCTTGTAAATCATGCTAAGAATCTAAATCATAGGCTAATTGTCCATTAGAAAAGAATGATCATACCCTTAAACATTAAACACATCATAACTATACATTCTACGCTAGAAAAAATAAATCTTCTTGATAAACATACAAATAAAATTATTTATAAATAAAAAAATTAAGCTAAAAATAATTAGGCAACTATATCAGCCATCATTGCAAGCACAACAACTTCTGCACCTATTTTAACTAGCTATAATATTTATGTTTCCTATACAAATATTTTATACTTGATGAAAAAATTACCACATAAATATTCAGCTTGATTGATCCATTCATGAAATTCTAAAAATTTTCTCAATATGTAATTTGTAAATCTAACATTAGATTTTCCAATTAACATTACTAGATATATAGAATGAAGTTCATCCATTTCCTAAACCATTAACATGGAATATTTGGTTTAAAAAGAATTATCGGATCCTAATTATACTTCTTCTATACTTGGTGTTGTTTTCAAATAATCACTCCCATGGCCCAAGCCCACAACATGTAAATGAGAGCTATCGTGAAAGTTTATACAAAGAGTAATGGACAAGGAGAGACCAAAAGGAATATGCAGATACCTTTGGTAGTGAATAAATTTCTACAAGTAGAAATAAAAATAACATGAGAGGTAGCATCATTGGGAGTAGAAATTACTGGATTGATATCTTTTACATTATTTTCAATAAGATAATCTACAACCCAGGTGTTGTATGTGAGTTGGAGAGGAGAGGGCAATCCTCCAAGGGAGGTCCCAGGTTCGAATCCCCACCCTACCAAAAAGCTAAATTGGGTACCCAAAATCCAATTGATAATGTTGGTGCGGGCAGGGCTGGGTCCGACTCCCGAGTGATTTTGACGGTGTAGAACCCCCTATTCATGGTCTCTCAGACCAAGGCGGCCCCACAAGGTGTTTTTCGCTTTAAAAAAAAATATATAATCTACAAGGACAAAAAGAAAAATATCTTAGTGGCTATAGTAAAAGGAAGTAGCATCACTATCATTTTGTTTTTGAATACATAAGTGAATTCTCCCATGGTAATCAGATTCATGATTGCATATATCAAGTCGTTTAAATTATAGTCAAGGTAGTTTATTCCTTATTTTATAAACTATATATGTTTCTTTGTGAACTTTTTTGGGATGATCATTTTTACACTATTTTCTAAATAATATGACCTATCCAGTAGTCCTAATAGATCATCTATAGTATTTCTAATTTTCTTGGTCAGAATGAAAGATGATGAAAAAGTCGATGATATTGTGTTAGAGTAAAAGCAATTGTTGATAAAATGGTTACACTTGGCGAGGAAATCAAGCCTGAGATAATTATAACAAAAGTGTTGTGAAAACTTCCACAGAGATGGAATCATATTGCTATAATTATAGAAGAATCCAAAGATCTTTCCACTTTAACATTCGATGCATTAATTGGATCGTTAATGTCACATGAATAGAGATTTCCAAAATCTCCTTTAACCAACTATGGAGGCAATGATAAGACCTTCACTTCCAATGAATCTAATGGAAGAGGACGTGGAAAAGGTCAAGGCAGAGGACAACAAGGAGGTAGAGGTAGAGGTAACTACAGATGAGGCAACCAAAATAGAGGAGGCAACCAGAACAGAGGAGGCAACTCCAACAGAGGAGGCAACTCATACAGAGGAGGCAATCAGAATAGAGGTGGAAATCAAAATCGAGGAGGAAATCCAGTGGAAAGTGGAAATCAAGGGCAAGTAATTTACAAGTCCAAAATAGCTTGTTTCAACTGTGGTAAGCCAGGTCACTTTGCTCGTGACTGCTGGTCAAAATATTCATAAGGCAGCAGTATTCAATATAGAAATTATGGAGAAGAAGATGATACCTCTAATATTTTTCTTTCATATGGACAATCAGAACATAATCTAAATGACACATGGATTTTGGATACTGGTTGCTCAAATCATATGAGTGGCAAAGAAAATTTATTTGCAACTCTAGATTCCACTTATAAATCCCAAATAAAATTAGGGGATGATAAAGCATTGGAAGTAGATGGAATTGGAGCCATGGAGGTTCCAGCTAAAGAAGGACTAAAGAAAGTGAATGACATCTATTACACTGCAAAGCTCCAACACAATCTATTAAGTTTTGAGCAAATGATGAAGAACAATTACAAACTTGTATTTGATGAAGGACAATGTATCATTTTTGATAAAAAAATTGTAATCGTGTCATCACATAGGTCCCCATGACCAAGAATCGGTTATTCCCTCTCAAATTTGGTGATCCAGGAGGAGCTCAACCTGCAAATGTAACTATAACAAATCCAAGTGTGCTTTGGCCCTTGTGATATGGTCACCTTAATTTTGCTAGCTTGAAACTTCTCACTTCTCAAGCTATGGTGATAGGACTTCCCAAAATCAATGAATAGAAGAAGGTTTTTGAAGGATGTGCTTTGGGAAAGCACTCAAGGTCAAATTTTGCAAAAGGACAAGTGTGAAGAGCCAACTATCCACTTTAGTTAGTGCATTCAGACATCTGTGATCCAATGCAAACACATAGTCTTAGAAACAATTCTTATTTTCTCACTTTCATAGATGATTTCTCTAGAATGTGTTGTATTTATTTCTTATGATGCTTCATAGATTTAAAAAACAATGTATGGAATCAAAATGGAAATTATGTAAAATATCTTAGGACGGATCGAGGAGGTGAGTACTCCTCAAAAGTATTCTTGAAATATTGTAAAGCAAGTGGGATAAAAATACAATTCACCACTGCCTATACCCCACAACAGAATGGTGTGGCAAAGAGAAAGAATGGCACCATAGTTGAGATGGCGAGAACAATGCTTTAGACTAAGAATATAACTAATATGCACTGGGCTGATGTTGTAAGAACTAGTGTATACATTATAAATAGAAGCCCAACTTCTAGTTTAGATGGTGTCACTCCGTATGAGGGGTGGTACAAAAAGAAACCAAATTTAAATCACTTCAAAGTTTTTGGTTCTTTAGCATATGTGCACATTCCTGATGAGAAAATGAATAATCTTGATCCCAAAAGTCAAGCTTATATATTCGTAGGGTATTGTGAGTCTACAAAAGCCTATAGACTCTACAACCCCAAGACTCATTAAATTTTACTCTCCAGGGATGTAATTTTTGATGAAGGGGGAGAATGCGGTCATCAAATAATGTTTGTTGGTGATGAGTCCCAAAATGTAAGTTCTTCACAAGTACAATAGGTATCTCCCAAGAAAAAAAAAGGCACACCACCCCCTACAAGCCCATACAGGAGTACTACATCAAGTACTTCAACCGCCACTCCAAGTCCTTCTCCACAGATATCAGTAAGTTCTTCACCGATGGAAATTGACAGAGACTCTCCATTAAGAGGTAAAATAACATTACAACATCATCCATATTTTCAAATGTTGGATCAGAATTTCCAGAGAAGATTCACTAGAAGCCAAGCTAGTGAAATGAATATAGTTTTGCAACAACTTGAAAATTTGCAATTGTATGGGGATGATGACTCCTATGATCCTAGGGGATATGTAGTCAATTATGTTTTATTGGCTAATGCTCAGCTAGAACCAGCTAGCTATAAGAAGTCTTGTACTCAAAATGTATGGCAAAAAACCATGAAAGAGGAAATAACCTCTATAAAAAATAATGATACATGGAAGCTAGAAAAACTACCCAAAGGAAAAAATGTGTTGGATGTAAATGGGTCTACAAGACCAAATACAATGTTGATGGAATCATTGAGAGGCATAAGGCGAGACTAGTAGCAAAAGGTTTTACTCAAAAATTTGGCATTGACTATGAGAAAACCTTTGCTCCAGTTGCACGACAAAAGACAATCAGATATGTTCTTTCCTTAGCAACCCATAAAGGCTAGAATGTTCAACACATGGACATGAAAAGTGCTTTTCTAAATTAATACTTGATAGAGGAGGTTTATGTTCAACAACCTCAAGGATTTCAATAACAGAGAAAGAAGAACCTTGCTTATAAATTGAAAAAAGCACTTTATGGCCTCAAGCAAGCACCAAGAGCTTGGTACTCATGCATTGATGGCTTTTTCAGCCAATATGGATTTACAAGAAGTAAAAGTGAACCAAATTTGTACTACCTAAAGCATAGAGTAGACATTCTCATAGTTTCTTTGTATGTGGATGATCTAATATTTATGGGTAGTAACACTAAAATGAATATGGAGTTCAAAAAATCCATGATGAAACAATTTGAGATGAAAGATCTTGGTCTAATGTGGTACTTTCTGGGCATGGAAGTGCATAAATAAAATAAAGGTATCTTCATATGTCAACACAAGTTTGATCGAGACATGATCAAGAAATTTGCCATGGAGCAGTGCAAATGAGTTGCAACTCCAACTGGACATGGGATCCAATTGAGCAAGGACAATGGAGCATCAAAGGTTGACATGACCACTTAAAAAATCATGGTTGGGAGTCTGATGTTTCTCACCAACACAAGGCCCGATATTCAATATGTTGTTTCTCTAGTTTCAAGGTTTATGACAATTCCATCTGAGCTGCATCTACAAGCAACTAAAAGAATTTTAAGATATGTAAAACGTACATTGGATTTTGGAATCCATTACCAAAAATGTAATTATGTTAAATTAGTTTGTTTCAATGACAGTGATTGGGGTAGCGATATAGATGATAGGAAATCTACATCAGGAAATTATTTTAGTCTAGGATCAGGACCAATTACATGGAGTTCCAAGAAATAAATTGTTGTAGCATTGTCATCTACTGAGGTTGAGTATATAGCCATCACACATGCTAGTACTCAAGCCCTATGGTTGAGAAAAGTCCTTGAAGAGATTGGAGAAAGTCAAAGTGGTCCAACTCGACTATATTGTGATAATATAAGTGTCATTCAGTTGGCATACAATCCAATCCACCATAGCAGATCAAAGCATTTAAATATGAAGTATCACTTCATTCGAGACATGGTGGAACAACAGATAGTTGAGCTTCAATATTGCAATACTTTGGATAACATTGCGAATATCTTCACCAAATATATATCTAAAGCTCAATATATAAATCTGAGAGATTGTATAGTCAGTCCTCTCAAATTTAAGGGGGATAATGTTGGAAGTTAAAGCGGTAAAAGGTAAAAAAAAAAATTGACAACGGTAAGCTTTGGACCTTACCCTTTTACCTCCTTGGACGACAACTGACTGGGCAGATTGGATGGCTTGAACGATAGTTGATTGGGTAGATTGGATGGTATGGATAGCAAGGAGTTTGACTCCTATTTCCTTTCCTCCTTTCCTCCCTATTTTTATTCTTCCCTATCTATTCCATAAGTTTTCTAAGGCATTTAATTCTCCTATTATTTAAGCATTGTAAACACTACATTTTGTAGAATGAATAATACTTTAGATTTTGCTATTGCTCCACCTAACTACAATGCCACATTAATTCCAAATTTTGATTTTATTTCATCGTCAAAGTCTTAAGTTGGATTTTTCTTCTATGTTTGCAGGTGATGGAAATAGGGGATAAAAAGGGAAGTTGAAAAATCAAGAAAGGAAGCCGAACTATTGAGAAAAATCATATTCACTAAACCTGTACTGAAACCTGACAAGTCGGTGCATGACATATCATACAGAATGTGGTGATTCAACTACCCCAAAGCTTCCTAGAGATTATTCTCTCAGTTGAAGATAGCCTGTGATAGCCCAATTTTTGTTATAGTACATTCACATAAATTAGTGGTACAAAGGATGCCAAATGTTTGCATATGAACCAAGCATTCAAAACATGATTTTTAGAATCCAAACTATAAGAGAGGCCTTTCAAATAATAATGGATCATCGAGCATCAATCACTTTTACCTTAAATTTTGATGCCAAATTGATATGGCCATAACTTGTCAAGCCAAATATTTGGTTTAATGAATTTCCTTATCAATGGCATGAAAAGACTATCTAATAATATTGCATATCCTAATCATGCCATCACTATGATTGCCAATATACCACCAAGGTAAACAATTGAGTTGGTTAGAGAGCCAAATACTAAGTTTAAAAGTTGTTGAAGTAATGCATCTTCAACTTGTAAATAGGTATCATACCACATCCATTGTATATTTTCATTTAACTTGTATCATGAATATGATGCAATAATACATGATATCAAAACACTTAGTTCCACTAGAACATTTCTTTGTAAAATCAAAGAAAGAAAAATATAAATAATACAAACTATACATAGAAGAATGTCCCAAATTGTAGATAAGTAATATATCTTTTCATACAACATCAAGAGGAATGTAAGGTATCTCTTTGGAGTTACCAAAAAAATTACACTTGAAAAGGACTCCCCAATCATCTACATAAGGATCTAGGCCATTTCATAGATTGGAGAAATACTTTACAGCTTATCTTCCAAAAACTAGGACTACATTGATTTTGAGACCAAAGAGAGGGTAGAATTACTTTGCCTTATCTGCTATTGTAATTAGTAATAAAAAATACAGAAAACAAATATTATAAAATCTTACTATCATGTAGTTGATTTTTTTTTCTTGTTGAAATATTTATGACAAAATTGTTTTTTCTTGTTGTTCTTTTTGATATCTTATTTTCTCTTTTAGCCCAAATAGTGAAGCTAATTAATTTGCTACTTGCTTATGTCCTTGCTATTTTTTCACACGTATGTTGTGAATTGGTGGGAATAGAACCAATAATAACAAGGAAAAAAATAAAATATGGTTGATGTATAAATGCCTATTTAGTAAATTCTTAAAGGAGGATTGAGACCACAATACCACTCCAAAGCACAACCATGGCATATAGAAGATTTAAAGACCATTTAAAAAAATTATTACAAGACCAAGAAAATTATAAATACTATAGATGATCTATTAGGACTATTGGATAGGCCATATTATTTGGCAAATAGTGTAAAACTGATCATCCCAAAAAAGTTCACAAAGAAACATATATAGTTTATAAAAGAAGGAAAAAAATACCTTGACTATAATTTAAACGACTTGATATATGCAATCATGAATCTGATTACCATGGGAGAATTCACTTATGTATTCAAAAACAAAATGATAGTGATGCTACTTCCTTTTACTATAACCACTAAGATATTTTTCTTTTTGTCCTTGTAGATTATCTTATTGAAAATAATGCAAAAGATATCAATCCAGTAATTTCTACTCCCAATGATGCTACCTCTCATGTTATTTTTATTTCTACTCGTAGCAATTTATTCACTGCCAAAGGTATCTACATATTCCTTTTGGTCTCTCCTTGTCCATTGCTCTTTGTATAAACTTTCACAATATCTCCCATTGACATGTTGTGGGCTTAGGCCATGGGAGTGATTCTTTGAAAACAACACCAAGTATAGAAGAAGTATAATTAGGATTCGATAATTCTCTTTAAACTAAAAAATTCCATGTTAATGGTTTAGGAAATGGATGAACTTCATTCTATATATCTAGTAATGTTAATTGGAAAATCTAATGTTAGATTTACAAATTACATATTGATAAATTTTTTAGGATTTCATGAATGGATCAATCAAGCTAAATATTTATGTGGTAATTTTTTCATCAAGTAGAAAATATTTGTATAGGAAACATAAATATTATAGCTAGTTAAAATAGGTGCAAAAGTTGGTGTGCTTGCAATGATGGCTGATATAGTTGGCTAATTATTTTTAGCTTAATTTTTTTACTTATGAATAATTTTATTTGTATGTTTATCAAGAATATTTATTTTTTCTAGCGTAGAATGTATAGTTATGATGTGTTTAATGTTTAAGGGCATGATCATTCTTTTCTAATGCACAATTAGCCTATGATTTAGAATCTTAGCATGATTTACAAGACTTATGTTCTTAGTCTTTAACTATTGAACATCAAGAAACAAAATTTATGTTTCAAATGCATCTTGTCTATATATGTCACATGAGTTGGACTACTTGATATATTATTACGTGGATATTATGAAATAATTTCTAAACTCTTTTGAACTCTCATTTTACGATTGTTCATACACCTTACCATAGTCATAAATATTATAACCTATGTTTTTTCATAGGTAATCACAAAATATCTATTGAAATTAGATAAAAATAATTATAAAATATTAAGATTATAAAGCATTCTCACTAAGAACTAATAGATATGAAGGAAATAATAAACTTATGATAGTGCATGAAGTCTTAAAGCTTTGATAGAATGTAATCTTTTATTTATAATCTAATGAAAGTATAAAATATTCTAGTTAATAAAATAACATATAGTAAAAGTTATCCTTAGATAAACTATATAGATACATTTATTTCTTTTGAATTGCACATTCAAAAATTAATTATACTTTCAAATAAGAATAAAATAACTTAATGGATTCATTTGTTTCTTGCACACAAAAATTTCAGCCCCTTGCAACATAAAGGACTAACCCTTCTTTAATTAAAAAGCCAACAAACTCATCACAATCATCCTTATTTAATATAAACACTTAAAAAAAAAAAAAACCTTACAATTTCATTATAAATTGAAATACTTCTTTCTTTCTCACTAATTATGTTCTAGAAGATTTTTCATATATATTAAAAAGTTAAATTCATTAAATTATAAAATAAGTATAAATATGTTTATCATGCAAAATCATAAAAACATTAAAAATATATTCGTTTAATTATAATAAATTTAAAAATATTTATTTATATTAAGTTATAAAGTTATAAAAGGGATAAAAGGGATAAAGTTAATGCTCAGTCAGCTGTCGTCCAAGGAGGTAAAAGGGATAAGATCCAAAGCTTACAGTTGAAACAAATTTTTACACCTTTTTACTCTTTTTTACTCCTTTTACTAGTTTTATTTCCAAAATTCTCCCCCTTAAAGTTGAGAGGACTAACTATATAGTCTCTCAGCTTTATATATTGAGCTTTAGCTATACCTTTGATGAAGATGTCTGCAATATTATCCAAAGTGTTACAATATTGAAGCTCAACTATCTATCGTTCCACCATATCTCGAATGAAGTGATACTTCATATCGAAATGCTTTGATCTACTATGGTGGACTGGATTGTATGCCAACTGAATGGCACTTATGTTATCACAATAAAGTTGAGACCACTCTGACTTTCTCAAATCTCTTCAAGAACTTTTCTTAACCATAGGGCCATTGATAAGGAAATTCATTAAACCAAATATTCGACTTGACAAGTTATGGCCATATCAATTTTGCATCAAAATGTAAGGTAAAAGTGATTGATTCTCGACGATCCATTATTATTTGAAAGGCCTCTCTCAGAGTTTGGATTCTAAAAATTTATCCTTTCTTGATTTTCAACTTCCCTATTTATCCCTTGTTTCGATCACCTGTAAACACTAAAAAAAAAAATCCAACTTAAGACTTTGACGATGAAATAAAATCAAAATTTGGCATTAATACTATTAATATTGATGTTTTTATATTTATTGAATATCTGCCTAAGGTTTAACATTAGCCTTTTATTTTAATTTTTAAATTTAGTTATTTTCTAATGTTTTGGCTTTTAATTTTAATTATTAGATTTTAGGGCTTCTAATGTTAAATCCGGATGATTAAAAGGCTTCTTCATTTAATATAAAATCATTCTAAAATCATTTCTATAGTTCAGACTTAAAAAAAAAATACCTTTTAAAATCTATCGACAATGCATAATCTTTATTGCTCATGTAAAGCCCTTGTCCTTGATTGGGAGCACGATATATTTGTTCTATGGATTACAAAATTTGAGCCATTAAATTCATATCGCTCATGGAAAGCCCTTGTCATTGATTGGAAGAGTGATAGCTTTGTTCGATAGGCGATGGATTCTCATTAGTATTAAAGTCATGCCAAAATTATTAGTAAAGATACCCTTGTCGATGATGAAAATCATTGTCAAAGATACAATCAGCGATGGCTCTCTTCGATTAGCAATACAATCTTATTGGATGTCGATAATGCAAGACTTTTTATGTTGATACATTAACGATGTAATTTTATTGGAGCAAGAACATGAGCCATAAGATATTATTGGCCAGATTATTTATTATTTTTCTCAAGAATTTAATAATAATATCTTCATGATGTCATGTTAATTAAAATACCCTAAGTATTTATACTGATTAAATCATTTTCTACAACTTTATTTAAAGTTCTCAATATTAGGGTTATTTAATTATTACATTCGCTCATAAAAACCCTTGTCATTGAAGGATTATGTTTGTCGTTGTTGTAATTGTCATGGGATTTTTGAAGAGCGATGAATACTGCCAAAAATACTCTGTTTTTTATGTGAGACCATTGTCACTGATTGCATTTCCGATGGGCTTTCCCAAAGTGCGTTGAAGGCTACCAAAAACCCTTGTCATTGATGTAAAACTATTATCGTTTATGGGATCGGTGCTTTCTCGAAGAGTGATTTTTAATTTTTCATCAAGCCAATACTTTATGTAATCGCTTATTGAACTCTTCTTTTCTAATTGTTGAAAGCACGAGATTCCGGGCAAAGGAAACACTAAGTGCGATTGCATTCAAAATCAAGTACACTTAAGTCCTAGAAATGTAAATTGCATGAAATGGAAAAGAAACACATTGGAAGAGACACAAGCAAACAGAGAAAACATAGCCCTTTCATTAATATCCCTTGATTTCTGTTACAATGACGTCTCCTCCCTTTTCAGGGGCTAGGAGCGCAAATAGAGTTTGATTACAATCACTGAATGATTCCTATTTCCGCGTGCCCACGATTGCAATGGGCGGGCCAAGATGATGCCGCCGCCGATGTCGATGAGTTCTTCACCTCTCGCTGCTTCTCCCTGCGAACAAAGAAACAACCAAGATGTCGTAGCACTCGCCGCAAATGAAAAGCGTTTGCTCTCTAAAACTAACAAAATATGCATGTAAATATTTGCACGAAACAATGAATTACAGGTGAGTCCAAATGGCTTCAAAACTTGACGAGAAGATAAGAAAAGTTACCGAAGGCCACTGCCATCGAGATAGCTGGCCAATCTACCTTCAATCGGAATTCGTCCACGGGCGGGACGAATTCGACCGCAACTCGTCCTTGGGTGGGACGAATTCTTCTGTGTTGAAGAAACCGACCTGTTGCTGCTCCAATGTCGGATCCCGAGACCTGCAAAACGCCTACAAACAGGGGGGTTATGTAATTGGGGCCATTTTGGGATGACCCAGATGGTCGGATTCTCCCAATTTGGCCTCCACCCTCGGTAATTTAACCTCGACACCTGCAAGTCAGCGAAACGACAAAGCAACACAAAACATACTAGAATCTGACCAAAAGTTACAAAATTGCAGCTATGGATTAATCAAACCTAATAACACAAAATGCAATCCGAAAAGTAATCTAAAATGCTCAAAAACTAAAAATAGGACTTGGGAGGTGCGGGGGTGCCCAAGTGGGCCTCCCACCGTTGGCACTTGATTTTGGAGCCAATCCACCAGGGATGGGCCCAAAACCTCTTAGGATTGGGGGTCGGCGAATTGGTTGGTTCAGGTTGTCCATGTGTTGGATTTGGGTCGGGTTCGAGCTTCCAAAGGCCACCCAACAACCTCCCTTGCAAAAGAGATTGGTGGATGTGGGAAGGTGAACCAAAAGGGATGCAAGTGGGTCTTCAACTTGGCAAGCACTTCGTTGCTTTGAAAACTCCTTCAACTTGTCTATTTTGGGTGAGAAAATTCCCACCTTTTATAGACCCAAGGGGTCTCTTTTGGGAGGGAAGAACAAATGCCATGTGTTGGCCATAGGCGCCATGTGGCAGTCTTGTCTTCCCATGAGGGAGGGGAGTCCTCCGTTGACTTGAGCTTTGATAAATGCCTTTTGTGACAGTATTCTAACGGCCCCTCTGTCCACCTACACACGCGTGCAAGGCAAGAGTCATTAATTGACTGTTCTGGGCTGCCACTTGGCACCATTTGCCTTTTTGCCCGTTAAGCTTAGAATTCGTCCCACCCAGGGACGGATTCAGAATTCGTCCTGGGGTGGGATGGATTCTATTTTGAATTCGTCCCTGGGTGAGACGAATACTGGGCAAAGTGTCCAAGTGTGCCAAATTGCTTCTTGACCTTACAAAATTGCTATGAAAGTGGTTAAGACCACTGTTTAACCTCTAAGGGTTGCCCTGGGGGCTGTGTTTGTCAAAGCGATCAGTGTTTGCAGTCACATAATCGGATTGGTGCTGTTTTGGTGTCTAGAGATGCCCCTTTTTGGGAAGCGCTGCGGGTGACGCGATGCTTGAGCAAAAATAGATAACCAAAGCACTAATGATTAGGGTTTCTTGGTAACCTAACCAACTTTTGATGCCCCAAGTATGGAAAGGGCATGCATTCTTGAATCCTTGCTTCTGACGAGCTAAAGAATTTGATTTCAAGTATTAACCTGTTCTATTGAGGTGTGACTTGAACTTAGACATTGATCAGTCATGAACAAGTGAAGGGCGTTTTTATCCTCATGGGGAACCTTGTGTTCATGATTCACGAAATGCCAAGTGTTTGATTGATTTGATTGTTGCTTGTTTATCGCCCCAGCGAGGAGCGTGATTGTCTTTGTCAATGATTCTTTGAATGCATGTCGTTTTCCTTAATTGGGTGTGTGATTGTTGATTGGTGACTAAGTGTGACTACCCCCTCAAGCGACGAATCGATGAGGGAATGACCTTCGTGAGAGAAGCGACGAGTCGCTTGACCCAAGATGACTTGTGCAGGTATGCCTTAAAGGGTTTACCGTTAAGCGTGTGCAATTTTTCCAACATTTGGACCTATTTTTGGTGGGTGTTAACCCTTTTGGTGATGCCGTAATGAGGTGAAATCATCGAAAATCCAACTTCCCGTGGAGCGGTCCGGCTATTGTAGCCTTCTTGGGGAAGTAGGAGAGCGATAATTTGGACCTCAACATCAATTTTCTTTGCCTAGAGGTTAAGTGCAAGAGCACTTATGTCCGGCAATGTTTTTGTTGTGTTTTTGTTGAATTTTGTACTGTTTTTGAGTGGGTTTTGACCCTTTTGTGATGTCGTTTGGGGATGAAATTGTCTAAAATCCGTATTCCCGTGGAGCGGTCTAGCTATGGTAGCCTTCTTAGGGAGTATGATAGTGACAATTTTTGACTCCAATGTTGATTTTGTATGCCCTTGTTGTCAGGTGCAGTAGCATTCTTGTCTGGCAATTTTATTGTCTGTTTTTAGTGCATTTTTAGTCATTTTTGTTGATTTTTTTTGTGCTGGCCTGAATTCGTCCCTGGGTGGGACGAATTCCAGCTGGAGAATTCGTCCCTGGGTGGGACGAGTGCTGATCAGAGTTCTAATCCCAGTCAAGGACGAATTCCAGTGCAAAAGGCCTATTTAATGGCCAAAACTTGATTTTGGTCTCATTTGTGTCATTTTTTTTCTTGCAATTTTGGAGCTCTGGGAGGAGAAGGTAATTCTACGAAGCGAAGCGCTGCTGGAATTCTCTCTGCCATCATGAGTTCACAAACTGGTTCAAGCGCGGAGTCGAGGCGAGACTCGTAAGTGACCCTAGAGTTTATTTTGTTTTAATTTAATGCATTGTTTTTGTGTTGACGCTTTTCAAAACTTTAAGATTTTTTTTTTTTTTTTGTTGTGATGTTTTTGTTTATCAGTTAAGGTTACAAACCCTGGAACTAAAAATTTGATCTCGTATATATATATATATATATATATATATATATATATATATATATATATATATATATATATATATATATATATATATTTGCTTGCAGGTTGTTAGGAGCCGGTACCGTGTACCCGCTGCATTTATCGAGGCGCGGTTGGCATTGACCGATGATGACTGGGAATGGCTTGATGCCCTTGGGCTCAAGTAGGTGGCTCGACTGGAGCCTGAGGTTTTGGATCAGGCCTATCTGACGGCCCTGATCAAGCTTTGGGATCCGCGGACCAATACTTTTCATCTCCCGACAGGGGAGATGACTGTGACTTTTGAGGACGTCTATCGGTTGCTTCGATTTCGATAGATGGTCCGCCTATTAGGACATCTCCGTTTGATCAGCGGACTGCTATACTTACAAGATGTTTTGGGCATGGGGGGGAGCTGGGTGTAGCAGACCCAGTGGAGACAGCCGAGGCGGATTGCCAGGCTGGCAGGATTTTTGTTAGCTGGTGGAAGGAGAGGGGGTGTTAGGAGTGAGGCACGCATTCTTGATGGGCCTCATTTCTGACATTCTTCTCCCTGATTCGTCGAGCACGAGGTTCCCGTGGAACTCGCTTGGATTTGGTGTGGCAGTTGGCAGAGTGCCCGATAGAGGCATCGTTGATTCTGAGATGGGGATAGACTTTGTTGGCACAGCTTTATGGGGAGCTGTACGGGGTCCGCTGTCGACAGCAGAAGGGTGTCAGTTGCAATTTTTTGTTGCAGTGCTAGGGTTGGCAGCACATAGCTGTTGAGAGGCCTACTCGGGTTACCATGGACAACTCGGGCGACGATGGAGGATGAGGAGATTGGTTATGCAGCTTTGTGGCGACGGTCTACGGAGCAGGGGCAGAGTCGGCGATGGGCAGGTGCCGTTGAGCACTACATTGATGCCTTTTCTCGGCTCACTCCAAGGGAGGTGTTTTGGCATCCCAATTGGGACTGTCCAGCCTGGCATGAGGCTGGAGAGTGGCTCCGATGGGTACGGAGGGAGAGATGGTTGACTGGGCGGCACGGGACGGAGCATGAGTTCTTTCTGTACCGCTAGGTTACACGATAGTTTAGGGTGCACCAGGGGTTGCCTGGTGAGCCCGTAGACTATCGGCGTCGGGAAGATGAGAGGGATCTGGAGCCACCAGTCACCGTGCCATTAGGCGAGGAGTCGGATGCGGTGATTGAGGTCCCGGATGTGAATGACGTCGGTACTACCACTGAGTATGACTCGTGGTGGGTATTGCGGCGCTGGAGAGGAGAGGGTCCACTGGGAGGCGTGGAGGCGACAGTGGAGGATGTTGAGGCGGTAGGGGGTGATTGGGGGAGGCCGTTGGATGATGCAGACATGGTGGATGTGGGAGATGAGGATGTGGACTTGGGTGTTTCGGAGCAGCCGAACATGCAGGATGTTGAGGAGCATTTGGAGCCTGAGCAGGCTACTGTCCCCGCAAGTCCTATGCGTCCGACAGATACAGAGGAGGTGGGGTCGGATGTAGGCGATGAGGTTGCGCGACTTACAGAGCTGCTGCGGATGCGGGATCTGGAGAGGGATCTTCTATGAGCTCAGTTGGTAGAGCGGGATAGATTTTTGGCGTAGCGCGATGATGCATTGTCTATCTATCAGTGGCGAGAGGCAGAGTGGTGTCTGTACCAGATAGACTTGGAGAGGGAGGTCATCCGCCTTGGCAGGCGGCTCCCTGAGCCTTCGATCAGTAGATATTCTCAACAGACGAGGGATAGTTTGACTGAGCAGTCAGCATCATCTCGTCACAGGCGGTTAGATGAGGGGGGTGGTAGTAGGCATGATGCGGGGGCTAGCAGTAGCCGCCCTGCAGGGTCCCATCGGACCCACACCACGGGGGGTAGTTCCCGTAACACCGATCCTGCGTGATCATGGTGGTTGATGCCTTAGGTTGGGTTTTTGGATATATTGCGGGGTCTGAGGACCGGTTTTGTAGCCTGCGGGCATCTTTTTGACGATATATATATATATACCGATTTTATTTTTAGTTTTATACATGTGATGATGTGATTTTTTTTGTTATGCATGTTTATTTATTTTGATGAATGCAGATGTTATGATAAATGTATATGCTTTTGATGTCTATTTGGTATGCAAGTTGAAATGGATGAATGATATTTGTGGTGATTGCACTGTAGGCTGTTTAAGAAGCTCTTTATTTACCTGGTTTTTTTTGTTTTTGTATTTTTTGATGGTATCATAAGGATGATAAGTAGCGCAGATGGTTTTGGGATGAATGTATGATTTTCTGAGATTCAGACAGTTTTATCTCACTATCCATGACTGTACTTTATCTTACAAGACTTTTGAACAAGGTATGAATCGGACCTGTTTTTGACCAAGTTATTTAACATCCCTGTGTGTGCAATTGAGTTCATTTAGTGGTATTTGTTAGGATACCGCCAGTGCCAGATGGGCTTTCAATCAAACCTGTACTGAGGATCACCTAATTATCTCCACGAATTCCTTTGTTGTATGTACTAAGATTAATCTGCGGTGTAATCCAGGATTCCATAAGCTAGCTCATCCACATGCAAACATTGATCTGTACGCAAGTTAATGTGACAGATATATCGTCATGCGGGAGGTTTACTTTTGTTACCGATAGGCTATCAACCAAATTGGTACTGAAGCTCGCCTTATGACCTATAGAATGCTGAGAGTTCCAGGGATTCAAGGTCAACTCCCTTCTTTTCTTCAATTGTATTGGGATACTTGCTTATTGTAGTGATGAGATCACTGTTTATTTTGATTTGTTTTTTTTTTTTTTTTTGAGCAAGGGATTGGAAATATGGAGTGACGAAAATCACTGTTGCTTTGT
Organism: Wollemia nobilis; assembly: GCA_028583015.1. NCBI lineage: Eukaryota > Viridiplantae > Streptophyta > Pinopsida > Araucariales > Araucariaceae > Wollemia > Wollemia nobilis. The sequence continues at coordinate 39,279 of JAQPPZ010016887.1, read as the reverse complement.
GCATTTTGATGTGTGCACTATAGTTTGTCAAATTTGGAGTTTTGACATTTTGCAAATTTTTGTGTTTTGCAATCGTTGAGAACTTTAGGGATTCTTAGGGAATTGGGTAGGGAGGATGCTTGTCCTTTTGCCAACTCTCAGCATTCTAGGGGTCATTCGCATAGGGGGATGAGCAAGATAACCGTTTCGCTTGTGGTGACCTAGATTATTTTGCAGGTTTCATCTTTCGTTCACACAATTTGGGAATTTTAGTGTTTTGATTTGTGTTGGGATGTTACGTAACAAGGTGTATTTCAAGTATGACTCTACCTTCGTAAAATCTGTTCGACTTGGTACACTACCTGGATAAAGAGGAAAATGATGACTGAATCACTGAAACTCTTGGTACATTCCCAGACCACTGACTGTTGTGTGGTAAAAGTTATGCTTGGTGTTTTTTTTTTTTTTTTGTTTTTTTTTTTTTGATGAATTCGAGTATGCCTAGAATTGAGATGCAAATCTTTGTTGTTTTTGATGATTTTTTTTGTTTTGTTTTTGTTGAATTTCTTGATTTTTTTTTTCGACCAAACGATTGCGATAATCCTTGGGGCTTTTTGTATTGACCAAGAGATTGCGATAATCCTTGGAGCTTTTAGGTTGACCAAGAGATTGCGATAATCCTTGGAGCTTTTTGTATTGACCAAGAGATTGCGATAATCCTTGGAGCTTTTTAGGTTGACCAAGAGATTGCGATAATCCTTGGAGCTTTTTGGATTGACCAAGAGATTGCGATAATCCTTGGAGCTTTTTGGATTGACCAAGAGATTGCGATAATCCTTGGAGCTTTTTGGATTGACCAAGAGATTGCAATAATCCTTGGAGCTTTTTTTTTTTTTTTTAGTATATGGCTTTCTTAGATATGAAATGGTCGCAAATGACTGATATTCAAGGGTTCTGTTTCCTTAATACCGTCAAGAGAAGCTAGCCTGTACGTTCTCGGTCCTATTTTGCTATCAATGACATAAGGACCTAGCCAATTTGCCATGAATTTGTCTCTCATATGGGACGACAAATTAGAGTTTTGTTGGTTTTCCTTCAGAACCAGATCACCAACCTGAAAGTCTCTTAGGTGAAATTTCATGTTGTAAGCTCTCTTAAGCCGCTCTTGATAGATACGTAAGTGCTCGAGAGCATTAACGCATATTTCGTCAAGCAACGTAAGTTGGTATAACCAGGCCTGGCGTGCAGTGTCATCATCGATGAATTCCTGCATTGATATGCGGAGGGAAGGAATTTCCAACTCGAGAGGCATTATCGCTCTCGAGCCATACACTAGTGAAAACGAAGTTTCCCCAATGGGCGTCCGAATGCTAGTGTGATAAGCCCAAAGGGCAAGTGGGATTTGTATGTGCCAATCCTTATGACTGTCTACGATGGTCTTCTTAAGGATGGCGACTAGCATTTTGTTTGACGCCTCTGCTTGCCCATTTGCTTGTGGATAATAGGGTGTTGAAAAGCTGTGCTGAATTTTGTACTTTGTGGTTAAAGCATGCACGTATTTGTTCTTGAATGATGGCCCATTATCCGAGATTATTTTGGATGGAATACCAAAACAACATATGATGTAATGCAAAATGAACTCCGTAATGCGGGGTCCTGTCGTAGAGGTTAACGGAATTGCTTCCACCCATTTGGTAAAATATTCTGTGGCCGTTATGATAAACGTGTGACAGCCTGACGATGCAGGGGAGATATTTCCGATTAGATCGAGGCCCCACTGCAAAAATGGCCAAGCAGACTGGACTGTATGTAGGGCCTGGGAAGGTGCGTGCATTAAATTGGCATGATGTTGACATTTTACACACCTCTTGACATACGCGTAGCAATCTCGCTCTAAAGATGGCCAATAATAGCCCATGCGAAGAATGCGCTTTGCAATGGCCATACCACTGAAGTGGCCGCCACATGTACCATCATGCGTTTGGGTGACTGCCCAAGTGGACTCTTGCTGGTCCAAGCACCGAAGAAGAATTCCGTCGTAGCTGCGACGATACAAAATGTCTCCTATCAAGACATATTTTGCCACTTTCTGTTTGAATGTTAGTTTTGCGGCTTGCGTCAATCCAAAGGGTAGATTACCTAACTTGAGGTAGTCTCTTATGTGTAAATACCAGTCCTGTTGATCGGATACCTCGACAGTTTGAACAGCCAATCCCTTTTGGAGTTCTTCCCTAACAAATGCTGATTGGGATAGAACTTGTAAGAATAGCATTGTGTTGCTATTAATGGGAGTGGGGGAGAACAAAGACCCCCAGTTGGCATGTTTCGAATTGTCTCGGATTCGAAAGAACTTATCCGAAGATGGTTCGATCTGGATCATGTGGATTTATGGCGTCAAGTCTGAGCTTGCGCGCTTCATCACGGGTTGCGATAAGATTTTGACCTGAATGGTTGTTATATCACCGAAAAGGTCTTGCGGGATTAGTGACCCTAAGGAGGCCATTGTGTCCACAAAACAATTTGATGATCGAGGGAGTGCCTCGATGTCATACCACTCAAGTTTTGTCAGGAATTTATCCACGAGGGCTTTATAGGCTTTTAGGACTGGGCATTTGCATTGATATACCCCTTTGACTTGATTGACGATTAACGACAAATCACCAAATATGTTCGGTCTTTTGATGTTCATGGCGATTCTTGTCTCGAATACCTAGGAGCAAGGCTTCATATTCTGCATTGTTGTTGGTGCACTGGAAGTTTAATTTAAATGATAGGGGCATTGGAGCGCCTTGCGGTGTGAAGAATACAATTCCTGTGCCACCACCTTGCTCGGATTTAGAACCATCAAAAAATAAGGTTATGTCGGCCTGAGACTTAGGCTCACCAGAATCTGGCGATTCTGAGACATGGAAGACCTCATCATCGGGTAGTTCTATGACTAGAGGTTGATCGTCTTCAAGAGGAGCCTCTGCTAGTTGATCGGCTATGACTTGTCCTTTTATAGATTTTTGCCCAATAAACTCAATGTCAAATTCCATCAACAACATGATCCATTTCGCCGTGCGACTACTATGATAAGTATGACTCATCATGTATCGCAATGGATTCTCCTTAGACACAACATACGTCGTGTTGCTCAGCATGTAATGGCGTAGCCTCTTGGTAGCAAACACCACCGCTGCAGCGAGTTTCTCAACGTATGCATAGTTAAGTTCGTAGCCCGACCAGGGTGCGGCTAAGATAGTAAGTAGCTCTGTTCTTTGTGAAGTTCATTCTTCTGGGCTAGCATTGCACCCAGTGCCACCTTAGTAGCTGAGATGTATAAGTAGAATGACACACCTGGTCTAGGCGGTGCCAATACTGGCGACGAAGCCAAGTATTGTTTGATTTCGTCAAAGGTTGACTGGCACTCGTCATCCCAATGAAATGTGACCCCCTTGTGCAATAATTTTTTCATTGGTCGGCATTTGTCGGATAATTGCGCTATGAAGCGTTTAATCGACACGATCTTTCCTTGCGGACTTCCGAGTCGCTTGATAGTGGTTGGGGGAGCCATTTCAAGGATTGCCTTGACTTTGTTTGGGTCCACTTCGATGCCTCTCTTGGAGACTATAAAACCCAAGAGTTTTCCGGATGTGACGCCGAACACGCACTTCTTGGGATTTAGTCTGACCTTATGCTCTATGAGGCGATCGAGAATCTTGCTTAAGTCATCGAGATGATCTGAGTGCAAGAGAGACTTGGCTAACAAATCATCCATGTAATATTCCAAAGTTTTGTGCATGTAATCGTGGAAGATATACGTCATAGCACGTTGGTATGTAGCACCAGCGTTTTTAAGGCCAAAGGCATGACCTTATAGCAAAATGTCCCCCAAGGCATTGTGAATGCCGTTTTGAGTTGGTCTTCAGGATTGATACGAATTTTATTATATCCTGAGAAACCGTCCATTAGGGAGAGCATTTCGTGACCTGCTGTAGCATCTACCAATGCGTCGATGCTTGGCAAGGGAAAATAATCCTTAGGACTCGCTTTGTTTAGGTCTCGAAAGTCGATGCATATGCAAATCCTCCAGTCGGGCTTCTTGACGGGAACCATGTTGGACAACCATGGCGGATAATCCACACAGATGACAAATTGTGCATCCAACAGCTTTTGCAATTCATCTTTGACCATCAAGGCTACTGTTGGGTGCATCTTTCTTAGTTTTTTCTTTACAGGCTTGATTTTCGGATCAAGCGTTAAGTTGTGCATGACTAGATGTGGGTCTAGTCCTGGCATATCTTTGTACGACCATGCAAAAACTTCCTTCTTCTCTTTGAGAAGGGCAATATATTCGGCTTGCTCTTCGGGGGAAAGGCTTACCCCCAGCTTGAGAATCCGTGGATTCATTGGATCTATGCCTATGTCTACGTCAGTCATCTCTTCGACTGACATGTGGGATCCGTCCTCCAACTGATGTGGATTTGGGATTAAATGGATATCATCAGCTGAGTTAAGATCTACGTTTGGAACCTCGGGTCCCTCTTCGACTTGAAAAATATCCCGAGTTGTCCTTGGGGTGAAATGAAGCATTTCATCGAAAGGCCGATACTCGATGGTGACAATTGTGAATTGACGCGATCCCAGTCGATGGCATCCATGTCTAGATGCAATGACCGTGATGGATAGGTCGGATTGCGGATGGGTGTGGTCAAATCAATGGAGATCATGTGGATGGAATGAATTTGGTCTCCAGAACCACGGGTGTGATGACTTGATTCTTTTAGTTGTTCCCTATACTCTGGATCTGGCTCTACGGGAACAGGCACGAATGGATCCTCTCTAGGTTCAAATTCATCTCTATGTGTGAAAAGGAAGGCGGGGTCTTCCCTTGGCACTGCTGTCATGATGGGATCTCGAGGTGGACGATGCTCATTTTGAATTTGGAGCCATAGGTCTAACACTTGGTCCCACCTCGCTGGGTCTACGTGCCATTCATGTCCTAACCGTATACCCATTTTTCCCATTAGATCTTCATGAGTTAGAGCGCGGTGATGTCGTCGCACATGTCTGAGATAGTCCATTTTAGTTTCGTCTTCTGAATCGCTTTCATAGATCCAAAATTGTTCATCCTCTTCAGCATCTGTTGCTTGTAATGTTGAGGACTCTTCCTGTTCCAGTGAATTAATCTGGTCCCATTGTGGTTGTTCCACTCTTAGTGGAGGGACCTGATTCTTTTGATACTGTGTTATTTCGTCTGGAACCTCTAAGGGGAACAGTTTCAAAAAAATGTCTGGAAGTCGTTGTTGTTCTCTTTGAGGATTGCTCTCTGAACTTTCACCTCTCTCTAGCAAAGGAGAGGGATTATTGCTATTTCCAGGGGTGTTTGTAGGCCATGGGAGATAATCCCCTAATGTGTATTCCGTGTTTGGATTGGCATACGGGTCTTGTGCCAATCCCCCCTGTTGCCTATTTCTAGGCCTTGCATATTTTCAACCAAGATGTCTAATGGCAGGGGATGGTTGAACCCTACCCCTGACTTGTCATATGGCATCTGATATCTTGGTTGGCAAAGGATCCGCATCCCTTTCTCATATCTTCCTAGCCCATACCCATGCCAATTGCATTGTTCAAGATATTTTAGGGCAAATTCTGGGTTCGACAGATAATTGATGTTTTCGACAAAAGGCTCTTCATCTGTTTCCTTTTGTTCGCATGGTTCAGAACCGTGATCAAGGCCCCCATACACAAAATTCGATCCGGTTGGGAGGGTAGCCTAGTGGAACAATTGTCCCTATGGGAAGGCGAGGTCTTCCCATGTCCTGCACTAACTCCAATGTGGGGGTTGCCACAACATTTTGCACTAAGTACTCCCCCAAGCCCGTACTTGCCATATCAATAGTGATTGTTGATGATTGGGTAGGAGGAAACGGTAGTCCTTCCTGAGTCCATTCCATGTTTGGTTGTTCAGGAGTCTTGGTTTTTGTTGTGTTGGGTGTTTCCTCTGTTGATATGGTTGAAATCGTGGGAAACCCCTCTTCTAGAGGCTTAACCTCTTCCATGATTTGCTTTCCCTTGTCCTTCTGTTGGGCCACGATAGGTGGCGTTGATGATGAAGGAGTAGGTGATGAAGTCTCACCTGGCTGGGATTTTGCCTTGTTGGCCACCAATGGTGCCTATGGTATCGGACCCTGTTTAGATGGATTCAATTGAAAATCCAAATGCGTTGATGGGAGGGTCGATTGAGGTATGAATTTTACCGCATTGCAATACTTGAAGGGTTCCAAGTCCATTGGGACTACATGTATTTGCCATTCATAGGCATACTTCAAGCATTGGTGTGCGATCGAGGGGACACACTTCATGTCCCTGATCTAAGGTCGCCCTAGCAGTATATTATACGCCATTTCACCTTCCAGCACATGGCACAGTGTGGATATTGACTTTTGTCCTACCTGGATAGGCAGAACAACCATGCCGACTGTCGAGCAAATTGCATCGTTAAAAGCTCGCAGTGTGTACGTGGAAGCGGTGATGTGAGAGGCTCGCGATTTTAAATGTTTCAATGTCTGCAGTGGTTATAATGTTACTGGACGAGCCAGTATCTATCAGCACTCTCTTGTACGGGATCTCGTTGACCCACGCGATAACGTGCAGGGGTGGATTCGGCATGTCATTTGATATCGTTTTGACCTCGTTTTCTCTGAATGTGATGACAGGCTCCGTACATTATTTCACATGTCCCACGAAGGAGTTGAAATAATTTGCTTCGTGGGGTTGTACTTCAATGGCTTTTAAAATGTCCATAAGAGCTTCTCTATGGGGAGCTAATTTTTGAATAAGCTCGTAGATGGACATCCTAGCCGACGTGGTCCACAAACTCTGCGTGAGTTTGGTTCGTATCGTGACCTCAGGTCTAGGCGAAGGTAACTGCGTTGGGCGTTGTTGAGGCTGCGATGTCGATGAAACTTCCCTCGCAGCTACCTCGGGGGCAACTGCTGGGTATCTTCTGTTCCTTGTTACAATGCTAATCATTCCCACAAATCCTTGCGCGGGAAGATCTTGTCGCACCTTGTTAATCTGGAGCGGTTTTATCTATGCCTCGTGGGCAGGCGAGGGGTCCTTGAATACCCCCATTTGTTGGTTGTTTGGTGCGATGGGGTTGTCCACGACCAATGTTCTGTTATCGATCAAATCCTGGACTAGTTATTTGAATTTTCAGCACCCATTTAGGTCATGTCCTCTGCGCCTATGGAATCTGCAATACAATTCCTCCCTATACCCCCTAGGTTTGGGAATGTTAGGGTCAAAAATTTGGATTTTTGGCAGAGTAACTAAATTTGCCGCTGACAAGCGATCAAATAAGGAGTCCCTAGACTCTGCATACAGGGTGAATTTTCACCTAGGGCGACGCTGCTGATACTACTCCTGTCTTCTATTATCTCTTTCGTAAGCAGGAGGCACTGCCTGGTAGTTAGCCTTTTGAGGCTACATTTCTTGCACAGGCGCGGGAACATTTATCGCAACTTGGTTGATTGCAGCGTGTTGTGGTTGCGTTGTCCCGGTTTTAGTGGTTTTATTCCACTCTTTCTTCTTAGGCTTGGCAATTGCGCCTTCGCATATCTTAATCTCTTCTATGACTCTGGCTTGCGCCAAAGCTTCTTCTAAGCTGTCGTATTGTCGCAGCAACAATAGACCGGAGATTGATTTTAAGCAACTTTTTGCGAACATTTGCGTGAGGTCCGACATGGGAGGACGGTAGGGTAACTTAGAAAGCAAAGCTCTCCATCGGTTCTCGTACGCTGCCATTATTTCCTCCTCAAATTGTTTAAGGCTAGCAAGATCACTAAGTGATGCCTTCTTCCTTGTGTTGAAGGTGAAACGTTCAAGAAATGCATCTACTAGCTGATCTAAGCTGCTTATGCTGTGTTTGGGTAGTTGTGTGAACCAATCCGAGGCAGGGCCTGCGAATGTGGTTATGAATGTTCTAAGCAATAATGCGTCATTATATTGGATGCTTGAAGCATTGGCTTAGAAATCGTGTAACGTGTTCTCGCGCGTCCTCTTCACCTTTAAAAGCGCCAATTGAGGCAACTTGAAGTGTTCGGGGTAAAGAGGTGTAGGCACTGAGGGATGCACCGAATTATTGCGGAGTAGACGTAATGTGGGTTTTTGATGCCCAGCAGCTTTTGTCTCCACAGATTCCAAACGCTCCAATAGCGCTTGGTATGCATCGGAAGATTTTATTTCTTCCTCTCTTGTTCGCTCTTGTTGCAAGTTACGGTAAACTTGAGGCCTATGGAGGGGTGGCCGAATGGCATCCTTCCTACCTTGATGGGGAGTTTCAACATATTCCTCTTCTGGTTCATACTCCTCGTAAAATTCTTGAGGAGTCTCTGGGCGAAACCTGTGACCCTGATCAAGTTCTTGCTGAAGGTACCCATCATTGTTTCGGGGAGTTGCCTCCCTCTCGAATCTATGGGGTCTTGGAGGCAGAACTTGACGAGGTTGTGGAGACCTGTCCTGCACCAACGGATTACGCCTCTCATACTGTTCAACTCTTTGGATGCGAGGGGTTGGCCCCCTCTCAAGTATTTCATAGCGTAACTCATTCGCTTCGCGTTGCATGCGTTCTTTATCCAAGCGGTATTGATACTCTATCTCTTGTCGACTTTGTTTAAGCCGCATGATTTGGGCTTGACGGGTGGTATATCTGGCGACAGTCGGGTCAATTTGATCTACCCTATTTTTTTCAGAAGGTTCAAATGTTCCTCCTATGGGTTTACCTTGGTTTTGATGCTCTAAAATCTCAAGGGGTCGCTTCCCTCTGTCGAGGTAGGCGATATGTGCTCGAGGTTCTGGCCTCAAGGGGTGATCATGATATCCTGCTGGTGCGGAAATGCAAGGTTCCCGCATTGTTTGTTGCCCTCAAGGAATGCGATGGCTTTCCTCATACTCCCTTTCATGGGTGTAAATGGGTTGGGCGGAGTTAGGTCGCCCTATGTAAGGAGCCCTGCGCTCCGAATTTGGTCTCTCTGTTCTGATGATAGGTAAAGAAGGGACGCCATATCCACGTTGCCCCTCCAAATGGACGGTGTGCCTGTTTAGTGCTTCATCATGCGGTGGCCACTCATGCCTAACTTCAAGAGGTGATTCTCTATTTATGTCAAGGTCTACATGTAAGGCATCTTCCCGAAAGGGGCTGCTTTGAATAGGCATACCCCACCGAGGATTCTGAATTGGATTCTTTTGTAGGTTAGACCTATAAGGCGGTATAACCAAATCCTCAGGACTGAAGTGAAGGCGACTTGCACATGCTTTTTGTGTACCTTCCAGAGCTTCTGCCCTTGATTGGGCTTGATTGCGGGTGTACACCATTACAGTGCTTCTATGCTATCTAAATAGGTTTTTATCTCATTTTTATGATTTTCTCTTTTTTTTTGTCTACACTGAGCAGAATTAAGCACACACATTCACAAAACCGTGATTATCTCTTTTAAGGATTATTGGTGTGCCCTAAACTGGTTTAGTGCATTTCGGTGTTTTTTTTTGTTTTTGTAGGTTTTGTAGAACGTTTAAATGCATCATGTAGGCTCTTATAACTCCAAAAAGATCGCCCCTTCAATATACCAACCAGGCCGATATACCAACCTCTCTATATACCCGCCCTTACGAGAGGGAGACTATAGGTACATGAGAGCAAAAGGTACGTGGGACGTAGGCGGTACGAAAGGGGGATTGTCCTGTTAATGGCACCTACCATAGAAAAATTATCCTCGCGTGCATGGGAATCACCCCAGCTACGCTCGGTCTGTCTTCGTCAGGATTTACGCCTAACAACAGTTGACAATCGGGAAATGGATGCAAATCAAGCCAAGGTGGTGATGAAATCCACCAATGGTCTTGATCAAGGGTTGGGGTCTTACGACCAGCTCCTTGGTTTAAAATTATTTCGTGATGTGTGTGGGATTCGTTTTATTAAACAAAAATGAAACTAGCATACCTGACTTTTCCTAATGCAATGCAGGATTAAATGAAAACAATTAAAGAAACAAAAACAGAAACATAAATTTTAACAGAGATGATAAAAATCCCTACCTCTTCTCTGCTTGCTCCAGTTGCTTCTGAATTTCTACTCTGAAAACCCGCAGACAGGAATTCGTCCCTTTGGGAGACAAATTGCAGAACATAATTCGTCCCTCCCAGAGACGAATTTGAATTCGTCCCAGGGTCAGACGAATTGCAGAAAGGAATTCGTCCCTGTCAGAGACGAATAGCAGTCTGCAACAAAAAAAAAATGTACCTGTCAAGCACAAACATAAAACTTTGATCAGTTTATGTGATTTTAAAAACCAGGGAACAGGTCCCACCGTGATCGCCACTGAAAGCACGAGATTCCGGGTAAAAGAAACACTAAGTGCGATTGCATTCAAAATCAAGTACGCTTAAGTCCTAGAAATGTAAATTGCATGAAATGGAAAAGAAACACATTGGAAGAGACACAAGCAAATAGAGAAAACACAGCCCTTTCATTAATATCCCTTGATCTCTGTTACAATGACGTCTCCTCCCTTTTCAGGGGCTAGGAGCGCAAATAGAGTTTGATTACAGTCACTGAATGATTCCTCTTTCCGCGTGCCCACGATTGTAATGGGTGGGCCAAGATGATTTCGCCGCTGATGTCGATGAGTTCTTCACCTCTACTGCTTCACCTACGAACAAAGAAACAACCAAGATGTCAGTAGCACCTATCGCAAATGAAAAGCGTTTGCTCTCTAAAACTAACGAAATATGCATGTAAATATTTGCCTGAAACAGTAATTACAGTGAGTCCAAATGGCTTCAAAACTTGACAGAAGATAAGAAAAGTTACCAAAAGGCCACTGCCACTGAGACAGCTGGCCAATCTACCTTCAACTAGAATTCGTCCCTGGGCAGGACGAATTCTGACTGTAATTCGTCCCTGGGTGGGACGAATTCTTCTGTGTTGAAGAAACCGACCTGCTGCTGCTCCAATGTCGGATCCCGAGACTACAAAACGCCTCGCAAACAGGGGGTTATGTAATTGGGGCCATTTTGGGATGACCCAGATGGTCGGATTCTCCCAATTTGGCCTCCACCCTCAGGAATTTAACCTCGACACCTGCAAGTCAGCGAAACGACAAAGCAACACAAAACATACTAGAATCTGACCAAAAGTTACATTGCAACTATGGATTAATCAAACCTAATAACACAAAATGCAATCTAAAAAGTAATCTAAAATGCTCAAAAACTAAAAATAGGACTTGGGAGGTGCGGGGGTGCCCAAGTGGGCCTCCCACCGTTGGCACTTGATTTTGGAGCCAATCCACCAAGGATGGGCCCAAAACCTCTTAGGATTGGGGGGTCGGCGAATTGGTTGGTTCCGGTGTCCATGTGTTGGATTTGGGTCAGGTTCGAGCTTCCAAAGGCCACCCAACAACCTCCCTTGCAAAAGAGATTGGTGGATGTGGGAAGGTGAACCAAAAGGGATGCAAGTGGGTCTTCAACTCGACAGCATTTCGTTGCTTTGAAAACTCCTTCAACCTGTCTCTTTTGGGTGAGAAAAGTCCCACCTTTTATAGACCCAAGGGGTCTCTTTTGGGAGGGAAGCACAAATGCCATGTGTTGGCCATAGGTGCCATGTGGCAGTCTTGTCTTCCCATGAGGGAGGGGAGTCCTCCGTTGACTTGAGCTTTGATAAATGCCTTTTGTGACAGTCTTCTAATGGCCCTCTCTGTCCACCTACACACGCGTGCAAGGCGAGAGTCATTAATCGATCGTTCGGGCTGCCACTTGGCACCATTTGCCTTTTTTGCCCGTTAAGCTTAGAATTCGTCCCACCCAGGGACGGATTCAGAATTCGTCCGGGGGTGGGACGGATTCTATTTTGAATTCGTCCCTGGGTGAGACGAGTACTGGGCAAAGTGTCCAAGTGTGCCAAATTGCTTCTTGACCTTACAAAATTGCTATGAAAGTGGTTAAGACCACTGTTTAACCTCTGAGGGCTGCCCTGGGGCTGTGTTTGTCAAAGCGATCAATGTTTGCAGTCACATAATCGGATTGGTGCTGTTTTGGTGTCTACAATTGTAAGAGCGATGACTTTGGTCTATCAACGACAAGCTTTTGCGAGATCTGAGTCTACAGACTTTGGCACCAAATTAAAAATGGATTATTTTGCACAAAAAAAATGAGAGGTTATTATATATATAATATTAATTTCTATACTCATCCAAGGACTGATTTTAGGCTTGTTTAATGGAGACCAAATCTGACCCGGAGCTCTTAATCACCCCAAAGTGCCAAAAATAGGAAAAACTTGAAAGTGCTCAAAATTTTACAAAACATTTTAGGTATATAAATGGGCCAAATGGATACTTAAATCCGTTGACCTCATCCGCTACAATAGAATATGCCTAGCTGCGCATGCAATGACGTACGCATGGATCTACCCATTCAAATGTATTTCCCCTTCTATTCCTCATAATTCTACACCTCACAAGCCGCCTAACAAGTTTGACTCGATAGAAGGTTCTCCAAGTCAATGCTAAGATTTATTACTGAAGATTAACAACTCTTCTCTGAACACCAACCATTATAAGTAGCCAGGGGGATCCTCTTCTCCTGACCATTATAAGTAAATTGAAATGAAATTTATCAATTCTTTAAATGAGGAATTGATATACAACCTATTATTTCTTAAAAAAAACTATAAAAATGTGAACAGGATTGAAAGGTTTTGTATGTATTTCTGGCTTTATTCTCGTATAAAGCAGAGATTATTTAATTAAATTTGTCCCTTTATTCTGGCTTTATTCTTATTTAATTAAATTTGTATGTATTTCTGGCTCTATTCTGGATATTCCGATCGAATTCGATATTATTTAATTAAAATTGTCCCTTTAAAACCCCTTCCCAATCCCCGTCCAACTCTTTATAACTCCGTTATTTTCTCAATCCTTTCGGCCTGGTCCCTTATTTTTTCCCTCGTAATCCTTTCGGCCTCCTCTTTCATTTTTTATCCTCCAAATGGCGGCATGGAGGCTATTGATGGCCTTGGCGGCCATGGTGGCCTTGATTGGAGCTGACGTGGCGGAAGCCGATTGTAACAGTGAGCTTCTCAGCCTGACTCCCTGTCTCCCGTACGTCTCAGGCGGAGACCCCGGCACCCCGTCGAGACAATGCTGTGATGCCCTCGCTTCAGTCGTCAAGAAGGATGCCATCTGTCTGTGCCAGCTGTTAACCTACAGCTATATTAACCAAAGCCAGGCTGTTGCCCTTCCTGGGGAATGCAACGTGACCACTCCACCTCTCAGCGAGTGTCCATCAGGTAACTATATTCATTTCAAGTTTAAAGATAGATGTCACCCATTTTTATATCCAATTCTCAGAATTCCTTTTTATTTTAATGTGTTTATTTCTGGTAGCTGCACCTGCACCGGACCCGGCCACTAGCAGTGATCCCGCGCGTATGATTTCTTCTCCATATTTTATTTTCGTCCTTTCTAAATGATTTCGTCAATTTAGTAGAAGAACGTTTTCTTTCTCTGTATTTTGTTTTGAATACTCTTATTTCTAACAGTGGCTGTGGCGCCTAGTATTTTAGTGTTGGACATAGAACCATACTTAATTCACGTGAATCTATTAATAAGAAATCCATTTATTTCTTAATATCAAATTTTAAACAAAAATAATAATTTAATTAAGATGTGAATTTTGTTATACTTATTTTCATGGAGTTTGGGGAACGAGCATTAGAGCCCATTAAAGTATATGTGATAAAATTCATACCATTAGATGTTGAAGATGATAATATTATTGTGTTTAACTTAAGGTTGTCTTTCTACTTTATCTTTATTGAATGGTTCTATTCCTCTACCATCTTCCCTTCTATGCTTTACACAATTGCTATATCGAATGGATTAGCAATCTTAGATAGTTGTATCTCCATTTTGGTAGTTAGAGGATGGAAATGATGCTCTATTTTAAGAGGATATATGGAATCAATTCTAACCAATTATTTAAACGTTCCTAGATATGAAAAGTTGGAAAACAGAGCTCCAAAATACGTGGTGGTGGAAAGTCTCTTACTATATGGAATCATGGAATCAACATGTGCCAGACGTACTACAATGAAAACATCCTCAAGAATGGCCAATGATGGGAACACAAGAACTAACCAAAGAATTGTCAAGATATCTTCAAAGACACCCAATTCAATATGGTTATAAGAGAGATATACTTGGATGAGAATGAAGCAAGTTGGGAATCTATAAGACAAAGGAGGGATACAAGGTAACACGTGGATATGAGATTGCCCTAACACCACTTCCATGGATATTTTTTTGGCAAAAGGAATGATGGCCAAAAACGAATATTTTCTCATGGCTAATTAACCATAGAAAGTGTTTGACATTGTAATAACCCAAGTCTACTCACTTGGTTGTACCACTAAACAAAAGCTAAGTATAATAAAAGTGGTATTTTTTTTTCAAATCATATTTTTGTTTTAAATGTGTTATCATATTCATAGCACATGTCAATTCACCCAAAACTTTAATATCAAATTTCTAAAAAGTACAGGCATATCAGACCACACTTGGATTTTGAGATTGTTGTAGTTTAGCTACCCAAGTAAACGAGATTGGCCGAATCACATAAAAGGTGTCATTCTGTGGATACCATTTACGTCCTTTATTTTTGGCATGAGGGTCATTCCATGATATGGGTTATCCTCTAGGGCCCATAAAACCTAGAGGGTGGATTCTTGCTTCCCTATCCAATTCCATACTAAGCCCTCAACTACTAGTCGACTCGCTCTAATTTTTGTATGAAAGGAAATAACATACATATGCCTTTGTGGCTAACTGATTATCCCTTTCCCAAAGTCAGTTAGAGCCATGTCAATTCCCTGACCTTGGTCTTCATCTCTCATGTTCATTGTAACTCATGGTTGTTCATCCCATACCAAACTTCATGGCTAATATAGCTAAATTAAATGGACATGAGACTTACCACAATACCAAATAAATAACAACCTGGAGGGAACATTAAATAAAAAAAAAATTTATTTTCCGAAACGTATGAAAGAAGTTTTTAAAATTGTTCAATTATGATAAGTTGAATAACGTAGCCTCGTCAAATAGACCGATATTAAAAATCAGTCTAAATGTTAAACAACATACAAACACAGTTCTTGGCTCCCTGCAACGGTTGAAAACATATTGGTCTTATATATATATAAATTGAGTAACAGAAACGGTGGTATTGGAACTATAGAGGAAAGAATCCATGTGTATAATCAATTTAGTCACCTACACTGAATTAACTGCTGCTGCGTCGTGCTTGCTTATTATTACAATAATACTTAGCTACTAGGTAGCGGTCATCCCTCATCACTCATTCATCATGCTTCGCCCAAGATACGCTTTCTAACATCTGTAGCGAATTCCAGCAGTTTCTCGGACTGTGAAAGTGCCTTCTTCACACTCTCCCTCTCCTTACATTTCTTCATCCATAGGACAATGCCGGGACACTTGTCCTCGAAAGGAATCGTGAAGTTCCCCAGCGTCTCGTAAGTCTGAAACCACGAGATGAGGGGTGCAAACACAATGTCCACCAATCCAAATACATCTCCTCCAAAATAGTCTTTTCCATCGATCACGCCTTCCAATATCACTAGACTTTCCGCAAATTCGCGCTTCGCTGCTTCTTGTATCTCCCCTTTGCTTCGGAATATGCGCCCCCCTGCATCGCAAACCTGAAAGACGAAACAAAAAAGAAAATAATTTAAATCCAGGATCAAACGTGAAGGAGTAGAGTAGCATGAGGAGTTGTTATTTCGTAATTACCTTCTTGTCCACGAAATCTGCCCAAAATCGTGCAAGCGCTCGGTCATATGGATGAGAGGGTAGAAAATGAGGAGCATTAGGAGAGGTCCATGCCTCGTCTATGTATTGCAGGGCAATGAGAGACTCCGCTACAGATCGGCCGTTGTGAACGATAACGGGTACCTTCTTGTACACGGGATTCATATCCAACAAGAGAGGGCTCTTGTCTCTAAGATTTTGCTCCACATACTCGTACTTGACACCCTTTTCTTCCAGCCCAATCAGGACTCTCATGTCGTAATGGCTCGGCCATGCCGTCAGAACCTTAACATCTTCTCCGCTTGCCATTTTAGACTCTCTTGTTGTTGTTGTATTGTGTCTTTGTTATATATATTGTTATTTTAGACTCAGTTGAGTTGATATGGTTTGTGAGAGAAAAATTAGGAGCGAATAGAAAATAATATATATTGAAATTTAGAAAATTGAGATTACAATGGTATTTATAATGGTAACTTCAAACGACTTTAGGGAATATAGGGAAGTTAGGAAAATAGGAGAAATAAGGAGGAAAAGAGAAAGGGAAATAGAATTGGTTGCCTTGCCACCCTTTCCATCCAATCCGCCCAATCAGCTATCGTCCAAGTCAACCTACCTGCCCAGTCAGTTGTCGTCCAAGGAGGTAAAAGGGATAAGATCCAAAGCTTACAGTTGAAACAAATTTTTACACCTTTTTACTCTTTTTTACTCCTTTTAATAGTTTTATTTCCAAAATTCTCCCCCTTAAATTTGAGAGGACTGACTATACAGTCTCTCAGCTTTATATATTGAGCTTTAGCTATACCTTTGGTGAAGATGTCTGCAATATTATCCAAAGTGTTACAATATTGAAGCTCAACTATCTATTGTTCCACCATATCTCGAATGAAGTGATACTTCATATCGAAATGCTTTGATCTACTATGGTGGACTGGATTGTATGCCAACTGAATGGCACTTATGTTATCACAATACAGTCGAGTTGGACCACTTTGACTTTCTCAAATCTCTTCAAGAACTTTTCTTAACCATTGGGCCATTGATAAGGAAATTCATTAAACCAAATATTCGACTTGACAAGTTATGGCCATATCAATTTTGCATCAAAATGTAAGGTAAAAGTGATTGATGCTCGATGATCCATTATTATTTGAAAGGCCTCTCTTAGAGTTTGGATTCTAAAAATTTATCCTTAGATAAAAATAATCACAAAATATCTATTGAAATTAGATAAAAATAATTATAAAATATTAAGATTATAAAGCATTCTCACTAAGAACTAATAGATATGAAGGAAATAATAAACTTATGATAGTGCATGAAGTCTTAAAGCTTTGATATAATGTAATATTTTATTTATAATCTAATGAAAGTATAAAATATTCTAGTTAATAAAATAACATATAGTAAAAGTTATCCTTAGATAAACTATATAGATACATTTATTTCTTTTCAATTGCACATTCAAAAATTAATTATACTTTCAAATAAGAATAAAATAACTTAATGGATTCATTTGTTTCTTGCACACAAAAATTTCAGCCCCTTGCAACATAAAGGACTAACCCTTATTTAATTAAAAAAGCCAACAAACTCATCACAATCATCCTTATTTAATATAAACACTTCAAAAAAAAAAAAACCTTACAATTTCATTATAAATTGAAATACTTCTTTCTTTCTCACTAATTATGTTCCAGAAGATTTTTCATATATATTAAAAAGTTAAATTCATTAAATTATAAAATAAGTATAAATATGTTTATCATGCAAAATCATAAAAACATTAAAAATATATTCGTTTAATTATAATAAATTTAAAAATATTTATTTATATTAAGTTATAAAGTTATAAAAGGGATAAAAGGGATAAAGTTAATGCTCAGTCAGCTATCGTCCAAGGAGGTAAAAGGGATAAGATCCAAAGCTTACAGTTGAAACAAATTTTTACACCTTTTTACTCTTTTTTACTCATTTTACTAGTTTTATTTCCAAAATTCTCCCCCTTAAAGTTGATAGGACTAACTATATAGTCTCTCAGCTTTATATATTGAGCTTTAGCTATACCTTTGGTGAATATGTCTGCAATATTATCCAAAGTGTTACAATATTGAAGCTCAACTATCTACTGTTCCACCATATCTCGAATGAAGTGATACTTCATATCGAAATGCTTTGATCTACTATGGTGGACTGGATTGTATGCCAACTGAATGGAACTTATGTTATCACAATAAAGTCGAGTTGGACCACTCTGACTTTCTCAAATCTCTTCAAGAACTTTTCTTAACCATAGGGCCATTGATAAGGAAATTCATTAAACCAAATATTCGACTTGACAAGTTATGGCCATATCAATTTTGCATCAAAATGTAAGGTAAAAGTGATTGATGCTCGATGATCCATTATTATTTGAAAGGCCTCTCTTAGAGTTTGGATTCTAAAAATTTATCCTTTATTGATTTTTCAACTTCTCTATTTATCCCTTGTTTCGATCACCTGCAAACACAGAATAAAAATCCAACTTAAGACTTTGACGATGAAATAAAATCAAAATTTGGCATTAATACTATTAATATTGATGTTTTTATATTTATTGAATATCTGCCTAAGGATTAACATTAGCCTTTTATTTTAATTTTTAAATTTAGTTATTTTCTAATGTTTTGGCTTTTAATTTTAATTATTGGATTTTAGGGCTTATAATGTTAAATACGGATGATTAAAAGGCTTCTTCATTTAATATAAAATCATGCTAAAATCATTTCTATAGTTCATACTTTAAAAAAAATGCCTTTTAAAATCTATCGACAATGCATAATCTTTATTGCTCATGTAAAGCCCTTGTCCTTGATTGGGAGCATGATATCTTTGTTCTATGGATGACAAAATTTGAGCCATTAAATTCATATCGCTCATGGAAAGCCCTTGTCATTGATTGGAATAGTGATAGCTTTGTTCGATAGGCGATGGATTCTCATTAGTATTAAATTCATGCCAAAATTATTAGTAAAGATACCCTTATCGACGATGAAAATCATTGTCAAAGATACAATCAGTGATGGCTCTCTTCGATTAGCGATACAATCTTATTGGATGTCGATAATGCAAGACTTTTGATGTTGATACATTAACAATGTAATTTTATTGGAGCAAGAACATGAGCCATAAGATATTATTGGCCAAATGATTTATTATTTTGATCAAGACTTTAATAATAATATCTTCATGATGTCCTATTAATTAAAATACCCTAACTATTTAGACTGATTAAATCATTTTCTACAACTTTATTTAAAGTTCTCAATATTAGGGTTATTTAATTATTACATCCGCTCATAAAAACCCTTGTCATTGAAATATTATGTTTGTCATTGTTGTAATTGCCATGGGATTTTCGAAGAGCGATGAAGACTGCCAAAAATACTCTATTTTTGATGTGAGACCATTGTCACTGATTGCATTGTCGATGAGCTTTCCCAAAGAGCGTTGAAGGCTACCAAAAACCCTTGTCACTGATGTAAAACTATTATCGTTTATGGGATCGGTGCTTTCCCAAAGAGCAATTTTTAATTTTTCATCAAGCCAATACTTTATGTAATCGCTTATTGAACTCTTCTTTTCTAATTGTAAGAGCGATGGCTTTGGTCTATCAACGACAAGCTTTTGCGAGATCTGAGTCTGCAGACTTTGGCACCAAATTAAAAATGGATTATTTTGCACAAAAAAAATGAGAGGTTATTATATATAATATTAATTTCTATACTCATCCAAGGACTGATTTTAGGCTTGTTTAATGGAGACCAAATCTGACCCGAAGTTCTTAATCACCCCAAATTGCCAAAAATAGGAAAAACTTGAAAGTGCTCAAAATTTTACAAAACATTTTAGGTATCTAAATGGGCCATATGGGTACTTAAATCCGTTGATATTATCCAAAAAATAATCATGGTTTATGAGATACATCATTATAAATTTCACATGATGCTACTATAAATTGCTATTTTTGGAAAAACCTAATAGTTAAAATTCTAAAATTTTAGTGCCTTTGTGAATATGAGATCAAGATATTTCCACTAGTTTTTAAATCATCCCAAACAAACTTTTCTATATCGAGTTCTAGCCATATCAATTTTGCATCAATATGTAGGGCAAAAGTGACGAGATTGGAATACCCTAAAATGAATTTTAATTATTTAGACCTTTAATAAAACCTTAGGATTTGAATTTTCTGAAGTAATCCAGCCAAAATAATGCATATTATATGCCAGTATTCAAATATATTGATTTTAAATGAATGTGGATTCTTAGGACCTTTGATTATATCATATTTGAAAACATCTAGCCATAATCATCTTTTGGTCACTATTGCTTTGTTGATATACACAAAGTCTTCCAATAAAATATCTAGACTCTTTGCCTTCGTCAAATTTTTGGGAGAACCCCGACCACTATCTCTACAATCACTCGAATGGTTGAACATTTTCAACTCTTTTACTTACATCATCATTGGAAAAACCCTAGGTATTATTGCTTTCCAAAATTTTTATTGGCAAAAAATTTTAAGCACTTATGTTGATGATATTATGAAAAATCCTTGACCAATATTTGGACTCTCAATTGGTTGAGACTTTTGAGATCTTTTGCTTAGATCATCTTGGAAATATTGCAACCACTAACTACTATTTCTTTAATTCTTGATGATTTTAAAATTACCTTCATGCTAGAGTTATTGGATCTTTTATTTGATGAGTATGCACTAAGCCATTCTCTTTGTCTAGTTTGACCAAGTTGCTCGCTATATTTTGAATTAAAAGATATGGAAAGTTGTATTATTAAAAAAAAATCTATTGCCACAATTAATATGACTTTTTTATGGACCAAGAAGCCTATACAACTTCCTAAATATTTTAATCCAAAAATCTAAAGGTTTGCAAAATTTGGATAACTTGAAATATCTAATTTGCTTGTATTTCTACAAACCTTAATCTCTTCTAGATGATGCCAATCTATTTCCTGGTCACCTTAGGTCCCCTTCGTTCCTCCACATTTCTTGATTTTTCTTTTCCAAGAGCAACAACTAAGAAATTATAAAGGACTCCATCAGGCGTGGAGTATAGCTCACCTTTTCAACCCACTCTTTCTAATGATAAGTGAATTCAAAACCATTGTATGGAACTAAGTCCCACTTAAATTAGGTCCCTTTTAGGTCTCACCAAAAAGGCTCAAGAACTCTTACTAATGTTATAATATAGCTTATTTATCATTGAAAGGAATGTTAGTATATCATAATATCTCTAGTTTGGTGGTTCAACATTGCTTTATGGCACATGGAGCTTTGAACTTGCTAGCAATTGTTTTTCATAGGCCTTTCCTTGTCAAAATATTTGGCATATTTACAGTTATCAAGGAGATTTAGGAGCTCTCATATACAGATGTTTATTTATTTTACAATATATAATTTGGAATATTAACATATTTATAGATAGGTTATTAGTATTTCATATTATTAATTGTAATATTTGTTTTTGAATATGTAGATATCAACTCTAAAACATTAGTATTTTATTTATTTGAAGATTATAGTCCCTACGAGAAATATAAATTTAGAAAGTGAAATACACTTAAATTGCGAGTAGTTTAAGGTTAATTCATAGTTATGGAATCATATAAAACCTTTCTACAAGGTATAATAAATGCTTTATTACAAGGAAAATATTTAAAGTACCATAGGTTCCATTTATTTTCATAAGTAATATACATTTCGGTGCTAGGAATAAGCACACACAAGCTTGTAAAATAAATAAATAAAGGATGGATTTTAGCATTAGTCTCTACTCATGCACTAGGTTACATGATTTCATAAATTTTTTTCAACATTTATATGCATTGTTTGTATAATATTAAAATTATTATGCAAAGATTGGAAAAGCATATATCTATTTAAGTTAGACAATTTCAAAGGAGATTTTATTGTTCAAATGTTATCATAGTTACATTTGTATATAGATTCAATCAAATTAAAGTCTTTAGAGTTTTGTTATTCTTGTATTGATAGCTAATCAGGATAAGGTTGTTCAAGTATTCTTGTATCAAGTTTAACTTTATATTAATATAATGATTAAATGATTAGAAATATAATGGATGCATCTTTGAAACTAAAGAGTAGACCTATATAGTAATTATAATTTTTAAATACCCTTTTATATAATACTAATACTAATAGTTCATTGCCAAGTACATATGAGCATGTGTCATTGTTGTGCTTGCAGAACTATTTTTGCTCAACCATTATTTCATGTTATTTCTATAGAGTAGATAATGATATTATATTGTTTTTCATTACATTGTTAGTGAATAAGTTTTTTTTGGTAGAGACAAAATTAATACTTCTACCCTAAGTTTTGAAGTTTTCATAAAATCTTCTTAGATAACATAGGGCATCATTGTGTTGTTTTGAAATCAAAAAATATATTAATGTGATGCTTTACATAATAGTCATGTTCCATAACATGATAGAGTTGATGAATCCAACTTTAATTATTAAGTCCATTCCATGTAGGCTTGACTTCATTAATGAGGTGACATTATAGAAGATAAATCTTGTTTTGATTTAGGATCTCTTGGTAAAGAAAGGCAATAATGTTAACTTTACTAAAGGAAAAATGAATATATAATATTGTTGATATTATCAATAGGATAAATAAATATATATGATTTCCTCTATTAACATTTAGTAAGGTTTATATTTTAAGCTTGTCCAATGACGAAGCATGCTAAAGTACCCGCTTTAAGCAAAAGGCGTTTTGTACCGTTCCTTGGCAGTATATTTCTGTTTACGGGGATGAAACTATAGGGAGGCATCCTCCTCCATAAGAATTGCAGCACGTTATTCATTGGATTTATTAAGCGTAATTTTGCTGAAATGAGTTACTGTTGTTTTTTAACATTAATTAAAATATTTTTGCAAACCGGATTCCAATTTGCACTAGTTATTGTTTGTTTCTTAATGTTCCTTGGATTCCATTTGAAGAGAAATTAAGAGTGTAAGCTAAAGCTAGGAATCTATCTTATTATAAAAACAATCTGAGCGCCGGAAAAGAATGGAAACTACTGAAAATATACATGTACACAAATTGGAAGCAGTAAAAATGCTAGTTTATCACAGTTTACCTAATATGAACACGGT
Source organism: Wollemia nobilis (assembly GCA_028583015.1). NCBI lineage: Eukaryota > Viridiplantae > Streptophyta > Pinopsida > Araucariales > Araucariaceae > Wollemia > Wollemia nobilis. The sequence continues at coordinate 16,242 of JAQPPZ010016887.1, read as the reverse complement.
TTGAATGTTTTTTTAGTCATAGTGTGAATAGGGTTTGACCCTTTCCATCTTATGACAGGTTGTCGGTATTATAAAGAAAGTAAATTGAAATGAAATTTATCAATTCTTTAAATGAGGAATTGATATACAACCTATTATTTCTTAAAAAAAACTAAAAAAATGTGAAGAGGATTGAGAGGTTTTCTATGTATTTCTGGCTTTATTCTCGTATAAAGCAGAAATTATTTAATTAAATTTGTCCCTTTATTCTGGCTTTATTCTTATTTAATTAAATTTGTATTTATTTCTGGCTTTATTCTGGATACGCCAAGTTCGCTTTCAACGAAGGATTTTCGTTGAGGTTCCCGGGCTCTACAATGTTTTTCTTGCTCTCAGGTTCCTTATAATTGACAATAGTCTGGAAGATAGTGGATTAGTGGATAATGTTTTAGGCGTGTTATGGTTAAATCTCTCAGACTGTTCTGTTCGAAGATACTTTTGCTAAAAAGTTTATATGTAAGTTAATAAAATGAAAACCTGTTTTATGAAATGGTTATAATTTAAGGTGATAATTTGTAATTTCAAGGACCATACAATAACAGGGTGTTTAACTGCTTGTTCCTCTTCCTTATGCTATATTTCAAACTTAAACAAATTTTCACATAGTTAGAGAGATCAACTTGCTCATCTCTTCCCAACTATATATGAACTAATTTTCACATGGTTAAAGAGAGATTTCAACAATGAAGAGAACGTTAATATAAACAATTATGTTGATAAATAATTGCATCCATCCAACTCCTTCATGGGAGTTCAAAAGTTTATATCAACAAAAACATCCAGATTACTACGTCAAAGTCAGTTTTTTTTGTGTATATTTTTTACTTTTTCCTAGTCTCTTTTGTATGCATTACAATAACAACATTAATATGGACATCTTTCAGTGTTGGACATAGAACCGTGTTTAAGTCATGTGAGTATATGAATAAGAACTCTAGGATAATATTATCAACCTTTACGTTTCTAAGTCCTCTAGCAACATCCCTTCTATAATTTCTAATTTCCTTTAATAATAGGATACATTAGATTAAGAAAGGAAAGGAAAGTGGTGTCCTTCTTTCTTCAGTCAAAATATATTCTCAATGACTTAAACATATTGAAGTGATAATGGTATAATGGATGTTTATTCTCAATAATATTATGTAAAACTATCATTGATAAATACAACATTAAAACATTGACTCCCTTCGTTACAACATGGTGTTTTGCTAATAAATAGATATGCAACTTTTAGTACTAAACATTCTAGTGATGACAAACAAGAATTAAGGTCATTATGATATCTTAGAATGTGTGTGAACTCACTTTAACAAATCATAAGTATTCACCTAAGAAATTTATTTTATGATTCCATCCCAATGTCATCATTTGATAGAATTTAAGTGTAGTGGGATACATCTCATGCAATTACTTCAAATAGCTAGTGAAAATGATTTTAATTTTCTTAACAAAAATGAGGGTAGTATTCATTTATCCCTTTTGATTGACATTTTAGATGAAGACTCTTCTTATAAATGATTATTCTAAATTATTTATTAGTTCAGGTACTTTAAGTATTGGATATTTTGTTATATTTTCCCTTAAAAATTGAAATTCTTTCTCACTCTATCATATCCAAACAATATTTTTTAATTTATTTGCAATAAGGTGATTGAATGAGCTAACTTAGAGAATTTCTCAACAAACATTCTATACTAGTTGGATGATCCCAAAAGTTATGGACTCCATGATCATTCTAAGGCATTAGCCATCCCATTATGGCTTTATTTCTTATTGGGTCACTTGCAATACCATTTGTTGATATGATATGCCCCAAATAGTGCACCCTTATTTGAAAATAATGCACCCTTGAAAATAATTGCACTTGGATATTTTCCTTAAAATGCATGCTCCCTTAGTTTGTACATCACCATACATAAATACTTAAAACATTTCTCCTTGTTGGAAATGGAAGAATACAAATATTTAAAATAAAATATTATGAACAATCAATAAATTCAACACACATTTTTCATCATAATATTTCATGGTATTCCTCCACACATTTGTCATACAAATATGCTAGCCTGGGCTTACATACAACATAAAAATTAATAAACAAATATGATGCCTCTTTGATTTGAGAGACCTTTTGTATTTCACCTTCAACATGTCTTTTCATCTTCTCAATTGTTTTATGAGAAATGTGACTATCCAACTTTGCCTAACCTGACATCATCACTCATCCTCTAATGCTTACATAACATAACAATGACATGTACATAAAAAATAATGTAATAAATCTAAAAACCTCCTTATTAAATTATTTATTATAAATATTATTACCCCAATGATTGCAATATACTAGAACTATACCTTAGCTCTTGCTTTGTTGGTATAAGTAATCTCCACTAGGTTTACCTCTTCAGTTAGTCTCTAGGTTTGCCTTTAGGTCTCTACCTTAGGGTAATCATTGCCATTGGATTGACTCTAGGTCCTTGCCTTTGGGTCATTGTTACCTTTGGGTCCTTTGTCTTTGGTTTTCCTTTCAGTCATCATTGCATTTGGATCATATCTACATCCTTTATCTTTGGGTTACCTCTAGGTCATCATTATCTATGGGATAACCTATGGATCTACCTTTAGTTCACCACTTCTAGGAAATAACCACTAAATTATATATTTGGAATATTTCATATCTTGAAAATTTTCCACATAATATTATACTATAGATTTTGTCACCATAGGTCTTCCAAGAATTGCTTGGGTCATATTCTTTTGATGCTAAAATTATTTGTTCATTTTCTTCACATTCAACAAACTTTGTCTTCTTCTATAAAAACTATTTAACATATATTTTTTTGTATCCTATTCTAACATATTCATCCATTTTTTATTTGTATTTTATTAATTGCTTTATTTTTTTACCAAAAATTTCTTCAAGAGTGATTTTTACCTCCATAAATTTTACAAGAATGCATGTTCCAGTAACTAAGGCCAATACAACTAGTGTAACTAAGGCCATAGACATGTGTAACTAGTTGTCACATGTCTAGACATTCCATAATGACTACAACAACCCACCTTAGGATGTTCTACATATGATTCATTCTTCACAAACTTTGTGTTATTTATACATGTTATAAATTTGATCTCATCGCTTCCTATTGGACTATCATAACTAAGGCCTTCATTCTTTGGCCTTATACATGATATTATGGGTAATTTCAAACCTTTACTATATCTTCCCACCCATATACCATTGTACCTCATTTTTCTCATTAATTTTGATCCAGTACATTTGGTATTCATTTCAAAACATACAAATTCTTCATCACCACTTTGATTTCTATCATTATCATAAAGGAAATACCCAAATATATCCTCATGAAATTGACCTTCAACAAAATCCAAATTATCACTATAATATCTAGAAATACAATCACTATCACAATCAACTCTAATAATATGGCCTTTATCATCGCCAATACAACCATCTTCTACAAAATATTTTTTTTCATCAATAATATTGAAGTCACTTGTATTATAAGCTATATCTTCCCTTTCAACAAGATCACATTTATCAAAAAAAATATTAACCATCATGGACCTCAAATGACCTATATCACAAATGATATCTATTTGTTAAATAATGCTACTTGTATCATTACAAACATCACTCATCATGAGCTTATCCTTCAATTTTTCAATTATTTCAATTTTTATTTCACAATGCACTTCAAGGATGTCAAGGGTGAATAGTTTCATGCACACTCTTCTCACTATACCAACAGACATTATCACACCTTTTCAAAAATACCCTTCACCAACGTTTCTAAGTATTATTTGTAAATAAGACCTTAGTTTTGAAAATTCGTAATCTTTACTATATTTTGATGAAATACACTTTTGAGCTTCACCTTGTTTCTTGGATTGTTTACTATCTACTTTATTTCTTGTTTTTAAAAACTCCTTGGTCATGAGGGCCTCATGTGCTATTTCACACTCTTCTCCACAATCTAGTTGTAATTCACCCTAATAAAAATACCCTTGTTGCTATGTCATTTTTTGAGATTGCCCTCTTTGATATTGACATTGTCCTTATTTTCCTTGTTGAGACTATTGATTATCTTGAGGAAGTCTTCAAAATTTATATCTTTGAGCTTATGAATAATATTTAGAAAATCTTGTATTACGTCTTTTTGTCTCACAAATATGACAATACCTCCTTCTTAATTAAGGTTGATTTTATGATGAAGATGGGGTATAAGGACCATTCATTTTTTTCTAAATTTTATTTATGTAGATAAGGGCATTATTGGACAACTCATCTCTCAATTGATTCTCCACTTCATATTGTTGAAGGATGTTTACCCATTCTTCAAATGACACACTTCTATTTGATGCTTGGAGAGATTTCATCAATGTTCTAAATGATTCAAGATGAGCTTAAAGTACAACTAAGACCGATAATTGTCCTCAAATTCTTCCATTGTATTCAATATTTATTTTAAGTGTATAATTACATGAAAAAATTATTTAATAATCTCACCATCTTGGACCCTTAGTGTATGAAGTGTGACTAAAGATGAAAATTTATGGCTTTATTTCTTCCTTCAAATATTGTACTTGTTGATCCCATGGATCGTTTTATTTTTTCTTCATTTATGCATGGTTGTATTTTGTCATCCACTCCAAATGCAATGAGCATATGTTTTCTTGCATATACTTCATCATTCTTTTTCCTAGATACAGCCTCCTCAGGATGAGTTTCATTACCAATAATAATAACCTAGAGTTTTTCAACCATAAGTATTGTTCTCATTTTTGGTTTTCATGGTGCAAAATTTGGACCCTTTAGAATTTAAGATTCTATGAGACATATTTTTGATGTAGACATGGAAAATATTCCTTATATATCCTAAAATGGTTTCTTACTAAGAATTTTGAAAAAAAAAGTATAAAATATATTCTTTTGTATGCTTATATTTTTGGATGGGAAAAAAGGATAATTAACTAAAATTAAATTTGAACTATTTTATATTAAAATTTCATAAATTTTTATGGATTTTAGTTCTACAACATTTATTCCTCAAGTATACCTTACTTGCATGATTATAAAATCATAAGATAGGGTGTCCACAAATATTTTGCTCGAAAAGATGAGCAATCCATTTCCTCGACTATTAGTTGCTTAGAGGTGTTCTGTTTAGCCTTTGGTTCTTCTATTCAATGGAAAAAACCTCTTATTTTTAGCAATCTCAGTCCTAGATGCCATGCTAAATGTGTCATTTCCAATGTTCTTGGATTCAGTCAGGTGAGGTGTTTAGATTTCTTGGAAATACTTTTGTGTTTCATGGTTCCTTTGCTCAATTGTGGCAGTATGTTATTGATAAAGTGGACAAGAAGCTTTCTTGTTGGACTAGTAAGAAGCTTTTTTTGGAAGAAAAATTTCAAATTTATTCTAAGGTTTTAGCCACTACCCATATCTATTATTCATCTTGCTAGGTTCCATCCAAATCTTGTTATAAAAAGCTAGATAAGATTTTGAGAGATTTCTTGTGGGCCAAAGACTCTATCAAACGAGTTTTTTATCGAGTAGCCTAGGAAATTTTTTGTTTGCCCAAGGATTATGGAGGCACAGGTTTATTTGATTGTCATCAACAAGGTTTTTCCCTTTGTGCTAAATGGATCACCCGATCTTTAATTGCGGATGAATCTTGAAAAGTGTTGGTCAAGCATTACATTTCTTCTATTTTGCTTCAGGGGAAGAAAAATTGGAAAGGGGTGGAATTGCAATCCATTCTTACTGCCCCTGTCCTTGTTAAATTTAAAGGTTATTTTGTCATTCAAAGTATTTAGAAATCCTAGGAGACTTTCAAACCTTGGCTTAGTTGGAAAGGGAGTATCCATAAAGAGGGTGCCTCTTTTCTTTCCATAAATATTTGGTGATCTCCTGTTATCACTTAGCAGGGCTCTCCCATGGCTCTAGTGTAGTGGATTAGAGCGTAGAGGTTCTATAAGCATGGTATTGCTTCTATTTTTTATTTCTTCTCTTGACATACCAGGAGTTGGATAACTTTGGAAATTTTTCATCAAATTCACAATTTAAATCCTAGTGATAGAGATACTTATGAGGTGGTTATTGATAGTATTCCATTTTCTATTTGGAACAAACTATATAAGAATTTTTAAAAACCTTCATTGTCATATTGGTGTTGGCTTGGGGAGCTTCTTGTTTTGCAATATAAAGCTCATCTTGGTTACAAATGGCTAACCTTGCATGTTCCAATGGTTGATAAGATAACTCTAGGATGGAGCTTCTTCTCTCTTCTCTCTCAATGGAATAAGAGGTTTCAGATTTCTTGGGCTACTTATGTTGAACTTAGACAAAGTTTTTTTGCTTGGAGCCTCTTGCACCAGAGGTTGCATGTTGGCAATAGGCTCAAGCATGTGGGTGTTCATAATCCCATTTGCTCAGTTTACGAACAGGAAAAATATTTACTACATGTTTTTTGTTTTGTGATCGGGATTAGTTGACTTAGCAGTGGCTTCTTGAAAATTTTAGCCCTTTTATGTAAGAGGATTTTACCTGGGTGCATGCTATTGAGGGTTACCCTATTGTTTTTTCCTTCAAATTTGGTATTGTTTGGAATATTTTTAGAATTGGTACACTATTTTATCTATGGAAGTCCTGAAATAGAAATATTTTTTCTCAAAAATATGTCAAGCGTGTCTTCTCTAAGCATGTTTTCTCTATTGCTGATAAATATGATATATTTTGTAATTTCTAGTTACATATTACGTACCCTCATGGATCATTGGGGGAATGCACCATACACTGTGAGTTGTGTGCCTCTTTCTTCCCCTTTTATGGGAGGTTCCAAGTTCTGGTTGTCTACTCACCGAGGGACCCATTGTCGGATGTAGCCCTTTCCTACCAGACACTGTTCATAGTCCCCTCACAACACAAATGTAGGATCTAGAGCTGGCAGCCTGTCTCGTTCGACCTCTAGTTGGGATGTTCGACCTCCTTAGCAAGGTGATGCCCTTGGTTGGGTGAAATTGTACCAAATTTATAGGCCCATACTATTAGTGTTACTATTTTTAATAGCTAGGGAGCTCCGACTTCTTCAACTGCTGGATGGAATTATGACCATATGGAGGAAAACTTCAGGCCTTCCACCTGGAAGTGATTTCTCAGCTCTTTTCTTTTTGAATGCTTATTTGACACTATTTTTGTGGTTGTTATCTAGTTTTTGGTCGACTATTTCTGAAACTCTTGTATACTCCTAACCATGATGATTAGTGTGTTGTTTTACAAGGTGTGCTAATCCCACCCTCCATTTTTTTGTATGATTAGATATTCTTTTATTAGTATAATGACCTTTTCATCTAAAAAAATGTGATGATTACTTATCACTACCATCATCACATTTTAGCACGTGTGTCTCTTGGTGGTATTGTTATTTTAAAGACATCGCCTATCAAGTGACCCTTGTGGTCACCCATTGCTGTTTTAAGGCAATTCCAGTTGGATCTTAAAGAATAAATTTTATTTTTTTTATTATTAAATTTTAAGTTTAATGTTAAGTGGCAAGTTAATTTTATTTGGATCATATCTACATCCTTTATCTTTGGGTTACCTCTAGGTCATCATTATCTATGGGATAACCTATGGATCTACCTTTAGTTCACCACTTCTAGGAAATAACCACTAAATTATATATTTGGAATATTTCATATCTTGAAAATTTTCCACATAATATTATACTATAGATTTTGTCACCATAGGTCTTCCAAGAATTTCTTGGGTCATATTCTTTTGATGCTAAAATTATTTATTCATTTTCTTCACATTCAACAAACTTTGTATCCTTCTATAAAAACTATTTAACATATATTTTGATTTATCCTATTCTAACATATTCATCCATTTTTTATTTGTATGTTATTAATCGCTTTATTTTTTTACCAACAATTTCTTCAAGAGTGATTTTTACCTCCATAAATTTTACAAGAATGCATGTTCCAGTAACTAAGGCCAATAGAACTAGTGTAACTATGGCCATAGACATGTGTAACTAGTTGTCACATGTCTAGATATTCCATAATGACTACAACAACCCACCTTAGGATGTTCTGCATATGATTTATTCTTCACAAACTTTGTGTTATTTATACATGTTATAAATTTGATCTCATCGCTTCCTATTGGACTATCATAACTAAGGCCTTCATTATTTGGCCTTATACATGATATTATGGGTAATTTCAAACCTTTACTATATCTTCCCACCCATATACCATTGTACCTCATTTTTCTCATTAATTTTGAGTCGGTACCTTTGGTATTCATTTGAAAACATCTAAATTCCTCATCACCACTTTGATTTCTATCATTATCATAAAGGAAATACCCAAATATATCCTCATTAAAATGACCTTCAACAAAATCCAAATTATCACTATAATATCTAGCAATACAATCACTATCACAATCAACTCTAATAACATGGAATTTATCATGACTAATACAACCATCTTCTACACAATATTTTATTTCATCAACAATCTTCAAGTCACTTGTATTATAAGCTATATCTTCCCTTTCGATGAGATCACATTATTCAATAAACATATTAACCATCATGGACCTCAAATGACCTATATCAAAAATGATATCTATTTGTTAAATAATACTACTTGTATCATTACAAACATCGCTCATCATGGGCTTATCCTTCAATTTTTCAATTATTTCAATTTGTATTTCACAATGCACATCAAGGATGTCAAGGGTGAATAGTGTCATGCACATTCTTCTCACTATACCAACAGATATTATCACACCTTTTCAAAAGTATCCTTCACCAACGTTTCTAAGTATTATTTGTAAATTAGACCTTAGTTTTGAAAATTCGTAATCTTTACTATATTTTGATGAAATACACTTTTGAGCTTCACCTTGTTTCTTGGCTTGTTTACTATCTACTTTATTTCTTGTTTTTGAAAAATCCTTGGTCATGAGGACCTTATGTGCTATTTCACACTCTTATCCACAATCTACTTGTAATTCACCCTAAGGAAAATACCCTTGTTGCTATGGCATTTTTTGAGATTGCCCTATTTGATATTGACATTGTCCTTATTTTCCTTGTTGAGACTATTGATTATCTTGAGGAGGTCTTCAAAATTTATATCTTTGAGCGTATGAATTATATTTACAAAATCTTGTATTACGTCTTTTTGTCTCACAAATATGAGAATACCTCCTTCTTAATTAAGGTTAATTTTATGATGAAGATGGGGTATAAGGACCATTCAAAATTTTCTAAATTTTATTTATGTAGATAAGGGCATTATTGGACAACTCATATTTCAATTGATTCTCCACTTCATATTGTTGAAGTATGTTTACCCATTCTTAAAATGACACACATCTATTTGACCCTTGGAGATATTTCATCAATGTTCTAAATGATTCAAGATGAGCTTAAAGTACAACTAAGACCAATAATTGTCCTCAATTTCTTCCATTGTATTCAATATTGATTTTAAGTGTACAATTACATGAAAAATTTATTCAATAATCTCACCATCTTGGACCTTTAGTGTATGAAGTTGTGACTAAATATGAAAAAGTGTGGCTTTATTTCTTCCTTCAAATATTGTACATTGTTGATCCCATGCATCGTTTTATTTTTTGCTTCATTTATGCATGGTTGTATTTTGTCATCCACTCCAAATGCAATGAACATAAGTTTTCTTGCATATCCTTCATCATACTTTTTACTAGTTACAACCTCCTCGGGATGAGTTTAATCACCAATAATAATAGCCTAGAGTTTTTCAACCATAAGTATTGTTCTCATTTTTGCTTTTCATGGTGCAAAATTTGGACCCTTTAGAATCTAAGATTCTATGAGACATATTTTGAATGTAGACATGGCAAATATTCCTTATATATCCTAAAATGGTTTCCTACTAAGAATTTTGAAAAAAAAGAAGTATAAAATATATTCTTTTGTATGCTTATATTTTAGGATGGGAAAAAGGGATAATTAACTAAAATTAAATTTGAACTATTTTATATTCAGATTTCATAAAATTTTATGGATTTTATTTCTACAACATTTATTCCTCAAGTATACCTTACTCGCATGATTATAAAATCATAAGATAGGGTGTCCACAAATATTTTGCTCGACAATATGAGAAATCCATTTCCTCAACTATTAGTTGCTTAGAGGTGTTCTATTTAGCATTTGGTTCTTCTATTCAATGGAAAAAATCTCCTATTTTCAGCAATCTCAATCCTAGATGCCATGCTAGCTATGGCAGTTCCAATGTTATTGGATTTAGTCAGGTGAGGTGTTTAGATTTCTTGGAAATCCTTTTGTGTTTCATTGTTCCTTTGCTCAATTATGGATGTATGTTATTGATAAAGTGGACAAGAAGCTTTCTTGCTGGACTAGTAAGAAGCTTTTTTTGGAAGAAAAATATCAAATTTATTCTAAGGTTTTAGCCACTACCCATATATATTATTCGTCTTGCTAGGTTCCATCCAAATCTTGTTATAAAAATCTAGATAAGCTTTTGAGAGATTTCTTGTGGACCAAAGAATCTATCAAACGAGGTTTTTATCGAGTAGCTTGGGAAATTTTTTTTTTGCCCAAGGATTGTGGAGGCATGGGTTTGTTTGATTGTCATCGACAAGGTTTTGCCCTTTGTTATAAATGGATCACCCGATCTCTAATTGGGGATGAATCTTGGAAAGTGTTGGTCAAGCATTACATTTCTTCTGTTTTGCTTTAGGGGAAGAAAATTTGGAAAGGGGTGGGATTGCGATCCATTCTTACTGCCCCTGTCCCCATTAAATTTAAAGGTTCTTTTGTCATTCAAAGTATTTGGAAAACCTGGGAGACTTTCAAACCCTGGCTTAGTTGGAAAGGGAGTATCCGTAAAGCGGGTGTCTATTTTCCTTCCATAAATATTTGGTGGTCTCCTGTTATCACTTGGCAGGTCTCTCCCCTGGCTCTAGTGTAGTGGATTAGAGCGTAGAGGTTCTATAAGCATGGTATTGCTTCTATTTTTTATTTCTTCTCTTGAAATACCAGGAGTTGGATACCTTGGGAAAGTTTTCATCAAATTCACAATTTAAATCCTAGTGATAGAGATACTTATGAGGTGGTTATTGATAGTATTCCATTTTCTATTTGGAACAAACTACATAAGCATTTTTAAAAACCTTCGTTGTCATATTGGTGTTGGCCTGGGGAGCTTCTTGTTTTGCAATATAAATCTCATCTTGGTTACAAATGGCTAACCTTGCAAGTTCCAATGGTTGATAAGATAACTCTAATATGGGACTTCTTCTCTCTTATCTCTCAATGGAATAAGAGGTTTCTGATTTCCTGGGCTACTTATGTAAATATCTTGTTATTTATACATGTTATAAATTTGATCTCATCACTTCCTATTGGACTATCATAACTAAGGCCTTCATTCTTTGGCCTTATACATGATATTATGGGTAATTTTAAACCTTTACTATATCTTCCCACCCATATACCATTGTACCTCATTTTTCTCATTAATTTTGAGCCAGTACCTTTGGTATTCATTTGAAAACATATAAATTCCTCATCACCACTTTGATTTCTATCATTATCATAAAGGAAATACCCAAATATATCCTCATTAAAATGACCTTCAACAAAATAAAAATTATCACTATAATATCTAGCAATACAATCACTATCACAATCAACTCTAATAACATGGCATTTATCATGACCAATACAACCATCTTCTACACAATATTTTATTTCATCAACAATCTTCAAGTCACTTGTATTATAAGATATATCTTCGCTTTCGATGAGATCACATTATTCAATAAACATATTAACCATCATGGACCTCAAATGACCTGTATCAAAAATGATATCTATTTGTTAAATAATGCTACTTGTATCATTACAAACATCGCTCATCATGGGATTATCCTTGAAAGCACGAGGATACGGAAACAAAAAGGGAAAAACTCCAAGTACGATGCAAGAACAAAACTAAACTTGATGCTATGAATTAAAAATGCATAAAATGGAGAAAGCGTAGACAAATTGGAACCCAAATGGAATGAAACAACCCTATTCTTTTATTAATGTATTTCAAATCTGGTTACAATCCGCTTCCTCCCCTTGTAGGGGCGAGGAGCATCAAAATTGTCTCTTGCTCACATCAATGGAAAGCCATCCCTCTTTCATGTGCCCACATGTAATATGGGCGGACCAAATGTCGCTGCCACTTGCGTATATGAGTGTTGATTCCTTGTTGCTCCTCCGATGTTTAGACCCTAGGTTCAAAGGAACAAGGAACCATTAGTAGAACCTGCGAACAAGACAAAGCAATGCAATCCTCAAGCCTACAATAAGCGGATGGGAAAATGAATTAAACTACAACTAAAAATTATCCAAATGACATTAAAAATTGGCAAGGACATAGAAACATCACCAAGAAGGCATTGCAAAAGAAACAGTCAAGAATTTCCTCATGGATTTGAATTTGCTCCGGGGTAGAACAAATTCACCTACAACAAAACGCTGAAGTGATACTGCCCAAAATGTTGTGTCTAGGGAGCTCCAAAAGACCTGCAAACTTGGGGTTAGCTAATTGGAGGCATTTTGGGAAGACCCAAATGGTTATATTTCCCCAATTTGGCCTCCATAAATGAGAATTTGACGCTACTGCCTGCAAGTTAGTGAGGAAAACAAAAGTGATAAAGCATGATAAGATTTGATCAAAGCATTATGAAATCGGAATTACAAGCTATTTAAGCAGCATAAGATGGAATGAAAAATAAACAAATGACAAAAAGAACAATCTGACATGAATCCCCAATCATTCCTAAAAAGGAATATTAGGCTCGCAGCAGTGCGGGGCGCTCAGGCGGGCCGCCCACCGTTGGAACTTGATTTCGGCACCAATCCACTTGGGATGGGCCCAAAATCTCTTGTAATGTGTTGTCAAAAAATTGGATGGGATAATGTGGCCAAATGTCGGGTTTGGTTCTGTATTTGTTCTTCCAATGACCACCCAATGAACTCTTCTCCAAAAGAGATCAAGGATGTGAAAGGCACAATTCAAAAGGGGAATAGGTGTGAAAACAAAATGACAGCACTTCGTTGCTCCAAAATTCTCCTTCTCTATATCTTTTGGGGTGAGGAAACTCACCAATTTATAGACCTAGAGGTCTCTTGAATTAGGCATGCAGAGGTGCCACTTGGCAATCATGCCTTCCCAGGGGGAGGGATATTCCTCCCTGAATAGGGACTTCATGACTGCCCTTGTAACAACCTCTAATGCTCACCCACACTCCCATGCTATGAAGGAAGCATTAAGTGGTGAATCTAAGCTACCATTTGTCAAGATTTGACTTTTTACCCATCAAACCTAGAATTCGTCCCACCTTGGAGCAGATTCTGTATTCGTCCCAGGGGAGGACGGATCCCATTTTGAATTCATCCCAGGGAGGGACGAATTCTGAGCAAAGTGCCTAGAAGGTGCCAAATTGATATTTGACTTCCCAAAACTGCTGTGAGAGTGGTTAGGACCACTGTTTAACCTCTGGGGGCTGCCCTTGGGGCTGTGTGTGTCAATGCGATCAGTTTTTGCAGTCACATAATCGAATTGGTGCTATTTTGGTGTCTACAGATGCCCCTTTTTGGGATGCGTTGTGCATGGCGCAGCACCGAGCAAAAATAGATGACCAAAGCACTAATGATTAGGGTTTCTTAGTAACCTAACCAACTCTTGATGCCCCAAGTATGGAAATGGCATGCATTCTTGAATCCTTGCTTTTGACGAGTGAAGGAACTCAGTTCAAGTGTTAACCTTTTTCGGTGAGGTGTAACTTGAGCTTGGACATTGATCTGTCATGAATAGGCAAAGGGCACAACCTTTTGTCTGTGGTAACCTAGAGTTCATGATTCATGAATGCAAAGTGATTTGATCAGCTTGTGACTATTGCTTGTTTACTACCCCAAGCAGGGGCGTGATTGTCTTTGTCAATGATCCTTTGAATGCATGCCATTTTCCACGATTGGGTGTGTGTGTGTTGATTAGTGACTAAGTGTGACTACCCCCTCGAGCGACGAATCGATGAGGGAATGACCTTCATGAGAAAAGCAACGAGTCGCTTGACCCAAGATGACTTAGGTAAGGTAGCCGCCAGATGTTTAGCATTGAATGTGTGTGCAGTTTTTTGACATTTAGACCTATTTTTGGTGGGTGTTAACCCTTTTGGCGATGTCATTTGGGGATGAAATTCTCGAAGATCCATCTTCCCGTGGAGCGGTCCGGCTATGGTAGCCTTCTTAGGGAGTAGGATAGTGAGTATTTGTAACCCCAACATTGGTTTTGCATAGCCGAGATGTCAAATGAAAAAGCACTTCCATCGGGCAAGCTTTATTGCTTGTTTTGGGTCATTTTGTTCATTTTTTGTTATTTTTGAATTTTTTGCTCTGAATTTGTTCCAGGGTGGGATGAATTCCTATGTAGTATTCGTTCTTGGGTGGAACGAGTGCTAACCAGAGTGCTCATTCTAGGGAGGAACACTTACAGGTTCAAAAGGACTATTTAAAGTCCAAAACTAGGTTTTGGCCAATGCTGCATAGGAGATAGATCTCCTACAGATGCAGCTAGCACAACATGACGATGTAGTAGCTTACTACCGTTGGCAAGAGGCAGAGTGGTTGCATCAAGAGGCGGGTTGGTCTCGATGGGAGGCATATTGGTCTCGGCATCGACTAGATATGGAGGGAGAGATTATTCGGCTTGGTGGGCGATTACCTGAGCCTTCCGGAGGAGGCTCTTCACATCGGATGAGGGACAGTGGTACTGAGCAGTCAGCATCATCTTGTCACAGGTGATTGGATGAGGGAGGTGGTAGTAGGCATGATATGAGGGCTAGCAGAAGCTACCCTGAGGGGTTCCATAGGACCCACACCACGGGGGGTAGTTCTCATCACATCGATCCTGCATGATCACAGTGGCCGACGCCTTAGGCTTGGGATTTTGGATTTTGTTGCGGGGTTAGAGGACCAACTCTTTGTATCCTGTAGGCATTTTTGATGATATATATATATATACCAGCTTTATTTTGTTTATGCACATGTGATGATTTGATTTTATGCATGATGGTTTGATGAATATGGATGTATGCATGTTAATTTATTTTGATGGATGCATATGTTATGATGAATGCAAATATTTTTTATTTATATGTGATATGCAAAAATGGAATGGATGAATTGAATTTGTGATGTTTGGAGGTCGCACCATAGACTGTTCAGAACTTTATGGCTTTTTTTTTTTTTTTGCAATGGGAGAATGAAAGATGGCAAGTTGGTTTCGAACGTAGTTAAGGTTTCCTGAGACTCAGATGTTTTAACTGTCTAGCCAAGGTTGTACTTTTATCTGACAAGAATTTGAACAAGGTATGAATCGGACTTGTCTTTGACCAAGTTATTTCACATCCCTGTGTGTGCAATTGAGTTTTTTTATGTGGTGTTTTTCAGGATACCGCCAGTGCCAAATAGACTGTCAACCAAACCTGTACTAAGGATCACATAATTAGCTCCACTAACTCCTTTGTTGTATTTAGTCAGATTAATCTACGGTGCAATCTAGGATACCATAAGCTAGGTCATCCACATGCAAACATTGATCTGCACACACATTAATGCGACAGATATATCGTCATGCGAGAGGTTTTGCCACAAGTGATAGATAGGCTATCAACCAAACCGGTACTGAGGTTTATCTCATGACCTTTTGAATGTTGAGAGTTCCAGGGATTCAAGTTCAACTCCCTTCTTTTCTTCAATTGTATTAGGATACTTGCTCTTTTGTAGTGATAAAAATCACTGTTTATTTTTCTATTAATTTTTCTTTTGAGCAAGGGATTAGGACGTGGAGTGACGAGAATCACTATTGTTTGTGCCTTTTGATGTATGCACTTTGAGGGTGATGTCAAATTTTTTTGAAGTTTTGACATGTGCAAATTTTTGATGTTTTGCAACTTTTGAGAACTTGGGATTCTTGGGGAATTGGGTAGGGAGGATGCTTGTCCTTTTGCCAACTCTCAACATTATTTGGGGTCATTCACACATGGGGATGAGCAAGATAACCGTTTCACTTATGGTGACCTGGATTGCT